>CAMZMU010000027.1:57424686-58909001 GCA_947311845.1 Poa pratensis | reverse complement strand
TCTTCGGTAAGTGTTGAGAAACAAAAATTTACAGTAAAAGACTCGGGAAAACAGCCGGGTATAGAATGGCCGCCAAGATGAGCTGGCCTGGGAAAGAAGAAAAAAGTTTACAACTAACAAATTATATGTGTGTTCTTTATGTGTTTTCAGGGATTAATTTGAATAGCCCAGATGGCAATGCTTGAGCAAAGAAGGACCAAGTTTACAAGACATCTCAAGAATTTACCATCCTGTTATCCAAGCTAATCTGGGGGCTAATGTTGAGGGAAACATAACCCGGTATACCCAGGAAGATGAAAGTAGACCCGCCAGGCAGGAGGCCGGGCTTGGCCTGCTATCATCATCATGGGCTGAACTTAACCATGGGCCGGAACATTTGGCGGTAACCCGGCCTAATTAAGGAAGGATCTAGAAGACCCGGAGGCGGTGCGCGTCACGGAGTCCAAGGCTTGGAGATCACGAAGAGGCGGAGATAGAATAGAACTCCGAGTACGGGTAGAACCCGGCCTTACCATGTAAAGACACCAGGAGACCTGGCCATCTATAAAGGGGCTCCTGGGTCATAGTTAGGTCAAGCTTTTCATATCGCACAAGTCCCACGAGAGAGAAACATTGTAACCCTAATGCAAATCCGGCTCTGTTGTTGTAGCCGGGTTATCGATATCGAGATCAATAATAGAGTAGCTGGAAGTAGGTCTTTATCTCCATAGAGAGGCCGAACCAGGGTAAATCCTTTGTCTCCTCCGCGCTAAACAATCTCTCTGACACCAGTTTCGCCTGGCCCCCAACTCAAAGTTACCCTATGGTAACATATGCCGTGACAACCCCACGACAGGCTCATCCTCTACTCGGCTGGAACTGGACAAATGATCAAGATCAAGATTGGACATGCTCCTCAGCTCACCGTGCTCGGCTACTTGGAGAGGGCGACCCACGTGCTTCAGATCGGCAACAGAATCATCATGGTACGTATTGCGCTTGAACTTCCCTCTTCATTGCTAGTATATGTCATTCCTTAGTTACTGGTAGTCAAATTAATCTTCATTTTCTTTCACTTCAGTTAATTGAGTACTCTTTATTCCTTGGCTGCATTGATTTGCAGGATGGGGTAACAAATGTCAGTCCAAATGCTATGGTTCCAAGTGTCAAGGTGTTGGCTTTGAAGGTCAATTTCGGAGTCACCAAGGAAGTGAAGACCATGCTCAGTTTCTTGAGTTGCTTTCCCCAAGTGGAGACGCTGCATGTTATGATGATCGTAAGTTGTAACCCTCTTCTCCCTCGATTCACATCCCTATATTCTTCACTGATCATGCCCTTCTATTTTGTAGTCGTCCAGGTAGGAGGAGGATCGGACAACAGTGATGACAGTGATGAGGAGAATGAGAAGAAGAAGGACAACGACAACCCCAGCGGGGCTGAAGCTAGCGGGGAGCTCGATTCCAAGTTCTGGCAGGAGTTCGATCCGATCGAATGCGTGGAGGGACACGTCAAGAAGGTGGTGCTGGACCAGTTCAGCGCAGCGGACGACGAGCTTGAATTCCTCAAGTTGGTTCTGGAGAGAGGACAGATGCTACAGAATGCTGTGCTGGTGATGGCTGGTGTGAAGGATACTGCTACGGCGGCTGCAACCATTGGCAAGCTCAAGTCGTTGGCTTCCACTGCGAAGTTGGCTGTGGACCAGTGTGCACTGCAGATTCTTGCACGTCCAAGAGGCCATGCTTGGAGCTACCGCAGAGCGTCTGATCTTTCTGTGAGCGATCCGTTTCCTTGTTAAGGCAATGCAGCGATGGGCCTGATCAGCTTTGATCAATGATCATGTTGGATGAATGTAAGAACTTACCAGGAGTGCTGAAGTAGCCGCAGCTATGCAAGACTTGTGTGCCTTCTATGTTTGTTGTTATCTGCATTCAGTGCGAATTCTGTGCTAAGCTTTTGTGGCTGTGACTTAATATGCTTATTTTTTCAACTGTGACCTAACTTTGTTAATGTTAGAATCATCAACTTTTATTTAAGCTGCTTGACGGGAGTAAAGACTAGCACTACTACTTGAGATACCTCAGTCAATCTTCCTTATGCTTACCATCTTTGCCAATTTGCATGTGATAGTATTGTTGATTCCTACTTAAAATGTTGTTAGCTTGTTGAGTCGATCTACAGTGCAAGATGTGGGTCTTTAGTTGACACAATTAAATAGTATGAATTATTTGTGTTATCACCGATGCGGCAAAAATAGTGTGCATATGCATGCGCTTATAAGATTGTCCGTGCCAGATTTGCACATCAATGCACGTGTGATCGGAAAATTCTTTTGTACCGCGATATATACATTAATTGTATTTATCATGTTAAATCTTTTTAATCTCAGCAATCAGTTGATGGCATGTACAATGGTTGGCATGACCATCTTGTTTACGACATGCATATCATTTAGACAAGACACAACATATTGTACACTGGAGTACTGGACTAGCTATGACTTTTTGATATCTAACAATTAATATTTGCATGCTCCTAAAATTAGGGAGTGCTTAAAATTAAAGCTAGAAAATACGCAGGCATGTTGTATAGTGGAGATAATTGGCTTTGCTTTCTTAACAAGGGCGTGCACAGTGATCTTTTCTTATCAATGCCACTAGGATAAGCGTGGAGTTGAGAAATAGATAAACTGAAAAAAAATGGTTGCCTTCTCTTTGTCAAGAGAGGATATCTTAGGAAGATAAGATATGATATTTTGCAATTGTATAAAATGCATTCTCTTACTTGTCTTCTTGTTTAATTTAACAACCCTATAATTTTAGGAGCATTCAACAATATCTATTAGAGATAACTTAAGCCGTTAACCATTATATGCTATGCTTTTTTGTCTTGTTTAGATGACAATGGAGTAAATAAGAATGGCCATCTTATAAACAAGTGTACATGTCCTAAGATATCAACAAACACTAGTACATAACGACACATCGGATACCCCTCTATGGAAAAGGAACGAGTTAGGCGACGGAAAATCGAGCTTTCCGCGTGCGTACATGCCTGACCTGGGCCGCTGCTGGCCCGTCAACATGGGTAACGGAGAAAGTATTAACTTCGTCACCCAGGGTATTATTGGCCACGGTCATAATTCGGGCTCCCTTTCCGATATGTTTATGGCAACAGACACTTTTATGTGTCCGTTTGCAATGTGGATACGTTCCATCTTCTTGAAATTCAAAGCGAAGCGAGTAAATGCTACGGCGTAATGGCACTGCACACTACACGTTAAAACCCCCAATTCCTGCTAGCTTAAGATGCCACATAATCTGCTCTCTATCTCTCTCGCTCGCTCCCTCCTACTGATTAGCCAAGATGCCGCCCAACAGTCCCCCTGTCAGCGGCGAGACTATTGAAGGACCGTCACCGGTGAGCTCGCCAACTCCAATGATCCCACCTTGATGTTGCGTCCGCTGAAGGTTGATTACGATGAGGAGTCAACTGAAGAGGAGGAGGAGGATGACAAGGAGGACGAGGCGGAGGCGGCGGTCCTGAAGAAGGAAGCCCCATCAAAGGTGAAGAAAGTCATCGCCACCGCCTCCGATATGATGTTGTCGCCACCGCCACCGCCTCCGATGGCCCCCAACAAGCAAGGCCGCGAGAAGAAGGAGGATTGCGCGGAAGCAAGGCGCAAGAAAAACAAGAAGTAGCTAGCTAGTAGTAGTTCTATAAGTTCCCTGTATGTAATTTACTTTATTATTATTAGTATGTACCGTTTGTAATGTAGTAATCACTAATATTAATATAAGTATCCAAAGTGGTTTATCCTTAATGTATCAATTCTCCATATAGTAGAGATTAGGAGAAATATTATTCCAGAGCGTAGAAGAAATTCTCAGAGCGTCAGCGCGTAGGGCCCACTCCTCAGTGGAAGAAACTCAAAGGAAACAGTTTTATTAAAGAACCGTTTCCAGAGCAAAACCTAATAGTCATTTTTTCTCACTGAGTATGCTAGACATGTGCATGTCGGCGGCTCCTGGCCTTGCAACCATTGCTGGCGCCGTGGCGGTGCAGTCTCCCCCGAGACGACGGCTACCACCAGCGTCTCTGTCACCCCCGAGATGGCGAGGTCTTCGCCATCTCCCCCGACATGACAAGGTCGTCGCTTCCTCTGCTCTCCACCTCGTCAGGATCTGCTAGATCGATGCAACGGCGACGTGGAGAAGGTATCAGATCCACTCTTTGATGTAGCTAACTTGCCTATTGTGCACCTGCTAGAGCAGGTCAGTTTACATCTAGTAGTTCGACCTAGATAAGTTTTATGTAGTTAACTTGCTTACTTTGCACTTGCAACCAGTTATAGTTTAGCTAACTTGTTGATAGTAGTTCAGTTCACATCCGGTAGTTCTATCTAGATCATTTATTGATATAGTTAACTCGCCTATTGTGCACGTGCAAACGGTTTAGTTTAGCTAACTTGTTGATAGTAGTCCAGTTCACATCCAATAGTTCTATCTTGCCTATTGTGTACTCTTTAATGTATCTAACTTGGCTATTGTGCACCTGCTAACTTGTTCATGTTATGATGTATTTAACTTGCCTATTGTACACTTGCACCGGTTATAATTTAGCTAACTTATTGATAGTAGTTCAGTTCACATCCGATAGTTATATTTAGATCATTTCTTGATGTAGTTACCTTGCCTATTGTGCACTTGCAACCAGTTGTAGTTTGGCTAACTTTGTCTAGATCTGGGCGGTGGTGCGCGAAGAGAATGTGAGCGACGTGCGGCCGACGAGTATGATTATATTGATGCGAAGCAGTGCGAACACCACCCCGAAGCGACGTGGTGGCGGTTGCACATCCACACCAACCGTTGTGTTCCCGCGTGACGTGAACGTGAACCGGCGGTAGCTCCTATGACCGCAAGTTGTTCGATCTAATGCTCAAAATTCGTGCAGTTTGATGGGTGGCCCTTTGGGTGCGACGATGTGGACTGCGCCCTCCATTTGGCCGGACACATGTTTGACACCGCCAATTGGGCCTCAACTGGGGGTACCCGACACTCATTTGGAGACCCCGGTGGAGATGCTCTCAGATCCCATAACCAGAACTCTTTCACAGTGTCAACAAAATAAGGCCAGTTTTTTTTTTGTTTTGAAAATACTTTAAACATACCATTGGGAACCTCAGATCTTGATGCAAGCTAGGTATCATGTGAATGCTAAGGAGTAAGGAGACACGATGAAGTTCCAAAGGCTTAATTGCTGAAGTAGTCAACTATAGCTTCGATGAAGTCTAAACTCAAATTTAATAAATCAACGTCCTTTGGGAGAAAGATCGGCGGTGGTGAGGAGCAGCACGAGCATGCAGCAGTGTCTAGGGTTTTGTGTTGCCTCTCCAGTCACTCCCTCAGAAGCTCTGTTTTCTCCTGACATTTTTGAATGCCACCTTTTACATTGTGTAAATTGTTTTGGTCATTTGTTATCACATCATGCGAAATGAACGACACACTTATTAGATTAAAAATTATATAAGCCAAAGGTAATAATTTCACCAATCTAAATGATATTATGTCCTACATTTTCAGAAATCTATGAATATATATTTTGAAATATATTAATTTTTCACCATGTTTTTTGTGGGTAATTCCTTTTTTGCTGGCAATTTCACCTATCTGATATGATGCCAATAGATCTAAGAATTTAACACACATCAGTTTACCAAAACCATTCATTCAATAAAACATTAGTTTAGGACGAGTGAAGCCAATCATTTGGATTCTGATTCTCATCAAGGGAAATGAGTGTTGGCATTCTAACGATCACAACATTTCTCAACACTTGCAAGGGAAGAGTTGAAGTTACTTCCTCATGGTCTGGCACTACTTTCAATCTTCGATTGTGATTAATTTTTAATTCCACTTATTTTGGAATGTAGGGATCAATGAGATGCTCTATGGAATATAAACCCTTCCAAAATCAGATCAAGATCTTGAACCTGGTGTGCTCAAATAGTGACTATTGTAGCATGGTACTACTGAGCAGGTTGCCACGAAGTGGTACCCATTTGCTAAGAGAGGTTCCAAGGGACGATTAGGTTTCCTCCCATCTACCATCAATGTGGTCGCCAATCTGCCCCGCTCTGTAGCCTTCGGGCCATGGAGGCGTGGAGGATCTCGGTCCTTATTGGTGGGTGGGATCCGTTTTTGGTCTTCGGGTCAAACTTTATTGGGGGCGGTGCTTAGATGACGGTGGCGGCGCCTCATTCAATAAAGTCTCCCCGGTTTCATTCCCATCTCGGTTGTGACGTCGAGAAGACTGTATGAGTGGTGTGGTCTCGATGATTTCTTCCAGCGATGGCGTCTCCACATCGCTTCATCGGCGGTTCTTCCTTCTTCTTTGACTCCTTGATGGATGTGGTTTATTAGACCCGTTTGAAGACTTTCCATCTGCAACCAACAACGTCAGGCCGGCTCACAGAGGAGCGGCAGCGGTGGCGCACCGTCAACACGGTCTGGAGGATGAAGACGAAGAGCATATCAAGAATTTTGTTGTAATTTTCGTTTTAATTGAAATATTTTGTAGTGTTCATTGTTTCTTTTAATAACAAAATCTTTTTCGCAAAAAAAAAACAGGTTACCCTAAAAAAAATGTCAGCAGATTGGCAGATTCGGCTGATTAGTTCACAATTACGCACGTGTTTCTTATTGGACACAATTACGCACGTGAGCAACGGACCAGGAGAACTTTGTTGGCCCAGCTGGTTCCCGCATCCGGCCCACAAATACCAAATCCTGGTCTGATCCTGCAGATTCTTCTAGAACCTCCCCAAATCTTGATCGATCTTGAACCAACGCCTACCTCCCCATTCGCTCTCGCTCGCTCCCACCGTCGTCGCCAGCGCCATGGGGATCGATTCCACCCTACGTAGTATCTACTCCTGCCTCCCGGAAACACCGTTGCCCGCGCGGGCCCCCTCCCTCTCCGCCACCATCTCGTCCCACACCGGCGAGGACCGCATCAGCGCCCTCCCCGACGACCTCCTGCGCATCGTCGTCTCCCGCCTCCCGCTCACGGACGCGGCCCGCACCGCGGTGCTCTCCCCCCGCTGGCGTGGCCTCTGGCGCTCCACCCCGCTCGTCCTCCAGGATCGCCACCTCATCCACTCCGCCGCCCTGCGAGACGGCAGCCGCCTCGCCGCGCTGGTCTCGCGCGTCCTCGACCACCACCCGGGCCCCTTCCGCTGGGTACACCTCTCTTGGAACTTCCTGGGCAACCACCAGAGGTCGCTCGCAAACTGGCTCCGCCACTTCGCCGAAAAGGGCGTCGAGACCCTCGTCCTCGTCAACCGCCCATGGCCGCTCGACGTGGCTCTGCCGGCGACCATCCTCCGATTTCCTCGCTCCGCCGCCTCTACCTTGGCCTCTGGAAGTTCCCTGACACGACGGGCCACCCTCGCGGCCCCGACGTCTTCCCCCGCCTCCAAGAGCTCGGCATCTGCCACGCCGTCTTGGAGGAGCGCGACCTCGAGTACCTGCTCGCCTGCAGCCCTGAGCTCAAGATCTTGAGCTTCATCGAGAGCTACGGCTTCCCCTCGCGCGTCCGTATCGGCAGCGATAGCCTCCTCTGCGTGCTCCTCTGGTTCTCTACGGCTGAGGAGCTCGCCGTGGTGACGGCCCCGCGCCTGCAGCGGCTCATCCTGTACCGCGGTGAACCTGGACCAACCGGCACCACCACTGTCAGGATTGGGTATGCTCCTGAACTCACCGTGCTCGGCTACTTGGACACGGCGAGCCACGTTCTTCAGATCGGCAACACCATCATCACGGTATTGTTGCGCTCGAATTTCCCTCGTTCTGTATATCGTAATTGCTCGCTGGACAAATCATGCATGATACCCCTGACTGCACAGTTCGATTTGCATTGACTTCAAATTAATCCCTGCGTGTTGTTTACGTTGATTTGCAGGCCGGGATGAGGAACGTGAGCCCGGACGCTATGGTTCCGAGTGTCAGGGTGTTAGGGTTGAACGTGTGTTTCAGAGTAGCAGAGGAAGTGAAGACGTTGCTCAGCTTCCTGAGATGCTTTCCCCATGTCGGGACGCTACACGTTATGGTCGAGAGGAAGATGATGGTGAGTTTGTGAACCTGATCTCGCCCGGCTCACATAATCACATCACAATTAGTTCGTTCCCTATCACAAGCACCACAACTAAATGTTCTTTGGTACACATTCCAATATCTGTCAGACTGTCACTGAACTGAATAACACTCGCTTGCTTTAATTTTGCGTTTTGCAGTCATCCGACGATGATGCGAGTGAAGCCACTGGCGATCTCGGTTCCAAGTTCTGGGAGCAGGTTGGTCGGATCGAGTGCGTGACGTCGCGCGTGACGAAGGTATTGCTCGATTATTTCAGCTGGGGTGTCAACGAGCTTGGATTCCTCGAGTTAGTGCTCGGGAGAGCAGAGATGCTGAAGAGCGCGGTTCTTCTGCTCGACAGTGGGATGACTTCGACCGAGGTTACTCAGGCCACGCGCAAACTGAAGCGGCTGAAAGCTTCCGCAAAGTTTGCCAGCGACAAGTGTGAGTTGAAGATGTTTGCACCTCCAATAGGTTGTTGGAGCTACGACAGAGCGTGTGATTTTTCTCTGGGTGACCCGTTTCCGTCAAGGCATTTACAGAGACGGGGAGGGAGTAGCCAGAGCATGAATCTTCTTTGAGATTTGTCTGAAGAACTTTATAGGAGCGCTGAAGTAGCAGCAGCTATGCAAGAAAACTCTTGCATTGATCGTTTATGGTTTTTTGTGTGTTTGGGGAAACTCCTATATGTTGTTGGTATATACAACTCTGCCATGGAATTTCCTGGCTAGACTTTTTTTGGCTGTGACTCAATTGCACATGTATATGTGGCCTGACTTTGTTTGATGTTAATCACGCAACAGTTCTGTATGTCTTTTTGCGGGCGTTATCTATGTCTGCTTGATGATGGTAGGGAATATTTATGTCTACTTGATGATGGCGGGGAGTTAAACACACTAGTAGGTATAGTTTCATAGAGTTTTTTATTTGAGTAAATAGCTTCCTAGAGTTTGTAAGGTTATACATTAAGTTATGCACTGATAGACATGGTTTTCTTTAGTCAGTTTTGCCAGCTTGATGACAAATCTTGGGGGCTTTATGATGACTAGGAAACGTGCCCGTGCGTTGCAACGGGAGAGAACATTGGTATCGCCCAAATTTTGCCCCAAAGTTATAATTTCATTGTTATATCAAGTTCCATCAGTCTACATAGCCTCCACGATCATTGTAACGGTAAATAATAGTATCAAGTTTCAAAGTCGATAGAACCCTCCAAATTCAAACGCCATGCTTTCAGAAGTCATCAGCTAGCCACCTGATCATCCTGATTATCCATATGTCTAGTCACGTGTATGCAAAGAAAAATGAAAGGAAATTATCAATATAAACGAAAATGAATGCAGAAGTGCAAAGGCTAGAGAAGGAAATTGTTGAGTAAATACAGTCGTGTTAGCTAGCCATTTAGCATTAATCAAAACTATCACTATTTTTAGGTGCAGCTACACGTGTAAATTTACTGTGCATGGCATTTTGATCCTAAAATAATCACGAAAGTATTGCAACAAACACATGCATGCATGCATGTACAAATTATGCAATCATAGCACAGTACAGCTTGTTTTTCTTTGTGTCTCGGATAACTCAATAAAATAACACTTGTCAGACAGCCGATAGCTCCTTGAATCAGCTCAATTACAACATGAAAAATCTAAAACGTTGAAGCTAAGGAACTCCTAGACTGACAGTGAAGTCAAATTTATCAGTAAATATTCCTTACGCCTGACAGGAAGTATCCCTAGCATAGAAATCATGCTCAGAATCGGTGATAGCAATTTTCACAAATCTCACCACGACCAGTGTTATCTTTGATGCCAACTGAATTTTGTCTTTCTTTTACCCGATGAGGCATCAAATATCTCACCTTACCAAGAAATCCACGCGCACAGAAAATAAAGACTAACTCGAAAGCACCCAATCCCTCGCTAACTCTCAACGCAGTCCAATAAAAAAGGATCCACTCCGCAAATTCACATGGATACACTGATCAACAGCGCAAGAGAAAGAAAATACTACATCATCTGAATAGCACAAACGCTTTCTCCATGGAATTCCGTTACAAGTTGAGCATAAGCCCGCTGCCCAAATGAGGACCAAATGAGCCTAGCCAAGATGTCCAGGAGCGTCGACTACGTCCGGAGCCGAGTGGAGTGCAGCTGGAACGACAAGAATCGTCGCCCACACGCTCGTATTCCTCGACGCCGTCCGCTGCCAAGATCGCTGTCCTCTTCTTCCTCGACGTCGACTTCGTCGTTCACCTTCATCGAACCGTCCGCTTCGCCATCGAGCTCCCCGAGGTGAGCCGCGCATCCTCGCCCGTTTTCCCTTCTTCCCCGTCTCGTTCGCGTACTGTATGTGTCGTTCCGCTCGAGCACGAACTTCAGTCCGCCATGGACGCTCGGTACCCAGCTTAAGCTCGCGCCTTTGGGCCGTTTCCCTTGCCTGCTGTTGCTGCTGCGGCTCGCTCTCTCGTGCTGCACGCGGCACGGCACCGCCTCACATATCTTCACCGCGCCTCAAGTTCGTGGTCGCTGGCCGCATCCATCCGTCGTCATATGCCTTAAAGCCTGAAGCTTTTGTCTGTCCAAAGTTCAATTAACGATGCGGCGGTCGTTGCGGGCGCGGGCGAACGAGCCAGGTGCGGAGAGGAGACCGCGCCTGAACCGAGCGTTGTTCACAGGCCATCACCGCGATAGGAGAAGCTCTGCGAGGGATGGAGAACCTCGCGATCGGCGAGGTCAGGATGGATCAGCGCGGAAATCGCATCGTCGACGATTCGGCTGGAAGGAAGAAGCAGATCTGCTGGATACCGGCCGGGTGATCCCGTTCGGTCAGATCCACGTCTTCGTAGGTATGATTAATGCAATTCAGCAATTTGATGACGAGGTTATGTGCGACTCCGTTTCAGGGGCAGCCACCATCGTCCAATCTGATGGAGAAGAATCAGTCGGAACAGGAGGTTTCGAACATCAGTCGGACATCCGGGCTTGCGAGCCGGAGTACCGACGTAAGGAAGATTTGGATACAGATACTGAATCGATCTTACCGTTGTTTGACGAGAGATTTGGGTATGTGGCTGATGAGGAAGATTATGAGTCGGAGCCAAGGACCATGAAGCATGCGGTGGTGTATACTCTAGGAATCACAATGATGGGACAGAAACTTCAGTGAGCGAGGATGACGCCACGTGTGCGGCTAGAGAAAACAGAGAGAGAATTCAACGTCTCACAACGTTTCAACCGGGTGAAGGCTCGGGACAGCCGGTTGTGATGGAAATCCCACCAGTTTTTAGGCCCTTGGACTTTGACGCAGCAATAGTTATAACCCCAATCACACCAGATAACGCAGCAACCCGGGCGCAGCAATTGGATACGTTACGAATCACGCTGGAGAATCAACAGAAGGCTTTATTGGCGGAGCAGCAGCGCATGTTTGATGAGCAACAAGAGATAGAACGGGATCGAGCCCGTGTGGAGCAAGAAAGGATAACAGTGCAAAATCGCCATGAAGATCTTACAGCAGTACATCGGAGGAGGCACGAAACCTGGGTGATGCCAGGCATGGCTTTAGATCCAACGAGATTGAACTTTGCATCACCGAATGGAGCTCCCATTGTCACTCGGCCTGAGCCAGAGCCGGTTGGAATTGGGCATGGAATCATGGTTAGAGCAAATCAGGGAGGAAACGGGGTGCCACCCAACACTCGGGCCGGAGCTCAGCAAAATCAGAACACAGCGGCTGCGGGTGATATGCCACCACCAGCAGATCGGTTCCACACGCCTAGGGGTCACTACTCAAATCCGGCTGATAACGTGTACGCAGCAACATTAGCTTTATGCCGCATGCCGATTGATCAATCACCACAGGGAGACGAAGCGCGCAGGGCAATCGAGATGTTGAAAACTGCAATCACGCAGCAGAGAAACATGCCGGATAAGAGTGGAGCGTTACATTCAACACCATATAATAGCCGAGCTAACCGGAGTCATCACGGAGAAACACCAAGGCCAGCCGGATCAGGCGTCAGGAACGGACAGCAGAATCAAGGTCACCCGGCGCCGCAGCCTCAGCGTTCGGAACTTCAGCAGAGACCAGCCCAGAATCAACCGGTGCCGAGGCCGCATCAGCCGGCCCCGGCCCAGTCTGTGGCCCAAGCAATTGTCAACAGTTCGAGAGCACGGCGTGCGGCGAGCGCAAACCCGGCTTTAGGTGTCGCCGGAGGAGCCGGAGGACAACCTGAAGCAGGAGTAATGGGCCACGCACCAAATACCGGGTCAGGTTTGCCGTTAGTTTCTTCATTACTTAACCCGGTTGGAACTAAATGTCTTTCAGATGCTATCAAGAGCGAGCCTTTTCCCGAGAAGTTGAAAGAGCCAAGCAAGGTGACAAATTATGACCCCAACATGGATCCAGAAACATGGCTCAGCAGTTACGAGATGGCGATGAGTATTCGCAATGCCACCGCCAACTTGTGCGCGATATACATGTACCTAATGATGAGTGAAGGAGCAGCAAAGTTATGGTTCAATGGATTACCCGAGAAATCTATCAATTCTTGGGATGAGTTGAAGGCATTATTTGTCAAGAATTTCAAGGGCACGTGTGAGAAGTTGTTCACTATAGAAGATTTGGAGCGGTGTTTCCAGAAGAAAGGCGAGTCAGCACGTCACTGGATGCGCCGGGTCACAGCCATCATTCACTCATCAAAGGGAATTACACCAGCTGCGGCCGTGTCGTCGATGGAGAAAACCTGCAGATATGACCCGGTAATCCAGAAGATGGGTCGACTGAGGGCCACTGGCGAAGCAGAAACCATCACCATGGGACAGCTGATGGAAGCGGCTCATAAGCACGCATCCACAGACAAGACCCGGGATGATGATGAAGATAAGGGAAAAGGAAACGTCAACAACGGAGGAAAGAACCACAACAACAACGGTAACAACAACAATGGGAACAATAATCACAATGGTAACAATGGGAATAACTCCAAAAGGAAGCATGATGGTGGTTCAGACTTGGTGGCAAACACAAACACCGGGTATAACAAGTTTCAGCGGCGAGATGACAATTATCGAGGCAATAACAACAATGGTAATTACAGGGTGATGCATGATGGTGGTTCAGACTTTTTGGCATTCCTGTAGATGATACATATAAGGAGCAGATGGGTGAGGGTGATGCTGCTAACACTGAATTATGTGAAGATGTGGATGAAGAGTTGATGGAAGAAGGTGCAGATGATGTAGATGATGCACATGGTGATGAGCTGCTGCATGTTTATGACAGAGAAAACCCTATTATTGCAGTAGGGAAGTTGTGGCCAACAATGGATGAGTTTAGGATGTCTTTCAAGACATATGCAATGAGACATCAATTTGATGCCAAGACTAAGTGGACTGATAAAAAGAAGTTTTATGCAAGATGGGGGTTTTGATGGGGGTAGAAGGCCTTGCAAGTGGTACATATCTGCTAGACGACAACCTAATGGAAGTACAGTCAGGGTTAATCAAATCCCCCATCAGCACACTTGTGTTACAAGTTCACAGAATCCCTCATCCATGACATCACAGCTTTGGGTTGCAGAAAAAATCACTCCAGTTTAGCCAAGACACCAAACACTACTGCAAAGAGACTGAAAGTAGACTTGGAAAGTTGTACCCCATTAAGCTGAAGTATACCACAGTGTGGAAGGCAAAACAAAGGGTGGTGAAAAAATTGTATGGTGCCTGGGCAAATACCTTTAGGATGCTTTAAAACTTCAAAGCAGAGGTCGAGAAGAGGTCACCTGGCAGTGTTGTGGAGATAGACCATGTGCACTGGTTGTACATTGTTTCGTTTTTTTTATTTTCATTTTTTATGGCAACTTAGTTGCATAAGTAGACCATGTGCACTGGTTGTACATTGTTTCGATTTTTTTAATTACTTATGCTCAACCTTAGCTCATTCCATCGATAGCGTGAATTGTGTGAATATTTTGCATTGAAACGTGGATATAACAAGAATCAATTTTTTATAGCCGGTCTCAGTTGACAATTCCTCCTTGAGCTGTTGGATTTCAAGTGTAGCCTGGGACACATGTTGCTGAAGAAGTAGTTGAAATTCAGTTGAATATAAGGTTTGACAGCGAAGCACTTGTTAAAGAAATTTAGAATTACATGTCCCAGGTTGCTACGAGCATACAACCCGGCATTTGGGGTCTATCAGATTTGAAAGTTCTTAAAGCAAGTAAAAGCTTTACAGTATCAAGATTGAATGATTTATGAAGGGACAAGTCCCAGATCACTACAAGCATGTAACCCGGCACTTGGGAGCTGGGGAATTTGAAGTTCTTAAAAAGTTAAAGAAATGAGTCCTAGTATGCTGTAAACAGACAAACTAGCACTTGGGGGCTAATTTTTTTTCTAATTTTTCTTTCAAGCACCAAGCTTATTAGACAAGTTCAAATAAACTTGGAGCTTGGGGGTTAGGAGTATAGAAGAGAGTGATGTTACCTCATGGCGCTGCTTGATGGCAGTAACAAGTTCAGCTTCGAGTCCCTTGTGTTGGGAAAGCCGGGAGAAATACTCTAGATGAGAGCCGGTAGTTCCATGTTTTCCAGAGCCGGTGGCTCGGAATAAATGATGGGCTCTTTCCCATGAGTACGGGCTTCGGTTTTCACTTCGGGCTCCATAATTTTTGCTACCACATTGGGTGGAGCATCAGCAGTAATGGTCTGGGTGCCTAGGTATTCCACCTCGTCGTTGGTGCCTGAGCCAGACCCGGGAGACTTATCAGCAACCAAGGGAGATCCGGCCGGAGTTTTGCCCGGGTCTGCCCTAGGTGGACAAGCTGGAGGTGAAGGCAACTTTTCTTCCATTTCCTTCTCTGGGGTCTCCTCCACAATTGTGTCATGAACAAGAGCCTCTGTGTGAGCAGGCTCGGTCACGACAGCGTGGGAAGAAGACCCGGCTGCATCTAGGGGTGTGGCTTTAGCGCTGTATGTAATAGGTGAAATTTAGTGATGCAAAGAAGTAAAAAGAGAAGGGTTGAAAAAGTTAAGAGTGAAAGAAAAGCATACCCAACGTTGACGAGAAAATCATCGGGCAAGTTCACGCTGTCACCTGAAGAAACTGACAAAGATTGGGATTCTGAGACCCGGATTTTGCCCGCCAAAGGGTGAGAAGTGATGGGAGTCTTTTGTATTGATTTGGTCCAGCGAGATAGAGAACACGAGGGGATACCCGTGTTCAAAGAATCTTCACTCGCGCAGGACCGGGTCTTGCGGCGCTTGCTAGATTCAGCTTCCTTGGCGGCATCTTTTTCCTGTTGAAGTGCTTGAAGTTGAGAGGTGTTCATCATATAACTAGAAATGCAAGAATATGGCACCTTCTGTACTGCGCCTCTGGTTCTCTTGTGGGAAGGAGCGGCAGCCGGGCTTGGAGCCGGCACTTCAATAACATCTGGAGCCGGCAAATTCTCGTTAGCCGGCTCAACAAGATCTGAATAAGAAATAAAAGTTAGATTGTTAGTAAAACCTGAGTGAGCTTCGTTCTCGATAAAGTTCAGGAAGATCGGGCCTACCGAGTCAAGCTCACCTTCTTCTTCTTCAGAAGCCTCAGCTTCTTCATCAGCTGGAGAGGGGGTGGGAGTGTAATCCACTTTCCACGAGGCCTCGTCCTGTATAAGGTAGAAAGGTGAAGCATTTAGTCAACTGAAGAAAAAAAGGTGAGCAAGTGAATAAAAGTAAGGAGTGAGTCTTTACCATGGGTGCAGGATGGTTGATATAAAACGGGGCAAGTCCGGTTTTAGCAATCACAGTTTTCTTCTCGCCAAGTAAGGTCTTGGTGTTCTTCACAATTTGGGTATCAAGGAGGTTATCTCGGAATAACGCAGGTCATCAGTGTTGACCCGGTATATTCATGGATCAGCCGGGTCCTGATGCTGAGAGGCTGGATATTCCAACCTATCCAGCACTTCACTAGATCAGTGGCACGAAGGACATGACCTAGCAGGGCTCTGACCCGGATGCGAAGGGAGTCAATCAGGACCCGTACTCGTCACTGGCGTAACTGTTCATTTTGGCCTCGAATACCAAGGCCGATTTACGAAAGGTCGGGTAGCGAGCCTCGTCAGTGGTTGGGGAGGTGTCCTTGCAGTAGAAGTAAGTATTTTGCCACCCTTTGGGGTGACTGGCTAACATAAGAGCTGGGAGATCTGATGTTTTACGGCGTTGGATGGAGACGCCGCCGTAAGGGCCTAATGACTTGGTTTTACTAGAGGGATTGCAGTAGAAATATTCTAAGAACAGCTCTAAACTGGGAGCCATCTGCAAGTAGTCTTCACAAAGTAGTACGAAATTGCTCATGTTTAAAATAGAGTTGGGATCAACATCTAGTGGGGTGATACCGTAGTACTAGAATACTTGACGGAAAAAGAGAGACCCGGGAGGACGAAAACCCCGGGTCACATGGTCCAAGAGGACAACGATTTCTCCTTGGCGTGGAGAAGGCCGAGTTTCTTCTCCTAGAGCGCGCCATTCGATTTTGTTCTTGGGGGGAAGTTCGCCTCGATCGACGAAGGTCTAAATCGTCAATTCTGAAGCAGTGGAGCGCGTCCAGTTCACCGGAGCGGATGCTTTAGCAACACCAGAGCTAGATGCATCCTTCGGCCCCTTCTTGGCCGCTTTTGGGCCACCCGCTTTGACCTTCTCTTTCCCCATGGTCTCGGGGTGAAGGAGAAGATCAATCTATCCAGAGGAGAATAAATCAAGAGTAAGTAAAAAGCAGGTATGGAATTCGTGAAGAACAGAGCGAGAACAGAGCAAGAACAGCGAAGAACAGATGAAAGGGAAATCAAAATCGATGAATAGCAGATGCGATTCGAGACAGACTCGAGGGGAATGAGGTGCGGAATGAATTAGGAATCGATTCAGCGAAAAATCACTGGCATTACCTTCTGCGATGGAGAGAAGGAGAGCGCAGCGGTGCTCGTCCTTGATCTTGAGCTCGATTGGAAGTAGAAATGGCGGCAGCGGCCCGAGGAGGAAGATGAAGTGCTCAAGGTGAAAATGGGGAAAGTGACGTAAGGGTAAACCCTAGCGTCCCTTATATAGACACGGTGGTTGACCAGGGGTAATAAGGTAAAAAAGTGGAGAGATAAGGATATTTGACCCACGATCAATGACAAATAGGTAACGACAAAAAGGAATATTCATGATTGAAGTATCTAGTGAAAGATTTGGAGAGAGAAAGATAAGATCTTTGACTAAAAGGTTGACTGGCGATTCATATGTTCGATGGGCGAAATCTTCGCTAAGTGTTGAGAAACAAAATTTACAGTAAGAAGACTCGAGAAAACAGCCGGGTTATAGAATGGCCGCCAAGAAGAGCTGGCCTGGGAAAGAAGAAAAATGTTTACAACTAACAAATTATATGTGTGTTCTTTATGTGTTTTCAGGGATTAATTTGAATAGCCGAACCAGGGTAAATCCTTTATCTCCTCCGCGCTAAACAATCTCTCTGACACCAGTTTCGCCTGGCCCCCAACTCAAAGTTACCCTATGGTAACATATGCCGTGACAACCCCACGACAGGCTCATCCTCTACTCGGCTGGAACTGGACAAATGATCAAGATCAAGATTGGACATGCTCCTCAGCTCACCGTGCTCGGCTACTTGGAGACGGCGACCCACGTGCTTCAGATCGGCAACAGAATCATCATGGTACGTATTGCGCTTGAACTTCCCTCTTCATTGCTAGTATATGTCATTCCTTAGTTACTGGTAGTCAAATTAATCTTCATTTTCTTTCACTTCAGTTAATTGAGTACTCTTTATTCCTTGGCTGCATTGATTTGCAGGATGGGTAACAAATGTCAGTCCAAATGCTATGGTTCCAAGTGTCAAGGTGTTGGCTTTGAAGGTCAATTTCGGAGTCACCAAGGAAGTGAAGACCATGCTCAGTTTCTTGAGTTGCTTTCCCCAAGTGGAGACGCTGCATGTTATGATGATCGTAAGTTGTAACCCTCTTCTCCCTCGATTCACATCCCTATATTCTTCACTGATCATGCCCTTCTATTTTGTAGTCGTCCACTGTAGGAGGAGGATCGGACAACAGTGATGACAGTGATGAGGAGAATGAGAAGAAGAAGGACAACGACAACCCCAGCGGGGCTGAAGCTAGCGGGGAGCTCGATTCCAAGTTCTGGCAGGAGTTCGATCCGATCGAATGCGTGGAGGGACACGTGAAGAAGGTGGTGCTGGACCAGTTCAGCGCAGCGGACAACGAGCTTGAATTCCTCAAGTTGGTTCTGGAGAGAGGACAGATGCTACCGAATGCTGTGCTGGTGATGGCTGGTGTGAAGGATACTGCTACGGCGGCTGCAACCATTGGCAAGCTCAAGTCGTTGGCTTCCACTGCGAAGTTGGCTGTGGACCAGTGTGCACTGCAGATTCTTGCACGTCCAAGAGGCCATGCTTGGAGCTACCGCAGAGCGTCTGATCTTTCTGTGAGCGATCCGTTTCCTTGTTAAGGCAATGCAGCGATGGGGCCTGATCAGCTTTGATCAATGATCATGTTGGATGAATGTAAGAACTTACCAGGAGTGCTGAAGTAGCCGCAGCTATGCAAGACTTGTGTGCCTTCTATGTTTGTTGTTATCTGCATTCAGTGCGAATTCTGTGCTAAGCTTTTGTGGCTGTGACTTAATATGCTTATTTTTTCAACTGTGACCTAACTTTGTTAATGTTAGAATCATCAACTTTTATTTAAGCTGCTTGACGGGAGTAAAGACTAGCACTACTACTTGAGATACCTCAGTCAATCTTCCTTATGCTTACCATCTTTGCCAATTTGCATGTGATAGTATTGTTGATTCCTACTTAAAATGTTGTTAGCTTGTTGAGTCGATCTACAGTGCAAGATGTGGGTCTTTAGTTGACACAATTAAATAGTATGAATTATTTGTGTTATCACCGATGCGGCAAAAATAGTGTGCATATGCATGCGCTTATAAGATTGTCCGTGCCAGATTTGCACATCAATTCACGTGTGATCGGAAAATTCTTTTGTACCCCGATATATACATTAATTGTATTTATCATGTTAAATCTTTTTAATCTCAGCAATCAGTTGATGGCATGTACAATGGTTGGGATGACCATTTTGTTTACGACATGCATATCATTTAGACAAGACACAACATATTGTACACTGGAGTACTGGACTAGCTATGACTTTTTGATATCTAACAATTAATATTTGCATGCTCCTAAAATTAGGGAGTGCTTAAAATTAAAGCTAGAAAATACGCAGGCATGTTGTATAGTGGAGATAATTGGCTTTGCTTTCTTAACAAGGGCGTGCACAGTGATCTTTTCTTATCAATGCCACTAGGATAAGCGTGGAGTTGAGAAATAGATAAACTGAAAAAAAATGGTTGCCTTCTCTTTGTCAAGAGAGGATATCTTAGGAAGATAAGATATGATATTTTGCAATTGTATAAAATGCATTCTCTTACTTGTCTTCTTGTTTAATTTAACAACCCTATAATTTTAGGAGCATTCAACAATATCTATTAGAGATAACTTAAGACGTTAACCATTATATGCTAAGCTTTTTTGTCTTGTTTAGATGACAATGGAGTAAATAAGAATGGCCATCTTATAAACAAGTGTACATGCCCTAAGATATCAACAAACACTAGTACATAACGACACATCGGATACCCCTCTATGGAAAAGGAACGAGTTAGGCGACGGAAAATCGAGCTTTCCGCGTGCGTACAAGCCTGACCTGGGCCGCGGCTGGCCCGTCAACATGGGTAACGGAGAAAGTATTAACTTCGTCACCCAGGGTATTATTGGCCACGGTCATAATTCGGGCTCCCTTTCCGATATGTGGTTCTATGGCAACAGACACTTTTATGTGTCCGTTTGCAATGTGGATACGTTCCATCTTCTTGAAATTCAAAGTGAAGCGAGTAAATGCTACGGCGTAATGGCACTGCACACTACACGTTAAGACCCCCAATTCCTGCTAGCTTAAGATGCCACATAATCTGCTCTCTATCTCTCTCGCTCGCTCCCTCCTACTGATTAGCCAAGATGCCGCCCAACAGTCCGCCTGTCAGCGGCGAGACTATTGAAGGACCGTCACCGGTGAGCTCGCCAACTCCAATGATCCCACCTTGATGTTGCGTCCGCTGAAGGTTGATTACGATGAGGAGTCAACTGAAGAGGAGGAGGAGGATGACAAGGAGGACGAGGCGGAGGCGGCGGTCCTGAAGAAGGAAGCCCCATCAAAGGAGAAGAAAGTCATCGCCACCGCCTCCGATATGATGTTGTCGCCACCGCCACCGCCTCCGATGGCCCCCAACATGCAAGGCCGCGAGAAGAAGGAGGATTGCGCGGAAGCAAGGCGCAAGAAAAACAAGAAGTAGCTAGCTAGTAGTAGTTCTATAAGTTCCCTGTATGTAATTTACTTTATTATTATTAGTATGTACCGTTTGTAATGTAGTAATCACTAATATTAATATAAGTATCCAAAGTGGTTTATCCTTAATGTATCAATTCTCCATATAGTAGAGATTAGGAGAAATATTATTGCAGAGCGTAGAAGAAATTCTCAGAGCGTCAGCGCGTAGGGCCCACTCCTCAGTGGAAGAAACTCAAAGGAAACAGTTTTATTAAAGAACCGTTTCCAGAGCAGAACCTAATAGTCATTTTTTTTTCTCACTGAGTATGCTAGACGTGTGCATGGCGGCGGCTCCTGGCCTTGCAACCATTGCTGGCGCCGTGGCGGCGCAGTCTCCCCCGAGATGACGGCTACCACCAGCGTCTCTGTCACCCCCGAGATGGCGAGGTCTTCGCCATCTCCCCCGACATGACAAGGTCGTCGCTTCCTCTGCCTCCACCTCGTCAGGATCTGCTAGATCGATGCAACGGCGACGTGGAGAAGGTATCAGATCCACTCTTTGATGTAGCTAACTTGCCTATTGTGCACCTGCTAGAGCAGGTCAGTTCACATCTAGTAGTTCGACCTAGATAAGTTTTATGTAGTTAACTTGCTTACTTTGCACTTGCAACCAGTTATAGTTTAGCTAACTTGTTGATAGTAGTTCAGTTCACATCCGGTAGTTCTATCTAGATCATTTATTGATATAGTTAACTCGCCTATTGTGCACGTGCAAACGGTTTAGTTTAGCTAACTTGTTGATAGTAGTCCAGTTCACATCCAATAGTTCTATCTTGCCTATTGTGTACTCTTTAATGTATCTAACTTGCCTATTGTGCACCTGCTAACTTGTTCATGTTATGATGTATTTAACTTGCCTATTGTACACTTGCACCGGTTATAATTTAGCTAACTTATTGATAGTAGTTCAGTTCACATCCGATAGTTATATTTAGATCATTTCTTGATGTAGTTACCTTGCCTATTGTGCACTTGCAACCAGTTGTAGTTTGGCTAACTTTGTCTAGATCTAGGCGGTGGTGCGCGAAGAGAATGTGAGCGACGTGCGGCCGACGAGTATGATTATATTGATGCGAAGCAGTGCGAACACCACCCCGAAGCGACGTGGTGGCGGTTGCACATCCACACCAACCGTTGTGTTCCCGCGTGACGTGAACGTGAACCGGCGGTAGCTCCTATGACCGCAAGTTGTTCGATCTAATGCTCAAAATTCGTGCAGTTTGATGGGTGGCCCTTTGGGTGCGACGATGTGGACTGCGGACTGCGCCCTCCATTTGGCCGGACACATGTTCGACACCGTCAATTGGGCCTCAACTGGGGGTACCCGACACTCATTTGGAGACCCCGGTGGAGATGCTCTCAGATCCCATAACCAGAACTCTTTCACAGTGTCAACAAAATAAGGCCAGTTTTTTTTTGTTTTGAAAATACTTTAAACATACCATTGGGAACCTCAGATCTTGATGCAAGCTAGGTATCATGTGAATGCTAAGGAGTAAGGAGACACGATGAAGTTCCAAAGGCTTAATTGCTGAAGTAGTCAACTATAGCTTCGATGAAGTCTAAACTCAAATTTAATAAATCAACGTCCTTTGGGAGAAAGATCGGCGGTGGTGAGGAGCAGCACGAGCATGCATCAGTGTCTAGGGTTTTGTGTTGCCTCTCCAGTCACTCCCTCAGAAGCTCTGTTTTCTCCTGACATTTTTGAATGCCACCTTTTACATTGTGTAAATTGTTTTGGTCATTTGTTATCACATCATGCGAAATGAACGACACACTTATTAATTAAAAATTATATAAGCCAAAGGTAATAATTTCACCAATCTAAATGATATTATGTCCTACATTTTCAGAAATCTATGAATATATATTTTGAAATATATTAATTTTTCATCTATGTTTTTTGTGGGTAATTCCTTTTTTGCTGGCAATTTCACCTATCTGATATGATGCCAATAGATCTAAGAATTTAACACACATCAGTTTACCAAAACCATTCATTCAATAAAACATTAGTTTAGGACGAGTGAAGCCAATCATTTGGATTCTGATTCTCATCAAGGGAAATGAGTGTTGGCATTCTAACGATCACAACATTTCTCAACACTTGCAAGGGAAGAGTTGAAGTTACTTCCTCATGGTCTGGCACTACTTTCAATCTTCGATTGTGATTAATTTTTAATTCCACTTATTTTGGAATGTAGGGAACAATGAGATGCTCTATGGAATATAAACCCTTCCAAAATCAGATCAAGATCTTGAACCTGGTGTGCTCAAATAGTGACTATTGTAGCATGGTACTACTGAGCAGGTTGCCACGAAGTGGTACCCATTTGCTAAGAGAGGTTCCAAGGGACGATTAGGTTTCCTCCCATCTACAATCAATGTGGTCGCCAATCTGCCCCGCTCTGTAGCCTTCGGGCCATGGAGGCGTGGAGGATCTCGGTCCTTATTGGTGGGTGGGATCCGTTTTTGGGTCTTCGGGTCAAACTTTATTGGGGGCGGTGCTTAGATGACGGTGGCGGCGCCTCATTCAATAAAGTCTCCCCGGTTTCATTCCCATCTCGGTTGTGACGTCGAGAAGACTGTATGAGTGGTGTGGTCTCGATGATTTCTTCCAGCGATGGCGTCTCCACATCGCTTCATCGGCGGTTCTTCCTTCTTCTTTGACTCCTTGATGGATGTGGTTTATTAGACCCGTTTGAAGACTTTCCATCTGCAACCAACAACGTCAGGCCGGCTCACAGAGGAGCGGCAGCGGTGGCGCACCGTCAACACGGTCTGGAGGATGAAGACGAAGAGCATATCAAGAATTTTGTTGTAATTTTCGTTTTAATTGAAATATTTTGTAGTGTTCATTGTTTCTTTTAATAACAAAATCTTTTTCGCAAAAAAAAAACAGGTTACCCTAAAAAAAATGTCAGCAGATTGGCAGATTCGGCTGATTAGTTCACAATTACGCACGTGTTTCTTATTGGACACAATTACGCACGTGAGCAACGGACCAGGAGAACTTTGTTGGCCCAGCTGGTTCCCGCATCCGGCCCACAAATACCAAATCCTGGTCTGATCCTGCAGATTCTTCTAGAACCTCCCCAAATCTTGATCGATCTTGAACCAACGCCTACCTCCCCATTCGCTCTCGCTCGCTCCCACCGTCGTCGCCAGCGCCATGGGGATCGATTCCACCCTACGTAGTATCTACTCCTGCCTCCCGGAAACACCGTTGCCCGCGCGGCCCCTCCCTCTCCGCCACCATCTCGTCCCACACCGGCGAGGACCGCATCAGCGCCCTCCCCGACGACCTCCTGCGCATCGTCGTCTCCCGCCTCCCGCTCACGGACGCGGCCCGCACCGCGGTGCTCTCCCCCCGCTGGCGTGGCCTCTGGCGCTCCACCCCGCTCGTCCTCCAGGATCGCCACCTCATCCACTCCGCCGCCCTGCGAGACGGCAGCCGCCTCGCCGCGCTGGTCTCGCGCGTCCTCGACCACCACCCGGGCCCCTTCCGCTGGGTACACCTCTCTTGGAACTTCCTGGGCAACCACCAGAGGTCGCTCGCAAACTGGCTCCGCCACTTCGCCGAAAAGGGCGTCGAGACCCTCGTCCTCGTCAACTGCCCATGGCCGCTCGACGTGGCTCTGCCGGCGACCATCCTCCGATTTCCTCGCTCCGCCGCCTCTACCTTGGCCTCTGGAAGTTCCCTGACACGACGGGCCACCCTCGCGGCCCCGACGTCTTCCCCCGCCTCCAAGAGCTCGGCATCTGCCACGCCGTCTTGGAGGAGCGCGACCTCGAGTACCTGCTCGCCTGCAGCCCTGAGCTCAAGATCTTGAGCTTCATCGAGAGCTACGGCTTCCCCTCGCGCGTCCGTATCGGCAGCGATAGCCTCCTCTGCGTGCTCCTCTGGTTCTCTACGGCTGAGGAGCTCGCCGTGGTGACGGCCCCGCGCCTGCAGCGGCTCATCCTGTACCGCGGTGAACCTGGACCAACCGGCACCACCACTGTCAGGATTGGGTATGCTCCTGAACTCACCGTGCTCGGCTACTTGGACACGGCGAGCCACGTTCTTCAGATCGGCAACACCATCATCACGGTATTGTTGCGCTCGAATTTCCCTCGTTCTGTATATCGTAATTGCTCGCTGGACAAATCATGCATGATACCCCTGACTGCACAGTTCGATTTGCATTGACTTCAAATTAATCCCTGCGTGTTGTTTACGTTGATTTGCAGGCCGGGATGAGGAACGTGAGCCCGGACGCTATGGTTCCGAGTGTCAGGGTGTTAGGGTTGAACGTGTGTTTCAGAGTAGCAGAGGAAGTGAAGACGTTGCTCAGCTTCCTGAGATGCTTTCCCCATGTCGGGACGCTACACGTTATGGTCGAGAGGAAGATGATGGTGAGTTTGTGAACCTGATCTCGCCCGGCTCACATAATCACATCACAATTAGTTCGTTCCCTATCACAAGCACCACAACTAAATGTTCTTTGGTACACATTCCAATATCTGTCAGACTGTCACTGAACTGAATAACACTCGCTTGCTTTAATTTTGCGTTTTGCAGTCATCCGACGATGATGCGAGTGAAGCCACTGGCGATCTCGGTTCCAAGTTCTGGGAGCAGGTTGGTCGGATCGAGTGCGTGACGTCGCGCGTGACGAAGGTATTGCTCGATTATTTCAGCTGGGGTGTCAACGAGCTTGGATTCCTCGAGTTAGTGCTCGGGAGAGCAGAGATGCTGAAGAGCGCGGTTCTTCTGCTCGACAGTTGGATGACTTCGACCGAGGTTACTCAGGCCACGCGCAAACTGAAGCGGCTGAAAGCTTCCGCAAAGTTTGCCAGCGACAAGTGTGAGTTGAAGATGTTTGCACCTCCAATAGGTTGTTGGAGCTACGACAGAGCGTGTGATTTTTCTCTGGGTGACCCGTTTCCGTCAAGGTATTTACAGAGACGGGGAGGGAGTAGCCAGAGCATGAATCTTCTTTGAGATTTGTCTGAAGAACTTTATAGGAGCGCTGAAGTAGCAGCAGCTATGCAAGAAAACTCTTGCATTGATCGTTTATGGTTTTTTGTGTGTTTCGGGAAACTCCTATATGTTGTTGGTATATACAACTCTGCCATGGAATTTCCTGGCTAGACTTTTTTGGCTGTGACTCAATTGCACATGTATATGTGGCCTGACTTTGTTTGATGTTAATCACGCAACAGTTCTGTATGTCTTTTTGCGGGCGTTATCTATGTCTGCTTGATGATGGTAGGGAATATTTATGTCTACTTGATGATGGCGGGGAGTTAAACACACTAGTAGGTATAGTTTCATAGAGTTTTTTATTTGAGTAAATAGCTTCCTAGAGTTTGTAAGGTTATATATTAAGTTATGCACTGATAGACATGGTTTTCTTTAGTCAGTTTTGCCAGCTTGATGACAAATCTTGGGGGCTTTATGATGACTAGGAAACGTGCCCGTGCGTTGCAACGGGAGAGAACATTGGTATCGCCAAATTTTGCCCCAAAGTTATAATTTCATTGTTATATCAAGTTCCATCAGTCTACATAGCCTCCACGATCATTGTAACGGTAAATAATAGTATCAAGTTTCAAAGTCGATAGAACCCTCCAAATTCAAACGCCATGCTTTCAGAAGTCATCAGCTAGCCACCTGATCATCCTGATTATCCATATGTCTAGTCACGTGTATGCAAAGAAAAATGAAAGGAAATTATCAATATAAACGAAAATGAATGCAGAAGTGCAAAGGCTAGAGAAGGAAATTGTTGAGTAAATACAGTCGTGTTAGCTAGCCATTTAGCATTAATCAAAACTATCACTATTTTTAGGTGCAGCTACACGTGTAAATTTACTGTGCATGGCATTTTGATCCTAAAATAATCACGAAAGTATTGCAACAAACACATGCATGCATGACATGTACAAATTATGCAATCATAGCACAGTACAGCTTGTTTTTCTTTGTGTCTCGGATAACTCAATAAAATAACACTTGTCAGACAGCCGATAGCTCCTTGAATCAGCTCAATTACAACATGAAAAATCTAAAACGTTGAAGCTAAGGAACTCCTAGACTGACAGTGAAGTCAAATTTATCAGTAAATATTCCTTACGCCTGACAGGAAGTATCCCTAGCATAGAAATCATGCTCAGAATCGGTGATAGCAATTTTCACAAATCTCACCACGGACCAGTGTTATCTTTGATGCCAACTGAATTTTGTCTTTCTTTTACCCGATGAGGCATCAAATATCTCACCTTACCAAGAAATCCACGCGCACAGAAAATAAAGACTAACTCGAAAGCACCCAATCCCTCGCTAACTCTCAACGCAGTCCAATAAAAAAGGATCCACTCCGCAAATTCACATGGATACACTGATCAACAGCGCAAGAGAAAGAAAATACTACATCATCTGAATAGCACAAACGCTTTCTCCATGGAATTCCGTTACAAGTTGAGCATAAGCCCGCTGCCCAAATGAGGACCAAATGAGCCTAGCCAAGATGTCCAGGAGCGTCGACTACGTCCGGAGCCGAGTGGAGTGCAGCTGGAACGACAAGAATCGTCGCCACACGCTCGTATTCCTCGACGCCGTCCGCTGCCAAGATCGCTGTCCTCTCTTCCTCGACGTCGACTTCGTCGTTCACCTTCATCGAACCGTCCGCTTCGCCATCGAGCTCCCCGAGGTGAGCCGCGCATCCTCGCCCGTTTTCCCTTCTTCCCCGTCTCGTTCGCGTACTGTATGTGTCGTTCCGCTCGAGCACGAACTTCAGTCCGCCATGGACGCTCGGTACCCAGCTTAAGCTCGCGCCTTTGGGCCGTTTCCCTTGCCTGCTGTTGCTGCTGCGGCTCGCTCTCTCGTGCTGCACGCGGCACGGCACCGCCTCACATATCTTCACCGCGCCTCAAGTTCGTGGTCGCTGGCCGCATCCATCCGTCGTCATATGCCTTAAAGCCTGAAGCTTTTGTCTGTCCAAAGTTCAATTAACGATGCGGCGGTCGTTGCGGGCGCGGGCGAACGAGCCAGGTGCGGAGAGGAGACCGCGCCTGAACCGGCGTTGTTCACAGGCCATCACCGCGATCGGAGAAGCTCTGCGAGGGATGGAGAACCTCGCGATCGGCGAGGTCAGGATGGATCAGCGCGGAAATCGCATCGTCGATGATTCGGCTGGAAGGAAGAAGCAGATCTGCTGGATACCGGCCGGGTGATCCCGTTCGGTCGGATCCACGTCTTCGTAGGTATGGTTAATGCAATTCAGCAATTTGATGACGAGGTTATGTGCGACTCCGTTTCAGGGGCAGCCACCATCGTCCAATCTGATGGAGAAGAATCAGTCGGAACAGGAGGTTTCGAACATCAGTCGGACATCCGGGCTTGCGAGCCGGAGTACCGACGTGAGGAAGATTTGGATACAGATACTGAATCGATCTTACCGTTGTTTGACGAGAGATTTGGGTATGTGGCTGATGAGGAAGATTATGAGTCGGAGCCAAGGACCATGAAGCATGCGTGGTGTATACTCTGAGGAATCACAATGATGGGACAGAAACTTCAGTGAGCGAGGACGACGCCACGGTGCGGCCAGAGAAAACAGAGAAAGAATTCAGCGTCTCACAACGTTTCAACCGGGTGAAGGCTCGGGACAGCCGGTTGTGATGGAAATCCCACCAGTTTTTAGGCCCTTGGACTTTGACGCAGCAATAGTTACAACCCCAATCACACCAGATAACGCAGCAACCCGGGCGCAGCAATTGGATACGTTACGAATCACGCTGGAGAATCAACAGAAGGCTTTATTGGCGGAGCAGCAGCGCATGTTTGATGAGCAACAAGAGATAGAACGGGATCGAGCCCGTGTGGAGCAAGAAAGGATAACAGTGCAGAATCGCCATGAAGATCTTACAGCAGTACATCGGAGGAGGCACGAAACCCGGGTGATGCCAGGCATGACTTTAGATCCAACGAGATTGAACTTTGCATCACCAAACGGAGCTCCCAATGTCACTCGGCCTGAGCCAGAGCCGGTTGGAATTGGGCATGGAATCATGGTTAGAGCAAATCAGGGAGGAAACGGGGTGCCACCCAACACTCGGGCCGGAGCTCAGCAAAATCAGAACACAGCGGCTGCGGGTGATATGCCACCACCAGCAGATCGGTTCCACACGCCCAGGGTCACTACTCAAATCCGGCTGATAACGTGTACGCAGCAACATTAGCATTATGCCGCATGCCGATTGATCAATCACCACAGGGAGACGAAGCGCGCAGGGCAATTGAGATGTTGAAAACTGCGATCACGCAGCAGGGAAACATGCCGGATAAGAGTGGAGCGTTACATTCAACACCATACAATAGCCGAGCTAACCGGAGTCATCACGGAGAAACACCAAGGCCAGCCGGATCAGGCGTCAGGAACGGACAGCAGAATCAAGGTCACCCGGCGCCGCAGCCTCAGCGTTCGGGACATCAGCAGAGACCAGCCCAGAATCAACCGGTGCCGAGGCCGCATCAGCCGGCCCCGGCCCAGTCTGTGGCCCAAGCAATTGTCAACAGTTCAAGAGCACGGCGTGCGGCGAGCGCAAACCCGGCTTTAGGTGTCGCCGGAGGAGCCGGAGGACAACCTGAAGCAGGAGTGATGGGCCACGCACCAAATACCGGGTCAGGTTTGCCGTTAGTTTCTTCATTACTTAACCCGGTTGGAACTAAATGTCTTTCAGATGCTATTAAGAGCGAACCTTTTCCGAGAAGTTTAAAGAGCCAAGCAAGGTGACAAATTATGACCCCAGCATGGATCCAGAAACATGGCTCAGCAGTTACGAGATGGCGATGAGTATTCGCAATGCCACCGCCAACTTGTGCGCGAGATACATGTACCTGATGATGAGTGAAGGAGCAGCAAAGTTATGGTTCAATGGATTACCCGAGAAATCTATCAATTCTTGGGATGAGTTGAAGGCATTATTTGTCAAGAATTTCAAGGGCACGTGTGAGAAGTTGTTCACTATAGAAGATTTGGAGCGATGTTTCCAGAAGAAAGGCGAGTCAGCGCGTCACTGGATGCGCCGGGTCACAGCCATCATTCACTCATCAAAGGGAATTACACCAGCTGCGGCCGTGTCGTCGATGGAGAAAACCTGCAGATATGACCCGGTAATTCAGAAGATGGGTCGACTGAGGGCCACTGGCGAAGCAGAAACCATCACCATGGGACAGCTGATGGAAGCGGCTCATAAGCACGCATCCACAGACAAGACCCGGGATGATGATGAAGATAAGGGAAAAGGAAACGTCAACAACGGAGGAAAGAACCACAACAACAACGGTAACAACAACAATGGGAACAATAATCACAATGGTAACAATGGGAATAACTCCAAAAGGCAGCATGATGGTGGTTCAGACTTGGTGGCAAACACAAACACCGGGTATAACAAGTTTCAGCGGCGAGATGACAATTATCGAGGCAATAACAACAATGGCAATTACAGGGGAAATTTCCGAGGACCGGCTAACCCCCAGGAAGCATTCAACATGCCGTGTCCACGTCATAGTAGGAACGGTAAACCGGCAAATCACTCTTTGGCCCAGTGTGTTGATCTTCAGAGATGGAAGAACGAGGAGTTTGCCAGGATGAATATGGGAGGAAACGGTCCGAGGCCGGGTAATGGAAATAACCCGGCCCACGGACCACAAGCTGGAGGAAATAATGGAGGACCACCCGGCCCGGATAATGGACCAGCCGGGTTAGGTTTCCAGCAAAACCCCAAAGAGTTAAATCGAGGACAGTATCATATTACAGTTTCCAGCACTTGTCGGAGAGATCAGAAATTAAAGAAGAGAGCTGTCAACGCCGTTCTTCCCGCGGTTCCGAGATATTTGAAGTGGTCCGAGTATCCGATCACTTGGTCTAGAGAGGATCACCCGGACCGAGTGGATGCACCTGGAGCGTTGGCTTTAGTTGTTGCACCTCAGGTTTCGGGTTATATTTTACACAAGGTTCTTATGGATGGAGGTAGTAGCATCAACATTCTGTATTGGGATACATTCATCCGGATGGGTTTCACAGCCAAGCAGCTTCACCCTTCTGGTACTATCTTTCATGGTATTGTCCTGGAAAGTCAGCAAGACCAGAGGGAACAATAACATTGGAGGTCGCGTTTGGAGAATCAAAGGATAATTTCAGGTCTGAGATGATTTGTTTTGAGGTGGTCAAATTGAAGAGCCCTATCATGCTCTCTTTGGCCGTAACGTTTTTGCTAGATTCATGGCGAGGCCGTGTTATGTGTACTTAAAGATGAAGATGCCAGGTCCAAAAGGTATTATCACAGTCAATGGCAGTCGTGAGTTGGCGTTACAATGTGAGCAAGGTGATGCTGTTATGGCAGAACAAGCCTGTGCGGAAGAGGAGTTGAATTACTACAAAGCTACCACAAATCCGGATGATGGGACAATTTTGAAGAAACCAATGACCGAAGAGAGGGCGAAATTCAAAGCGGCTCAGGATACCAAGATGATTGACTTCGTGCCGGGTGATTCGTCCAAGCAGTTCTCTATCGGGTCAAATCTGACTGACAAATAGGAAAGCGCGCTCATCGAATTCATCCGTGAGAATCGGGATGTCTTTGCATGGAAACCTAGTGACATGCCAGGCATACCGACTGAATTCGCTGAGCACCGCTTACATGTTGATCCTAAAGCAAGACCGATTAAACAGGGATTGCGCAGATTGAATGAGGAAAGAAGAAGGATTGTAGGAGAAGAGATAGCTCGTTTACTCGCCGCAGGATTCATTATGGAAGTGTTACATCCAAAGTGGTTGGCTAACCCGGTTTTAGTGTTGAAAAAGAACAATGAGTGGAGGATGTGTATTGATTTCACAAGTTTGAACAAGCATTGTCCGAAGGATCCGTTTGCGTTACCAAGGATTGATCAAATCATAGATGCTGTGGCAGGTAGTGATCTTTTGTGTTTCCTGGATGCATATTCAGGATACCATCAAATCAAGCTTGCAGAGGAGATTGGGAGAAGACATCATTTATCACCCCATTTGGAGCTTTTTGTTACAAGAACATGACATTTGGACTGAAAATGCTGGAGCAACTTATCAGAGGTGCATCCAGAGTTGTTTTGAGAAGCAGATAGATCGGAACGTGCATGCGTATGTTGATGATGTGGTGATCAAGACAAAGAAGGCTGAGACATTTATCGATGATTTGAGAGAAACTTTTGCTAACTTAAGGAGGTTTCAGATGAAGCTTAACCCAAAAAAGTGTGTGTTTGGAGTTCCATCAGGAAATTACTCGGCTTTATTGTGTCCGAGCGTGGGATTGAAGCAAACCCGGAAAAGATAGCAGCAATCAATAGGTTGGGAAAGCCGACTGAATTGAAGGAAGTCCAGAAGATCACGGGCTGCGTGGCTGCGTTGAGTAGGTTCATATCCCGACTGGGAGAGAAAGCAATTCCTTATACCGACTCTTGAGGAAGTCAGATAAATTTGTTTGGGATGAGGAAGCTGATAAAGCCCTGGAGGCATTGAAGGAAACATTATCGAAAGCACCAATCTTAGCTGCTCCAGCTCCAAAGGAGCCCATGCTGTTGTACATAGCTGCGAATTCCCGAGCAGTTAGTGTAGTTATTGTGGTAGAGCGAAAGGAAGAAGGAAAGGAGCATCTGGTTCAAAGGCCGGTTTATTATGTCAGTGAGGTTTTGACTCCGGCTAAACAGAGGTATCCCCAGTGGCAGAAGTTAGTTTTTGGCGTTTTCATGGCCAGTCGGAAGTTGAAGCATTACTTTCAAGAACACCCCATTACAGTGGTAAGTGGAGCACCATTGGCAGACATTGTGTGCAATACTGAAGCTACTGGAAGAATTGCCAAGTGGGCGATTGAGATGGGTGATTATCACATCAAGTATGAGCCTCGCACAGCGATTAAGTCACAAGCCTTGATTGATTTTGTCAATGATTGGACCGAGTTAAGCACGGCACCACCCAAGGCGCCGAGTTATAAGTCATGGGTTATGCATTTTGATGGATCCAAGCAGTATGAGGGATCAGGAGCAGGAGTGGTTCTCACTTCACCCAAAGGGGATAAGATGAGTTATGTTCTTCAGATTCACTTCGATTGCACCAATAATATTGCTGAGTATGAAGCTTTGTTACATGGTTTGCGCATTGCCAAGGAGATGAACATCAAAAGGATTATGTGTTTCGGTGACTCGGATCTTGTAGCGCAGCAAGTTTCTGGGACTTGGGACAGGAAAGATGAGAAGATGGCGGCTTACAGAAGGGCTGTTGATGAAGCAGCTGGATTCTTTTCAGGATTCCAGGTGGATCATATTGATAGAAGGAAAAACGAGGCAGCAGATGCTTTGTCAAGATTGGGATCACGTAGAGAGCCAGTTCCACCAAATGTGTTCCTGGACGAGTTATGGAAGCCATCAGTCCAACTTCCGGGTGAAGAGGAAGATGAAAGTCCAGATCAAGATTCCGAGTTAGTAGCAGCGTTGCATGAGATTCCTGAGTGGACTGAACCATATCTGGATTATATGATAAGGAAGATTTTGCCGAGTAATGAAGTTATGGCGCGACAAATTGTTAGAAGATCACTCGGCTATGCAGTAATTGATGGTGAGTTGTACAAGCGCAGTGTTTCTGGAGTTTATCAGCGATGTGTTTCATCAGTCGAAGGAAGGCAAATTTTGCAAGAGATACATGCTGGGGACTGTGGTCATCATGCTTCATCTAGGTCTCTGGTGGCCAAGGCATTTAGGCATGGATTCTTTTGGCTCACAGCTTTCAAGGATGCAGAGCAGATTGTTAGGGCATGTGATGGATGTCAAAGATATGCAAGACAGGAGCATGTGCCAGCTCAGGAATTGAGGACAATACCAATCACTTGGCCGTTTGCAGTTTGGGGTCTTGATATGATGGGGCCCTTTCAGATGACATCGTGCAAGAAAACTCATCTCTTGGTGGCTGTTGATAAGTTCACTAAGTGGGTTGAAGTGGAGCCAGTTACAAGTTGTGATGCTTCCAAAGTTGTCACGTTTCTGAAGAAAATTATCAGTCGGTTTGGTTATCCTCACAGTATCATCACAGATAATGGGACCAACATGTCACTCGGTGAAACAGAGATATTCTGCAAAGAGAAGGGAATCAGATTAGACCTTGCTTCGGTGGCACATCCACAGGCCAACGGGCAGGTAGAAAGGAGTAATCAGGAAATATTGAAAGGAATCAAACCAAGACTTCGAGTTCCGATTGAAAAGGCGTATGGAGCTTGGGTGAAAGAGTTACCCGCAGTGGTTTGGGGGATCAATACAACCCCGAATAGATCAACCAAACGTACACCGTTCTTTCTGGTGTATGGAGCAGAAGCAGTGTTACCGAGTGATATAGTCCATGACTCGCCAAGAGTGGCGGCGTATGTGGAGTCAAGCAATGCAATTGCAAGGGAGGATTCGATTGATGCCCTTGAAGAGGAGCGTGAGTTAGCATTGGAACGGTCCGCAGTTTATCAGCAGGATTTGCGGCGTTATCATAGTCGCCGAGTAAGATCAAGAACTTTCCAGGAAGGAGATTTAGTTTTACGGCTCAGACAGAATCAGTCAGGGATGCACAAGCTAACTCCTCCATGGGAAGGGCCGTTCCTTATCAGTCGGAAATTGCACAATGGTTCATATTATCTGATAGATGTGAGAGAGAAAGGTGAAGAGAACAACACGGACCATGCTATCCTTCCTATGGAAGAGACGAAGCGGCCGTGGAACATTGCTCATCTTCGCCCATATTATACCTAGTGAACATGAACCTAGGCCGAGTTATGTAACAACGATGTAACCCCCAGCAGGTTTCAGACGCGCTCTTTTCCTTACCAGGGTACCTAAGGGGACTGGAAGGTTTTTAATGAGGCGGCTTGCTGGTGTATCTTTAATAAAGAAGAGTTTGAGAAGAAATCTTTTTCTACTGTTTTACTTTTTATGCATAGATTATGTTTATAAAGCTTTGCCCAAAGGAGTGCTTAGCAAAAAGTCCTATAGCTGTTGCCCAAGAGAGCACGCATAGAGATGTTTTGAGGTCAATGGGGTAATGATGCATAGTTTAAGCCTTTACTTGTAAACATTGATCCAGGGCTTGGGGACTTATGAATTATAAGTTCATAAGTTTTAATCCTAAGACCCGGCTTTTAAGCCTTAATTTTGTTCTTGGTTAAACTTGCCTATCAGTTTGATGTTACTCACAATTTTATGACCAGATTGCTTACTTGTTAATTCAATCAACTATGATGCCCATGCTGGGACTTAGTTTGACCCTGTTTTAGCAAAGGAAAAAGTAGCAACTGAGAAAGTCATGTGAAAACCGACTGATAAGAAGCTAAAGATAAACCAAAAGGGTCATCTAAACCATAAAAAGTATAAGTTATTACAAAATATTGAGTATTTCATATAGTGCACAGACGCACCATCAAATAAAAGGCAAAGTATTTCAGAGCATATTACAATGCCCATTGGCCGAATAATTGTTTTGCAGGAAAAGGTGAAGCAGGAAAGCTGGCTCAGATAGCCGGGTTATCGGTTGAGGTTCCCTTGGCAGCTTCAGCTTCGGCAGAAGCCGGGTTATCTTCAGGAGCTTTGGCCTGGGAATCAGTCGGTGCAGTGCCTTGATCTTCTGCAGTCCTTAGCAACATCAGCCGGCTTTTCCATGATTGGCGTAGTGGGGGCACGGCTGGGTGCAGGGACAACTGGAGTAGAGGTACTTGGCGCTGCAGCTTTCTTCATCTTTGCAATGGAGTCTCTCAGCTTGGCCAGTAGATCAAAATGCTTGGGTTCAGGAGTGGGGATTGGAGTGTTGTTCTCATCCACTGCATCTTGGAAAACCGACAGATTGAGGCCCTCAGCTATTTTGCAAGCAATAGGCCGGGTTTGGGCAGAAATTTCCTTGAAATCTTTTCCCAAACTTGGTGCCATCAGCGTTGTACTGAGGGAATCCTTTGACAAAAGGAGCCGGGTTAAGGCGTGGGTTGTAAGCTTTGGCAAGAGCTAAGCTGCGCATTGCGCCAACCCGGCATGCTGAGCGCGTCCAGAGGTCTAACCACTCGGGGATCGTGGAAAGCTGATGCAGGGACTCATATATCACTTGGGGAGGAGCACAGTTGCTCTTAACACGCTTCATGATCTCAGCAGTGCCAAACTGGAACTGCCGATGATGGTGTTCAAGCAGTTCAACTTCTCTGGATATGATCTCCTGATGGCAGCATTCTGTTCGCCTGAAAAGTATGATGTGGGTTAGTATGTGAAAGCCGAGTAAAGAAGAAAAAGTGAAAAGAAGTGGTGCTTACCAATGAGTGGATTGAGGATATCCTTGATATGGTCTTTCAGGGTGTCCAAGTATTTCTGGACACTGACCATCTTGTCATAGCAGACCTTGTACTTATCTCCAGCCTCTTCCAACTCCTTCTTCAGTTTGGTGTTCTCTGCAGTTAGAGATTCAATTGTTTTCTCCAAGTCTGAAGCATGAACTTCAGTTTCCTTGCGCAGCTTGGTTTCAACTTCAAGGAGTTGGTTGGTCTTGGCAAGTATTTGGTCATTATGGGACACATATCTCTGAAAAAAGAATAGCAAGTTAGAAACATGGGGACTGAAATATTTCAGTCGGCAATTGAAAGAAATAGTAAGTTGACAGTGAAATTATATGCAGGCAGAGTATTTATACAAGTTCCGAGTGACGAAGAGCAGATCACTCGGCACTTGGGGACTGGTATGTCTTTTAAATTTTTACAAGTTATTCAGTAATGCATTTTCAAAGTTCCAGATAAATTGTTAACATATTACCCGGAACTTGGGGGTTATGAGGATTTGAAAGTATTGTTATGGTGAAAGGCAGAATTAATGAGGATTTGAAATCAGAAAGTAAAACAAGTTCCATGTTATCGTAGACTGATAACTCGGAACTTGGGGACTGGGATATTCTGAAGTTTTCAAAATGTGGCAAAGGAATAGATTATATTTCAAGTACCGAGTGACTGAGGACAGTTTACTCGATACTTGGGGACTAGGTTTGGTATATAAGATATGAAGAGGAAAGATGTGTACCTGATGTTCTTGGACAAGAGAATCCACAAGTTTGCCCTCAGCAAGTTCAGTGTATTGTATTCACTTAGCAGACCTTCAAAGTTTGTATGGCCATATTGTGGCACAGTGGAGCCTTCGCCTTTATCAGTCGGCTTGGACTTTTCTTCAGGGCAACAAACTTGGTTGCAGTTTTGAGGGGAGAGATCTTCTCAGTAAAGCAAGTTCCTGTGATCACGACTTCTGGATCAGTCGGTTTTTCAGGAGGAGGAGAAACATTCTCTGGTCAGTTGTCTGCTCCTTATCAGTCGGCTCAGCATGTTTTTCAGGGGTATTCTCCAAGTTATCCTCTTCAGCAATGGGAGGGCTTGGATCACTAAGAGTAGCTTTTGCCCTGAAATTGCAAGAACGAAGTAATATAAGAAAGAAAAAGAAAAAAGTTGATGAAAGTAAATACAAGTATAGTTATGTATGTATTACCCGGTATTGACTTGAAAGTCACGGGGAGGTCGTTGCTGGAGCCTGAAGAAGCTGTAAGAGAGTATGATTTAGAAACTCGGATTTGACCAGCTAAAGGATAACTATCAGAGGGATGTTTTTGTGGTTCAAAGTTGGAAAAGAAGTACCAGGACGGCGTGGAGATGGAATGTTTGGGATTCCCGGGTTAAGAGGATCCTCACCAGGGGAGGTCCGAGTAGCTCTCCTCTTGGTAGAGGGTTCAGCAGAACTCTGCGAAGATTTTTGAAGAAGAGTTTGGTTGAGTTTTTGCATAGCAGATAAGAATATGGTTCTGTGGATATGCGAGAATATGGCACCTTGGCACAGATAGTGCGAGCCTTCCTTTTCCCGGTAGCAGCAGATTCAGTGGCTTCAGAGCTATGGCCGGGTGAAGGAGTGGCTGCCTTTTCAGCCGGTTCTGGTATTATAAAGTGGGCATCAGTGGATAAATTGGGTTGAGTTTCGTTCTCAATTAAGCTTATGAAGAAGTGGCCAAGGGAGTCAAGTTCACCTTCTTCCTTTTTTTTTCTTCTTCTTCTTTCTTCGAGGACTGAGCTTCTCATCATCATCATCATCATCATCTGCCTCAGGAGTGGCAGGGGGAGTCTCAACTTGCCACCAGTCATCAGATTCCTAGTGAAAAAGTAGAAGCAAAATAATCAGTTTACAATTGAGAAAGAATATGTTATTGAGATTTTTATCAGTCGGTACTTACTGGTGGTGCCGGGTTATTCTTACTGAATGGCAGAAGGCCATTTTCTTTGATTGTCTCAACCTTTTCAGCAAGGAAGGCCTTGATAGCCTTGTTCAGAGCAGTGTTTGGATAGGACTTCTCCGAGTAACGGAGGGAGTCAGTTAGATGACCCGAGTAATCGCAAAGGAGTTTCTTGCGAATACTGTTGGGTTGAATTCTCCAGCCCATCCAGGTTTTGATCAGATCGGTTCCACGAAGTCCATGCTTGACCAGAACACAGATTTTCTTGAGGAGAGGCTGGAGAGCTTCTCTCTCAGCGTCAGAGGCAAAAGAGTTCATGTTGCTGTTGAGAATGAGGGGCTCGACCGAATAACCCGGTAAAGGGTGTTCACCAGAAGGTATCTTGGCTTTACAGTAAAAGTATGATTTTTGCCAATGTTTCACGTGGTATGAAGTTCTAGAGAAGGCATGGCAGAACCTTTGCGGCGTTGAATAGAAACACCGCCACAGACCAAGAGGGGGCCATTCTTGTGCTCACGCTGAGGTTTGCACAAGAATAGCTCCAGAAAAGAGCTAAGCTGGGGGAGTGCATAAGTATGATTCACAAAGAACTATGTAATTACTAATGTTCAAGATGGAATTGGGTCCGAGATCGAAGACCCGGAGGCCGTAGTGACGAAGAAGATCCCTAAAGAAAGGATGACCCGGGGACGAAAACCCCGGGTGACATGCTCAAGAAAGCAGATAACTTCACCTTCCTTGGGGGAAGGCCGAGTCTCCTCTTCAGTCCCTCTCCACTCGATCTCCGACTGAAGAGGAAGAACGCCGGCCTCTGCCAGTTCTTCAGCTTGGTCTGTGTAGCCATGGATTTGGCCCAGTTGGCCGTAATCCCAGATTTGCGCTTGGTGGTCTTTTTGATCTTCTTTGATGCCGATGCGGTGGCGCCATCACCGGCCTTGGCCTTGGCCTTCAGCTTCCTCGGATCCTTGGGTGCCATGAAATCTGAAGATCTGGAAAATAACAAGAAAAGAAATGAAAAGAACCGAGCTCAAGAACAGCCAAGGATGAACAAAACAAGATCCAGATGGAAACCAAATGCAGGAAAAAATACTTACCAGAGCTTGTGGAGATCTGGTGCGGAGCTGATTTCCCGGTGATTAGCTGCGGCAATGCGGGGTTCCAATGGCCGGCGGTGGCGCGGTGAGCTTGGAGGAACCCTAACCCTAGCTCGGGGAGAGAGAAGGACGGAGGTTGAAGAAGAGGGGCGCGGTGAATGGGAAAAGTGAAACCCTTTTTTACTGCGGTCCACTATTTATAGCCCAGGGTGAAACCCTAGGAGCGTGAAACGAGGAGATAAGATTTTGTTTTGATTATGGGTCAAAGATACGAGAAAATGTATCAGAGAATGTTCCTTGGTCGTTGACCAGAGGGTTAAGTGTGAGAGAAAAGCCGGGTTATAAAGAGAACCGCCAAAAGGAGCTGGTCTGAAACATAACCCGGCCATTCAGTGCTAATGCTTTTTATTTTGTTTTCAGGAGTTTAACTCGGATAATCTCATCAGCAATACCCTCGAGTAATTGAATCAAGATCAAGAGTATCAAGTGAAGCAACAGATGAGCTTATGCAAGTCAAACTTGGGGACTACTGTTGGGGGGATAATAACCCGGTATACTCATGACCAAGGAAGAATCAGTCGGACGGCCCAAGGCTGGTCCGAGTAATGTGTACAAAATATGGGCCGGGTTATAGTTGGGCCAATAGGCCTAACATGACTCGTCCCTGGAAGGAAGGACCTAGAAGAACTGGAGTCCGAGTGAAGGAAGAAACCGGGTGACTTAGAGCTACGGAAGGTCTAGAAGAACCTAGAGTAGGACTCCGGGCTCGTATGTAACTCGGTATTCATTGTAAGTTCGGGAGACCCGGTATTTATATAAACGGGCTCCCAGAACATAGATAGACGTCTCAAGTTCTGGGCACTAAGTTTCAACCCTAGTTCGATATCACCGCTATCAAGCGAAACTCTTGTAACCTGTCTCGTAACCCGGCTCTGTTGTTGTAGCCGAGTTATCGAGACCTTGAGATCAATACATAGAAGCAGGAAGTAGGTCTTTATCTCCCATGGAGAGGCTGAACCTGGGTAAACCCTTTTTCCCCAACGAGCGTGACAATCTCCTGAAGGACCAAGGCGCCTTGCCCCAATCATCAAGTTACCCCATGGTAACATCTGCCGTGTTAACCCCACGACACATGTGGAAGAAGAAGTCTATATTTGGGAACTACCCTATTGGATAATCCTAAAGGTCCGCTCTGCAATCGACGTGATGCACATGACGAAGATTGTTTGCGTGAACCTGCTAGGCTTCTTGGGCATGTATGGGAAGGCAAAAGATACTTCGGAAGCACGACAGGACCAGCAACTTATGAAAGACCCCAACAACCTACATCCAATGAAAACGGATAAAGGACGTCTAATTCCTTCTAGCTACGCTCTTACCAATGAAGAGAAGGCGATATTTTTTGAAGTCCTGAGCAGTATGAAGATCCCGTCTGGCTTCTTGTCAAATATAAAGGGAATAATAAATGTGGCAGAGAAAAAGTTCCAGAACCTAAAGTGTCATGACTGCCATGTGCTTATGACCCAATTGCTTCCGGTTGCATTGCAGGGGCTTCTACCGGAAAATGTTCGACTACCCATTGTTCAGCTATGTGCATTCCTCAATGCATTTTTGCAGAAGGCAATCAGTCCAGCCCCGCTTGGAAGGTTAAAGAAGGATGTGGCTCAATGTCTCGTTAGTTTTGAGCTGGTGTTCCCACCATCCTTGTTCACTATTATGACACATCTCCTAGTACACCTGGTCGACGAGATTCTCATTCTGGGTCCTGTATTTCTACGCAATATGTTCCCCTTTGAGAGGTTCATGGGAGACTTGAAGAAGTATGTTCATAACCGTGCTAGGCCAGAAGGAAGCATCTCCAGAGGCTATGGAACAGAGGAGGTCATTGAGTTTTGTGTTGACTTTATTCCTGGCATTAAGTCGATTGGTCTTCCTGAATCGCGACATGAGGGAGACTGAGTGGAAAATGCACTCTAGGAAGGAAATCATACATATGTAGGGACGGACATTCTTTCACAAAAGCACACTACACAGTTCTGCATAATTCCACTTTGGTGGCTCCGTATATCCAGATACACAAGGATATTGTACGCTCCAACAACCCGGGGATGGATCAGTCCATGATTACAAAGGAACACGTGGAGAATTTTGGCGGTTGGTTGGAAACGCATTTGAACAACAACAACATAGTCCCAGATGAGCTGTACTTGTTGTCTAAGGGGCCATCTTAGACTATTTGGACTTTCCAAGGGTACGAGATAAATGGGAATACATTTTACACGAACGCCCAAGATAAAAAGAGCACCAACCAAAACAGTGGTGTCCGCTTTGATGATTCAACAAACGTCAATGCGCGAAAGGTCACGGTCACATATCATGGTTACATATAGCAGATATGGGAACTTGACTCTGGATCTTCTTTGAAGGTCCCTTTGTTTTGGTGCAAATGGTTCAACCTGAAAGGCAACGGGGTAAATGTAGACCAACTATATGGAATGACTACAGTGGATCCCAAGAATCTTGCGTATGACACCGAACCATGCGTTCTAGCCAAAGATGTGGCTCAGGTTTTCTATGTGAAGGACATGTCTACAAAACCTAAAAAAGAAAAGATAAGCAAGCAGATACATCAGCCGATGAGCCAAAGCGCCACATAGTTCTTTCAGGGAAAAGAATCATCGTCGGAGTGGAGGACAAGACAGACATGTCAGAAGATTATGATAAGTTTCATGAAATTCCGCCCTTCAAAGTGAACATTGATCCAAGCCTGAAGTTAATGTATGAATCTTGTCCATGGTTACGGCGCAAACAAAAGAAAGAGACTCATACGAAGAAAAAGTGAAGACTAGATAGGGATGTTGTTGGTGATGTGTAATAATGTATTAAACTTTTATGTATAACTGTGTTCTGAAAACTCAGAAGAGAACTCTAAACATTGATTTTTGTTCTAAAAATCCAACGGCTTACAAGCGCTCGAGAAAGTTGAAACAAACACACGGTTTCCCCGTCATACAGCCCAACGGTGGCTCGTGAGTGCCTGCATATTGTCGAGGGATAAAGTTCGGCATATGTCAAAGGGGATGACTTGAGTGGTTCGGACAGCACGAGCGACGGTATTCCATCGGGATTGGGCACGAGCTCGACAAACGCGAGACGTACCCAGGTTCAGGGCCTCGTGAGGAGGTAAACCCCCTACATCCTGCATCTGAGGTGTATATCTAGAGTATATTTGGGGCTACAGAGTTGCTCTTTGAGCTGTATATGTCTTTAGCTTGAGCTGCCTACTTGGGTGGTTGGAGGTGGAGCTAGCCAGTACGTGAGTGAGTGCTCGATGGATTGGGTGTGGAGCTAGCTAGGGCTTCGGCCTGGTGCGAGTGAGTCTCCAGGATCGGGAGCTCACTGCCTTGCTTGCTTGGTGTCAGGCATCCAGGACCGAATGGATCAGTAGCTCTTCCCTGGTGCTCCTTATAAAATGGAGCCCAGGGGACAAGGGGCGGCACGTGGTCTGGTACCCAGGGGACAAGTGGGGCTCACGGCATAGTGCTTGCTATTCATCAACAATATTCTTCCTTTAGTCACATCGTGCATTGTGCCCGGGTACAGGCATGGCCTGTCTTGTCGGCGTGTGTCCGATGGGACGTGGTAGTTGACTTCATGTAGCAGGTGTGCGGGCTGCCTGATGTCGGGCAGTCGGAGTCGGGCCGCTGGATGGCGGTGGGCAGCCGGGCTTGCGGCCAGTCGGATGGCGGGCAGCCGGGCTTGCGCCCTCTATCTTCTTGTCGAGTCGTGGCTTTTGGTACCCCGGGTTTTATTCCCCGGACACTAGCCTCCGAGCCTACGGGCGACTCGAAGAGTCGGGCGGAGGCTTCTTTGTTGTTGTTGCTGTAGATGGCGACTTCGTGGTTGCGGACGTCGAGTCCTGCCAGATGCGGACGCGGGGTCTGCCGGCAGAGGGGCGCAGTGTTCTACGTGTTTTCCTGTTACATCAAGTAAACAAACTGAATTTGCAACTGCAATGAATTAAACACCGGTGACGCCAAGTGAATATTTATAAGCATGGTTGATGCCGGCTCGCTTTTGCCCGGTTCCTTTGATCTTTCGTCCGGCGCAGGCTCTTTCCAGGCTTACTGCCGGCTTGCGGTCTTTCAGCTGGTTTAAGAGATGCCGGAACGACGAGAGTGGCACACTACTTAGATCTAGAAGCTGGATAGAAGCAACTCGACGAAAGTATAAATGCAGCTGGCGACAGCTCGCTTTTGCCTGAAACTTTCGATCTTTTTTTATCGTACACTAACGCCGCCCGGGCGCAGGCTCTTGCCAGTCTTACTATCGGCTTGCGGTCTTTCTGCTAGTTCAAGAGATGCCAGGGCGCGCGCGGCACGGTACTTAGATCTACAAGCTAGATAGAAGCGACTCGGCGAAACAGCGACACCCCTTCCTAGACATTATTTCACGTGTTTGGCGACCTCGGGCTTTTGCTCTTGCCAGGCTTACTGTCGGCTTGCGGTCATTCGGCTGTATATGATGAGCAGGCCTCGGGCGTGCTGTATATGCTACTATATCGTTTGGAAAAAAGCGCTACTGGCGGGGTGAAGAGCTCTTGGTCGGCAGGCGACCGAGCGGTGAGGGCTGGGACAGCCTCCGAGCGCCTCCCGAAGGGTCCGGGCCGATGCATTTAAGCAATAGTAATGCGGAGCCGAATCGACACTTAGTTGTTATGTTCTGGTCAGAGAGGCGGTTGCGTTGTCGATGCGGGGGCGTCCATGTCGGCGTAGTCTGGATCGACCTCCAGCCGGATCGGGACGCAGCTAGCCTGGCATCCAAACGCGTGACCGGAGCCGGGATCCCGCTGGTCGGGCATCCAAACGGGACAGTGGCAATCTGGACACCAGCAGTCTGGAACCTGACGTCCAGGAAACCAAACAGCGGGAGCGGACAGATCTATCCAACTTTCTTTTTCTTCGATTGATCATGCGGGCAGTCGTCGACGGGCTACCAGATGGCGGCGATGCGGCAAGCTGGCGCCGGCCTCGGGCGTAGGAGGCGCGCCCGGAGCCCGACCAGCTGGAGGAGGGAGCCGGGCCGAGGAGGAGCTGGCGCGGCCGGAGCTCAGCTAGTCGGAGCTGAGGAAGCCGGCCAGGGCGCGGACGGGCGACACAGAGGAGGTCGGAGCCAGGCCAGCGGAGCAGGGAGCCGGACAACCGGCGAGCGGTTGCGGGAAGCCGGCCAGCTGGGGTCGCGGCGATCCAGAGCTGGAGGAGGCCGGGACGAGCTCGGCCGGCTGCGGGGAGCCGGGAAGGCGCAGACGGGGTCGAGGACGGGGACGCGGGCAGCCGGCGTCAGCCTTGGGCGGAGGTGATGCGTCCGGCCGGCAACCTGGCGTCGACGGGCGCGGCCAGCCGGTCGGATGGATTCACGCGTGGGCAGCCGGGCGGGCGCTCAGCCGGTCAGGCAGGCACGTCTGATCCAGCAGGCTGCTTGCCTGCTTAGCTGGTTTGATCCAGCTGCTCGTGTGCATGCTTGCCTCTTGATGCAGAGTGACGAGCGTGGCCGCAGAAGCTCGACGCAGCCACGGCGAGGACGGCCAGCGGAGGAGGACGAGCGACGCGGAGGAGATGCTGGGCGCGGATGAGGATGCGTCGGCAAGGCAGAGGAGAAGGCCGAGCCTCCGGGCTTCTTAGCAGAGGCGAGGCCGCACGGATGGATGGGCAGCAAATGCATTGGTGCAGCCGGACGAGGACGAGGCCAGCACGGAGCCTAGCGAGGCCTAGCCTCCGGGCCTCTCCGGCGATGGCGGAGACGTGCAAGGGCGCGGATGAGGATGGCCCCTAGCCTCCGGGCTTCTCCCGGGAGGCGACGCCGAGCCTCCGAGCTTCTTCTTGGATGGCGAAGACGCGCGGATGAGGACGGCGCCTAGCCTCCGGGCTTCTCCCGGGAGGCGCCTCCGAGCTTCTCCGGGAGAGACATTGGCACGACAATGATGATGATGACGATGGTGGAGAGTGGTCCCGTCGAGAACAGGATTCCGGTCCCGGCTTTGCCCCACGGTGGGCGCCAAATGTCGAGGGATAAAGTTCAGGGCCCTCGTGAGGAGGTAAAACCCCTACATCCTGCATCTGAGGTGTATATCTAGAGTATATATGGGGCTACAGAGTTGCTCCTTGAGCTGTATATGTCTTTAGCTTGAGCTGCCTACTTGGGTGGTTGGAGGTGGAGCTAGCCAGTACGTGAGTGAGTGCTCGATGGATTGGGTGTGGAGCTAGCTAGGGGCTTTGGCCTGGTGCGAGTGAGTCTCCAGGATCGGGAGCTCACTGCCTTGCTTGCTCGGTGTCAGGCCTCCAGGACCGAATGGATCTGTTGCTCTTCCCTGGTGTTCCTTATAAAATGGAGCCCAGGGGACAAGGGACGGCACGTGGTCTGGTACCCAGGGACAAGTGGGTTCATGGCATAGTGCTTGCTATTCATCAACAGTATTCTTCATTTAGTCACATCGAGCATAGTGCCCGGGTACAGGCATGGTCTGTCTTGTCGGCGTGTGTCCGATGGAACGCGGTAGTTGACTTCATGTGGCAGGTGTGCGGGCTGCCGGATGTCGGGCAGTGGGAGTCGGGCCGCTGGATGGCGGCGGGCAGCCGGGCTTGCGGCCAGTCGGATGGAGGGCAGCCGGGCTTGCGTCCTCTATCTTCTTGTCGAGTTGTGGCTTTTGGTACCCCGGGTTTTATTCCCCGGACACATATCAAATGCACCGTTGGGCTGTATGACGGGAATCCGAATGATTTGTATTCGGTCGATGAACTGAAGTATTTTGTAGATAGAACAAAACACACAGTTTCTCCTACATATAGCCCCACGGTGGCTCGTGAGTGCCCGCATATCAGATGCACCGTGGGACATATGTAGGGAGTCCGAATGCTTCGTATACCAAAATGAACTACAATGTGAGTAGACGGTGAGTGTCGAACATGTCCGGGAGGGGGCTATATATAGGGTTTGGTGGCTCACGAAGTGGTTCTGATAGTGCTAATCCAACAGCTCACAAGCCCTCAAAAGAAACACACCCCTGATCCAACGGCTCACAAGCGGTTGAAAGAAACACACGATCCGTGTGATTCTTTAGTCCCGGTTGGTGTTACCAACCGGGACGTGAGGCGGGTCCATAACGTGTCCTCCAGCGCTTCCCTGGACACGTGTCAAACCCCAGCGCTGCCTTGGTCACACGTGTCCTACCTCAGCGCTGCTCTATATGTAAACCTTAAGCCACGAAGGCATCGTATCCACGAGATGGATCCACCACGCCCGCCGCAGCGCCTTCTGGACCAGGTCGAGCATGCTCGGCAGAGTGCGCTTGGGCGCTACCGTGGGATGTTGTTAAAGATGTTTTTAAAATAAAGGGATGATTATTACAAAAAAATTAGAAAAATATGACTTTCAAATTTAAACAATATTAGTTAATGCATTTTTAATTGAAAATGGCAAAATGGTTATTGTTTGAATAGTTTGAACAATTATTTTAGAAAACAGAAAATGGATTTGGATTAGTTATTCAAATTCAAACACTTTTCATGTTGAACTTTTTTCAGATTCAAAAGTATGCAGAAGCTATTCAAATTCATATTTAGAAACTTTTCAAAAATCCACGCGCAAAAATTCAAAATTTGAGCCCTTTGAGCGAAAAAACGGACCTCAAGTACCGGGTGCTGCCACCACCCGGTACTAGAGGTCCTTTTGCGTGCGCTGGGGGTATGGTTGCAAAAAGACCTCTGGTCCCGGGTCGTGGCATCACCCGAGACCAGAGGGTACCCTCTCGTCCCGGGCTGTGGCTCCGCCCGGGACCAGAGGTCCTCTGGTATATAACCAGAGGCGTTGACCCCGGGTCGAGCCACGACCCGGGAGAACTTCTCCGCCTCCTCTCGCCGCCTCGATCTTCTCCTCCGACGCCGTCAGGCTGCCCGGCCACCGCGTGCCGCGGTCCCTCTCCGCCGCGCGGCGCCGCCCGAGCACTCCGCGCGCGCGCCGTCGCCTCCACGCGCCGCGCCGCCTCCTCTATCTCCTCCGCCGTGCCCGCCTCGCCCTCTCCAGCTCCTCCGCCACCCGCCTCGCCCTCTGGCTCCTCCGCGCCGGCGCCGCGTGCACCGTCTCGCCCTCTAGCTCCGCCGGCCGCCGGTATTTTTTTCCTAAGTTATCTTTTCTAAATTATTTTGCTAAGTTATTTTTTTGCTAAGTTAGTGTAGGTTAGTTTAATTGGCTAAGTTAGTGCAGTTAGTGTAAAATTTTGCTAAGTTAGTGTAGTGTATGTAATTTGCTAAGTCGGGAAAGTCATGAAGTCGTGTAATTTGCTAAAGTTTGCACAAGTTACTAGAGAAGCAAGGTTGATAACAATTTTTATATCTGTCTGTCTTTTCATTTGTCTTCTTTGAACTTGTTATCCAATGAGGGTTTATCTTGTCTTTAAATTTCAGCAAAGTATAAAATATTATAATGCTTGCATAACGAGAAAAAGCATGTGAAAAATAATATGATTCGGTTGTCCAACATATAATGGTTATTTACTTTCAAAAGTAAGGGGTGATTGCTAGAGCTTCTACTTATGTTGCCCTCATATGTATGAGTTTTAGTTCATTAATCTTATCTTGCAACTGAATATGATGATGATACAATGCTCGTATTTATTTATCAACCATAAGTCCATTGATGCATGTAATGATCTATGTCCTTAGTTACTCGAGAACGAGCAAATGTTTAAGCTTGGGGGAGTTGATACATGCATTTCATATCATCATTTATACAACTTTAGTATCATATTAGAATGTTATTTACATTATTATATCGCTGTTTTTGCATGTTTTAGATGATTTATGAGACTTTCATACAAAGTCCCTATTTTTGGTATTTAATTTCTGGGAGGCAGAAAACCTCATTTTTCTTGTTTTTAATGTTTTAGGAGCTACGAGGACTCAAATAATAAAAGAAAAATTACCACGCTGGTTTTTTATCAGGAGAAAGGCAGTGGGAAGAAGACCGAAGACAGGAGGCCCATGAGGCCCAAGTTAGGTGGGCCCACACGGCCCATGTACCTGGCCGCATGGGACCCACCAAAAGGAGCCTCGGGCGCCTCCTCGCCTAGGGCTTTTTAGCGTCGCCTTCGTCTCGCCCGAAAAGTTATGCCCTAATTTTCACGAAACCATCCGAGGCCACGGCGGCGGCGAAACTCCTGATTCCCTCTGAGGGGGATCAAATCCTGCTGCTCCGAAGCTCCGGAGAAGGGGGAAATCATCGTCATCATCATCACCTCTCCTCCTTGGCGTGGGAGGAGGCCTCTACATCATCACCCCCATCAAGACCAGCACCATCTCCACCATCATCACCGTGATCCACTCTGTTCCCCTCATAGTTTGAGAGTTGCTATACCCTAGATACTTGTCTTGTGCTACTATTCATGTTTGTGATTGAGTACTTGTCATTATTTGGTGGTGAAGTTATATTTTCAGATTGTGTTGTACCACTTATGCCACTGATTATCATCATGTTTGCATGTTGTGAGTAGTTCCTATATGTTCCTGAGGGCATAGGATGAATTGACAATGATTTATATATGACATGTGTTGGTATTTTGTCAAGAGTTTATCTTTTATGTGATTCTATGATGGTGTTGTACGAACGTCGACTGCACAACACTTCACCTATATGGGCTCATAGGAGAACACCGTAGTATATTGAATTGAGGAAGACTTGGGAGAACATGTAAGCCTGAGACCGAGTCATGAAGTTATATTATGAGGGTATTAATATCGGGGACCTTAGAGTGTAATGCTATGGTGGGACTTTATGTCTTAATAATTCTTGTGTAGTCATTTACTTGGCCACATGATCCATCATAAGGGGTTGTAGTTTATTTATTTAGCTATACCTAATTATGGCTCCATCCAAAGAAGATTAAAACTTGATAAGATATTCAACGTGTTGTTTAATAAATCTCTATGCCTAGCAATATCCATGCCGCCCTCAGGAACATTTTCCACATATAAGTTACACATCACTTGAGCTTGTCCTCTTGCACATAAGTGATTGGGTTTTCTCTCTTTGAGAGCTTTCACTTGCTACTATTTATTTTCTGCATTGCAACTATACAACCAAAAATACCAAAAACACTTGCATCTTTTATTGTTTTATTTATCAATCTTACTAACCAATACCTTCAGCTCCTTATGGGTTCGACAACCTTTTCTAGTTGAAAATTACTACAATTGATCTCCTGCACTTGGGAGCCATCAAGACACTTTTCTGGCGCCGTTGCCGGGGAGTGTTGCGCTATTGGTAAGAAGTGTGGTAAGGAAACCCGAAAGCTGAATTTTATTTGCTGTTTTGTCTCATTGTTACTATGGCATTTACGAATCGTTCTTCGCTGCACCTTGCTCTATATGAAAGTGCTTATGCCACTGCTTCTAAATTGGTTGAAACTACTGTGTCTTAGGTACCTAAAGTGGGATATAAAATTTCCATGGGTCATGTTAAAAGAGTTATGAAAAATCCATTTGCAGGGGATGGAACTAAGTCTGCACGTGAACACGTGGAGAGAATTGAGGACATATATGGCTTATTTAGACTTCCTGGTATTTCTTAGGATCAGGTAAAAATAAAGCTATTGTATTTGTCTTTATCTGGTAATGCTCGTGATTGGTGTTCAGCCAGTTCCGAGGGAAGCGCCAGGAGCTTGCGTTCCTCAGGTTCGTCCTCGAGAGAGCACAAATACTGGAGAAGCTGGTGGTCGTGTTGGCCAACGGAGACACTGCCTCGGAGGATGATGAGACGTGCACCAAGCTGAAAACCTTGGCCACGGGAAAACGGGCCAGCAAGTGCCCTCCAACCGTGGTGACCGTCGCGCACGAGGGTGGCAGCGCTTGGTGCTTCCACAGAGCCTCTGATCTTTCAACAAGTGACCCCTTTGATGGCTAAACTTCGAGGCCAGTTTCATGTTTGTGCATCCACATGAGTAACATTGACAGTCGGCTCTCTCAGATCCTTTGCATAGACAGGGTAAAAGTTACGACAAGTATGAGCACAGTTCTTGCTGATACATTTCCGATTTTCCTCGACTGACTGGAACTTAGCATATCACCATCTATAAGACAAAATTTGAACTTAATGTGATTTGTGGTCTTAATTCGTGCACGTGTTCTCAAAGAGATTATGTTCCACTTCAATATACGGCTGGACACAGGTGAGAGTTTATTGATGCACATGCTGGCATCCTCATTCTCAACATATGCAGAAGTCTTTTGAAATGGATGTAATTGAACATATGAGGATTTCTGTTAATGGTAGTACAGAGGAATTTAACATACTCCATGAGAGGTTCAGATATCCATTAATTTATCGAATGGTCCCATTTGTGACCCAAATGGTCATGTGTGGTAGAGAAATCCTCTACCTTTTTTCCTTCAAAAATAAATAAATGGTCACGTGTTTCAGTATATATGTGTACGATTCTTGGCTTATGTTTTGTCTACACGAAGAGTTGCACGGGCATGGTTCTGCATCAAAATAAGTCATTTTTGTTGAAGAGATTGGTGTGTTAATTTTTTTTCTTCACTTGTGTGCATATATGCACTTAAACTGTGACGTTAGAATTATATGTTACTGTTGCCAATCAGCATTTTGCTTCTTTGTGTGCTCGAATCCCGACGCATATACTACTCCAAACAACCTAGTGATCAGACCATTTAGGCTTTGTTTACCTCTAATGTATTTTAGGAGATGGGAGGGGATTTTCCCGGATCCCGCAAAATTCTCACTAGCCTGTTTACTTCTAGTGTATTTTAAGTGATGAGAGGGGATAATCCTCAAATATCTCCTACCAACCACCTCATTTTTGCCTATCACCAAAACTCTAGTCCATACTGGTCTATTGTAGGGGAAGACTATTTGTGAGGATTGTTTTAGGGGATGCGAAGAGTGGGGATTGTAGGGGAAGAGTATTTATGGGGATTTGTGGGGATTGGGTGTTCACCAAATCCCCTCCCATCCCCACTCTTCCCATCCCCTAAAACAATCCTCACAAATAGTCTTCCCCTAAAATACACTAGCATGGACTAGAGTTTTTGTGTTAGGCAAAAATAAAAGGGATGGTAGAGCATGTTTGGGATTATCCCCTCCAATTTCCTAAAATACACTAGAAGTAAACAAACCAGTAGAGATTTTTTGGGATCCGGCATAATCCCCTCCCATCCCCTAAAATACACTAGAGATAAACAAGGGGACTTAATAAATACTGTTGGAACAGAGGGAGCAAAACAAACCAAGAAACAAAAGTGGGCCATCAGTTTCCTGTGTTCAAAACCACGAACTGGAAACCCTAGCAACTGTCGGGTTCTGGACCTGGCCAGCCACATCAAAGCCCCACTCCCCTCGCCCACTCCCCTCACTCTCGTCGGCACAAACCCCAACGCCGTCGAGGTCAGCACTCAGCAGGACTGCAGCCTGCAGGAGCCATAGCTATGGCGGCGGGGCATATCCTTCAGATCGTCTATGCCTGCCCCCCGAAGTCCCCGTTCCCGCCCCGTGACCTGGATTCTGACAAGCCCTCGTACCCCTCCGACGGTGCCGGCGGCAACGGCGAGGACCTCATCAACGCACTCCCCGACGACCTGCTGCGCAACATCGTCTCCCGCCTCCGCGTCAAGGACGCCTGCCGCACCGCAGTGATCTCCCCGCGCTGGTGCTCCACCCCCCTCTCACTCGAGGACTAATAGCTCAGATGCGACGTTTTTGCATGGTATTGGAAGCAGAGCGACGTCGTTTGACCGAATAGCCTAGGCGCGACGCTTTGAAGGGAGCAAATAGCCCACGGCCACAATGGGTGATAAATCGTTGTCTTATGCTAAGACAAGTGGGTCCCACTTAGTGTTAACCCTGAAAATAGTCAAACCTGTTCAGCGCGCCTTGACTCAACCGCTCTGAAGCTGGCCGTGCCCTGCCCGCTCTCCCCCTTCGTCGTCGTCGTCGGCGGCGGAGCTTTCTTTCTAGCTGGCGGAGCTCATTATCCGCGGCGGCGGCGGCGGAGGCGTCCGCGGTCCCGTTTCCTTCCCTCCACAGGCAAGATCTGACAGCGTGGCCTCGCCCCTGCGCCCACTTCTGCTCGCCCAAATCTGAAGATCGAGCGGGCGGCAGTGACCCGAGAAGAAGGAGATGCGGCAGCGAGGGGGAGCTTCTAGTAAGTAATTCTTCTCTCTCCCGTCCAATTTTAGCTGTGATTTAGGCTGTCAATTTCCAATTTCTCGGCCTCACACTACCCGCCATTGACAGAGTGGGGCGGCCCGGCAGAGGGGATGATGCGGCTGAGACCTTTGAATTTGTTGTCAATTTCCATCCATGTAAGGCCAAACTTGTTGATGGTAGCTTGAGCAACATTGATAGAGAAACCGTTGTGCAATGGAAGGTTGAGTTGGGAGAGATCGATCCCGAAGTCATGCAGAACTCGGAAGGGGAGGCGGTGAAGAATCTGGTGTAGACAATTGGGGAGAGTGTTGTTTGGGGTCCAGAGCAAGAAGTTTCATTGTTGCGGTTCGATGATTGGAAAGGAGAGTATGTGAGAATCGAGAGTGGCGAGCAGATGGTTGAAGAAATTGATCGACAAGAAGGCTGGTCAAGCAAACGGGCTCACTTTTATGCCGAGCTAGTTGATCTGAATATGCAGTCCAAGGTTGGATATGTGCCCTCTTAGTTGGCTTCACAAATGGTCGATGATGATTGGGCTGCACAAAGGCAAATCATGCCAATGAGTACAGAATTGACAGTAATAACCGTGGAGGCTAATTTAGAAGCAGAGCATGGCCATGTTGCTGAAACTCCTGCTGCTGTTGATTGGAATTCAGTAGACCTAAATGAACCAACTGATTTGGTAATTGCACCAATGCCTGACATTGAGATGGCAGAACTTTTTGGCATTCCTGTAGATGATACATATAAGGACCAGATGGGTGAGGGTGATGCTGCTAACACTGAATTATGTGAAGATGTGGATGAAGAGTTGATGGAAGAAGGTGCAGATGATGTAGATGATGCACATGGTGATGAGCTGCTGCATGTTTATGACAGAGAAAACCCTATTATTGCAGTAGGGAAGTTGTGGCCAACAATGGATGAGTTTAGGATGTCTTTCAAGACATATGCAGTGAGACATCAATTTGATGCCAAGACTAAGTGGACTGATAAAAAGAAGTTTTATGCAAGATGTAGGGGTTTTGATGGGGGTAGAAGGCCTTGCAAGTGGTACATATCTGCTGGACGACAACCTAATGGAAGTACAGTCAGGGTTAATCAAATCCCCCATCAGCACACTTGTGTTACAAGTTCACAGAATCCCTCATCCATGACATCACAGCTTTGGGTTGCAGAAAAAATCACTCCAGTTTTAGCCAAGACACCAAACACTACTGCAAAGAGACTGAAAGTAGACTTGGAAAAGTTGTACCCCATTAAGCTGAAGTATACCACAGTGTGGAAGGCAAAACAAAGGGTGATGAAAAAATTGTATGGTGCCTGGGCAAATACCTTTAGGATGCTTTAAAACTTCAAAGCAGAGGTCGAGAAGAGGTCACCTGGCAGTGTTGTGGAGATAGACCATGTGCACTGGTTGTACATTGTTTCGATTTTTTTATTTTCATTTTTTTATGGCAACTTAGTTGCATAAGTAGACCATGTGCACTGGTTGTACATTGTTTTGATTTTTTTTTAATTACTTATGCTCAACCTTAGCTCATTCCATCGAATTGTGTGAATATTTTGCATTGAAACGTGGATATAACAAGAATCAATTTTTTATAGCAATGTAGTTGCATATGTAGACAGTGAGCGAAAGTTTTTTTTTTGATTTTTTAATTAGTTATGCTCAACCCTAACTCACTAAAACCCTAAACCCCGGAAACCCCAACTCTATTCCTAAACCCCGGAAACCCCCTCCCAAAACCCCGCCAGCTTTAGAGCCGTTGATCGCTGGTGAGTGAGCAGTTGGATCTGACGCCTCCGTGTGCACGTGACGTGCCGATCCGCGTGTGCGCTCGTTCTACAATTTGATTGGCTCGCGGTGCGTGGAGGGATTCGTGTGCGCTGATTGGCTGGAGAACTGGGGTTTGGATCGGCCCGTCTATTCGATCTAGACCGTTCAACCAGATCCGACGATTCACAATGATGCGGTGCATGGATCAAGCGTACGCGTGTCTGACTTCGTGTGCTTCGTTGCTTCGTCTGTGTTCGCCGAGCCTAGACGCTACCACCCTTTTGCATGCATCCGCCCGACGCAACGCAGCTATCGCCCGCTGCATGCATGCCTAGATGCGTCGCATCCAAGCCATTAGCAGCGCATCGACGCAGTCTGAACGGCGGTGTGCATCGACGCAGTCTGAACGGCGTGCTCGATGGGCCTGTGCTCGACGACGCAGCCCTTGATCCACAAGACAAACGCAAACGGCCGGCCGACATCCATTAATGGCACGAGATCGATGAAGCGATGCAGCCCAGCCTATTTAACCCCACCTCTCGTCTACCTCTAACCTTCATCTTCCTCACGAGCACCAAAAACGCCATTCGCCCTACTCGCATCACAACCAAGCAATCTACACCATGCAGTTCAACGGGCCGACGTTCCTTGCGCCCAACACTATGCCGGAACGGCGGTACCCCGTCGGGTTCGTCGTGGAGAACCAGCTCCGGGTGTGGGCCATCTCTCGCTGGCGGGGTGCACGGGACTTCGCGATCGTCTTCATTCGCGCCCTCTATCGCCACCTACCTGTGGGCTCTCCGCAGATTTTCACCATCGACGAACCCCGCCAGGGAGGAAGTGGCATCCTTGTCCGCTTCACTAACCCGTTTGATGCGTATCACCTCCTCGGCCGTGTCTGGTTTGGTGGGTGCGAGTTCATCTGCTTCACCACGTACAACTTCTACACCGACCTCGACAGCACCTGGCCCAACGCGCACAGCATCACACCCTCCCCTACCACTTGCCGGCCGATGACGATAAGCAGTGAAGACGTCTCCATGTCGGGGACCTCGTGTCGGTGATGTTCCAATCTATGCCTATGTTTAGGGTTTGTTCGTGTCGTTCTAATCGAGTTAGGGTTTATCATGTGTCTTTCTATCATTTCTTTCTATCGTCTTTAGGGTTCATCATGTAAGGTGTCAGCTCATTGTTATGTTCAGTTGTAAGCCAGTTGTAAGCGTGATGTTGTGCTACTACTATATCTATGTGTTGTTCGTGTCGTAATATTGTTTGCTACTAAATGTCCCCATCTAGTTGTTTCATATTTTTGAGTGTGTTACTTCATGATACAAAATATTTCACACAAATATTTCGCTGAACAATGCATGCAACTCGTAACAAAAAAATTATGAAGTAAATAATAGAAACAAGAAAATGAATCAAATTATTTAGGACCTAAGACATGTAAAACAAGTAAAACAAGTAAAACCATTTTTTTGAAATTAAAACAAGTCAAATCTAGGCAGGTGGGTCTGTTTTCTCTTTGGGCCTGGTTTGTCGGCCCAACATCTATTAGGCAGTCTAGATTTATTTTCTTCTCGAAACTGAACTTTTGTTTGCACTCTTTGGGCCTGGTTATTTCAGCGTCATGGCCCAACATCTATTCGCCAGCCCAAGAATAATTTTTTTCTACTGAAACTGAACTTTGGTCTCGCACTTGCTAACTGAAGAACTCGAAATGCATATTCAAATTTCAAATTAGCCACTTCACTGAAGAACTTAAGAAATTTCTCCTTACACTCAGTAGATGAAACTAGCATGGCGACAGATCGCGTCCTCTGCCTAGCTAACTGAAATTTACTTGCTTACACTCTTGTCCATTCTAACGACGGATGAACAAGAGGTAAAGAAAGAACAAAGCAATGATACAAGAATAGAATTCTCGTGCCATGAGATTTGCTTGCTTCTGCAAATCCACTATCTGCCTTAAAAGCTTCTTTACCTTCTTCAATTCCTCGTTTACTTCGGAATCCCTGGGCAGTTCAGCAAGGGCAGCCCGTTCAGCAATGTGCGCAGTCCTCGCCGTCGGCATGGGTGGCCGCGCTCCTCTGTCCGAGCTGAAATTGGGTCTCTCCACAGTAAACGGCGGCAAAATCAGCTCCCGGGTTGCGGCGTCGCTCATATCAATGTGGCCCTCAGATTCAAGCCTATCAACGTAGTTATCTATCCACTCAAAATGGGAACATTTCTTCAGCATCTGTAAACAGTAGCATGAACCCTAGATCTCAAATTCAAGGAGAAAAAATGACAATTTGGATAAATCTGAACAAAAGATTACGAGATTTGCGGGGAAGGAACTGAGATCTTACCTTGCCATCCCGTCCCATCATGGGAATGCTCAAGCATGACACAAAATGTCGCCCGAGGTTGCCATTCTCGTCAATTTTAGTGACCATCCGCTTAAGGCCTCTGGCCGTGGCAGTCAGGACACCTTCTCATCGGAACTGCACCATACTCTGGCCATCTTGACTGCGAGGCGGAGGATCTGGACATCCCGTGCGCCGTCGCCGGAGAAGAGGAAGAATGGGGAAAGGGGAAGCAATGGCACGGGCACCAGCTCGGGCACGGGCGCAGCTCTGTTTTAGATTCCGTGAGGTGGGTCCCGCATGGTGAGGTGGATAAGAGGTGGGTCCCGCGCTGCTGAGGTGGATAAGTTGTGGGTCCAAGCATCACATAACCCTAACAGCTAACGATCAATTCTGTTTAAGGGCCATGTGGGCCGTGGGCTATTTGCTCCCTTCAAAGCGTCGCGCCTGGGCTATTCGGTCGAACGACGTCGCTCTGCTTCCAATACCATGAAAAGACGTCGCATCTGAGCTATTAGCCCCTCACTCAAAGACCGCCACCTCGTCCGGCAGGTGGACCTTGAAGACGTCATGGACTGGAGCGCCCTTGCCGCCGCCGTCACGCGTGTCCTCGTCTCCCACCTGGGCCCCTCCCGATGGGTCCATCTCACCTGGAACTTCATGGGCTGCGAGGAGGAGGCACTCGCCGAGTGGCTCCGTCTCTTCGCCGCCAAGGGCGTGGAGAACCTCATCCTCATCAACCGCCCCTGGCTGCTCGACCTGCCCCTACCGGCCTCCATCCTACGCTGCTCCTCACTCCGCCGCCTCTACATCGGCGTCTGGCACTTCCCAGACACTTCTCGCCTCACTGTGCCCCCTCGCGGCCCCGACGTCTTCCCCCATCTCCAAGAGCTCGGCATCTGCCACACCATCATGAACGAGCATGACCTCGAGTACATGCTCGCCTGTAGCCCTGAGCTCAAGATCTTTGCGATCATCGTCAGCTACGGCTTCCCATCACACATCCAAATTACAAGCCGCAACCTTTGCTGCATGCTGTTCTGGATGTCCATGGCGCAGGAGCTCGGCGTTGTCGACACCCCATGCCTTCGTCTGCTGTAGGAGTCTTGCTGGGTTGTTCTTGAGACTTGGGGGCTTCCTACTGTCCTCCTGTCATTGTTTGAGCCAGGGTCTTCTAGCAGATCAGAGCAAGGCCTTGATTCTTTTTCATCATCAGTGATCACAGGCCGGCTCGGTGGAGCGAGTGCAGGAGTGCCAGTTCCAGTGATAGTGGATTTCCGAGCTTGGCCACGCAAAAGTTGCGGTGAATCAATATTGCAGGCATGGGATCTGGCGTGTCGATGCGCCGACTTTTCTTGTCATATCCATGTTGGAATTTCTCTAAGGGCAAGCCTTCAGCAATCACCGTGGCAGCATACCGGGTCTCCTTGCTTATAGCAGCAAGGTCTTTTCCACTGAACTCAGAGTTGTTCAAGTTAAATTGGGGAAACTCGCCAGCAAGCTTTGCCGTGTCTAAATCTGGGTAGTGTGCTTTGGCCAAGGCCATGACACGCATCGCGCCTTTACGGCAGCCAGAAAGCTTCCACCGGGTTATCCATTCAGGGATTGTAGACAAGTGACCCAGAAATTGTTTTAGTTGGCTTGGGGGCTCTTCTAGGCCACAGGCTGATGCAATGGCACGCCCGGCTCCGTATTATAATTGTCTCACCAAAGAAAGCAGGGCCTGGAGTTTGACGTCAGGAGTTGTCAGGTTCATGCTGTTGCGAGGACCTGAAAAAAGAGTGGTTACAGGAGAATTGAGTTAGAAGTGCGAGTATAAAGGAATTGATGAATGTGCAAAGAAAGTGAATGTTTACCCCAAACAGCAGCAACAATTTCCTTCAGAAGCAATTTAAAAGAGTTGAAGGCCTTTTGCACTTCAGCCAGTTTTTTCTCAGCAGTTTCGAGCCGGGTCTTTCAGTCCTCCTCGTGTTCTTCCATGTCCTTTTTCAAGGACATGTTTTCTTCTTTTGCATCATCGAGGGAGGTCTTGAGGTTCCGGGTCTCTGCTTGTGCCTCGGCCTTTAGCCGGGTCTCAGTTGACAATTGCTCCTTGAGCTGTTGGATTTCAAGTGTAGCCTGGGACACATGTTGCTGAAGAAGTAGTTGAAATTCAGTTGAATATAAGGTTTGACAGCGAAGCACTTGTTAAAGAAATTTAGAATTACAAGTCCAAGGTTGCTACGAGCATACAACCCGGCATTTGGGGTCTATCAGATTTGAAAGTTCTTAAAGCAAGTAAAAGCTTTACAGTATCAAGATTGAATGATTTATTAGAAGGACAAGTCCCAGATCACTTCAAGCATGTAACCCGGCACTTGGGGGCTGGGGAATTTGAAGTTCTTAAAAAGTTAAAGAAATGAGTCCTAGTATGCTGTAAACAGACAAACTAGCACTTGGGGGCTAATTTTTTTTCTAATTTTTCTTTCAAAGCACCAAGCTTATTAGACAAGTTCAAATAAACTTGGAGCTTGGGGGTTAGGGAGTATAGAAGAGAGTGATGTTACCTCATGGCGCTGCTTGATGGCAGTAACAAGTTCAGCTTCGAGTCCCTTGTGTTGGGAAAGCCGGGAGAAATACTCTGAGATGAGAGCCGACAGTTCCATGTTTTCCAGAGCCGGTGGCTCGGAATAAATGATGGGCTCTTTCCCATGACTACGGGCTTCGGTTTTCACTTCGGGCTCCATAATTTTTGCTACCACATTGGGTGGAGCATCAGCAGTAATGGTCTGGGTGCCTAGGTATTCCACCTCGTCGTTGGTGCCTGAGCCAGACCCGGGAGACTTATCAGCAACCAAGGGAGATCCGGCCGGAGTTTTACCCGGGTCTGCCCTAGGTGGACAAGATGGAGGTGAAGGCAGCTTTTCTTCCATTTCCTTCTCTGGGGTCTCCTCCACAATTGTGTCATGAACAAGAGCCTCTGTGTGAGCAGGCTCGGTCACGACAGCGTGGGAAGAAGACCCGGCTGCATCTAGGGGTGTGGCTTTAGCGCTGTATGTAATAGATGAAATTTAGTGATGCAAAGAAGTAAAAAGAGAAGGGTTAAAAAAGTTAAGAGTGAAAGAAAAGCATACCCAACGTTGACGAGAAAATCATCGGGCAAGTTCACGCTGTCACCTGAAGAAACTGACAAAGATTGGGATTTTGAGAAGGTCGGGTTTCTTCTCCTAGAGCGCGCCATTCGATTTTGTTCTTGGGGGGAAGTTCGCCTCGATCGACGAAGGTCTGAATCGTCAATTCTGAAGCAGTGGAGCGCGTCCAGTTCACCGGAGCGGATGCTTTAGCAACACCAGAGCTAGATGCATCCTTCGGCCCCTTCTTGGCCGCTTTTGGGCCACCCGCTTTGACCTTCTCTTTCCCCATGGTCTCGGGGTGAAGGAGAAGATCAATCTATCCAGAGGAGAATAAATCAAGAGTAAGTAAAAAGCAAGTATGGAATTCGTGAAGAACAGAGCGAGAACAGAGCAAGAACAGCGAAGAACAGATAAAAGGGAAATCAAAATCGATGAATAGCAGATGCGATTCGAGATAGACTCGAGGGGAATGAGGTGCGGAATGAATTAGGAATCGATTCAGCGAAAAATCACTGGCATTACCTTCTGCGATGGAGAGAAGGAGAGCGCAGCGGTGCTCGTCCTTGATCTTGAGCTCGATTGGAAGTAGAAATGGCGGCAGCGGCCTGAGGAGGAAGATGAAGTGCTCGAGGTGAAAATGGGGAAAGTGACGTAAGGGTAAACCCTAGCGTCCCTTATATAGACACGGTGGTTGACCAGGGGTAATAAGGTAAAAAGTGGAGAGATAAGGATATTTGACCCACGATCAATGACAAATAGGTAACGACAAAAAGGAATATTCATGATTGAAGTATCTAGTGAAAGATTTGGAGAGAGAAAGATAAGATCTTTGACTAAAAGGTTGACTGGCGATTCATATGTTCGATGGGCGAAATCTTCGGTAAGTGTTGAGAAACAAAATTTACAGTAAGAAGACTCGGGAAAACAGCCGGGTTATAGAATGGCCGCCAAGATGAGCTGGCCTGGGAAAGAAGAAAAATGTTTACAACTAACAAATTATATGTGTGTTCTTTATGTGTTTTCAGGGATTAATTTGAATAGCCCAGATGGCAATGCTTGAGCAAAGAAGGACCAAGTTTACAAGACATCTCAAGAATTTACCATCCTGTTATCCAAGCTAATCTGGGGGCTAATGTTGGGGAAAGATAACCCGGTATACCCAGGAAGATGAAAGTAGACCCGCCAGGCAGGAGGCCGGGCTTGGCCTGCTATCATCATCATGGGCTGAACTTAACCATGGGCCGGAACATTTGGCGGTAACCCGGCCTAATTATGGAAGGATCTAGAAGACCCGGAGGCGGTGCGTGTCACGGAGTCCAAGGCTTGGAGATCACGAAGAGGCGGAGATAGAATAGAACTCCGAGTACGGGTAGAACCCGGCCTTACCATGTAAAGACACCAGGAGACCCGGCCATCTATATAAGGGGCTCCTGGGTCATAGTTAGGTCAAGCTTTTCATATCGCACAAGTCCCACGAGAGAGAAACATTGTAACCCTAATGCAAATCCGGCTCTGTTGTTGTAGCCGGGTTATCGATATCGAGATCAATAATAGAGTAGCTGGAAGTAGGTCTTTATCTCCATAGAGAGGCCGAACCAGGGTAAATCCTTTGTCTCCTCCGCGCTAAACAATCTCTCTGACACCAGTTTCGCCTGGCCCCCAACTCAAAGTTACCCTATGGTAACATATGCCGTGACAACCCCACGACAGGCTCATCCTCTACTCGGCTGGAACTGGACAAATGATCAAGATCAAGATTGGACATGCTCCTCAGCTCACCGTGCTCGGCTACTTGGAGAGGGCGACCCACGTGCTTCAGATCGGCAACAGAATCATCATGGTACGTATTGCGCTTGAACTTCCCTCTTCATTGCTAGTATATGTCATTCCTTAGTTACTGGTAGTCAAATTAATCTTCATTTTCTTTCACTTCAGTTAATTGAGTACTCTTTATTCCTTGGCTGCATTGATTTGCAGGATGGGGTAACAAATGTCAGTCCAAATGCTATGGTTCCAAGTGTCAAGGTGTTGGCTTTGAAGGTCAATTTCGGAGTCACCAAGGAAGTGAAGACCATGCTCAGTTTCTTGAGTTGCTTTCCCCAAGTGGAGACGCTGCATGTTATGATGATCGTAAGTTGTAACCCTCTTCTCCCTCGATTCACATCCCTATATTCTTCACTGATCATGCCCTTCTATTTTGTAGTCGTCCAGTGTAGGAGGAGGATCGGACAACAGTGATGACAGTGATGAGGAGAATGAGAAGAAGAAGGACAACGACAACCCCAGCGGGGCTGAAGCTAGCGGGGAGCTCGATTCCAAGTTCTGGCAGGAGTTCGATCCGATCGAATGCGTGGAGGGACACGTCAAGAAGGTGGTGCTGGACCAGTTCAGCCCAGCGGACGACGAGCTTGAATTCCTCAAGTTGGTTCTGGAGAGAGGACAGATGCTACAGAATGCTGTGCTGGTGATGGCTGGTGTGAAGGATACTGCTACGGCGGCTGCAACCATTGGCAAGCTCAAGTCGTTGGCTTCCACTGCGAAGTTGGCTGTGGACCAGTGTGCACTGCAGATTCTTGCACGTCCAAGAGGCCATGCTTGGAGCTACCGCAGAGCGTCTGATCTTTCTGTGAGCGATCCGTTTCCTTGTTAAGGCAATGCAGCGATGGGGCCTGATCAGCTTTGATCAATGATCATGTTGGATGAATGTAAGAACTTACCAGGAGTGCTGAAGTAGCCGCAGCTATGCAAGACTTGTGTGCCTTCTATGTTTGTTGTTATCTGCATTCAGTGCGAATTCTGTGCTAAGCTTTTGTGGCTGTGACTTAATATGCTTATTTTTTCAACTGTGACCTAACTTTGTTAATGTTAGAATCATCAACTTTTATTTAAGCTGCTTGACGGGAGTAAAGACTAGCACTACTACTTGAGATACCTCAGTCAATCTTCCTTATGCTTACCATCTTTGCCAATTTGCATGTGATAGTATTGTTGATTCCTACTTAAAATGTTGTTAGCTTGTTGAGTCGATCTACAGTGCAAGATGTGGGTCTTTAGTTGACACAATTAAATAGTATGAATTATTTGTGTTATCACCGATGCGGCAAAAATAGTGTGCATATGCATGCGCTTATAAGATTGTCCGTGCCAGATTTGCATCAATGCACGTGTGATCGGAAAATTCTTTTGTACCGCGATATATACATTAATTGTATTTATCATGTTAAATCTTTTTAATCTCAGCAATCAGTTGATGGCATGTACAATGGTTGGCATGACCATCTTGTTTACGACATGCATATCATTTAGACAAGACACAACATATTGTACACTGGAGTACTGGACTAGCTATGACTTTTTGATATCTAACAATTAATATTTGCATGCTCCTAAAATTAGGGAGTGCTTAAAATTAAAGCTAGAAAATACGCAGGCATGTTGTATAGTGGAGATAATTGGCTTTGCTTTCTTAACAAGGGCGTGCACAGTGATCTTTTCTTATCATTGCCACTAGGATAAGCGTGGAGTTGAGAAATAGATAAACTGAAAAAAAATGGTTGCCTTCTCTTTGTCAAGAGAGGATATCTTAGGAAGATAAGATATGATATTTTGCAATTGTATAAAATGCATTCTCTTACTTGTCTTCTTGTTTAATTTAACAACCCTATAATTTTAGGAGCATTCAACAATATCTATTAGAGATAACTTAAGCCGTTAACCATTATATGATATGCTTTTTTGTCTTGTTTAGATGACAATGGAGTAAATAAGAATGGCCATCTTATAAACAAGTGTACATGTCCTAAGATATCAACAAACACTAGTACATAACGACACATCGGATACCCCTCTATGGAAAAGGAACGAGTTAGGCGACGGAAAATCGAGCTTTCCGCGTGCGTACATGCCTGACCTGGGCCGCTGCTGGCCCGTCAACATGGGTAACGGAGGAAGTATTAACTTCGTCACCCAGGGTATTATTGGCCACGGTCATAATTTGGGCTCCCTTTCCGATATGTGGTTCTATGGCAACAGACACTTTTATGTGTCCGTTTGCAATGTGGATACGTTCCATCTTCTTGAAATTCAAAGCGAAGCGAGTAAATGCTACGGCGTAATGGCACTGCACACTACACATTAAAACCCCCAATTCCTGCTAGCTTAAGATGCCACATAATCTGCTCTCTATCTCTCTCGCTCGCTCCCTCCTACTGATTAGCCAAGATGCCGCCCAACAGTCCCCCTGTCAGCGGCGAGACTATTGAAGGACCGTCACCGGTGAGCTCGCCAACTCCAATGATCCCACCTTGATGTTGCGTCCGCTGAAGGTTGATTACGATGAGGAGTCAACTGAAGAGGAGGAGGAGGATGACAAGGAGGACGAGGCGGAGGCGGCGGTCCTGAAGAAGGAAGCCCCATCAAAGGTGAAGAAAGTCATCGCCACCGCCTCCGATATGATGTTGTCGCCACCGCCACCGCCTCCGATGGCCCCCAACAAGCAAGGCCGCGAGAAGAAGGAGGATTGCGCGGAAGCAAGGCGCAAGAAAAACAAGAAGTAGCTAGCTAGTAGTAGTTCTATAAGTTCCCTGTATGTAATTTACTTTATTATTATTAGTATGTACCGTTTGTAATGTAGTAATCACTAATATTAATATAAGTATCCAAAGTGGTTTATCCTTAATGTATCAATTCTCCATATAGTAGAGATTAGGAGAAATATTATTCCAGAGCGTAGAAGAAATTCTCAGAGCGTCAGCGCGTAGGGCCCACTCCTCAGTGGAAGAAACTCAAAGGAAACTGTTTTATTAAAGAACCGTTTCCAGAGCAAAACCTAATAGTCATTTTTTCTCACTGAGTATGCTAGACATGTGCATGTCGGCGGCTCCTGGCCTTGCAACCATTGCTGGCGCCGTGGCGGTGCAGTCTCCCCCGAGACGACGGCTACCACCAGCGTCTCTGTCACCCCCGAGATGGCGAGGTCTTCGCCATCTCCCCAGACATGACAAGGTCGTCGCTTCCTCTGCCTCCACCTCGTCAGGATCTGCTAGATCGATGCAACGGCGACGTGGAGAAGGTATCAGATCCACTCTTTGATGTAGCTAACTTGCCTATTGTGCACCTGCTAGAGCAGGTCAGTTTACATCTAGTAGTTCGACCTAGATAAGTTTTATGTAGTTAACTTGCTTACTTTGCACTTGCAACCAGTTATAGTTTAGCTAACTTGTTGATAGTAGTTCAGTTCACATCCGGTAGTTCTATCTAGATCATTTATTGATATAGTTAACTCGCCTATTGTGCACGTGCAAACGGTTTAGTTTAGCTAACTTGTTGATAGTAGTCCAGTTCACATCCAATAGTTCTATCTTGCCTATTGTGTACTCTTTAATGTATCTAACTTGGCTATTGTGCACCTGCTAACTTGTTCATGTTATGATGTATTTAACTTGCCTATTGTACACTTGCACCGGTTATAATTTAACTAACTTATTGATAGTAGTTCAGTTCACATCCGATAGTCATATTTAGATCATTTCTTGATGTAGTTACCTTGCCTATTGTGTACTTGCAACCAGTTGTAGTTTGGCTAACTTTGTCTAGATCTGGGCGGTGGTGCGCGAAGAGAATGTGAGCGACGTGCGGCCGACGAGTATGATTATATTGATGCGAAGCAGTGCGAACACCACCCCGAAGCGACGTGGTGGCGGTTGCACATCCACACCAACCGTTGTGTTCCCGCGTGACGTGAACGTGAACCGGCGGTAGCTCCTATGACCGCAAGTTGTTCGATCTAATGCTCAAAATTCGTGCTGTTTGATGGGTGGCCCTTTGGGTGCGACGATGTGGACTGCGCCCTCCGTTTGGCCGGACACATGTTTGACACCGCCAATTGGGCCTCAACTGGGGGTACCCGACACTCATTTGGAGACCCCGGTGGAGATGCTCTCAGATCCCATAACCAGAACTCTTTCACAGTGTCAACAAAATAAGGCCAGTTTTTTTTTGTTTTGAAAATACTTTAAACATACCATTGGGAACCTCAGATCTTGATGCAAGCTAGGTATCATGTGAATGCTAAGGAGTAAGGAGACACGATGAAGTTCCAAAGGCTTAATTGCTGAAGTAGTCAACTATAGCTTCGATGAAGTCTAAACTCAAATTTAATAAATCAACGTCTTTGGGAGAAAGATCGGCGGTGGTGAGGAGCAGCACGAGCATGCAGCAGTGTCTAGGGTTTTGTGTTGCCTCTCCAGTCACTCCCTCAGAAGCTCTGTTTTCTCCTGACATTTTTGAATGCCACCTTTTACATTGTGTAAATTGTTTTGGTCATTTGTTATCACATCATGCGAAATGAACGACACACTTATTAGATTAAAAATTATATAAGCCAAAGGTAATAATTTCACCAATCTAAATGATATTATGTCCTACATTTTCAGAAATCTATGAATATATATTTTGAAATATATTAATTTTTCACCTATGTTTTTTGTGGGTAATTCCTTTTTTGCTGGCAATTTCACCTATCTGATATGATGCCAATAGATCTAAGAATTTAACACACATCAGTTTACCAAAACCATTCATTCAATAAAACATTAGTTTAGGACGAGTGAAGCCAATCATTTGGATTCTGATTCTCATCAAGGGAAATGAGTGTTGGCATTCTAACGATCACAACATTTCTCAACACTTGCAAGGGAAGAGTTGAAGTTAATTCCTCATGGTCTGGCACTACTTTCAATCTTCGATTGTGATTAATTTTTAATTCCACTTATTTTGGAATGTAGGGAACAATGAGATGCTCTATGGAATATAAACCCTTCCAAAATCAGATCAAGATCTTGAACCTGGTGTGCTCAAATAGTGACTATTGTAGCATGGTACTACTGAGCAGGTTGCCACGAAGTGGTACCCATTTGCTAAGAGAGGTTCCAAGGGACGATTAGGTTTCCTCCCATCTACCATCAATGTCGTCGCCAATCTGCCCCGCTCTGTAGCCTTCGGGCCATGGAGGTGTGGAGGATCTCGGTCCTTATTGGTGGGTGGGATCCGTTTTTGGGTCTTCGGGTCAAACTTTATTGGGGGCGGTGCTTAGATGACGGTGGCGGCGCCTCATTCAATAAAGTCTCCCCGGTTTCATTCCCATCTCGGTTGTGACGTGGAGAAGACTGTATGAGTGGTGTGGTCTCGATGATTTCTTCCAGCGATGGCGTCTCCGCATCGCTTCATCAGCGGTTCTTCCTTCTTCTTTGACTCCTTGACGGATGTGGTTTATTAGACCCGTTTGAAGACTTCCCATCTGCAACCAACAACGTCAGGCCGGCTCACAGAGGAGCGGCAGCGGTGGCGCATCGTCGTCTCCCGCCTCCCGCTCACGGACGCGGCCCGCACCGCGGTGCTCTCCCCCGCTGGCGTGGCCTCTGGCGCTCCACCCCGCTCGTCCTCCAGGATCGCCACCTCATCCACTCCGCCGCCCTGCGAGACGGCAGCCGCCTCGCCGCGCTGGTCTCGCGCGTCCTCGACCACCACCCGGGCCCCTTCCGCTGGGTACACCTCTCTTGGAACTTCCTGGGCAACCACCAGAGGTCGCTCGCAAACTGGCTCCGCCACTTCGCCGAAAAGGGCGTCGAGACCCTCGTCCTCGTCAACCGCCCATGGCCGCTCGACGTGGCTCTGCCGGCGACCATCCTCCGATTTCCTCGCTCCGCCGCCTCTACCTTGGCCTCTGGAAGTTCCCCGACACGACGGGCCACCCTCGCGGCCCGACGTCTTCCCCCGCCTCCAAGAGCTCGGCATCTGCCACGCCGTCTTGGAGGAGCGCGACCTCGAGTACCTGCTCGCCTGCAGCCCTGAGCTCAAGATCTTGAGCTTCATCGAGAGCTACGGCTTCCCCTCGCGCGTCCGTATCGGCAGCGATAGCCTCCTCTGCGTGCTCCTCTGGTTCTCTACGGCTGAGGAGCTCGCCGTGGTGACGGCCCCGCGCCTGCAGCGGCTCATCCTGTACCGCGGTGAACCTGGACCAACCGGCACCACCACTGTCAGGATTGGGTATGCTCCTGAACTCACCGTGTTCGGCTACTTGGACACGGCGAGCCACGTTCTTCAGATCGGCAACACCATCATCACGGTATTGTTGCGCTCGAATTTCCCTCGTTCTGTATATCGTAATTGCTCGCTGGACAAATCATGCATGATACCCCTGACTGCACAGTTCGATTTGCATTGACTTCAAATTAATCCCTGCGTGTTGTTTACGTTGATTTGCAGGCCGGGATGAGGAACGTGAGCCCGGACGCTATGGTTCCGAGTGTCAGGGTGTTAGGGTTGAACGTGTGTTTCAGAGTAGCAGAGGAAGTGAAGACGTTGCTCAGCTTCCTGAGATGCTTTCCCCATGTCGGGACGCTACACGTTATGGTCGAGAGGAAGATGATGGTGAGTTTGTGAACCTGATCTCGCCCAGCTCACATAATCACATCACAATTAGTTCGTTCCCTATCACAAGCACCACAACTAAATGTTCTTTGGTACACATTCCAATATCTGTCAGACTGTCACTGAACTGAATAACACTCGCTTGCTTTAATTTTGCGTTTTGCAGTCATCCGACGATGATGCGAGTGAAGCCACTGGCGATCTCGGTTCCAAGTTCTGGGAGCAGGTTGGTCGGATCGAGTGCGTGACGTCGCGCGTGACGAAGGTATTGCTCGATTATTTCAGCTGGGTGTCAACGAGCTTGGATTCCTCGAGTTAGTGCTCGGGAGAGCAGAGATGCTGAAGAGCGCGGTTCTTCTGCTCGACAGTGGGATGACTTCGACCGAGGTTACTCAGGCCACGCGCAAACTGAAGCGGCTGAAAGCTTCCGCAAAGTTTGCCAGCGACAAGTGTGAGTTGAAGATGTTTGCACCTCCAATAGGTTGTTGGAGCTACGACAGAGCGTGTGATTTTTCTCTGGGTGACCCGTTTCCGTCAAGGCATTTACAGAGACGGGGAGGGAGTAGCCAGAGCATGAATCTTCTTTGAGATTTGTCTGAAGAACTTTATAGGAGCGCTGAAGTAGCAGCAGCTATGCAAGAAAACTCTTGCATTGATCGTTTATGGTTTTTTGTGTGTTTGGGGAAACTCCTATATGTTGTTGGTATATACAACTCTGCCATGGAATTTCCTGGCTAGACTTTTTTTGGCTGTGACTCAATTGCACATGTATATGTGGCCTGACTTTGTTTGATGTTAATCACGCAACAGTTCTGTATGTCTTTTTGCGGGCGTTATCTATGTCTGCTTGATGATGGTAGGGAATATTTATGTCTACTTGATGATGGCGGGGAGTTAAACACACTAGTAGGTATAGTTTCATAGAGTTTTTTATTTGAGTAAATAGCTTCCTAGAGTTTGTAAGGTTATACATTAAGTTATGCACTGATAGACATGGTTTTCTTTAGTCAGTTTTGCCAGCTTGATGACAAATCTTGGGGGCTTTATGATGACTAGGAAACGTGCCCGTGCGTTGCAACGGGAGAGAACATTGGTATCGCCCAAATTTTGCCCCAAAGTTATAATTTCATTGTTATATCAAGTTCCATCAGTCTACATAGCCTCCACGATCATTGTAACGGTAAATAATAGTATCAAGTTTCAAAGTCGATAGAACCCTCCAAATTCAAACGCCATGCTTTCAGAAGTCATCAGCTAGCCACCTGATCATCCTGATTATCCATATGTCTAGTCACGTGTATGCAAAGAAAAATGAAAGGAAATTATCAATATAAACGAAAATGAATGCAGAAGTGCAAAGGCTAGAGAAGGAAATTGTTGAGTAAATACAGTCGTGTTAGCTAGCCATTTAGCATTAATCAAAACTATCACTATTTTTAGGTGCAGCTACACGTGTAAATTTACTGTGCATGGCATTTTGATCCTAAAATAATCACGAAAGTATTGCAACAAACACATGCATGCATGCCATGTACAAATTATGCAATCATAGCACAGTACAGCTTGTTTTTCTTTGTGTCTCGGATAACTCAATAAAATAACACTTGTCAGACAGCCGATAGCTCCTTGAATCAGCTCAATTACAACATGAAAAATCTAAAACGTTGAAGCTAAGGAACTCCTAGACTGACAGTGAAGTCAAATTTATCAGTAAATATTCCTTACGCCTGACAGGAAGTATCCCTAGCATAGAAATCATGCTCAGAATCGGTGATAGCAATTTTCACAAATCTCACCACCGACCAGTGTTATCTTTGATGCCAACTGAATTTTGTCTTTCTTTTACCCGATGAGGCATCAAATATCTCACCTTACCAAGAAATCCACGCGCACAGAAAATAAAACTAACTCGAAAGCACCCAATCCCTCGCTAACTCTCAACGCAGTCCAATAAAAAAGGATCCACTCCGCAAATTCACATGGATACACTGATCAACAGCGCAAGAGAAAGAAAATACTACATCATCTGAATAGCACAAACGCTTTCTCCATGGAATTCCGTTACAAGTTGAGCATAAGCCCGCTGCCCAAATGAGGACCAAATGAGCCTAGCCAAGATGTCCAGGAGCGTCGACTACGTCCGGAGCCGAGTGGAGTGCAGCTGGAACGACAAGAATCGTCGCCCACACGCTCGTATTCCTCGACGCCGTCCGCTGCCAAGATCGCTGTCCTCTTCTTCCTCGACGTCGACTTCGTCGTTCACCTTCATCGAACCGTCCGCTTCGCCATCGAGCTCCCCGAGGTGAGCCGCGCATCCTCGCCCGTTTTCCCTTCTTCCCCGTCTCGTTCGCGTACTGTATGTGTCGTTCCGCTCGAGCACGAACTTCAGTCCGCCATGGACGCTCGGTACCCAGCTTAAGCTCGCGCCTTTGGGCCGTTTCCCTTGCCTGCTGTTGCTGCTGCGGCTCGCTCTCTCGTGCTGCACGCGGCACGGCACCGCCTCACATATCTTCACCGCGCCTCAAGTTCGTGGTCGCTGGCCGCATCCATCCGTCGTCATATGCCTTAAAGCCTGAAGCTTTTGTCTGTCCAAAGTTCAATTAACGATGCGGCGGTCGTTGCGGGCGCGGGCGAACGAGCCAGGTGCGGAGAGGAGACCGCGCCTGAACCGAGCATTGTTCACAGGCCATCACCGCGATAGGAGAAGCTCTGCGAGGGATGGAGAACCTCGTGATCGGCGAGGTCAGGATGGATCAGCGCGGAAATCGCATCGTCGACGATTCCGGCTGGAAGGAAGAAGCAGATCTGCTGGATACCGGCCGGGTGATCCCGTTCGGTCAGATCCACGTCTTCGTAGGTATGATTAATGCAATTCAGCAATTTGATGACGAGGTTATGTGCGACTCCGTTTCAGGGGCAGCCACCATCGTCCAATCTGATGGAGAAGAATCAGTCGGAACAGGAGGTTTCGAACATCAGTCGGACATCCGGGCTTGCGAGCCGGAGTACCGACGTAAGGAAGATTTGGATACAGATACTGAATCGATCTTACCGTTGTTTGACGAGAGATTTGGGTATGTGGCTGATGAGGAAGATTATGAGTCGGAGCCAAGGACCATGAAGCATGCGGTGGTGTATACTCTAAGGAATCACAATGATGGGACAAAACTTCAGTGAGCGAGGATGACGCCACGTGTGCGGCTAGAGAAAACAGAGAGAGAATTCAACGTCTCACAACGTTTCAACCGGGTGAAGGCTCGGGACAGCCGGTTGTGATGGAAATCCCACCAGTTTTTAGGCCCTTGGACTTTGACGCAGCAATAGTTATAACCCCAATCACACCAGATAACGCAGCAACCCGGGCGCAGCAATTGGATACGTTACGAATCACGCTGGAGAATCACAGAAGGCTTTATTGGCGGAGCAGCAGCGCATGTTTGATGAGCAACAAGAGATAGAACGGGATCGAGCCCGTGTGGAGCAAGAAAGGATAACAGTGCAAAATCGCCATGAAGATCTTACAGCAGTACATCGGAGGAGGCACGAAACCTGGGTGATGCCAGGCATGGCTTTAGATCCAACGAGATTGAACTTTGCATCACCGAATGGAGCTCCCATTGTCACTCGGCCTGAGCCAGAGCCGGTTGGAATTGGGCATGGAATCATGGTTAGAGCAAATCAGGGAGGAAACGGGGTGCCACCCAACACTCGGGCCGGAGCTCAGCAAAATCAGAACACAGCGGCTGCGGGTGATATGCCACCACCAGCAGATCGGTTCCACACGCCTAGGGGTCACTACTCAAATCCGGCTGATAACGTGTACGCAGCAACATTAGCTTTATGCCGCATGCCGATTGATCAATCACCACAGGGAGACGAAGCGCGCAGGGCAATCGAGATGTTGAAAACTGCAATCACGCAGCAGAGAAACATGCCGGATAAGAGTGGAGCGTTACATTCAACACCATATAATAGCCGAGCTAACCGGAGTCATCACGGAGAAACACCAAGGCTAGCCGGATCAGGCGTCAGGAACGGACAGCAGAATCAAGGTCACCCGGCGCCGCAGCCTCAGCGTTCGGAACTTCAGCAGAGACCAGCCCAGAATCAACCGGTGCCGAGGCCGCATCAGCCGGCCCCGGCCCAGTCTGTGGCCCAAGCAATTGTCAACAGTTCGAGAGCACGGCGTGCGGCGAGCGCAAACCCGGCTTTAGGTGTCGCCGGAGGAGCCGGAGGACAACCTGAAGCAGGAGTAATGGGCCACGCACCAAATACCGGGTCAGGTTTGCCGTTAGTTTCTTCATTACTTAACCCGGTTGGAACTAAATGTCTTTCAGATGCTATCAAGAGCGAGCCTTTTCCCGAGAAGTTGAAAGAGCCAAGCAAGGTGACAAATTATGACCCCAACATGGATCCAGAAACATGGCTCAGCAGTTACGAGATGGCGATGAGTATTCGCAATGCCACCGCCAACTTGTGCGCGATATACATGTACCTAATGATGAGTGAAGGAGCAGCAAAGTTATGGTTCAATGGATTACCCGAGAAATCTATCAATTCTTGGGATGAGTTGAAGGCATTATTTGTCAAGAATTTCAAGGGCACGTGTGAGAAGTTGTTCACTATAGAAGATTTGGAGCGGTGTTTCCAGAAGAAAGGCGAGTCAGCACGTCACTGGATGCGCCGGGTCACAGCCATCATTCACTCATCAAAGGGAATTACACCAGCTGCGGCCGTGTCGTCGATGGAGAAAACCTGCAGATATGACCCGGTAATCCAGAAGATGGGTCGACTGAGGGCCACTGGCGAAGCAGAAACCATCACCATGGGACAGCTGATGGAAGCGGCTCATAAGCACGCATCCACAGACAAGACCCGGGATGATGATGAAGATAAGGGAAAAGGAAACGTCAACAACGGAGGAAAGAACCACAACAACAACAACGGTAACAACAACAATGGGAACAATAATCACAATGGTAACAATGGGAATAACTCCAAAAGGAAGCATGATGGTGGTTCAGACTTGGTGGCAAACACAAACACCGGGTATAACAAGTTTCAGCGGCGAGATGACAATTATCGAGGCAATAACAACAATGGTAATTACAGGGTGATGCATGATGGTGGTTCAGACTTTTTGGCATTCCTGTAGATGATACATATAAGGAGCAGATGGGTGAGGGTGATGCTGCTAACACTGAATTATGTGAAGATGTGGATGAAGAGTTGATGGAAGAAGGTGCAGATGATGTAGATGATGCACATGGTGATGAGCTGCTGCATGTTTATGACAGAGAAAACCCTATTATTGCAGTAGGGAAGTTGTGGCCAACAATGGATGAGTTTAGGATGTCTTTCAAGACATATGCAGTGAGACATCAATTTGATGCCAAGACTAAGTGGACTGATAAAAAGAAGTTTTATGCAAGATGTAGGGGTTTTGATGGGGGTAGAAGGCCTTGCAAGTGGTACATATCTGCTGGACGACAACCTAATGGAAGTACAGTCAGGGTTAATCAAATCCCCCATCAGCACACTTGTGTTACAAGTTCACAGAATCCCTCATCCATGACATCACAGTTTTGGGTTGCAGAAAAAATCACTCCAGTTTTAGCCAAGACACCAAACACTACTGCAAAGAGACTGAAAGTAGACTTGGAAAGTTGTACCCCATTAAGCTGAAGTATACCACAGTGTGGAAGGCAAAACAAAGGGTGATGAAAAAATTGTATGGTGCCTGGGCAAATACCTTTAGGATGCTTTAAAACTTCAAAGCAGAGGTCGAGAAGAGGTCACCTGGCAGTGTTGTGGAGATAGACCATGTGCACTGGTTGTACATTGTTTCGTTTTTTTATTTTCATTTTTTTATGGCAACTTAGTTGCATAAGTAGACCATGTGCACTGGTTGTACATTGTTTCGATTTTTTTAATTACTTATGCTCAACCTTAGCTCATTCCATCGATAGCGTGAATTGTGTGAATATTTTGCATTGAAACGTGGATATAACAAGAATCAATTTTTTATAGCCAGGTCTCAGTTGACAATTCCTCCTTGAGCTGTTGGATTTCAAGTGTAGCCTGGGACACATGTTGCTGAAGAAGTAGTTGAAATTCAGTTGAATATAAGGTTTGAGAGCGAAGCACTTGTTAAAGAAATTTAGAATTACATGTCCCAGGTTGCTACGAGCATACAACCCGGCATTTGGGGTCTATCAGATTTGAAAGTTCTTAAAGCAAGTAAAAGCTTTACAGTATCAAGATTGAATGATTTATTAGAAGGACAAGTCCCAGATCACTACAAGCATGTAACCCGGCACTTGGGAGCTGGGGAATTTGAAGTTCTTAAAAAGTTAAAGAAATGAGTCCTAGTATGCTGTAAACAGACAAACTAGCACTTGGGGGCTAATTTTTTTTCTAATTTTTCTTTCAAAGCACCAAGCTTATTAGACAAGTTCAAATAAACTTGGAGCTTGGGGGTTAGGGAGTATAGAAGAGAGTGATGTTACCTCATGGCGCTGCTTGATGGCAGTAACAAGTTCAGCTTCGAGTCCCTTGTGTTGGGAAAGCCGGGAGAAATACTCTAAGATGAGAGCCGGCAGTTCCATGTTTTCCAGAGCCGGTGGCTCGGAATAAATGATGGGCTCTTTCCCATGAGTACGGGCTTCGGTTTTCACTTCGGGCTCCATAATTTTTGCTACCACATTGGGTGGAGCATCAGCAGTAATGGTCTGGGTGCCTAGGTATTCCACCTCGTCGTTGGTGCCTGAGCCAGACCCGGGAGACTTATCAGCAACCAAGGGAGATCCGGCCGGAGTTTTGCCCGGGTCTGCCCTAGGTGGACAAGCTGGAGGTGAAGGCAACTTTTCTTCCATTTCCTTCTCTGGGGTCTCCTCCACAATTGTGTCATGAACAAGAGCCTCTGTGTGAGCAGGCTCGGTCACGACAGCATGGGAAGAAGACCCGGCTGCATCTAGGGGTGTGGCTTTAGCGCTGTATGTAATAGATGAAATTTAGTGATGCAAAGAAGTAAAAAGAGAAGGGTTGAAAAAGTTAAGAGTGAAAGAAAAGCATACCCAACGTTGACGAGAAAATCATCGGGCAAGTTCACGCTGTCACCTGAAGAAACTGACAAATATTGGGATTCTGAGACCCGGATTTTGCCCGCCAAAGGGTGAGAAGTGATGGGAGTCTTTTGTATTGATTTGGTCCAGCGAGATAGAGAACACGAGGGGATACCCGTGTTCAAAGAATCTTCACTCGCGCAGGACGGGTCTTGCGGCGCTTGCTAGATTCAGCTTCCTTGGCGGCATCTTTTTCCTGTTGAAGTGCTTGAAGTTGAGAGGTGTTCATCATATAACTAGAAATGCAAGAATATGGCACCTTCTGTACTGCGCCTCTGGTTCTCTTGTGGGAAGGAGCGGCAGCCGGGCTTGGAGCCGGCACTTCAATAACATCTGGAGCCGGCAAATTCTCGTTAGCCGGCTCAACAAGATCTGAATAAGAAATAAAAGTTAGATTGTTAGTAAAACCTGAGTGAGCTTCGTTCTCGATAAAGTTAAGGAAGATCGGGCCTACCGAGTCAAGCTCACCTTCTTCTTCTTCAGAAGCCTCAGCTTCTTCATCAGCTGGAGAGGGGGTGGGAGTGTAATCCACTTTCCACGAGGCCTCGTCCTGTATAAGGTAGAAAGGTGAAGCATTTAGTCAACTGAAGAAAAAAAGGTGAGCAAGTGAATAAAAGTAAGGAGTGAGTCTTTACCGTGGGTGCAGGATGGTTGATATAAAACGGGGCAAGTCCGGTTTCAGCAATCACAGTTTTCTTCTCGCCAAGTAAGGTCTTGGTGTTCTTCACAATTTGGGTATCAAGGAGGTTATCTCGGAATAACGCAGGTCATCAGTGGTTGACCCGGTATATTCATGGATCAGCCGGGTCCTGATGCTGAGAGGCTGGATATTCCAACCTATCCAGCACTTCACTAGATCAGTGGCACGAAGGACATGACCTAGCAGGGCTCTGACCCGGATGCGAAGGGAGTCAATCAGGACCCGGTACTCGTCACTGGCGTAACTGTTCATTTTGGCCTCGAATACCAAGGCCGATTTACGAAAGGTCGGGTAGCGAGCCTCGTCAGTGGTTGGGGAGGTGTCCTTGCAGTAGAAGTATGTATTTTGCCACCCTTTGGGGTGACTGGCTAACATAAGAGCTGGGAGATCTGATGTTTTACGGCGTTGGATGGAGACGCCGCCGTAAGGGCCTAATGACTTGGTTTTACTAGAGGGATTGCAGTAGAAATATTCTAAGAACAGCTCTAAACTGGGAGCCATCTGCAAGTAGTCTTCACAAAGTAGTACGAAATTGCTCATGTTTAAAATAGAGTTGGGATCAACATCTAGTGGGGTGATACCGTAGTACTGGAATACTTGACGGAAAAAGAGAGACCCGGGAGGACGAAAACCCCGGGTCACATGGTCCAAGAGGACAACGATTTCTCCTTGGCGTGGAGAAGGCCGAGTTTCTTCTCCTAGAGCGCGCCATTCGATTTTGTTCTTGGGGGGAAGTTCGCCTCGATCGACGAAGGTCTAAATCGTCAATTCTGAAGCAGTGGAGCGCGTCCAGTTCACCGGAGCGGATGCTTTAGCAACACCAGAGCTAGATGCATCCTTCGGCCCCTTCTTGGCCGCTTTTGGGCCACCCGCTTTGACCTTCTCTTTCCCCATGGTCTCGGGGTGAAGGAGAAGATCAATCTATCCAGAGGAGAATAAATCAAGAGTAAGTAAAAAGCAGGTATGGAATTCGTGAAGAACAGAGCGAGAACAGAGCAAGAACAGCGAAGAACAGATGAAAGGGAAATCAAAATCGATGAATAGCAGATGCGATTCGAGACAGACTCGAGGGGAATGAGGTGCGGAATGAATTAGGAATCGATTCAGCGAAAAATCACTGGCATTACCTTCTGCGATGGAGAGAAGGAGAGCGCAGCGGTGCTCGTCCTTGATCTTGAGCTCGATTGGAAGTAGAAATGGCGGCAGCGGCCCGAGGAGGAAGATGAAGTGCTCGAGGTGAAAATGGGGAAAGTGACGTAAGGGTAAACCCTAGCGTCCCTTATATAGACACGGTGGTTGACCAGGGGTAATAAGGTAAAAAAGTGGAGAGATAAGGATATTTGACCCACGATCAATGACAAATAGGTAACGACAAAAAGGAATATTCATGATTGAAGTATCTAGTGAAAGATTTGGAGAGAGAAAGATAAGATCTTTGACTAAAAGGTTGACTGGCGATTCATATGTTCGATGGGCGAAATCTTCGCTAAGTGTTGAGAAACAAAATTTACAGTAAGAAGACTCGGGAAAACAGCCGGGTTATAGAATGGCCGCCAAGATGAGCTGGCCTGGGAAAGAAGAAAAATGTTTACAACTAACAAATTATATGTGTGTTCTTTATGTGTTTTCAGGGATTAATTTGAATAGCCGAACCAGGGTAAATCCTTTGTCTCCTCCGCGCTAAACAATCTCTCTGACACCAGTTTCGCCTGGCCCCCAACTCAAAGTTACCCTATGGTAACATATGCCGTGACAACCCCACGACAGCTCATCCTCTACTCGGCTGGAACTGGACAAATGATCAAGATCAAGATTGGACATGCTCCTCAGCTCACCGTGCTCGGCTACTTGGAGACGGCGACCCACGTGCTTCAGATCGGCAACAGAATCATCATGGTACGTATTGCGCTTGAACTTCCCTCTTCATTGCTAGTATATGTCATTCCTTAGTTACTGGTAGTCAAATTAATCTTCATTTTCTTTCACTTCAGTTAATTGAGTACTCTTTATTCCTTGGCTGCATTGATTTGCAGGATGGGGTAACAAATGTCAGTCCAAATGCTATGGTTCCAAGTGTCAAGGTGTTGGCTTTGAAGGTCAATTTCGGAGTCACCAAGGAAGTGAAGACCATCTCAGTTTCTTGAGTTACTTTCCCCAAGTGGAGACGCTGCATGTTATGATGATCGTAAGTTGTAACCCTCTTCTCCCTCGATTCACATCCCTATATTCTTCACTGATCATGCCCTTCTATTTTGTAGTCGTCCACTGTAGGAGGAGGATCGGACAACAGTGATGACAGTGATGAGGAGAATGAGAAGAAGAAGGACAACGACAACCCCAGCGGGGCTGAAGCTAGCGGGGAGCTCGATTCCAAGTTCTGGCAGGAGTTCGATCCGATCGAATGCGTGGAGGGACACGTCAAGAAGGTGGTGCTGGACCAGTTCAGCGCAGCGGACAACGAGCTTGAATTCCTCAAGTTGGTTCTGGAGAGAGGACAGATGCTACCGAATGCTGTGCTGGTGATGGCTGGTGTGAAGGATACTGCTACGGCGGCTGCAACCATTGGCAAGCTCAAGTCGTTGGCTTCCACTGCGAAGTTGGCTGTGGACCAGTGTGCACTGCAGATTCTTGCACGTCCAAGAGGCCATGCTTGGAGCTACCGCAGAGCGTCTGATCTTTCTGTGAGCGATCCGTTTCCTTGTTAAGGCAATGCAGCGATGGGGCCTGATCAGCTTTGATCAATGATCATGTTGGATGAATGTAAGAACTTACCAGGAGTGCTGAAGTAGCCGCAGCTATGCAAGACTTGTGTGCCTTCTATGTTTGTTGTTATCTGCATTCAGTGCGAATTCTGTGCTAAGCTTTTGTGGCTGTGACTTAATATGCTTATTTTTTCAACTGTGACCTAACTTTGTTAATGTTAGAATCATCAACTTTTATTTAAGCTGCTTGACGGGAGTAAAGACTAGCACTACTACTTGAGATACCTCAGTCAATCTTCCTTATGCTTACCATCTTTGCCAATTTGCATGTGATAGTATTGTTGATTCCTACTTAAAATGTTGTTAGCTTGTTGAGTCGATCTACAGTGCAAGATGTGGGTCTTTAGTTGACACAATTAAATAGTATGAATTATTTGTGTTATCACCGATGCGGCAAAAATAGTGTGCATATGCATGCGCTTATAAGATTGTCCGTGCCAGATTTGCACATCAATTCACGTGTGATCGGAAAATTCTTTTGTACCCCGATATATACATTAATTGTATTTATCATGTTAAATCTTTTTAATCTCAGCAATCAGTTGATGGCATGTACAATGGTTGGGATGACCATCTTGTTTACGACATGCATATCATTTAGACAAGACACAACATATTGTACACTGGAGTACTGGACTAGCTATGACTTTTTGATATCTAACAATTAATATTTGCATGCTCCTAAAATTAGGGAGTGCTTAAAATTAAAGCTAGAAAATACGCAGGCATGTTGTATAGTGGAGATAATTGGCTTTGCTTTCTTAACAAGGGCGTGCACAGTGATCTTTTCTTATCAATGCCACTAGGATAAGCGTGGAGTTGAGAAATAGATAAACTGAAAAAAAATGGTTGCCTTCTCTTTGTCAAGAGAGGATATCTTAGGAAGATAAGATATGATATTTTGCAATTGTATAAAATGCATTCTCTTAATTGTCTTCTTGTTTAATTTAACAACCCTATAATTTTAGGAGCATTCAACAATATCTATTAGAGATAACTTAAGACGTTAACCATTATATGCTATGCTTTTTTGTCTTGTTTAGATGACAATGGAGTAAATAAGAATGGCCATCTTATAAACAAGTGTACATGCCCTAAGATATCAACAAACACTAGTACATAACGACACATCGGATACCCATCTATGGAAAAGGAACGAGTTAGGCGACGGAAAATCGAGCTTTCCGCGTGCGTACAAGCCTGACCTGGGCCGTGGCTGGCCCGTCAACATGGGTAACGGAGAAAGTATTAACTTCGTCACCCAGGGTATTATTGGCCACGGTCATAATTCGGGCTCCCTTTCCGATATGTGGTTCTATGGCAACAGACACTTTTATGTGTCCGTTTGCAATGTGGATACGTTCCATCTTCTTGAAATTCAAAGTGAAGCGAGTAAATGCTACGGCGTAATGGCACTGCACACTACACGTTAAAACCCCCAATTCCTGCTAGCTTAAGATGCCACATAATCTGCTCTCTATCTCTCTCGCTCGCTCCCTCCTACTGATTAGCCAAGATGCCGCCCAACAGTCCCCCTGTCAGCGGCGAGACTATTGAAGGACCGTCACCGGTGAGCTCGCCAACTCCAATGATCCCACCTTGATGTTGCGTCCGCTGAAGGTTGATTACGATGAGGAGTCAACTGAAGAGGAGGAGGAGGATGACAAGGAGGACGAGGCGGAGGCGGCGGTCCTGAAGAAGGAAGCCCCATCAAAGGAGAAGAAAGTCATCGCCACCGCCTCCGATATGATGTTGTCGCCACCGCCACCGCCTCCGATGGCCCCCAACATGCAAGGCCGCGAGAAGAAGGAGGATTGCGCGGAAGCAAGGCGCAAGAAAAACAAGAAGTAGCTAGCTAGTAGTAGTTCTATAATTTCCCTGTATGTAATTTACTTTATTATTATTAGTATGTACCGTTTGTAATGTAGTAATCACTAATATTAATATAAGTATCCAAAGTGGTTTATCCTTAATGTATCAATTCTCCATATAGTAGAGATTAGGAGAAATATTATTCCAGAGCGTAGAAGAAATTCTCAGAGCGTCAGCGCGTAGGGCCCACTCCTCAGTGGAAGAAACTCAAAGGAAACAGTTTTATTAAAGAACCGTTTCCAGAGCAAAACCTAATAGTCATTTTTTTCTCACTGAGTATGCTAGACGTGTGCATGGCGGCGGCTCCTGGCCTTGCAACCATTGCTGGCGCCGTGGCGGCGCAGTCTCCCCCGAGATGACGGCTACCACCAGCGTCTCTGTCACCCCCGAGATGGCGAGGTCTTGCCATCTCCCCCGACATGACAAGGTCGTCGCTTCCTCTGCCTCCACCTCGTCAGGATCTGCTAGATCGATGCAACGGCGACGTGGAGAAGGTATCAGATCCACTCTTTGATGTAGCTAACTTGCCTATTGTGCACCTGCTAGAGCAGGTCAGTTCACATCTAGTAGTTCGACCTAGATAAGTTTTATGTAGTTAACTTGCTTACTTTGCACTTGCAACCAGTTATAGTTTAGCTAACTTGTTGATAGTAGTTCAGTTCACATCCGGTAGTTTTATCTAGATCATTTATTGATATAGTTAACTCGCCTATTGTGCACGTGCAAACGGTTTAGTTTAGCTAACTTGTTGATAGTAGTCCAGTTCACATCCAATAGTTCTATCTTGCCTATTGTGTACTCTTTAATGTATCTAACTTGGCTATTGTGCACCTGCTAACTTGTTCATGTTATGATGTATTTAACTTGCCTATTGTACACTTGCACCGGTTATAATTTAGCTAACTTATTGATAGTAGTTCAGTTCACATCCGATAGTTATATTTAGATCATTTCTTGATGTAGTTACCTTGCCTATTGTGCACTTGCAACCAGTTGTAGTTTGGCTAACTTTGTCTAGATCTAGGCGGTGTTGCGCGAAGAGAATGTGAGCGACGTGCGGCCGACGAGTATGATTATATTGATGCGAAGCAGTGCGAACACCACCCCGAAGCGACGTGGTGGCGGTTGCACATCCACACCAACCGTTGTGTTCCCGCGTGACGTGAACGTGAACCGGCGGTAGCTCCTATGACCGCAAGTTGTTCGATCTAATGCTCAAAATTCGTGCAGTTTGATGGGTGGCCCTTTGGGTGCGACGATGTGGACTGCGCCCTCCATTTGGCCGGACACATGTTCGACACCGCCAATTGGGCCTCAACTGGGGGTACCCGACACTCATTTGGAGACCCCGGTGGAGATGCTCTCAGATCCCATAACCAGAACTCTTTCACAGTGTCAACAAATAAGGCCAGTTTTTTGAATGCCACCTTTTACATTGTGTAAATTGTTTTGGTCATTTGTTATCACATCATGCGAAATGAACGACACACTTATTAGATTAAAAATTATAAGCCAAAGGTAATAATTTCACCAATCTAAATGATATTATGTCCTACATTTTCAGAAATCTATGAATATATATTTTGAAATATATTAATTTTTCACCTATGTTTTTTGTGGGTAATTCCTTTTTTGCTGGCAATTTCACCTATCTGATATGATGCCAATAGATCTAAGAATTTAACACACATCAGTTTACCAAAACCATTCATTCAATAAAACATTAGTTTAGGACGAGTGAAGCCAATCATTTGGATTCTGATTCTCATCAAGGGAAATGAGTGTTGGCATTCTAACGATCACAACATTTCTCAACACTTGCAAGGGAAGAGTTGAAGTTAATTCCTCATGGTCTGGCACTACTTTCAATCTTCGATTGTGATTAATTTTTAATTCCACTTATTTTGGAATGTAGGGAACAATGAGATGCTCTATGGAATATAAACCCTTCCAAAATCAGATCAAGATCTTGAACCTGGTGTGCTCAAATAGTGACTATTGTAGCATGGTACTACTGAGCAGGTTGCCACGAAGTGGTACCCATTTGCTAAGAGAGGTTCCAAGGGACGATTAGGTTTCCTCCCATCTACCATCAATATCGTCGCCAATCTGCCCCGCTCTGTAGCCTTCGGGCCATGGAGGCGTGGAGGATCTCGGTCCTTATTGGTGGGTGGGATCCGTTTTTGGATCTTCGGGTCAAACTTTATTGGGGGCGGTGCTTAGATGACGGTGGCGGCGCCTCATTCAATAAAGTCTCCCCGGTTTCATTCCCATCTCGGTTGTGACGTCGAGAAGACTGTATGAGTGGTGTGGTCTCGATGATTTCTTCCAGCGATGGCGTCTCCACATCGCTTCATCGGCGGTTCTTCCTTCTTCTTTGACTCCTTGACGGATGTGGTTTATTAGACCCGTTTGAAGACTTTCCATCTGCAACCAACAACGTCAGGCCGGCTCACAGAGGAGCGGCAGCGGTGGCGCACCGTCAACACGGTCTGGAGGATGAAGACGAAGAGCATATCAAGAATTTTGTTGTAATTTTCGTTTTAATTGAAATATTTTGTAGTGTTCATTGTTTCTTTAATAACAAAATCTTTTTCGCAAAAAAAAAACAGGTTACCCTAAAAAAAATGTCAGCAGATTGCCAGATTCGGCTGATTAGTTCACAATTACGCACGTGTTTCTTATTGGACACAATTACGCACGTGAGCAACGGACCAGGAGAACTTTGTTGGCCCAGCTAGTTCCCGCATCCGGCCCACAAATACCAAATCCTGGTCTGATCCTGCAGATTCTTCTAGAACCTCCCCAAATCTTGATCGATCTTGAACCGACGCCTACCTCCCCATTCGCTCTCGCTCGCTCCCACCGTCGTCGCCGGCGCCATGGGGATCGATTCCACCCTACGTAGTATCTACTCCTGCCTCCCGGAAACACCGTTGCCCGCGCGGGCCCCTCCCTCTCCGCCACCATCTCGTCCCACACCAGCGAGGACCGCATCAGCGCCCTCCCCGACGACCTCCTGCGCATCGTCGTCTCCCGCCTCCCGCTCACGGACGCGGCCCGCACCGCGGTGCTCTCCCCCCGCTGGCGTGGCCTCTGGCGCTCCACCCCGCTCGTCCTCCAGGATCGCCACCTCATCCACTCCGCCGCCCTGCGAGACGGCAGCCGCCTCGCCGCGCTGGTCTCGCGCGTCCTCGACCACCACCCGGGCCCCTTCCGCTGGGTACACCTCTCTTGGAACTTCCTGGGCAACCACCAGAGGTCGCTCGCAAACTGGCTCCGCCACTTCGCCGAAAAGGGCGTCGAGACCCTCGTCCTCGTCAACCGCCCATGGCCCCTCGACGTGGCTCTGCCGGCGACCATCCTCCGATTTCCTCGCTCCGCCGCCTCTACCTTGGCCTCTGGAAGTTCCCTGACACGACGGGCCACCCTCGCGGCCCGACGTCTTCCCCCGCCTCCAAGAGCTCGGCATCTGCCACGCCGTCTTGGAGGAGCGCGACCTCGAGTACCTGCTCGCCTGCAGCCCTGAGCTCAAGATCTTGAGCTTCATCGAGAGCTACGGCTTCCCCTCGCGCGTCCGTATCGGCAGCGATAGCCTCCTCTGCGTGCTCCTCTGGTTCTCTACGGCTGAGGAGCTCGCCGTGGTGACGGCCCCGCGCCTGCAGCGGCTCATCCTGTACCGCGGTGAACCTGGACCAACCGGCACCACCAGATTGGGTATGCTCCTGAACTCACCGTGCTCGGCTACTTGGACACGGCGAGCCACGTTCTTCAGATCGGCAACACCATCATCACGGTATTGTTGCGCTCGAATTTCCCTCGTTCTGTATATCGTAATTGCTCGCTGGACAAATCATGCATGATACCCCTGACTGCACAGTTCGATTTGCATTGACTTCAAATTAATCCCTGCGTGTTGTTTACGTTGATTTGCAGGCCGGGATGAGGAACGAGAGCCCGGACGCTATGGTTCCGAGTGTCAGGGTGTTAGGGTTGAACGTGTGTTTCAGAGTAGCAGAGGAAGTGAAGACGTTGCTCAGCTTCCTGAGATGCTTTCCCCATGTCGGGACGCTACACGTTATGGTCGAGAGGAAGATGATGGTGAGTTTGTGAACCTGATCTCGCCCGGCTCACATAATCACATCACAATTAGTTCGTTCCCTATCACAAGCACCACAACTAAATGTTCTTTGGTACACATTCCAATATCTGTCAGACTGTCACTGAACTGAATAACACTCGCTTGCTTTAATTTTGCGTTTTGCAGTCATCCGACGATGATGCGAGTGAAGCCACTGGCGATCTCGGTTCCAAGTTCTGGGAGCAGGTTGGTCGGATCGAGTGCGTGACGTCGCGCGTGACGAAGGTATTGCTCGATTATTTCAGCTGGGGTGTCAACGAGCTTGGATTCCTCGAGTTAGTGCTCGGGAGAGCAGAGATGCTGAAGAGCGCGGTTCTTCTGCTCGACAGTGGGATGACTTCGACCGAGGTTACTCAGGCCACGCGCAAACTGAAGCGGCTGAAAGCTTCCGCAAAGTTTGCCAGCGACAAGTGTGAGTTGAAGATGTTTGCACCTCCAATAGGTTGTTGGAGCTACGACAGAGCGTGTGATTTTTCTCTGGGTGACCCGTTTCCGTCAAGGTATTTACAGAGACGGGGAGGGAGTAGCCAGAGCATGAATCTTCTTTGAGATTTGTCTGAAGAACTTTATAGGAGCACTGAAGTGGCAGCAGCTATGCAAGAAAACTCTTGCATTGATCGTTTATGGTTTTTTGTGTGTTTGGGGAAACTCCTATATGTTGTTGGTATATACAACTCTGCCATGGAATTTCCTGGCTAGACTTTTTTTGGCTGTGACTCAATTGCACATGTATATGTGGCCTGACTTTGTTTGATGTTAATCACGCAACAGTTCTGTATGTCTTTTTGCGGGCGTTATCTATGTCTGCTTGATGATGGTAGGGAATATTTATGTCTACTTGATGATGGCGGGGAGTTAAACACACTAGTAGGTATAGTTTCATAGAGTTTTTTATTTGAGTAAATAGCTTCCTAGAGTTTGTAAGGTTATATATTAAGTTATGCACTGATAGACATGGTTTTCTTTAGTCAGTTTTGCCAGCTTGATGACAAATCTTGGGGGCTTTATGATGACTAGGAAACGTGTCCGTGCGTTGCAACGGGAGAGAACATTGGTATCGTCCAAATTTTGCCCCAAAGTTATAATTTCATTGTTATATCAAGTTCCATCAGTCTACATAGCCTCCACGATCATTGTAACGGTAAATAATAGTATCAAGTTTCAAAGTCGATAGAACCCTCCAAATTCAAACGCCATGCTTTCAGAAGTCATCAGCTAGCCACCTGATCATCCTGATTATCCATATGTCTAGTCACGTGTATGCAAAGAAAAATGAAAGGAAATTATCAATATAAACGAAAATGAATGCAGAAGTGCAAAGGCTAGAGAAGGAAATTGTTGAGTAAATACAGTCGTGTTAGCTAGCCATTTAGCATTAATCAAAACTATCACTATTTTTAGGTGCAGCTACACGTGTAAATTTACTGTGCATGGCATTTTGATCCTAAAATAATCACGAAAGTATTGCAACAAACACATGCATGCATGACATGTACAAATTATGCAATCATAGCACAGTACAGCTTGTTTTTCTTTGTGTCTCGGATAACTCAATAAAATAACACTTGTCAGACAGCCGATAGCTCCTTGAATCAGCTCAATTACAACATGAAAAATCTAAAACGTTGAAGCTAAGGAACTCCTAGACTGACAGTGAAGTCAAATTTATCAGTAAATATTCCTTACGCCTGACAGGAAGTATCCCTAGCATAGAAATCATGCTCAGAATCGGTGATAGCAATTTTCACAAATCTCACCACGACCAGTGTTATCTTTGATGCCAACTGAATTTTGTCTTTCTTTTACCCGATGAGGCATCAAATATCTCACCTTACCAAGAAATCCACGCGCACAGAAAATAAAGACTAACTCGAAAGCACCCAATCCCTCGCTAACTCTCAACGCAGTCCAATAAAAAAGGATCCACTCCGCAAATTCACATGGATACACTGATCAACAGCGCAAGAGAAAGAAAATACTACATCATCTGAATAGCACAAACGCTTTCTCCATGGAATTCCGTTACAAGTTGAGCATAAGCCCGCTGCCCAAATGAGGACCAAATGAGCCTAGCCAAGATGTCCAGGAGCGTCGACTACGTCCGGAGCCGAGTGGAGTGCAGCTGGAACGACAAGAATCGTCGCCACACGCTCGTATTCCTCGACGCCGTCCGCTGCCAAGATCGCTGTCCTCTTCTTCCTCGACGTCGACTTCGTCGTTCACCTTCATCGAACCGTCCGCTTCGCCATCGAGCTCCCCGAGGTGAGCCGCGCATCCTCGCCCGTTTTCCCTTCTTCCCCGTCTCGTTCGCGTACTGTATGTGTCGTTCCGCTCGAGCACGAACTTCAGTCCGCCATGGACGCTCGGTACCCAGCTTAAGCTCGCGCCTTTGGGCCGTTTCCCTTGCCTGCTGTTGCTGCTGCGGCTCGCTCTCTCGTGCTGCACGCGGCACGGCACCGCCTCACATATCTTCACCGCGCCTCAAGTTCGTGGTCGCTGGCCGCATCCATCCGTCGTCATATGCCTTAAAGCCTGAAGCTTTTGTCTGTCCAAAGTTCAATTAACGATGCGGCGGTCGTTGCGGGCGCGGGCGAACGAGCCAGGTGCGGAGTGGAGACCGCGCCTGAACCGAGCGTTGTTCACAGGCCATCACCGCGATCGGAGAAGCTCTGCGAGGGATGGAGAACCTCGCGATCGGCGAGGTCAGGATGGATCAGCGCGGAAATCGCATCGTCGATGATTTCGGCTGGAAGGAAGAAGCAGATCTGCTGGATACCGGCCGGGTGATCCCGTTCGGTCGATCCACGTCTTCGTAGGTATGATTAATGCAATTCAGCAATTTGATGACGAGGTTATGTGCGACTCCGTTTCAGGGGCAGCCACCATCGTCCAATCTGATGGAGAAGAATCAGTCGGAACAGGAGGTTTCGAACATCAGTCGGACATCCGGGCTTGCGAGCCGGAGTACCGACGTGAGGAAGATTTGGATACAGATACTGAATCGATCTTACCGTTGTTTGACGAGAGATTTGGGTATGTGGCTGATGAGGAAGATTATGAGTCGGAGCCAAGGACCATGAAGCATGCGTGGTGTATACTCTGAGGAATCACAATGATGGGACAGAAACTTCAGTGAGCGAGGACGACGCCACGCGTGCGGCCAGAGAAAACAGAGAAAGAATTCAGCGTCTCACAACGTTTCAACCGGGTGAAGGCTCGGGACAGCCGGTTGTGATGGAAATCCCACCAGTTTTTAGGCCCTTGGACTTTGACGCAGCAATAGTTACAACCCCAATCACACCAGATAACGCAGCAACCCGGGCGCAGCAATTGGATACGTTACGAATCACGCTGGAGAATCAACAGAAGGCTTTATTGGCGGAGCAGCAGCGCATGTTTGATGAGCAACAAGAGATAGAACGGGATCGAGCCCGTGTGGAGCAAGAAAGGATAACAGTGCAGAATCGCCATGAAGATCTTACAGCAGTACATCGGAGGAGGCACGAAACCCGGGTGATGCCAGGCATGACTTTAGATCCAACGAGATTGAACTTTGCATCACCAAACGGAGCTCCCAATGTCACTCGGCCTGAGCCAGAGCCGGTTGGAATTGGGCATGGAATCATGGTTAGAGCAAATCAGGGAGGAAACGGGGTGCCACCCAACACTCGGGCCGGAGCTCAGCAAAATCAGAACACAGCGGCTGCGGGTGATATGCCACCACCAGCAGATCGGTTCCACACGCCCAGGGTCACTACTCAAATCCGGCTGATAACGTGTACGCAGCAACATTAGCTTTATGCCGCATGCCGATTGATCAATCACCACAGGGAGACGAAGCGCGCAGGGCAATTGAGATGTTGAAAACTGCAATCACGCAGCAGGGAAACATGCCGGATAAGAGTGGAGCGTTACATTCAACACCATATAATAGCCGAGCTAACCGGAGTCATCACGGAGAAACACCAAGGCCAGCCGGATCAGGCGTCAGGAACGGACAGCAGAATCAAGGTCACCCGGCGCCGCAGCCTCAGCGTTCGGGACATCAGCAGAGACCAGCCCAGAATCAACCGGTGCCGAGGCCGCATCAGCCGGCCCCGGCCCAGTCTGTGGCCCAAGCAATTGTCAACAGTTCAAGAGCACGGCGTGCGGCGAGCGCAAACCCGGCTTTAGGTGTCGCCGGAGGAGCCGGAGGACAACCTGAAGCAGGAGTGATGGGCCACGCACCAAATACCGGGTCAGGTTTGCCGTTAGTTTCTTCATTACTTAACCCGGTTGGAACTAAATGTCTTTCAGATGCTATTAAGAGCGAACCTTTTCCCGAGAAGTTTAAAGAGCCAAGCAAGGTGACAAATTATGACCCCAGCATGGATCCAGAAACATGGCTCAGCAGTTACGAGATGGCGATGAGTATTCGCAATGCCACCGCCAACTTGTGCGCGAGATACATGTACCTGATGATGAGTGAAGGAGCAGCAAAGTTATGGTTCAATGGATTACCCGAGAAATCTATCAATTCTTGGGATGAGTTGAAGGCATTATTTGTCAAGAATTTCAAGGGCACGTGTGAGAAGTTGTTCACTATAGAAGATTTGGAGCGATGTTTCCAGAAGAAAGGCGAGTCAGCGCGTCACTGGATGCGCCGGGTCACAGCCATCATTCACTCATCAAAGGGAATTACACCAGCTGCGGCCGTGTCGTCGATGGAGAAAACCTGCAGATATGACCCGGTAATTCAGAAGATGGGTCGACTGAGGGCCACTGGCGAAGCAGAAACCATCACCATGGGACAGCTGATGGAAGCGGCTCATAAGCACGCATCCACAGACAAGACCCGGGATGATGATGAAGATAAGGGAAAAGGAAACGTCAACAACGGAGGAAAGAACCACAACAACAACGGTAACAACAACAATGGGAACAATAATCACAATGGTAACAATGGGAATAACTCCAAAAGGCAGCATGATGGTGGTTCAGACTTGGTGGCAAACACAAACACCGGGTATAACAAGTTTCAGCGGCGAGATGACAATTATCGAGGCAATAACAACAATGGCAATTACAGGGGAAATTTCCGAGGACCGGCTAACCCCCAGGAAGCATTCAACATGCCGTGTCCACGTCATAGTAGGAACGGTAAACCGGCAAATCACTCTTTGGCCCAGTGTGTTGATCTTCAGAGATGGAAGAACGAGGAGTTTGCCAGGATGAATATGGGAGGAAACGGTCCGAGGCCGGGTAATGGAAATAACCCGGCCCACGGACCACAAGCTGGAGGAAATAATGGAGGACCACCCGGCCGGATAATGGACCAGCCGGGTTAGGTTTCCAGCAAAACCCCAAAGAGTTAAATCGAGGACAGTATCATATTACAGTTTCCAGCACTTGTCGGAGAGATCAGAAATTAAAGAAGAGAGCTGTCAACGCCGTTCTTCCCGCGTTCCGAGATATTTGAAGTGGTCCGAGTATCCGATCACTTGGTCTAGAGAGGATCACCCGGACCGAGTGGATGCACCTGGAGCGTTGGCTTTAGTTGTTGCACCTCAGGTTTCGGGTTATATTTTACACAAGGTTCTTATGGATGGAGGTAGTAGCATCAACATTCTGTATTGGGATACATTCATCCGGATGGGTTTCACAGCCAAGCAGCTTCACCCTTCTGGTACTATCTTTCATGGTATTGTCCTGGAAAGTCAGCAAGACCAGAGGGAACAATAACATTGGAGGTCGCATTTGGAGAATCAAAGGATAATTTCGGTCTGAGATGATTTGTTTTGAGGTGGTCAAATTGAAGAGCCCTATCATGCTCTCTTTGGCCGTAACGTTTTTGCTAGATTCATGGCGAGGCCGTGTTATGTGTACTTAAAGATGAAGATGCCAGGTCCAAAAGGTATTATCACAGTCAATGGCAGTCGTGAGTTGGCGTTACAATGTGAGCAAGGTGATGCTGTTATGGCAGAACAAGCCTGTGCGGAAGAGGAGTTGAATTACTACAAAGCTACCACAAATCCGGATGATGGGACAATTTTGAAGAAACCAATGACCGAAGAGAGGGCGAAATTCAAAGCGGCTCAGGATACCAAGATGATTGACTTCGTGCCGGGTGATTCGTCCAAGCAGTTCTCTATCGGGTCAAATCTGACTGACAAATAGGAAAGCGCGCTCATCGAATTCATCCGTGAGAATCGGGATGTCTTTGCATGGAAACCTAGTGACATGCCAGGCATACCGACTGAATTCGCTGAGCACCGCTTACATGTTGATCCTAAAGCAAGACCGATTAAACAGGGATTGCGCAGATTGAATGAGGAAAGAAGAAGGATTGTAGGAGAAGAGATAGCTCGTTTACTCGCCGCAGGATTCATTATGGAGTGTTACATCCAAAGTGGTTGGCTAACCCGGTTTTAGTGTTGAAAAAGAACAATGAGTGGAGGATGTGTATTGATTTCACAAGTTTGAACAAGCATTGTCCGAAGGATCCGTTTGCGTTACCAAGGATTGATCAAATCATAGATGCTGTGGCAGGTAGTGATCTTTTGTGTTTCCTGGATGCATATTCAGGATACCATCAAATCAAGCTTGCAGAGGAGGATTGGGAGAAGACATCATTTATCACCCCATTTGGAGCTTTTTGTTACAAGAACATGACATTTGGACTGAAAATGCTGGAGCAACTTATCAAGGTGCATCCAGAGTTGTTTTGAGAAGCAGATAGATCGGAACGTGCATGCGTATGTTGATGATGTGGTGATCAAGACAAAGAAGGCTGAGACATTTATCGATGATTTGAGAGAAACTTTTGCTAACTTAAGGAGGTTTCAGATGAAGCTTAACCCAAAAAAGTGTGTGTTTGGAGTTCCATCAGGAAATTACTCGGCTTTATTGTGTCCGAGCGTGGGATTGAAGCAAACCCGGAAAAGATAGCAGCAATCAATAGGTTGGGAAAGCCGACTGAATTGAAGGAGTCCAGAAGATCACGGTGCGTGGCTGCGTTGAGTAGGTTCATATCCCGACTGGGAGAGAAAGCAATTCCTTATACCGACTCTTGAGGAAGTCAGATAAATTTGTTTGGGATGAGGAAGCTGATAAAGCCCTGGAGGCATTGAAGGAAACATTATCGAAAGCACCAATCTTAGCTGCTCCAGCTCCAAAGGAGCCCATGCTGTTGTACATAGCTGCGAATTCCCGAGCAGTTAGTGTAGTTATTGTGGTAGAGCGAAAGGAAGAAGGAAAGAGCATTGGTTCAAAGGCCGGTTTATTATGTCAGTGAGGTTTTGACTCCGGCTAAACAGAGGTATCCCCAGTGGCAGAAGTTAGTTTTTGGCGTTTTCATGGCCAGTCGGAAGTTGAAGCATTACTTTCAAGAACACCCCATTACAGTGGTAAGTGGAGCACCATTGGCAGACATTGTGTGCAATACTGAAGCTACTGGAAGAATTGCCAAGTGGGCGATTGAGATGGGTGATTATCACATCAAGTATGAGCCTCGCACAGCGATTAAGTCACAAGCCTTGATTGATTTTGTCAATGATTGGACCGAGTTAAGCACGGCACCACCCAAGGCGCCGAGTTATAAGTCATGGGTTATGCATTTTGATGGATCCAAGCAGTATGAGGGATCAGGAGCAGGAGTGGTTCTCACTTCACCCAAAGGGGATAAGATGAGTTATGTTCTTCAGATTCACTTCGATTGCACCAATAATATTGCTGAGTATGAAGCTTTGTTACATGGTTTGCGCATTGCCAAGGAGATGAACATCAAAAGGATTATGTGTTTCGGTGACTCGGATCTTGTAGCGCAGCAAGTTTCTGGGACTTGGGACAGGAAAGATGAGAAGATGGCGGCTTACAGAAGGGCTGTTGATGAAGCAGCTGGATTCTTTTCAGGATTCCAGGTGGATCATATTGATAGAAGGAAAAACGAGGCAGCAGATGCTTTGTCAAGATTGGGATCACGTAGAGAGCCAGTTCCACCAAATGTGTTCCTGGACGAGTTATGGAAGCCATCAGTCCAACTTCCGGGTGAAGAGGAAGATGAAAGTCCAGATCAAGATTCCGAGTTAGTAGCAGCGTTGCATGAGATTCCTGAGTGGACTGAACCATATCTGGATTATATGATAAGGAAGATTTTGCCGAGTAATGAAGTTATGGCGCGACAAATTGTTAGAAGATCACTCGGCTATGCAGTAATTGATGGTGAGTTGTACAAGCGCAGTGTTTCTGGAGTTTATCAGCGATGTGTTTCATCAGTCGAAGGAAGGCAAATTTTGCAAGAGATACATGCTGGGGACTGTGGTCATCATGCTTCATCTAGGTCTCTGGTGGCCAAGGCATTTAGGCATGGATTCTTTTGGCTCACAGCTTTCAAGGATGCAGAGCAGATTGTTAGGGCATGTGATGGATGTCAAAGATATGCAAGACAGGAGCATGTGCCAGCTCAGAATTGAGGACAATACCAATCACTTGGCCGTTTGCAGTTTGGGGTCTTGATATGATGGGGCCCTTTCAGATGACATCGTGCAAGAAAACTCATCTCTTGGTGGCTGTTGATAAGTTCACTAAGTGGGTTGAAGTGGAGCCAGTTACAAGTTGTGATGCTTCCAAAGTTGTCACGTTTCTGAAGAAAATTATCAGTCGGTTTGGTTACCTCACAGTATCATCACAGATAATGGGACCAACATGTCACTCGGTGAAACAGAGATATTTGCAAAGAGAAGGGAATCAGATTAGACCTTGCTTCGGTGGCACATCCACAGGCCAACGGGCAGGTAGAAAGGAGTAATCAGGAAATATTGAAAGGAATCAAACCAAGACTTCGAGTTCCGATTGAAAAGGCGTATGGAGCTTGGGTGAAAGAGTTACCCGCAGTGGTTTGGGGGATCAATACAACCCCGAATAGATCAACCAAACGTACACCGTTCTTTCTGGTGTATGGAGCAGAAGCAGTGTTACCGAGTGATATAGTCCATGACTCGCCAAGAGTGGCGGCGTATGTGGAGTCAAGCAATGCAATTGCAAGGGAGGATTCGATTGATGCCCTTGAAGAGGAGCGTGAGTTAGCATTGGAACGGTCCGCAGTTTATCAGCAGGATTTGCGGCGTTATCATAGTCGCCGAGTAAGATCAAGAACTTTCCAGGAAGGAGATTTAGTTTTACGGCTCAGACAGAATCAGTCAGGGATGCACAAGCTAACTCCTCCATGGGAAGGGCCGTTCCTTATCAGTCGGAAATTGCACAATGGTTCATATTATCTGATAGATGTGAGAGAGAAAGGTGAAGAGAACAACACGGACCATGCTATCCTTCCTATGGAAGAGACGAAGCGGCCGTGGAACATTGCTCATCTTCGCCCATATTATACCTAGTGAACATGAACCTAGGCCGAGTTATGTAACAACGATGTAACCCCCAGCAGGTTTCAGACGCGCTCTTTTCCTTACCAGGGTACCTAAGGGGACTGGAAGGTTTTTAATGAGGCGGCTTGCTGGTGTATCTTTAATAAAGAAGAGTTTGAGAAGAAATCTTTTTCTACTGTTTTACTTTTTATGCATAGATTATGTTTATAAAGCTTTGCCCAAAGGAGTGCTTAGCAAAAAGTCCTATAGCTGTTGCCCAAGAGAGCACGCATAGAGATGTTTTGAGGTCAATGGGGTAATGATGCATAGTTTAAGCCTTTACTTGTAAACATTGATCCAGGGCTTGGGGACTTATGAATTATAAGTTCATAAGTTTTAATCCTAAGACCGGCTTTTAAGCCTTAATTTTGTTCTTGGTTAAACTTGCCTATCAGTTTGATGTTACTCACAATTTTATGACCAGATTGCTTACTTGTTAATTCAATCAACTATGATGCCCATGCTGGGACTTAGTTTGACCCTGTTTTAGCAAAGGAAAAAGTAGCAACTGAGAAAGTCATGTGAAAACCGACTGATAAGAAGCTAAAGATAAACCAAAAGGGTCATCTAAACCATAAAAAGTATAAGTTATTACAAAATATTGAGTATTTCATATAGTGCACAGACGCACCATCAAATAAAAGGCAAAGTATTTCAGAGCATATTACAATGCCCATTGGCCGAATAATTGTTTTGCAGGAAAAGGTAAGCAGGAAAGCTGGCTCAGATAGCCGGGTTATCGGTTGAGGTTCCCTTGGCAGCTTCAGCTTCGGCAGAAGCCGGGTTATCTTCAGGAGCTTTGGCCTGGGAATCAGTCAGTGCCTTGATCTTCTGCAGTTCCTTAGCAACATCAGCCGGCTTTTCCATGATTGGCGTAGTGGGGCACGGCTGGGTGCAGGGACAACTGGAGTAGAGGTACTTGGCGCTGCAGCTTTCTTCATCTTTGCAATGGAGTCTCTCAGCTTGGCCAGTAGATCAAAATGCTTGGGTTCAGGAGTGGGGATTGGAGTGTTGTTCTCATCCACTGCATCTTGGAAAACCGACAGATTGAGGCCCTCAGCTATTTTGCAAGCAATAGGCCGGGTTTGGGCAGAAATTTCCTTGAAATCTTTTCCTCCAAACTTGGTGCCATCAGCGTTGTACTGAGGGAATCCTTTGACAAAAGGAGCCGGGTTAAGGCGTGGGTTGTAAGCTTTGGCAAGAGCTAAGCTGCGCATTGCGCCAACCCGGCATGCTGAGCGCGTCCAGAGGTCTAACCACTCGGGGATCGTGGAAAGCTGATGCAGGGACTCATATATCACTTGGGGAGGAGCACAGTTGCTCTTAACACGCTTCATGATCTCAGCAGTGCCAAACTGGAACTGCCGGATGATGGTGTTCAAGCAGTTCAACTTCTCTGGATATGATCTCCTGATGGCAGCATTCTGTTCGCCTGAAAAGTATGATGTGGGTTAGTATGTGAAAGCCGAGTAAAGAAGAAAAAATGAAAAGAAGTGGTGCTTACCAATGAGTGGATTGAGGATATCCTTGATATGGTCTTTCAGGGTGTCCAAGTATTTCTGGACACTGACATCTTGTCATAGCAGACCTTGTACTTATCTCCAGCCTCTTCCAACTCCTTCTTCAGTTTGGTGTTCTCTGCAGTTAGAGATTCAATTGTTTTCTCCAAGTCTGAAGCATGAACTTCAGTTTCCTTGCGCAGCTTGGTTTCAACTTCAAGGAGTTGGTTGGTCTTGGCAAGTATTTGGTCATTATGGGACACATATCTCTGAAAAAAGAATAGCAAGTTAGAAACATGGGACTGAAATATTTCAGTCGGCAATTGAAAGAAATAGTAAGTTGACAGTGAAATTATATGCAGGCAGAGTATTTATAAAGTTCCGAGTGACCGAAGAGCAGATCACTCGGCACTTGGGGACTGGTATGTCTTTTAAATTTTTACAAGTTATTCAGTAATGCATTTTCAAAGTTCCAGATAAATTGTTAACATATTACCCGGAACTTGGGGGTTATGAGGATTTGAAAGTATTGTTATGGTGAAAGGCAGAATTAATGAGGATTTGAAATCAGAAAGTAAAACAAGTTCCATGTTATCGTAGACAGATAACTCGGAACTTGGGGACTGGGATATTCTGAAGTTTTCAAAATGATGGCAAAGGAATATATTTATATTCAAGTACCGAGTGACTGAGGACAGTTTACTCGATACTTGGGGACTAGGTTGGTATATAAGATATGAAGAGGAAAATGTGTACCTGATGTTCTTGGACAAGAGAATCCACAGTTTGCCCTCAGCAAGTTCAGTGTATTGTATTCACTTAGCAGACCTTCAAAGTTTGTATGGCCATATGTGGCACAGTGGAGCCTCGCCTTTATCAGTCGGCTTGACTTTTCTTCAGGGCAACAAACTTGGTTGCAGTTTTGAGGGGAGAGGTTTCTCAGTAAAGCAAGTTCCTGTGATCACGACTTCTGGATCAGTCGGTTTTTCAGCAGGAGGAGAAACTTTCTCTGGTCAGTTGTCTGCTCCTTATCAGTCGGCTCAGCATGTTTTTCAGGGGTATTCTCCAAGTTATCCTCTTCAGCAATGGGAGGGCTTGGATCACTAAGAGTAGCTTTTGCCCTGAAATTGCAAAGAACGAAGATAATATAAGAAAGAAAAAGAAAAAGTTGATGAAAGTAAATACAAGTGATAGTTGGATGTATGTATTACCCGGTATTGACTTGAAAGTCACGGGGAGGTCGTTGCTGGAGCCTGAAGAAGCTGTAAGAGAGTATGATTTAGAAACTCGGATTTGACCAGCTAAAGGATAACTATCAGAGGGATGTTTTTGTGGTTCAAAGTTGGAAAAGAAGTACCAGGACGGCGTGGAGATGGATGTTTGGGATTCCCGGGTTAAGAGGATCCTCACCAGGGGAGGTCCGAGTAGCTCTCCTCTTGGTAGAGGGTTCAGCAGAACTCTGCGAAGATTTTTGAAGAAGAGTTTGGTTGAGTTTTTGCATAGCAGGATAAGAATATGGTTCTGTGGATATGCGAGAATATGGCACCTTGGCACAGATAGTGCGAGCCTTCCTTTTCCCGGTAGCAGCAGATTCAGTGGCTTCAGAGCTATGGCCGGGTGATGGAGTGGCTGCCTTTTCAGCCGGTTCTGGTATTATAAAGTGGGCATCAGTGGATAAATTGGGTTGAGTTTCGTTCTCAATTAAGCTTATGAAGAAGTGGCCAAGGGAGTCAAGTTCACCTTCTTCCTTTTCTTTTTCTTCTTCTTCTTCCTTAGGACTGAGCTTCATCATCATCTCATCATCATCATCATCTGCCTCAGGAGTGGCAGGGGGAGTCTCAACTTGCCACCAGTCATCAGATTCCTAGTGAAAAAGTAGAAGCAAAATAATCAGTTTACAATTAAGAAAGAGTATGTTATTGAGATTTTTTATCAGTCGGTACTTACTGGTGGCCGGGTTATTCTTACTGAATGGCAGAAGGCCATTTTCTTTGATTGTCTCAACCTTTTCAGCAAGGAAGGCCTTGATAGCCTTGTTCAGAGCAGTATTTGGATAGGACTTCTCCGAGTAACGGAGGGAGTCAGTTAGATGACCCGAGTAATCGCAAAGGAGTTTCTTGCGAATACTGTTGGGTTGAATTCTCCAACCCATCCAGTTTTGATCAGATCGTTCCACGAAGTCCATGCTTGACCAGAACACAGATTTTCTTGAGAGAGGCTGGAGAGCTTCTCTCTCAGCGTCCGAGGCAAAAGAGTTCATGTTGTGTTGAGAATGAGGGGCTCGACCGAATAACCCGGTAAAGGGTGTTCACCAGAAGGTATCTTGGCTTTACAGTAAAAGTATGATTTTTGCCAATGTTTCACGTGGGTATGAAGTTCTAGAGAAGGCATGGCAGAACCTTTGCGGCGTTGAATAGAAACACCGCCACAGACCAAGAGGGGGCCATTCTTGTGCTCACGCTGAGGTTTGCACAAGAATAGCTCCAGAAAAAGAGCTAAGCTGGGGGAGTGCATAAGTATGATTCACAAAGAACTATGTAATTACTAATGTTCAAGATGGAATTGGGTCCGAGATCGAAGACCCGGAGGCCGTAGTGACGAAGAAGATCCCTAAAGAAAGGATGACCCGGGGGACGAAAACCCCGGGTGACATGCTCAAGAAAGCAGATAACTTCACCTTCCTTGGGGGAAGGCCGAGTCTCCTCTTCAGTCCCTCTCCACTCGATCTCCGACTGAAGAGGAAGAACGCCGGCCTCTGCCAGTTCTTCCAGCTTGGTCTGTGTAGCCATGGATTTGGCCCAGTTGGCCGTAATCCCAGATTTGCGCTTGGTGGTCTTTTTGATCTTCTTTGATGCCGATGCGGTGGCGCCATCACCGGCCTTGGCCTTGGTCTTCAGCTTCCTCGGATCCTTGGGTGCCATCAAATCTGAAGATCTGGAAAATAACAAGAAAAGAAATGAAAAGAACCGAGCTCAAGAATAGCTCAAGGATGAACAAAACAAGATCCAGATGGAAACCAAATGCAGGAAATAAATACTTACCAGAGCTTGTGGAGATCTGGTGCGGAGCTGATTTCCCGGTGATTAGCTGCGGTAATGCGGGGTTCCAATGGCCGGCGGTGGCGCGGTGAGCTTGGAGGAACCCTAACCCTAGCTCGGGAGAGAGAAGGACGGAGGTTGAAGAAGAGGGGCGCGGTGAATGGGAAAAGTGAAACCCTTTTTACTGCGGTCCACTATTTATAGCCCAGGGTGAAACCCTAGGAGCGTGAAACGAGGAGATAAGATTTTGTTTTGATTATGGGTCAAAGATACGAGAAATGTCAGAGAATGTTCCTTGGTCGTTGACCAGAGGGTTAAGTGTGAGAGAAAAGCCGGGTTATAAAGAGAACCGCCAAAAGGAGCTGGTCTGAAACATAACCCGGCCATTCAGTGCTAATGCTTTTTATTTTGTTTTCAGGAGTTTAACTCGGATAATCTCATCAGCAATTACCCTCGAGTAATTGAATCAAGATCAAGAGTATCAAGTGAAGCAACAGATGAGCTTATGCAAGTCAAACTTGGGGACTACTGTTGGGGGGATAATAACCCGGTATACTCATGACCAAGGAAGAATTAGTCGGACGGCCCAAGGCTAGGTCCGAGTAATGTGTACAAAATATGGGCCGGGTTATAGTTGGTCCAATAGGCCTAACATGACTCGTCCCTGGAAGGAAGGACATAGAAGAACTGGAGTCCGAGTGAAGGAAGAAACCGGGTGACTTAGAAGCTACGGAAGGTCTAGAAGAACCTAGAGTAGGACTCCGGGCTCGTATGTAACTCGGTATTCATTGTAAGTTCGGGAGACCCGGTTTATATAAACGGGCTCCCAGAACATAGATAGACGGGTCTCAAGTTCTGGCGCTAAGTTTCAACCCTAGTTCGATATCACCGCTATCAAGCGAAACTCTTGTAACCTGTCTCGTAACCCGGCTCTGTTGTTGTAGCCGAGTTATCGAGACCTTGAGATCAATACATAGAAGCAGGAAGTAGGTCTTTATCTCCCATGGAGAGGCTGAACCTGGGTAAACCCTTTTTCCCCAACGAGCGTGACAATCTCCTGAAGGACCAAGGCGCCTTGCCCCAATCATCAAGTTACCCCATGGTAACATCTGCCGTGTTAACCCCACGACACATGTGGAAGAAGAAGTCTATATTTTGGGAACTACCCTATTGGATAATCCTAAAGGTCCGCTCTGCAATCGACGTGATGCACATGACGAAGATTGTTTGCGTGAACCTGCTAGGCTTCTTGGGCATGTATGGGAAGGCAAAAGATACTTCGGAAGCACGACAGGACCAGCAACTTATGAAAGACCCCAACAACCTGCATCCAATGAAAACGGATAAAGGACGTCTAATTCCTTCTAGCTACGCTCTTACCAATGAAGAGAAGGAGATATTTTTTGAAGTCCTGAGCAGTATGAAGATCCCGTCTGGCTTCTTGTCAAATATAAAGGGAATAATAAATGTGGCAGAGAAAAAGTTCTAGAACCTAAAGTGTCATGACTGCCATGTGCTTATGACCCAATTGCTTCCGGTTGCATTGCAGGGGCTTCTACCGGAAAATGTTCGACTACCCATTGTTCAGCTATGTGCATTCCTCAATGCATTTTTGCAGAAGGCAATCAGTCCAGCCCGCTTGGAAGGTTAAAGAAGGATGTGGCTCAATGTCTCGTTAGTTTTGAGCTGGTGTTCCCACCATCCTTGTTCACTATTATGACACATCTCCTAGTACACCTGGTCGACGAGATTCTCATTCTGGTCCTGTATTTCTACGCAATATGTTCCCCTTTGAGAGGTTCATGGGAGACTTGAAGAAGTATGTTCATAACCGTGCTAGGCCAGAAGGAAGCATCTCCAGAGGCTATGGAACAGAGGAGGTCATTGAGTTTTGTGTTGACTTTATTCCTGGCATTAAGTCGATTGGTCTTCCTGAATCGCGACATGAGGGGAGACTGAGTGGAAAATGCACTCTAGGAAGGAAATCATACATATGTAGGGACGGACATTCTTTCACAAAAGCACACTACACAGTTCTGCATAATTCCACTTTGGTGGCTCCGTATATCCAGATACACAAGGATATTGTACGCTCCAACAACCCGGGGATGGATCAGTCCATGATTACAAAGGAACACGTGGAGAATTTTGGCGGTTGGTTGGAAACGCATTTGAACAACAACAACATAGTCCCAGATGAGTGTACTTGTTGTCTAAGGGGCCATCTTAGACTATTTGGACTTTCCAAGGGTACGAGATAAATGGGAATACATTTTACACGAACGCCCAAGATAAAAAGAGCACCAACCAAAACAGTGGTGTCCGCTTTGATGATTCAACAAACGTCAATGCGCGAAAGGTCACGGTCACATATCATGGTTACATATAGCAGATATGGGAACTTGACTCTGGACCTTCTTTGAAGGTCCCTTTGTTTTGGTGCAAATGGTTCAACCTGAAAGGCAACGGGGTAAATGTAGACCAACTATATGGAATGACTACAGTGGATCCCAAGAATCTTGCGTATGACACCGAACCATGCGTTCTAGCCAAAGATGTGGCTCAGGTTTTCTATGTGAAGGACATGTCTACAAAACCTAAAAAAGAAAAGATAAGCAAGCAGATACATCAGCCGATGAGCCAAAGCGCCACATAGTTCTTTCAGGGAAAAGAATCATCGTCGGAGTGGAGGACAAGACAGACATGTCAGAAGATTATGATAAGTTTCATGAAATTCCGCCCTTCAAAGTGAACATTGATCCAAGCCTGAAGTTAATGTATGAATCTTGTCCATGGTTACGGCGCAAACAGAAGAAAGAGACTCATACGAAGAAAAAGTGAAGACTAGATAGGGATGTTGTTGGTGATGTGTAATAATGTATTAAACTTTTATGTATAACTGTGTTCTGAAAACTCAGAAGAGAACTCTAAACATTGATTTTTGTTCTAAAAATCCAACGGCTTACAAGCGCTCGAGAAAGTTGAAACAAACACACGGTTTCCCCGTCATACAGCCCAACGGTGGCTCGTGAGTGCCTGCATATTGTCGAGGGATAAAGTTCGGCATATGTCAAAGGGGATGACTTGAGTGGTTCGGACAGCGCGAGCGACGGTATTCCTCGGGATTGGGCACGAGCTCGACAAACGCGAGACGTACCCAGGTTCAGGGCCCTCGTGAGGAGGTAAACCCCTACATCCTGCATCTGAGGTGTATATCTAGAGTATATTTGGGGCTACAGAGTTGCTCTTTGAGCTGTATATGTCTTTAGCTTGAGCTGCCTACTTGGGTGGTTGGAGGTGGAGCTAGCCAGTACGTGAGTGAGTGCTCGATGGATTGGGTGTGGAGCTAGCTAGGGCTTCGGCCTGGTGCGAGTGAGTCTCCAGGATCGGGAGCTCACTGCCTTGCTTGCTTGGTGTCAGGCCTCCAGGACCGAATGGATCAGTAGCTCTTCCCTAGTGCTCCTTATAAAATGGAGCCCAGGGGACAAGGGGCGGCACGTGGTCTGGTACCCAGGGGACAAGTGGGGCTCACGGCATAGTGCTTGCTATTCATCAACAATATTCTTCCTTTAGTCACATCGTGCATTGTGCCCGGGTACAGGCATGGCCTGTCTTGTCGGCGTGTGTCCGATGGGACGTGGTAGTTGACTTCATGTAGCAGGTGTGCGGGCTGCCTGATGTCGGGCAGTCGGAGTCGGGCCGCTGGATGGCGGTGGGCAGCCGGGCTTGCGGCCAGTCGGATGGCGGGCAGCCGGGCTTGCGCCCTCTATCTTCTTGTCGAGTCGTGGCTTTTGGTACCCCGGGTTTTATTCCCCGGACACTAGCCTCCGAGCCTACGGGCGACTCGAAAGTCGGGCGGAGGCTTCTTTGTTGTTGTTGTTGTAGATGGCGACTTCGTGGTCGCGGACGTCGAGTCCTGCCAGATGCGGACGCGGGGTCTGCCGGCAGAGGGGCGCAGTGTTCTACGTGTTTTCCTGTTACATCAAGTAAACAAACTGAATTTGCAACTGCAATGAATTAAACACCGGTGACGCCAAGTGAATATTTATAAGCATGGTTGATGCCGGCTCGCTTTTGCCCGGTTCCTTTGATCTTTCGTCCGGCGCAGGCTCTTTCCAGGCTTACTGCCAGCTTGCGGTCTTTCGGCTGGTTTAAGAGATGCCGGAACGACGAGAGTGGCACACTACTTAGATCTAGAAGCTGGATATAAGCACTCGACGAAAGTATAAATGCAGCTGGCGACGCTTGCTTTTGCCTGAAACTTTCGATCTTTTTTTATCGTACACTAACGCCGCCCGGGCACAGGCTCTTGCCAGTCTTACTGTCGGCTTGCGGTCTTTCTGCTAGTTCAAGAGATGCCAGGGCGCGCGCGGCACGGTACTTAGATCTACAAGCTAGATAGAAGCGACTCGGCGAAACAGCGACACCCCTTCCTAGACATTATTTCACGTGTTTGGCGACCTCGGGCTTTTGCTCTTGCCAGGCTTACTGTCGGCTTGCGGTCATTCGGCTGTATCTGATGAGCAGGCCTCGGGCGTGCTGTATATGCTACTATATCGTTTGGAAAAAAGCGCTACTGGCGGGGTGAAGAGCTCTTGGTCGGCAGGCGACCGAGCGGTGAGGGCTGGGACAGCCTCCGGCGCCTCCCGAAGGGTCCGGGCCGATGCATTTAAGCAATAGTAATGCGGAGCCGAATCGACACTTAGTTGTTATGTTCTGGTCAGAGAGGCGGTTGCGTTGTCGATGCGGGGGCGTCCATGTCGGCGTAGTCTGGATCGACCTCCAGCCGGATCGGGACGCAGCTGCCTGGCATCCAAACGCGTGACCGGAGCCGGGATCCCGCTGGTCGGGCATCCAAACGGGACAGCGGCAATCTGGACACCAGCAGTCTGGAACCTGACGTCCAGGAAACCAAACAGCGGGAGCGGACAGATCTATCCAACTTTCTTTTTCTTCGATTGATCATGCGGGCAGTCGTCGACGGGCTACCAGATGGCGGCGATGCGGCAAGCTGGCGCCGGCCTCGGGCGTAGGAGGCACGCCCGGAGCCCGACCAGCTGGAGGAGGGAGCCGGGCCGAGGAGGAGCTGGCGTGGCCGGAGCTCGGCTAGTCGGAGCTGAGGAAGCCGGCCAGGGCGCGGACGGGCGACACAGAGGAGGTCGGAGCCAGGCCAGCGGAGCAGGGAGCCGGACAACCGGCGAGCGGTTGCGGGAAGCCGGCCAGCTGGGGTCGCGGCGATCCGAGCTGGAGGAGGCCGGGATGAGCTCGGCCGGCTGTGGGGAGCCGGGAAGGCGCAGACGGGGTCGAGGACGGGGACGCGGGCAGCCGGCGTCAGCCTTGGGCGGAGGTGATGCGTCCGGCCGGCAACCTGGCGTCGACGGGCGCGGCCAGCCGGTCGGATGGATTCGCGCGGGGGCAGCCGGGCGGGCGCTCAGCCGGTCGGGCAGGCACGTCTGATCCAGCAGGCTGCTTGCCTGCTTAGCTGGTTTGATCCAGCTGCTCGTGTGCATGCTTGCCTGTTGATGCAGAGTGACGAGCGTGGCCGCAGAAGCTCGACGCAGCCACGGCGAGGACGACCAGCGGGAGGACGAGCGACGCGGAGGAGATGCTGGGCGCGGATGAGGATGCGTCGGCGAGGCAGAGGAGAAGGCCGAGCCTCCGGGCTTCTTAGCAGAGGCGAGGCCGCACGGATGGACGTGCAGCAAATGCATTGGTGCAGCCGGACGAGGACGAGGCCAGCACGGAGCCTAGCGAGGCCTAGCCTCCGGGCCTCTCCGGCGATGGCGGAGACGTGCAAGGGCGCGGATGAGGACGACCCCTAGCCTCCGGGCTTCTCCCGGGAGGCGACGCCGAGCCTCCGAGCTTCTTCTTGGATGGCGAGACGCGCGGATGAGGACGGCGCCTAGCCTCCGGGCTTCTCCCGGGAGGCGCCTCCGAGCTTCTCCGGGAGAGACATTGGCACGACAATGATGATGATGACGATGGTGGAGAGTGGTCCCGTCGAGACCAGGATTCCGGTCCCGGCTTTGCCCCATGGTGGGCGCCAAATGTCGAGGGATAATGTTCAGGGCCCTCGTGAGGAGGTAAAACCCCTACATCCTGCATCTGAGGTGTATATCTAGAGTATATATGGGGCTACAGAGTTGCTCCTTGAGCTGTATATGTCTTTAGCTTGAGCTGCCTACTTGGGTGGTTGGAGGTGGAGCTAGCCAGTACGTGAGTGAGTGCTCGATGGATTGGGTGTGGAGCTAGCTAGGGGCTTTGGCCTGGTGCGAGTGAGTCTCCAGGATCGGGAGCTCACTGCCTTGCTTGCTCAGTGTCAGGCCTCCAGGACCGAATGGATCTGTTGCTCTTCCCTGGTGTTCCTTATAAAATGGAGCCCAGGGGACAAGGGACGGCACGTGGTCTGGTACCCAGGGACAAGTGGGTTTCATGGATAGTGCTTGCTATTCATCAACAGTATTCTTCATTTAGTCACATCGAGCATAGTGCCCGGGTACAGGCATGGTCTGTCTTGTCGGCGTGTGTCCGATGGAACGCGGTAGTTGACTTCATGTGGCAGGTGTGCGGGCTGCCGGATGTCGGGCAGTGGGAGTCGGGCCGCTGGATGGCGGCGGGCAGCCGGGCTTGCGGCCAGTCGGATGGAGGGCAGCCGGGCTTGCGTCCTCTATCTTCTTGTCGAGTTGTGGCTTTTGGTACCCCGGGTTTTATTCCCCGGACACATATCAAATGCACCGTTGGGCTGTATGACGGGAATCCGAATGATTTGTATTCGGTCGATGAACTGAAGTATTTTGTAGATAGAACAAAACACACAGTTTCTCCTACATATAGCCCCACGGTGGCTCGTGAGTGCCCGCATATCAGATGCACCGTGGGACATATGTAGGGAGTCCGAATGCTTCGTATACCAAAATGAACTACAATGTGAGTAGACGGTGAGTGTCGAACATGTCCGGGAGGGGGCTATATATAGGGTTTGGTGGCTCACGAAGTGGTTCTGATAGTGCTAATCCAACAGCTCACAAGCCCTCAAAAGAAACACACCCCTGATCCAACGGCTCACAAGCGGTTGAAAGAAACACACGATCCGTGTGATTCTTTAGTCCCGGTTGGTGTTACCAACCGGGACGTGAGGCGGGTCCATAACGTGTCCTCCAGCGCTTCCCTGGACACGTGTCAAACCCCAGCGCTGCCTTGGTCACACGTGTCCTACCTCAGCGCTGCTCTATATGTAAACCTTAAGCCACGAAGGCATCGTATCCACGAGATGGATCCACCACGCCCGCCGCAGCGCCTTCTGGACCAGGTCGAGCATGCTCGGCAGAGTGCGCTTGGGCGCTACCGTGGGATGTTGTTAAAGATGTTTTTAAAATAAAGGGATGATTATTACAAAAAAATAGAAAAATATGACTTTCAAATTTAAACAATATTAGTTAATGCATTTTTAATTGAAAATGGCAAAATGGTTATTGTTTGAATAGTTTGAACAATTATTTTAGAAAACAGAAAATGGATTTGGATTAGTTATTCAAATTCAAACACTTTTCATGTTGAACTTTTTTCAGATTCAAAAGTATGCAGAAGCTATTCAAATTCATATTTAGAAACTTTTCAAAAATCCGCGCGCAAAAATTCAAAATTTGAGCCCTTTGAGCGAAAAAACGGACCTCAAGTACCGGGTGCTGCCACCACCCGGTACTAGAGGTCCTTTTGCGTGCGCTGGGGGGTATGGTTGCAAAAAGACCTCTGGTCCCGGGTCGTGGCATCACCCGAGACCAGAGGGTACCCTCTCGTCCCGGGCTATGGCTCCGCCCGGGACAAGAGGTCCTCTGGTATATAACCAGAGGCGTTGACCCCGGGTCGAGCCACGACCCGGGAGAACTTCTCCGCCTCCTCTCGCCGCCTCGATCTTCTCCTCCGACGCCGCCAGGCTGCCCGGCCACCGCGTGCCGCGGTCCCTCTCCGCCGCGCGGCGCCGCCCGAGCACTCCGCGCGCGCGCCGTCGCCTCCACGCGCCGCGCCGCCTCCTCTATCTCCTCCTCCGTGCCCGCCTCGCCCTCTCCAGCTCCTCCGCCACCCGCCTCGCCCTCTGGCTCCTCCGCGCCGGCGCCGCCTGCACCGTCTCGCCCTCTAGCTCCGCCGGCCGCCGGTATTTTTTTCCTAAGTTATCTTTTCTAAATTATTTTGCTAAGTTATTTTTTTGCTAAGTTAGTGTAGGTTAGTTTAATTGGCTAAGTTAGTGCAGTTAGTGTAAAATTTTGCTAAGTTAGTGTAGTGTATGTAATTTGCTAAGTCGGGAAAGTCATGAAGTCATGTAATTTGCTAAAGTTTGCACTAGTTACTAGAGAAGCAAGGTTGATAACAATTTTTATATCTGTCTGTCTTTTCATTTGTCTTCTTTGAACTTGTTATCCAATGAGGGTTTATCTTGTCTTTAAATTTCAGCAAAGTATAAAATATTATAATGCTTGCCATAACGAGAAAAAGCATGTGAAAAATAATATGATTCGGTTGTCCAACATACAATGGTTATTTACTTTCAAAAGTAAGGGGTGATTGCTAGAGCTTCTACTTATGTTGCCCTCATATGTATGAGTTTTAGTTCATTAATCTTATCTTGCAACTGAATATGATGATGATACAATGCTCGTATTTATTTATCAACCATAAGTCCATTGATGCATGTAATGATCTATGTCCTTAGTTACTCGAGGACGAGCAAAGGTTTAAGCTTGGGGGAGTTGATACATGCATTTCATATCATCATTTATACAACTTTAGTATCATATTAGAATGTTATTTACATTATTATATCGCTGTTTTTGCATGTTTTAGATGATTTATGAGACTTTCATACAAAGTCCCTATTTTTGGTATTTAATTTCTGGGAGGCAGAAAACCTCATTTTTCTTGTTTTTAATGTTTTAGGAGCTACGAGTACTCAAATAATATAAGAAAAATTACCACGCTGTTTTTTATCAGGAGAAAGGCAGTGGGAAGAAGACCGAAGACAGGAGGCCCATGAGGCCCAAGTTAGGTGGGCCCACACGGCCCATGTACCTGGCCGCGTGGGACCCACCAAAAGGAGCCTCGGGCGCCTCCTCGCCTAGGGCTTTTTAGCGTCGCCTTCGTCTCGCCCGAAAAGTTATGCCCTAATTTTCACGAAACCATCCGAGGCCACGGCGGCGGCGAAACTCCTGATTCCCTCTGAGGGGGATCAAATCCTGCTGCTCCGAAGCTCCGGAGAAGGGGGAAATCATCGTCATCATCATCACCTCTCCTCCTTGGCGTGGGAGGAGGCCTCTACATCATCACCCCCATCAAGACCAGCACCATCTCCATCATCATCACCGTGATCCACTCCGTTCCCCTCATAGTTTGAGAGTTGCTATACCCTAGATACTTGTCTTGTGCTACTATTCATGTTTGTGATTGAGTACTTGTCATTATTTGGTGGTGAAGTTATATTTTCAGATTGTGTTGTACCACTTATGCCACTGATTATCATCATGTTTGCACGTTGTGAGTAGTTCCTATATGTTCCTGAGGGCATAGGATGAATTGGCAATGATTTATATATGACATGTGTTGGTATTTTGTCAAGAGTTTATCTTTTATGTGATTCTATGATGGTGTTGTGCGAACGTCGACTGCACAACACTTCACCTATATGGGCTCATAGGAGAACACCGTAGTATATTGAATTGAGGAGACTTGGGAGGACATGTAAACCTGAGACCGAGTCATGAAGTTATATTATGAGGGTATTAGTATCGGGGACCTTAGAGTGTAATGCTATGGTGGGACTTTATGTCTTAATAATTCTTGTGCAGTCATTTACTTGGCCACATGATCCATCATAAGGGGTTGTAGTTTATTTATTTAGCTATACCTAATTATGGCTCCGTCCAAAGAAGATTAAAACTTGACAAGATATTCAACGTGTTGTTTAATAAATCTCTATGCCTAGCAATATCCATGCCGCCCTCGGGAACGTTTTCCACATATAAGTTACACATCACTTGAGCTTGTCCTCTTGCACATAAGAGGATTGGGCTTTCTCTCTTTGAGAGCTTTCACTTGCTACTATTTATTTTCTGCATTGCAACTATACAACCAAAAATACCAAAAACACTTGCATCTTTTATTGTTTTATTTATCAATCTTACTAACCAATACCTTCAGCTCCTCGTGGGTTCGACAACCTTTTCTAATTGAAAGGTACTACAATTGATCTCCTGCACTTGGGAGCCATCAAGACACTTTTCTGGCGCCGTTGCCGGGGAGCGTAGCGCTATTGGTAAGAAGTTTGGTAAGGAAACTTGAAAGCTGAATTTTATCTCATTGTTACTATGGCATTTATGAATCGTTCCTCGCTGCACCTTGCTCTATATGAAAGTGCTTATGCCACTGCTCCTAAAGTGGTTGAAACTACTGTGTCTGAGGTACCTAAAGTGGGATATAAAATTCCCATGGTCATGTTAAAAGAGTTATGAAAAATCCATTTACAGGGATGGAACTAAGTCTGCACGTGAACATGGAGAAATTGAGGACATATGTGGCTTATTTAGACTTCCTGGTATTTCTTAGGATCAGGTAAAAAAAAGCTATTGTATTTGTCTTTATCTGGTAATGCTCGTGATTGGTACAGGTCTTTGGATGAAGAGTCAGAATGAATGGAGTATCTTGAGGAAGGTTTTCTTTCTTAAATATTTTACTCCTAAAGAAGCTTATGATAACCGCTGCTATATATTTAATTTCTGGCCACATCTGGGGAGAGTATTACTCAAGCTTGGGGGAGGTTAAAGGAACTCCTTCGCAAGAATCCTTGTCATGATCTTACAAGGAAACTTATATTGATAAACTTTTATGTGAGGCTACCTATGAAGCACAAGGAATTCTGGATAATTCATCTGGTGGAAGTTTTACTAATAATACTGAAGAAGAAGCATGGAATTTATTGGAGACTATTTCTGAAAATACTAGTCATTGGGATCTTGATAAAGGTAATGAGCCTATTTTGATTATGAATATTCATGTGTAGAGAACTTCTCTACTTCTATTTGTTTAAAAATCTGAGTGATACTTTTGGTCTTGATCCTTATGTTATAATTGAGATAGCTAAAGGTTTTGCTGATCATATTGTGTTCCAAAAGTGGATTTGAAGTTTATGTTGAACCTGTTAAACAATCTATTGTTGTTCCTAAAGTTATTAAACAGGTTGAACCAGTGTCATCTGTGACAATTGAGGAGTATGTTGAACCACCTCCATATCCAAACCAAGTTAAGGAGAATTTACTTATTGTTGTTACTAACAAGAGTAACAAAAGATGTTCTCAGCCTTATGAACAGGTGGAAGTCAACAGTCAAATTTCTGTTATCAAGCAACTAAATGAAGAAGACCCTGTTGATGTTTATTTATGTGAAGATGCTACTAAAGTCATCAAAGGTAATTCGGCCAAGGTTGGGAAACCTGTTATATCATGCTCTATTGGGACTTCAAGTTATCATGGTCTATGTGATATTGGAGCAAGTATTAGTGTCATTCCATATTCTCTTTATCTTGAGATCAAGCCTGATATTGACCCTATTGTTATGGAAGAGACAGGTATGACAATTCAACTTGCTAATAAAGATTATATTAGTCCATTTGGAATTGTTAGAGATGTTGAAGTATTATTGGCAAAATAAAATACCCTGATTTTATTGTGCTTGGTTGTCCTCAAGATTCATTTTGTCCTATCATTTTTGGTAGACCTTTCTTACATACTGTTGGTGCTGAAATTAATTTGCCTAAAGAGAAAGTGTTTATTAAATGTGCTGGTGAAAACTTGAATTCAACTTTTCCAAATTTGCTGATAAACATGTTGTGAAAGAGCCAATTTCTGAAGATTTAATTGAAACTCTTGCTCATATAGCTGTAGCTTCAACATATGTTGTAGAACGTTATATGCTTAATCAAGATGAACCATTTAATGATGAGGAAAAAGAGCTTTAGAACAAATATTATGGCAACAACCACCACAATTACAATTGCATATCCCACCTGATAATTTAGGAGTGCTACCACCACCTAAAGGGGATCCTAGTTTTGAATTAAACCTTTGCCTACAAATCTGAAATATGCATATTTGGATGAGAAGAGCATATATCCTGTCATTATTAGTGCTAACCTTTCAGCTGAAGAAGAAGAGAAATTACTTGATGTGCTAAAGCTCACCGACCAGCCATTGGATACTCTCTTGATGATCTTAAAGGTATAAGCCCAGCTCTATGTATGCATAAAATTAATTTGGAAGAGGATGCAAAACCTGTTGTTGATTATCAACGCCGTCTCCATCCAAAAATGAAAGAAGTGGTAAGAAAAGAGGTAATAAGACTTATTGAAGCTGGTATCATTTATCCCATAGCTGATCTTAAGTGGGTTAGTCCTGTTCATTGTGTTCCTAAAAAGGGTGGAATGACTGTTGTTCCAAATGATGAGGATGAACTTGTGGCTCAACGTACTGTTGTTGGTTATAGGATGTGTATTGATTTCGGAAAATTAAATAAAGCAACTCGAAAAGATCATTATCCATTGCCATTTATTGATCAAATGTTAGAAAGGTTATCTAAACACTCTCACTTTTGCTATCTAGATGGTTATTCAGGTTTCTCACAAATTCCTGTCCATAAGGATGATCAAGAAAAGACCACTTTTACTTGCCCATATGGTACATTTGCTTATAGGAGAATGCCATTCGGTTTGTGTAATGCTCCTGTTACTTTTCAAAGATGCATGAATGCTATATTTGCTGATTATATTGAAAAGATAATGAAAGTTTTTATGGATGATTTTTCTGTGTATGGTACTGATGCATGTAAAATGCATACATGAACTTTGCACTATATTACTTATATTCCAATCATATTTGCATCATATAAGGGTTATATCACTGTTATATAATGATTTTTAGGAATATTATACTTATTTCCTATTTTTTTGGAATTAACCCTGCGCAGTATAGCGTACCTGCACTTAGAAATTGGCAAGGTACCTGTGTATAGTGCAAACCCCTGGATCGTTTCATTTGCACACACAGTTTAAGATGTAGTATCACAACAAAGTATCATTATTACATCGAATGATCCAGACTTGGTAAAATATTCATTACAACTTGCATAGCATATAGCTAGCTTGAAAGAGTAAAGCAGCGGAAATAAATCTTCATGGAGTCCTCATCCTTTGCATGTGCCACAGGCGAAAACATGTTGGTTGTAGACTCGAAACCTTAACGAAATCTCACTCGTCGTCAAAACAATCTGCAACAAATAAAATTTTGCAACAGAGTGGGTCAGATACCATTAAAAATGGATCTGGCAAGTGACACTATGTGGACACTTAATGGAATAACTCTATAGCCTATATGCATATTTGGCTGGTGTAGTTTCAAGGCTATTTTGCATAAAAGCCAATTTTGCCTAACACTTTGTAAAACATTTTCTTTAAAAGTTGGAGACGATATGGTATAAAACCATAGTCTCATTTACCCTTGGTCACCATCAAGTTTTACTTTCGAAATTGGAATGATGAAGCCTCCATTGAATCCTTGATCAGCTGCTCAAATTGCCCGTAACCGGGGACACGGCTAAGTACTTAGTTTTAACTCTACAGAGGTTGTGCACTTTCACCATTAGACCCAACAAACCCAAACTATCCTCAAGCACACAATTTGTGCTAAGGAAAAGGAGAGAGTTGAGACGAGACTTTTCAGAAGCATTTTCCCATCCCATATCGACTTGACGCGCTCCCAGTCTAACCATTCTACCACCACCTGTCAAGTCGGGATGAGTCCACGCAACTTAATCCATCTAGCCAGAGCCCATATGACTAATGGCTGCACGGTAAGCAATCTTCACTTAGAGAAAACATTGGCCCCTTTAATACCCTGGGTGGCAACCACAAGTGACCATCCCTTAGAGGTCACCCCTAAGAGATGACACTCAACCTTTCCATCATCTTTTCATAACCAAGTCCACCCAGGTGATAAATTACTTAGTAGAATTAAGCTTTAAAGAAAACACATTTGCATAGCATCAAATATTCTACTAAGTTATCAAAGGGGTTCTAGACACAACTAGTGTAAAGATATGGTGGGTTTAGCATCTAGCAATAATACTATCCAACACATGCATATAAAGAAATACACTAATAATGCATATAAAAATACTTAGGAAATTTCATGAGGGGTGTGCCACTTGCCTTGGCAAACAGAAGTGTAGTAGTAGCAGTTGCAACCACTTTCGTCTCTCTCCGGAATTTCTAACAAGTCAAACAAACCACAAATAAACATACAATCATAAATGCAACACTTAGAAAAATTATGATGTGCATGCGATGCAGGATGATACAAAGAGTTATGGTATGCAAGACAAGCAAATAATTACGGAAGGAGACATAAACTAACTTAATCCAAATGGCTAAGGCAAGGTCAAGCTCAAAGTAAACTTGATCAAACAACTTGACACAAGTTGTAAGGCTATTCTAAGTCTTCACAAGTTTGGTCTTCAATTAATCTTCAACCCCTTTGTAGCTTCAGTTGTTCTTCAATGGTCTTCAATTGGCACTCTGTGAACTTAGTCTTAAACACCAAGGACTTGGCCTTTGTCCAAAGTGAGACAAAACTTAGAAAGAGAGAAGATAGAAGGAAAGAACTAGTTGGTCTTCCAAAAATCTTCTCCATGCTTCCTTGTAGTTTTCTCCTTAATGTGTTGACTTCATTGAAAACTAGCTGGGTGTCCCGCGCAATTGCACGGCTAGCGATACGTTTTCTCGGCCCGCCCACAAATGGTCAAAACTTACGACCAATCTTCAAATTTAATTCAATGATAATCGAACAAAGAAACATGTTATTTACGCCACTGATACTTTCATTGATAGGGAAACACGTGCCTAAAATTAAAGATATGTACATCGTGGAATAAAAAACACATGCTTATCAGATCGATCCAGAGTTTTAGATCCAAACTTACACACATATGTATACAACTCCCTATCATTTTCAATATTCATAGGTGTATATATATAACTTTGTCGATCAATCAATGAGACATATACAACTCCTGTTTATGATTGATTTCGCCCAAGAGAATTTATTGAAATCATATTGTTCCCCCAGCCATTACCCCACCTTAAAAAATATGCGATATCCACTGACCCCACTCCAATTGATATGCCCAACAAAATATAAATTAATAGCAACAGGATTAGAGAAGTAAGATTTTATTCTAGACAGGAGAGCAGAAACTGAGAACACTAAAATCAATCACCTATAAGCTAGCTCTTGCTAGCAAGAAAAACCACCAGAAAAATATATGAGATTTAGGAGCCGCAAATCACCTTGAATACTGAACGGAACTTCAGTTACTACAGCTAAATCAACATCTAATGATCGGCAATACTGAAACAGGGATGTTGAATCTGACGACAGTTGCATCATGGTTAAGCTGGCAGAGTGCCAATGAAATCAACAGCCACATATCTTCATTCATACTTGAAAATTGAAATAAGCTTCATATGATATAGCTCTCCTAGACAAATTAATCTAAAAAACAAAGGTGGAATGAATAAATATATCTGATTATAGATTAGGGAGATGTTCTGAAATGGTCCTTAAATCTTACAATTACCTGCAATTGGATCTGCTTGTGCATCCTAGCGCTAGTCGTCGATGATGAATAAACTAAGGTATAAAATCATCTAATCAAGGGCGGTGCTTCTGACGGATAAAACCATGTAATCAAGTGTGCTTCTTTTATTCGTATTCATATGGGACATGGATTTGACTTCTTACCTGAAACTAATTATGCATCTACAACCTCTTGCGTATGTATGCCATCAGCCTTCATAGAATCGGCTGATGCATGAAGAGAGGACATAACCGGCTTGAATCATCAGACAATAATCAACCCACCTAATGCAAACTTAATGCCGGGTCGTCAAATCATGTACTGTCATCGGGCACCCGCACCAGCCTTTGGTCCTTGTAGTTGGCAGGTCGCCGTGGATTGGGGTGTTCATTTTGGAGGTCGTGGCTTCTTGCCAGATGTATATCGCCATTCGGACTCCTCAAAGACCTTGAGGTAGACTCAGGGTACCGTTTGACTTCTGAGTTTGTCAGCTGCTTCATTGGCGCGAGATCACTGTCGCCTCAAGCTACCTTCGTCGTCGTGATATCGACATTGTAATGTTGCTGGCAAGTTCTTCGTCAAGTCCTTGATATCAGACATAGAAGATCGAAAAAAAAAATGTTCATCTTACTTCAGTCACCTTGGTCGATTGTCCATCAAAAGCACAGCCAAAGCCAAGTTGCCTGCCTACAGTCAAATTCGTCTCATTAATTTGGTGTGGAACTCTCGGCCACGATTACCCTGCTGGGCATGAGCGCATTGCATGCTTACCTCTCGCCCCTCATAGGCGCCTCGGTAAATCTTGCCCGTGCTGATGGGCATGAAGATGCCGCGCTCGCGGCATTGCCGTTTGTGCCATGCATGATGGCATGAGACGACGGAAGCACAGGGATGCCAAGCGGCCGGGCTCCATTGCTATTGCATGTTGAAGGTCTTCTGCGTGACCTTCATGCTAGTGCTCACGGTAGATGCTACCAATACGAATGCGTTGTAAATTACCCGTGCACTTCTCTCTTTGACGTCAGTAGCCAATCCATTGACCGTACACAGTAAAAATCATGTATGCGCCATGCCATTCTCTTGCAAGTGATACCTGTTCAACTCGTTGATGCTTGCTGGAGAAGACCTCCGGCGAGGCTGCATCTCGCTGTCGCGGCCGGAAAGGTCAGCGCTGACTGCAGCATGCACGACCCTTCGCGGACCTGGACGTGTTTCACGAAGGCGCAGCTGCGGCTGCTTCCACTTTTCAGGTTCTTTTCCCAAAATTTGATTACAGGATGATTCATAACTTTCCTAATTCCTGTTTCATTAGCTGCTGGCCTGCAGGTTGTGCTTCACGTGTCCGATGATGACCATGTATTATCGTGCATCCATGCACACATCTTGCGTTGCCGCCGGCTTGGCGGCTATGTTCAATCAGATAATCAAGACCTGGTCAAGACCGTGTCTGGTTGTAAGATCATTACGTAGCTCTTGCTGGTGCTTGGTCCATCATCCATGTCGATGGCTGAATTGTGCTTGATACATCTAGTTTTTTCCCTTGATCAGGCAACCTCATGGCCTCATCCATCTACCGACGGCTAAAGTGCAATCTCTTCTAGCTGTATTGAATCCCTGGAACCATGTACACATCCTCAAATTAGTTAATCCTGCTTGGACGACGTCGATCGATCTAAGAACTTCCGATCGATCTATGGCACATTGTTCGCGCTGAAGAAGTGATATGTCGTTGACACCCGGCGAGGAGGCATCTCACTGTCGCGGCCGGCAGGGTCATTGCTGATGCACCGTGCACGACCTTTCGCGGACCTGGGCGTATTTGACGATGACGATGGGCGCAGCTGCGGCTGCTTCCACTTTTTAATTTCTTTTCCCATATTTGATTACAGGATCCATTAGCTGCTAACCTGCAATTTTGATTCGCTTGCCCGATGATGATCATGTCTATTATCTCTCTTGTGGTGGCCGCCGAGGTCATCCCGCAGCTCGTCTTCTTGACCTAGCCTGCTGATCTGCGACGTCGATTGATCAATCCAAAAATTTCCGGCCGATCAATGGTACATATTTGCATCCTTCCGAGGATACGATCCTTGAAGGTGCTCATAATGATGCTTCTGTGCTCGGTCTTGTGGTCGTCGGCCGACGTTGTCTCGCAGCTCCTCTTCTTGACGTAGCCTTGACGTCTCTCCACATGCCCTCGACTTGCCGTCGGCGGATTTGGTGGTGTCAGGCGTCAGATGTTCGTTGGGTATATTAATCGAGGGATTATTGAGTCCGCATTGGGCCGTCGGTTTGTGTCCGTTTGCTACAGATCAATGTACGTAGTAACGTGGTCCTCATGTCAAGCACCTATCTGTTTATTTTCCTAATCTTACGTGCCGTGCACTTCCTAATCTTTTTTTCCTTTTCAGATTCCTGAACGTATCGTGGCTGGACATCTATTCGCACGGTTTAGCTTCCATGTGGAATTACGTGGATGTGTATCTTGTGCTGATAAATCTACACCGTTTGTACATTGGTGCTAAATCTCCACCGTTGGTTGTCTTGTGTTTTAATTATATAATAGATTGTAGACTTGATGGTTCTGCAGACTTGCTGATCTTGGTATCACCAGGGTTGGTCTTGAATGTAGCTTAGCCACCATGAAGTCTAATAGAAGAAGGAAGAAAAGAGAGAAGGAAGGAACGACTTAGAAAAGGTAGGGTGGTTGGTCTTCATGAACTTCCTCTTGATTTCTTCTAAGTACTTTTTCTTCTTGGAGATGCTTCTGGAGTCTTGTTTTCTTGATAAGTCCTTCATTGGTCCTTCATGGTTCCCACTAATTCTAACTTAGTATATTTTGGCTAGGAGGGCTAACATGCATCACCTCAAAATTCCTAAGGAGGAATGCCATGTAAGAAGTGCAAATTATTTCTAAGGACTGGAATGCATGCCATGCCATGAAATTATTCTAAGGAATGCAAGCAATGAAAGATGGTCCAAAAATGACTAAGGACCACAGGTCAAACAATGAGTCCAAATAATTTCTAAGGAAAAGTAAACAAATAATTTCTAAGGACAAGATCTAGTATTAATAAGACGTTGAAAATTTCTAAGGAAATTTCTAAGGAAAAGTGTTGTCAAAATAAATATCAAATATTTTAGAATGAAGAAAATACTTTGTTTGGAGAGGCAAAATATTTCTAAGTACTTTTTGTAACTAAAGTGATCAAAATATGACTAAGTCATTTTATTAGCCGAATATATGAAGAAAAATAACTTTAATCAATTTTAATTATTAAAATAACACCTAGAAAGCAATTAATCAATATTAACTCAAAGATCGTTAAAAATAATTTTACAAAAATAATAGAGTATTCCTACGGCCAATACTTGGGCATACAAAATAATAGCAAAAGAGTTTGCTCAAAAATCTATTTTTATAATCAAAATATAGCCAAAATACTATTTAAACAACTTTTAAAATTTATCTAAATTAATTTGACAAAACACCAAAATAAACATACCAAAAGTTTCTACACATTATAAGCTTTCCAAAAATATATTTTTCATAAAATTTGGACAAACGAGTAAAAATTAATAATAGATTTAAAACGGAGGGACTAATCTGTGATGCGCAGGGGCTAAAACGTAAAGAAAACAAAAGAATCTTCAGCGCTGGAGTCCTTGGCCACGTGGCGGGCGCCGATTGGTGCGCGTCTTCAATGCGGGCTACGCGGCGCGGACGCGGACGGGATGCGGGCGGACGGACACGGACATGGCGCGGACGGGTGACGCGGGCAGCTTGACGACGTGACGAAATCTGATTGGACGGTACCGCTTCGCCGCGCGGATCTAATCTTGAGCGTTGAAGCCAGATCCAACGGCCTAAGTTCTATGGGACCATATGGTCGCCGGTGCGGCTGCCGGCGCTACTCCGACGACGGTAGCTCCATTGCCGGCGACGAGCTAAACGCAAAAAGGAAGAGGACTGGATGCGCGAGTCGTACCCTGGGGCGTAGATCGACGCGGCGAAGACGATGGCGTGGTCAAGGAGAAGCTTCGCGTCCTGGTTCGCCGGAGTCGCCGAGGGCGGCTGGAGCTTTGGGTCGAGCTCGAACTGCTCGTTCTGTTGTGAAATAAAATACGGCGCCATGTCAGAAAGGTGCGCAAGGAAGAATTAAGAAGAACGGAAGGGATGAGGAGGCTCGGGGTGTCCTGTACTCGCCGAAAATTGAAGAACACGACGGCGGCCGTGGCGGCGCTCCGTGGATGATCTCGAGCAGCCTGGGGCTCTCGGGTTTCGGTTTCTGGGGCAAAATACTACGGGGCTTGTGGGGGTTTATATAGGGGAGAGATGGATGCGAATCTCTTAGCAAATCGCAACGAATTTGGTTCCGATTTTAGCTAGGATTCGGTTGCGATTTCTTGCGGGAGAGGAAGATGACGATGACATCATCGTTGGCGTCACCTTGCGGGTCCCGGATGTCAGTGGGAGAAGGGGAAGGATGGGCTCGTGGGCCGCTGCTGTCCGTCGCACGCGCGTTAGGTAAGACATGGGCTTGGCCCATTTAGCTTGGCTTCGTATTTTTTTGTTCAAAAGCTTTTCTTTTCTTTTCCTAAAACTTTTATATCTTTTTAAATACAAAACCAAATTAAGTCAAACCAATTTATATAGTTTTGTAAAAACCAACTCTTTAATTTGAAAACCTCTAATTACATTTCCCAATACATTTTGTCAACTATATTTTTGAAAAGTGATTAAATGAATTTTTAGACATATTAATGTCATTTGAAAACTATAGGGTTTTTTTTATAAATTCCTTTGGAAATATAATTTAAACCAAAGCAAAAATATGAGTAATATGATTAATATCACGCATTAAAATAATTTTGTATAAAACTCAAATAGTTTAAAAGGGATTTGATAAATCAAAATGATTTCAGAACTCATTTTAAAATCCATATAAACATTTTTCTTTTAAAAGCAAAACTATAAATTTGAAAAATAGGGAATAGGTAAGTAATAGAATAATTCCCATACAAACAAACAATTTACACACCTTTTCAAATAGAAATCATTTTGATTTCCTAACTAAGTTTTTAATAAACAATATGACACTTGATGTCAAAATTTAAAATAGGTTTTAGAACAAACAATTGTGGCTTAAGTAGATCTTAAATACCACAAGATAAACATTTACAATTATTTATATTGCAACAGATTCAAACAATTTCACAAGCAACTCTATCAGAACAAAACATACATAAAAATCGGAAGAAAACTTGGAGCATTCTTTGCTCTACTAATATATTTTCTTAAATATGTTTTATAGTGGAATTATTATTCCAACTTTTGAAATATCCAAATGCAACCAATGCTATATGATGATGAATGTATGCATGAATTTTCTTTTCAAAGCAAAATACATAGTAGTTTTCAAGAGTTTTAAATTTTTCTGATTTTTCAACTTTTTGAAAAACTAGGGATGTTACAGACTACCACCCTTAAAAGGAATCTCGTCCCGAGATTCGGAAAGGCTAGCAAAAGGTTGTGACTGGGATAACTCGGTGGCTACCACCCTTAAAAGAAATTTTGTTGGTAGTCGAACTTCAAGGTGCAAACTTTATTGAGAACGTACCATTCGCCCTTTTAGGCTCATTGTAGTTTCCTTCCACATGGATATGGTTCGCATGTCCTCCCTTGAATGGGTTGGGCTTGGCAGCTCCTTCTTCCTTCCATTCAGGGCAATCACATATATAATGTCCCATTTTTTTGCACTTGTAGCAAATCACTTGGCTGATGTCTTTCTTGTGGGGGTTGTTCTGGAGTTTCTTGTCTGGGCACTCAGTAGAGTAATGTCCTTGCTTCCTGCAGGTGAAACAGGTGATATGACTGATGTTTTTCTTGTGGTCTCCATTGCTTCCTTTGGATCCACCATTGCGGTCACGATGTTTGAGGTGACCCCCTTCATTATGGTGATTCCCCTGTTTGTGGCTATAGTTCACCTCAGGAGTATGGTGTCTTTTGAATGAAGGCTCAGAATGATGTTTCTTGATACTTAGCTTTCTCTTCAGATTTCCAGTCTTCCTGATATCATCCTCCAGTATGAGTGCTTGGTCTAGTAAGGCCTGATACTCCCAAGCGTGTGTGACTGTGAAAGGGACTTTCATCTCATCACATAGTCTCTTGAGAAAACTTTCCTCCCTCTCTTCCTCGATAATTATGCCTTCTGGGGCATAACGAGACAGTGCATAGAAATCATCTCTATACTCCTTGAGCATCCTGTCCCCTTGCCTCTGGTTTAGGAACTCTTCTTGCTTCATGTTCCACATGTCAGGGGAACTGTAAACACTACAAAACCCTTCCTTGAACTCTTTCCAGGTTAAAGTATCACATGTGCGAGTGCTATGATAAGTTCTCCACCATTTAGCAGCAAGTCCTTCCAAGAAATAAGATGCAAAACTTACTTTCTCTGTGTCGGTGCACTCACAAGTTATCAGATCCTTTTCTATTGATCGTAGCCAGTCGGTTGCCGCAATTGTATCATTTGTAGGGTGGAACGTGTTGGGTTCAAGACTTAAAAATTTGACAAGTCTATCCGTATGGGTTAGAGGTGGTGGTTCACTTTGATTTGCTTTGATCTTAGTCATCATGGTCATCAGCTGGGTTTGTGCTGTCATCATCTGCTGCAACATTGCTTCAATGTTGTTGTTGTTGTTCTCAGATGCACTATGGGGAGACATCTGTGGGTTTTAGAATAGATGAGTACAAGATAGAAAGATCTAAGAGAAATATTCCTACCCATACAAGCAATTTGACACAAACAACCACACATGATAAAAACTCACAAACTTTTGAGAAAACCAAACTAGTCGTTTTTGGATCGAAGTACACCTCAGATATGGGGAAACAATATGATAGTACTGCCATACCACAATTTGATAGGTCAATACATCAACATGGTTTCTTTATTCTAATACATAAGGGTTCTATTCTATCTTCTTCTTGAGTGCATCGAGTTCTTCCTCTATTTCCTTCGGTTCATCAATGTACTTCTGGGTGTTGTGGAGTCTGAATCGAAGTCTTCTTCCAAGGTGTTCGATGGCCTCCCAAGCTGCACTTCTGGCTGAATCAAAGAATGATGTTCGAATTATTGGGTTTGTGAACATGCAGCAACCTTCGGTCTTGTGGTCATCATCTTTGTTCTTGTATAGATGGAGTTGCACCCACCAGTACTCTTGGCCTTCACCCATGAATGGAAAACCTTTGTAGACGGCTGCTCCTTCAAATCCCATGCTCAACATGAGGTCCTTCAAAGCTTTTGGAAACTCGGTCTCGCATTCCAAGGTCATGGTCATGGTTGGACCCTTCTTGAGTGATTCCAGGAGGCGGGACATCTATAAATAAGAGAAGGCATTTAGAATGCGAATGGTTAAGAAGTTACAAGAATGATATCAAAAGTTTTTAGACAAAAAGCAAATAAAGTTTTGTCCTATGGGCTTTCTTATTCCTAACCAGACTTAGGGTTTCGAACCTACAGGCAACACAGTGCTCTGATACCATCTATAGCGTACCTGCACTTAGAAATTGGCAAGGTACCTGTGTATAGTGCAAACCCCTGGATTGTTTCATTTGCACACACAGTTTAAGATGTAGTATCACAACAAAGTATCATTATTACATCGAATGATCCAGACTTGGTAAAATATTCATTACAACTTGCATAGCATATAGCTAGCTTGAAAGAGTAAAGCAGCGGAAATAAATCTTCATGGAGTCCTCATCCTTTGCATGTGCCACAGGCGAAAACATGTTGGTTGTAGACTCGATACCTTAACGAAATCTCACTCGTCGTCAAAACAATCTGCAACAAATAAAATTTTGCAACAGAGTGGGTCAGATACCATTAAAAATGGATCTGGCAAGTGACACTATGTGGACACTTAATGGAATAACTCTATAGCCTATATGCATATTTGGCTGGTGTAGTTTCAAGGCTATTTTGCATAAAAGCCAATTTTGCCTAACGCTTTGTAAAACATTTTCTTTAAAAGTTGGAGACGATATGGTATAAAACCATAGTCTCATTTACCCTTGTTCACCATCAAGTTTTACTTTCGAAATTGGAATGATGAAGCCTCCATTGAATCCTTGATCAGCTGCTCAAATTGTCCGTAACCGGGGACACGGCTACGTACTTAGTTTTAACTCTGCAGAGGTTGTGCACTTTCACCATTAGACCCAACAAACCCAAACTATCCTCAAGCACACAATTTGTACTAAGGAAAAGGAGAGAGTTGAGACGAGACTTTTCAGAAGCATTTTCCCATCCCATACCGACTTGACGCTCTCCCATTCTAACCATTCTACCACCACCTGTCAAGTCGGGACGAGTCCACGCAACTTAATCCATCTAGCCAGAGCCCATATGACTAATGGCTGCACGGTAAGCAATCTTCACTTAGAGAAAACATTGGCCCCTTTAATACCCTGGGTGGCAACCACAAGTGACCATCCCTTAGAGGTCACCCCTAAGAGATGACACTCAACCTTTCCATCATCTTTTCATAACCAAGTCCACCCAGGTGATAAATTACTTAGTAGAATTAAGCTTTAAAGAAAACACATTTACATAGCATCAAATATTCTACTAAGTTATCAAAGGGGTTCTAGACACAACTAGTGTAAAGATATGGTGGGTTTAGCATCTAGCAATAATACTATCAAACACATGCATATAAAGAAATACACTAATAATGCATATAAAAATACTTAGGAAACTTCATGAGGGGTGTGCCACTTGCCTTGGCAAACAGAAGTGTAGTAGTAGCAGTTGCAACCACTTTCGTCTCTCTCCGGAATTTCTAACAAGTCAAACAAACCACAAATAAACATACAATCATAAATGCAACACTTAGAAAAATTATGATGTGCATGCGATGCAGGATGATACAAAGAGTTATGGTATGCAAGACAAGCAAATAATTACGGAAGGAGACATAAACTAACTTAATCCAAATGGCTAAGGCAAGGTCAAGCTCAAAGTAAACTTGATCAAACAACTTGACAAAAGTTGTAAGGCTATTCTAAGTCTTCACAAGTTTGGTCTTCAATTAATCTTCAACCCCTTTGTAGCTTCAGTTGTTCTTCAATGGTCTTCAATTGGCACTCTATGAACTTAGTCTTAAACACCAAGGACTTGGCCTTTGTCCAAAGTGAGACAAAACTTAGAAAGAGAGAAGATAGAAGGAAAGAACTAGTTGGTCTTCCAAAAATCTTCTCCATGCTTCCTTGTAGTTTTCTCCTTAATGTGTTGACTTCATTGAAAATTGTAGACTTGATGGTTCTGCAGACTTGCTGATCTTGGTATCACCTGGGTTGGTCTTGAATGTAGCTTAGCCACCATGAAGTCTAATAGAAGAAGGAAGAAAAGAGAGAAGGAAGGAAAGACTTAGAAAAGGTAGGGTGGTTGGTCTTCATGAACTTCCTCTTGATTTCTTCTAAGTACTTTTTCTTCTTGGAGATGCTTCTGGAGTCTTGTTTTCTTGATAAGTCCTTCATTGGTCCTTCATGGTTCCCACTAATTCTAACTTAGTATATTTTGGCTAGGAGGGCTAACATGCATCACCTCAAAATTCCTAAGGAGGAATGCCATGTAAGAAGTGCAAATTATTTCTAAGGACTGGAATGCATGCCATGCCATGAAATTATTCTAAGGAATGCAAGCAATGAAAGATGGTCCAAAAATGACTAAGGACCACAGGTCAAACAATGAGTCCAAATAATTTCTAAGGAAAAGTAAACAAACATGGTTGCTAAATTTTCTAAGGAAAATACTTTAAAACAATAGTTGGTAAAATTTCCAAGGACTAACATTTGTCAGAGCAAGTACTTAGAATATTTTCTAAGGAAACAACTAAATTTTCAAGATGCTAAAATTTTCTAAGGACAAGATCTAGTATTAATAAGACGTTGAAAATTGCTAAGGAAATTTCTAAGGAAAAGTGTTGTCAAAATAAATATCAAATATTTTAGAATGAAGAAAATACTTTGTTTGGAGAGGCAAAATATTTCTAAGTACTTTTTGTAACTAAAGTGATCAAAATATGACTAAGTCATTTTATTAGCAGAATATATGAAGAAAAATAACTTTAATCAATTTTAATTATTAAAATAACACCTAGAAAGCAATTAATCAATATTAACTCAAAATCGTTAAAAATAATTTTACAAAAATAATAGAGTATTCCTACGGCCAATACTTGGGCATACAAAATTATAGCAAAAAGAGTTTGCTCAAAAATCTATTTTTATAATCAAAATATAGCCAAAATACTATTTAAACAACTTTTAAAATTTATCTAAATTAATTTGACAAAACACCAAAATAAACATACCAAAAGTTTCTACACATTATAAGCTTTCCAAAAATATATTTTTCATAAAATTTGGACAAACGAGTAAAAATGAATAATAGATTTAAAACGCAGGGACTAATCTGTGATGCGCAGGGGCTAAAACGTAAAGAAAACAAAAGAATCTTCAGCGCTGGAGTCCTTGGCCACGTGGCGGGCGCCGATTGGTGTGCGTCTTCAATGCGGGCTACGCGGCGCGGACGCGGACGGGATGCGGGCGGACGGACACGGACATGGCGCGGACGGGTGACGCGGGCAGCTTGACGACGTGACGAGATCTGATTGGACGGTACCGCTTCGCCGCGCGGATCTAATCTTGAGCGTTGAAGCCAGATCCAACGGCCTAAGTTCTATGGGACCATATGGTCGCCGGTGCGGCTGCCGGCGCTACTCCGACGACGGTAGCTCCATTGCCGGCGACGAGCTAAACGCAAAAAGGAAGAGGACTGGATGCGCGAGTCGTACCCTGGGGCGTAGATCGACGCGGCGAAGACGATGGCGTGGTCAGGGAGAAGCTCCGCGTCCTGGTTCGCCGGAGTCGCCGAGGGCGGCTGGAGCTTCGGGTCGAGCTCGAACTGCTCGTTCTGCTGTGAAATAAAATACGGCGCCATGTCAGAAAGGTGCGCAAGGAAGAATTAAGAAGAACGGAAGGGATGAGGAGGCTCGGGGTGTCCTGTACTCGCCGGAAATTGAAGAACACGACGGTGGCCGTGGCGGCGCTCCGTGGATGATCTCGAGTAGCCTGGGGGCTCTCGGGTTTCGGTTTCTGGGGCAAAATACTACGGGGCTTGTGGGGGTTTATATAGGGGAGAGATGGACGCGAATGTCTTAGCAAATCGCAACGAATTTGGTTCCGATTTTAGCTAGGGTTCGGTTGCGATTTCTTGCGGGAGAGGAAGATGACGATGACGTCATCATTGGCGTCACCTTGCGGGTCCCGGATGTCAGTGGGAGAAGGGGAAGGATGGGCTCGTGGGCCGCTGCTGTCCGTCGCACGCGCGTTAGGTAAGACATGGGCTTGGCCCATTTAGCTTGGCTTCGTATTTTTTTTGTTCAAAAGCTTTTCTTTTCTTTTCCTAAAACTTTTATATCTTTTTAAATACAAAACCAAATTAAGTCAAACCAATTTATATAGTTTTGTAAAAACCAACTCTTTAATTTGAAAACCTCTAATTACATTTCCCAATACATTTTGTCAACTATATTTTTGAAAAGTGATTAAATGAATTTTTAGACATATTAATGTCATTTGAAACTATAGGTTTTTTTATAAATTCCTTTGGAAATATAATTTAAACCAAAGCAAAAATATGAGTAATATGATTAATATCACTCATTAAAATAATTTTGTATAAAACTCAAATAGTTTAAAAGGGATTTGATAAATCAAAATGATTTCAGAACTCATTTTAAAATCCATATAAACATTTTCTTTTAAAAGCAAAACTATAAATTTGAAAAATAGGGAATAGGTAAGTAATAGAATAATTCCCATACAAACAAACAATTTACACACCTTTTTAAATAGAAATCATTTTGATTTCCTAACTAAGTTTTTAATAAACAATATGACACTTGATGTCAAAATTTAAAATAGGTTTTAGAACAAACAATTGTGGCTTAAGTAGATCTTAAATACCACAAGATAAACATTTACAATTATTTATATTGCAACAGATTCAAACAATTTCACAAGCAACTCTATCAGAACAAAACATACATAAAAATCGGAAGAAAACTTGGAGCATTCTTTGCTCTATTAATATATTTTCTTAAATATGTTTTCAAGTGGAATTATTATTCCAACTTTTGAAATATCCAAATGCAACCAATGCTATATGATGATGAATGTATGCATGAATTTTCTTTTCAAAGCAAAATACATAATAGTTTTCAAGAGTTTTAAATTTTTCTGATTTTTAACTTTTTGAAAAACTAGGGATGTTACACGCAGGCAGAAAACCCTATTTCTTTATTTTAATGTTTCAGGGACCCAAACGACGTCCAAATGACCTGCAAATTTACGAGCGTTAATATTTGGAAGGAAAAAGAATTGGGGTCGAAGGAAGCAAACAAGCGGAGGCCCGAGGCCCAAAAGAGGGTGGACCACGCGGCCTCTGTACCTGGTCGCGTGGGGCCCACCAATTTGGCCCTCGACGCTCCGTTGCCGTCGATCTTTTTTCCACCGACATCGTCTTGACCTAAAACTGACTATAAAAATAGCCCCCTACATTCTCTGGAACAAGGGCCGCCGAAACACAGAAACACCGAAAGAGATATCTGGAGCTGCAGATTGGAGGGGGGAAACTCCGACGGGGCGCTGCCGGCGTGGTCTCCATCTTCTCCATCAACTTCTCCACCATCTCCATGATGAAGAGGGAGTAGTCCACCTCTGGACTATGGTTTTGTGGAAGTAACTTATGTATCTCTCCTCTCTTTGAGCTTCACTAATTAGTACCGTATGAGTTGCTGAACATGATTATGGTCATCGTTGTAATTCCTATGTGGTGGATCTTTTTATGAGTTAATATATGTTTGAGATTGCAATGTTTGTTTCAGTTATGAATATAGATGCATATTATGTACCCCGTTCTTATCTACTTGTTATGATCAAGCATGTTTATGAGAGTGTGTGTGGGGTGACGTGTGCATTAGTTGGAGTAACGGGGGGTGGTGAGTGCGGTAAGTTGACAACTATAATATCGCGATCCACCTGGGTGTTTACCTTACTTTGTTGCCTCACTAGGGATAAACAAAAATACCATGCTACAAGGGTTGTGGGTGACTTGCCACTTCTCCGTGACTAGATCTAGCATGTTCTTATGTTAACTTCATGTCATGATACTTAAAGCTATACTCTGAGATATTTTAATTACTAAGGTGTTATGATTTAGTTCGCATCTTGGTGGAGTATAAGTGAGATTAATAACCAAAAGATCTCTATGTTAGGACGTGATGCCCATATAATTAGTAACTTGTCATTAAACTTTGTGTTGCAATCTCATATGTCAACTCCTATGTTCCATTGTCTACCACTTTATTAAAAGAGAGTGCATTTGTGAAACCATGAACCCCGGTTCAGTTTTAATCATAAGAAACACCTTTCCAGCAACTTTTACCACTTTTCCATTTTTTGCCATTATTAAATCCGAAAATACAAAAACACTTTTACATCTTGCATTCATCATAAAAAAACCAAAAATATCATTTATCATTGTTATCATCGTCCTTGCACATGTATTCACCACCATTGCATATTTATTTCTTATTTGAATTGCATAACTATCTTGATATCATTCTTACACCTTGTGCTTGATAACCACAGGTGAGGTTGAGGACCAAAACATTTAACTTTGTTTTGTAGGTAACCAAAAGAAGGATAGAAGATAAATCTTTCACTACTGATTCCCCGAGAGTTCGATATTAAACCCTTGAGTCACCCTCGTGGGGAAAACACGTCTTCCACTTACTACATACTCTGCACTTGGAGGCTTAAGCTAACCCGTATACTTTATCTTGCAGGTAGCTACTGAAGGCTATCACTTCTACGGGTATCAAGACTGTTTCCTGGCGCCGTTACCGGGGAATCATAGCTACGAAGGTTTATCCAAGGAGATCACAACAAAGTCAACATCACCAACTTGTGCTAACACCTAAGCTTGGGGAGGTTGCACCTGCGTGAGCATCATCTTATCCATCTTTACCTTCAAAGCAATTTATTTTGTTTTGGCATTGTCTTGCATTTTATATTTCGGTTTGCATATTTCATTTTCAGTTTTGCATTTTGTGTTGCATTTGGTAATTCAGTTTGCATTTGTTAGTGTCATTTTATTTTAAGTTTTGCATTTATAATCATAAAAACAAAAAAATAGTGTTGTTTTTAATATGTGTGTTAAAGTATGGAGAAACTTTCTGGAATGTCTATGGGTAATGATTATTTTAAAAGGTATGACGCCAACTCTGAATATGAATCAACCAAAGAGGGAAATAGAGTGGGTAAATTTCTTAAAGCTCTTCACAAAATAGCTATTTAGTTTTGTGAGTTACATGGTATAACTTGTTGCAATAGAAGAGTTGTTAAACATTCCCACTATCAATGCAAGTATAATAGTGATCCTATAATTGCTTGTTATCGTGAAGACGAATGTTTATGCCCTGATATAGAACAAGTTGAGAAATATATTACTTATGTTGGAGCCCATGAGATAGACTCTCTTCTTAATAAATTTCTTGCAACTAGTCATGTAGCTCGTGAAATGAAATGACAAATTTCTATTATTCTCCAAATTTGCAAAAAGGAATTTAGTGATAATGTTTATGTTAAAGAAAGGATTCTTGCTGCCACGGAAAGAACTAATATTTTGCAGAAAGAGGATCACGAAAACATAAGCTTGGAAGAGGAAGTATGTGAAGAGGAGATTGAAATGGATATGTTACAACCTAAGCTTGGGGAAGAGTTGGATCTCCCAACTTCACCTTCAACAAATAATAGTAACACTCAAACTCAAAAATCTTTTGTTATTTATGAGAACCAATGTTATGATGAGTGTGAAACTGAAAATTCTATGGTCCTATATGATAACCCATGCTTTTATGATGAAACTAATAATGCTACTTTACTTTTTAATAATGCTACTAGTAAACTTATGGATGATAATGAGGAGTGTTGTTTAAATGTGCTATATGATAATGCTTTAGATGATGGGCCTATGCTTATTGATAATCCTACATGTTTTGTTGTTACTACTTTATGTGTGGATAAAAATGATATACTTGATGTTTGTGATGGTACTCTCACTCATGAGAGTCCTAATTTGTTTTTAGATTCTCCTAATAACACTATAGAGGAGAAATTTACTTATGTTGAGAAATACTTATGTGGTTTGCAATTATCTTTAGTTCCAAATCTTTGTTACAACCATGATATTAAACTTGATATTGATCTTAATAACTATTTTGAAAGAGGGAAGAATGCTAATGAATTCCAAAATAAATTTCATGATCCTCTTTATTTGCCTAAACTATCTAAGTTGAATGATTCTTGTGGTTATATGGTTGAATTTGCTTCTACTACTTGCAACTATTATGAAGGAGGTGATAAGAACCCTCTGTATGGTACTAATAAATATGGGCTGCAAGCAACTATTGTTAATATGCATTGGAAAACTTCTATTTATTGTGATTCATTCATATACAAAATGTCAATGCATAGAAAGAAAGTTAGACTTCGTTGTTATTACTTTTATGTTTTGCTTTTCTCTGTACTAGGTTTCAACTTGAATATTATTTTCATTGTCTTGGGAGCACCATGGGATCCTGGTATTATGCATGAAACACTTCCCAAGGAAGAGGGGCACATCAAAGTTCAAGCTCCCTCATGAGCTTCATCTTCAATAAACAAGTAAGACGCCTAGCTATATGGCTATAAAGAAAGCGCTTTACGGGAGGCAACCCGGTTATTTTTATGTGTGATTTTCATCGTGTCATATTTCTGTAACAAGAGAGTTAGTTTTTGGCTTAGTTTCTGGAATTTTGAATAAAGTGCCAAGTTTTACCCATATTGGTTTGTAAAAGTTGCTTATAGCATTCGGAGATTTATTCCTGCACGAATCTGTGCATGGTATGATTTTTAATTATTATTTCGTAACTCCGAATGAGCTCATATTTGAACTGTAGTTGCAAATTTTCATCCTATGTATGCATGATTTTTTTAGGAATTTTTAGAAAATTTTTGGTAGGGTATAAAATACATTTTGCTGCTGCTATTTTTCTGGACAGATTCTGTCCCATTTTGTTTTATGCATGTTTTGAACTTTTAACTTGAATCTTTTTGATTCAATTGAGTTTACGAGTAAGCATACAACATTTTATACTTTCTGGAAATTCATAGGATGTTTTGTTTAAGGATTATATGCAGCAAGAAACCTATTTGTTTATCACTACTAATGCACCCCACAGAAAAGAAAATGGGAGAAACGGTGTTTTGAAGTTTTTTCACATGAATTGGAGGAAATGCACCAAGAGCTATCCAAGGATGGTGAAGAACATAAGCTTGGGGATGTGAAGACAACCCCACTGGACCTACACACTCTGGGTTTGTACACGTCTAACTTCTGTTTTTGATCGAAACACTTTATCGCATGAACTTGGAGCATCTTTTTGTTTGTTTTTTTTGTTTGATTGTTATTTTGTGAGACCACCACACTATCATTTATATATGAAAGAGTTTCTGAAAATATGGTTGAAATATGTTGGATTCTATTATAAGATTGGGAAAAGGGATGTTTAGGTTTATTTTTAAAGTTACATATAACAGCATGATTCATGAGCTTGTTTATGAGTAATAATTTGCAAATGCTTTATCAAGAGCTATCACTTATTCATGTTTTGATGCTGAATGTTATTTTAATTTGTTTAACATGGATTAGTTAGTTCTATGGACACTCATGCATGCATTTAGATGGTCAACTTTCTCCCTCTTGCTAGCCCAAAAATTCCAACAACTAAAAACTTGTTTCAACACCTTCAACCAAAGTTATTCCAGTGAGTCCACTATATATACCTATTAGCTTTATGCTATTCTGAGTATGTATATCATGTTATTTGTGTTATCTATACCTCTGAATGAAATTTTTTATGTTATTGATTGTTATGGGAAAAGTTGGTTATATAGCTCACACGAACTTGATGCACACTTTACTTTTATTGCATAAATAAAACATGACCCATTGTGATTAAGATTATGATGTTAGTGGCTTGATAAATGTCCGAGGTTGGGAGTTAGCATATATGTGCTATCACATGCAAAGCTTTCAACATGCTCCTTCATCATTTAGTTGATATCATGTACTTTTGTTTATGGATGCCTATCATGGTGAAATGATGTGGAAATGAAGTAGTTTAAATGAGTTTGTATAAATGGTTAGAGAGATGCCTGGGCCGCTAATCTAAGCCATGCATCATTCATGGTGGAAATTTACTTACATGCTATGGTGAACCGTCTGTGATACACCTTATAATAAAAAGCTATTCCAATGGTAAATAAAAAGGGTGTTGAGATTGTTCATCTTGTTTGTTTGTCTTGTCATTTTGATATGGGCTTGTTCCATATCCTAGGACAAGAGGTACCCCAGTTGACGCTCTCGATGATACTATTATTACTTACAATGATATATAATTTGAACTTGCTTTGTTTCCCAAGTTGAGTTACTCATGGTGTAGGTACTTGTATTTGTCGGCCCAATGGAAACTGGGGTATCATGGGCCGGCCTTCCTGGTCCCAGACATTTGAATGCGAGACACGCCTAAGGACCAGGCCATGACGCCTGGTGAGGCTCGCAAGGATCTCTGCCTCGCGGTGGTTTCAATGCTGAAGAAAACGACTAAGTCCCCATGGCCAGGGGACCGCCTCGAGAGACCCTCCCTTATCGAGGCGTCGGAGCACACGAAGTGCTTGGCGAGGCTTTGCCATCTTGGCAGGGCGCACATGGGTCATGTACTCCATAGCAGGACGATGTACGCATCTGTGCAAGATGACGGAGGAGACGCAGTTGTCGTTTCCATGCTTAAAGGGGAGCGACTAAGTTGCCCTAAGCGGGGAGGATTACCAAGCATACCACTCTGGTGCTAAGGGGACAACCTGCCGCTCCGCTCCAACGACGACGTCACTGGAGTGACACCATGAACCTCTGGAGTGCCGGCCACTACTCTGGACGGACGGTGGCAAGGCCTGACGAAGACCAGCAAGACAAACACGGTGGACCATGTCCACAACCTCCTGGACCAGGGGTGCACCGCCCTCCTGCACCGGCACCGTGGAGGAACCCTAGCTTCCACCCTCGGGCCTATATAAGGAGGAGGGGCACCACTGGAGAAGGGGATCGATCATTCCTTCACCCAAGGCTACTAGTCCAGATAGAGAAGAGAGCTCTTACTCCCAAGGAGCTCCACCATTGTTGTGAGCTTCGCCCTCGGCAAGCAACTCTGTACTGTAACCTCTCGAAGCAGTGCAATACAACACAATAGGAAGTAGGGTCTTTACTCCTCAAGGAGGGCCTGAACCTGGGTACGTGCCCGTGTCCATCTTTGCCATGATGAGTTCTCACAAGTTTGTCGAGCTTGGTCACCGAGGTTGATGAGTGTTAGATAAGTGTCGTGGTCAGCCCCTCTCGATTCCTGGTTCTCGGGGACTATTCTCCGACATTTGGCGCGCCAGGTAGGGGGCTGAGGCGTGCTTTTCAACCTCCTCTTCGACCTCTCCAGGACCATGGCTCAAACTCGAGTTGAGCGTCTCGCACGCCGCACGAACGTTAATGGCAGGGCCACCATCGAGCCTGCTCCAGGCCGCAACCCGCGTGGCCATCCCCGCGCCAACCGCACGGCGCGCGACAATGACCCCGAGCCACACGCTGAGGAACCGGAGGAAGAGGAAGCCTCTTCCCTGCACCCTTCCAGGGACCAGGGGGCTTCGTCGCAGAGCCAGGCCGCGCCAAGCCCAAACGCCGCACAGTTCATGGCACAAGAGCTCCTACATTATCGTCCCACCGAAGAAGGCCACGCCAACTGGCTGGCGCGCATCACTGAGCTCGTGCACGCTGCCGGCATCCCCGCGGCCCCGGTCGCCTCACGCTCAGTGGTACGCCACTCGGGGTGCGCAGGAGATCCCGCGCCAGGCGTTCCTCCTCCTCCCCCCACCTCTGCCGCCCCCACCGCCGGCGGGAGACCACCGCGGCCCATCCCACGCCTTCTCTCCACGCAATTGTCAAATTGTGGTGAGGACGGCCCCGGACCTGCGGGTGGAGATTGAGCGCCAGAAGGAGCGCAACAACCGAATCGTCGACGACATTGCCGCTGTGGGACGCCAGAACCGTAACGCGAACGCCGCCATCACAACGTATGCCACGGGCTGTGCTGCCTTCACGAAGAAGCTGCGCAAGGTAGCTTGGCCATACAAATTCAAGCCGGACCTGCCTCCGCGCTACGACGGCCGGACCAACCCCCTGGAGTTCCTACAACTCTACACCGTGGCCATCCAGGCCACGGGGGGTGACAACATGGTCATGGCCAACTGGTTCTCCATGGCCCTTAAAGATGCAGAGCTCTCCTGGCTGATGATCCTCCCCGACGATTCCATCGACTCGTGGGAAGACCTCTGCAGGCGCTTCATGGCGAACTTTAAAGGCACGTATGAGCGCCCCCTCACCTACAACGACCTCCGCGTTGTACGCCAGAAGTCAGGCGAATCCCTGCGCAAGTTCATCCAGCGTTTCAAACAGGTCCGCAACAAGATCGCAAACGTCGAAGACCCGTGGGTCATCGCCGCCTTCAGGGAGGGCGTCTCGAACCGCAGGATGCTCGAGAAGCTTGGTATCCACGACACGCTCACCTCGGTGTCTAAGCTCTTTGACCTGGCAGACAAATGCGCCAAGGCTGAAGAGGGTCTCCTCTTCAAGAAAGAGGTGGAGGAGTATGACAAGACCAAGAAGAAGAACGCCAAGAAGCGCAAGGTCACCACTGTCCTCGCAGTAGAGCGCGACGACAAGCTACATCGCGGGGACCCTTCAGGGGTCACGAACAAGAAACAAGCCACAAGCATGTACTACATCTATCACAACAGGACCAACCACAACACTGAGGATTGCTCAACTCTCCCAGAAGCGTCAGCAGCAAGAGGACCGCGGCGGCCACGGGAGATTCTGTGGCGGCCGCGGAGGTGAACTCTATAGCGACAACGGCAACCCGCCGCCTCAAGAGGACCAGAACATGGTTGGGCAAAACAACAACCTCCCTGACGATAACCCTGGGGACTACCAAGCTCCCAAAGGGATCGCGGCCTGCATCCTTGGCGGGGCTCAGGCGCCACGGTCGAACAACCACTTCAAGTAGTTCGCTCGAGTGGTCAATGCCCCCCCCTGAGGACTGAGGCTGCTCAACCCCTCAAGTGGTCACAATATCCAATTGCCTTCAACTCCAGCGACCACCCCAAGTCCACCCAGACGGTGGGTACCATCCCGCTGATATGCACCCCCACCATCAACAACATCGCCATCACAAAGACGCTCATCGATGGTGGGGCTGGCCTGAACGTCATATCCGTCGAGACCTTCGAGCAGCTCCAGGTGCCATACAACAAGCTCATGCCTTCCAAGCCCTTCGCGGGGGTGACCGATGGACTCATCACCGCTCTGGGGCAAGTGAGGTTAGCCGTCACGTTTGGCACCCGCGAGAACTATCGCACCGAACTTGTCGACTTCGATGTCGCATACATCGGGCTGCCCTACAACGCCATCCTCGGCTACCCGGCCCTCGCGAAGTTCATGGCTGTCACTCACCATGCGTATAACCTCGTCAAGCTCCCGGGCTGTAGCGGTACAATCACCGTCCACGGCCAAGTCCAAGAGGCTTTACGTGTTGTCGAGCTAGCCTACAGGAATGCCGCCGCGACAACCTCGACAGAGGATGATGATGAAGAAGCCCTCCAAAAGGAAACAGTTATTTGTACAAGAGAGGACCACCACGAAGAAGGTGTCTCTCGATGATGGAAGCTCGGGGGCTAGCGTCAATATAGGTGCTAGATTGCCTCCCAAATAGGAAAGTGCACTCGTTGCCTTCCTCAGGGCAAAATTTGACATGTTCGCTTGGACACCATCAGATATGTCCGGCGTACCGAGGGAGGTGATCGAGCACCACTTAGCCGTGTGCCCAAACACATGCCCCGTGAAGCAAAAAGCAAGGCGCCAAGCGCCCGAGAAGCAGGAGTTCATCATTAAGGAGGTAGAGAAGTTGAAAGATGCACATGTAATCCGGGAGGTTGCACACCCCGATTGGCTCGCCAACGGGGTTGTCGTCCCCAAGGCCACCGAAGGAGGCCGCCTCTGCATCGACTATACAGATCTCAACAAGGCTTGCCCCAAGGACCCGTACCCATGCCCAGGATCGACCAGATTGTGGATTCCATAGCCGGCTGCGATCTCTTATGTTTTCTGGATGCCTTCTCCGGCTACCACCAGATCAAAATGGCAAAGGAGGACGAAGAGAAGACAGCATTCCTCACCCCTTGTGGTGTGTACTGCTACACGTGCATGCCTTTTGGCTTGAAAAATGCTGGCGCCACCTTCCAGAGGCTCATGAGGGTCGCCCTGGGTTCTCTGATGGGAAGAAATGCAGAAGCCTACGTCGATGACATCGTGGTCAAGACCCGCCAAGAAGACACCCTCCTGAAGGACCTCGAAGAAACCTTCGTCAACCTACGTAAGGTGAACATCAAGCTGAACCCCGCCAAGTGCGTCTTCGGGGTCCCTTCAGGCAAACTCCTTGGTTTCTTGGTGTCTCACCGAGGCATCGAGGCAAACCAAGACAAGATCAAAGTAATTGAAGAGATGCAGCCACCTCGCCGCCTAAAAGACATGCAACGCCTAGCGGGCTGCATGGCCAGCCTAGGCCGTTTTATCTCGAAGTTCAGCGAGAGGGCCCTACCTTTCTTCAAACTTATGAAGAGGTCCGGCAAATTCGAGTGGAATCCAGAGCCAGATAAGGCATTCGAAGATCTCAAGAGGTACTTGGCCAACCCACCGGTCATGGTTGCCCCAAGACCCCGAGAGCACTTGAAGCTGTACCTAGCGGCAACACTGCAAACGGCCAGTGCGGTCTTGGTGGTAGAAAGGGAGGAGCCCGTGATCGCCAAGAAAAGTGCCACCACATCGAACCCCGAGCCCCCGGACAAGGAACTGGCCCCTCCAGTTGTTGGTCCGCAAGCCGGGCCCGAGTCTCAAGCGGAAAGCCTTGTCGGCGGCCAGCCACAAGATAGTCTCCCAAAGGAGATTGAGAAGCCGCACGAGGAGCTAAGCGTTGGGATGCCGCTCACCGCGCTCGTCGAGCACCCGGTGTACTTCATTAGCACGGTGCTCCGAGACGCCCGTTAGCGTTACACCATGCAGCAAAAACTGCTCCTCGCGCTCCTCGTCGCTTCAAGGAAGCTGCACCACTACTTCCAAGGCCACCCCATCATAGTGGTCACATCTTACCCACTGGAACAAATCTTGCGTAACCCAAATGCTACAGACCGCGTCGCGGGATGGGGCATCGAGCTGCAGCCCTTCGGCCTGAAATTTGACACCACCAGAGTCATCAAGGGACGGGCCCTGGCGGATTTCGTCGCTGAATGGACATACCCACAACAGGGAGAGCCTCGAGAGGAGGAAGATCCAGCCGAACCCCCAGAGGAGGCAGTGCCGGGTCACTGGACCATACACTTCGATGGAGCATTTGCGCACCAATGCGCAGGAGCCGGCGATGTCCTCACCTCGCCGACGGGTGACAAACTTTACTACGCTGTCCAGATGAACTTCACCAATGAGGACAAGGTCTCCAACAACATCGCCGAATATGAAGGCCTTCTCGCTGGGCTCAGAGCTGCCGTCGCGCTAGGCATCAAGCTCCTCCTCATCAAGGGCGACTCGCAGCTCCTCGTCAACTTCTCCAACAAGAGATACACGCCGAAGGACAACCACATGACAGCCTACCTTGAGGAAGTCCGCAAGATCGAAAAGAACTTCAAGGGCATGGAGCTTATGTACATCCCGCGCAAGGAAAATCAGGAGGCAGATGAGATCGCCAAGTGCGCGTCAAGGAGGGAGCCCCAAAGGCCAGGTGTCTTCGAAGAAAGACTCCACAAAGCCTCGGTCAAACAACCAAAGTAGGCTCAAGTGGAGGCCATGGACGTTGATGAAGAACTTCCACAACTGCCACTGACAGGAGCACCGGACTGTGGCCCACCCTCGGGAGTTTGTTTGCTAATAGCTATGGCGTCTCAAGAGGCTGAGCACAGGGACTCTCCCTGAGGATGACGTAGAAGCCGAAAGAATCGCTCGCGTGGCCAGGTCATACTGCATCATCAGAGAGGATCTATATCACAAACGCCCCAACGGCGTCTCTCTGCGGTGTGTCCCCACTGAGGAAGGCCAGCAGCTTCTTGAAGACGTGCACAGTGGAGAATGTGGCCATCACTCATCTTCGCGCACCCTCGCCGGAAAAGTTTTCCGGAGCAAGTTTTACTGGTTCACAGTGCTCCAGGACGCCACCACCCTGGTTCAAGCCTGCGAAGCATGTCAATTTCATGCCAAGCAGGTCCATCAGCCAGCGCTGGGACTCCAGACCATCCCGCTCACCTGGCCCTTCGCGGTCTGGGGGCTGGACATCCTGGGGCCATTCCCAAGGTCAAGTGGGGCTACCGTTTCCTCTACGTCGTTGTCGACAAATTCACCAAATGGGCGGAGGTAGAGGCGGTACGCTCCATCCCAGCGAACTCGACGGTAAAGTTCCTGAGGGGCATCGCATGCCACTTCGGCGTACCCAATCGCATCATCACTGAAAACGGCTCGCAGTTCACAAGTGGCACCTTCAGAGCTTATTGCGACAAACTGGAAACCCGGCTATGTTTCGCCTCAGTAGCGCACCCACGAAGCAATGGGCAAGCTGAGCGAGCAAACGCCGAAGTGCTCAAAGGCCTCAAGATGCGAAGCTTCAACCGCCTCAAAGGCTCAGGCAAGAATTGGATCGACGAGCTCCCCTCGGTGCTCTGGTCTTTTCGGACAACTGCCACTAAGCCAACAGGAGAAACGCCTTTTGCCCTCGTCTACGGAGATGAAGCTGTCCTTCCCAGCGAGATCACACATGGGTCTCTCCGGGTCCTAGCATTCAACGAGGATGACCAAGACACACTCCACAACGATGATCTGTTGTTGCTTGAAGGGCTGCGACGCAGAACTACAATCAGTCCCGCAAGGTACCAGCAAGCCTTGCGCCGGTACCATAGCTGCCACATACGCTCGCTCTCCCTCGAAGCTGGCGACCTGGTCCTCAGAAGAATACTCTCCAGAGAAGGCCTCCACAAGCTCTCACCCATGTGGGAAGGACCCTACAGGGTCACGCACGTTGCCAGGCCTGGAGCAGCACGGCTGGAGACTCAAAACGACATACCCGTCAAAAACGAGTGGAACATACAACATCTCCGCAAGTTCTACCCGTGACCTAAAGTCACCACAGACATTTTTTGTCTCCAAAGGGACGCTCGAGACGTCACCTCCCCAAGCTTCACAAAAGCTTTTCCCTCCTCGAGGGCCACTCCATCTGAGCTCTCTCTACAATGCGTCACCACGGGCCGCGAGAAGTCTCAGCCACACCCTGTGGAACCCCATGCCCAGACATGGCCGATTGTAAATTGGCTACTCCAAGTATAAAAATACCCATGCCCCGACATGGCGAAGTGTAACTTGGCTACTCCAAGTGTAACAGACTAATGATTTTTGGCATAAACGCACCCCCGCACCCCTTTTAATATTACTTCGGTAAGTAGACGACTCTTGTCTCTCTTGCACCCATCTTCTTCCAAAGTATACCTCGCGAGCGGGGGCTGGGCACGGTGACTGTGCCTCAGGAGCATCCCAGCAGCACCGAAGAAACCCAAAGGGTCAAGAGCTCTGGCATGCGGGGGCTACTCCCACGTATGTCACCGCACCAAGGACTTTGGTGCTTGTCTCTCCTCGCGAGATACACATAAGGAAGCTTATGGGCGCAAGTGGGACCTTTCAATCATGCAAAACGGTTGTGGATAAGCCTCTATGTTGAGCAGGGAACAGGACGTCCTCAACGGAGAAGGGGTCTACCGACACAGGGTGGGAAAGCATGAACAGGCGATAGATACCTCACGAGAGGAGTATACGCCGGCGCGGTTAAAGGCGTCTTACAGGGTTTTTTCACAAATCAAATCCTACTGGACAAGTACATCGCAGGCACACCCCACCGCAGGGAACAGTATAGGCCTTCTCTTCACCAAGCTTCGCGCCCTGGGACGTGTCCTCGCTTTCCTCGGTGCCTTCGTCGTCATCCACAGCCTCAAAGTGCTTGACGTAGGCGCCTACATCCTGCTTCACATGGGCCAGCACCTCTGTGGCATTTAGCCCCTCGAGAGGCTCCGTCACGCTCTTGAAGTCGAAAGAAGGCTGGAGGCGGCGAAGGTTGGCGAAGATTCGGCCAACTGCGACTGAGAGGAGCTGGCGGCTCTCCTCCTCAAGGCGATCATCCAAGCTCGTCACGGCCTTCAAGAAGTTGGACATGAGCTGCCCGAAGAAGCCTAGGTGAGCCTGCACGCTGGCATCTCCATCGGTCGTGAGGTCAGGGACATCAGCGCCCAGACGCTCTACAACGGCCCATGCATCAGTCACCAAGGACGCCATCATGCCTCGCTGCTCCTCCTGCAACGCCTCGTCAGAAGCCACCCTGGCCTCGCGGCTCTCCAGCTACTGCTTCGCCACGGCAAGGCATTGCTCCATCTGTTTGTCTTCACCCTCGCGCCTGCATAACCCTTCCTCGCGGTTGTTCAGGGTCATGTGGAAGTCCTCCAGATTTTTCTTCACGGACTCGGACTCAGTAATAATCTTCCTCTCACTCTCGGAGAGTTCTCAGAGTTTGGTAGCAATTTCCGCCTCCCGAGCAGCAGCCTGTGCTTCGCGAGACGAGACCTCCTGGAGCCCGGCGATGACAGCAGCCTCACGGGCTGAAAGCTCCCGGTACTTGGCTTCGGCCTCCGCTTGCAGCGCCTCGCGTTTGGAAGCCAGTTCGGCGAGGACCTCCTCGGTCTCATCTATCACACTGGCACGCATCTCCCCGGCGAATTGCCATGATTCCGCGAGCGCGGCCTCGCCCTCGTGGCGGCAGTTGTCCACCGCCGTCTGGAGCCTAGCCCACCCCTATGCCAGACTCAGGTGGCCTGCCTCTCAGATGCGTTTGTCGTCAATAAGACGGACCTCGAGGCTGCTGAGCATCTCCCTCACCTCACGAAAGAAGACTTCGCGGCGGACGGCGTCACGTTGGACTCCACCAGGAACCATGGCCCAGGAGTCAACAGACAGCCCATCGAGCCCGGCGCCAGGCGGGGAGACGGGGACTGTGCGGTTGGGACTCGGGGCAACCTCAGGCTCTCCTTGGGAGCTCGCGTGGCCTCCGCCACCAGCCCCGGCGTCTTCCTGAGCAAGGGGGCGTTCTCCTCCCCGGGGTCTCACCGTCTTGCCCCACCGGGGCTCCAACCGGAGCAGTCTCAGGAGCTGCCGCGATCGCCGGCGCCTCGACCCCGGCATCCAGCCCAGCTGCCCCTGGGTCCTCCTGCGTGGGAGGCGGCGGTGGCGCCTCCTCCTCCATCACTACGTCACCACCCTCCTTGGTCACCTCCGCCTCCTCCTCCTCAGCCTTTTCCACCTCTCCTTCTGCCGTCACCGCCACCTACGTGGAAGGGTTGTCGAGGCGTGCAGGAGAGGGTCTGTTGTCTCCCGTTCCACGCTCGCAGCTTGCCCCTGCCTCGGGAGGAGCCTCGGCCTTGGGGGAATGATCGGGGGTCCCCCGAGTTCAGGACCGGCAGATGCACCTGCAGGATCCGATGCCTCCCGAGCTTGCGGAGCCGCCTCCGCGGCGGCTGTCGGGGGAATACTTTCTAGATTAATCCGCGGCCCAGTGCGACTTACTTTACTCGCACGGACAAAGGCCCACTTGGGAGCAAGCCCAGTATTGAACCGCCATAAGGGGAAAGATCTAGAAGACATATCCCGGAGGACGTGAAGACCAAGTAGTCTCCGAGTAGGCCTCTGTGGACGTATTCCTTATGGGGAAGTTTCCTTTGTAACCTGGCGAGCCTCTGTGTATATAAAGAGGACTCGCAGGACTTAGACGGGTCAAGCTATCAAGCCCTAAACCCTAGCTCATACGGCGAGTACCAGATCGGATCGCCTCCATTGTAACACCTCGATTATCATATCAATACCAATCTAGGGTAGGCAGGAAGTAGGTCTTTTACCTCACATTGAGGGGGCCGAACCTGGGTAAATCTGTGTTGATCTTTGTTCCTGCGATCCCAAGCTCGGAGATGCTTGACTCGCGTAATCCCACACCTACGAAGTCATCTATGACACCTGACGTGACAAACCCACGACAGTTGGCGCCCACCGTGGGGCCTGCGGTCAAAAGCGTCACGTTCCGCGCAGGATCGAAATCAGGCTTCAAGGACATCGCCATCGGCCAAGTTGAAGACATCAATGGAGTCCCCTTCATCGACGACTCAGAGTGGGGACCCGAGGCAGATCGCATCGAGTTTGGATACATTGTTCCCATCGGATCAGTAAAAGTTTTCGTCGGATCCGTCAGTCGCAGATCTATAGATGCGACTCAAGGAAGCGAATCGGTGGAGGAACTGCGGCCGGTCAGGGTCCGCGTGTTGGAGGAGCTACAACAAGCTACAGCAAAACTACCCATCCCCGTCCCGTCAAGACCTGTTTGGGGATCTCTACCAAATCAGGAAGGAGACCTCAAGATTGAAGAGATTGAAGCTATCAGGACGGAACTCTGTGAAGAGGCACAAAGACTCGCGGCTGAGCGCGAAAAACTCCAAGAAGAAGGTCGACGACTCCGTCGCTGGCAGCCAAAGCACCAGGCGGTCCGAACCAAGACGACATCTGAGCGCAAGAAACTCCAAGAAGAAGATTGGCGACTCCGTCGTTGGCAGCAAAAGCATCAGATCAAGATGGACAGAGGAGAGATGAAATCACAGTTCCACGGCGACCCAGAGAGCAACGTGCATGCCGCGATAGGAATATTGTCGAAGATAGCACCGGTTGGAGACACACGAGCTGATAAGGAAGCTCGCCATGCGATCGACCTACTGCAAACCGCTGCCTTACAACAAGCAAATATGTATGGAGTCACGCCCAATGAGCCGCAAAACGAGGTATCATGGGGAGGAGAAAAGTGCAGCGTCGAAGAAGTGGTCAACCAGCTAGCAGGTTTGCAGGTATCATTGGAAAAAGAAAAGAAGATAGAAGGCGAGTCGCAGACGTCCGGAGCGACTCAGCCCCAGATTGAAACTGATTCAGATGAAGATTCAGCGCCAGTAAACTCCTATTCATTATTGAAAGGACCAGCATGTTTTGGAGAGGAAATACGGCTCACTCGTTTCCCCCCGAACTTCGGTGAGTCGCAGCGAGTCACCACCTATCGCAGTGACCAAGACCCTGCCTTATGGATAGAAGATTACGAGGCAAGCATGACAGGGACTGATGTAACTCAGGAAGTACGTGCGAAATATTTCCACTTGGCAATACAGGGAGAAGCCAGGGATTGGCTGTTAAGGCTGCCATCAAAATCAATAAGCACATGGGAAGACTTGAAGGACAAGTTCATCAACAGATTCCAAACAGAAGACATGAAAAACCTTAGACAATGCATTCAAAAAGAGGACGAATCAAGCGGTGACTGGATCAAGAGAATCGCGGAGATCCTTGGCTCCGCCAAAACTTAACAGTACAGCTGCAATACAAGCTATGAGGAAGAACTGTAGATTTGAGCCGCTGGTGCACAAATTAAGTCGCGCTGAGCACAAGATTGATAGTTTCGACCAGCTTTTGGCAACAGCTGACAAGTACGCAAAGACAGATAAGGGGACAGGCGGCTTATCACAGAACCCAACAGGGAAATTGCAAGTCGCAAACTGAACATCGCGCACACCAGATGAAGGAGCAAGGAGTGATAAGGCCTTACTCCCTAATAACTGCAAGGGGATCTTCGACGTTCCTTGCGACTTACATCGCAGGAGAGATGGCAGGCCAGCGAGTCACACAAAGGCGCAATGTCATTATTACCGGAGGTGGAAAGAAGGCGACACGCCAGATGCGGCTCGCAGGGATCAATGCAGCACAAGAATAAATCTAGCTCTCATCAAGGGCCTGACGTTTTACCTAGAAGAAACATAGGACAGTTTCATACAGTGGAAGTACAAACAACGGATGGAAGCCGGAGGCGGGTCAGATTTCAACGCCAGAAAGGTATCGTCGCTGGACAGAGCAATCGGTTATTTGGAGTCGCGGCGATCACCCCCCAGAAGTAAGAGATCCAGGACAGCCAGCTCTTGTGGTCACGCCTGAAGTCGCGGGATACAAGTTAAGTAAGGTCCTAATGGACGGAGGAGGAAGAGTAAACATCCTATATCAAGACACGCTCCGAAGAATGAATATACCCGAGACGAGGCTGCGACCATCCAGGAAAGAAATTCAAGGCATAATCCCAGGAGCTGTTACGCGACCAATCGGAAAGATAACACTTGAAGTTAGCTTTGGAACAGAGCGGAACTTCCGCACAGAGCTCCTAGACTTTGAGGTTGTAGCAGTCAAAAGCTCATATCATGCGATCTTTGGAAGAGAAGCCTATGTCAAATTTACCGCCCGCCCCTGCTACGTCTACCTACAGTTAAAGATACCAGGACCAAACGGTGTTATTACAATATATGGAGACAGGCAGAGAGCGTTAGAATGCGAGAACGCAGGCTCAGTACTCGCAGAAGAAGCTTGCATCGCCAACTCCTCACATGGATATCAGTCGCAGATCGGTAATCGCAGCTCAAAACGAGTCGCGTTGGAGGTACCGCGGAAGCGGCCAACAGGATGCAGCCACCGGATGGTAAATACCCACCGAGAAGTCGCATCAGCAAGATAATGCCCCAGAGGTCGCTTTGATACAAAAAGAAGACAAGAGATGGCGCATGTGCATAGACCCAGCCTCGATCAACAACCCCAGCCAAAGAGGCTCAGTTATCGTGAGTCCTTACAAAGCAAACTCAACTCGACATAAGTCGCAGCTCAGTGCGGCTAATCGCCTAACAAACTTGCTCTCTGCTTCAACATGAGACATACATCGGAGCTATCATGCTCGACCCGAGTCGCTTTTAGCGACTCAAAATTGAACCAATCAGGTGTTCAACCCACTCCGTTAGGAGTATTAATTCGCAACTAAGTGCGATGAGTATCAAGTATGCATGGCCTGCGGGGAATAGAAAACCCGCATTAAAGGGCCTGCATCATCCTGTAACACCCTGTAAAACATCGAGTGATTATGAAATAAAGCCGGCACCCTTGACATTCAAGGGTTTGTCGTTTCGCCTCAACTATCATTGAGTCGCTGAGTCTTTTGAATTTCATATATCACTGACCCTTGAGGGCTCCTTACGAGCATCGCGAGTACCAATCGCACCTCAAATTTTGCCAAACTAGTGGCAATCCTTAAGCTAGAAGCGTCTTGCATTATGCGGCCAAAGTACTGGGGTGTGGCGTCAATCGAGCTTGATTGCCTATCATGGCCGCTCTCGACCCTGAACACACATGTTCCTAGGAAATACTGAGCCGCGCGAGCGTCTACTTAATGGAATTATCATGAAAAGAACCTGCTTATAGGTCACCAAAATACTGTTTATAATACATGAATGTCTTACAGACTAACGGGCATGTCCCACATTATTTATTTTTCTTCTTCCGAGCTACAGGAGTGGGAATTGGCGCGGCTTGTCTCGCGGTTGCAGTCGCAGGTGCCCTAATAATCAGGGCGCCGCCAGACGAGGCAGAAGGGCCACCAGATACTGTTGCTGGAGTAGCAGCCGAGATGACTCAGCTCCTGTGGACTTTTCCTTTGGCACCTTGCTCCCATCAAGATTGAATTTTCGAGATAAGTGCCCAAGTCTAAGTTATCAACAAATTTTGTGGCATATCCGCGCATCCCTTTCCAGATATCGAAGTACTCGCTTATTGGCAGTTCAGTATCATCCGCGCTCATCGCCAGGCCGTGGCGAGCAACCTTGCCAACATCTATTCTGGATAATATGCTCGGAGCAATGTCAAGACATGCGCGGCTCCGGCGCGAGCAGAGGATCGTTTCCAATCAGAGACATAATGCGGAGCCTTGAGCAGTTTTTTATCCAATACTCGCAAGATGTTGGGCCATCAGTCGCAGGAGAGATTACCGTCATAACTTCCTTGGTAACCTTTAAGAAGCGCTGGCTGAAGTCAGACAGATATACCAGTTGATCCTTCAAGTTGGAGCGGGACACTGGGGCCTCAGGCCCTATGTCAAGAAAGAAAAGGCAAGAAACAAGTCAGAGACTCACGTTGGTTACCCAAAATATATATGATTAAAGGAATAAAAGACGAACCAGCAAGCTGCAGGATGGCTGATTTGACCATGGAGCCAAAACCCTCAAAGGCTTTGAACAGCGAGTTATATTTTTCATCTCGCGCGGCGAGTTCCTTTGCGTGGTCTCCCTTCAGCGATCAATCAATTCAGATTTAAGAGTCAGCCCTTCTCGCAAAGATCTAATGACTTCGTCTTTCTCCATGAGTCGCTGCTGCATATCGGCTTCAAGTTCTTTAAATTGCTCTTCACAGGAGTCGAGTTGACCTTTGAGAGATTTTATTTCCTGATCTTGGTCCCTAATGACCTCATTATGCTGCTCCAGGGGAGACTGCATCATTTCAGGATGATCTATGGAAATGCCTTTACCCTTTATTGAGCCAGAAGCATCAAGCAAGGACAGTTCAAGCTGAAAATAAACAGAGCAAAATGCATGGGTAAACTATCCAGGAACTTGGGGGCTCGAGATTTGGAGCCAGGAAAAGAATCAACACCCCGTGCGATGACACAAGGTTTTGATCCTTGGGGGCTACGGTATATGTACCTGGCGACTTGAAGAAAATTGCTCAACTAGGCCGCGCAGCAGAGCAGCATGCTTATCTCCAGCAGCAATTATGGCATCCGCAATTGACTTGGAACTATTTCCTGGAGCTGGAATTCTATCTTCAGTGGATACCCTACCAACAGCAGGAGTTGCGGATGGAGCTGCGACTGGAGTCGTGGCAGGAGCCGCATCTGCAATACCTTCCTCCAGGGAGGGCCTTGGATGAGTCGCACCATTACTGTTTCCCACGTTTTCATCAGCAGCATCATCCTCGCTCATAGCTGGCTGAGAAGAAGTGGGATGAGAATTAGACTTGGTATCCTCTTCAGCATGGCCCTGCAAAACATTGATGGGTTAATAAGCTGACCTAGCAGAGCCGCAACATTGAAAAGAAGGCGAACCATACCCAGAGGCGACACGGATACTCTTCATCAGGCAACCAGAGGAAGGAGAAGATAAACCTTGCAAATCTGAACCTACAGAGTATGAAAAGAAGTGGTGATCAGCAATTCCTTGCCAAAAATACGCAAGCACAAAAGGAAAAGGAGAGAGTCGCAAACAATTACCCGAGCTTATTGAGAAGCAGTCCTTTGCAACAGCCTCGGAAGAGAAAGCAGCCTTGTTGGGATCAGCAAGTTTTAAAGATTTGGCAGTTCTTGTTTCTACCAGTAGCGCCAAGGCTTTGCGGCGTTTCTCAGGCTGCGCGGGGTCTTCTGAGCTCTTGCATAAAATACGCTTCGAGGACCTGCGAGGCACCTCAGGAAGTTCCAAGAAAGGTGTATTTGGAGTCGAGGACAGAAGAGCGTCGGCCATTTGTTGCTCCTCTTCAGAAGCGCTACCCTCGGCTCGGAGACAATATCGTGCATAACTGTATCTTCGCCAAAGGCTGCGGCTTGCTTTGACGACTCAGCCGCGGTTTCTTGGTTCAAGTCGTCCTCTGAGGGAAGAACCCAGAAATAGGGATCGATCTGAAAAGGAGCTCAGGTCAGAAATAATTAATTTTGGAGAAGGAATTTTCGAGGAAACAGGTGACAAGTAAACATTACCACAAAAGGCTTGTGCTCAGCCCAGAAGGGAGCAAGCCCGACGTTATCATACGAGTCGATATCCTCGTCCGTCACTCGGCGAATGAAATTTATCCATTCCCCTTTGTCCCAATCTTCAGGGCAAGTACGGTCGACGTCGTTTGCATGACAAGTGAAATCCACCATAAGTCGCGAGCGGCGACTCACAGGCTGAATTCGCCACTTAGTCCAGCAAGATATGAGATCTAATCCAGTGAGACCATGGAGTGTCAGCGCCCTCACCTTGTCTAAAGGGATTCGATAAAGGGCAACGAAGAAGGATCAGATTTAGAAGACAGAGCATCGGTAGCCTCGAAGGGAAGAGGAGACCAAAGAGGAAGAGGAATTTCACCCTCAGGAGAAGTGTTTTTACAATAGAAGAATGTCCTTTGCCAATCCTTGATTTTCTTGGCAAGGTTAGTTTTGGGAAAATACTACCCCTACGGCGTTGGAAGGAAATGGCGCCGCATTGGAGAAAAGGACCATCTGTGGTTTCCCTTTGACTATTGCAATTGAAAAGAGCAAGCCAGAAATCTATTGAAGGCGGGATACCCAGATAATCTTCGCAGAGGACGTGGAAGTTGCTCACTTGCAACATCGAATTAGGGCCAATATCATGGAAGCGGAGACCAACCGCTGCATCAAGGAGCGGAAGAAGAGAGAGCCGGGGGCTTGAACCCGCGCTCAACATGCTCCGCAAATATCACTACTTCTCCTGGTTGAGGGTTGGGAATTACCTCCTCACCGGCCGCCCGCCATTCGCATTGATCTTTTGGCGGAAGAAGGCCCCGTGCAGATAGGGATTCCAGGAAATCTTCGTCGACCCACGAGCCTTCCCAGTTGCACTTGCGGCGAGACATTTTCTCAGATTGATGGAGATCTCCACCGAAGGATTGTGAGTACGAGAAGCGAGATTGGAGGCGGCGGAAAGGAGCAGCGGATGCGTAATGCAGGACTTGATGCAGAACGCTGGGAAAAACGATGAGCCAAGATAAATAGCCCAGACGCGGAAGACGTTTAGATCTGAAAATCAACCGTCAAGGCAGGTTAAGTCGCGTTCTTGAGCCGCCAAGAAGAGTTATAAGCCGCAGATTGGAAATATGAAAATTGGAGTTCAGCTGGGATAATTCATGTGCGCGGCTCAGGGGTTTGTTAAGACAAAAAGCCTTCACTCGAAATCCAAGCTAAACTTGGGGGCTAATGTCGGGGGAATACTTTCTGGATTAACCCGCGGCCCAGTGCGACTTACTTACTCGCACGGACAAAGGCCCACTTGGGAGCAAGCCCAATATTGAACCGCCATAAGGGGAAAGATCTAGAAGACATATCCCGGAGGACGTGAAGACCAAGTAGTCTCCGAGTAGGCCTCTGTGGACGTATTCCTTATGGGGGAAGTTTCCTTTGTAACCTAGCGAGCCTCTGTGTATATAAAGAGGACTCGCAGGACTTAGAGGGGTCAAGCTATCAAGCCCTAAACCCTAGCTCATACGGCGAGTACCAGATCGGATCGCCTCCATTGTAACACCTCGATTATCATATCAATACCAATCTAGGGTAGGCAGGAAGTAGGTCTTTTACCTCACATTGAGGGGGCCGAACCTGGGTAAATCTGTGTTGATCTTTGTTCCTGCGATCCCAAGCTCGGAGATGCTTGACTCGCGTAATCCCACACCTACGAAGTCATCTATGACACCTGACGTGACAAACCCACGACAGCGGCGCCTTGGAGGATCTGGAGAAGAAAAGGTCAGAAAGTGGCCAAGGGAGACACTGGAAGCCGCAGCAGGAATGAGGAAGAAGGGGAGCAACTTACGACGCGGCCGCATCCACCCACTTTATTTTCCTCTCGCGCCGAGGCTGGGAGGCGATGACTTTCGGCGCCTCCAGAGTCTTCTCGGACTCGGAGGCCCCAAGTAGAGTTCTAGAAGGGCGATCATGGATCGCCTTCGAGCGAAACCCACGGCGAGGCGGAGGAGACTCTTCAGGGGACTCCCCCTCAATACGTTGCGACGGAGCAACACAGAAGGGGCTCTCGTCGTGATCCTCGTCTCCCGATGAGATGTCAAGGACCTCTGCGGCTGGCTCAGCCGCTCGCGGCGGGTCCGCATCCTCTCTTGGGGATCTGGCGCCTTTTGTAGATTTCTCGCCATCAGAGGTAGAATCCGCGGAAGACCCCGACGCCTCGTCGTCCCCTTTGGCTGGCCCCACCGGAGCTGCCTGGAGAGAGGCCTCCGCGGGTTTCTCTCTCCCCATCGAGATCAGTCCCCATGCCGAAAACTCCGGCATCGGTGTCAGGCGCTCGAGGCGCTCCGGCATCTCCAGCCGGTGCAGCGGCTTGGCGAGCTTGTCCGCTGGCTCGAGGATTTCGGGAGCCATGAATAGGGTGTTCAGGATGCTCCGCACCACTACTCCCTTCAGGCTTGCGCTGCCCAGGCACATCTTGTCCGATCTTCCCGAGAATAGCCACATCGGCTTCACATGGGACTGGAGCGGAGCGATGCGCCACATCATGAAGTCCCTGGTCACCATCTGGCCGGTGACGCCATGCGCGCGGGCCTCGGCGAGGCGCCCCTCCACGTGGCTGAGAGAAGAATGGCACAGGGGGAAACTGCCCCAACCGCCGTGCTTCACCGGGGGTCCCGAGGGCAGATCGAAAAAGGGACTCGCCTCCGAGATCTCCACGTAGAACCACCGCTTACGGAAGTCCTCCACGTTCTTCGGCATGCAGGTGATGGGGACTGTATCCTTCCAGGCGATGGGGATGTAGTGTTTCGCCATGCCGTCAGTAATCCGGAAGGAGACGCAGCCCGTTGTCTCAGAGAATGCCGTCAAGCGCAGGGCGTAGTAGCTGCGGAACAGATCTACCGAGGGCATGACCCCGACATACGCCTCGAAGAAATAGGCGAAGATGGAGAGAGTGAGAACGGAGTTGGGGTGGAGATGGAGTGGGTGGATTCGGTAGTGCTTCAGGATGGCGATGAAGAACTCGGAGAAAGGGGGGACGAGCCCCACGTACAAAGTATGGAGGAAGATGGAGTAGAAGGGAGCCCCGAGGCCTCCGGGGGAGCCCCTAGGACGGAGCTTCGTTTTCCCCCGCTCGCTGAAGTCGGAAGAGGCCATGAACCGCACCCCCTCTAGCTTCTCAAGGGTCCGCATGAGGCTATCCTCCAGGGCAGGCCTCCGGGCGCGATCGCGCCCTGCCGAGGTCCCTCTGTCAGATGAGGCCACGGCCTTGGCTTTCTGAGCGGCGGTGGCTTTCTTTGGCGACATCGCGGCAGCGGCGGGAGCCCTGGGAAGTTGTGGCGCAAGGGGAGAGAAGGCGAAGATGAATGGGGAGAGTGATGGGGAACCGTGCCGGTTCCTTTGCCCTTAACCTCCGCGTGGAGTGGTTCCGGCAGACGTGGCAGGCCCCCCCCCCCAACCACGACCGAGGTATCGAAGAAGCCGATTCGGCCCCAAGCAATAACTGCCTAGCGTGTGTCTCGGCCCAGAACGGCTGTCTTGGGCCCTCGGCGCTTCACCTCCGCGTAGGCTGCAGTTTCTCCATCGAGGGCCCGGGGGCTACTGTCGGCCCAATGGAAACTGGGGTATCATGGGCCGGCCTTTCTGGTCCCAGGCATTTGAATGCGAGACACGGCTAAGGACCAGGCCATGACGCCTGGCGAGGTTCGCGAGGATCTCTGCCTCGCGGGGGTTTCAATGCTGAAGAAAATGACTAAATCCCCGTGGCCAGGGGACCGCCTCGAGAGACCCTCCCTTCTCGAGGCGTCAGAGCACTCGAAGTGCTTGGCGAGACTTTGCCATCTTGGCAGGGCGCACATGGGTCCTGTACTTCGTAGCAGGACGACGTACGCATCTGTGCAAGCTGACGAAGGGGCCGCAGTTGCTGTTTCCATGCTTAAAGGGGAGCGACAAAGTTGCCCTAAGCGGGGAGGATTACCAAGCATGCCACTCTGGTGCTAAGGGGACAACCTGCCGCTCCGCTCCAACGACGACGTCACTGGAGTGACACCATGAACCTCCAGAGTGCCAGCCACTACTCTGGCCAGACAGTGGCAGGGCCTGACAAAGACCAGCAAGACCAACACGGTGGACCATGTCCACAACCTCCTGGACCAGGGGTGCGCCGCCCTCCTGCACCGGCACCGTGGAGGAACCCTAGCTTCCACCCCTGGGCCTATATAAGGAGGAGGGGCACCACTGGAGAAGGGGATCGATCATTCCTTCACCCAAGGCTACTAGTCCACATAGAGAAGAGAGCTCTTACTCCCAAGGAGCTCCACCATTGTTGTAAGCTTCGCCCTCAGCAAGCAACTCTATACTGTAACCTCTCGAAGCAGTGCAATACAACACAGCAGGAAGTAGGGTCTTTACTCCTCAAGAAGGGCCTGAACCTGGGTACGTGCCCGTGTCCATCTCTGCCGTGATGAGTTCTCACAAGTTTGTCGAGCTTGGTCGCCGAGGTTGACGAGTGTTAGATAAGTGTCATGTTCAGCCCCTCTCGATTCCTGGTTCTTGGGGACTATTCTCCGACATTTGGCGCGCCAGGTAGGGGGCTGAGGCGCGCTTTTCAACCTCCTCTTCAACCTCTCCAGCACCATGGCTCAAACTCGAGCTGAGCATCTCGCACGCCGCACGAACACCAATGGCAGGGCCACCACCGAGCCTGCTCCAGGCCGCAACCCGCGTGGCCGTCCCCGCGCCAACCGCATGGCGCGCCGCAATGACCCCGAGCCCCATGCTGAGGAGCCGGAGGAAGAGGAAGCCTCTTCCCTGCACCCTTCCATGGACCAGGGGGCTTCATCGCAGAGCCGAGCCGCGCCAAGCCCAAGCGCCGCGCTTTTCATGGCGCAAGAGCTCCTACGTTATCGTCCCACCGAAGAAGGCCAGGCCAACTGGCTGGCGCGCATCACTGAGCTCGTGCACGCTGCCGGCGTCCCCGGGGCCCCGGTCGCCTCATGCTCAGTGGTACGCCACTCGGGGCACACAGGACATCCCGCGCTAGGCTCTCCTCCTCCTCCTCCCCTGCCTCCGCCGCCCCCACCGCCGGCGAGAGACCACAACGCCCCGTCCCACGCCTCCTCTCCACGCGATTGTCAAATCGTGGTGAGGACGGCCCCGGACCTGCGGGTGGAGATCGAGCGCCAGAAGGAGCGCAACAATCGAATCGTCGATGACATTGCCGCTGCGGGACGCCAGAACCGCAACGCGAACGCCGCCATCACGACGTACGCCACGAGCTGCACTGCCTTCACGAGGAAGCTGTGCAAGGTAGCTTGGCCATACAAATTCAAGCCAGACCTGCCTCTGCGCTACGACGGCCAGACCAACCCCCTGGAGTTCCTGCAACTCTACACCGTGGCCATCCAGGCCGCGGGGGGCGACGACAAGGTCATGGCCAACTGGTTCTCCATGGCCCTTAAAGATTCAGTGCTCTCCTGGCTGATGAACCTCCCTGACGATTCCATCGACTCGTGGGAAGACCTCTGCAGGCGCTTCATGGCGAACTTTAAAGGCACGTATGAGCGCCCCCTCACCTACAACGACCTCCGCGTTGTACGCCAGAAGTCAGGCGAATCCTGCGGAAGTTCATCCAGCGTTTCAGCCAGGTCTGCAACAAGATCGCAAACGTCGAAGACTCGCAGGTCATCGCCGCCTTTAGGGAGGGCGTCTCGAACTGCAGGATGCTCGAGAAGCTTGGTATCCACGACACGCTCACCTCGGTGTCTAAGCTCTTCGACCTGGCAGACAAATGCGCCAAGGCTGAAGAGGGTCTCCTCTTCAAGAAAGAGGTGGAGGAGGACGACAAGACCAAGAACAAGAACACCGAGAAGCGCAAGGTCACCACTGTCCTCGCATCAGAGCGCGATGACAAGCTGCCTCGCGGGGACCCTTCAGGGGTCACGAATAAGAAACAAGCCACAAGCATGTACTGCATCTATCACAACAGGACCAACCACAACACTGAGGATTGCTGGGAGCTGAAGGAACTCTCCCAGAAGCGTCAGCAGCAAGAGGACCGCGGCGGCCACGGGAGAGGCCATGGCGGCCGCGGAGGTGAACGCTATAGCGCCAACGGCGACCCGCCGCCTCAAGAGGTCCAGAACACGGCTGGGCAAAACAACAACCTCCCTGACGATAACCCTGGGGCTACCAAGCTCCCAAAGGGATCGCGGCCTGCATACTTGGCGGGGCTCAGGCGCCACGGTCGAACAACCACTTCAAGCAGTTCGCACGAGCGGTCAACGCCGCCCTCCCGAGCACTAAGGCTGCTCAACCCCTCAAGTGGTCACAATATCCAATTGCCTTCAACTCCAGCGACCACCCCAAGTCCACCCAGACGGTGGGTACCATCCCGCTGATACGCACCCCCACCATCAACAACATCGCTGTCTCAAAAACGCTCATCGATGGTGGGGCTGGCCTGAACGTCATATCCGTCGAGACCTTCGAGCAGCTCTAGGTGCCATACGACAAGCTCATGCCTTCCAAGCCCTTCGCGGGGGTGACCGATGGACTCATCACCCCTCTGGGGAAGTGAGGTTACCATCACATTTGGCACCCGCGAGAACTATCGCACCGAACTTGTCGACTTCGATGTCGCATACATCGGGCTGCCCTACAACGCCATCCTCGGCTACCCAGCCCTCGCGAAGTTCTTGGCTGTCACTCACCATGCGTGGAACAATTTTTTACCAAAGATTTCATTCTTTCCCATGCTTGGGCAACATGTTCATTATTAAATTGCTTGAAATTCATAATGCTACTTCTCAAGGATATAATCTTAGCAGGAGGATAATATTTTTCAATAAAAGCATCTTTGCATTTAGTCCATGAATCAATAATAATTCTAGGCAAAGATAGCAACCATTCTTTAGCTATTCCTCTCAAAGAGAAAGGAAATAATTTTAGTTTTATAATATCCCCATCTATATCCTTATACTTTGCATCTCACAAAGTTCAACAAAATTATTAAGATGGGCAGTAGCATCATCAGTACTAACACCAGAAAATTGCTCTTTCATAACAAGATTTAATAGAGCAGGTTTGATTTCATAAAAGTCTGCTTTATAAGCAGGTGGAGCAATAGGAGTGCATATGAAATCATTATTATTTGTGCTAGTGAAGTCACACAACTTGGTGTTCTCAGGAGTACTCATTTTAACAAAAAAGAACACTAGGCCAAAATAACAAAATAAAAGCAAGTAACTATTTTTTTTGTGTTTTTGATAAAGAGAGCAAACAAGACAAAATAAAAATGAACTAAGCAAGACAATAACAAATTAAAGAGATTGGAAGTGAGAGACTCCCCTAACAGAAGGCTTGACCTCCCCGGCAACGGCTCCAGAAAAAGTGCTTGATGACGTGAAAGTCACACGTTCGTTGGGAACCCCAAGAGGAAGGTATGATGAGTGCAGCAGCAAGTTTTCCCTCAGTATGAAACCAAGGTTTAATCGGACCAGTAGGAGATCAAAGTCACTTCTGAAAGTTGTTGGTGAAGGAGTGCAGTGCGGCGCAACACCAGGGATTCCGGTGCCAACGTGGAACCTGCACAACACAATCAAACTACTTTGCCCCAACTTAACAGTGAGGTTGTCAATCTCACTTGCCTGCTGAAAACAAAGGATTAGACGTATAGTGTGAAAAATGATGTTTGTTTGCAGAGAATGATAAAGAACAATGATTGCAGTAGGTTGTTTTTCAGATGTAAAAGAATGGACCAGGGTCCACAGTTCACTAGTGGTGTCTCTCCATAATAAATAACTAACATGCTGGGTAAACAAATTACAGCTAGGCAATTGACAATATTGATAAGTGCATAACATGCATGTGCAAGTTGTGGTGTCTACTATGAGATTCATCTGGGCATTACGACAAAGTACACAAACCGCTATCCAGCATGCATCTATGCCTAAATAGTCTACCTTCAGGTTAGCATCCGTGCCCCTTCCAGTTTTAAGTTGCAAGCAACAGACAATTGCATTAAGTAAAGTGCATAATGTAAATAACACATTCATCCTTAGACAAAGCATCATTAGGTTACCCCTAGTGGCAATAGCACATCCACAACCTTAGGGGTTGCTGTCACTCCCCCAGATTAAATGGAGACTGAAACCACTATCTAGCATAAATACTCCCTCTTGGAGTCACAAGCATCCACTTGGCCAGAGTATCAACAAGCAACGGAGAGCATGCAAGATCATAAAAGACATAGACATAATATTCAGTATTCAACTTGACATAGTATCAATATTCATCGGATCCCAGCAAACACAACATGTAGCATTACAATAAGATGATTTTGATCATGATAGGCAGCTCACAAGATCTAAACATGATGGCACAAGAGGAGAAGACAACCATCTAGCTACTGCTATGGACCCATAGTCCAAAGATGAACTACTCACACATCACTCCGGAGGCAGGCATGGCGATGTAGAGCCCTCCGGTGATGATTCCCCTCTCCGGCAGGGTGCCGGCTAGAGCTTCAGAACCCTCCCGAGTTAGGGTTGACGGCGGCGGTGGCTCTGGAACTTTTCGTGGAAATTGACTCGGGTACTTAGGGTTTTCCCGAGGAAGGCAATTTATAGGCGAAGGGGCAACGTCGGTGGAGGCCCGTGGCATCCTCACCACGTGGCGGCGCGACAGGAGGTGGGACCACGCCACCACATGGTGAGAGCGGCCCACGGTCCCCTTCGTCTCTCATTCGGACTCCGTGTACGTGTCAGAAAAATAGGGACTTTGCCTTTTGTTTTGTCCAATTCCGAGAATATTTCCAGAACAAATTTTGTGAAACAAAAAACAACAGAAAACAGGAAATGACACTGTGACATCTTGTTAATAGGTTAGTCCCAAAAAATGCATAAAAAGATATAAAGTGTTTATAAAATATGTAGCAATTGGCATAATATAAGCATGGAACATCAGAAATTATAGATACGTTGGAGACGTATCAGAGAGCGTGTGTGGGGTGACGTGTACATTAGTTAGAGTAACGGGGGGTGGTGAGTGCGGTAAGTTGACAACTGTAATATCGCGATCCACTTGGGTGTTTACCTTACTTTGTTGCCTCACTAGGGATAAACAAAAATACCATGCTACAAGGGTTGTGGGTGACTTTCCACTTCTCCGTGACTAGATCTAGCATGTTCTTATTTTAACTTCATGTCATGATACTTAAAGCTATACTCTAAGTTATCTTAATTACTAAGGTGTCATGATTTAGTTCGCATCTTGGTGGAGTATAAGTGAGATTAATAACCAAAAGATCTCTATGTTAGGACGTGATGCCCATATAATTAGTAACTTGTCATTAAACTTTGTGTTGCAATCTCATATGTCAACTCCTATGTTCCATTGTCTACCACTTTATTAAAGACAGAGTGCATTTGTGAAACCATGAACCCCGGTCCATTTTTAATCATAAGAAACACCTTTCCAACAACTTTTACCACTTTTCCATTTTCTGCTATTATTAAATCCGAAAATACAAAAACACGTTTACATCTTGCATTCATCATAAAAAACCCAAAAATATCATTTATCATTGTTATCATCATCCTTGCACATTTATTCACCACTATTGCATATTTATTTCTTGTTTGCATTGCATAAATATCTTGATATCATTCTTACACCTTGTGCTTGACAACCACAGGTGAGGTTGAGGACCAAGACATTTAAATTTGTTTTGTAGGTAAGCAAAGAAGGATAGGAAGATAAATCTTTCACTACTGATTCCCCGAGAGTTTGATATTAAACCCTCGAGTCACCCTCGTGGGGAAAACATGTCTTCCACTTACTACATACCCTGCACTTGGAGGCTCAACCTAACCACGTATACTTTATCTTGCAGGTAGCTACTGAAGGCTATCACTTCTACAGGTATCAAGTACTTTCTTCGATAATTGCTTGTTCAACCTTAACAAAGTTTTGCATCATTGTGAAGACCAACACTTAGTTCTTAATTGGGAGAAGTGTCACTTCATGGTTACTGAAGGTATTGTTCTTGGGCATAAAATTTCTGGAAAAGGAATAGAAGTTGATCCAGCAAAGATAGAAGCTATTGAAAAGCTACCATACCCAAGGGACAACAAAGGTATAAGAAATTTTCTTGGGCATGCAGGTTTTTACCATAGGTTTATTAAAGATTTCTCCAAAATATCAAAACATCTAACCAATCTTTTGCAAAAGGATGTGCCTTTCTCTTTTAATGATGATTGCATTGAATCCTTTAATATTTTGAAGAATGCTTTAATAAGTGCTCCTATTATTCAACCTCCTGATTGGAAATTGCCTTTTGAAATTATGTGTGATGCTAGTGATTATGCAGTTGGGGCTGTTTTGGGGCAATGTGTTGATAAGAAACTGAATTTTATCTATTATGCTAGTAGAACACTTGATGTTGCTCAAAGAAATTATGCTACAACTGAAAAAGAATTTTTAGCAGTACTATTTGCTTGTGACAAGTTTAGACCTTACATTACTGATTCAAAAGTCACATTGCATACTGATCATTCTGCTATTAAATACTTGATGCATAAGAAAGATGCTAAGCCTAGATTAATAAGATGGGTACTTTTATTGCAAGAATTTGATTTACACATTGTTGATAGGAAAGGGGAAGATAATCAAGTAGCTGATCATCTCTCTAGAATGGAAAATATACCTGATGATCCTATTCCTATTAATGATAGCTTTGCTAATGAACAACTTGCAAATATTAATGTTTCTAGTGCTAAAGTTGCATCTCCATGGTTTGCCAATTATGCAAATTTTATTGTTGGTAAAGTTTTACCTCCACACTTCACCTATCAACAAAGAAAGAAATTCTTTTATGATCTTAGACATTATTTTTGGGATGATCCTTTCCTTTATAAGAAAAGTGTGGATGGTATTATTAGACGTTGTGTACCTGAGCATGAACAACAGGCTATTATAAGAGATTGTCATGATAGTCCCTATGGGGGGCATCATGCAGGAGATCGCACAGGAGCAAAGGTATTACAATCTGGTTTTTATTGGCCTACTTTATTTAAGGATTGTGCTGAATATGTTAAATCTTGTGATAAATGTCAAAGAGTAGGAAATATTGGTAGGAGAAATGAAATGCCTATGAATTATTCTTTGCCACTTGAGCGATTTGATGTGTGGGGTTTTGACTTTATAGGACCTTTCCCGAAGTCAAAGACAAAGCATACTCACATTTTGGTTGCAGTTGATTATGTTACAAAGTGGGTGGAAGCAATTCCAACCAAAAGTGCAGATCATGCCATAGCAATGACGATGCTAAAGGACATCATATTTTCCAGGTTTGGTGTTCCTAGGTTTTAATTACTGATGGTGGTTCTCATTTCTTGCATGGTGTTCTTAGAAAAACTTTGGCAAAATATGATGTTAACCATAGAATTGCATCTCCTAATCATCCTCAAACAAGTGGACAAGTTGAATTAAGTAATAGGGAAATCAGACTCATTTTGGAAAAGACAGTTAATAAGTCTAGATCTAATTGGCCACTTAAAATTAATGATGCATTATGGGCTTATAGAACTGCTTTTAAAAATCCTATGGGAATGTCTCCTTATAAAATGGTCTATGGAAAAGCTTCTCATTTACCTGTTGAGTTAGAACATAATGCTAGATGGGCTATTAAACACTTGAACTTTGATTTTAAGACTGCAGGAGAGAAAAGAATTCTTGTCTTAAACCTACTAGATGAATGGAGAAATGAAGCTTATGAAAGTGCTAAATTGTTTAAAGAAAAGTTAAAATTTGACATGACAAGAAAATTAAGAGAAAGGAATTCAAAGTAGGTGATCAAGTTTTATTATACAACTCTCGCTTTTCAGTTTTCTGCAGGGAAGTTAGCTTCAAAGTGGCAGGGACCATTAGTGATACAGGAGGTGTAACATTCAGGAGCTATCTGTCTTCACGGTGACATGAAAGGTAAACCTCATGTAGTTAATGGACAACACCTAAAACCTTATATTGCAGGAAAGAGCTTCGTCGGAATGGTAGAAGAGTTGAATTTACAAACACCGGAGGAGGTAATTGAGAGAAACTAGACAAAGTCATTTTTTTATAGAAGGTAACTTAATGTTGGAAAGTTTCTCGGAATTGCATAATATTTTACGGAAGTCATTTTTGATGGAAATTAACGTGTGGGACAAGAAAACTGGACGAAGCGGAGACCCGAGGAAGGAAAGAGGGGGTCCCACGCGGCCAGGTACAGGGGCCGCATGGGCCCACTTCTTTTGCCCCCCGGAGTCCTTTTTCGTCTCGTTTTCGATCTCGACGCTTCGTCTTGACCTAAAAACCCTCAATATATACCCCTCTCTATCGATCTAATCTCACACCGAGAGCTTTCGAGCGATTCTTTCTTTTGATGTTTCTGCCTGTCATGTTTTTAGCCATGTCTTCGGGAGACTCCTACCAATGCTCCTCCATGGACGACGATGATGATGAACTCGAGGGCCTCAGCCCCATGTTCATATGGAGGAGGAATAGGAAGAGGAAGGACTACTCCGACGATGAAGACTACAAGCTCGACGAGGAAGAGGTGGAGAAAGAAGAAGCTGAAGAAGGAGAGTACAAGCCATTCGTCGACATTGCACCTCTGGTGACAACACCTCCTTCACCCATTGCTGTTGCCGGTGTGAGGGTGAACCACTCTCTTGGAAACAAGAGGCAGACGGCGTGCATAAGCACCGGAGGGAAGGTTCCCAGGCCCTCACTTGCAAGCAAAAACGTGGTTTCTACTCTTATTGACAAGGAATTTGTCATGTCACGAAGGACGGACACCGGGGATACGGGACACCCTCTTTGTAGATTTGGTAGGGGCGCGAAGGAGGCTGGAAGACGTCTCCCGGAGAAGTACCATCGGCGAGCTCTCCGTCACTCTCTCTCTCTCTCTGCGTGTGTGGAAAACAAACAAGGGACATAGCGATCTACCCAGGTTCAGGCCGCCCGAAGGCTAACAGCCCTACTCCTGCATGTCTGGATAGATGGAGGTATCATGGTGTGGCTACAATGGAGTCCCGGCGAGGTACCCGGGAAGGGTTTTGGCGAGAGGAGGAAGAAAGGGCAGATCCTGGCCCTGAGGAGATCACCTCCCTTTTCCTCTCTGCCCTAGCTATCTCCAGCTGTGCTCTGGCTTGTGTCTTGCCTTGGATTCGTCCTCTCCTCCTCGCCATGACTTGGCCCTCCTTTTATAGATAAGGGGTGCCACAAGGGTCACGCGAGGAGCGTGAGGGGGTCTTGGCGGGAAGTTCCCCCTCTTTGTGGTAGAGGTGAAGACGTGGCCTCTTCTCCTCCAAATATCTTCCTCTGGTTTGGTGAGATCCCATGCCCTTTGGGGGAAAGCGAGGTGGAGGAAAGCTGGCATACCGCAGGTGGTGCTCTCTGCTTGCACCTTGCTTCCCAAGTCTTCTAGGTTCTTCTACTATCTTCGGGAGGGTGCTGGAAACCTTATCTTCGTCTGGTACGGCTCGATACCCGAGAGGGAGTCCGGCCCTGCCAGGGCCTCAGGCTCTCGGGGTTCTTCTTCTCTTCCGGGGTGCGAGGGACCCCGGGGTCCTTCGCACCCGGCAGGCTTGGATGATGCGCGGGGTGCTCGCCAGCTTTGCACCGCGCCTTGGTCTTGTCCATCTTCACGCTGGGCCCACGGGCGGTGGACCCAGTTTGGCAGCACTAGGGGAACCCCGTGTTCCACTGCTGCGACAGAATTCCAGCGTGCCACCCAAGAGAACTATCCTGGTGAATGGGATCGCAAGATCCCCAACAAGAAAGTACCAAGCCCGGAGTGGAAGCCTTGCAAGGAGACGGTGGAGAAGAATCTCATGCAAAAACTGGGAGAAGCCGCAAGCAAATTTGAACAAGCCTACAACCTTATGATGAGCATTATTGGAGATCTTGAAGAAAATTACTATGAAGACAACAAGAAAGAAGAGAGGAAGTTCTAGCTAAACTTCAAGCTTGGGGGAGTTCACCCTAGTCTTTATCTCTACTAGTTTATCATATCTATCTAGTCATGGTGTGTTTTGCTTTAATCGTTTAGTTATCAATATCTCTTAGGCGTGTGTGAGCTCATGGAGCATTATCATGTATCTCTATCTTGCGGTTTATCAATGGTGTCATCCATGGTTCTCTTGTTTGGAGATTTATGGGTAACACTCATGCAAATGAGTGTGGCATATTTAGAGTTTCAGTCACATCTTCCCTTCAAATTAATTAACTTGAGTGTGTTGGACAATTGTAGAAGTATCTCATTATAAAATAAATAAAGAGTCAATATGAATTGGAATTAATAGTTTAAAGTTGAGACGTGGTCTTGTAGGATAAAAAGTTGAGAAGGAATAATGAAAAGGATATAAAATACTCTTGTTAGAATCTAGTTTCTTTTGAGCAAATTAATGATCATGGATATTTCAATACTTATGCTCTTGAATGTGTATGAAAAGGAAGGCACCTGAAGTTTCAGTTAGCCATGGAAAGTGTAAGATAAAGGTTGTATGGAGCACAGGAACTTGATTGAGATATCCATGACTAAAGTTTGCACTGTTACTAGAGAAGCAAGGTTGACAACAGTTTTTATATCTGTCTGTCTTTTCATTTGTCTTCTTTGAACTTGTTATCCAATGAGAGTTTATCTTGTCTTTAAATTTCAGAAAAGTATAAAATATTATAATGCGTGACATAAAGAGCAAAAGCATGTGAAAAATAATATGATTCGGTTGTCCAACATACAATGGTTATTTGTTTTCAAAAGTAAGGGGTGATTGCTAGAGCTTCTACTTATGTTGCCCTCATGTGTATGACTTTTAGTTCATTAATCTTATCTTGAAACTGAATATGATGATGATACAATGCTCATATTTATTTATCAACCATAAGTCCATTGATGCATGTAATGATCTATGTCCTTACTTACTCGAGGACGAGTAAAGGTTTAAGCTTGGGGGAGTTGATACGTGCATTTCGTATCATCATTTATACAACTTTTAGTATCATATTAGAACTAGCTGGGTGGCCCGCGCATTTGCGCGGCTAGCATATCTATTTGATGTTATATCATTGCTATCACATTATTTTAAATTCAGAAAATATTATCCGATAAATAAAAATTTAATACTTTAAGAACATATTTGTAGTTTCACTTGTTTTTTCTCAAATTCACATAAATTAGCCATGGCTTGTAGTTTCACTTTGTTCTATTTTTATTCTGTCATTATGTCCAACAATATATTTTAACGTTGCATGTTTTATGTTTTTCTCCTTCCTCCTCTTTTCTTTACAATTGAAAATTTAGAGTTAAAATTTAGAATTATTTAAGTCACGTGTAGCTCCTTCCTTCTCTTTTTTATGTTGGGTTGACATATTTTTTAAAATACATATTTTTCCATTTTTTCTTCAGTTAGTTGTATTTAATTGTCCATTAATTTTCTCAGCACATACATATTTCAGCGCTTGTACATCACGTTCCACACTCATGATCTAATAAATACACAGCATTTCTAGTAATTAATAAAAAAGTAAAGCATGAAAGTTAAATCCGCTTTCTCTTCTATACCAGGACTATACCCAATCCTATGACCGAACCAAAGAATAAACCCATTTCTCCTGTATTTCAGGCCATGCTAACACCTACATCTAATTTATGATAGAGAGTCAGAAAATTATTCTGTAAGTGTAAATAATCATAAAGTGCATATGGAATAAGAAATCACGATCAAATTACCATGCTGAGGTACTTTCCAAAGCTTCGTTCAGTTTCAAAGAAAACAGCAAGGTATGCAATAAAGAGGACAATGCTAGATTTGATCTAGATATGAATTTACATAAACATCCCTTGATTATTCAGATTCAGAAGAGGCAAGATGGAAATATGTTTCTGAAATTTCAAAATAAACTTTGAATAATTAGCAGTAGAGAAGAAGCATGATAATTAGGAAAAAACATACTGGTTCAGATAACCATGATAAGTTACACCTTAATAAACAAAACCAACTATATTCTCCTGATGTGATGAAAAATTGAGATACTTTATAACTCCACAGTTTCACATTTAGATGTGAAATAATTCCATTCCAAAGCTTCGTTCAGTTTCAAAGAAAACAGCAAGGTATGCAATAAAGAGGGCGATGCTAGATTTGATCTAGATATGGATTTACATAAACATCCCTTGATTATTCAGATTCAGAAGAGGCAAGATGGAAATATGTTCCTGAAATTTCAAAAGAAACTTTGAATAATTAGCAGTAGGGAAGAAGCATGATAATTAGGAAATAACATACTGTTCAGATAACCATGATAAGTTACACCTTAATAAACAAAACCAACTATATTCTCCTGATGCGGTGAAAAATGAGATACTTTATAACTCCACAATTTCACATTTAGATGTGAAATAATTCCACAATTAATTTCACTTTTATAAACATTGGGACATCATGAATAATAGTAAAAATAATGTACAGCGAAATCATACATTTTTAGTAACTACTAACCTGCAAAATAAAGCTGCGTAATGAGCTTTTGTCCACGAATGCAGCATAAAGGTTGCAGACTTACACTATTCCATGAATAATGTATATTACCTTTTATTTACAACGGATTGCTGAGCAAGGACTTGAGGCTTCAGCTCAAAATAAGAGCTGGAAAAAAGTAATGCAACCTTCTCCCCTACAAAATTAACTCCTACGTGAGTATGTGCACCAAGGAACAGAGAGGGCCTCATTCTTGTAGTCCCCACTGCGAGTCATCCTAATTAAATACAATTTACAAAAATTCACTGATGTCGAGAAAACATCATGGTTTTGTGTGTTTGCTGCATTTGCTGGCATCCAAGTGTTAATTATATTAACACATCAAGAGAAAATTATAGGCTGCATGCTCTTATCATTCCGGATGTCCAACTATTTAAAACTTCTACTCTATATCTTATCTCATCGTAACAATGCCTATCTTGATAACAATCTCAGAATAAAAATGTAGACATAACCTTCCGAAAAAATGTTCGGTGTTTTTTCTCTTCCTGATGTTATACACTTAACTCGACAAAATCCCATAAATTTGTTGAGTTAATCTCTTTTATGAATTTCTTGTCCTAATGAATTGATTATAAGTGTCAATAGATGGAATAATGGTATAGAAATTGATAAGAATAAAAAAGAGCGCACCACCTCAATCCTTAACTTGCACTTCTACTAATGTAGATCTGGCACCAGCCTCTCTAGCAAAAGAAAATTCATGTCAATAACAGCTCCTGGAATCTGAAAGTACATACTGCATATAAAAATCATAGTGTTTTTCTATTTTTAATAACAAATTATGAACCCTAGCGATCAGTGCATGCGCAAAAAAACATATCACATTTGTTTTTCTAGGTATTTCATCGAGCACCTAAAGAAACAAAAATAAGAGTAAAACTTGAGAACACAACTCCATGCAATGAACTCCTAAGGCCCCGCTTGTTTTGTCTGGCAAGTTTCTGCTCCGTAATAATTACCTGCCCTTTACACGGGGTGGCCCGGATTTTTGTGAGGAGCTAAACAGGTATGTGATTAAATACCTCCGTGTTCGGTTAATATCCGACCTTCCAAGTGGGGCCTAAAGGGTAGTAAGTTGTGGATCATGAGTCCAGCTGTAAGAAAGGAATTAATTAACCATCACAAAATAATTATGCAATGTACTGACCTGATATAGAAGCCATACCAATTGTAAATCAAAAAACCGGTTCCATGACTAATTGGTTATTAGAAGATACCTTAAAACTAATGTATTACTACAATGCAATCTTCTTCAGTTCAAGAGGAGCAGTCGGATCTGAAACAGGACTATAGAAGTAAGTATTCATTGCTTGTCTAAGATCAGGATACTGGTTTCAGAGCAGAGTAATGGGCGTTAACCATCCTTAGCTGGGGTTGTCGGATGCACAAACTTGGCGCCGGCAATAGCGCAAACTTCTGCCAAATGCTGGGAAGAGAGTCTACACTATAGGGGAAGATACTCTCTTCTTTATCTCGTACTTGCTGACCCTATCAAAATTTCAGAAGCATGTAAGTGAAAAAATTCAGGCAAAGATATGGAAAGGTCACCAATATATAGTTTCGCCGAGACAATACGTCGACTCATATCGCCTGAGATGCAGTACGTGCGTACTGGATTAGTAGAAACTCGTCGATATGTTCCCAGGAATAGCTGATGGTTAGATGCAAAGCTCGACCCATACAAACAGGCTGCGTACGTGTATGGTGAATCATATGTACCAGCTATAAGAACGTGCCGACGTGATACATGTACATGCTAGCTCTTCTGTACACAGATCCATGTTGATTAATCTCCACGGATTATGTGTCGTAACTCCAAATAGATGAATCATGGCTAAACATACATGAAGATTGCGATCTGTTGTGCTGTCTTTCGCCTATCATTACGCCATCCAGGTAAGGGACATGCAGGTGTGACTACTCCGTTCCGAGGTTTTTCTGGCGCCCCGTTCGCCATCTCCTTCGCCGGGAGGTGTTTAGGCCAAATCTTAAGAATCCTCTAAAGCATCGCTGGGGCTACAGTCCGCCGTGCTGCTCCGTGCTCACCCGCTCTCCGGCGAACGCCTCCGCATCGCGCGCCGCGTCGCCGAGCGTGGCTTCCTAGTCCAAATTCCGATCGGTAATTTGTCCTGCTCTTGGCTGGGCATGGCAGCTGCCGCCGTAAGACCAATGATTGATAATTTCCATAAGATTTTCCTTATCGATCCCTAGCTCAGTAGCTCGCACGCGATTATTATATGGAATAGTCCATGTCGTGGACGAACAGGAAAGATATATCTAGCTAAGTCGTACGTGTCTTGATCAAAAAGATAAGTCGTACCTGCCTTGACAATAAAGAAAACGTACGTGTCTTTTCCAATCGTGGATCTTATTGACTCCTATATGCACATTGCAAGTACGATGATTAATCTACATCGTTCATTTTTCTTAACGTTACGGTGGTGAATCCTGGCCGTTAATTGTCTTGTGTTTTAATTATATAACTAGCTGAGTGGCCCGCGCATTTGCGCGGCTAGCTTTGTAAGCATTGTTAACTTACTACCTTTGCTATTTAGAATGTACGTCCTCACACAATATGATTAGATCCAGCATAAATTAAATCTTTTGGTGAGGTGTGTATAAGGGTTCTTATTCCCTCATTTTCTAATTTGATTTTGAATATATGTTACACCAATTCTTATATATAAATATTATTAAAACTGGCGATATATTTAAATTCATAAATAAATGATTCTTCCGGTGATTTTTCTTTTCATACTATTGTACCTTTTAATGTAACTTTTTTGTGTTGATTCTATACCAAGCATATCCTGACATGACGGCTATTGGGTAGACTATGATGATATGATAACATTATGCTTGCTTTAGAACTATGTATGTATGTGTGTGATTCATACCTTAGATGAAGAATTTCTAATTAAATCTGTGCATTGCTTGCTTATTACTTTGCCACTTTATCCCATGGACTCTCCGCTGCCTCATTTTTCTTGTTGCACCGTTTCATGTAGATGTCAGCAAATGTCAAAGCCGTAAGTTTTCCATGGCGCCGCTCATCAGAAACATAAGCTGCGCGCATAGGCGACCACGTCTACTGAACTTTCATTCACACGTGCAATTAACTGGAATCCTGCACCAAAATAATCTAATCAGAATCGACTTCATGCATTGGGTGGTCATTTGAAACAATGTTTTTGATGTAACTGAATAATAAACTTGAATCCATGACTGCTACACGCATGTGATCGAAAAATAACCAAGCACTCAAATGATGCAAAGTGCAGTCACACATCGATTACCAAATTATCAACCGTTTGGCGTCGCACCTGTGTTTACCTCTCTCGTAATGTCGACATCTACACGTTTTTTAGTTGTTTATGATGCAAAACCTCCAGCTGAAGCGAATGTCACTGTCTTGGACAACCACGTCGGCAAACTTCAAATTAATCTGGTTAAAATGTAAATGCATGGTTGGGGTGAAATATAACTGAAGACTTAGATATCCTTTATTTATTAGCGTATGCATTGTTGATTTAAAATTCTTGCTAAGCTTGGTCAGTCGGGCATGCATGTGTGCAGAGATAAAATTAATATTCTTCATGTGGTTGCATACAGCATATCAGAAACTGAGAAAATGAGCTTAACTCGAACCATCAAGGAGTGCAAGGAAAACAACTTCTGCTTCTAATCAACATCTACCGTGTATATGCATATGCTGCAGGCCCAGCGGCTTGTCGGACCGGGCGACTTCTTCCAGCAAACTCCCCTGGTGATATGTCGTTGACCGCCGGCGAGGCTGCATCTCCGGCAAGGTCAGTGTGCTGACTGCACCATGCACGATCCTTCACGGACCTGGACTTGTTTGACGACGACGAAGGCTCAGCTGCGGCTGCTTACACTTTTCAATTTCTTATCCCAAAGTTTGATTACAGGATGATTCATAACTTTCCTAATTCCTGTTTCATTAGCTGCTGGCCTTCAAGTTGTTCTTCACGTGCCCGGTGATGACCATGTCTATTATCGTGCATTCATGTACACATCTGGGGTTGTCGCCGGCTTCGCGAATGGTCAATCAGAGAATCAAGACCTGGTCAAGACCGTGTCTGGTTATAAGATCATTTAGTAGCTTTTGCTGGTGCTTAGCTCGACCCTTGAATCCCTTGATGCTCGCCCCTCAAAGTTGTGTGAGCTAAATGCCTGGTCGGTCGTCCATGTCGATGGTTGAACTGTGCTTGATGCACCTTAGTATTTTTCATTTGATCAAGCTAGCTCCTGGCCTCATCCATCTACCGATGGCTAAACTGCAGTCTCTTATTAAATCGCTGGAACCATGCACACATCCTCTCCATTAGCTAATCTTTCTGCGACGACGTCGATCGATCAATCTAAGAATTTCCGATCGATCTATAGCACATTGTTCACGCTGGAGAAGCGATATGTCATTGACCCCCGGCGAGGCTGCATCTCGACGTCGGGGCCAGCAAGGTCATCGGTGCTGACTGTACCCAGCGCGACCTATGATTGACCTGGTCGTATTTGACGATGCCGACGGCGCAGCTGCGGCTGCTTCCACTTTTCAATTTATTTTCCCATAATTTGATTACAGGATCCATTAGCTGCTAACCTGCAATCTGTGCTTCGCTTGCCCGATGATGATCATGTCTATTATCTCTGTTGTGGTCGCCGGCCGACGTCATCACGCAGCTCGTCTTCTTGACCTAGCCTGCTGCATGCGACGTTGATCTATCAATCAAATTTCCGGCCGATCGATGGTAGATTATTCCTTGCATCCATCCGAGGATACGATCCTGCATGTGGTCGCCGGCCAACGTCGCCCCACAGCTCCTTTTCTTCACGTAGCCTACCAGCCACAGCTCAGCCTTCGTTCCGTATGCCTTCGATTTGCCGACGGCGGATTTGGTGGTGTCCAGCCGTGAGAGGTTTGTGGGGTAGTACATGCACGTATTGGTAGCTTATATGCGTCCGCATTGGGCCGTCGGTTAGTGTCCGTTTGCTTTACAGATCAATGTACGTGGTCATGTCAAACACCTATCCGTCTATTTTCCTAATCTTAGGTACCGTGCACTTCCCAAACTTTTTTTCCTTTTCAGATTCCAGAACATGCCAAGGCTGGAGCTGGACATCTATCCACGCTGTGTAGTTTCCATGTGGAATTACGTGGATGTGTATCTTGTGCTGATAAATCTCCACCGTTTGTACTATGGTGCTAAATCTCCACCATTGGTTGTCTTGTGTTTTAATTATATAATAGATAGATGTTATTTACATTATTATATCACTGTTTTTGCATGTTTTAGATGATTTATGGGACTTTCATACAAAGTCCCTATTTTTGGTATTTAATTTCTGGGAGGCAGAAAACCTCTTTTTCTTGTTTTTAATGTTTCAGGAGCTACAAGGACTCAAATAATAAAAGGAAAATTACCACGCTGGTCTTTCATCGGGAGAAAGGCAGTGGGAAGAAGACCGAAGACAGGAGGGCCACGAGGCCCAAGTTAGGTGGGCCCACGCGGCCCATGTACCCCCGCGTGGGACCCACCAAAAGGAGCCTCGGGCACCTCCTCGCCTGGGGCTTTTTAGCGTCGTCTTCATCTCGCCCGAAAAGTTACGCCCTAATTTTCACGAAACCATCCGAGCCGCGGCGGCGGCGAAACTCCTGATTTCCTCCGAAGGGGATCAGATCCTGCTGCTCCGGAGCTCCGGAGAAGGGGGAAATCATCGTCATCATCATCACCTCTCCTCGGCGTGGAAGGAGGCCTCTACATCATTACGCCCCATCAAGACCAGCACCATCTCCACCATCATCACCGTGATCCACTCTGTTCCTCTCATAATTTGAGAGTTGCTATACCCTAGATACTTGTCTTGTGCTACTATTCATGTTTGTGATTGAGTACTTGTCATTATTTGGTGGTGAAGTTATATTTTCAGATTGTGTTGTACCACTTATGCCACTGATTATCATCATGTTTGCACGTTGTGAGTAGTTCATATATGTTCCTGAGGGCATATGATGAATTGGCAATGATTTATATGATATGTGTTGGTATTTTGTCAAGAGTTTATCTTTTATGTGATTCTATGATGGTGTTGTGCGAACATCGACTGCACAACACTTCACCTATGTGGACTCATAGGAGAACACCATAGTATAATAAATTGAGAAAGACTTGGGAGGACATGTAAACCTGAGACCGAGTCATGAAGTTATATTATGAGGGTATTAGTATCGGGGACCTTAGAGTGTAATGCTATGGTGGGACTTTATGTCTTAAAAATTCTTGTGCAGTCATTTACTTGGCCACATGATCCATCATAAGGGGTTGTAGTTTATTTATTTAGCTATACCTAATTATGGCTCCGTCCAAAGAAGATTAAAACTTGAGAAGATATTCAACGTGTTGTTTAATAAATCTCTATGCCTAGCAATATCCATGCTGCCCTCAGGAACGTTTTCCACATATAAGTTACACATCACTTGAGCTTGTCCTCTTGCACATAAGCGGATTGGGCTTTCTCTCTTTGAGAGCTTTCACTTGCTACTATTTATTTTCTGTATTAAAACTATACAACCAAAAATACCAAAAACAATTGCATATTTTATTGTTTTATTTATCAATCTTACTAACCAATAACTTCAGCTCCTCGTGGGTTTGACAACATTTTCTAATTGAAAAGTACTACAATTGATCTCCTGCACTTGGGAGCCATCAGTAACATAGACATGATAATTCAATAGTCAACTTGACATGGTATCAATATTCATCGGATCCTAGTAAACACAACATGTAGCATTACAATAAGATGATCTTGATCATGATAGGCAGCTCACAAGATCTAAACATGATGGCACAAGAGGAGAAGACAAACATCTAGCTACTGCTATGGACCCATAGTCCAAGGATGAACTACTCACACATCACTCCGGAGGCATGCATGGCGATGTAGATCCCTCCGGTGATGATTCCCCTCTCTGGCAGGTCTCGGGGAGAGCGTCAGAACCCTCCCGAGTTAGGGTTGACGGCGGCGGTGGCTCTTGAACTTTTCGTGGATAATGGCTCGGGTATCTAGGGTTTTCCCGAATAGATGAATTTATAGGCGAAGGGGCGGCGTCGGTGGGCACCCGTGGGCCCCTCACCACGTGGCGGCGCGGCAGAAGACGGGCGCGTCGCCGTATGGTTTGGGTGCCTCGGTGCCCCTCTTCGTCTCTCCTTTGGACTCCGTGTACGTGATAGAAAAATAGGACCGTGGGCTTTTGTTTCGTCCAATTCCGAGAATATTTCCAGAACAACTTTCCTGAAATACAAAAACAGCAGAAAACATGAACTGGCACTGTGGCATCTTGTTAATAGGTTAGTCACAGAAAATGCATAAAAATGATATAAAGTGTAAATAAAACTTGTAGCAATTGGTATAATATAAGCATGGAACATCAGAAATTATGGATACGTTGGAGACGTATCAAGCATCCCCAAGCTTAGTTCTACTCGTCCTCGAGTAGGTAAAACGATAACAACAAAATAATTTTTGAGGAGACATGCTTTCACACAATCTTGATCAAATAGTATTGCAAGGCTCATGTCATGAATGAAGTGACTCAAGGCAATGGTCTATAGTTTGCTAACAAATAGATAAAGAGTAAACAACTGAATCATATAAGCAAAAACTTTTCATGAATAGTACTTTCAAGACAAGCATCAAAAAGTTTCGCATAAGAGTTAACTCATAAAGCAATAGATTCTAAGTAAAAGGCATTGAAGCAACGCATAGGAAGATTTAAGTTTCAGCAATTGCTTTCAACTTTCAACATGTATATCTCATGGATAATTGTCAACACAAAGTAATATAACAAGTGAAATAAGTAGGCATATAGGAATTGTTGCACACAAAGTTGACTCAAGTGTTTGCTTCTGAGATAGAAAGAAGTAGGTAAACTGACTCAACATAAAAGTAAAAGAAAGGCCCTTCACAGAGGAAAGCAGGGATTAAATCATGTGCTAGAGCTTTTTAAGTTTTTGAAATCATATAGAGAGCATAAAGTAAGTTTTTGAGGGGTGTTTGTTGTTGTCAACGAATGGCAGTGGGCACTCTATCCCCCTTGTCACCCAGAATTTCAAGAGCAGCTCCCATGAAGGACGTTATTTCTACCCAAGGGTAGATCATCCCTCTTCTCTTTACACATGCGTATTTATAAATTGGTATGACACTCCTCCCAACCTTTACTTACACAAGCCATGGCTAACCGAATCCTCTGGTGCCTTCCAGCAATCACATACCATGGAGGAGTGCCTATTTTAAATGTTTAACACTTTGAAAATTTGCTTCTGATAAATCATGGCAAAACATGTGAAGAGAATTAAGCAGTTATAGACTCAAAACTAATGAAAGTTGCGTACATATATGAGGATCACACATGAATTTGTTCAGAATTTTTCAAATTTTCTGGAATGCATACAGCTCAAACCGGTAGGCAGCAAAAATGTGTCCCTGCGAAGAAATCCAAATCTAGCATCAACTTTCTATTCGAGACTTTACTTGGCACAACAATGCAATAAAATAAAGATACAAAGGAGTTGTTACAGAAGTAAGCAAGCTCCAAGACTCAAATAAAATAAAACGTACAGAAATAAAACAATGGGTTGTCTCTCATGAGCGCTTTTCTTTAACGCCTTTCAGCTAGGCGCAGAAAGTGAAAATCAAGTGTTTCCAAGTGCAGAAGCATCCAAATCACCAAAGGCTTCCTCCAAGACACAACTTGTCACAATAGGTACTTTAGGTGTCCCTGAAGATGTTCCATTATGTGAGTCACCATTAATTGTACTAAGGGTTTTATCAATTTTAAGCACATTAGGGGGCTTTGGTTTAGGCATCTTAGGAACATAAATGAATTTTTGCTCTCTTCCCATAAAAGCTTTCTCCCTCTTAAATTTAAGAGAAGAAAAAGTCGAACTTAAAGTTTCCATAGCCTCCTCTAACTCACCAATTCTATGATTTTGAGTATCATGAGTGTTACTAGCTTCTAAAACAGCGATTCTTTTATTGATGCTTACTATTGATTCATTAACCTTGTTAATATTATCAAGAACACTTGGCAAGTTTTTCTCCATAGAATCCAACTTTTTAATAACATCTTCCAGAGTGATCTCAGTTTTAATTTCTTTAGTAGGTGACATGGGGATAAAACCCGGGTACCCAAAGACCCACAGAAGATCCCGAGTGAAACGCAAACTCAGGTGCCCAGGCGCCTCCAGCTGTCCGGCCAAGCCGAGCCCGCCTGCCCCCAGTACAGCCGGACTCCGCCTAGCCAGACAAAGCACAGCCGGACGGCGCGGGCAAACGGAACTGCAGACTCGTCATCAGCACAGTCCCAGGACAAACAGATAACGACAAGCATTGCCCGCCTTTTACGACCGAGGTCAACGGTGGCGGCCAGATTCGGTTGCTCGCCAGCCGGATGACCGGCTGCCGTGCTCCCACGACGAGCGGAAGACAAGGGCCCATGTTGGGCGGGTGCTGAGGCCGTGCCCGGCGCGTCCTCCACGTTGCCCAGGCATGGTCTAAAGCAAGGCATGGCCTGACGTCTCCCACAGTGCCCAGCAGCCCCGACAGGCGGGAGGCACGGAGCGCTGCCTCGCGCCCGACAAGATCCCAGGCGCCGTCTGCCCGGTCGGAGGGGTCCGGCATCGTAGCCGGCTAGCCCTCCACGACGCCAAGTCTACCCCAACATCGCCTGTAGGCCTACGAGGTTCTACTGCTCGGCGGACATGCAGCGTCATGGAGAGACACCCCTGTAGCCGACACCGCCCGGCTGGCACGGGCCAGCCGGACCCGCCTGTAAGCTGGACAGCCATGCCTATATAAGGCTGTCCAGTGCCCAAGTAGAGGGGGTCGGTCGATTATTTTCTTTCTTCCTCCCCACACCCGAACTATGAACTCGAACAGCTCAAGGAGCACCTCTGTACCGTGTCCACCATTGATAGAGAGATCGAGCAGGAGTAGGAGTGTTACCTCCTCCAGGAGGGCTCCGAACCTGGGTACGTCCTGTGTCCGCGCTCCGGCGCAATCCCTGCGGGTGCCGCTGTTGCAGAATGCCCCCATCCCGATCTTAGCCACCCCGTGGCATATGTCGTGCACCGAACCACGTCATTTGGCGCCCACCGTGGGGCAGATGGCAGCAGCCGGAGTCACATTCCGCCAGGGATCCCGCATCCGTCTCGGCGAGCGAGTCGCCTCCGGCCTCATCTCGACGTTCGGCTCCATCGACTTCGTCAACGACAACGCGAACTGCTTCGCCGGCTCCGCCTTCCCCGAGGATGGCACTGTCGTGCACTTCCGTGAGCACCGCGTCTACATCGCCCTCGCGCCCGCCTACCCCACCAACATCCAGCGCTGCGTCGACCGCTTCCTCGAGGAGATGGCCGGCTGCGAGAGCAGGGCAGAGATCCGTGTTCACGCGGAAGTGATGGTGTCCGACGTCGCGAGCACCCACCAGCACGCCCCCGCTGCCTCTGTCCAGGCTATGCTCCAGGGCCTGGCCACGCCCATCGCCGCCGACGCGGACCTCGGGCAGGCCGCCATCATCCTTGAGCAAGCACGCCAGTGCCTCCTCAGCAGCGCGCATGGCGTCGTAGCCATGCATCGCCACATGGAAGCGCAGGTCCGCGAGTACAACTTCGCCCACGGCTTCACCCCCATCGCCGTCGAGCCCAACCCGCGGGGAAACATCAGGCGCAACCTCGCCAACGAGATGGCAGGAGGGCCGGCTCCCAACGCCGAGCCGACTGGAGCAGCCGGACCACCGCCTACTCATCGACCCGTCTACAGCTCCCCCGCGAAGAACATGAAGGCAGCACGCGCCGCCGCCGCAGAAATGCCCAACCTGGAGGGGGACGAGCTACGCGCGCAGCAACAGCGCGTCCAGGACCTCGACACCGCTGATCACCAGTTTCGCCAGAACCAGGCCGCGTCCGCGATGAACTCGTCGTCCCTCCCACCACCCCCGCCTGGAGCCCCTCCAGCCGGCGCAACCCGAGGTGACCGCCAGGCATCGTCGCCGCAAGCTACCCAGCCGGGTGGAAATCGCGCACGCAGCATCAACTCCAGGCCAAGCCGCTTCAACGCGCCGGCTGCCGGCGGCGGCCAGAACTACAACAACGCGCCGGCTGCGGGAGAAGGCCAGCACAATTACCCCAACCCGCCGGCTGCCCGCAGAGGGAGCATCCACGACCGGCTGGGAGATTTAGGCCCGACGTTCAGCCCCGACGCCCGCGACCGCCTCGACACCCTGGAGAGATCCCGTCGGCTCGAAGAGGAGGAGGGCGAGGTCCACCAGTGCTTTGGACCTCGCATCGCAAGAGAGCCTTTCCCGCGGAACTTCACCCTCGCGCGGGACACACCCAAGTACAATGGAAGCATGAAGCCAGAGGACTGGTTATACGACTACGTCACCGCCGTCTCCATCGCAGGCGGCAACAAGCGCGTAGCGGTTCGCTACGTAACACTCATGCTGAAGGACTCGGCTCGCACATGGCTCAACAGCCTGCCAGATGGATCGATCAACTCCTGGCTGGACTTCCAGCAGGTCTTTGTCAGGAACTTCTCTAGCACCTACAAGCGCCGGCTCGCCCTCACCAGCTAGCCAGCTGCACCCAGGGCAAAGCGGAGTCCGACCGCGACTACCTGACGAGATGGTCAACCCTGCGCAACACCTGCGAGGGAGTCCACGACATCCAGGCGGTCGGCTTCTTCATCAACGGCTGTCGGGAGAACACAATGCTCAAGCACGCACTCCTCCTGGACGAGCCAAAGTCCATGGCAGAGCTCATGACCATAGCGGACAAGTACGCCACGGCCGACTCCTCCATGAGGGTCCCAATGCAAGTAGATGGAGCCGGCAGGGCACAAGAAAAGCCGGCTGCGAGAGAACCAGGCGGCCCCAGCAACGACAACCGAGGCAACCGCGACGCCCGGGACAACGGAGGCAACCGCGACAACCGTGACCGCCGCGACGATCGAGATCGAGACAGCCGGAAGAGAAGCGGCGCGCCAGACGGGCGGTACGAGAACCGTGCCGTCAACACAACCGAAGCCGGCCAACCGGCTGGCGAGGACGGTGGCAACCGAATCCCCGCCAGTGGAACAAGCCAGAAGGACGATACGAGGACCGCCAGTGGGCGAAGCCAGCATACCTGTTCGAGGACATGATGAACGGCCCATGCCGGTACCACAGCGTGACTGGGATGTAGGCCACCCATACGACGGCGCGCTGCAGCTGGACTCTCCGTCTGCAGCGCGGGGAAGGTCCGCCGCCTCCACCACCTGGCCCACCCCCTCCCCAAGGCGGCATCAACATCGGCAACAACCAGCGCAACGAGCGCCCAAGACAGCTGGCTGCCGCAGCCGGCACATCTCGTGACATGTACCCCAACAAGGACGCCGCGTACGTCATCTCCATCATCGAGCGCAACGACAAGCGCAGCCAGCGGCTGGGCATCGCAGAGGTGAACGCAGTCATCCCCGCCGTCCTGCAGCTGATGGACCGGGCAAACCAGCCCATCTCCTTCGGACCTGGCGAGCACTCGGACATCATGCCAAATCCCGGGGGCTACAGCATGCTCCTAGACCCCACCTTCGTCACCGACCAAGAGTTCGCCGTCACCTTCTCCCGAGTGCTCATCGACGGAGGAAGCGGAATCAACATCCTGTACAAGACACCGCCGACAAGCTGGGCATAACCGAGGCCCAGATGAACCGCAGCAAGACGATCTTCCACGGCATCGTGGGGCAGTCCTGCACACCGACCGGCACCGTCCGGCTGGACGTCGTCTTCGGAGACAAGAAAATTTTCGCCGAGAAAGCATCTACTTCGAGGTGGTGAACCACCGCAGCCCCTACAACGCCATCCTGGGACGCCCAGCTCTCGCCCAATTCATGTTCGTACCCCACTACGGCTACCTGAAGATGAAGCTGCCGGGCCCGAGCGGCATCATCACCATAGCCGGCGACTTCAAGCGCTCCATGGCTTGCGCCTCGGCCGGCTCGAAGCTCGCCGAGTCGCTGGTAGCGGCGGAAGAGTTCAAGGAGATCAGGTGCGTCGTAGCAGGAGAGCACCCGGTCGAACCGGATGCAAAGAAGCAGGCGGGCGAGACGCAGTTTCAAGCCAAGAAAGACAGCAAGCAGGTTCCGCTTGACGCAAGCAAGCCGGACGGGAAGTTCCTCACCATCGGCAACACCCTCAGCGACAAATAGGAAGGCGAGCTCATCGAATTCCTCCGTGAGAATCGGGACATCTTCGCATGGTCTCCAAAAGACATGCCGGGTGTACCGACGGAGTTCGCTGAGCACTCTTTACACGTCAAGCCGGATGCTAGACCGGTGAAGCAACCTCTTCGCCGCTTCGCAGAGGAGAAGAGAACAGCAATCGGAGAAGAAATCGCCCGGCTACTCGACGCGGGCTTCATCATGGAAGTGTACCACCCGGACTGGCTCGCCAACCCGTCCTGGTGATGAAGAAAAACAACACCTGGCGTATGTGCATCGACTACACTAGCCTCAACAAAGTGTGCCCCAAGGATCCCTTCGCCTTGCCACGCATCGACCAAGTTATAGACTTCACCGCCGGCTGCGACTACCTGTCCTTCCTGGACGCATATTCCGGCTACAACCAGATCAAGCTCCACCCGGATGACCACCTGAAGACCGCATTCATCACGCCCTTCGGAGCATTTGCTACACGGTCATGTCGTTTGGCCTGAAGAACGCTGCCGCCACTTACCAGAGATGCATGCAGAAGTGCCTGGGCGACCAGATCGGGCGTAACGCCCACGCCTACATCGACGACCTGAGAGAAACCTTCGCCAACCTCCGCCGATTCCAGATGAAGCTGAACCCAAACAAGTGTGTCTTCGGAGTACCGGCTGGCCAGCTACTCGGATTCCTCGTCTCCGCGCGAGGGATCGAGGCCAACCCAGACAAGATCGCCGCCATCGAGGGCATGGAGCGGCCAACCGGCCTAAAAGACATCCAGAAGTTCGCCGGCTGCCTGGCCTCGCTTAGCCGGTTTGTCAGCCGGCTGGGCGAGAAGGCCCTGCCCTTGTACCACCTGCTGAAGAAAACCGGCAAGTTCGTCTGGACGGACGAAGCAGACGCAGCCTTCGCCGAGCTCAAGAAAGCATTGTCCAAGGCACCGGTCCTGGCGCCGCCTGCCCCAAAGGAGCCCATGCTCATGTACATCGCCGCCACCAACCGGTGCGTCAGCATCGTCCTAGTGGTGGAGCGCCAAGAGGAAGGCAAGGAGCACCCAGTCCAGCGGCTGGTCTACTACGTGAGCGAGGTCCTCTTGCAGTCGAAGCAAAACTACCCCACTACCAGAAGCTCGTGTACGGCGTGCACATGGCGGAGAAGAAGCTGTGCCACTATTTCCAGGAGCACGTCATCACCGTGGTGAGCACGGCTCCACTCGGAGACATCATCAGCAACAAAGACGCAACCGGCCGAGTTGCCAAGTGGGCGTCGACCTGGCCCCGCACACGGTCCTGTACCAGCCAAGAGTATCCATCAAGTCCCAGCTCATCACCGATTTCATCGTCGACTGGGCGGAAACACAGTACCTGCCGCCTGTGCCCGACTCCGCGCATTGGCGGATGCACTTCGACGGCTCCAAGATGTACGTCCTCACTGCACCTAAGGGCAACCGGCTGGAGTACGCTGTGCAGCTCCACTTCAAAGCCTCCAACAACGTCGCCGAGTACGAGGCTATCGTCCATAGCCTCAAGATCGCCAAGGCAATGAGCATCCAGCGCATCCTATGCTTCAGCGATTCAGACCTAGTGATCCAGCAAACTTCAGGAAATTGGGACGCCAAGGACGCCAACATGGCCTCCTACCAGTTCTTCCTGCAGCAGCTCTGCGCATGCTTCGAGGGGTGCGAGTTCCACCACGTGCCCATAGCCAACAACGATACGGCTGACATGCTAGCCAAGCTTGGCAGCACCCGGCGAGCCATCCCACCCGGCGTCTCCCTCGAGCACGTCTACAAGCCGTCCATCACACCGTCGCCCGACTCGGAGTCCATTGTCATCCCGGGGCTGCAAGTCCACCAGCCGGACAAGCAAACCCGGGGGCTGCAAGCTCGCCAGCCGGACAAGCAGACTCGGGGCTGCACCCCCACCACGCCATTTGGACCCACCCGGCTACGAGGCGCCAGCCGCACAATTCCCCGAGCTCATCGACAAGACCAACGCAAACCCGGGCTGCTTCGGCACACCCGGGGGCTGCGCAGCCGGATCCGAAGGCCGCCCAGCTGACGCTAGCCGGTGTCTTCACCATCCACGAAGTTCCCTCATGGGCGCAACCATTCCTTGACTACCTCGCACACGGCACACTCCCAGAGGAGGAGGTGCAAGCAAGACAGGTTCTGCGACGCTCCAAGGCGTACACCATCATCAACAGCGAGCTCTACAAGCGCAGCGCGACAGGCGTTTTTCAGCGGTGCGTCGAGCCGGCAGAAGGGCGCTGCCTGCTGGAGGACATCCACAAGGGTGAATGCGGACACCACGCCGCGTCCAGGTCAATCGCAACGAAGGCTTTGCGATACGGTTTCTACTGGCCGTCTGCTCTGGCTGACGCCGAGCAAATGGTCCGCGCGTGCACCGGCTGCCAGCGCTTCAGCAAGCAGAAACACACGCCGGCTGCAGCTCTGCAAACTATCCCCATCACCTGGCCATTCGCCGTCTGGGGGCTAGACATGGTCGGTCCTTTCAAGATGGCGCGAAGCGGCATGACTCACCTCCTCGTAGCGGTGGACAAGTTCACCAAATGGATCGAGGCCAAGCCGGTCAAGAAGTGGGACGGCCATGCAGTCATCACCTTTTTCCAAGACATCATCTACCGCTACGGCTACCCACACAGCATCATCACTGACAACGGCACGAACTTCGCCAAGGGCGCCTTCAAGTGTTTCTGCCGCGAGAAGCGAATCCGGCTGGACCTCGCCTCGGTGTCTCATCCTCAGCCGAACGGCCAAGTGGAGAAAGCAAACGGCCTAGTCCTAGCCAGAATCCGGCCCCGGCTGGTCGACCCACTCGAGCGAGCACCCGGATGCTGGATCGAAGAGCTCCCGCATGTACTCTGGAGCCTCAGGACCACCCCCAACCACTCGACGAACTACACACCTTTCTTCCTCGTCTACGGCGCGAAAGCAGTCATGCCGGCTAACATCGAGTTCGACTCCCCTCGAGCCATCCTCTACACTGAGAAAGAAGCCAAGCGAGCAAACGAAGACGGCGTGGACCTCCTCGAGGAGGCGCGAGAACTGGCCTTGTCCATATCGGCCATATACCAGCAGAATCTGCGCCAGTACCACAGCCGGAAAGTGCATCCGGTCATGTTTCGCGAGGGAGACCTGGTACTCCGATGGATCCAAGACACCAAGGGACTTCACAAGATGTCCTCCCCTTGGGAGGGCCCGTCATCATCAGCAGAGCGCTGCGCAATAACGCGTACTACCTCACAGATGTACGCGAGGAGACAGAAGACAAGCCGTTTACCCCTTTCGAAGAGGGGGACGCCTTCCTCCTCAGGCCTTTCTACTCCTAGAAGAAGTGTAACGCCCTATTTTTATTTTGAGTAAAAGTTGGCACTCCCGAGCGCACACTCGGGGGCTACCGTTGTATCAGTGTTGTTCCTTTATCCTTCACTGCGGCCAACCGGCTATTGCTCCTCGCTTACGTTGGCTCAGTACCGTGCTCGACCCCAACGCCTACTCTCGCATCCAGCTGCAGACCGCAATCCGGCTGACACGCTGGGCAGAAACCGGCTAGGGGGCACATGCAAAAAACTCGTAAGAAAGAAACATCTCCGGCTCGTGATAGAGCAACTGCGGCTAGCCGACTACCGACTCTCGCTTACGTTAGCTTAGTAACGTGCTCGACCCTGACGCCTACTCTCGCATCCGGCTGCAGACCGCAACCCGGCTGACACGCTGGGCAGAAACCGGCTAGGGGCACACACGAAAAACTCGAAAGAGAGAAAAGGTCTCCGGCTCGCGACAGAGAAAACCGCGCTCCCGTTCGCCTGCGTCCAGCCTCTCACAGATCTCAGTACCGTGTGCCCAGCCAGCCGGCCCTCTCTTCGGATCCGGCTGCAGAGTTCAGCCGACAAGAGCCGGGGTCGCAGTGCCGAGACACGGGAAGGGGCACAGGAGGCAAAACAAGGGCGAGCCAGCCCCTAATCAAATAAAAACCGAAAGCTAAAAAATGCCAACCTTTTCTATTTTGAGGACTAACGAAGGCTCTATGTGTCGTTTTCTGTCGGCATCACAAGCTCTCGAAGGAACCTAGTCCAGCTTCAACTCAACTGGCTACGCCAGTTGGGCCGAATCTCGGAGGCTAGTGTGCGAGAACCCGGCTGTCGTGACCAGCCGGGCAAGCTCTCGAAGGAACCTAGTCCAGATTCAACTCAACTGGCTACGCCAGTTGGGCCGAATCTCGGGGGCTAGTGTGCGAAAACCCGGCTGTCGTGACCAGCCGGGCAAGCTCTCGAAGGAACCTAGTCTAGATTCAACTCAACTGGCTACGCCAGTTGGGCCGAATCTCGGGGGCTAGTGTGCGAAAACCCGGCTGTCGCGACCAGCCGGGCAAGTTATCGAAGGTGCCTAGTCCAAATTCGACTCCACTGGCTAGCCCAGCCGAGCCGAGTCTCGGGGCTAGTGCACGGAAACCCGGTTGCCCCGAGAGCAGCCGGCCTAACTATCGAAGACACTTCAGATTCAACTCGCCACGCTGCGCCAGCCGAGCCGAACCTCGGGGGCTAGTGAGGGTAGAGAGGCAAAAAAAAAAGGAATCACGAGAAAATTCAAGCAGAAATAGAGTAAAGGAGACGAAGCTCCACACAAGTCACGACATGAGTACCAAAGGTTCTAAACAAGTACGCCCGGCATTCCGGGGCAAATAAGACAAGTTCACAAAAAGAGTACGAGGCTACAAGCGGCAACTCGGCATCCCGAGGTCTTCATTTGGCGGCCTTGGAGGAACTGGCCACGTCGCCAGCCTTGGAGCAGCCGGTTTCTTCGGCGGCCTTCCCCTTGGAGCCCTTCGCCGGCTCCTCGACTTCTTCACCATCACCCTCCTCGGCGTACTCAGCCTCCGAGTCCTGGGCCGGCTGGGCCGGCTGCCTGTCGGGGATGAAGTCCGAGAAGTCGACGAAGTCAGCGATGGTGCAGGTGGCATCACGAATGTCCGGGCGCTGCTTGAGCTTCGCGTACGTATCGTCATCCCGGAAGCCCACCGTGAGCAGCCCCAGGTCGGCATCCGGGTACCAGGACTTGAGAAGCGACACAGCCCACAAGGCTCCACCACGCGCGCCGACTCCTGCAGCAGCTCCTGCACCGCAGCCGGCGCGAGAGCAAGATGACGCGCCAGCTCGGCCAGGACGATGGGGATTCCCTGGCCGGGTCAGACGTACCTGCAGAGCCTCTCGGTCGTGAAGGCCAACGCGCAAGCATCGACTCCAAGCCGGTCCACCCGGTCCGCCACGGAGGTCGAGCAGCCGGCAATGGCGGCGTCAGTCGGCTCCACCCCAAGGGCTTCCAGCTGGGCCCTGGCCGCCTCCATGCCCACAGACGGATAGTACCCTGCAGTCGAACAAGAAACGTCAGGGCAAGGAAATCTTCAGCAAGACAAGGACATCGCCACGAAGACTACCTCGGACGGCGAGGTCGATCCGAGCCACCTCTTGGCGCGTCGACCCCTCCTCTGCCATTAGGCGGGTGACCTCGTCCTTCAGCCTCGTGATCTCCGCCTGGTCGTCCTTGCGCTGCTGGTTGTAGCCCTGCTCCAGCTTCTCAAACGGCTCCCGCGCCTCCACCGCCGCCTTCTCCACTTCCTCCTTGGCCTTGGCCAGCCTGTCCATCTCCGCCTGCCGCTCCTCGTCGCGCTTTTTGAGCCGCTCCACCTCCTGCGCCAGGTCACTGAACTGGTAGCTAGCCAGTTTGGCGCGCACTTCCTCGTCGTTCTCTGCAGAGAAAAGCTTCAGATCCCGCACCCGGCTCCGTGTGGAGAGACAGCAGCCGGATAAGACACTTACTCTTGGCGGCCTCGAGGTCCTTCTCCAGCTGCAGGACCTTCTGGTTGGACTCCTCCTGAAGATAAGAAAAGTTGAGGCCCATAACTCGAGCCGGCTGCCGCAGCCGGCCAAAGACAAAGCAAAGAAACGAAGCAAAATAGCACACCTTGAGCAGCTCTAGGAAGCGGTCGAAGTCCTGAAGCTGGACCACCAGCTCCTTCCGGATCTCCAAGGCAAAGTCCAGCATGTTGGACGGCCTCCGCGTCCCTCTGGCGTTGGCGGCAATGGAGGGATCAGCAGGCACCAGCTACCGCTGCGAAGAGGCAGCGGTGTCCTTGGCCTTCTCCACGGCAGCCGGCGCCGCCTGCTTCCCCGCCCTCTTCTTCGCCGCCAACTCGGCCCTCTTCGTAAAGGGTATCGCGCCAGCCCTCGTCTTCGGCACGCCCATCGCCCCGGCCCCAGCCACCCCCGGGGCACCGCCAGCCACCTCGACATCGCCTCCGCCGGAAGGCAGAATCACCTCGACCTGAGGGGCCACCGGCTGGCCTCCCGTACCCAGCGCAAGGGGCTGCTCGCGCTGCTCCCCTGGCCCGCCCTCCTGCCCTCTGACCGCCCGGGCGGCCGCGTCCGCTTGTGCAGCCGGCGCAGCAGCCGTCTCCGCTGCCCCGCCAACCGTCAAGGGCCTCGGCGCCCTAAATAAGACATGTTGATTTACCCGGCGAGATAACAGAGATATCAAGCAGTGAGAAGAACTTACCCGCGCACGTTGACCGGGGTCCTTTTCGGCCGCTTCCTCAGCAGCAGCTCGTCGTCGTCGTCTTCTCCCTCCACGCCGGCTGGAGTAGCCGGTTTCGGTCTCTTCGGGCGGGGGGGCGAGGTCAACCCCGCGGTCTCTGCACTCTCAACGCTCTCAGTGTCTGAGAGATCAATGACTTCCACAAGTTTCAAGACCTCTTCAACATCAGAACTAGGAGCAGCCGGCTTACCCCGAGCAGCCAGCAGAGCGTTGCCCGCCCCGCCACCTCCAAGCAGCGCTTGGTCAACCGGGGCGTCACCCGCCTGATCGTCCTCGGCCGCCTCCTCCTCGCCCTCCGGCTGGGGCTCCCCAGGCGGATCCATCGCCAGCTGGATGTTCGGCCAGAACTGGGGGCCATTGGGCCCATCCTCCTCGAGCTGAATCTTGAACAGCTGCACAGCCGGCCGGGTGAGTAGCCGGCCAAGACATAAAAGAAAGAGCAAACGCAAGCGAAGACAACGTACCTAGGGCGCCCGCTTCCTACGAGAGAACGGCGCGTTGCTGTACTTCCAGTTCTCCGCCACCCTCTGCTCCTTGGCGACGTGCCGGAGCCAGCCGTTCAGCGACTCCAGCTTCCACCTCTTCCAGGTCAGCCGGGGGGTCGAGGCGCCCGCTAAGGAAGCAGATCTTGTGCAGCCAGGCCTACAGCGGCGCGATCCGGTTGTACAGCCAGCAGAGGGTGACGTCCCGGGTGGTCAGCACCTCCTTCGTAAAGAGCTCCTCGAGGCGCTCAAGCATCTTGTCGACGTCCGTCTGGTCGCCGTACTTCTTCACGCCCCAATTGTCCCTTACCGGGGCGACCGGCTGGAAGGCCGGCAGACAGATATGGTCTTCACCCGCCTTTAGGTTGCGGACGTAGAAGTACGTCCGCTGCCAGTCCTTCACCATGTCCGGCTTCTTGTAGCCGGGCAGCTCCGTCCGCGACCGGCGATAGACGATCGCAGCTCCGCAGTCGACAAAGCCGAGCTCCTCCTTGTCGTCGAGGTAACGGCCGCGGAGGTAGAACAGCCGGCAGAAGAGCGGAAGAGACGGCCAGACGCCGAGCCACCCTTCGCAGACGGTGGTGAAGTACGTCAGCGTCGCCACGGACTTCGCTCCGAGGTGGTGCGGTTGCAGGCCGAAAAGCTGCAGGAAACTCTGGAGGAATTGGCTCGCCGGCAATGCGAGCCCACGATTGAAGTGGTCCATGAAGACCACAGACTCACCGGCGTGCACGACGGGACTACCTCGTCCTCGGCGGCGAGGCGCACCCCCACGCGCTCCTCCGTCGACAGAAGACCACGCGCACGGAGGCCCTCGACGTCCTCCGCGGTGATGTGCGAGCTGCGCCACTCGCCGCCGCCGTCATTCCCCTCCGCCATCTCGGGCTCTAGCGTGCTGGGGGAGCGGAGGTCGTCACCGGCGTCGAGTGGTGGTGGCCCGTGGTCGCCGCGTTGGACGCTGCCGCGCACCGGAGGGAGAAGTGTCGCACCGGCAGGGAACTGCTTCGCCGGAGAAGGAGAAGGAGAGAAGAAGCACGGGAGTCGCGGCGGAGGCCTCGGCGCGTGGGGGAGATGGAACGAAGTGGGCGAACTTCCTCCACCGTGCCTGTCGCCCCCTTTTTATAGCTCGCCCGCATCCGGTAACCGCCCCCGGAGATCGCACCGCGTGGCGCGCAACCGCGCATTCAACGGCGAGATCGTGGGCGGCGGTTTTGCCACAGAAGATCCCGCTACGGCGGTTTTGCCACAGAAGATCCCGCTACGGCGGTTTCCGCCACAGAAGATCCCGCAACAGGAACCGAGGCGTCGTCTCGACTGCCGGGCAACCGCCTGGCAGACGGATGGGACGTGCCTGCATCATCCGTGACATCATCACCAGCACCCGGCCAGCGGAGTGCTCGACGCTTCGCATCCTCGACCGGATGAACTTCTTCAGTTTATTTGAACACGCAGAAGCCCTCCTCGCCGTAACCGGCTACATCGCTCCAACGTGTTCGGGGGCTAGTGACATGGGGATAAAACTCGGGTACCCAAAGACCCACAGAAGATCCCGAGTGAAACGCAAACTCAGGTGCCCAGGCGCCTCCAGCTGTCCGGCCAAGCCGAGCCCGCCTGCCCCGAGCACAGCCGGACTCCGCCTAGCCAGACAAAGCACAGCCGGACGGCGCGGGCAAACGGAACTGCAGACTCGTCATCAGAACAGTCCCTGGACAAACAGATAACGACAAGCATCGCCCGTCTTTTACGACCGAGGTCAACGGTGGCGGCCGGATTCGGTTGCTCGCCAGCCGGACGACCGGCTGCCGCGCTCCCACGACGAGCGGAAGACAAGGGCCCGTGTTGGGCGGGTGCCGGGGCCGTGCCCGACGCGTCCTCCACGTCGCCTAGGCATGGGCTAAAGCAAGGCATGGCCTGATGTCTCCCACAGTGCTCAGCAGCCCCGACAGGCGGGAGGCACGGAGCGTTGCCTCGCGCCCGACAAGATCCCAGGCGCCGTCTGCCCGGTCGGAGGGGTTCGGCATCGTAGCCGGCCAGCCCTCCATGACGCCAAGTCTACCCCGACATCGCCTGCAGGCCTACGAGGTTCTACTGCTTGGCGGACATGCAGTGTCATGGAGAGACACCCCTTGACGAGGTGTGGACTCGGCAAATCCCTGGGTTGTGTACCCCGGGTTGATTGAGGGGAAGAGAGATGAGCGCTGGTGATCACGACGGCTGACAAGCAAGGCGTTTTACCCAGGTTCAGGCTCCCGGAGGATAACACCCTACTTCCTGCTTGTCGGGTATTGAATGGCGAGTTGTGGCTACAATGGCGAGATGGCAATCTCGCTAGGATTTGTGATGGCGGCTATGAGCTTACCCTAGACGAGGGACCCTCCTAGCCTTTATATAGTAGGCTGAGTCTCAGGTGAACGGTGCCGATGGCGTTTACAAGCATGGTAGGAGTCGCAGGACCTATCCGTCGACTATCTTGGGCCGCACGTCGTCCTCCTTGGGCCTTCCTTGGGCCCTCGTCATAAGGTTGATAGGCTTGGCGTACCCCAGGTATCCTCACCGTGGGGTAGTTGAAGAGTACCCCCACGACACCCCTGTAGCCGACACCGCCCGGCTAGCACGGGCCAGCCAGACCCGCCTGTAAGCTGGACAGCCAGGCCTATATAAGGATGTCCAGGACCCAAGTAGAGGGGGTCGGTCGATTATTTTCTTTCTTCCTCCCCACACCCGAACTATGAACTCGAACAGCTCAAGGAGCACCTCTGTACCGTGTCCACCATTGATAGAGAGATCGAGCAGGAGTAGGAGTGTTACCTCCTCCGGGAGGGCTCCAAACCTGGGTACGTCACGTGTCCGCGCTCCGGCGCAATCCCTGCGGGTGCCGCTGTTGCAGAATGCCCCCATCCCGATCTTAGCCACCTCGTGGCATATGCCGTGCACCGAACCACGTCAGTAGGTGGTATCCCTACCAAACTTTCAATTAAATTGCAAGCTTCCAAAGCAGGAGTACCCAGAAAGTTACCCCATGTAAGAGTGTCCAGAACATATCTATACCAACTAGTGATACCAACATAAAAACTCCTAAGAAGGATCAAGGTAGAATATTTTTTAGTACATCTATGATGAGCCTCACTTATCCTATACCAAGCATCTTTCAAACTTTCTTCCCCTTGTTGCCTAAACGGACGAACTTCAACTTCAGGACTACTCATTTTAGCAAAAATAAAACTAGGCCGAAATATAAAATTAATGCAAGTAACTATTTTTTGTGTGTTTTTTATAAAAAAAGAAGCAAACAAGACAAAATAAAAATAAACTAAGCAAGACAATAACAAAGTAAAGAGATTGGAAGTGAGAGACTCCCCTTGCAGAAGGCTTGACCTCCCCGGCAACGGCGCCAGAAAAAGTGCTTGATGACGTGAAAGACACACGTTTGTTGGGAACCCCAAGAGGAAGGTATGATGAGTGCAGCAGCAAGTTTTCCCTCAGTATGAAACCGAGGTTATCGAACCAGTAGGAGATGAAGACACTTCTGAAGGTGTCAACGGCGCTAGAAAAAGTGTTGTTGGAGGGAGTGCTTCCTCTTCCTGACAACAGTGCCAGAAAAAGTCTATGTCGAAGGGGAGGTCCTGGCGGTTGACTTGGAACTTGCACACAACACAACCAAAATACTTTGTCCCAACTTAACAGTGAGGTTGTCAATCTCACCGGCTTGCTGAAAACAAAGGATTAGACGTATAGTGTGGAAAATGATGTTTGTTTGCAGAGAATGAAAGAAAACAATGATTGCAGTAGGTTATATTATCAGATGTATAAGAATGGACCAGGGTCCACAGTTTACTAGTGGTGTCTCTCCATAAAGATAACTAACATGTTGGGTAAACAAATTACAGCTGGGCAATTGACAATATTGAGAAGTGCATAATAATGCATGTACAAGTCATGGTGTCTACTATGAGATTTACTTGGGCATTACAACATGGTACACAGACCGCTATCCAGCATGCATCTGTGCCTAAATAGTCCACCTTCAGGTTAGCATCCGCACCCCTTTCAGTATTGAGTTGTAAGCAACAGACTATTGCATTAAGTAAAGTGCATAATGTAAGCAACACAATTATCCTTAGACAAAGCATCGCTGTTTTACCCCTAGTGGCAACAGCACATCCACAACCTTAGAGATTGCTCACTCCCCCAGATTAAATGGAGACTGAACCCACTATCTACCATAAATACTCCCTCTTGGAGTCACAAGCATCAACTTGGCCAGAGTATCAACAAGCAACGGAGAGCATGCAAGATCATAAATAACATAGACATGATAATTCAATAATCAACTTGACACAGTATCAATATTCATCGGATCTCACCAAACACAACATGTAGCATTACAATAAGATGATCTTGATCATGATAGGCAGCTCACAAGATCTAAACATGATGGCACAAGAGGAGAAGAAAACCATCTAGCTACTACTATAGACCCATAGTCCAAGAATGAAGTACTCACACATCACTCCGGAGGCAGGCATGGCGATGTAGAGCCCTCCGGTGACGATTCCCCTCTCCGGCAGGGTGCCGGGGAGAGCTTCAGAACCCTCTCGAGTTAGGGTTGATAGCGGCGGCGGCTTTGGAACTTTTCGTGGATAATGCCTCGGGTATCTAGGGTTTTCCCGAATAGATGAATTTATAGGCGAAGACGCGGCGTCGGTGGGCACCCGTGGGCCCCTCACCACGTGGCGGCGCGACAGAAGGGGGGCGCGCCGTCGTATGGTGTGGGCACCTCGGTGCCCCTCTTCGTCTCTCCTTCGGACTCCGTGTACGTGATAGGAAAATAGGATCGTGGGCTTTTGTTTCGTCCAATTCCGAGAATATTTCCAGAACAACTTTTCTGAAATACAAAAACAACAGAAAACAAGAACTGGCACTGTGGCATCTTGTTAATAGGTTAGTCCCAGAAAATGCATAAAAATGATATAAAGTGTAAATAAAACATGTAGCAATTGGTATAATATAAACATAGAACATCAGAAATTATGGATACGTTGGAGACGTATCACTAGTAAACGAGGCCATGCCAAAGGGTTGGGAATAAAAGATCATTTTAGAATTGATTTCGTCGATTCAGATGGCCAACCGGTGCAGCCCCCCAACGTCTGCACTAAGTTTGTGCATCAGTGCGGAGTTGTCGTTAGGGACAATGTTCCGATCAACCTTCCTGAATGGAATCAGATAAAAAACTTAGAGGACAATTATTATGTCACCGACAGAACAAAAGATATATGTTAGGGGAAGCTCATGGCACATTTCACTCTGCCGGTGTTGGATAGTCCCGAAAGGACAGAAGCCATGACGGACAAAGTCAAGCATTGGGCTCTGAAGAAGATGGCTTCACAATTCAATAAATGGAAGAATAGAATATACCGTGAATGGATTGAGAAAGAGAAAGTTTCAGATTTCACTGGAACACTAGAGAGGCAGCGGGTTCACTGGCCGGCATTTCTAGAATACAAAGGGTACACAACTAGGCGGAAAATTCATATCTCTCTTACGAGCTAGCTAAAGATCCATCGTTATCCTTTCCAGCAATGGAGGCGGAATCAATGGTCGGTCATCACCACTATAAATAGATCTTGTAAGCCGCCATATGTAACAAATTGTAAATCTCCGGCATTTGTAACAAATTGTAAATCTCCATGTTAAAATTCCATGCCCTCTATGTTGATTTTACCTTTTTGTTCATCGTTTTATTTTTATTGCTTATATTTATAAAACATGGTCTCCGTGCATATGTCATACAAACGCACGGTTTTCACAAATGTGGCAAGCATCGACCCGTATGCATAGACCGTCGTACGTGCTTGCCAGTGAGCAGTGCAAGCACGTACGACACGACCACGACGTCAGGGGAAAATGCCTGCATGCCCTGAAATAAGCAGGTCGAGTCCACACGCCAAAGTCATCTTTTCTCCTTTCGTCTGGCTCGTTACAGTGTGTTTCTGTCATATTCTCGTGGAGAAAACGCCCTGGTTCATCCATGGATAAGTGGAGCAAAAGTTTTTAAAAAAAAGTTCTTAATACTGCGTGGTGTTTCACGTGTTACGGTGTTACACTTGCCCATACGTCCTTCCGAACGCCAATAATAGAACGAGCGACAGTGGAGTCATCGCCGGCAATTCGGCGACAGACCAGCGGGGATCACTATATATGCAGTCGGGAACTCAGGCTGTGTTGCAGCAAACCTGGACTTGCGATCGTCAATCGTTAGCTAGCCTGGCACGAATTTAGCCAGAAACCATGTCGCGAAGGTCAACTGCATCATAGCCTGGCGATCACAGATGGAAGATCAGACGACGGCGAGCCCCCTCCGCGAGCCTCTTCTCCCGGGAAACGGGTCGAGTGCACCGTCGACGATGATCTCGAGGCGCGCCTCCCTGCTTACCGCGCCACCGGCGCCTCTTTCTCCAAGACGTGCCTGAACCTCACCAATGCCGTGTCTGGCATCGGGGTGCTGTCGATGCCGTACGCGGTGTCTCGGGCGGGTGGCTCAGCCTGGCGCTCTTCGCCGTGGTGGGCGCCGTCTGCTACTACACCGGCACCCTCATCGAGCGCTGCATGCGCGCCGACAGCTCCATCGCCACCTACCCGGACGTGGGCCGGTTCGCCTTCGGCGCCGCGGGCCAGAGAACCATCGCCTTCTTCATGTACGTGGAGCTCTACCTCGTCGCCATCAGCTTCCTCGTCCTCGAGGGCGACAACCTCGATAAGCTTTTCCTGGCGCCAGCGTTGACCTGCTCGGTAGTTACCGGCTGCACGGGAAGCAGCTCTTCATAGTCCTTGCCGGCGCCGTCGTACTGCCCACGACCTGGCTCAAGAACCTCGGCATGCTCGCCTACGCGTCGGCGCTCGGGCTCGTTGCGTCGGCGGCCCTGACGGCGTCGCTGGTCTGGGCCGGCGTTTCTGATCAATCCGCCTTCCGCGGCAGGAACAGCAGCGTCCTCAACATCACCGGGCTGCCAACCTCTCTTGGCCTCTACTTCGTCTGCTTCACCGGCCACGCCGTGTTCCCGAATCCCGACGATATACTCGTCCATGAAAAACAGCAAGCATTTCAACCAGGTTCTGCTCTTCTCTTCGGTGCTCTGCAGCCTGAACTACGGAGTCACCGCAGTGCTGGGCTACCTGATCTACGGAGACGACGTTCAGTCACAGGTGACACTGAACCTGCCGTCCAGGAGGCTCTACACCAAGGTCGCCATTATCATGACCCTGATCAACCCGCTCGCGAAGTACGCGCTGCTCGTCGTGCCAATCACGTCGGCGATCGAGGAGAGGCTCTCGCTTGCGGGGAGTGGGCCGGCGAGGGTGGCCATCGGCACCACCGTTCTTGTGAGCACGGTGGCGGTGGCGTCCGTGGTGCCCTTCTTCGGGTACCTGATGCCGTTCATCGGCTCCTTCCTCAGCGTCATGGCCACGGTCATGTTCCCCTGCCTATGTTACCTGAAGATCTACAAGGCCCGAGGGATACGCCCTGTCGAGGTCGCGGCGATTGTCGGCATGCTGCTGCTCGGGCATTCGTTGCCGTCACTGGCACCTACACTTCTTTGTTGGACATCTTAAGCACTTTCTAAGATTGAATTTTCTCTGGATGTACTTGTAGCATACAGACAAGCAGAGTGGTCTGAATGTGTATCATTCAAGTGAAGGTCACGCAAAATTTTGATAGTAATACGTTGACCGGCGAGTCGCGAAAACAAATTGAGGGCTCATTGTTCTAGCCATTGACATTTTCTCTTGGGCATATAGGTGCACAGCATCTTTTTTTTTTTAACCAGAAACGCCACGAAGGGGCTAGATGCTGCGTTGATAACCAGCGGTGGGATTACATTTTACATAGAGGACCTCACGAAGAAAGGAAATAATAAACCAGTCCTTCACTTTCGCACAAACAACCCTACTAAAAATTTGCAAACAGCAATCAAGTCCACCGCCATTGAAGCAGAACCAGGCTCGGGCGTCAGCTTCGCATCCGGGGACGAAACCACTTGGATCGAAGCCAACCAGGGTCGCCGACCTGGATTCCGAGGGCCTCCGCATCGGCACAGAGGCCTGGAGGTTGAAGAAGACGCCGGTCGGCGTCGCAAGAGGCCACCAGATGGCCAACAGGGTCGGCGACCAAACCTGGGTCACCGAGATTGATCTCTTTGAAGCTCGCAGCATCACCACACCCAGCTTTCCACATCCACCACCCGAATCAGCAGCCACCAGACCAAGCTTCTCCTTCCCCTCTCCACCAAGGACGGCCGGAAGACGAAGTTGAATCACCGCAGCGCAACTCGAGCAGGGCCAGCCAACAACCCCCAAAAGAGAGGGCTCTTCGAGCTTATTGGAGAAAGCACCCGCAGATCCACTCCTCCGCTGCGTCGTCCACCATGGACGCCCACCGGAACAGAGCTTCTTGAGGCCACAGTCACCGCTCGGAGGTGACCCGGCCAGGCACCAAGAGGAGGAAGACGGCATAGCGCCAGACGCCACGAGGGACCAAGCAAACTCTACTCTACTCTGTACAAACAGGGGCCGGCACCCTAAACCAACTCTACACCAGCCAGCGAGCACGCCGGCGGCGAGAGCGGCCGGAACAAGGAGGAGACGGAGGTCGACTTTCAAGAGAGGAGATGAAAGGAGAGTAGGTGCACAGCACCTAGCTCCCTTCTTACAACGTGGCAGCATGCTTCCCTAACGGAAAAAGTCCAAAACAAACCTTAAACTTGTAGATGAAAGCTAAATCAAACCCTGAACTTTGAATCCCTGAAATTGCCACTCTAAACTTATAAATCTGGCAGAACACCTGCCGTTAAAGCCTCAAAAAAAAACTTATAAATCTGGCAGAACACCTGCCGTTAAAGCCTCAAAAAAACTTATAAATCCCGGTCTATTTTGAACCCTAGACTTGTTTGGCACGCCGGGAATGCAATGAACCAGACCGGATAACAGACCACTCTCATTGACAATACGGACCCACCTGTCAGAGATTTGATAAATATTGAACCGGTGTTTCCCATTTTCCTCCCGAGTCCGACGACTTCGTCTTCTACCTCGGTTGGGAGGCTGCGGGACCACTCGCTGCCGACAGTAGGCGGTGCGGCGAGGCCGGAAATCAAAGGAGACGAGATCCACGTGGCCACCGCGCCCGGTATGGTACCGGGTCTAGGGTCTAAAATAGACCGGGATTGACAAGTTCAGAGTGTCAATTTTAGGGATTCAAAGTTCAAGGTTTAGTTTAGCTTTCATCTACAAGTTCAAGGTTTGTTTTGGATTTTTTCCTTACCTAACATGCCGTTGTACGGACGCGGCTTGCCTGCGCCCCTCTCGTGCGCCCATCCGTGCGACGGTACGGTTAATTTCTCATCCCACGGCCATTCCAATTTTGCTCCCCCGCGTCTCTTTTCTTGCGTAAAGAAAACATACACAAATATTGTTTTCCTCATCCCACGGCCTAGCGAGGACGCCGGAAGGAAGGCCCTCGTGTGCTGCGCGTGCGGCGGCGCGACCAGACATGCGTGATGCGGCCATACCAGCAGCACGTCTGCACGTGGAGTCCGTCGCCGACGAGATGGAGCTGCGGCGCTGCAACCTGCGGCTGTTCGCCAACGCCGGCGGTGTGGACACGCGCACGGGCGCGCCGCGGTGGGCGGCGGCGCCGTTCACACACCCGGTCACGCTTGACACGGTAGCCATGGACCCCGGACCTCAAGGCCCGCGTGCGCGCCGGCCTCGAGACCTTTGCCAAGGGCAGCGCCTACTACCACCGCTCAGCCCCGTCCGTAGCCTTCTTCTTCCCCTGAACTCACCGTCGTTTCTTAATCCGTCGACGCACCGTTTACAGAGCTGCCATGCTTACATTGGCTAGCCATTTGTTTGCGACCAAACGAGGTAGATTGAAGCCAGCCTGCATGTCATATGCACCCTTAAAGGAATCAATGAGAAATCAGTCTCGCAACTTGAATGTATTTCAGTTGAGCTAACAGCCTAACACCAACTGTCAGCGGCTGCAATGGCCTGTTGCCGTGCGCCCGAGCCGGTTATGAGACGGTAGATTTCTGTCAAAAGTGGTGGCGAGTGGCGAGGATGAAGAAGCTGCCGATCGGAGGTCGCCGCGGTCGGCGCGACCTGCTCCTCTCAACGGTTTTCTAGTCTTACCGTGGGTGAACGGTCCGTGCATGAGGCCGTGAGGTCCAAGCCGGCTGCCGGCAGTCGCCGGATTTTCACAAGGCATCGACAAGGCTGTGGAAGCACAAAAATTATGCGGTTATTCGTATCAGTTGGATGCGAGTATTACGGCGAGTAGATTTTCTGTATATAGGATTTGTTTTCCAGCCAAAAGCACGACCTGCGGAGGGGAAAATCAGGAAACCGTCGGATGAAGAGGCCGCACGGATGGTCGCACAGGTCGGGCGCAGGCAAGCCGGATGTTGTACAGATGCTGCCTTGGCGAGGGAATTGCACAAACCATCAGGTAGTGCGACTTTACACGAAACATTTATTTTATCGGTTTGTTGTGTAGAACACCACATATTGGTGTAATCAGTTGCAAGCAACTAGATTATAATTTAGCGTTTGTGTATGTCACCATGATTCCCGACAGATGGACCCTGCTTGTAAGTGTCTGTGTGGCAAAGTAAATCCGACACGCTAGGATCAAAGGATTTTTTGATTGACATGTTCAAATTTTTGACATAAAAATTATTATTTTCAAAAAAAATGCACATGTTTTAGATACAATTATGTTGAAAATGCAATTCAGTTGCACCAATGATTTCGAGAGGGAATTGTACAAACCACTACTCTGTCGTAATCAGTTGAAGCTAGATATAATCTAGCATTTGCCTTCGTTCAAATGATTCCTGGCAGGTGGGGCCCGCTTGTAAGTGTCCGTCAGAAAAGAAAACGAGCCACAGCCGATAAGTCAAAAGATAAATGAATTTTTCATTGGCCCATTTAAATTATTGAAACAAAATTCACCGGTTTCACAAAAATATCACACATGTATTTGGTACTGTATCGTGAAAAATGCAGCTCATTTGGACCAATGATTTGATAGATACTAAATTTTTGGTTAATTATTCAAATTTTGAGAAATTCTCTACTCAATTGGGCTAGCGGTTTGGAAAATATCAATAATTTTAGCTGAAAAGCTATTGTGGCCGGTTTTGTTTGCCTCGAGTGCACTTACAAGCGGGAAACACTCGTTAGAATTATGTCAACGTACATGAATACCAGATTAGAATGGTTACACTAATATGTGGTGTTTTGCGCAACAAAGCAGTAAAATGGTTGTTTTGTGCAAAATCGGCACCAATGATTGGTGGTTTGTGCAATTCCCCCCCCCCCCCCCCCCCCACAAAACCGAAGATATGTGCATATCCCACAAAAACGGAAAATGAATTTTGATACTTGAGTACTTGCCTACTTGAATTAGCTCTATCCTGACAGCCTGACGGTGAAGATCATCTCTTCTCCCAACATGGTGAGACTTTGGCAGTTTAGCTTTTCATCCTGGCTAGAAAAAACTGGCAGTTCATTTCTGGTCTCACTTTGCCCCTGCCGCAAACGTACCAACCCAGCTCTGTTTCCCTTCCTGACCAGACACCACCAAATCAAAAGCTGACGCCTCGCATGTGCTGCTGCCCAGCACCAATTTCATTACCGCACACTAGTTCACAACTTCACAAAAGCAGAGAGCGTTCGCATCGGTTGCTCCTCCTAGGAGATTGATCATCTGATTCTGATCCCCACCATGGCTGACGAGGAGCACTCGCTTGCGCTGGCTCTGGCAACCACCAACAGCTCGCCGGGGACGACGGCGTTAAAGGTGGCTCGTACTCGTACGGTGGCGTCGATTCACACGGAGCGCGCGCGCCGGCAGACCATGAGCGGGCTCTACGAAGAGCTGGTCGCGCTGCTCCCCGACCCCCTCCCCCCTCGGGTTCGTCGTCCCTTCGCTCGAGTTCTTGCCGATTATTCGTTTACCTTTTGGTTAGTTTTCGGCGTTCGTTTCTGTTGATCGACGCGTCGAGCTCATGCCGCGTGAAATTAATTACGGCGCTGCAGGCGACCAGGGCGGACATCGTCGACGAGGCCATCGCGTACGTCAGGGCGCTCGAGGACACGGCCGCCGAGCTCGAGGCGTGCAGGCGGTGGCGGCCAGACGGAGCAACCGCGCGCCCGACGGCGCCGTCGCCGAGATGGTCGCGTCCGGGGAGACGTCGTGCTTCGCCGTCCGGCTAAACGAGGCAAGGCCGGGCGCGCTGACGCGCGTGATCGAGGTGTTCGACCGGCACCGCGTGCCCGTCCTGGCGGCCACCGTGGCGCGAAACGGTGGGGAGGCGACGGTCACGGTCACTACGGCGGTGGTGCCGCCGGTTATCGCGGGGAAGATCGAAGCGGATATCATCAGCAATGCATGAGCAGTTCAATGATTCCTGCTTCATAACTTATTTCGTCTTGGTTTTTTAGTGTATCTCTCATCAGATTTTGATGCTAACAGTTTAGTTTTCGGAGTATTTTTGGTACAAATTATTGATCACCACGAGAATGGAGGGTTAACAAGACAGGAGTGGTGATCTTGGCTGTGTTTAGCTGGGTCCTTCGCCTATCTGGAAAAACGTTTGGAAAGCTAGCTATGGGAAAGTAGCTCTGGCCGTCTGAGGGTGAATTTTATCTTTCTCATTAACTAGAAGTATGTTCCACAACATAAACCGTTTTGGCAAGCTAAACCAACGTGCCAAAACGTGTTATATTATGGAACACGGGGAGTAAGTATATATTTAATTGGTATCTTCGCGATATTAATATATACTCTTTATCTACATCGGACTCTTTTGAATTTTAGCCCCTTTCTCGCGATCCTTTTTCCTCTTAATAACCCGTAGGATTCTGCACAGATTTCACGCGCCGGATTATCCGATGGATGGAGTTTATGCAACTCCTTGTGATAGATTCGATAGAGCACGATACTATGTCAGTGGCTTTCCTCCAACATGTGTCTTATCATTTCCTATTCACGATAGTCAATTATGTGTTTGAGCCCAAAATTGGTGGTTATGGTTGTGTTCGCAACTTCGCCCTTGATCTTTTGCTTTGTATTCATGTTGCTCCCAATGAGAGGTTTGAGTTGGCTGATTTCATCTTCAACGAATTTTGCCTTGCTTCATTTATTCAATATGGAAGCTTTCCTTATGCTCCCATGATTCAATTCATTGTTGACAACCAATTTAGTGAATCTTCAAGGACACAATTCATGGTATATGGACTCCAGAGAATCCTGGTGTGGCCAAATCACTCAACTCATCTTATCGAAGGAAAGTGCATCATGTTGCTTCTTACGACAAGCCAACAAAGTTTGAAAAGTTCATGGCTCTATCATTAGCATGTATCGCACCAACTTCGTGGAGATTTACGTTTTGAATAATGAGGGTAGGGCAAAGGCAAACAATCTCAATGGGAAACTTTTGTTCAAACGAGTGGTGATGAGTAAATTCATTCTCCGCATGATTTTCCTGTTCACGACTTCTCAAGGTTTTGGAGAATTCTTTACTCTTTAGAATGATGAAAAGGGTGTTGGCACCCATGAAGCTTTTGTTCGCTCTCTTAACCAATCAATTTCGTGATTTGAGAATTGTGTCAAGGTTTCCCTTCAATCTTGTGTTACTCTTTGAGAGCTTCATGAGGAAGGTGTGGCCTAGAAGTGATTGAGCTCCTACTTCGTTCGGGAGGCTCAAGGTGAAGAAGATGAACCTTCATGGTTTTAGGGCATCTTTCTTGGTATCCCACACATCTCCAATGGTGACATAGTTTCCTGTCAAGGGACCGAACATTGGAGTTATATCTTCGTCTATGTGTGTCTCGATTATTTCTATCTGGCCTCTTTCACGTGTGTATATATCTTTGTGATTATCATCGAGTTTGAAGTACCTCATTCAATCATATAGGTATTCACTTAGTTGTTAGATCATTTTATATATCTGTCTAGACTAGAACTTGTGAAAACAAACGTAATATTTATAGAAAACTGCCAATCCCTCTAGGCTAAGAGAAAGGAATAGGGGGAGATGCAGTGGCAAGGATACCAGACATCATCTGTCGGCGTACGGGAAAGAGGGGGCCCCCAAGCGCCGGTTGCGCGCCCCCGGGAGGAGACCGAGGCGTCACCACTGGATTGCATCTGCGAGAAGAGGAGAACCTGGGCAGAAGCCCGGGAAGCGGGAGTTGAGTCCGGGAGCCACCCTGCCCGGAGGGTGGGGGCCCACGTGGCACAAGATTCCTGCTCCACCGCCCGAAAGGGGTCGCTTTGCAGAAAAGGAAGCATAACGGGCGTCACAGACAAGACTGCACGAGCCTGCTGCCCGGCGCAGGCGTAACATTGACATGACCATGCGCGCCGTCTCATACGGACAGGCGGAGGGTTCAGCGCGATGTCCGGGCCTTGGAAAAGACTGGACCAGCCGTCACCTCTGCCTCGGCAGAGGCCGCGGCATGGCGGACAGCGCGGCTTGGGCGGCGCCACGATGACAGCGGGAGGCCGCCACTTGGAGCAACGGAGTGGCATGTGCCCTGCCTCGGTGGCGAGCTTCCAGCAGAACCACTTGTGGTGTCCCCTTGTAGTATAAAAGGAGGCCCATGGTCAAGGAAGAAGAGAAGAGACACCATAGCAAGCAGCTCCTCTTAGCTTAGAACCTAGACTCGGGGCTTGACGAAGACACCCCGGGGACCTTCCAGGGGTGGAAATCGGAAAGTTCACAAGTGTAGACGAGAGGCCTGCAGGCAGCGCATTGTACTTCAACACACACCTTCGATCAAGCCAGACAAGCAGGACGTAGGGCTTTACGCGGCCTGAACCTGGGTAAAATCTCGTGTGTTTGTGCTCGTGCTCGGGATCTGACTTCGAAGCACCTCGCGCCCATCTACCGAACAAACAGGGGTGTTCGTCATCCCCGTTGTCTGCATTTTGACACGTGTGAACGCACACACGAGTTGCTTCAAAGATTGAGGGTGCCTCTACTATGAGAAAATGTTTGTTTCGCTGCAAATGCAGAAGAGAGATATTCAATTATTCTGGTTGTTATTACAATTTTTACTAAAATGCTACAAAGATTGTCGCAGAGGTGTTGCAAGCATTGGAGTACGAAAGTTTTTTTTTACCTTTTCTCGTGGATATTTCTACGACCGACGGTTTTGCTACAAGAGGTGATTTTCTTTTCCTTTTTTGCATAACAACCCTCTTGTTGTATTTTTATTTTTAGTAAGGCTATGAATCTTATTTGCACAATTGTAACATCATTCTGTATAAATGTTGCGACCATGATGCAGTAGTATTTTATTTTATTTTGCTAATTGGGCGTAGGGGTTTTGTTCTGAAGGACGAAAGACCCAGATCTACCCTAGTAACTCTACGGGATGGTCATCCGGTCAGTCGATCTGTCGCCAATGGCTAGCACTGCCATTTCTAAGGTGCAAAAGACTAACATATTGGCATGTCGGTATATTTCCTAATCTTAATAATTATGTGCTTACTCCCTATATTTTTTAAATAAGAGGTACTCCCTCTGATTCAGAAAAACAGTCGCACATACAGCTATGTACTTGTACTAAGTAAGTTCAATTCCCACGTCCCTTTTAGTGGATCGGAGGGAGTATCAATTTTAGACAAAGTCAAACAATGTACTTCCTCCGTTCACAAAATGATGTCTCAATTTTATACTAGCTTGGGCCAAAGTCGAGGCATCCTTTTATAAACAAAGGGATAGAAGATTGGCTAAGTTTATAGAAAAACAATTAACATCTATAATATCAAATCAATATCATTAAATACATAATGAATTGTATTTTCATATTGTATCTAAGTAATTTTATGATTTCAATAGTTTTTCCTACAACGTTAGTCAAAGTTTACATTGATTGATTTTTCTGGAAAATATACGAGTTTTTTTAGAGACGGAGGTAGTATTACCTAAGTGCTTTAATAGTACAGTACTATTTTTTTATATGTTATGAAGTTAAGATACGGTGGGTTAATTATTATATAAACAGATATACTTGTACAATATTTCTCTATTTGCCATCTGTGACCACTTTCGTGGAATAGGTTAGAAACAAAATCATAAAATCCGCAAGAAGAGTGCAACGGCATGCCGAACGACCAGTCACAAAATCCGCAGACTCTATTTTACCCTAGAGCGCGCACGGCGAAAAAATGGCGGCGCGGGAGAGCTCTCCAGCCGAGCCCCTGCTCCCGGGCAAAGAAACCAAAGATGAGCAATGGAGTCTACAAGACGACGACAAGGTGGCGCAACTCCTCCCTCTTGGCATTTCCGGCACGTCGTTCTGGAGGAGCTGCCTCAACCTCAGCAATGTAATTTCAGGCACGCCCCAACCCAGTGTCCAATCAATCTGTATTGTTCTTCCATTTGTTTCCTCCAATTTGCGTCTCTATAACGCATCTGCTTCTTCCTTGTAGGCATCGGGATGCTGTCCGTGTCATACGCGCTCTCGCAGGGCGGGTGGCTCAGCCTGGGGCTCTTCTTCCTCGTCGGCGCAATCTGCTACTACACCGGCAAGCTCATCGACCGCTGCATGCGCGCGGACGACTCCGTCAGGAGCTACCCCGACATTGGGCAGCTCGCCTTCGGGCCCCACGGCCGGAGAGCCATCGGTGTCATCATGTACATCGAGCTCTACCTCGTCGCCATCAGCTTCCTCATCCTCGAGGGCGACAACCTGGACAAGCTCTTCCCTGGCGCGAGCTTCGATATCGCGGGCTACCAGGTGCAAGGGAAGCAGTTATTCGTGCTTATGGCGGCCTCCGCCATCCTCCCCACGACATGGCTCAAGGACCTCACCATGCTCGCCTACGTGTCGGCGGTCGGGCTCGTCGCCTCTGCATCCCTGACGGCCTCCCTTGCCTGGGCCGCCATCGCATCCGAACATGGCTTCCACGCAGCAAAGGCCAGCACCGTCTTGAACATGAGAGGGTTGCCGGCCTCCCTCAGTCTCTACTTTGTCTGCTTCTCCGGCCACGGCGTCTTCCCCACTGTGTACTCCTCCATGAAGAAAAAGAGGGATTTCCCCAAGGTATCAACTGAAGCTATCGGACTAACTAATGCTTACACAGTGCTAACTGACGGCTTAATTGAGTTCGTTTGATCCGAATGTGCAGGTCCTGTTGATCTCTTCTGTGTTGTGTAGCCTGAACTACGCACTGACGGCGATCCTGGGTTACCTGTTATACGGCGACGACGTGCAGGCACAGGTGACGTTGAACCTACCCACAGGGAAGATGTACACCAAGGTCGCCATCCTGACGACCCTGATCACCCCGCTGGCCAAGTATGCACTCGTCATCCAGCCCATCGTGGAGGCAATCGAGGCGAAGCTACCCCTCGTCGAGAGGTGCCTCACCAGGGTGCTCATCAGCACCGCCGTGCTCGCCAGCACAGTGGTGGTTGCGTCCACCATGCCCTTCTTCGGATACCTCATGTCCTTCACAGGATCCTCGCTCAATATCATCGTCGCCGTCCTGTTCCCGTGCCTGAGCTACCTCAAGATCTACATGCCCAGATCAGGAATGCACCGTTGCGAGGTTGCCGCGATCATCGGCCTGCTCGTGATCGGAGTGTGTGTCGCGGTTGTAGGCACTTACACCTCAGTGCACCAGATTATAGGCACATTCTGACAGTGAAACGATTTGCCTCCCCCATTTGTTTGTTTTTTGAATTTTCCCCATTTGTTTGTTTAATTGACAAACGACGAGATCTGTAATGCTATTTTGAGGAAGAGTTACTTACCAGCTATTTTGTCTCGCTTCTATAGAATTGTTAACTCCTGGCAATGCTTGTTCGAAAGAATCTGCAACTCCCAATATTTTCTTCTGCTTCTGCTTTGTTCTGCAAATTGTTGTATCAAGGTCAGATACACAAGCATTGCACTCACCGATGGTCAGGTATGATGGGTGCACAGGGTACCGATGGACTGAACGGTGAGTTTTTTATAGATAAAACTGAACAGTGAGTTTTTTATAGATAAACTGAACAGTGAGTTGTCTGTGAATCTGACTTATGATGAGCGTATGAATTCTAAATCTAGTGCAATACCATAATTCAGTACAATCCTGCAAACTCATAGATTAGCCTTAGAACACAGTATCGACTCTACCTTTTCTTTGCAAATGCACACTTTGCACAGCATTTTGTATTAGCAGAAACATGTCAGCTTACATATAGTGTTACAGCCAAAAAAACAGAACCAAAAACAAAAAATGGTAAAAGTGGAAGAAACAAAAGGAAAGGAGCACTACTGAATCGCGTCTGGTAAGGTTGCCGAGCATGTTGTGGCAGCCCCCTGAGAGCTCTCGCACCAGCGAGTATCCAAAGTTTTTGCCTCTGAAAGGACAGTTGGAATGTGCGTTGCGTTTTCGCAATTACATGGGACAATTAAAAAAATTAATATATGAACACAGTTCACACATATTTGCTCCTTTAATCTATAATATAATTGGCATGTACGTGCAAATGCACGTTCTTTCAATGACGGAGGACAATTTACATGTAGAAAAAATCCGTACCAGTCTAGGTGGATTTTTTTTTTGTGCAAGTCAATAGCAGATACCTCAACAATGCGTGACATGAAACTAATGCCTGGCACAGTAGTTAAAACTGTACACGAGGTAAATAACGTAAAATTGCGCACGAGGTCAAAGTCATACTTGCCTTCAGCACGGCCTTCTGTGACGTCTCGGTCATTCTCGCTTGCATGTTGATCATATGGATCAGGCTACGGCGCCGTATTTTCTATCGGTCGATCCGTTATACTGCGTGCGGTTTTTTCCTTTCGATTGATGGACACGTTTCACTGGGTCTCATATTCTTCCTTTGTATGCGTCGCCGCATATCATGTTTTTTTCTCTGTCGCACCTTGTGACGCATCACATCGATCATTTTTAATCCTCTTCTTCCCCAAATTCTGCAAGCTATCTAGACGAACCTGGTTGATTTCACATAAGGTGAAGTTGCTTTTGAGCTGGTAGCTTGGCCGATTGAGTCAAGCACGCATAGCAATTGCTGTTCATTGGCTCTATTGAAAGAAGCAGATTGATCAACTCAACCTTGGACAAGAACAAAGATTGAAAGCAACTGACAGACATGCCTAACACGAAGCTGCTGGCCTTGTTCGCTCACTTGCAGGTCCTGTCACTCCACCTCCACGTCCATGGCGTCTCGGCCGCCAGCATCATGCACAAGCCTAAGAAGCCCAGCGGCGGCGACAGCTGCCACATCAGCAGCTTCCTGCATGGCGTGGGGCTACGACTGCTGCGCCGCCGGCCAGCGCTACCCGCAGTTCAAGTGCTCGCCCCCGGTGCTGGCCAGGACGCCGGTGACCCTGACGCTGAACAGCTTCGCTGCCAGGGGAGACGGAGGCGGCAAGTCCTTCTGCAACAATCGCTTCCACCTGGACAGTGCCGTGGTGGTGGCCATCTCCACGGGGTGGCTGCGCCTCGATGGCACACGCAGTGCAAACAAGATGATCCGCATCAATGGAAACGGGCGGTCAGTGCTGGCCAAGGTTGTGAACCGTGAACGGTTGCGACACGGGGCCATGCGACGCCAACTGAGCCAGAGCGGAGGGCGGGTTGCTTTCTCGCCGGCGCGGCGCGGGGCTCCAAGCCTCCAACTGACAGAAGTGGCGGTGTTGGCGAGGTGGCTTCTGTCCTGGCCAGGAGGACAGGATTTTTCCAAGAGAGGAGAAAAAAAAAGTGAACCGGTACAATGGTAAATTTGTTGTATTATGTAATTTGGTGGGAGGGCAAAACAGTCAACATTGGGCAATGTTGAGTTGTCAAACATTAGAGCAATCTGGATCGTCCGATCAGATATTGAACGGTCCAGATTTAAAGTATCCCAACAACACAAGTTTGCTCTTTTAATAATACTAGTAAATGGGCACGTGCAATGCACGTATAATCGAGCCAAAAAAATTGAAATGACATATTTTCTATTAATAAGTCAATGGTATTGGAAATCATCTGAATTTGCCTATGAAAGAAATTTATGTAAATCAATGATTATAACATGTTCATTTTACTTTTTTATAGGAAAATCAATGAACAATAATATGTCTAATCAAAATTACACAAGCCTGCTAATATTAATCATAGTAAAAAGACAATTGCTCAAAATAAACATTGTTTCACACATATGATACTTGAAGACCGACCACTCAGCTTCTAATTTATTATTTTGCACTCACACATCTAATTTAACTTATCATTTACGTTTCAATCAACTGCTAAAAACCTGGGCATGCACAACCAGTAAATGTTTCAATACTCATGTTCTGGTATGCTTCAGGGTCAGTTTACTTCTAAATCACTTGTCTTTCTAGAACTGAACTTTATTTTAGACACTATTCACTATTCAGGTTTGCTTGCCATAGACTTTCTGGTTCTCTGCTACAACACTATGGTATCTATACGCCCTTTAACAATATTCGTATTTTATCTAAATATTTATCTAAAAACAATATTCGTATTACTGTTTGAAAAAGGTTAAACATTAGTACTACAAACTATCATCGTATTGGATAGAGTAGAGGAGAATTGAACCTGGGACTTGCACTGGTCGTCTGGGCGGGGCAGCAGTAGATTAGCCCTTCGCAGTTTTTTCTAGCAAGTGCCTATCTCCAGTTTTCACAAGGATCTGATCAATCAATTCATATACAAAGAAACCCGTAAGTTGAAATATTTTGCATGCATTGGTCTTTTTTCCAAATCACAACAGCACACCCAACTGACTGGGAAGTGGATAGAGACAGAGTATTGATTATCTGGATCGGCCTTTGTAGCAGCAATAGCAAATATGCTGAAATCTCACATGTTCTCTGACATTGAGTTCAGAATAGCAACTGCAATCACCACACTGGCAACTGAAAGCTTGCCACCGTGAATAATTTGTACCTGGAGCAAGCACAGACCAGCGCGCAGCTGCTCCGGCGCGGCAGCGTCCACTCATTCCGACTTAGCGTGCGACCCCCCGAATTCTCCTGCTGCACCCGCCGGAGACGACCGACTGGATCAAAGCCTACTCTGCATCCCGACCTGTTTCTCCCCGACAAATTCCAAGGTAATTCCCATGCCGGTGAGCAGGAGCTTCAGTTGGGCGTGCTGGTATGATGCTGCTGTGCGCGGAACGGGGTGCAAACAGAGGCATGGGCGAAAACTCCAAACCACAACAGAAGCTTCAGTTCATGACGTTCATGGCCGAGCGCAGCACGGAAGGATGATGGCGACGACGTGCCGATGAGGAAAAGCATGGGGGGAGGAGAGGCAACCTCATTGGTATGGGCATGAGGGGTTCGCCGACGGCCGAAGCAGGTCAGGCGCATGGCTAGGGTTAGCGGACAGAGGCGCATCTGGGAAATCGGCGGCATGGCGGTGGGCAATTGTAGAGGAGCTTTGCGACGCGGGGGTGCAGCGACCAAGCGTGGTGGCCGGGTGGCGCGGCGCGGCGAAGGAAGCGCGTGGGCTGCGGGAAGGCATACGTCTGCGGTTTTGTTTGTGTGTCTGCCTTCTGCTCTGCGCGTGCAGCCTCGAGCGGAAGGGCACATCGACGGCCTAGCGCAGGCCATGACGCGGTGCGGCGACGCACGGGAACCAGTCTCTCGTGCCTGGCCGGCCGCGTGCTCGCCTTCCCGACACCGGCGACCGGCCGTCCCCGACGCCGCCCTGGTCGACGCCATGGCCGCGCTGAGCTCGACTTGCCGACGCTTCTTTTCTTTTTAATTGGTGGCAATTCTTTGTAATTAACCGCAAAACGAAAAGGTGGTGGCAATTTAGTCGTATTATGTGATTGGTGGGAGGGAAAAACGGTCCAAAACGGACAATGTTGAGTTGTCAAACATTGGGACAATCTGAGCCGTTTGATCGGATATTGAACGGTCCAGATTTAAAGTATCAGAACAACACAAGTTTGCTCTTTTCTCTACTATAGTTGGCATGTACGTGCAACGCACGTTTACACAATTAAATGGGGCAATTTAGAAATAGGAAATATTAAACTTGCAATCCACATATCTACTAATACATATAAAAAATAGTCTGGTTTTAATAAATTTTGATGTACACAAATAATTTTTAAGACAAAAATAATCAATTATTTGCACAATTTTTGAATGGCTGATCGTCAACTTTTTCTAGTACAATGTTGTACATTATTGAAAAAACATAATTGTTGTGTTCATCACATTCATGTGTAACAGTCTAACATATGACATTATTTATATCCTTTTACAAGAATTAAAATTCTACAATATACTGCAACAGCATTAAGGTAAAATTCAGAATTTGAATACATTACTATAGCATCAATCATCATTCTCTGTGGCTCACAAATTCTGCATCTACTTATAAATTTACATTTTTTTCTGGAAGTTCAAATATGTATTTTACTTTTATTTTTAATCGGTCAGGCAAATCCCCAAAATATACACCACCAGCAAGAACACTACGGTATACAGTCTGTCAACAAAAATCAATAAACAAATAGGCAGCTAGCAAGCCAGAGAGGCTAAAGAAACGGATAGGCTCGTCATGTCAGCTGATCGGAGCACTGGTTGCATGATTGATGCATGCATACAGCACCGTGTCACAATCCTCTCAACATCAATGGTATCGTGCCGACCAATCCTTCCCTCCCAATCTCCTTGCGCCCCATCTCCATCCCGCAATTCATCGGGCCGCCGGACGACACGCCGAGGCCGGGGAGCATCAGCCGCTGCAGTGCTGGTTGCTCCTTCCCGTGTCGCCCCCGTCGGTACAACGCTCTGATTCGTTTTTGGTGTATATGCATCTAGAACGCACACGGAAACGCGGTAAAAGTAGCAGCGAAAAAAGAAATCACTAACCGGCATCGACCCTCTCGCGCGGAGCTGTTTCTGCGACTCTCTTCCGCCCTCCCTCCAGAATCTCTCTTCCGCACCGGAGGCGAAGAGCGACGGACGGCCACAAGCGCACGGCAGAGGGTGGCGGCGCCGCTGAGCGAGCGATCTGAGAGGTCACAGCCCCGAGCGTCGCGCTGACCAAGCGGTGTGCGGCAACGAGCGGGCACCGAGCAACTTGCAACATACACACTGAATCAATCAAAATTGTGAAGACATGTAATTGAATCAATTGGAATCAGGTCAAGAGATCGGAACTGCACCTTGTTTCGACAATACATCGTGAACGATCAGCGAGATTCACGGCCGCCGAGACGCACGTAATGTAGCATGGACCAGCTACTCCCTGGAAGCTGATTGATCAACCGATCATGCTCCTGACCGACAATATCCGGCATACCAAGGGCACGCGTAGACGGAACATGGCGGCGACATTAGGAAGAGAGGGAGGAACGGCCATGCCGCCGGAACGATTGGACGCATCATGCATGTATTGTGTGCTAGATGGCTGGATAAATCGTACATGAGCTCTCGGAGATCGATCCCTATTCTAGTGCGATGGTGACTCGTACGTGTACGTGATCTTTCTACCAATTTCTTGAACGGAATTCGAGTAGGACACAGTCCCGTGGTATAGATAAAAAACTGTTGGAGAGGATAACAAAAAGAAACGAAAGGGTACGGTGGCAATTTGGTCGTATTATGTGATTTGGTGGGAGGGTAAAACGGTCCAAAACGGACATTGTTGAGTTGTCAAACATTGGGACGATCTGGTCTGTTTGATCAGATATTGAACGGCTCAGATTTAATGTATCCCAACAAGTTTGCTCTTTTAATAGTAGTATATATAGATATAATATAAGTAAACGACCGTAGGTACGTCGGGTTGTTTTGCTATTTAGCCCTTCAGTTTGTAGGAAATTAACCCGCAGTCCTATCTGCGCCCGGTCTCGACGGCCTCGACGGAGGCCCGTGCTGGAGAGGAACCGCCCGGTGGCGCTCGCGCTCGAGAGGGAGGGGACCGACGGCGGCGAACGCACTGGAGAGGGAGGGCCCGACGGCGGCGCTCGCGCACGAGAGGAAGGGCCCGGCGGCGGCGCGCGCGCTAGAGAGGGAGGGCCGGCGGCGGCGCTCGCGCTGGAGAGGGAGGGCCCGACGGCGGCGCGCACGCTAGAGAGGGAGGGCCCGGCGGCGGCGCGCTGCAGAGGAGGACGCACAGTCGGTGCTCGCCGCGGCCCTGCCCGGCGACGGGGAAGAAGGAGGCGTGCGGGGGCTTGTGGATGGGCCTGTCAGAGAGGAGATCCTCGGAACCATGCTCAACTGCGATCTCATCGGATTCCACACTTTTGATTACGCCACACTTCCTCTCTTGCTGTAGCAGGATGCTCGGGATAGAGTACCAGTCAAAGCGTGGATACATTAGGCTCGATTACTTTGGCCGCACTGTTGGGATCAAGATCATGCCTGTGGGGATCCATATGGGTCAGCTGCAGTCAGTGCTGCGATTACCTGAAATGCAGCGGAAGGTTGCTGAGCTGCGACAGCAATTTGAGGGCAAGGCTGTGTTGCTTGGTGTGGATGACATGGATATATTTAAGGGCGTCAATCTGAAGCTTCTTGCATTTGAGCATATGCTGAGGATGCATCCTAAGTGGCAGGGAAGAGCTGTGCTCGTGCAGATAGTGAACCCAGCACGAGGGAAGGGGAATGATGTTGAGCACATCCGGGCTGAGATAAAATCATAGACGATCATCTGAAAACTGGAAGACTGTGATAGGGGATGTTCTTGGACCATTGTATATATGGAAATATATACAACCTGCTACAGATATTCTTAGCTTGAAAACCGCATACCTTCTCTCGTGCTAGCCGACGATTATCGGAGACGATACGAATGTCCATTCAACCTACCACCCATCATCCATTAGTTAGTTTTTTTTGTTCAAACCTTTATTTGTTAAGGGAAACGAGCCATACATTTTCTCGTGCACACAAACATGGTTAGAGTGGTCATCGCTGTCAGCTATAACAATAATATTTTATATTAATGTCAACAATGACATGTTTATGTATCTTTGTCTCTATGACTCAATTTTATCTATCCCGTTGCAACGCACGGGTATTTTGCTAGTAATAGTAGTATAGATATAGAGGTATAGATAGTCTACTAGTGCCGTCAAATCCGGGTTCGGCTCTGTCAAAGCCCCGATCGTTCTGAGGCCGCCAGATACATCACATTGTGAGCTAAAGCAGCAAGCGCTCACCTTTGATTTTATCCGCACCGGCGCAATCGGCAGTTGGCTGGACCTTTGATTTTACCCGCACCGGCGCAATTGGCAGTCGTCTCCAGCCAACTGCCGAAAACATCTCCTCCAGGTCGCAGGCAGATCGACTGGAGCAAGAATTTGCCTGGCACTTAGTACCATACCTGCCTGGCGGCAAAGACATATTCAGAGTAGACGCGACATTGTCCCTGCCATTTGGTCGCAAAGCAGGCACGCTGGCGCGTGCGGCAAACTGGTCTGCCACGGCCAAGCAAAAATCATGCATTTCAGAGGGGGCCATTCATCCCAAATGGTGCGCCACTGCAGGGATTCGACCATGCCAGTGTGGAAAGCCTCATACACCGAGCGAGCACAGTACTGTCTAGAGGCCAAGATCATCGCCGGGGGTACAATACCTGCACATCCATCACGTCCACAGCGGGAATTCGATAATCCCTGCAGTTTGGAATATGGAGTGTTAAGATTTGGGATGTAGTGCAACAAAAGTAGCAGGAGGAAGAAGAGTAAAAATAGATCAACAAATTGCAAATCACAATATAGGGTTGTGTATGTATACATATCACAGAAAGTCCTGTGCATGAATAAGTAGAAGTGATATGTATGCTACATTTCTGGAGTGCAAAAGCTGAAGCAGAGAACGTATCTGAGTTTCATTGCCGCTGAATGACAAGATGATACAGCTCGCAGAGTAAATAGCTTGTACTCTAATACAGGCGCTAACATGATTAGAGGATGACAATACATGATAGAAACAGCTTCAGCTTTTTATAAACTAACATTATCAGAGGATTCCAAAGAAGCATGTATGATATGAACCAACACCATTAGAGGATTTTGTGAGGAAACTAGCACTAAGGGGGTAAGAGCTAATGATAATTCACATGAATCTTGCACTAAAATATGTCTATGTGCATGTTGGGCCCAACATGCTAAAACGTCTTACATTGTGGAACGGAGGGAGTAGTTGGCAAGTATTTGTAATTGATATATATTCTGGAAATCGAGAAAACAGCTCAAGCCACTGTGTGCGTTGTAAGTGATTAAGAATTGGTAACACACGATAAAAATTAAGTTGATAGTTTGTAATGATCTACTACTTGGAGTCACACAATACAAACGAGGAGTTTTGGACTAACCTCTCAACCATCGTGTACTACCCAGCCAGTAACAAGGTGTATCAGGCTTGTTAACAGAATTCATTATATTTGCGCTGTAGACAAGAGAACTTCCTGTGATCTGCAAAGGTGACATCCAGAATTTAGAGATAGACAGTACCACGACAGAACAATTAAACATCTACACCAGATCTAAGCCAGCAATTGGAGGCATAAGAACTGTCAGAAGGATTTTCACCAAGCTAGTTTAGCTTCAAGCTAAATTATCAACATTCAAGCTTGCGGGAAGGAATGCTCTCACTAAATTCTCTAGTATTTCACAGAACCCCAGAAAGATAAAAGTAAATGTGGAGTGCAAGTTTGAACACAACGAATGGTGAAGCTAGCTTGGGAGCTGTCGTTCGTCCCATCTTGATATCAGCTTGGAAGTATATTGGCTGATGTGATTCAGCGGAAGAGGCTGAGGCTGTTGCTTGCGTCAAGGATATCTGGTTAGCTCATCACCATACCGAGGAACAATTTATTGTAGAAATTGATTGTGCAGGTGTAGCGGTAAACATAAATGCAACTGAAGAGAACAAATCGAACTGCTGGTATCTTTATCATGAAGCTAGACAGGTGAACACCAGTGTGCTGGAGTGTTATGTGGGCTATGTTACGAGAACCGACAACGCTGTGACACATGGTCTGACAAAGTTAACTAGGAAGAACTGTGAGTGTGTGTTAAAAAGTGCAGTTTCTACCTGCATGATGGAACTGACCTTGTATTTTCCCTAGTTTGATAGATCTCTCCCATTCATCAAAAAAGGAACTCCAGAAAGGCTCCAAAGTTCAGTAGGCGGTGACCAAAGACCTTATAATCAACACTTCTAATTAGCAGGCATTGATCTGATAAATTAGGTGGGTCTACTGACATAGTACATATAGCTTTCATTGGATGGAAACATCGCATAGCCAAAATATGTGCAATAATAGAATAGATATTCTAATGATTTTCTAAATTATCCCATAGTGGCTGGGAGTGTGCTAGTTGTTTCATTTGGATGGGCAGATCACATAAACAGAATATGGATTAAGAAGTGTCTTCTAACCAGTAAGTAGAGAGAAAAGGCTTCTAACATAAATCAAGAGAAAAGATTATGGATCCATTATGCTTTCACCCCATGTCACTCCCTTCTCCGGAGGAAAGAGACGTGAACTACTGAGTCTCTGACTTATCCGGAGCAATAAGAAGTGAAGTATATAATTCTGTAATTAACAAAGAAAGTTTATTCAGACAACCTTTTTAGCTGTAGTGCAGAGGGTACCATCAACCGTATAAAAATAATTCATATGCCGTTAGCATAAAAAGGAGTTACTCATAGAAAATGAGAAGGCGTTTTGTATTAAGATGTGCCTATCAAATCAAGTGAGTCCTGAATGCAGTGAAGATGCGTACGCAAAGAATGCAATATGAACAGATTCAAGGGCTGGGTTCCTCATCTTTACCCTTGTAAGGCATGAACACCATACTAGAAATAGAACATATCAGCCAGTCCCAGAAGATATATGTTCCACAGTGGAGCAAAAAAAAGAAACAAAGTGCTTGCAATTGTGTTCTTCTAGCTTTGCTCAATGGTCAATAGTGAACTGTTGTAAGCTGGAGAAACTACCAGAGCCTTGTCTTGCATTCCACTTCACAGGGTAGCTTGCACAAACAACAGAGTGAGATAATTTCTATGCAAATGGCGAATCCTTTTCCCCAGCGGATACTGCTTTGGGTTCATATGCTATCAGGATAGCCATGATCATAGCAAGAAAAATAAAATCACGCACCTGCTTCGAGTAGAATAGAAAAAAGGTAGAATTTAAATAGGATAAGCACTCACATGATCTCTATGGAGGTATATAGGTATCTCCTCTGTTGTGAACGGCATCTTCACAATCACAGGCCCTATGATCATGTGAACGTCATCTCCTCTGTTGTGAACGTCATCTTCACAATCACAGGCCCTATGATCACCAACCAACAGAACAAGAATGGCAACACCCAAATCATTCACAAATCACAGAGATAAATAAAGAAGGATTGTTGGAATCGACGGTTAGGTGGTGTATTCTCCTCTTTTTTTGAAAATCACCTTCACAACCACAGGCCCTATGATCATCACCACCAGAACAAGAAAGATAACACCCATATAATTCACAAATCGCATGGCTAAGTAAAGACACATGTCGGAATCAGCGATTGTCGGTTTTGTCACCAGGTTAAAAGAGGTGGCAATTGTTAAGGATGATAATGAAGGACCTGCCAATGATGAAGCCAGCAGCCTAAGTGGGCATGCAGCACCGCAGATGAACGGCAATGGAGGTTACCGTGTGGTATAGTTAGTTTGATCTCCAGTTCACAACTTAGCAGCAGTGTTGACAGTTTGGTTACGATAACCACAGCCCGAGCGATCTACAGCTGCTAGGATTTTAAACTAAACCTAATTTTTACACCTCTGAAGGTTTTAAATCATCATACCGGTAATGCAAAGTGATGAGGCCATCAAGAGTAATTAGATATGTGAACTATTATTTTGTACGCTGAACAGTAGGGGGACCCGTACTGTATTTTATTAAATTTATAACAGGTATGCAAACAGTTGGCAATCTCAAATCTGCACACTAAACCACCTATATTTTCTACCCCTAAGGGCACTGCTACATGCTGACAGGGACTGGCACACGTGATGGCAACATTTGCCAGCAAACAGTAAACAATCTGAACAGCCAGGAGCCCAGGACAAGAATCTACTTGGATCCAACGGTCAAACAGAACAAAAAGGGAGAGGATGGTGGGCGTGATGAGTACATGTGCAATCACGCATTGTTCAAATATGGTGTACCAACATCAAGTCCAAAACATCGCAATTCCTGACAAGGTCAAGTTAGATCAGAGGGAATTGTTGGCTTACCTGCATTTCAGTTGGACTATGGAACAAAATTCCAAAAGAAAGAATATAAAACCAGCAAGCTCCCTTACTTGCCTCACTGAAGACAAATTAGCTATCAGCTCTCCAGAAATATTCTTTACATACTGTATAAGAGCATGTTTCTTACTTTGACTTAGCATCGAAGCACTTAAAATGTTGAACTGCCAAAACATACATATCTTTTTTTGGTAAACAGGAAAAAGGTGAAAATACAGATTACTGGCACAGTAATAATTCTTATAATAAACAATGCTAAAGTTCAATAAACAAAAGGACGATCACTTTACACTTGCGGAACAAAGATTGTGAAAATGAGAGTTTATCTAGTCTGTGATCATGAAATGATAAATTTAGTGATCACAAGGATATAGAAATGTGTACTATCTTCGAAATGAGAGATGTGGTACATAAAGGTTCCAGCATACAATCAGTGGAGCTTCATAACATGTAAATTCCATTCAAACATCAACATAATCATCTCGTAGAAGCTCTTATAATCATTTTTTGTGCTATTGAAATGAAACTAATCATTACTGAGGCACAACAAGGAACCTCAAGAAGATGAAGCTATGACCTGCGATGATGCATCACCAGACTCTTTCTTCTGGTTGTCACTTCATTCCCTTCTCCCACACTCGCAACAGTGTCACTGTGGGATTCAACAACCTGTGCTTCCTCAACATTGTTCCCTCAGACGATTCATCATTTTCTGCTTCCCTCTTGCGACCCAGCACCGCATCAATAGCTGCTCGACTGGCTCTCGCAGCAGATTCCTCCTTAGCCTTCGCCTCAGCCTTCTTCTTCTCCTCTTCTTCTTTAGCAAGAGCCTCTGCTCTAGCCTTCTCTTCAGCTGCACGTGCTGCTGCCTCTGCTTTCTCCGTCTCAACATCCTCATACAACTTTGTCATATCCCCGTTTCTCCCCTCTTTCTCCAGTGCCCCCTCTAGAAGTGCCTTCAATTCATCAGTAAATACAACACTCTCATCCAAAAGAATATTCTTGGCCATCTTAATTGCATCATCCAACTTTGCAGCATTGGTGTATGCTCTCAACAGCAATTCATAGCTAGCAATGTTTGGCTTGACCTCTTTTTCAGGCATCAGATCAAAGAACCCCTGTGCCTCATCAATCCTATCAACCTTCACCAAGCCATCTATAACTTTGTTAAATGCATTGGCATTGGGCCTGAGACCAACATCAAACATCTTTGTTGAAGTAACCAACAGCGTCATCCACCTTATCAATCCTGAAGCAGGACTCAATGAGCAGGACATAGGTGTATTCGTCAGGGTTAATACCCCTCTCCCATCTCTTATAGAGCCCTTCTGCCTCACCAACAAGTTCATTCTTCCCCAGCCAGTCAATAAGACTATTGTACGACAGTGCATCTGGTGTGCACCTCTTCTCAGCCATTTTGCCGAACACCTCGATTGCATCCTGGAACCTTTCCACCGGCAATAGGCATCAACCATCACATTAAAACTACCAAGATTCACAGCAATCCTCCTGGGTGGGTCATGCTCCTTGCACATTCTATCGAACAGCTGGACTGCATCATCCAATTTCCCGTTCCTTCCAAGCGCATCAAGCACCATGTTGTAGCTAACAGCCCAAATCTCACCGTGGATCCCTCTCCAAGCACCTCATTGTAGCAATCCATGGCCTCCTTCTCCATGCCCTTTAGAAAGTACCCCTTCATAAGGTTCCCGTACACCACACCATCAAGGATTGGCCCGCCACCAAGCTTCTCCTTAAGCTCCTCATACAGTGAGACCGTGTCACCATCCCCGGCGTTCACAAAACCACCCATGACGAAGGCGTAGACCTGGGGGTCGGGAGCGATAAGGCCACGCTCGAGCATGCCGTCCTTGAGCTCGAGCGCCAGGTCGAGCTTGCCGTTCTCGGCGAGGAGCGGGCGAGGATGCGGTACGTGGTGGGGGAGGGGAGGACGGGGATTCGTCCTTGAGCAGGAGACGGAAGTGCTCAAGCGCGGTTTCAGGGCGACGGCAGTCGCAGTAGGCCTGGATGAAGAGGTTGTGAGTGGCGACGGTGGGCGCGACGGAGGCCTGGGTGACGAAGCGGTGTAGGGAGAGGAAGTCGGCGTAGCGCGCCTGGCGGAGGAGCGCGGCGAGCACGGTGTTGCAGGTGAACACGGTGGGGCGGCAGTTGGAGTAGATGGAGTGGCGGGTGAGGAGCGCGGCCTCGTCGAGGTCGTTCTCGCGGACGAGCGTGAGGATGCGGCGATGGAGGTCGAGGCGCTTGCCGGAGAGGACGGACGCGGGCTCGGGTAGCTTGAGGGCGTTGCGGTTGGATCCGGGCGGGGCGCGCCGGGGGTGCGCTGGGGAACCGGCCCGCGGGAGGACGGGGCTCCACGCGGAGGCGGCGCTTGCGGCGGCGGCGCTCGGCGGCGGCGTCGGTGGGGGCATCGGGGAGATCGGTGGGGGTGGCCAGGCAGAGGAGGCGGTGTTGGGGCGGGTGGGAGGCGGAGGGAGAGGGGGAGGAGGCGGGAGAAAAGGGGCTTCGAGAGCGCCATGGCGGCGACGGAGCAGTGGGAGGCGACGAGGGTTTAGCTAGGGATTTGGGGGAAATGCAAATAGAGAGAAGAGGAACGGAAGAAAACCGAAGAAGGAGAAGATCCGGGGCCGTTACTGATATTGGACTGAGCAAGATTGGAGAATGGATACGGGCCTATTTGGTGAAGTACTTATCATTCGGGCTTTTTCGCGCAAAAAAATGAACGGGCCACAAATGGACTGCTCTCCTTGAAGAGGTGAAAGCTGATGCCTCTCGTTTCTTGGAGGCTTTTTTTAGACATGAAAATCGAGCGCCAAATTCTGAGGCTTATAGATTAGCTATTTTTGATGTTTATAGTCCTGTGGGACGTCAGGTTTGGCTCCTACAGCCCCCTGATGGTCTTTGTATTCCTGCTCAAGTTTCAGTTCAACAAAGCGGTGTGAACTTCTCAAAAGAAAAAAAGATTGCTCTCCTATCCAAAGAAACAAAAATAGAAAATTGCTAAAAAAGGCCACATATTTGGAGCAACCTTATCAAAAGACCATCGGGATTTGAATTTTTCGTAAAAACCCACCGACACATGAAGAACACTCCATCCACCCAAATCCCCAAACCCTACCTTCTATCCTCACCCATTTCATGTCGCCGCTAAAAAAACTTCATGGCAACAAATCTTCATGTCATCCCCTTACTGATCACCTGAACCTACATACATATATCCAGCATCACCAAAAATCACGTGAAAAAACAAAATGCCGTAATGATCTGGAGCTGCTGGTGGCAAACAAGAGATAAATATCTCCACGTACTACCACAAACATCTCATCCACGTGACCCCACCTTACATGTAACATCTCATGCACGCACATCCCGAACAACAAAAATCACTAGAACCCAATAGTACAGATTCGATTTAGGCTCTTTAAAGAATCACCCAACTGGTTTGATTTCTTTTTTGCTTGAGGGGGAGTAAGATCCATTAGTTGACTGTTCTGGAAAGCAAGTTCCTATTTTCGTTCTCCATGACTTCAAAGCTGCTTCTCTTTATCAATTCTGGACAGTTCTATAAACATTGGTACCAGGGGTTCTATGACCAAAAATATTCTTTTTTTTTCCTGGCGCTTGAGGACCCATTCTATCTGGGCCTAAATGCTGGAGTGCTTCGAAATGTGTCAGCAGGTGCGCGGAGCCGGAGCCGGCATGTTCGCCCTTAGGCCGAGTGTTCGCCCACTTCAGAGTCTTCGCCTTTAGAGAGAAAACATGTAACTCTACTATGACATGCTGAAGATAACTCAAGTATTGCGTCCCAAAAACCTCTGACTTCGAAGCTTGGGCGTATATATTCCAATTATATGGTGTTCAATGATTGCACATGGTAGTTTAGGAAAATCCAGTTTAAAGTGCATGTAACTCTTAGTATTATAACTGTATGGCTAAAGATTAAGTACCGATACTGATGTGTCCACGTGAAACCATATATACACCAGAAGTAACTTTGCAGAAGAAAAAAGGACGAAGAGTAGTACTTGGTTCCATATTCAAAACAATTAGCTTGACAAAATAGGACGTGCAACATGTTCTAACTGCCACGCACATCTTGCACAAACCGACCAGAGTTGTGCTTGCATTGTAACTAGTGAAGAGGGTAAAACATTATGAATAACTTTTACTCCCTCCGTATCAAAATATAAGTCTTTCCACCAATTCTCTACACACATGTATCTAGACATATTTTAGTGCAAAATTCATATGATATGGAAGCATGTGTGTGAAAAGTTGGTGGAAGCATATATTTTGATATGGAGGGAGTAGTTGTCAAATTCTCACGAATGGTTTAGTTGCTTTTTTCTTGTAACTTGTAACCTTACAAAGATACCATGCGTGTTGTGCGAGTAAAAAAAAGGGTATTTAATGCGTGAAATACAATTCTAGGTCAAAACTCTACATTTAATAAACAATAAATTTGTGTATATTTAACAGCTAAAAACTGATGTTGTGGAAATTGTATGGCTAAAAAATGTGAATAGCTTGCCTGAAATATCTTTTGTCTTAATAAATATGGGATGAATATCATTACTCAATATGGGTTGACATGGATAAATGAATGTCTTAAATATTGAAATAGTGATGATGTAGTGATGACATGGATAAATGAATGGCTTAGATAGTTAATGATGTGAGCACCTTACGTGTAGGATAGCCTACTTTAACACATGATAGCAGGGTTTTTGCTTTATAAAAATACAAGATAAGTACTAAAAATAACATGCATGCAAACAAATAATAAAATAAAGAAGCGGTTAGGTTTTTGTCATGAAACTGACATGCTAGTGCAAATAGAAAAATATTTGAAATATATTTACATGAGAGAAAAACAAATAGCATGACTTGAGAATGATTTGTGTTGTTCTTTGTTGCATGTATGAAAATATGTATGTAGTATTGTTAAGATTATAAAAGTGACAGAAGACATACAAGACACGGATATCCAAAAATCAATTTTACAAATGTCAAAAAATCAAAATAATTTTTTTGCATGTAGTCCAACACATTTCAAGTCAGCACAAAAAGTTGCGCGAAGAAAAAACTTTTTTTGCAACCTGTGCAAAAAAGACAAATTCGGACATACCGAAATGTATATATACGTGTCAGAATTTTGTCTTTTTTGTACAGGTTGCTAAAAAAGTTTTTCTCGACAGGCGCCTTTTCTTGTATATACATACATTCGTAAGGGTATGTGTCGTGGTTATATTTTAGTATTGCCACGTGGGACCATTATTGAGGTGGAGGAGACCGAACTAAAAAAAATAGTCTTATCTCCTGTTAGCTAAGACACTATCTCTTAGCAACACCACATATTTAGGGACAATTAAATACTTTTTGGCAGTAAAATAGTATTTAAAATATAAAATAACACATTGTACATTATATTTTACTATCATATCTCAACTCATGGCAGTAAAGTCTTATCGTACATTTCCTAACATACGGCTTTTCATATATATAAGAGATGCGGCGCGACCTAGACGCCCTTTTCTATCACCTTTTGTAAGGCTGCGTTCTGTTAATATGGTTATTTTGGTTCGGTTTATATGGTTATACGATAATAACCAAAGTTGACGCAAATTTTTGAATAACACATAAATGTTATAGAAATTACTTATTGTATTTTTTATAGATTGACTGGATTTCCAACATATTTTTCAATAGGCTGGGGCTCTTCGGTTTCGATTAAACCCTGGTTTTTTGGTTATAAACCGAAGTAACCGGATGTCATACGGTTAGCACTTTTGCTAACTTAAACCTTAACCACTAACCATAAAAACTAGGATTTCAGTCACGGTTAGGTTGTCGGTTTTCGGTTACGGCTCTTTTATATGATGTGCTACTCTGTCGTATATAAGTAAACCATGTGTGATGGTTTCTGGTGGCGCACACCTACGCGGTCTCGTACGGTGGTGGTGAGTCAAGGCGGCTGCTACCTCGGTCTCCATGCAGCGGACAACGGCGGCCCTATGTGGCAGGGTTGTAGTCTTGTGTGGGATCTGGGTGACGGCATGTGGCTATGCGGGCAGCGGGTTCATGGATTGGCTGGTTCACTTTCGGATAATTCGAAGATCGGTCTGATTTCGCTTCATAATCTGCACGACGTTCGGGGTCTTTGGCCACCTATCTAGACGTAAGGGCTAAGAGATGGTTGTGTTGTTCAAAGTTGCCGCTCGCGGCGATTTTGGTGCCAAGATGTGAAAGTCGGGATGATGGCCCCCGACTTTGGTGCGTGTCTTGGGGTGTGTTTGGTAGCTCACGGACACCCCAACCAGGGCCCTTGGATGTAAAAATGGGCCATTTGATTGCCCACATTTTCGGCTGGCTCGCACGCGTACAAACCTTAAATCACCTCTCAGCCTGGCCCGATAGAAATGCTCGAATCGGCCGTTTCCATGGCTCACCTCCGAGCCAGCACAATAACTGGCTCAACTGGTACGATCTTTCTCCCTCTCATCTTCTCTCCTACTCTTAAACTCCTCCACTAAGTATGCATCTGATCTACACATTTCGTAGGTCGATTCGAAAAATGTTGAACATCAACTATGTGCGCATCGACGAGGGGTTCCATTCCCGTGTTCGGTTTCGAGTTTCGTCAGGCGTAGCTTCCGATTTTTTAAGTTCCCTTTTGAACGTTTTTAGACAATTTTGTCGATTTCTTCGCACCCGGTCGACCGTTTGAGAAACCCTTTGACATAGATCTCAACATTGCGCACAAATTTCGTGGTATAAATTTCTTGTTTCAGGAATCATATACGTGTAGATCTTGCATTGTAGCTAAATAAGTATTTGCACCATGTATTTTAGTGTACTGTGTCCAACCAGCATGGGTTTTTTGTGGGCAATCAAACGCGAGGTCACGAAATTTTGCATCCAGCCGAGTAGAGCTGGCCGTTGGCAACGAAATGAGGGCTGCACAATATGGCTCAGTCACGTTTTTACAGGGCCAGACGGTGTTGGCCACGAAAACGGGAGTCCGAAAAAACCAAACAGGAAAGATGCAGAGGAGAAGAGTCGACGTTGGATGCACGGTTAGATGCAGTCCCCGCCATTCAATAAACCAGATCACACCGGAGCGCCGAGCGCCGTAGCCCGTAGGCCGACACCAAAGAGCGGACGTGTCCACACCACCGGGTCGTGGTATAGTCAAAACTGTCAGCAAAACAGAGACTCAGAAAACCCAGCGTCCCTCCGGTGCGCAAAGCGACATTAATCCCTCTCCCACCGCCACGCACCGCCGCTGCCAACTGAAACATCCCCACGAGAACTAGCATCTCATTAAATGCCCTGACATGTAATCCCTCAATAATTAGAGGCATCATCCCCTAATCCATAGTTTAATCAAATCTCCTGGTGATGGTAATGGCTCGCCCGCTATCCCCTTCCTTCCTTCATATACCACCGGTCCGCTCTCCGCTTCCACTCCAGCACCGCGCCGCCCCACTTCACACCTCACACAAGATGCTCATGGCGTCTCCGTCCATGCGCTCGCTCTCCGCGCTCCTCCTCCTGCTCGCCGCCGCCGCCTCCAACGCCGCTGCCAAGCCCGTCCAGACCCAGTCTCTCCTCGTCACCCCTCTCTCGCCCGACCGCTCTTCCGCCCGTCGGAACTAGCCCCCCACGACGATAAGGACGTCTTCGCCGGCAACCTCGCCGCTGCCGAGGACGCCGCCGCTTCGACCGTCCGTTTCAGCGTGGTCCACCGCGATGACTTCGCGGAGAACGTCACCGCGGCCGAGCTGCTCGCGCACCGGCTGCAGCGGGACGGGAAGAGGGCGGCGCGGATCTCGGCGGCCGCGACCAACGTGACCCGTGGTGGCGGCGTCGGCGGGGTGGTGGCCCCTGTGGTGTCCGGGCTGGCGCAGGGGAGCGGGGAGTACTTCACCAAGATCGGCGTGGGGACGCCCGCGACGCCGGCGCTGATGGTGCTCGACACCGGCAGCGACGTGGTGTGGCTGCAGTGCGCGCCGTGCAGGCGCTGCTACGAGCAGTCCGGCCCGGTGTTCGACCCGCGCCGCTCGGGCTCCTACGGCGCCGTCGACTGCGCCTCGCCGCTCTGCCGCAGGCTCGACTCGGGCGGCTGCGACCTGCGCCGCAGGGCGTGCCTGTACCAGGTGGCCTACGGCGACGGCTCCGTCACCGCCGGGGACTTCGCCACCGAGACCCTGACCTTCGCCGGCGGCGCCCGCGTGGCGCGCGTCGCCCTGGGGTGCGGCCACGACAACGAGGGCCTCTTCGTAGCGGCGGCGGGGCTCCTGGGGCTCGGCCGCGGCAGCCTGTCCTTCCCGGCCCAGATCTCCCGCCGCTACGGGCGAAGCTTCTCGTACTGCCTCGTGGACCGCACCTCGTCGGCCAACCCCGCCTCCTCCCACTCCTCCACCGTGACCTTCGGCTCCGGCGCGCTGGGCTCCACGGTCGCCTCCTCCTTCACCCCGATGGTGAAGAACCCACGGATGGAGACCTTCTACTACGTGCAGCTCGCCGGTATCAGCGTGGGCGGCGCGCGCGTCCCGGGCGTGGCGAACTCCGACCTCCGGCTCGACCCGTCCTCGGGCCGCGGCGGCGTCATCGTGGACTCCGGCACCTCGGTGACCCGCCTCGCCAGGCCCGTCTACTCCGCCCTCCGCGACGCGTTCCGTGCCGCCGCCGGCGCGGGACTCCGGCTGTCCCCCGGCGGGTTCTCCCTGTTCGACACGTGCTACGACCTGAGCGGGCGCAAGGTGGTGAAGGTGCCGACGGTGTCGATGCACTTCGCGGGCGGCGCCGAGGCCGCCCTGCCCCCGGAGAACTACCTCATCCCCGTGGACTCCAAGGGCACCTTCTGCTTCGCGTTCGCCGGCACCGACGGCGGCGTGTCCATCATCGGCAACATCCAGCAGCAGGGGTTCCGGGTCGTGTTCGACGGCGACAACCAGCGCGTCGGCTTCGTGCCCAAGGGCTGCTGATTAGTTCGAGTAGTACGGGTAACAGCGAGCGCTTGATTAGCGGATAAATGTTGGAGCACCTTTGTGTTTTAGCAGTCATAATTTAATTTAGCTATGGGGGGTGGATGCTGTAAAGCCCTGGCGGTGCGCAGAGCTGTCGGGTTTGCTTTGAGAGGAGGATAAGGTGGTTTGCTGAAGGCTGTAAAAGTGACGGTTAAAAAAACAGTCTAGTATCTCTTCTGATGTTTGTCACGCATTGTTTTTTATTTATCTTTTTACGCACTGGCTGCTGTATTGAGTATTTGAGTTGTACTATACTTGTATTAGACAGCTCTAAACATGTGACATTGCAACGGCATATCAATCACAGCGAGCTTGGCTGCCGGAAGCCAACTTCACCACTGCCTTCACAGTTCATCACCATGGACCCCTTCATCTCCGGCGTCATTTGGAAGAACGGTCCCAAGGAGTGTACTCAAAAGAGACGTTGTCAGTGGGGTTACGCTGCATGTGGCCCCGTTATTTTCTCTCATAACACATTATCCCGGCCGAAAGGAAACGTAGGTGCTTTCCCCTTGCTTTGTTTCGCCGTTTCTACGTGGGGTGGGGCCCTGCGTGCATAGAGCACTGCGTCCCTTCTGTTCGGCGCTGCGTGGGCCCTGCCACCTACCCCATGCAGTCGCCGATTTTTGTTTAAGCACTCGTACTGCGACCGGCGTCAGTTACTGCTGCCTGGTTGATCGCCACCACCCTGCAGCTCGTACTTATATGGTACTGTACTCCGGTGGGACCGCGCGTCATCAAACTCGCGAAAGCGGGAAACCATATCAGATCGACGCGTCGCGTGGAGGCACATGATGCGACGCACACAAGATCATCGAGCCACCCTAACGGTGTCTGGCTTGCGGCTAACGTGCACAAGCGCCCGCATCCCGCGTGTTCCTATAGATCGGCGTCGACGATGTCGGGCAGCGGCAGAGGTCAACCGCTAGTCTCTCTCTCTCTGGTAACCAACGATTATTAGTACTCCTCCCTACAGCCTGCACAGCTTGGCGCACGCAGAGACGCTTGTGTGAACGCCGTCGAATGCATTGGGACCGGAGTACTGTACTCCACAGAAGAAGGAGGGTAAAAGTGAAATTCACTGGAATTTCAGTTATGAGTAACTAGCAAGCGTGATACTATTTTGATTCATGCGTGTTTGAATTAATCTCATTCGTTCATCGGATTAACCCTCCTGACTTGTATAGAGTGTAACAATTTTGTTTCTTGGCACGAAGACAGTAGGAGAGTGTCCTACCGTATCCAACACATGTATTTCCGTGGAAATGACAAGATATCTACTACGGAGTAAAAAAATTAAGTTGTATCCAACACTTCATTTGCAAATGTTTTATCTTTATACCCTATGTACAACCATGGACAAACGATAACAATGCATATACAGACGATGAGAAAATATCCGGTGGAAACATAGTTACGGAAACGAGTGAAAACAAATTAAAACCATGTTTCGAGTTTCTTAAAATTTCTAAAAATATATCTGGTGCATTGGAAACTTGTGTAACATTTCGTGTTTGGGAATCCGATTTAAACTCGAGTGGGAGGCTTGTAGCGAGGTCCTTGCGGTGTATTGTTTCATAGTGCAGCATGACAGGTGGGAGCCTTGGGGCTTTTTTGGATTGCAGGGTTGAAAAACATAGCAGTATGAAAAACACAGAAATTTATAGATTTGTAAGCGCAAAATAGAAGATTGTAAAACATGCCAATTTCAGGAATTCTCGTTTGGATAAAATGCAGAAAAACAACAGGAAATGTGTCTTTTCCTACGCACTTGAGTCTATAAAAGTGGTTGGAATAGATGCTCAAATTCCTATGGAATTAAGACGTAGGAATCCAATCCATAAGATTTTGGTAGGACCATTCCTAAAATATTCCTAAGGTTTGGCATCTTATGAAAATCATTTGAAATTTTTACAATCTAAAGAGACCGGTCTCTTTGATTTGGAGGAAACATGGAGGAAACTTACATGGATAGAAAAATTCTCAAAGTTGCAATTGTTCACTTGTTTTATTCATAGGAACGGTTCAAGGAATAAATGGAGGAAATTTTCCTTCGTATTTCAGTTTCAAGGCAGAATTTAGAGAAATGGAAACGACCGAAAGCGTAACAGTTTTTTATCCGACTTTGTCATCAAATAAGGACGGAAAGCGTAAAAGTTTGTGCACGTACATCTCTCTGAAGTCTAAACATTGTTTTACCCTATTTTCACACTCGTTTTGCTGCGTTTGTGAGATGTGGTCGTCCCCTTTTATTTTTTGGTTTTGCTTTTTCTTACTCTAGTGACGAAAGTCGGCCTTAGTGATACGAGAATGCCGAGTGGAAGGGCCGTCGCTCAACGGATAAAAGTTACTATAGGAATAAAATGCTGATATTTAGTTTTTTTAGGAGCGGGCGTATCGATTTCAAGAAGAAGAGGCCGATTACAACGCGTTTAGTCACAAACGCATGAAACGCCATCTACCGAAAAAGAAAAAGTGTTCGGTCACCAATCCTCCACCTATCTACGGGTACTAGGCTACCCCTGAACAACCTAGCTGATCGCCACAAGTCGGCCTCGACCTCTACCATCCTGGTAGCAGCCTCCACCGATGGTCTATGTCCCTCGAAAACTACATTGTTCATGTGCCTCCTCAAACTCCACAAATCAAAGTGATTGCGGTCCACATATCCTTCGCCTAGTTGCCTCCAAGCGACTTTAAAGGGAGCCACTCTTCTAGACGGGCATCGTGGTTAGGGATCCAGTCTGCTCCCCCCTATCTACTCAGGAAGGAGGACCAGACTTCCCTGGCTAAGACACATCCGAGCAGCAGGTAGTCAATATCTTTCTCCACCTGATCACAGAAGGGGCAAGCGGTCGGTCTAGGCAGCCGCCGACGCCCTAGGCGGTCAGCCGTCTAGTATCTCTTCCTCAGTGCTAGCCAAAGGAAGAACTTGCACTTGTTGGGAGCTCACGAGCGCCAGAGATTTGCTGGCCCCAGCCATCCCAATCTTGCCCTCAAAAGAAAGTCGCCCTATAGGCCGATCGAGCTGAATATTTGTGGTGGGCCTCCAGACTACACCTAACCCATCTGCGATCCCTACGGATAGGGCGAAGCCCTCCACGCAGTCGGCCATGGATAACAATTCGCGTAGCTCAAGCACGTCCAGATCAGGCGGTACGTCCTCGAGCCAACCGCAAGCGAGCCGTTCCCTGACTCGGCGGGAGCAACGGGCGCAACGCTCCTGGGCACCTTAAGGAAGAGGCTCGGAGCCACATCCTTTATCCAACCAAGCCCTCCAGATGACCACCTATCGGTCCAGAGAAAAAAGTGGAGGCTCTATCGCCCACAACTGAAACAGTGGCCGTCTCGAACAGCTGTGAGTTACAATTAAAAGTAACAAAAATGGGTAGAGTTAACTTAATTCTTATTCTCACCCGAGTGAGACATAATTGCTCTCTTTTTTTCCGCTATGTCCGGGATTTCGGCTAGCCTCGTCTTGCTTTCCGTTCATTGTGCTTGCCGTTCAGTCTTGAAATTGGAACTCGGGATGCTCACACTGAACAAAGAGAAATGTATCTTCACCAACTTTTCTTCCTGTCGATCTGTATGGTCCATGGAGGTCCGCAAATTGCAAATCTCGATCCCGTGACTTGTTCACGCTGGGAAGGGGACATGTCGCATGATTCCCCCATCTGGATCCGGAGGTACGCGCGGCGCGTACGTGGTCTGGACGGATGTCGAGCGGCGCGCCGCGGTCAGCTATGAATCTATGTGGCCACTCAGCCAGGACGATCAGGACGCGTGTGTGCTGCCGCCCGCGGAAAGCATCGGTCCTGACCATGTGGATTAACGCATTTTCTATACGATACACCGATGCAAAGCAAATGCTAAAAAAAAAAGTTTGGCGCCACTGCCCACTGGCAAAGCATGCATGTGTGTCCTATCGTACGGAAGTACGAGCGCGCACGTTTTACAGGCCATCTTGTCCTATTGATAGGCTTCAACTTAGGATTCAATCAAACAATCTCACAAATACTGAGAGAAGACTCGATTTCATTAGCTACTTTACTAGGGAAATTTGGTGCGGCGGTGTGGAAAAATTCAAATTTGGAATCGTCTACGGTTAAAAATTTCGTATTTCTGAGAATCGTTCGGATGGAAAGAGAGTTTGTGTTTGAAAAATTGTTTGTCGACATTTATAAATTGCGTAGATTAGAGAATTGTTGGAATACAATGAGAGTTTTTCTTTGAATATTGATTAGTTTTCGAAAAGTAGTCAAATTGGAAAGGTATTTAGAATATTTTTATCTAATTTGGAAGTATCGAAATCCATTGGAATTTGACGTTGATTTTATCAAAATATTTGACAATGTGGATTTTTTTGTGTGTTTTTTGGCCATAAATGGGTTGCAATTTTTGTTTATGAGAAATCTGAAACATTTTTTCCATATTTTTTTTCGATTCGTAGATTTGAAGGTGTTGATTTTAGGACATGCATTGGTTTCCTGGTTATTGTTTAGGGAAATTGGGTCGGCATCGGAAAGTTTTAATTTTTCAAATTCGATATGTGACGATATGCCATAATTAGTGGGGCTCCTTTTTTTTTGTTCGTGTTTGTTTTGCTGTTATGTTTGTGGTTAGTACGGTGTAGGAAAGGTTTTGCTGTTATGTTTATGATTAGTACGGTGTAGTAATTGAAATTTTCAAATGTCCACGTTGAAAAGTTGTTCGAATTGGGATTTATTGAAATTCAAAGAAAGTTGTTGCAATTTGGTAAAATTGGGAACTTATTCACGTTTGAATTATGCTTGCGCCTACTAAATGCTCACATTTCGTATGCATCAAATTTTTGGAGTATCGAAATTTGGATTTTGATCTTACGCTATAAATAGGCAGCGCCCTTTTCTTGTGTTTGTGCTGATATATTTGCCTTTTCCCCCGCCCGTGCGGTGAAATTTAATTTTGGAAACTGTCCATGTTTTAAAATTGCGCAGATTGTGAAATTACTGAAATGCGAATAGAGCTTACAATTGAAGATTGCTCAGATTTCGAAAATTGCTCAAATTTTGAAGTTATTTGGATTCGAATTCTTTCGGAAGTTGCTCTTTTTTAAAAAAATTGGGAAGTTATCCGGGTTCGAATTTCCAACATCTACGAAATGGACAAATTTGAAAAGCACTTAAAATTTTGTAATATTGAAATTTGAATTTTTATCGGACGACGTAAATACGTACCATTTATTTTTACGTGCCCACTTCGATATATTTAGTGAGGGTTTACGAAATGGGCAAATTTGGAAAGCACTTAAAATTTTGAAATATTCAAATTACGTGCCCACTTCGACATATTTAGTGTATTTTACTAATAGGTTTATGTAAATTAAGTGATCTGATTTTCCAGCATTTTACATTTTTTTTGTTGATTTTCTAGCATTTTACATATTTAAAAAATGGTTAAAAAAATTCTGACGTGTGGGCCACTGTGACGTCGTGCTGACGTCACAGTGGCCAGCACTGGCCGCGGCGGCGCCCAGGTCGCCGGCGACGCGCCGCCGCGCTTTGGGATGGGCGGCTGCGGGCATCCGACGTGCCTCGTCGCGCTCGACCCGTAGGTGGCGGCGCCGCCCGCTTTAGGTCGCCGGAGAGGCGCCGGCGGCCTGCGGACGCGGCAGAGGACGACGGGCGCCGTGGCAACGATTCCGGCGCCCGTGCGGCGGCGCGGCGGCCGATCTGCGGCGAGGAGATGAAGGCGGCGACGGCGGAGCTTCCGGTGGCGGCAGATCTGACTGGGGAAAGGCGGAGGGGCGGCGGCGCGCGGTGGGGGCCGCCGGCGACCTCGGGCCGTCGCGCGAGAGAAGAGGGGAGGGGGATTATGTGGATGATTTCACAGAAAAGCCCCTGGAGTTTTCGTAAATTGCAATTAGGTCCTCCGCGGGGGGTTTTCTGCAATGGGCTGCGCCATAAAATGTGCGGTCCGTCGGATGTCGATCGGACGGCGCGGAGACGCCCGCGTACTGTAGATGCGCGCATCGCATCTACAGTAACTACGGCGTGGCGAAATCCTGACCGTCCGTTCCAGCGATCGGACGACCGTCTTTTGCGGGCGACGTGGCCACCTTCAGGGGACGCTGAGTTCCAGGGCTTTTATATATAGAGACTAGGAAATGTCGCGCGGCGACACGCCGCGTCCGTTGTGATACAAAATTGTGAAATCCGCTGGAATTTGGTTTTTTGTTTCAGCAAAAAATACAAAAATTATTTGGAAAAGTAATCCAAAAAATCTGCAACAAAACGGAGCTCTCTTAATTTATGTGAAAAGTTTAAAAATTTCTTAATTTTAAGAATTTCTTAGTTTCACTTTTGTACACAATGGATATTTGGTGCAACCTTTATGTGTAAAATTTGGAAATTTCTTAAATATGGAATTTTCTTACAGGTAGAGGAGACGACGGCGGAGTTCCTTGTGTGCTTCGCAATTGTCGGGGGAGGAGCTCGGCGCCGGCGGCGTCTCCGTCCAAGCGGAGGAGGAAAGAGGAGAGGGGGAGGGCGAGGAGGACCGATTCGCAAATTTCAAAACATGTAGGGGCCTTTGCACAAAAATGCCATGCGTACCGGCGGATGACGAAGCGACGGCGCTTCTACAGTGCCCGGGCGACGTGGTCACCTCGAGTTTGAAAAATTTGAAATCCGTCAGAATTTGTCTTTTTTGCGCAGCCAAAAATACAACGAATTTGAAGATTGGAGAGAAATATGTTTATGTTCGTCAAAATCAGAAGGCTAAAGCATGAAAGTTGTTCGGAAGGTTGATATTCATCTTTTCGTGAAAGGAAAATTTAAACGGATGTCCGAGCGCGATGAATTTGACAAAATTCGTCAGATGTTTTTGCGAGTTTGGATCCAAAATTAAGTTGTTATAGTCCACCAAACTCGAAACCGATCACGGGAATAAAACCTGCTTATCGTCGCGCACTTGCATGTAGACATTACCGCGAGAAAGGCAAAAAAAAAGTGCATGTAGACATTACCGCGAGAAAAGGAAAAAACTGTAGCAGCACTAGTACTGTAGAAGCGCGCGTCTACAACCGTAGCAGCGCTAGTACTGTAGAAACGCGAGTTACTGTAGCGCGTCTACAGTACCGATGAAGTGGGTGTCTCCACAGGCCTTTGAAACCCAGGGCTTTTATATATAGAGAAGAAGACTTTTATATATAGAGATATGTGGAAAGTCGAGCCTCATTGGAGGCGGCGATTTGGATAGTGGATCTAGGTGCACCCATTAGGTATTTTTTTTTCTTTAGAATGTCAAAAAATTCCAGAAACAATTTCGAATGTACATTACAGAGCGATGTGTTAGCACAAAAATTGGAACGGTGAAAACACTTTTTTAGCAACCTGTAAAAAAGACAAAATGCTGACACGTATATATGCATTTCGGTATGTCCAAATTTATCTTTTTTGCACAGGTTGCAAAAAAAAAATTATTCGCGTAACTTTTTGTGCTGACTTGAAATGTGTTGAATTTTTCGACATTTGGAAAATTGTTTTTTTGGGTAGTGGGTGTTTTTGAATATCCGAGCCTCATTGGTTCACATGAACTAAGAACATAGGAATAGAAAGAAAATAGCAATCGAATGTGATGATATGTGGAATCATACATGAACTGAAAACGGAGGAACCATCTAGACTAATTGTTTGGTTGCAGCATAGTAAGGATGTCTCAACCAAGTTAAAATTTGAATGTATCTACATACGTCTAAATTTGAAGTTGGTTGAGACATCCTTTTGCGAACGGAGGAGGTACCTAGCAATTTTCTGTGGAGTTGAGTACAACTCATAGTTATCATAAACTTATACAAAAATCCATGAATTTTATGAGATTGTAATGTAGCAAAGCAATCCATAGTTAAAAAATGGTTTCGTTCCTTTGAACCAAATGGATTCCATAGTAAAAAAATATATGGGTTTGAATCCTACAAAATTCCTTTGAAAACCCTTTCAACCAAAGAGGCCCCTTACAAGGAAAAAAAAGGATGGCTCATGACTACATGTGCCTTGGATCCAGGGCTTTATAGCGGGACGAACAACTAAAAGTAAAAAAACATAATTCCTTGTTTTATTTAACTTGCGGGGTGTATAAGACTAGAGACTCGAAAATCTCAGTCCATACTAAACTCGAAAATCTAGGTATAGGTCAAATCTACAAGACCTCACATTACAAGTTTATCTTTCTTGACAACATTGAAGCTAAAATCCTGTCCATATCTCGATTCAAAAACCGAAGGTTCGTCAGAGATCCGACAACTGCATGATAGTATCAAGGTAGGAGCCTCGTGAAAAATTATTTTTTGTATTGAGTCATCATTTTTTTCTCCATATGTCTTTTTTTACCATGTGGACAATTAGAATAGTAGAAACATTATTCTCATGTGAACTTTTTTATACCTCGTGAAGAGTTAGTTTTGAACTCTATGAACGTGGTATATCAACATTCTAGATATATTTTTGTGAGGAAACGTTTTTTGATGGATGACAAAAAGGATCATGTTAATGCGGCCCATTTGGAATAACGCTTCAGGCCACCGCGCTAACAAACGCAATATGTTCATTTGGGGTGGGGGCTCGATTAGTTTGCACCCAGAAATATGTTCATTACCCTAGGCCCAATGTCGGCCTAGGCCAACTTAAGAAGAAACATTACCAGCCTAGGCCCATAAGGCCATGATGCAGACACCTGGTGTTCTCTTCGCCACATGCCCAAATCACACTTATGCAGAATGTGCCTGCCGATGCCGTCCCCGCGCACATCGACCATCATCATTCTCCAGCCACTCCGCACTCGGTCGCCTCCTAAGTTGCCGCTCCATCTCTTGCTCCCAAGCCGTTCCTGACTTCTCTCCCTCTCCATCGTCTCCCTCGCGCTAGCGTTTCCGATCGACGCCCCGGCGCGGCCAAGCTGCATGCTCTCACGGCGAGAACATACCGTCGCACCGTCGTGGTGTGCAGGAAGAGAAGAACGAAGGAGAACGACGATCGGCCCGTCAATTCGTGATCACCTTGGGCACGCACGTCCTAGGTTCGTGGTGCATGCATGAGCAAGAAGAGGAGAGAAGGAGGCGGCGGAGGAAAAGGCGGTGGGGGAACGGACCATCAACAGAGGGGAGTCCGACGGCGGTGACGGATGCGCTGTCCATGGACGGCGGCCTCCGCGAGGTGTCGGTCTCGGTCATCTTCTCCGTTTGGTGCCTCCTTTTTCTCCTCCGCTCTCAGTTTCTGCACAGCCAGACCGAACCTTCAGGTAACCATCACCAACGATTATCTCCTGGTAAGTCGGATCGGGCGTGCGTTTCAAGTTAGTTGTGTTCAGTTCATCATCGGTGGATCGGTGGACGCAGATTTCTACGGCGAGCGCGACAACTACTGCAAGGTGATGCCACTGGAGGCATACATATTCCCCACCGACAACGTCTCCTCACCGATGTGCCAGCCGCACCACCACCAAGACGCGCAACCACCGTCCAACGCCACCGGCGGCAACTCTTCGACTGAGGCGGCTTTCGTCGAGCTCGACGAGTTCCGGAGCCGCATTCTGCAGGGCAATGCCGACAACGACACCGGCAGGCACCATCAGCGCGTCGCTGACGGCGCCACCCACCGGCTCGAGCCCACCGGCGCCGAGTACACTACGCCGCAGCGTCCAAGGGCGCCAAGGTGCTCGCCCACAACAAAGAGGCCAAGGGCGCCGCCAACATCCTAGACGGCGACAAGGACCGGTACCTTCGCAACCCCTGCTCGGCGGACGGCAAGTTCGTGGTGGTGGAGCTCTCCGAGGAGACGCTCGTCCACACCATCGCGCTGGCCAACCTGGAGCACTACTCCTCCAACTTCAAAGACATCGAGCTCCACGGCAGCCTGAGCTACCCGGCGGAGGCGTCGTGGGAGTTGCTCGGCCGCTTCACGGCGGACAACGCAAAGCATGCGCAGCGCTTCGTGCTGCCGGAGCCAAGGTGGACGCGGTACCTCCGCCTGCGCCTCGTCAGCCACTACGGCTCCGGATTCTACTGCATCCTCAGCTACCTCGAGGTGTACGGCATCGACGCCGTGGAGCAGATGCTGCAAGACTTCATCGCCAGCCACATCCCAGACGCCGATGCCGCAAAGGCCGCCGCGGATGCCCGTAAGGAAAGTGGCCGCAACGACACCGCTGGAGCCTCGGCGCGGCAGGTCCACACCAAGCAGGTGGACGGCGCGGGGCAGAACGATAGCACCGGCGGCGTGGCCAATAGCGTGGCTGACGTGAAGCCGGCGCAGGTCAAGGAGCCGGTGAAGCAGCCAACCACGTCGTCACGAATACATGGCGACGCGGTTCTCAAGATCCTGATGCAGAAGATGAGGTCCCTGGAAGTGGGGCTGTCGACGCTGGAGGAGTACACCAGGGTACTCAACCAGAGGTACGGCGGCAAGCTGCCGGACCTGCAGAACGGGATGTCGCAGACGGCCAAGGCACTGGAGAAGATGAAGGCCGACGTGAACGACCTTGTCGAGTGGAAGGACGACGTGGTATGTGCCTGTATATCACGTCTCAGTTCTCTCGTGGTACAATGCAATTTGAAGCTACTGAAAAGGCCAGCAAAATGGCTGTAATGTTGATCAGGCGGATGACCTGGGAGAGCTGAAGAACTGGAAATCAAGCCTCTCGGGGAAACTAGACGATCTGGTCAGGGAGAACGAGGCAATGAGGCAAGCACTAGCATAGTAGCATCCATGAAATGATTCCCAACGAGGTCTGTCGGGATGTTTTGACATGCATTGATTTGGGTGTTTGCAGGTGGGACGTGGAAGAGATGAGGAGCATCCAGGAGACGCTGCAGAACAAGGAGCTGGCGGTGCTGTCCATTAGCCTCTTCTTCGCTTGCCTGGCTCTCTTCAAGCTGGTGTCCGACCGCGTGCTGCTGCTCTTCTCCAGCAAGGAGGCGAACGATGAGGAGAGGGCCGGCAGAGGGTGGATGCTCGTGCTGGCCGCCTGGCCGCCAGCAGCCTCACCACCCTCATCGTGCTGCTCTACAGCTGAGCACAACTGTCTTGTAGAACTAATTACTTCGGAAGCTTGTTCTGCCGAGTAGGTTGGTCGTCAGGTTCCTAACACTTCCAATGTAAATTTGTCCTGGCTTTTAGATTAGGTTTGCTGATTCTCCAGATTAGATGGTCATCTTTCCCTGCGGTAGCACTTGCTAGTGTTGTTTTAATAAGAAATAAAGTACAACTCAACACAACCGGTACATCATACATGTGTTCCATTTCTTAAGCAAAATATGTTGTGCCGTAGGTAGGAAAAGCTTTCTATATTCCGTACAAAGAGTAAGCGCAAAAAGATTGCCACCATGCTGTGAAAAATACAACAAGGTCTGCAGAGGAACCAGAGAAAAGCTTATCCAATAACATACTCAAGTCACTTCCATCTGCAACGAGAAATAGGCTCATTTCATAGCAGAGAACACAAGGGTGATGCAACAAGTGTATCATGGGAACAAGCTCCAGAACACAGAAATGGACAATTGAGCGAGCAAATTATTGAGGCACTGTCGCAATGGTGTGCTCGTCTTGCTGGCATTCAGCACTAGAAACTTTTCAGAAACAAAATTGTGAAAGAAGACAGGTACCTTTGTCATTTCGACAAGCATCAGCTAAAGGTATATTATAAGGCAGGTCTTAGCCAGGAGAACTAACTCAGACCTTATAGCCAGTTAAGGTGAATCCTCTGCCAGCAATCTCGCCTACGCAGAACCATGCATAAAGCTCAACCCCAAACAATGTCGCGATTCCAAGGTCTTCCACCCTGAGATCCTTCCTGTTCTTCCATACCTGCTTCACACCATCAAGCTCCTTCCAGAATGATTCATAGCGGCCTGGTAGACTGACGAAAACAGCAACATGTAGAAAACACATCAGACTCCAAAGTAATAAAGCCAACAAAAGAATAACTTGAACAGCACCAAAGAATGAATTGGAAGTGTAGGAAATAACAATAAAAGTTCCTTCCACTGATCAGTATCGATGTGCATAATCAAGTGATGGATCATGAAACATAAAGTGGCGCATCCCATTTGAAGATAGCAAACACATAAGAATATACCAATAGAACACCAGGCATGGGAACTAGCTCCTGTGACTCTGTATTGCAGATGAAAACAACCGCAAGCACTAATGCGGAGGCTACGTCATGTATGTGGGTGGGCTGGCCACCCCACCAGCGAACGCTTGGTTCAAACCCCAAAAAAATTGTGATTATCCCTAGTACATGTCAAACTAAACCGCTGGTTATGCCACCGCTAAAGGATAATATCGGCATGACTCAGCTGCTGATATAAGCCCGCTTAAAACTGAAGTCAGCTGGTTAGCTGGTTTAGCAAGAATAGAAGGTTATGACCAGGTCAAGTGTCCATCTCATCCGATATATCAAGCTAAACAAAGCTAAATCTCTACTAATTCGTAGAAAGACCACGTGGACTTGTCTAGATTGTATAACCACATTGATCTAGATTGTATAACCACATTGAGGCCACTACCAAATGTAAAACAAACAACAGAATGTAACAAGAATACTCATGGACTAGGTCATGGTTGCAATATTTGCACAAAGTAGCTAGTGTGAAGACCAAAGACTCAAACATACACTAAGCTAACAAATAAAGATGAAAAGATACTTGAGGCCTTACTATGCCGGTAAAACATGGTTATACGTGTAAAATATCCTATAGTTTCCCGGCAATAACTCGGATCATTTTTTACTGAAATGTTCTTAGTTAACAGTTGGATCAATCTCTTTGCAAATATCTTCTTAGATTGAAGTGGCGCTCATCATTCCAAGAATAACATGGCGCATTTTTATGCACATACAAGGTTTTGCAATCATAAATATTGTTGTGCACGAGGGATGTACAGCTAGGAGTATGCAACACACTCCCACCATACACACCTAGCTGAACTATCCAGCCCTGGCAGCTACCTAGCACAAGCATCATCTGAGTCCCTGCCTAGCGTAGCATAAGCTTCATCTAATTACAGGTGTAGCATTGGTCTTCCACCTGATTAGCGCCTAGCTCTGAATAGGCAGATTTCAGCTAGAGACAGAGATCTCCAAAGTTATAAATCATAAATATTGCAGCATGTGAAGAACTATAAGTGGTAGGAGTCATTTCCCAATGAACCCATAAACAAGATATGCTATAGAAAACCGCAATTATTGCACAAAAAACGACCGTATTATCTGGTAGTCTCAGACGCCAAACACTTCACATCTACTATCATGAAAAAGAGAACTTTACATCAAAAACTCAACCTGAAACCCACACATTGCCAGCCAAGAATGGATCGCGTCATAGTATGCCCACGTCGAGCTAGGTTAGCTGAATACGCGAAGCAGGGACACAGAAAGTAGGCAATTGCGGGGAAAACCTCACATGTTACCCACTGGAACATATAACCTGACCACCCCCGTTGCTACAAGCACTAGCAGATCCAATCACACGGTTTAACAGGCCTCGACTGGAACCACGCCACATGTACATACTGTTGGTCACACACATCATCATCGGGTAGGGGGCATCACCTCGCGAGGCGCGTGTAGAAGAGCTGCTTGGAGAGCTCCTGGCACTTCTCGACGGTGGCGGGCTGCACGACGTACTGCTTGTTCTTCTCCATGGCCTCCTTGTAGTAGGCGCCGCCGTGCTTGGACGCGAAATCCGCCGCCTGCGCCGCCTTGGTCCGCAGCTGCGCGAGCCTCGCCGCCATCGCCGCCGGAGCCTGCGATGCACGCGCGAAACCAGGTCAAATCGGAGGCGGCAGATCTGGTTGGGCGGATCTAGTACTGGATTAGACCGCGCGGTTGGTCTGATAGATGGGAGGGGGGTAGGGTTTTGGATTGGGAAGTACCTTGGCGAAACGTCGGGGAGAGGCGAGGAGGCGGTGAGGTGGGTGGAGATCGAGAGGGAGGGGAGGAGGAGAACGACGGCGGCGAGACGGTGGGTGGGTGCGGGAGATTGGGAGGGGAAAACGGGGTGGGTGGGCGAGCGCCGAGCGGAGGGTAGTATTGTCAGTTCGTTGGTTCTGGCACTAGAGCCTGTTTGGCTCAGGGTTTCTCGCTCTACATTTTCGGCTCTCGAAGCCCAGCTCCACGACCACGAGAATCTTCATGCTAGTGCTACCAGCTCCAAATAATACTTCGAGATAGAGATTCCAAAAACTAATTTCTTTTTGCAGGAATCCAGAAAACAAGTTAATCGCAAATATGCAAATGTTTGGAAAAGAGTGTCCACATCCGTAGACCACTTAGCGATGACTAAAAGCATTGTGCGAGTCGAAGCGCGCCGGTGCCATCGCCCCTCTCTCGCTACAGCTAGGGTTTTTGGATCGGGAAGTACCTTGCTAAACGTCGGGAAAGGCGAGGAGGCAGTGAGGTGGGTGGAGATCAAGAGGGTGGGGAGGAGGACGGCGGCGAGATAGTTGGGGGTAGGTGCGGAGATTGGGAGGGGAAAATGATAAATGGGCGATCGGAGAGGGTAATATTGTCAGTTCGTTGGTTATGTACACAATGAGCATGTTTGGCTTAGGGTTTCGGCTCTCGAAGCCCATTTCCACAACCATGAGAATCTGCATGCTGATTGTTCAATACAATTCAAAGCTTGTGTTGAACATCCATTTTTTAGATTCTGAGGGGACGCCCCCGTTCAATTGATGAAAACGAAACCATAGCCTTCATTTAACATCCATGTCGTAGCATAGGTTCAAAAGCATAAAGCTAAAGAACAGTCTCAGAAAGAGCTAAAACTATTGCCAAGTATCAAGCCCGGAAAGGACACCGCCTAGGCATACATGAAAAGCGACAAAGGCAATCCAAAACACTTCTAAAACTAGCTAAACCTATAAACTAATTTTCAATTTCCGTAGAGAATATCATTCTTCCCAGGGAACTTGACGACTGGATGGATAGAGATGTCGTTGTTGCATCATCCCATCACCACATGGATGTTGTCACTCTCCTCAGGATGATCTTGGAGATATGCAGCAATGCCCGACCTCCATATGCTGAATCAGCGCTTGCCACACATGAGGCAACCTAGTTGAAATTGCTGCATCTCATCATCACTCCACTTCCAGGCAGAGAGGACTTCTGATCCTTGTAGTCGTTCGCTCTATGAGCAGCGTAGTTTTTTCGCCGTTCTAGCTCTTTGTAAGCTAATTTCCAACTTCATAGGTATGCCGGCACCAGCTACCACACTTGTTTCATATTAATCTAAAATTTTCTATTAAAAACTAGATTCTTCCTATTATTCTACTGCCCCCATAGAGCTGCATAAATAACTACATTCAAATGCATATGTCTTTTATTGTAGAGCCATTTAGATGCTAGTGATGAATAATCTACGGTCCTAATCTGGAAAACTTCATGCACATCATCCAAATGTTTCTAGCTACAATGCATTCAAATAACCAGTGGAGATGGCACTCCAACTCTTTTTTTTAGAAAACTGTACAAACGCAGACGCTCACAAATATGCTCACACACTCATCTCTATGAACGCACGCACACACACCCTACCCCTTTGAACACGTTCGAAATACTGAGCCGGCGGATCGAGTCCCGGTGGATCGAGTCTTCAGATTGACGAAGTCACCACGGGCGTCTCGCTGTCGACGGGAACGTCGTCTCCCACTGAAAGAATATTCCGCCTAAATGCAACACACAGATGTCAAACCTGGGGTTTGAACTCTGGTGGGCTGAGGGTACAACCACCATTCTAACCATCCAACCACAGGTTGGTTTGCTACACTCCAACTCTTTTGGAATGCCTGTCTTCCTTAAATCTCTAGTAAAAACATTCTTATGGGAAAAAAGCAATAGAAGCACCTAAATTCTGGTAGGGATTTTAACCTAAAGACACAGGTCTAACACCACTGAAGTTAACTATTATATAATGGTTTTAGAGGAGTAAACACCATTTGACTCATACTACCAAATCAGCTGGTACTCCTCCTAACTAAACACTATTGAATTCATAACACCTAGAATTTCTAGCCATTGCAACATCATGTCATCTGTAAAGTCAGTCAAAAGTCATATTGTAAATTAGTGCCATACCACAACTCAGCTATTGTCTTAGTCTGTTGGTTAGACTCTATGTAAATATCCCAAAATTGGGTGGTCAGTGTTGAGTTACCAAACCACACGTCCTCCCAGAACTTAATTAATCTACATTCCCTAATTTCCGTTGTATCTGAACTTAACATCTTTGGCTACCCACACCACACCCTTCAAAAAGGTAGAAGGATGTGTATCTTGACAACAAATTATGTTTGGATTCTAGTATGGTTGGGTTGAATATCCATTATAGTAAGTATAATTTTGGAACCTGAACACTCGCCATGGCTTACTTACATCTTGGCATGTGAATGTTAACACAGGTATGTACTTCGGATGACTGATATTTATCATACTAAATTTCGCCGTAGCGGTAGTAAAACATTTCGTATCTGTATTTAGGGACTGAAACTGCCTTGCCTGCCATCATGTGTCACTGCAGGTACTCTGCCTCGTACAAAGTTAGAAGGTTAACTGAAACATTGTGGCGTTTGCATGTGTGGTGTGTTCAGTTAGTGTACCAGTGTGGAGACAAAAGGATAGTGGAGGCCGTTTCATTCCTTGTTTGGTTTAGAAGGCCGTTTCATCACCGTCCATAATCCAAATTATCCCGGGCAAAATCGAAATTAGCACCAAGTTTGTTTCATTGCTGTATTTAGCTTCCACTAGCCGAGTATTGTGCAGGAAGGAATCCACCTGTAGCATCCATTTTGCCGAGCCACCATGATGATAGCTTAACATGGCAATGCAAGCACATCAATGGCTGCAAACTTCCAAAAGACATTTTCCTGCTGAAGACGCACGTATGACGGCCAAAGTATACACCCTAGACACAGAATGAAAACTCTGTAGCCCAACCGAGTTCAAGCTTTATAAAACCCATCACCACACACATGCATTCCTCCCCAGTCCCCAACTCCCACAACCTCGCTCACTCACACACACATCAACAATGGCTTCCATGATCTCCATCCTCTTGCGCTACTCGGTACTAGCTATCGTCCTTGTCCAGTCCACACACTCCGCCATTATCCCAGAGCCCAAGAACTCCATTGCACAGCCCAAGCCTCATCGTCCTTCGAGCTCGCACCACACCTACATCGTCCAAACCAACCACCTGGCCAAGCCATCCAAGTTCGCCACCCTCGAGCACTGGTACGCGTCCATGGTGGACACTTATTCCCCTCGTGCAACCATCACCGACCGCATCCTGTACACCTACGGCACCGTGATGCACGGTTTCGCCGTTCGCCTCACCGACGGCGAGGCCCGGCGCATGTCGGCCGTCCCCGGCGTGACCAGCGTGTACAAGGACAGGGTGTATCACACCCAGACCACGAGGTCGGCCTGGTTCATCGGCCTCCACGACGACTTTGGCGCGTGGCCGGACTCGGAGTTCGGCGAGGGCGTCATCATCGGCATCATCGACACCGGCATCTGGCCGGAGAGCGCCAGCTTCAACGACACCGGTCTCGGCCCCGTCCGTCCCACATGGAGGGGCAAGTGCGTGGACGCCGAGGGGTTCAACGCCAGCTTATCGTGCAACAACAAGCTCGTCGGCGCCAAATCCTTCACCGCCAACCTACCGATTCCGCATTACAATGACCCGAGCCCTAGGGACTTCGAGGGACATGGCTCCCACGTGGCGTCGACGGCCGCCGGCGCCGAGGTACCCTGGGCCGACCTGTACGGATTCGCGGGCGGGAGGGCGAGCGGCGTGGCGCGCAATGCGAAGATCGCCATGTACAAGGCGTGCATCCCAATAATGGGGTGCCATTCATCCAGTGGCGGAGCCAGGAATTTAGACGAGGAGGGGCGAACAGTAAAATGTGTGCCACCGGCGAATTTTTTTTTTGACAACACATGTAATCCATAATTATACGGAAAGAACAATGTAAACTACATAAAAAATAGATGGTGCTAACTGCTAAGCATGCATACAAGTCTATCAAATGATGAAAATTGTATTCCATAACAAAAGGAAGCAGTTACCTCTTGCAGTATCCAGGACCACTTGTTGTATGCAATAACCATTAACAAATGATCTGATTGTTTGTTATCTACTGCAGAAGTAGACCCATCAAGGTTTTCATTCAACAATGCAGCTTTTGCTTTCTCTACGTTTTGCTTCTGTATTATGAAGTCACAAAATGTTAGGGCATATCCAGATTACAAAAACAATTGATCATGATATGTACATAATATATACCTCATCTTTTGGAGAGATGAAAGGGGATTTATAACTCAGAAATGCGGCAACAGAAAGAACTGGTGATAAGCAACCAAAGATAGCCCCATAAAGCATCATCTGCAGTATAATCGGCATAAATGAAATCCCTGTACGTCTTCCGAGCGGTGGCGGACACCAGCGGCGTGCCCTTCTCGAAGCAGGCGGTGGCGAGGTCGACGCGGCCGAGCTCGAGCCACTCCTGGCCGGCGCGGAAGAAGAAGTTGGCGAGCTTCGCGGCGGCAAGGGGATGTCGTCCGGGACGCCGGCGAGGAGGAGGAGCTCGGGCGCCGCCTGCCTGACCTCCGCCTCGGCGGCGCGCGCGGAGGGGCCCCTGGCGAGGGCGGTGGAGTTGGCGCGGTCGACGCACGCGTTCCAGAGGCGGGTGGCGAGCTTCCATATCTGGATCCGACGGGCGGCGGGTCAGCGGCGCCGCTGCGGCCAGGGGCGGGCGGCAGGTCGGCGGCGGCCTGGGCAGCGTCGCGATGGATGGGGAATTTTGGGAGGAAATATCGAGCTAGGTTGGGGCCTGGGCAGGGTGCGATGGAGAACGAGTGGAACGAGCTCGTACACTAGTTCGCTAAAACAGCCCAGATACCTGTTCGCTCGGTTCGGCCCAACAGCCCACATACCTGTTCGCCTCCTCCTTTGTTCGCTAAAAAGCTCGTTCTCCAGAGCGTCAATGGCGCCGCCGCTAGAGGGCTGAAGAGGGGGTGCTTGCTCCGCCCCAGGGGAGCCGGGGCGACCGCCCCTCCTCGCCCCGGTAGTGGCGCCGCCCCTGCATTCATCGTCGCTCATCGCGGCGATCGACGCCGCCGTGTGGGACGGCGTCGACCTCATCTCCATCTCCATCGGGGGCGCCGCGGACGAACCCTTCTACGACAATCCAATCGCCGTCGCCACGTTCGGCGCCGAGCGCATGGGCGTGTTCGTCGTCCTCGCCGGTGGCAACAGCGGTCCCGAGGCGTCTTCCGTGTCCAACGTCGCGCCATGGATGACCACCGTTGGCGCCGCCACCACGGACCGGGTGTTCCCGGCGAAGCTCAGGCTCGGCAACGGTGTGGTGCTAACGGGACAGTCCCTGTACACCATGAAGTCCACGGGAACGAGCATGATCCCGCTCGTGTACAGCTCCTGCACTCAGAGTGACCTGACGCCCGACAATGTCATGGGGAAGGTGGTGGTGTGTTCATGGATGGCAGGAGCCGAGACCGGCTTCCACGTGGAGAGAGCCGGCGGAGCCGGGATGGTGTCTCGGCAGAGTATGGACCGGTTCTGGGACGCCGTCATGGCCCAAACCTTCACACTCCCCGGTGTCATGATCAGCGACACCGCCAGCAAGAAGCTGGACGACTACATGTCGTCTTCGCCGTACCCGGTGGCGTCGTTCACCTTCGCCTGCGAAACGGCGACTGGCGAGAACCGGGCGCCGATGGTGGCGGGGTTCTCGTCGCGGGGCCCGAGCGTGCTGGCCCCGGAGATCCTGAAGCCGGACATCGTCGCGCCGGGCGTGAACATCCTCGGCGCGCCGGGCGTGAACATCCTCGTCCTCCCGCGGCTCGCCATGGACCCCGGCCTGGTGTACAACGCAGGCACGCATGACTACGTGGACTTCCTCTGCAGCCTAAACTACACGGCTGGGCAGATGCAGCAGTTCGTGCCGGAGATGAGTACCGGGTGCGGCGCGAGGAAGATCTTCGGCTGCGTAGCCAACCTCAACTACCCGTCGTTCGTAGTGGTGTTCGACAGGAGGAACCATGGCATCCGCAAGCTAACGAGGACGGTGACCAAGGTATCGGCGCAGCCGGAGACGTACAACGTGACGTTCGCGGTGCCGGAGGACGTGCAGGTGACCGTGACGCCGGAGACGCTGGAGTTCAAGGGGAAGAACGAGAAGCGGAGCTACACGGTGGAGTTCAGCCTCCAGTCGCAAGGAAAGGTGAGGCCGGCCGGGACATGGGACTTCGGCCACATCTCCTGGGAGAACAGGAAGCACCGTGTCAGGAGCCCCGTTGCCTCCAACTGGCAGATCTGAATATGCCATGTAGTAGCTGAATGAGAGAGGGAGATCTGAACTCTGAAACTGTTGTTGCATACTATGGATTAGGATTTGTGAGTTGATCTGCTGAAAATGCCATGCACGATTAGGATTGCTTGCTTGTTGTGAACTTGTGAGAAGGAAATGGGAATAAATATCATATGTTTTCCTGTCAAAAGAAGTTCATATGTTTGAGAATCTATTAGACACTCACTGTTTCAGTTTGTAAAAAGTCAAAATTTCTTCCCGTCATAAGATAACACATGCACATTCGACTGTTTCCTTTATCATGAGAAGCCATAATTTACATGTAATTTAGAATGTACTAGAAGGGAAAGACGCGCGTTGCTGCGTCTGGACAATCATGGATAAAGAAATAAATAATTTTAAATATGTAAATAGAGCAATAAGGGAAAAAATGCACCACTCGCTCACTCTCTTATAACACGATCACTTAGACATCCTCACGTAAAAATAGAGAAGTAAAAAAAGAAACACAATTATGTGAGTTGTAGCAAGGTTAGGTCTACACCACTCAAGAGATAGAGCATATGACCCATACAAAGATTAATCTATCAGATACTCAGTTAGACAATCGAAATACAATCAGAATTATGAAATTTCATGAAAGTTAAATTGTACATGGTTTTATCGAGATTTCATCAAAAGAATTTGAACAAATTTCCGACAATCGTAGACAATGTACGATATATATGATGAACATTGCAGACTCAAAAGATAGATTATTCATGACTTGATTAGCCATCAAGATCCTCGAGGTCATTAATTTATTGTAATGAAATCAAGTAGACTTTTATGACATTAATTATCCCACACTGTAGCAAAATTAAAAATTCTATCGAGTAGAACCGATGCTATAAAATGGAAGATCATTCTACCAATAAATACTAAATAATGCACTAAAAATAGAGCAACGCAAGATTTAACGGTATTAATCTGTGAGTCAGATCCGTATTATATAAAATAAAATATTAACTAAAATAATGGCATGAATACAACCAACAATTTTGAATATATATCTAATTACAGTAATGCCCATCTTTAAACATATAGTTTGTCATCTTCACCACACGTCAGATGCTAACGACTTCATGTGAGGCTAGACACACATAGCTCTTTTTCGGTGTATTTATCCTACCATCTACCAAATACACGCATGCACTTGCTTACATAATCCCTTCTCTTAATATAAGTGAGAGATAAACAAACATTGTGCTTAGAAAATGTCCACAAATGTAATACACACATGATCTTTATCAGTAATTAGGTGGCATCTGATGCATGTAAAATGCATACATGAACTTTGCACTATATTACTTATATTCCAATCATATTTGCATCATATAAGGGTTATATCAATGTTTTATAATGATTTTGGGAATATTTGGTATGTTTCCTATTTTTATGGAATTAACCCTGCACAATCAGAAAACGTCTTTTTTAGTGTTTTGGACTTTCCGAGAGCTTCGGGACTCCAAAAAGGGCAAGGTCAGAGAGCACGGTTCAGAATTTTTGAGACGAACGCGATGGGCTTAAATTGAAGACCAGAAGCCCAACAGGCTGGGAATTTGGGGGTCCCACGCGGCCTACTGTACCTGGCCGCGTGGGCCCACCTCTTTTCACCCTCGTGGCTCCGATGCCGTCCGTTTTCGTCTCCGTGGCTTCGTCTTGACCTAAAACCGACTATAAAAATAGCTCCCTGAAAAGTTTCGCGAGGCGGCGGCGGAGAAACAGAAAACCAAGAAACAGGAGACAGAAGGCTGTCGCCGGAGAAGATCGGAGGGGGGAACGCCGCCGGAATCACCTCCGGAGGACTCCTCCATCTCCCCTCCGGAGTCTCCATCAACTCCACCGTCAAGACCAGCACCATCTTCATCAACCACTCCATCAAGTGTGCTCACCATGACCTATGTGTGAGTAGTTTCCACCGAGGCTGAGGGCTCTACCGGTAGCTATGTGGTTCATCTCTCTCTCCCATGGTGTGATCTTTATGTGATCATGAGCTTTGTAATCTAGTTGGATCCATGGATGTTACTCTTCATTATCTTATGAATTATGCTACTTGAGTGATTCTATTAATGTAAACTCCGGAGTCACCTTTGTCCCATGGTGCGAAGTTGACAGTGTGCGCACCGTGTGTGACTCTTAGGCTAAAGTTTACAGGAATATTTATCATGAGCTACTATTTGTGTTGATGTCTCTATGAAATTGTGGTGTTTGTCTAGTACTATTTTTGGGCGCTCTTAGTGACATTGGGGTCCCCTAGATGTGGAATGCAACTTTAAGGTGTGCTTTTGTAGCCCTACACAATGAATTGCTATCCAACATGAGAATAGTTCAGAGTAGCACAGTGAAGAGGAAAAATCTATGTATTCAATTATATTATTATTGTTGAGTGTGCACTAGTGAAAGTATGATCCTTAGGCCTTATTTCCAAGCATTGAAACACCGTTTGCTCTCATTTTGGCTCAAGTTTGCTTGCTGCCATTTTTATTTCAGATTGCAATTACCACTCATAATCATCCATATTACTTGTATTTCACTATCTCTTCGCCGAACTAGTGCACCTATACATCTGACAAGTGTATTAGGTGTGTTGGGGACACAAGAGACTTCTTATATCTTAATTGCAGGGTTGCTTGAGAGGGATATCTTTGACCTATACCTCCCTGAGTTCGATAAACCTTGGGTTTTTCACTTAAGGGAAACTTGCTGCTGTTCTACAAACCTCTGCACTTAGAGGCCCAACACTGTCTACAAGAATAGAAGCGTGCGTAGACATCAGCATCCAACAAAATGCGTCTGACTCATCATACCACCCCCATTCACCATCCAATTGTTGCTCACTGTATCAACCGCAAGTGCCACCATCACCGAGTCGCCACCACTAACAACAACGGCAGCATCGGCGGTCGATGCGAAAGTTTATATGAGTATTCACGTGCAACTACTGCGAGAGATGTAGAAAGTCTTTCACCTCACTGGTGTTGGGTGGCCACAAAAATATGCACCGACGGGAGAGCACGTGGCTTGCAAGTTGACAATGGACTTGAGACGCGACATCGGGGATGGATGTGCCATGTATTCCAAGGGGCTTACTGGAGCCAGAGGTGTGTGCGGAGAGATGGAAAAATTTGAAGCGAAACAGATGTTTCGCTAGAATACGGATCGAGGGAAGTGGAGAGAAAAGTTATGCCGTGCAACTTAGTCTAAGTGATGTGATACGTCCAAAACGTATCTACTTTCCCGAACACTTTTGCTATTGTTTTACCTCTAACTTGTGTGTTTTGAATACAACTAATGCGGACTAACGCTGTTTTCAGCAGAATTGCCCTGGTGTCTTGTTTTTGTGCAGAAAGTCAACTTTCGGGAAAAACACCAGAAAAGATCGCAAACCTCCTATTTTACCAGAAGACTCACGGAGCCAGAAGGGGAGTCGAGATGGGCCACGAGTGGCCCAAACCACAGGGCGGCGCGGCCAAGGGGCCCACCGCGCCAGCCACTGAGGAGGGCGACTCGGCACCTCCCCGAGTCCCCCTTTCGACTACTTAACCCTCTGACCTAAAACGCGAGGGGGTCGTCCACTTCATCCAGAAACATCACCGTACGCCGCCGCCATCGCGAAACCTATTTCGGGGACCAGAAACTCCGTTCTGGCACTCCGCCGGGACGGGGAATTGGAGGAGATCATCGCCATCATCATCACCGACGCTTCTCCATCGACCATCCATGTTTCCCCCATCCATGTGTGAGTAATTCCCTGCTGTAGGCTGAGGGGGATGGTAGGGATTGGATGAGATTGTTCATGTAATAAGTTATAAGATCATTAGGGCATGGTGCCTAGTATCCGTTGTTAGTACTTATTGATGTTGTTGCAACTTGTTGAGCTTAATGCTTGTCACTAGGGCCCGAGTGCCATGATTTCAGATCTGAACATGTTATTGTTTCATAATGATATGCACTGTTTATTGATCATACCTGCAAGTTGTATACACATATTGTTGTCCGGAACCCGAGGTCCCAAAGTGACAATAATTGGGACAGCCGAGGGGAATGGCTGCGATGTGAGGATCACATGTGTTCACGGCGTGTTAATGCTTTGCTCCGGTACTTTATTAAAAGGAGTACCTTAATTACCAGTAGATTCCCTTGAGGCCCGGCTGCCACCGGCTGGTAGGACAGAAGATGTTGTACAAGTTTCTCATTGCGAGCACGTACGACTATATACGGAACACATGCCTATGTTTACTTAGTACTTGGATGCTTTATCATTATTATCTGCAATGCCTATGTCTTGATTATTATATGAGCTATCTTATCCATGCAGCGCCCGTTCATCCATCCCTATGCCTACAGTGTTTTAATCCTACTGTTTACTGCAATCACTACTGCTGTCTCTATTTACTGCTGCTATTATTTCACCGCTACTACTGCTATAAAACTGTTGCTACTGATAATCTGTGTCGAGCAAGACTATTCACAGGTGCAGCTGAATTGACAACTCCGCTGTTAAGGCTCTCAAGTATTCTTTGGCTCCCCTTGTGTCGAATCAATAAATTGGGTTTTACTTCCCTCGAAGACTGTTGCGATCCCCTATACTTGTGGGTCATCAAGACTATTTTCTGGCGCCGTTGCCGGGGAGCATAGCTTTATTTGTGAGTTCACTTGTGATCTATATTGCTCGCTGAAATTTATTCATCATGGGTAAAGCTCGTGATGAGAGGGTCCGTGTATTGCCATCCACTACAAGAAAAGGTACGACACTTAGTACCTCTGCTGCTCTTGACTCACCATCTGTATTGAGTCAACTTGTTACACCACCACAATCTTCACGTGTTGGTACTACTGCTGAATCTGAAATTGCCTCTGATAATGTTGATGATGCTTCTACTGTGATTGATGAGAATATTTCATTAGGTCCACTTTTAGATGCTGCTATTGCTAAGTCTAAACAACTTGAAAATACTAGAACACCTAATGGAAGTCCTACTACTCCTGTTTATTCACCTGAGTTAAGGGATTATACTTGTGATGATGATCCTGATGAAACTTATGTGGAACTTGATGATGATTTTATTGATAAATGTAATGCTACTACTGGTGCAAGTAATATAGAAATTTTCTTGCACAACATGCTGTTAAATACAAGTTGTCACCTGATCCTAAGTTTGCCACTTCTCCTATAAACATTAAAGATAAGGATTATGATTTTTCTCTTGATTTATCTCATATATCTATTGTTGAGAAAACTCCTTTTTGTGGCACTAAGAGTGAAAGTGCTGTAGAGCACATGAATGAGCTCTCTACTTTGAGTGGCTTATTTTCTGATGATATTAAGAAGCGTAGCTATTTTGTTGCTAAGATTTTTCCTTTCTCATTAAAAGATGATGCTAAAGCTTGGTATAACAACTTGTCTCCTGGTTCTATTACTAGTCCTACTGGTTTGCTTATGTTTTCTTTCAGAAATATTTCCCTGCTAGTGCTCAACATGATGCTTTGCAGAGAATTTATAACTTTGACCAGGAAGATGAAGAGAAACTTCCAGAGGCATGGACAAGGTTTTGCTCTCTTATCAGAGCTCGGCCTGGACATGATTTGGAAAAGCATGATCTACTTGATATATTTTACAGTGGACTAACTATTGAATCTAGAGCATATCTGGATAGTTGTGCTAGTTGTGTTTTCAGGAAAAGAACCCCTGAAGAAGCTGAAGAATTATTGGCTAAAATCAGCCAGAATTATGATGATTGGACTCTACCTGCGCCGACCCCCACACCTACACCGACACCAATATCAAAGAAGAGGGGAGGTATGATTGAATTGAATGATGAAACAATGAGGGAGGCCAAGAAGACTCTCATTGAGAAGGGTATTAAATCTGAAGATGTGAAGAACCTTCCACCTATTGAAGATTTGTGTAAGCCAATTCCTCATCCATCCATAATTGAGGTTCACTCTCTCCACAGGTTCGATGAAGGAGATATTCCCTACTCTAAACCACCTGATCAATGCTTAGATGAATTTGATAATTATGTTATTAAGCAAGATAATTTTAATATGAGAGTAGAGAATCATTTGCATGAAAACTCTCAAGCTATTAGTAAGTTGCATGATATTGTGGAGAGAACCTCCAATGATGTTAAGATGCTTATTAAACATTTCCATATGGTTCAAACTCAAATTGATCAACTCACTAAAGTGCAACAAGACATGTTAGCCAATGCTTCTAAAGAAAAATTAAAACCTGTCTATGTTAGCACTAGAAGTGGAGCTCATACTCAGGATCCTTTATATCCTGAGGGACACCTAAAAGAATTGAACAAGATTCTCAACTAGCTGAAAATCCAGTTTCTCCTTCTAAGAAAAAGAAGAAGAAGAAACATAAAAATGTTGTAGAATCCTCTGAAACTGTTAATGATCCTAATAGTATATCTATCTCTGATGCTGAAACTGAAAGTGGTAATGAACTTGATAGTGATAAGGATAAAAATGATGCTCTTGATAAAGAAGTTAGTGAAAAGGAACCTGAAAAGCATACTAAAAACACAAAGTACACTAAGGAAGACTTCATTGCTAAGAAACATGGTAATGAAAGGGAACCTTGGGTTCAAAAGCAAATGCCTTTTCCAACTAAGAAACTAAAATCAAAGGAAGAAGAACATTATAATAAATTTTGTGAATGGATGAAACCCTTGTTCTTGCAAATTCCTTTGACTGATGCTATTAAATTGCCTCCTTACTCAAAGTATATGAAAGATATTGTTTCTAACAAGAGGAAAATTCCTAATGAGGAAATTTCTACTATGCTTGCTAATTATTCTTTCAATGGCAAGGTTCCTAAGAAGCTTGGAGATCCAGGTATACCAACCATCCCTTGCTCCATCAAGAATAATTATGTTAGAACTGCTTTATGTGATTTGGGAGCAGGAGTTAGTGTTATGCCTTTTTCTCTCTATAAGAGACTCTATCTTGATAAATTGATACCTACTGATATATCTTTGCAAATGGCTGATAAATCTACTGCTGTTCCTGTTGGCATTTGTGAGGATGTCCCTGTTCAAGTGGCTAACAATTGTTTAATTTTGACTGATTTTGTTGTTCTTGAAATGCCTGAAGATGATAATATGTCTATTATTCTTGGAAGACCTTTTCTAAATACTGCAGGTGCTGTTATTGATTGCAATAAAGGAAAAGTAACTTTCAATGTTAATGATAAAGAACATACTGTTTATTTCCCCAAGAAAGTTGACAAGATTTATGGAGTCAATACCATCTCCAATTTTAAAACTATCAAAGTGGGAAGTATTGATTGCCCTATATATGATCATCAAGAAGGATATCAAAACATTATGATTGGATCCATATCAATACAATACAAGGTAACATGAGTGTTTCATGATGTTTAAATCATTTGTGTCATGTAAATTTATTTGGTGCCAAGACTTGATCAACCTTGTTATCAAATGTATTTGCATACATGAAAGAGCTAAACAGCATTTCTTTCTTCAACTTTGTTTTACCTCCTGTAGTGATAATTAGGTTGCAAAAGTTTAGTTGTTTTGAATTTTAAAAATAATTTTTCTGCCCAAGTTTTATTAATTTAAATATCCAGATTTCGTGTAAATTGAAAGTTTTCAAAACTCTGTAAAAATTATACCATTGGTCCTATTTTTCAAAGAGCATCGTGGGAGTGCCTGGTGCTGACCAAGGGGACCCACCATGGGGTCAAACCACATGGTGGCCGCGCCAGCCACTGAGGTGGGGCACCTTGGCCCTCCAACAGTTCCCCCACCTACCACTTCTTCCTCTTGCATCACTCAGCTCGTTTTTCTCTCTCACACCCGAGTTTTTGCTGTTCTTCCTCGCGATTTTGATCTCTTTGTTCAGCCCATCTCAGCTGCTGAGATTTGGGGCAATTGCTCCCAGGAAAGGAAAATGCATAACCACAACTTTGGAGAGGTGTTTGAGAGTGACTCTCAGAGGGTAAGAAGACCCTTGAGGGCATCCACTCGAGTTAGGCGCTCCTATGATGAAGATGTCATTGCACCAAACATTGGAGATGGAGGGGATGATCAAATCCCAAATGCTTCATCCTTTCCATGCATTGAGTTTCTAACTAATGCAGGTTTGCTTGATGACTTCAGGTTTCTCATCCAGAGGGTTGGTTTAACTACTTATATGCAGGATGAGGGTGTCCAACATTATTGGCTCACCAAAACTTTTGTTGAGAGTTTTAAATTCACAAACTCATCTTATGGACCTGTTGTTAAATTTAAGATATATGATATGCCTGTTACCATGAGTTTGAATGGCTTTTGTGCTGCCATAGATATTGCTCCTATAGGTACAGCGAAGAAGATTGAAGGAAACACCTGCGACTTGGTGGAACTTTATCGAGCAGTGACCGATGACGATAGTCGCGACGCTCATCGCGGCAAGATAAGGAATATCCAATATCCTACCATCAAGTATTTTGTTTTCTACCTTGCTACTAGCATTCTTGGTAGGGAAAACACCAGCAACATTTCTAATTATCATCTTGCTTTTCTTGCTGCTGCACTTAATGGTAACACTGCTTACAACCTTGGTGCTCTTATTGCTCGCCGCTTAGCCGCTAAAGGACCCATCTATGGTGGGATTGTTGCGAAGCATGTTGTTGCTAGTTTTGGTCTTTCTGCGACACCTACTGATGATGTGCTAGCCCCTGTTAGGCTTGATCTTGCTACTATGATAAATCATCAGTTTGCTGCACCAGGCTCTCGCATAGGGAACATTGTTTATAAAGTGTTTTATACTAACAGGGAGGCAACCGAGATCCCTTTGCCCCAGGCCGATTTGTTTCCTATTCACAGGAGGCCGTGGTCGTACTCCAAGGATGCATTGGAGGAGCAGCTTCGACTGCAAGGTTTTCACCAGCAGCATCAGGAGGAGGAAGAGGCACCTGGTGATCACTACACTGTCACTTATCCTGGTGCGTCGTCAGCTCATACCAGGATGAGTACCCTTCTTCATCATATCACGACAGTGGCACATCATGGGGACAGTGGCATTGACCTCCACTTAGGCCAAAAGCCTAAGCTTGGGGGAGGTATATCGACATCTCACTCATTTACATATCATATCTTGTCGATACTTTGTATATCCATGTTGCAGTTTTCTTTCTTTCTTTTTAATTGTTTACCTTTTATTGCTGCATTCCAAAACACAAAAAGACCAAAAATATTTCTGTTGTTTCTCTTCATTTGTTTCTTTAAGTTTCAGTATTAGTTTGCTTAGTTTTAAAATTCAGTTTGTTATTCAAAAATCTAAAAATATTTCGCTTTATTGTTTGTTTCTTTTTGCTCTTGTTTCAAAAACTCAAAAACCCAAAAATATTTGTTGTTTTTTTTGGGTTTTATAGTGTTTTCATAGTTGGACAGCCATCCGTGACTCCGAAGGAGCTTGGTTTTCATTCTCATCATTCGAAGCAACACAAGTGAAAAAGCAATAAGGATGATCTACAACAACTCGAGTTGGGGTGAGAGGCTGGTATGAACTCTATTTGTTTTCATTTTTGTACATATACTCATCTATGTGAGCATGCTTAGTTGGTTCATGTGAGGTATATGTCATTTAGTGGATGCTTAGTAGTTCTTGTTCTCTCATGATCGGTCCCAATTTATTAATAGTGGTAGCATGTTATGTTGATGTTTGCATGCATTGTTCTATTCATAGAGGGTATGACATTGTGGTATCCTCCTCTGAATAATTCATTCGAATTGACTTGGCACATGCTCATGCATGCATATGACTGAAAAACAAAAGTCAATTAAGCCTTGATGATTTATTTTGACTCAGAGTTCTTGTATCATTTTATGCCTCAATTAATTTCATTTTGTCGCAAGCATGATTATGACGGTTATTGCTCTCTTGATTGTCGCTTCCCAGTCTATTGCTAGCCTTCACTTGTACTGAGCGGGAATGCTGCTCGTGCTTCCAAAACCATGAAAACCAAGTTATTCCAAAGTGTCCACCATAAATACATATACATGGCATTTCGAACCATTCAAGTAAATTTTCATGTGCTACCTTTAAAACCTTCTAAGTACTTCTCAATTTGTGTCAATGTTTTATAGCTCATGAGGAAGTATGTGGTGTTTTATCTTTCAATCTTGTCATTCAGACTTTCACCAATGGACTAGTGGCATATACATCCGCTTATCCAATAATTTTGCAAAAAGAGCTGGCAACGGGGTGCCCAGTCCCAATTAATTATAACTTTCATCAATAATTCTCTTCACATGTTTTGCCCTGATTTTTCAGTAAGCAACTTAATTTGCAAATAGACACTCCTCCATGGTATGTGAATGCTAGAAGGCACCCGAGGATTCGGTTAGCCATGGCTTGTGCAAGCAAAGGTTGGGGGAGTGTCACCCATAATGAAACTAAAATACATGTGTAAACAAAAGAGAAGAGGGACGATCTACCTTGCTGGTAGAAATAACATCCTTCATGGGAGCCGCTCTTGAAAGTCTGGTTGACAAGGGGGTTAGAGTACCCACTACCATTCGTTGACAACAACAAACACTTCCCAAAACAATTTTGCTCCTGTTTTAAAAATAAAAAGCTCTAGCACATGATAATCCCTGCTTCCCTCTGCGAAGGGCCAATCTTTTACTTTAATGTTGAGTCACCATCCTTTCTTTGAGCACTTTCTTGAGAGTATAGTTGTCGTTCTTAGTGTAATGTGTTTGTCCCAGAATGTGGTTAACTGTGATATAACTTTGATGCTTTTATCTTTGATATCTTTGATTCTAGTCTTCCCATGAACTTCAGAGGTGCCTGGGCATTTATGTTTTGCTGTACAAAAACGGGCAAGCGAGATACCATCTTATCATATCCTATTATGAGCATTACAATCTTGTGAATTAATATGTTTCATGTTTGTCGCTATTAGTATGTTGGTATCTTTTCATAGTTTACATGCCTATTGAGTGACATTATTTGCATTTGCCTCATCTTGAATTGCCTAAGCATTTATTCATATAGTGAGAATATATACATCATATGAAGCAAATGTGTTCGTGAAAGTCTTTTATCGCACTCAGTTGTTAACTGAATTGCTTGAGGACAAGCACTAAGCTAAGCTTGGGGGGAGTTGATACGTCCAAAACGTATCTACTTTCCCGAACACTTTTGCTATTGTTTTACCTCTAACTTGTGTGTTTTGAATAAACCTAATGCAGACTAACGCTGTTTTCAACAGAATTGCCCTGGTGTCTTGTTTTTGTGCAGAAAGTCAACTTTCGGGAAAAACACCAGAAAAGATCGCAAACCTCCTATTTTACCAGAAGACTCACGGAGTCAGAAGGGGAGTCAGAGATGGGCCACGAGTGGCCCAAACCACAGGGCGGCGCGGCCAAGGGGCCCACCGCACCAGCCACTGAGGAGGGCGACTCGGACACCTCCCCGAGTCCCCCTTTTGACTACTTAACCCTCTCTGACCTAAAACACGAGGGGGATGGTAGGGATTGGATGAGATTGTTCATGTAATAAGTTATAAGATCATTAGGGCATGGTGCCTAGTATCCATTGTTAGTACTTATTGATGTTGTTACAACTTGTTGAGCTTAATGCTTGTTTCTAGGGCCCGAGTGCCATGATTTCAGATCTGAACATGTTATTGTTTCATAATGATATGCACTGTTTATTGATCATACCTGCAAGTTGTATACACATATTATTGTCCGGAACCCGAGGTCCCAAAGTGACAATAATTGGGACAGCCGAGGGGAATGGCTGCGATGTGAGGATCACATGTGTTCACGGCGTGTTAATGCTTTGCTCCGGTACTTTATTAAAAGGAGTACCTTAATTACCAGTAGATTCCCTTGAGGCCCGGCTGCCACCGGCTGGTAGGACAGAAGATGTTGTACAAGTTTCTCATTGCGAGCACGTACGACTATATACGGAATACATGCCTATGTTTACTTAGTACTTGGATGCTTTATCATTATTATCTGCAATGCCTATGTCTTGATTATTATATGAGCTATCTTATCCATGCAGCACCCGTTCATCCATCCCTATGCCTACAGTGTTTTAATCCTACTGTTTACTGCAATCACTACTGCTGTCTCTATTTACTGCTGCTATTATTTCACCGCTACTATGATGCTATGGTGGGCACTGGCGGCAAAGGATAAGGGGGAGAGCTGTCGTAAAGTGCGTAAAGTGCCTGTAGCTTTGAGCTCACCGCATTTTCTTATTTTACAAAAATTGAAACGACATGTCTAGGTTTTGTTATTTGCCAATAAAGCATACAATTACGTGTACATATTGTGCATGCTCTATAATTTTTGTAATCATTTTGTATTTTGTGCTACAGAGAAGAGATAAATTTTAAGGGAAGATAAAGGTATTCTTCTTTTTTAAATTAAAATTTTATTTTAATGAGTTTTTTAAATATATATATAACATGTGTATGTATCCAACATATTTTTGTGCGTAGATATTAATTACAGATGTGGTTTATGGTCCATCATGATGTTGTGAGTTTAGTATTTAACTAAATGATATTTAAGTGGGGTCTACCTTGATGTGGATGATACGTCTCCAACGTATCCATAATTGCTGATGTTCCATGCTTATATTATACCAATTGCTACATATTTTATATACACTTTATATCATTTTTATGCATTTTCTGGGACTAACCTATTAACAAGATGCCACAGTGCCAGTTCATGTTTTCTGCTATTTTTGGTTTCAGAAAATTTGTTCTAGAAATATTCTCAGAATTGGATGAAACAAAAGCCAAATTCCCCGTACACGGAGTCCGAAGGAGAGACGAAGGGGGGCCGTGGGCCGCCCTCACCATGTGGTGGCGTGGTCCCACCTCCTTTCGTGCCGCCACGTGGTGAGAACACCACGGGCCTCCACCGACGTTGCCCATTCGCCTATAAATTGCCTTCCTCGGGAAAACCCTAAGTACCCGAGTCATATTCCACGAAAAGTTCCAGAGCCACCGCCGCCGTCAACCCTAACTCCGGAGTGATGTGTGAGTAGTTCATCTTTGGACTATGGTTCCATAGCAGTAGCTAGATGGTTGTCTTCTCCTCTTGTGCCATCATGTTTAGATCTTGTGAGCTGCCTATCATGATCAAGATCATCTTATTCTAATGCTACATGTTGTGTTTGCTGGGATTCGATGAATATTGATACTATGTCAAGTTGAATACTGAATATTATGTCTATGTCTTTTATGATCTTGCATGCTCTCCGTTACTTGTTGATACTCTGGCCAGGTGGATGCTTGTGACTCCAAGAGGGAGTATTTATGCTAGATAGTGCGTTCAGTCTCCATTTAATCTGGGGGAGTGACAGCAACCCCTAAGGTTGTGGATGTGCTGTTGCCACTAGGGGTAACCTAATGATGCTTTGTCTAAGGATGAATGTGTTGTTTACATTATGCACTTTACTTAATGCAATTGTCTGTTGCTTGCAACTTAATACTGGAAGGGGTGCGGACGCTAACCTGAAGGTGGACTATTTAGGCACAGATGCATGCTGGATAGCGGTCTGTGTACTTTATCATAATGCCAGAATGAATCTCATAGTAGACACCACAACTTGCACATGCATGTTATGCACTTATCAATATTGTCAATTGCCTAGCTGTAATTTGTTTACCCAGCATGTTAGTTATTTATTATGGAGAGACACCACTAGTGAACTGTGGACCCCGGTCAATTCTTTTACATCTGAAATACAACCTACTGCAATTACTGTTTTCATTCATTCTCTGCAAACAAACATCATTTTCCACACTATACACTTAATCATTTGTTTTCAGCAAGCCGGTGAGATTGACAACCTCACTGTTAAGTTGGGGCAAACTATTTTGGTTGTTTTGTGTGCAGGTTCCAAGTCAACCGCCAGGACCTCCCCTACGACACCGCACTTTTTCTGGCACCATTGCTAGGAAGAGGAAGCACTCCACCAACACCACTTTTTCTGGCGTCGTTGACACCTTCAGAAGTGTCTTCATCTCCTACTAGTTCGATAACCTTGGTTTCATACTGAGGAAATGTCGGAGAATGATCCCCGTGAACCAGGAAACGAAGGGACTGAACACGGCACTTAACAACTCTTTCGTCAACCTCGGTGACCAAGCACGGCGAGCTCGACGACACGCATCACGACAGAGATGGACACCAGCACGTACCCAGGCTCAGGCCCTCCGCGAAGAGTAAAGACCCTACTTCTTGCTATGTGATATTGCACTGCTTTGAGAGGTTACAGCACAGGGATGCTTGCCGAGGGCAAAGCTTACAACGATGGCCGAGCTTCCCAAGTATGGAAAACTCCTTTCTCCTAGTGGACTAGTAGTCTTCAGTGGATGAGTGGTCGATCCCCTTCTCCAGTGGTGCTCCCCTCCTTTTATAGGCGCGAGGGTGGAAGCTAGGGTTCCTCCATGGCGCCGGTCCAGGAGGGCGGCGCACCCTTGGTCCAGGGGTTATGGACGAGGTCCACCGCCGTTGGTCTTCCTCGGTCTTCGTCAGACCTTGCCTCCGTCCGCTCAGAGCGGTAGCCGGTGCTCCAGTGGCCTGTGGTGTCATGTCGATGACATCGCCGTTGGAGTGGAGCGACAGTGTGTCCCCTTAGCACCAAAGTGGCATGCTTGGTAATCCTCCTCCCTTGGGACGGCTTTGTCGCCCTACTTTAAGCACGGGAACGGCAACTGCAGCCTGTTCGTCACTGAGCGCAGACGCGCGCGTCACCCTGCTGCGGGGTGCAGGCTCCATGTGCGTCTTGCCAGGATGGCAGAACCTCGCCAGGCACTTCGAGCGCTCCGTCACCCCGAGAGGGGAAAAGTCTCTTGAAGGGATCCCCGGCTCGGGGAGACTTGGTTGTTTGTTCCGTCGTTGAAGCCTCCGCGAGGGGCGGGGCCTCGCGGGGCTCGCCAGGCGCCACGATCTAGTCCTCAATTGCGTTCCAGGCCCAAGTGTCCGGGGCCAGAAAGGCCGGCCCATGATACCCCGGTTTCTATTGGGCCGACGGTAGCCCCCGGTCCGCGGCGTGCACGTCGTGGCCTGTACGTAGGCGAAACGTCGTGGGCCCAAAACCACCGTTCTGGGTCGGGACGCGTGGCAGGCAACCATTGTTTGGCGCCGTCTCGGCTTCTCCGGCCGTGATGATGGAAGTGGCGGGCCCGGCTGCTCCTGACGAAACCGCTCCACGCGGTGGCTTAAGGCAGTGGGATTGGCGCGGTTCCCCATCACTCGCCTCGCTTGCCTTCGTCTTTCTCGTTCCTCTTGCTCTCCTCTGCCCTGCATTCCCCTTCGCCATTCTTCCCTCCATCCTTCGGTTGCCATGGCTCCCAAGAGAGCTTCGGCGGCACAGAAGGGCAAAGGCGTGGCGCCTGCGGGAGAGGCGCCCTCGCCCAGTTCTGGCGGCGGGCATAAGCCGGCGCTGGAGCCCAGCTGCGTCATGACGGACGCGCAGTTGGAGAGAGTGCGCCCTCTGGTGGCCTCTGCCTTCAACGAGTGGGGCGCGACCAGCCTGAGGCCAGGCGGCGCCCCTGGCGGACTCCGCGCTCCCTTCTACCCGGTGTTTCTCCACACCATCTTCGCGGGTCTGGTCCCGCCATTCTCCGCCTTCCTTTTCGCCATTCTGGAGCACTACCAGATTCAGCTTCTCCACTTTCATCCCAACTCCATCCTCACCCTCGCCATTTTCGCCTATTTCTGTGAGGGGTACGCTGGGGTCAAACCGTCGGTGGACCTCTTCCGGCGCTTCTTCGCGCTCCGCTTCTCTGCCTCCGGGGAGACCTCCGGTTGTGTCTCATTTCGCATAGCAGAGAGCATGTCTGAGCGCTACATTCCCATCACCTGGGATGACGGGGTCGCTATCACCAGGGTGACAAAGCGGGTGGACGACTTCCGCAAGCGGTGGCTCTATGTAAACGTTGCGGAGGCGTGCCCTCTTCTCGGCCTCCATCGAAGCACAGCGGCTGGAGCAGCCAACCCCTGGAAGACCCATCACTTGAGCTCTTCGAGAAGCGCCTCCTGGAGGCCCGCGCCCATGGGCTCACTGGCCAGATGGTGGCGAAGGACTTCGTGGCGCAGCGCATTGCACCGCTGCAGGCGCATTTGGAGCCGATGTGGGCCTACTCTGTCAGAGCAGACCGGATGCGGTTGAGCGGTGAAGTCTTCATGGTCGAGGTGCTGAAGGGCTTCATGGATGCTCTTTTTACTTCCCCGCAGATCCCCGATCCGACGAACAACTCCTCCAAGCCCCTGCATCATTTTGTGAAGAAGACGCGCGCCAGGTACCTAGCGGGGATGCCGGCATTCACCGCGTGGGGGCTGGTCTCGCGAGGATGCACGGGGCCCCAAGAAGGCCCTGCCCCTGGCTGCCTTGGCGACATCTGCGCGAGGCGATGACCCATCCTTTGGCTCCTCCACAACATCAGAAGGTGGTGCAGAACTCCCGGTTGGTGCCGATTCTTCAGGTGCCACCGCGGGGCCCTCGAGGGCGGCCATGCCTGGCGCCGGCGTCTTTGAGGTTTCGTCAGGCGACGAAGAGCCTCTCCGCACTGTCCCCAGGACCAGGGCAAAGCGGGGCTTGGACATGTCAGAAGGCAGCGTCTCCTCACGCACGAGGCGCAGGGTGTGGGTGGACGTGACCGTCAGGTAGGTCCCCTTTTGTTCCCTTTCTTCCTTCGTCCTCGCATCCTTCTCTCCTTCATCTCCTGCTTTGCTCTGTTCCAGGCCTTCCACCACTCCCCCTGCTGCTCCGGTATCCTCGGGGGCAACGACTCCTCTTGAGGTGGCTAGGCCCCTCGAGGGTGCGGACGTGGCGGCGGTGCCACCGAAGGCCACGGGCCTCGAGGCAAACGTCGATACGGCCTCGCCAGGCTCAGAAGAGCCTGTTTTTGACGGGGCCTTCCTCCCTTTCGGGCAGGCGGAGTCGGAGGCGGATAGAGAGTGGGCTCCAAGCCCCACAGCAGCTCCAGGCGCAGACAGGGACGAAGGTGCCACTTCAAGCCCCGAGCACACTCCGGAGCCATCCCGAGCCCCTGCCATCCAGGCTTTGAGCCTTTTGTGGGGCCGGGTCTGCTACCCCTCCCGCTGACCCCCGGGCCTTGGTCCTGGGCAGGCATCAGCAGGCGGCTACTCACCGCTCCGCCCTCTTTCGTTCCACGAGGGTGAAGCTTGAGGAGCTGGAGGCCCATCTCGCTGAGAGGGAGCTGGCCGAAGAAGAGGACCTCGAGAGCCTAGCGCGGGGTTGGTCCCAACTCCGGGAAGTGGTGGCTCGCTGTCATCGGGAGGATGAGGCGGTGCAGGAGAAGCGCACGGAGGCCCTTCGCTTCGCTGCAGAGACCCGTGCCAGCATCATGCAGGAGGCCGAAGAGACCCTCGCGAGCCTGGAGGCCAATCGCGAAGCTCTGGAGATCGAAACCGAGGCCCGGCACCAGGAGATCTCAGCTAGCGAGGCAGCAGCCTTCGCCATGTCCCAGGAGATTGAAGCTAGGATGGCCGCCAGACTCCAGGAGCTGGAGGAGTTCTGCGCGTCTCTAGAGGCTCGCAAGTGTGAGCTCGACGTTCGCGAGGAAAGGATGCATGCGCGCGAGACGCACGCCACCTGCCTGGAGGCAAAGCTGTCTTCAGAGCGAGAAGCTCTGGAGGCTCGCGAGGCCCTCCAGTAGAATGCCACGGGCGTGGACAGTTTTGTCGAGGAGGAGAGCCGCAAGCTTCTCTGCGTCGCGGTTGGTCGTATCTTTGCCAACCTCCACCGCCTCGAGCCCTCCTTCGACTTCCGGAGCGTGATCGAGCCTGATGTGGGTCCTAGCGCCGTAGATCGTGAAGCTGAAGTTAAGGAGGATGCAGAAGCGTATGCTGATCGCTTCAAGGCGGTGGAGGCTGACGAGAGTCCCGAGAGGATGTCGTAGTCCTAGGGCCTGGGGTACTTCTTGGCGCGCCTGGCTACTAGCTTCGTCTTTTGTGGAACTGCCTTGGTACTGTAATGACTTTAAGACTTGTGTGACTTGTGCTTGTGCCTCTGATGAGGCTCTTTTATTGCTTGTTCGTGTCTTTCCCCCTTTCCGTCATTGTGCTTGAGTGGTAGCGGCTCCTCTTGAAGCGGCGGGGACTTCTTGAGGGCGAGGGCGCGGAGGCGATGCCACCGCAGGCCATAGGCCTCGAGGTAAGCGCTGATCCGGTCCTGCCAAGCCCAGAGGAGCTTGTTTTCGACTGGGCCTTCTTCTTTCCTGCACTTGACACAAAGGAACACCCACAAGTGTTGTATGGTCGAAGGGAAAAGGCACACGCGCTTATGGACCTTTCTCTTGTGTACCTCGCGGGGAAAAAGAGCGCCAAAGTCCCTGGTGAGGTGGCGTGAAGGGAGCAGGCCAACAAGCCAGAGCTTAGACCCTTTGGGGAACTTGGCGCCGCCGGGACGCTCTCCGGGCGCCGTGCCCAGCCCCCCCTCGCGAGGTACACGAGAGAAAAAAAATGAGTGTGAGTGATCAAGAATAGAGAGGGACACCTTACCGAGGTAATATTACAAAAAAAAATGGCGCTGATGCGCGTAGTGCCCCAAGGAGGGCAATAGTCTGTTACACTTGGAGTTGCCAAGTTTAACTTCGCCATGTCTGGGCATGGAAATTTTTATACTTGGAGTAGCCAAGTTACATTTTTTATACTTGGAGTAGCCAAGTTACATCCGCCAAGCTTAGGCGTGGGATTTTTTATACTTGGAGTGGCCAAGTTACAACCGGCCATGCCTGGGCATGGGGTTCCACAGAGTGTGGCTGAGACGCCTCACGGCCTGACGAGGGGTAGACTCATCAAGACCCATGGTTAAGGTCCCTAGGTTATGAATATGGGAGAGAGAACGTGGTAGAGCTGGAAGTCTCGTCGGCTGACAAGCAGGGCAAAGATTTTACCCAGGTTCAGGGCTCTCGTGTGGAGGTAACACCCCTACGTCCTGCCTGTCTATTATTGCTTTGTGAATATGATGGTTACAAGGATCCCGGCGAGATGTCGATTTCGCTAGGGTTTTGGTGGCTCTGAAAATACGTGGTCTGGTTCGATGGCCCTCCCAGTCCTTAAATAGTAGGCTGGGTCTCGGGTGTTCGTAACCGACTCGATTTACAAGTAAGAAACTCTAAACCGACTATGGCTTCGCCAGCTTGGAGGATACTCCATCTTGTTGGGCCTCCCTTCATGGGCTTCATGTAGGCTCTGATAGTTGGGCCTAGTCAATACGTGCACCAGGTACCCTCACGGTAGGGTACCCAATAGGCATACCCATGTCAGTAGCCCCCGAGTACTTGTCTGATTCGAAGAGTCGGGCATGGACTCACACATTATGCTCGTTCGCATCATATAATTTGAATTCCTGTATGAAATAGCACATGTTGGCTATGCCGAGTGTTTCATCGACTATGATTTTTTGCTTATGATAGTCAAGGGATATTAGCTTAGCAGGCCCGGCACACACGACGGATCGGGGCCAGTTAACTACCATTCGGGCAAAACCATACTAGCTTTCAATCAAACTCGAGTCCCCGGACTCGAATCTGGAACAAACTGGACAGACTCGAAACGGCCGTTGAGGTCTTATTGAATCGAACTGCAGTATAATTTTGAATCAACCCAACGCGTCCGTCGGGGATTATTCATCATGTCTGCTGACACGGAACACTTAAGGATAACGCTGCTGGAGCGGTCCTTAGCCCAGCTCGACTGATCGCGGGTCTTACCTTTGCACTATGCATGCAGCATCCAAGGATCGTCGGATCAACTCGGGAATATTTTGAGTGCGATTTTTCTTATGAACTGAGTCGAATAATATGTCGACTGATACTTTTGCCATTATTCTATCGGGTGCGCGACAGCGCTCCCGATGGGAGTAGCCCCCGAGATTGTGCTTTATTGCTTGCAATGGAGGATAATCTCAAAATCTTTTATCCTGCACATTTTAGTCAAAGAATTTTTTGATACGCTCCTGATGGGAGTATGATGCTTCAGTCGAAAATTTCGACTGGCGTTTATGACTTTGCTGAGAACCAATTGAAATTCTTGTGAGAGACTACCCGAAGATATCATCGAGTGATTTTTATGCCAGTTGTGAAAGAGGAAACAACGTCAGCAATGACGCATGTTGCGACTGCCATATCTGACAAGCGGTGGCGTGCTTGATAAGGCTTGATAAGACGTGACCCTGCTGTGTGGGCCCGTTTCTGCAGAGCTGACCAGGGATGACGCCGCGTGGACTTGATTTGACCGTTCTGGCGCGATTTTCACGGGACGTGATGATGGTTTCCTGGATTCTCGTGCGTAGTGGGCGGAGTGGCCGGCGACGCTTGCTCTCCGTGGCTGCCACGTGTATGGCCAGATTTCGCGCGGAGCGTATGCATTTGTTTTAACGGCTGCGATCGTTTTTGCGCTCTGTGGTAAATAGTGGGGACGGCGCTGGCAGAGTTTTTTACTTGCCATTTGCTCCCTGCGCCGCCCCTCGTCTCCTTCCTCGCGCTGCCCCTCCATTGCTCCGCGCCCAAGTTCTTTGCCCCACCACCCTCCACTGTAGCAATGGCGAAAGGTGGAGGTGCGAAGCGTGGTGCTGCCGCCGCCGACCGATGCGGCCAAGGGCAAGAAGACCGTGGCGGGTACATCTGCGGACGCCGCCACACTGAAGAAGGGCAGCGGGGATTGGGCAAGGTCCACCATCAAGGACGCCCATTTGCTCAAGCTCCGCGAGCAAGGGTATCTGCCACCCGCGGAACAGCTCGCCGTCCGCGCACCGTCGCCCAAGGAGGTATTCCCCGAACCACGCGCCAACGAGCGTGTATGTTTTGCGGAGTTTGCGTCCAGGGGCTTCTCGCTTCCCCTCCACGACTTTGTGCGTGGTCTTCTTTTTGCTTACGGGGTGCAGATCCATGATCTCACCCCGAACGGTGTTATGCATATTGCGTGTTTCATCACGCTGTGCGAGTGCTTCCTCGGCGTCACCCCCAGCTGGGCGCTGGAAAGCCATCTTTATGGTGCGGCCGAACAGAGGAGGTGGCCGCACCTACCCCGTTGGCGGCTGTGGAATTCAGGTGCGCAGCGACACCCGCTACTTCCGCCTGAAGACCGTCGACTCCGCCCAAGGCTGGAGGAAGGGGTGGTTTTATGCGACTGTCGAGCAAGACGGAATCGCCGCCTTCTCGACCGCAGCTTTTGCCAAGACCAAGGCGTGGGACCACCAGCTCTCAGCCGAAGAAATGGAGGAGGCAAGCCCTTTGCTGGCTCGGATCGGAGGCATGCTGGACAAGGTCACAGCATCCACCTTTATGAAGAGACGGGTGTGGCCCATCCGTGCCCGAGCGCACCCGATGTGGGAGTATGAAGGCGCGGGTGACATCACCCGAATGAACCCAGAGGAGCTGTCAAGGAGTGAGCTGCTGACGTGTGTGCGGCACATCACCAATCTGACGGCAGCCGACACTTGCAACGTCGACTGCCCTGTTGAACCATATGGGTTGGAGAACCCTTTGCTTGAGGTATGTATGTGTTATAGCCTGCTTGCAATGAAGAGTTTGCCACTCGTATGTTCTGCGATATGCGATTTTTGATTCTGACTTTGCAATTTGTGATGTATGCTATGCAGGGTCACTCGACTGCTGCCTCCCTTCCTCCTCTGCCTGAAAATGGCGAGACTGAAGAAACTCAGGTACAGGTGGTGGACCCGAAAGGGGATCAGTCGCCCATCCCTTCTGCCACCACTTCACATGTGGAGGAGGTCGAGGAGGAAGCAGCAGAAGAGGTCCAATCTGAAGACAAGGCCACCGCTGACCAAGAAGTCGATACCGCGCCACCGAAGCGGCGTCGACTGGCCAAGAAGGCGCCTTCTGCTGTGAGTTCACCCGCGAGGGGGCAGGGCTTGGAGGATGACGAGGAATCAGGCTCACCACCTGTTTTCCAAGCCGCTCCTTTGCGTGCGTGCTCAACGAGCTCAACTCTTCCTCTTCAGTCGAGTGGTACCCCAGCTTTTGGAGGCCCAATTTTTGGCGACTCCGAAGATGAGGAGGATGAGGAACACAGGTGTGTGATTGTTGAGTATGATATGAGAATTTTGTGCTGTCACATATTTGTGCTGACCGTCTTTTTGCTTTGTTGTGTTACCCACAGCGCTGAAAACAATCAGCCTGGGACTCCTCCAGTCGAGAATGTTCCAACCCTGGAGCACTCGAATTATGCACCGACTGGAAACGAGGCTGCCCAGCCAATGGCCACTGATGCTGTCGTTGAGACAGCCAAGGCGGCAACTCCAGATGTCGGGACATCAGTCGCGGCTCCTGAGCCGTGGATGAACCACGTAAGTAGCTTTTTGCTTGACCCGTTTAGTTGTAGGTCTGTGAGAGTTTGAATTTTTGCTGAATTCGTGTGCTCGCAGCCCTTCTACCACACCTTGGCAGATTCCGCCAAGGCTTATGTCCAGGTGGAGCAGGAGAGGGACACCATGCGCGCCGAGCTAGAGCGGCTCTGTCGTGAGTTCTCCTTTTTGCCTTTGCTTGCTGAATTTCTTTTTGCAATGCCTGACTCTGTCGAGTATGATGCGATTGGGCGAACCAGGCGAGAAGAAGGAGCTGGAGGATACACTCGCGGCGCAGCGCGAAGAGTCGAAGAAAGAGCTAGACGCCGCCATGAACTCAGCCGCCACACGCGAGCGAGGGTATGCTGACCAGCTCGTGGTACTTGCGCAGGCCATGGGAGGTGAGTATTCTCTTTCTCCTTTTGATATTACGACGCAGCTGTAGAGTGCCATGAAATGACTTTTGCCCTTTTGTGACTTGTGTAGAAGCTGTTGGCGCACCGGCCTCTGCAGATGCGTTGAGTGGTGATCTTCCGCTGGACCAGGTTGTGGGCGGCCTAGGCGCCGTATGCACCCAGGCGAAGGACGCACTCGCCAAATCGGCGAGTACACTTGGCGCTGTATACAAGGTGGTGTTCCCGACTGGCGTAGTGCCGTCGACGGCGGACGACTTCGCCGACGTGTTTGGCCCCGGGACGTCCACCATGGCGGATTTCGCTCGCGCCAACACGGTACGCGGATCCGAGTCCACCATCAAGCTTCTTATGGGACATGGGATAGATTGCGACTACGAGGCAGCACTGTCTGCGTTCCCTCGGAAGCCAGATGGGAAGCCCATTTCTCTGAAGGGGGTGAGCGGAGCCGCCGCGCGACTGGCCGAGGTTTTTATGACCACCATGGAGCGCCGGGCAGTCGAGACTGCCACTCGTCTGCTTAGGAAATCGAATTCTTAGGTTTAGGGTAGCTGTACCCTTTTGTTTTTTTATGCCTTGTAATGATACCTTCTGAACTGCGCGAGTCTGCGCTTTGTTTGTGCTACCTTGTTTATGCAAATAGTCTTTTGCTAATGTCTTACACTCGAGGAGTTGTATGCTTATGACCTGAGTTTTTGCTTCTGACACAAACTTTGTGTTTGTGATTATGCTCTTTGAACAGTCACGAGAACCTGCTACTGCGACTAGTTCCTCGCAGGCTCCAATCACCACCCGATCCCAGGGTCAGGTGGTAAATGATGCCAAGGTGATGGAGTTTATGAAGGCCAAATTTGTGAGAATGGAGCAAGATCTGAAGGACGCCCAGGCTGAGCTGAATCGATTGAGGGCGAGACCCGCGCTGTCCACCCAACGCGAGGATTATGTGCTTGGCGAAATGGAGCTTGTGAACAGGCAACTCGAATGTGAGTATGATCTTTGCCTTGTTTACATTTGTGTGGCTATTCTAACTTGTATATTTTGCAGGCTTTGTTGACAATTTCCAAGCGGAAGAGGCTCGCGTTGAAGAGCGTTTGGAGAGTGCAGTTGACCACCCCACGACTGGGCGTCAACACTTTTGGCTTCATAGGTACCATGCCCGCATACTCGCCACCTTGAAGGATCGCGCCTGGCGAAGTGCAGAACTGCTGGAGTTATGCCGGGCGGCGTTTATTCGCCTGAACGAGACTCTTTTTCCTGCGGGGCCACAACCACAAGGATCCGTGCTTTGTTGAACATCTTCCGTCAAACAAATCCCATTCGAGAGTTGCTGTCTCAGAGACTTGTGATTGGAGCCAACGCTGCAATGGCGTATGTGCGTAGTCGAAGACCAACTTTGGTGTTGCGGCCACCCGCAACCGGAGTGACCCTGGACCAGGGAGATCTGGACGACACCATTAGTGCTGCGGAGACGCTGATTGAGCGCACTCACGCCCAGCTTTGTGGCCCGGAGCTGCCCATAAAGGAGGAGCCCGAGGAGTAGAGTAGATTGCGAGTGCAATTTCGACTCTTTGTAGATGAATATTTGATTATATCTTGATTTTTTGCCCAGCCCCCGAGCCATTTGAGTGGGGTTTATGAGGTATGTGTTGATTGTGAAGCAACAACTGTGCAGCCCCCGAGTATTCGAGTGCGACTGCATAGTTTTTGTTGTCTTCGTTGGATCCTTGTTACGCAGCCCCCGAGCATTTGGGTGCGGCTAAGGCATTGTGTTTCTGCAAGAGCGAGAGCTCATTTGATCGATAACACAGCCCCCGAGTGTTTCGGGTGCGGTTAAGGTATGAATTATGTGGGTAGTAACCACAAAGAAGTCGAAGGAACATTGATTTTATTCCTCTTTTGAATGTTAGGCTGCAGGCCGCCTCATTAAAAACCTACCAGCCCCTTAGGTACCCTGGTAAGGAAAAGAGCGCGTCTGAAACCTGCAGCCATCCGACATATAGCCTATTACATTGTATGACTGTGAGCACTTTATGCGTAGAAACGGCGCAGGTGCGCAACGTTCCAGGGATTATGAGAAAGTTCTCCTGTCTTCGCGTTCTTCAGTCGATATGCGCCTCCACCAAGGACCTCCGTGATGATGAAGGGACCCTCTGTAACATCCCAAATTTTGGAACTAAGAAAAACTTAGTTTTACAAGACCAAAATTTAGAACCAACAAAAACTTTTTGAAATGTTTCACTGATGATTGTGTTTTCCTTACCTTGCTATGATTGAACTTGTGTGACTTGTTGTTTAGGTTGTTTGACTAGTAAAAATAAGGCCCAACCAATATAAAAACATGTTTAAACTTTGGTGATCATGTTATGACAAGAATGTATTCCATATATCTTTTCCATTCTTATTTTGGCCATAGCCCATTTCATTGATGCTTGGTTTAGCAACAACTAAAAACCCATTATTTGAGAAAGTAAAAGTGATTTCCAAAATTATGTGTTCCCAAAAATATGGAGATCTATATGTTATCTCCTATCTATTTTTCAACCTTGATATTTTGCATGTGTATGCAACTCCCATTTTATACACTCTTATTTCCACTCCATTTGAAAATAACACTAGTGGGAAATATATTACCCCACATATTTCTCTTTATCAAATCTTTTGAAAACTATTAAGATATGAGTTGAGATATTCTTTAAAACATCATTTTCCATGTGGACATTTAGGTCTAAGCAGTATTGAATTACCTGAAAACCTATCCAACTACCTGTTTTTAGCCTATGATTTTAATTAGCTCAAGTATCCAATTTAGTGATTTTGTGCTTAACATTGTTCCCTGATGTGTGGACTGCAAATCCATGTCCTTAGTTTGAATTTTGTAGTTTTGGAACCATTAGATGCATGCTGGTTTTTGTGGCAACAAATTAAGACAGAAAAACAGAGTTTTGGAAAACAGAGAAAAACAAAATGATGCCATCTGTTCATCATGTTTCCATAGTCTTGCACATTTCATAAAAATTATTAAAAATGTGTTTCTGGATGTTTACAACATGCTTAACAAGGGGAAGTTGGAATTTTTACAATTGGAGATCATTTGCTATGTTAATCATGCATGAGCTTTTCATTAGTTTTAACAGTTTCTCAGCACTTAGGAAATTTTGCTAAGTCCTATTTCTGAACTTTACTGAATGTTGCTTCGGTTCCAATTTGATTGCTTCGAATTGTTTGTTTCTAGAGTGAATTAGGAAGTGGAGTTATGTCCTAGCTATGCACTGATGCACCACCATCCTATCCCTGCTGTGTGTGCCCTAGTGGTTGACTAGAGAGAGAGAGGAAGAAGAGAGAAGAGGAGGCCGAGGAAGGGGAGACAGGAGGGGGACAGCTTCCTCCCCAGCCGCTCCACCACTCCCCGACCACCTCCACTGTACCTCGCCGCTCGACACGTTCCTTGCCCCGCCGCCTGGCTTGCTTGCTTGCCCCCGGACCCCCCAGAGCCCTCTGCTCGACGACGTGCACCGCCCGTCTTCACTGCCCGAGGAAGCCCGAGGTGTTCCCGTGCATATAAGCACCCCTCACCCTCTGCTCTCGCCACCAGCTCTCACACACACCCAGCGCACTCCACACACCACTCATCCATTCCCGCTCGCTCTCTGTGAGCGAGACGAGGAAGAAACCTCGTCGGAGCCCGTGCGAGATCCACCCGGAGGTCGCCGCCGCTATAGCCCTCATTTCTCCGCCATTGCTTCCCTATCTTGTTCCCTGGAACCTCACGAACGTCCCTGACATCTTGGCTTGGTCTATTAACCGCAGGAGCATCGCCGCCGTCCTCGACACCGTCTCGGCCGTGCACCATGCCGGCGTCGTTCGTGGGCGTTGCTGCTACTGCTTCGACCTCTCCGCCACTGCCCCAGACCTCCTCCGCCGCCCTGCACACTCGCCGTCGAACCCTCTCCACCCCACGGTGAGCATCCAGCTCCTCCCGAGCCATCTCCCTCTCCTTGCCTGTGCTGTTTCCCGTCGTGAGGAAGGAGATGGTTGTGAGCCGTCGGATCCCAGATCAACGGGCACAGTGCATCCCCGCCAGATTTCAAATTCTGGAAAATCGGTTGTCTGGAGAAAAACAGCAATAACTAGCTCACTTTAGAATTCTTTTTCCGATGATCCACTTTACCAAAAGTGGTAAATTTGGACTTGTTGTAAAGAGGAGATAGAGTACTTTAATTACCTGCTATTGTATTCTTGTTTTGACTATAACAAATTAGTTAAGCTTCTGACTAAATTAGCTATCCAATATAGTTTGCTGTTAAGTGTCTGTTTTGGTTAAAACATGCTGTTTTCAACTAAAGCTTGTGCTCAACCTAGCTTAGATTGTTCAGTGAATCTTGTTGACCTAGCTAGTGTGTTAGGAATTATTTCATCATGCAACAGTGGTTTACCAAGGTGAACTCTGTACTGGTAGAGAACATCCAGAGAAGTTGGCTAGTTGTAATTCTGTCTCTGGAATTGTTAACCAATAGCCATTTTCATCTGCTTGACCCTAATGACTAGTTAGGCTTTTGTGGTAAAACTAAATTGCCTTGTAAAGTATCCAGTGAGTACTTTGTAAAGGTATCAGTCATGATCCAAATGGATCAGTAGCTGAGTTATAACATGAATGACAAAAAGGTATCCTGTTAACCCTAAAAACATAATAATCTAAACATAGCTCTGATCTCACCTTGAGACTTAAATTCCTAGAGTTTGGTTTATCCAAATTTTATAAACTAAAATGTTCTGAAATAATTTCCAATGGTCTATCCAACCCCACTGGATTTAATCCATTTGGAGTTATAATTTGCTTGGGACAAAAATGACAAATCAGCTAGTTATAACACTTCCAATGAAACTTGCAAATTCAATAACAATTTAAATACTTGTCCAAAAATTACAAATAAGGTATCAAAATGTTCAGAAAAATAAAGTATGTCTGTTGGCATAACTCACACCTCCAAGTAATTGAGTTTAGTTGCTGTTTTATTAAAATAATGAAAATGGCAGAATAGAAAAGAGTTTTAGAAAATCCATAACTTTATAATTAATGATTTAAAAATTGAGTGCGACATATCAAAATGTTCAGCACTTAATATACTTCATATTTCACCTTAATCCCAAACCCGAATAATTAGTTTTAATGTGTCTAAAAATAAATTAGCACAAGGACATAATAAAAAGGGATTTTTATAAATTCAATAACTTTTACTTGGTATATCAGAAAAATGTGGTTGATATATCAAAATGCTCAGAAAAATGTGAACTATCCAGTAACCTCATCCTCATGCATGTTTGAACACAATTACAGTACTGCACTTTGGGAAGTTAAGAAACTCATTAAGACAACTTGAATTACAGGGAATAATTATTGGCTTAACTTTTGTCGGAAGTATTTCCTGTTTAAATAAAGGTGCTTGTTGTTCATCTTTGCCTAAGATAGTTTTGTGATCTATGTTCCTAGCAGGTATTAGTATAATGCCCTTGTAAGAATAGATCTTCGCTTGGTGCTTGAATGATTAGTTGATGCTTGTGGTTTGTTACTTGTTTGTATACCACTTGTGGTTTGGTTTGCTTATTGCGGGTTGTTTTATTTTCATGTTGCGACGCTAGAGATAAACGCTACCGGGGTGGTATTTGGAAAGGATTTATCGGAGAACGATGAGAGTTTATTTCTTTGATCAATGAGGAGCAGTCCAGGAACATCATGCTGAAATCAGGCAAGCTACTTCTCTGAGCTTGCACCTACATATATATATGCATCTACTTTGATCAAATGTCTACTTTTAAAGCAAAGATTTATAAAACCTTTTCCAAAAAGTATATGGAAACTATTTTGCCACCAATGTAGATATATAAGATAGAGTATATTAAACTATAGGATGGGAAAAATATTGTTTACTCAAAACTCCTTTGAAATTACTGGTGTGGATATGGGATGCCGAGATGTCGGTATGGAAGTGGAGAACTGGAGAATGGAGGTGTTTATGAAAAATGCACATTGTGTCTTTGTACTATGACGACCAGCCAATAATCTGTGCGACCACATTTACCCACCTATGGGAAAGGGCGTAGTCATATAGTTTGCTCATATTAGTACTGGATGCCTCAACAACGAGGATGACCTCGTTCCATGAGGGGATGGTTTGGTGACCTGCCCCTGACCTGGGTCCTCTTAAGAGAAGTCTACCGGAGGCCGGTATGAGTGTATTGGAGAAAGAGGATTGAAGACACCACCTTTGGGTCGCCGGGCAGAACTACGAAGTCCTCACACTTAGTTTCCGACGGCTGGATTTAAGTGTCGATGGAACCGGTTTTGTAGCGGTAGGATCCTCTACTAGCATGAGCAAAGGACAGGCTATGGTCAGTGACTCAACTTCGCATACACCTTGTATGGCGGGACGTGGCTGACACGATGAGTTGCCGGATGGGTGTGGGAAAAGCGTGCTACCTCTGCAGAGGGTAAAACTATTCGAATAGCCGAGTCCTCGGATATGGACAGTTGGGAGGCTGTCCTCTGACCATGCGCAAGTTTTGCAAAGTTTTGAGATTTGAAAATAAAATGGAGATGGGTTGTATCTGCAACTCTACCGACGGGCTGGTATGAGGTTGCTGGAGAATGATTGACCATGACGGGCTATGGTCGGGAAGTGAAGAGTTTTGTGATTTGAAAGTGAAAAATGTTTTATGCAACTATGCCAACGGGCCGGCATGGGGTTGTTGGGATTGAGTGACCATGAAGGGTTATGGTCGGAAAAGGAGGAGTTTTGGAGAAATAAGCAAATGGTGATTTTCCGGGAAAATGTTTTATAAAAGAAACTTCTTACCTTTTTCAACAAAGATATAAAGATGTCTTCTCAAAATAAAGGGTTTTGTTTTAATAAAAATGATGCTATTGCATGCTCATATCGGGGGTAGTTTTGCGAGTACGTAAATGTACTCATGGCTGTGTCCCTGGATATTCCCATGTCCAGAGTTCAAGAAGAAGTATGCTGGAGACCGAGAGACCGATGACGTCTTTGTGAACTAGGGCGCTTCCCAGTCAGCTGCCTGTGGGGTTGTGGCAAATGACTTGGGCTCCACGCAGTTTGATGATTTCCGCTGCAAGAACTTATTGAAGATTATTACTTCAAACAAGTAAGTATTTTGATTCGGTATTTTTGGATGTTCTTTGATACCAGTTTGATTGTGCTCAGCGACAGACTGATAATGGGATCGCTGATGTTGTAGGCACAAGGGTATTTCGGACAGCTAGTCCGGGGTCCCCACACCCTCCCATGGGGAAGCGAGCTTTTGCACCTTCTTTTGCTTCAGTCGAAGAACCAGGTCGCCAACGACGAAGGACCTGGTGCGCAGTCGACGGCTGTGGTAGTTGCGAAGGTCCTGCTGGTAAACAGCTGTGCGGGCCAAGGCCGTGTCGCGCGCCTCATCGAGCAAGTCGACTGCGTCTTCGAGTGCTTCTTCCGCGTCTTCTTCATTGTATGCTTCAACTCGTGGTGCATTGAACCTTACATCTGATGGCAGAATTGCCTCTGCACCGTAGACCATGAAGAATGGGGTGAACTGCGTAGAAGTGTTGGGAGTTGTGCGTAGGCTCCATAGCACAGATGGTAGTTCTTCGACCCAAGCACCCGCAGCTCTTTTGAGTGGCACCAGGAGGCGCTTCTTGATCCCACTCGTCACAAGTCCGTTGGCCTTTTCGACTTGGCCATTGGATTGTGGATGTGCCACGGATGCGTAGTTGAGCGTAATGTCTTGCTCTTTGCAAAGGTTTTGAACTCCTCAGCCGTGAAGTTTGTGCCGTTATCAGTGATGATACTGTTTGGGACACCGAATCGGTATGATGCTCTTTATGAAGTTGACTGCCGTAGTAGCAGTCGAATTTGTGATGGGGACCGCCTCGATCCACTTTGTGAACTTGTCGACTGCCACCAGTAGGTGAGTATGCCCGCCATGCGATGATTTTTTGAGTGGCCCAACCATATCGAGCCCCCATTGGGCGAAAGGCCAGGCCAGCGGTATGGTCTTCAACGCCGATGCGGGTGCGTGCGGCTTTGTTGCGAATTTCTGGCAGCCGACGCACCTTTTGACTATGTCCTCCGCGTCTTTGAGTGCTGTAGGCCAGTAAAACCCTGCGCGAAAGGCTTTGGCTACGAGTGATCGACTGCTGGCGTGATGCCCACAGGTACCTGCATGAATGTCTCGAAGTATGGCTTGGCCATCTTCGAATGCGATGCATCTTTGGAACATACCTGATATGCTGCGCTTGTATAACTCGCCGTTGATAACGGTGTATGCTTTTGATCTTCGAGTCACGCGTCGGGACTCGGTTATGTCATCTGGTAGCTCGCCGCGGAGTATGTAAGCCAGAAAAGGTTGAGTCCAAGTTGGCTCAATGAGGAGTACCTCGACTGGGGGGTCCTCTGTGCTAGGGCTTTGCTTTTGGCTGGCGTAGTCGACGGAGGAGGCTCTCGTTTCTCCTTGATAGATCTGTGTTCGATGCGCTCGAGGAAGACACCAGGTGGAATTTGTGCGCCAGTTGAGCCAAGATTGGCTAGCATGTCTGCTTCTTCGTTACTTTCCCTTCCTATGTGCCTCAACTCACAGCCTCGAAGCTGCCCTCCAGTGTGTTGTACAGGTCGCGATAAGCGATCATGTTGTCCGCGATTGCGTCGCAGGCCTTCATTGTTTGCTGCACCACGAGATTGGAGTCGCCGTAGATCATCAATCGAGTGCACCCAAGTGCTTTTGCCATCCGCATGCCATGGATCAGAGCCTCGTATTCAGCCTCGTTATTGGAGGGTAGTTTGAATCCCATCTGCAAAACATAACGTAGCTTGTCCCCTTTTGGTGATATGAGGATGACGCCTGCGCCTTCGTGTTTCTTGGACCCATCGAAGTACATGGTCCAGGAATTGGACACGTCTGGTGCTCCAGGTAATTGGGCCTCTATCCACTCGGTTGTGAAGTCGGGTAGGACTTGTGCTTTGATAGCCTTCGGGTGCTCGTACTTGATGTCTCTTGGAGCCAGCTCGATGAGCCATTTTGCGACTCGACCCGTTGCATTGGGGTTTGTGAGGATATCACCGATTGCTGAGTTACTTACCACGGTGATCGGGTGCTCGGTGAAGTAGTGTGTCAACTTCCTTGAGGACATGAATACAGCGTATGCCAGCTTTTGATAGTGCGGGTACCGCTGTTTTGATATGGAGAGAACCTCGCTCAGGTAGTAGACTGGACGTTGTATGCTTTGGATGTGCCCCTCCTCCATGCGTTCGACTACCAGTACGGTGCTCACCACCCTGTTTGTAGCCGAGACATACAGGTAGAGTGGTTCCCGTTCCTTAGGTGCGACGAGGATCGGAGGGCTTGTGAGGATCCGCTTGAGATCTGTGAAGGCTGCTTCAGCTTCTGGCGTCCACTCGAACTTGTCCGCCTTCTTCATCAGTCGATAGAATGGTAGAGCCTTTTCACCCAGTTTGCTGATGAATCGACTGAGCGCTGCTACTCGTCCTGCTAGTTTCTGCACATCGTGAAGCTTTGAAGGCCTTTGCATTGTGAGGATGGCCTGTATTTTCTCCGGGTCTGCTTCGATTCCACGGGCAGAGACTAGGTACCCTAGGAGCTGCCCGGCTGGAACGCCGAACGTGCACTTCTTAGGATTGAGCTTGATATGGAAGCGTTTGAGGTTTGCGAACGTCTCCCTCAAATCGTCGAGTAGTGTGTGTTCTTCCCTTGTGGTAATGACAATGTCATCCACGTAGACCTGGACGTTGCGTCCGATTTGCTTTTTGAGGCAGTCCTGCATCATGCGCTGGTATGTTGCACCCGCGTTTTTGAGCCCAAAGGGCATAGTTGTGTAGCAGTAGACCCCGAGTGGGGTTATGAACGCCGTTTTTTCTTCGTCTTCTTGCTTCATCCTTATCTGGTGATAACCTGAGTAAGCATCCAGAAAGGAGAGTCGTGCGCATCCGGCGGTGGAGTCGACGATCTGGTCGATTCGGGGTAGCGGGAAGTGATCCTTTGGACAGCACTTGTTCAGCGCTGTGAAGTCCACGCACATCCGAAGGATGTCTGTATGCTTCTTCTCTACGAGTACGGGGTTGGCCACCCATTGTGATTTCTTGATTTCCCTAATGAATCCTGCTGCGAGTAACCGGTCGACTTCAGATTCGACTGCGGTTCGCTTTGGGCCGGAGATTCGACGCATCGTTTGCTTGACTGGCTTTGCATCTGGAAACAATTGGAGAGAGTGCTCGGCGAATTCCCTGGGAATACCTGGCATGTCGGCTGGACACCACGCAAATATTTCCCAGTTCTCACGGAGGAATTCGACGAGCGCGCCTTCCTATGCGATAGGCAGGCTCGAAGATATGTTGACTGTCTTGGACGGATCGGTCGGGTGCACCTGATGCGACCTTGTGTCATTTGTAGCATTGAAGGATCTGTCGACTGCCAACTTCTTATGCTCGGAAGGAGTGTGCGGTCGTTGGAAATCGCCAGTCGGCGAGTGATTCTTCCACCCCGAACATCTCGGAGATTTTGCTGAACTCGCGGTCGCAAGCATCGGACCTTTGAAAGTTTCCACGGACAGTGATGACTCCCTTTGGTCCTGGCATCTTCAGCGTGAGGTACGCGTAGTGTGGCACCGCCATGAATCGAGCAAACGTCGGGCGACCAAGAATAGCATGGTATTGTGATTTCCAGTCGACGACCTCGAACTCAATCGACTCTGTCCTGAAGTGGCTTTTGTCCCCGAACGTAACGTCGAGTTGTATGGTGCCTTCTGGGCTAATTGCTTTGCCAGGAACGATACCGTGGAAGGTATTTGAAGATTTTGGGAGGTTTTCGACTGACCTGTTCATTTTGCGGAGCGTGTCCGCGAAGATGATGTTTATGCCGCTGCCTCCATCCATGAAGACCTTGGTCATGGCGTAGCCTCCTATTTGCGCGTCGAGTACCAGAGCCGCGTGCCCTGGTCGAACTACAGCTGGGGGATGATCCTCTCGACTGAAGCTTATGATGGTTTCCGATCCCTTCAGAAATTCGGGCACGGCAGGAGGTGCCATGACAGCCATGTTCACCTGTCGAGTGATTAGCTTTTGCTGCCTGTTGGAGGGGCGACCCTTTTGTATCATGTACATCTGCCCGTGGGGCTGTGGATATTGATCATCTTCCGCCCGTAGTACGGGTTGTATGGCACCTGCGAGGTTTGCGCCTGGAGCAGGCTGTGGTGGTGGTTGCGGTGGCGGCTGTGGCGCCATGAGAGCGGGCACAGCGTTCGGCTGTGGTACGGGTGCAGGCGTGGGCTGAGCAGGTGCTGGGCCGTACCTTTGAGTCGTATCATGTAGTCAGTCGCCATTTGGTCGAATTCCCTGCAGTTCCTTAGGGTGTGATTGGAGCGTAGTTTTCCGTCGTCCCCCTTGAAGAGGTGGAATCTGCACCAGTCGTCCATCTTTTCCTCGAATGACCGCTCGGGTTTTGCGTCGCTGCGTTTGCGCCATTCTTGCCTTTTGTAGCTGTCGCTCCGCTGCTCGCGATCTCGACTGTCCCGTCGATCATCCGAGCGTCGATTGCTTCTATCTTGGTCCTCCCGGGTTGTGTGTATCCAGCCGCCATGAACTCGGGTCTGTTATCGTCGTAAGGACGTTTGGAACGTTTGCGCCTGCGATCTTCTCTGTATGAATCTCTGCGGCCTCGACTGCCGCTTTCGTAGTTGTCGCGTGGTGGGGAAGCACGGGATCTGCGTACAGAATCCTCTCCATCTGCCCACTCAGTCGCAACTTTGATGAGGTCAGCCAGGGAGGTTGGCTTTTCACGACCAGTGCCTCTTTGAAGTCCTTCCTGGCGAGACCTTGTATGAAGGCATCCATGGCCCTGTCTTCTGACACTTTGCCAACCGAATTGCGTATTTCGGTCCACCGCCGTATGTATGATCTCAACGACTCGTCTGATCGTTGAGTGCATGCCCTTAATTCTTCGAATGTCTTCGGGCGCTCACATAGAGGCTCGAAGTTTTTGATGAAGTCTCTGCGGAAATCGTCCCACGAGTCGTATGATGATGGAGGGAGCGCCTTGAGCCAGTCGCGGGCAGTTCCTTCGAGCATGAGTCGTATGTACTGCATCGCCGTGGTGTTCGTGCCACGCTGGCATGCCACGGCGAGTCTGTAATCTTCTAGCCACCCGGAAGGTTCTTGGCGACCGTTGTACTTGGGTTGTTCGCCTGTCAACTTGAACCTTTGGGCATCCGCGTCTCACGGATGCGTCGAGTGAAGCACAATGCTCCGCATGGCTCTGGTTCGATCAGAGTATGAATCGCTGCTATAGGATCTTCGAGATCTGCTTCTGCTGGACCTGTGCCGGCGCGTGCTTCTCCTTCCTTCATCCGAGTGGTGGCTGCGACCACTGCGATGATGTGCTGCGTGTCGTGAGTCGACTATGTCGCGATCGCGATTCCTTGCTGGAGTTTTGTCTTCTGGCTGTATAGCCTGTGCCGCTAGAGCTAGCGATTTGAGTTGTTGGCGATGCAGGGCTGCGTTAGGGTCATTCGCCGGAGGTTGCATTGCCTTGAGGTAAGCACCTACGGAGAATAATGCACCCGCAGCAGTTTTGGGCACTGGGATTCCGTTAGCGTCCTCTGTCATGAACGACAGGTTACGGGTGATTGCTACCCTTTCATGTTCTGGAAGGCTTGCCAACCGCGACCTAGGTCGTGGGGTTGGTTGCATTGTGGACCCGAGGGATTGCTCCCTTCTTCGGGCACTCGAGAGGCTGGCTTGCCTTTTGCGCTCTCGAGCGTCGCTCGGTAGTTTTGCAGTCGAATTGACTCCTGCCAGTTGAAGTACTGGAAGGTCAACATCTCCTCTGGGGTGGAATTTGGTGGCATCATTGTGCACTCCTTTATGACTTTATCTGCTTTTGCTGCCATCTCCTCCGTGATTGTCAAGGTTGTGACCCCATCCGGCATGGTTACCGTGCATGGGAATTGTGCAGGCCTGCGAGCGGCTGCGTCTGCGGATGATTCTGCGGAGAAGGCCACGTAGACCTGATGGGGCGTGACCCGTGGACAGGTGTATGTGCTGTCGATTCCAGTCATGGACTCGACGTCGCCGTCGAGGCTCATGTCAGAGCCAGTGTTCATCGAGTAGATCTTCGAGGCGAATCTCGTTGTCGATGTGCTCATCGCCTATGCTCATCTCGGTGTTGGCGAAGCCATTATGGATTTCTGAGTCGAGGTTGGTGTTGGTGAAGATCTCCGAGTCGACGTTGCTGTCGTTATGAATCGCGGGCTCGTAGAAGTCATCGAGGGAGATCCCGCAGTCGAAACTCTCGTCGAGTGGTAGGTTGAAGTCGACGTTGCTTGTGCGGTATGCTGATTCTGCTCCTCGCCTTGGAGTTCCGTCATCATGAACCTGTCGATCTCGCCGGTCGACATGGTTGTTGCGGGCGAGCAGGCTTCAGGAATCGACGACGGGGCGAGCGCAGTCGACGGAGCCTCGAGTGCGCCCAGCGCCAGTTGTTGCGGATCTGTCGAGTCCTGCGTGCCAAGATTGTTTACGAAAAAATTGAATGCTCCAACAGTTAAACTCAAACCTGATTCAAGGCCGGAAAACGCCTCCTGAAGCTCCGGCGAGTGCGGATTGAAATTCATTGGAAGAGCAGATGCGCTTTTTGCAGGTGAAGCGGGCAGGCTGCCGCTTTTCGAGTGGATCGGCGAGTCGCCGTGTGTCGCCTGGATCGGCGAGTTGCTGTTTGCTGACATGGCCGGCGAGTTGCCGTTTGCAGATGAGATCGGCGAGTTGCCGTTTGCTGGTGTGATCGGCGATTTGCCGTTTGCTGTTGGGACCGGCGAAACTTCGAGTCCAGCGCTATTCTTTCCCACAGACGGCGCCACTTGACGAGGGGTAGACTCATCAAGACCCATGGTTAAGGTCCCTAGGTTATGAATATGGGGGAGAGAACGTGGTAGAGCTGGAAGTATCGTCGGCTGACAAGCAGGGCAAAGATTTTACCCAGGTTCAGGGCCCTCGTGTGGAGGTAACACCCTACGTCCTGCCTGTCTGTTATTGCTTTGTGATCTCCGGCGAGATGTCGATCTCGCTAGGGTTTTGGTGGCTCTGAAAGTACGTGTCTGGTTCGATGGCCCTCCCAGTCCTTAAATAATAGGCTGGGTCTCGGGTGTTCGTAACCGACTCGATTTACAAGTAAGGAAACTCTAAACCGACTATTGCTTCGCCAAACTTGAGGATACTCCATCTTGTGGGCCTCCCTTCATGGGCTTCATGTAGGCTCTGATAGTTGGGCCTAGTCGATACGTGCACCAGGTACCCTCACGGTAGGGTACCCAATAGGCATACCCATGTCACGGCCCGTGGCGACGCGTGTTTGGTGGAGCTCAGTTGGAGAGGCCCTCGGGGAGGGATAAACTTTTGTGAGGCTGAGCTTTTGTGAAGCTGGGGGGTGGGTGACGACTAGTGCGTCCCCTTGGAGACAAAAAGCTTTTGTGAAGCTGAGAGGGGGAGGGGGCGACTCGGGCGCCCTTCTTGAGACAGAAAGGAGTGTTGCCTGGCATGGCTTCATCATGGGTAGAACTTGCGGAGACATTCTATGTCCCCTGGGTTCTCGATGGGCGTGCCACTCAGCTCCTCCAGCTGCGTGGTCCCATGCTTGGCGACAAGCGTGACCCTGTAAGGCCCTTCCCACAGGGGGATGGGCTCGCGGGGGTCCTCCTGGTGAGTGTCCTCCAGAGGACGAGGTCGTCAACTTCAATGTCACGCGAGCGCTTGCCGCGGCCGTGGTACCGACGCAGGGCCTGCTGATACCTTGCCGCCCTAACGGTGGCCTGGCGGCGTAGTCCTTCCAACAGCGTCAAATCGCCATTGTGGAGCGCCTCTTGATCGCCCTCGCTGAAGACTGGCGCAGCCAGCGGTTTGGCGAGATTGTCGATGTCGTTTTCGTTGAAGGCCATCACTCGTCGAGATTCGAGCCTTTCCTCGCCCGGGAGGACCGCTTCGGGCCCGTAGGCGAGGGCGAAAGGTGTCTCACTTGCTGGCCCAGCTGCGGTTGTCCTAGAGGACCACAGCACAGAAGGGAGCTCGCTGACCCAGCCTTTGCCTGAACGTTTGAGGCACTTGAAGTTCCGTATCTTGAAGTCCTTGAGCTCTTCCTCTATCTCTTCTTCATCCGGGTTACCGCTTCGTGGGCGCCTTGGGGCATTACACAGCTGAATGCCGAGAGATTCGCAGTGAGCCCTGAAGACGCCACTGGTGAACTGTGAACCATGGCCGGCGACGACACGGTTAGGAACCCCGTAGCGACGCGCGAGGTTATCCAGGAACTCCACTGCTGATTTTTCTGGGATGGAGCGCACGGCTTCTACTTCTGCCCATTTGGTGATTTTGTCGACGGCGACGTATAGGTAGCGGTATCCTCTGCGTGACCTCTTGAAGGGTCCTAGGAGGTCCAGCCCCCAGACCGCGAAGGGCCAGGTGGCTGGGAGCGTCTGGAGTCCCACTCCTGGCTGGAACTCAGCTTGCCTGGCGTGGTGCTGGCAGGTTCTGCAGGCCTCGACGAGCTCCTCAGCGTCTTGGAATACGGTTGGCCACTAGAAGCCGCTCCTGAAGACCTTCCCCGCGAGGACGCGTGAGGACGAGTGATGTCCGCACTCCCGTCGTGCACGTCCTCGAGGAGTTGCCTGCCTTCTTCTGTAGGGACGCAGCGCAAGGAGATGCCATTGGGCCGTTTGCGGTGGAGGTCTTCCCCGATGACGCAGTAGGTCTTGATGTGGTACTTGGCCATGTTGAACATTCGCTCTGCTTCCGCCTCCTCTCTGGGGAGAGCCCCCGTGCTTAGGAAAGCCTTGATCTCGTCGATCCAGCCTTCCTCCTGGGGCACGGTGGCGAGCATTCGGCGGATACCCGGGAGTGGCCTGCCCGGTGGGCCACGTCCAGGAGCTTCCTCAGCTGAGGACAGCGGTGGAGGCGGCGGGGGCAGAAGGGTGCCTGCTACCAATGCATCTATGAATCCCATGCCGCGCTCTTTTGAGCGAGGGCTATCGGGGACCTCAGAGGCTTCGACGGAGGGTGGCGCGTCGGAGGTGCGGACGAGCTCGGCGATACGTTCCAGCCAGCTGGCTTGGCATCCTTCAGTGGGGAGGAAGCCCATCAGCTCTCGCGCCGCGAACAGCGCGGCTTCCGGGCTCGGAACTGACTGGCTTTGTGGTGAAGCCCCTGCCCTTCGGGAAGGTGCGGGGGGAAGACACGGGCGCTCCCTACTCCTCGACGCAGGGCCCTGGGTGATTGTAGTTCTTGGTGCCGTTGATGCGGGTTTGCGCCCGCAGTCTACGGCCCGGCGTAGGTCCAGCAATGGTCACGCCGCAGGTCTTCGCGCGGCGAGTCAGTTGCCTAGCTCGGATTCGCGCCATGGTTCCGGAGAGGAGAGAAAGTCGAAAGTGCGCCTCAGCCCCCTACCTGGCGCGCCAAATGTCGGAGAATGATCCCCGTGAACCAGGAAACGAAGGGGCTGAACACGACACTTAACAACTCTTTCGTCAACCTCGGCGACCAAGCACGGCGAGCTCGACGACACGCATCACGACAGAGATGGACACCAGCACGTACCCAGGTTCAGGCCCTCCGCGAGGAGTAAAGACCCTACTTCCTGCTATGTGATATTGCACTGCTTTGAGAGGTTACAACACAGAGATGCTTGCCGAGGGCAAAGCTTACAACGATGGCTGAGCTTCCCAAGTGTGGAAAACTCCTTTCTCCTAGTGGACTAGTAGTCTTTAGTGGATGAGTGGTCGATCCCCTTCTCCAGTGGTGCTCCCCCTCCTTTTATAGGCGTGAGGGTGGAAGCTAGGGTTCCTCCATGGCGCCGGTCCAGGAGGGCGGCGCACCCTTGGTCCAGGGGTTATGGACGAGGTCCACCGCCGTTGGTCTTCCTCGGTTTTCGTTAGACCTTGCCTCCGTCCGCTCAGAGCGGTGGCCGGTGCACCAGTGGCCTGTGGTGTCATGTCGATGACGTTGCCGTTGGAGTGGAGCGGCAGTGTGTCCCCTTAGCACCAAAGTGGCATGCTTGGTAATCCTCCTCCCTTGGGGCAGCTTTGTCGCCCTCCTTTAAGCACGGGAACGGCAACTGCAGCCTGTTCGTCACTGAGCGCAGACGCGCACGTCACCCTGTTGCGGGGTGCAGGGTCCATGTGCGTCCTGCCAGGATGGCAGAACCTCGCCAGGCACTTCGAGCGCTCCGTCACCCCGAGAGGGGAAAAGTCTCTCGAAGGGGTCCCCGGCTCGGGGAGACTTGGTTGTTCGTTCCGTCGTTGAAGCCTCCGCGAGGGGCGGGGCCTCGCGGGGCTCGCCAGGCGCCATGACCCAGTCCTCAATTGCGTTCCAGGCCCAGGTGTCCAGGGCCAGAAAGGCCGGCCCATGATACCCCAGTTTCTATTGGGCCGACAGGGAAAACTTGCTGCTGCACTCATCATACCTTCCTCTTGGGGTTCCCAACGAACGTGTGACTTTCACTTCATGAAGCACTTTTTCTGGCGCCATTGCCGGGGATGTCCAGCCTTCTATTAGGGGAGTCTCTCACTTCCAATCTCTTTACTTTGTTATTGTCTTGCTTAATTTATTTTTTATTTTGTCTTGTTTGCTCTCTTTATCAAAAACACAAAAAAAATAGTTAGTTGCATCTAGTTTATTTTCAGTTCTTTATCATGTCTAGTTCTACCCTGTTACTATGTCGCCTGAGGAGTTGATCTTCACTTTCAAACAAGGGAGTGAGGAGAGTTTTAAGGAAGCTTGGTCTAGAATTTTTGATTCTTATGGTAAAACTGAGCCTAAAATGACTTTAGGCCTGCTTCTTAGTAGCTTTTATTTTGGACTTGTTCTTTGTTATAGATATGCCTTGGATGCTGTAGTGGGAGGAGATTTTCTTCATTGTGATGGGGATCAAGCTTTTAATGCCATAAAAAGTTGGTTACATCTTCTAGCTCAGCCAATAAGTTTGATTCAGCTCTTGTTGACATTCATGCTAGATTAAATACTCTTGAGACAAATTTATCCTGTTTAAAAGAAGGTTATAATCAGATTCGTGAATATTATGATTATGTTCCAATGAGTTTTGAACCTTCAACGTGGGTCCCTACGGTAAAGTTGCTATTCGTGGTGAAACTTCTTATGCCCGTTGTGATATTATGTCTGAGTTTTGCCTTATGCCTAAAAGCATTTATGACTCTTTGAATCTTTGGGGACTTTCTGAAGGTGGAGAAGGGATAACTCTTACTGATAATTCTTTTATATTACCCATTGGGATAGCTGAAGGTGTGTTTACAACATTCCTAGGAAGAACGGTATCCACTGATTATCTTGTTATTGAATATGTAGGAACAAGACAAATTACACTTGGAAGATCCCTGCTGAAACTCTTGGGAGCAACCATGGATGTGGGAAAAGGCACTCTGAATTTCACTACCGCGCCGGGGTGTGGGCATGTATTCCCTAGACCAAAAAGTAAGACTAAGGGTAAGAGAGGTAGGCGTAAAGCCCTTGGTAATCCTTTGGATGCTTCTTCACTTGGAAACACTTGATTTTCACTTTCTGTGCCTAGCTGAAAGGCGTTAAAGAAAAACGCTAATGGGAGACAACCCATGTTTTTATTTCTGCAATTTTTCTTTTTCTTTGAGTCAAGGAGCTTGCTTACTTCTGTAACAACTCCTTTGTATCTTTATTTTATTGCATTGTGCCAAGTAAAGCCTCTAATAGAAAGTTGATGCTAGATTTGGATTTCTGCATAGAGACAGATTTTTGCTGTCCACCGTTTTGATCTGTACGCACTCCAGAAAAATCTAAAAATTCTGAAACAATTCAGGCGTGATCCTCATATATGTACGCAACTTTCATTAGTTTTTACTTTCCGCATCTGAGCAACTTAAGTGCCTCGAAAAAATTCGTCTTTCCAGACTGTTCCGTTTTTGACAGATTCTGCCTTTTGATTTGCATTCTCTCTTTTACTGTGTTTAAGTGGATTTCTTTGCTCCACAAAATATCAGTGGTTGTAGCTAATGTCCAGAAGTGTTGGAGATGATTGTGTCATCACAGAACATGTGAATTTTTGATTATGCACTAACCCTCTAATGAGAATTACTCTAAATTTGGTGTGAAGGAAGTTTTCAAGGATCAAGAGAGAAGGATGATATGATATGATCATGAAGAGTGAAAATCCTAAGCTTGGGGATGCCCCCGTGGTGCATCCAAGCATATTTCAAGAAGACTCAAGCATCTAAACTTGGGGATGTCCAAAGCATCCCCTTCTTCATCAACAACTTATCAGGTCATCTCTAGTGAAACTATATTTTAATTCCTTCACATCTTATGTGCTTTACTTAGAGCGTCTGTGTGCTTTTATTTTTGCTTTTTTATTTTCATTTTCTGAATAATTTGGATCCTAGCATTCTTGTGTGGGAGAGAGACACGCTCCGCTTTTTCATCTGAATACTCGTGTTCTTCACTTATATTTGTTGAGTACTCTTAACTAGCTACTGCAATGCTTTTAGCTCTTGTTTTTCATGCATCTCTTGTTCAGAGCTATTAGTTCTTATAGATAAGTACTCTCTTGTTTCATTGTTATATTAGTTGGAGAGTTTGTGTTGAAATAAGTTGATTGGTGTTTGATTGGAAACATAAAATGCTACATGTGGTAGATGGTATATTGAAAAGACATACTCAATCTTGTAGATCATTGTCTTGGATAATTTGATGCTTTGCAATTGTTTTGAGCTTTCAAGTAGATCATGTTTAAGCTCTTGCATCATGTAGTTAAAGCCTATTAGTGGAGAACTACCGTAGAGCTTGTTGAGACTTGGTTTGCATGTTTGATATCTCTAAGGTCTAGATATTTTCTGGTAAAGGGTTTGAACAACAAGGGAGACAGTGATGAGTCTTATAATGTTTGCAATATGTTTTTATGTGAGTCTTGCTGTACCGGTTGATATCCTGTGTTTGCTTCAAACAACCTTGCTAGCCTAAACTCTGTACTGAGAGGGAATGCTTCTCGTGCATCCAAACCTTGAGCCAAAACCCATACCATTTGTGTCCACCATAACTACCTATTATGTGGTATTTCCTGCCATTCCAAGTAAATACTTCATGTGCTACCTTTAAACTATTCAAAACTATATTACTCCTTATTTGTGTCAATGTTTTATAACTCATGAGGAAGTATGTGGCGTTTACGCTATCACCTTGTCATTTACTCATGACAGACTTTCACCAATGGACTAGTGGCATATACATCCGCTTATCCAATAACTTGCAAAAAGAGCTGGCAAATGGGGTGCCCAGTCCTAATTAATTACAACTATAATTGCTCAATTCTCTTCACATGTTTGCCAATGATTTATCAAAAGCAAATTTCAAAATGTTAAACATTATCAAATAGGCACTCCTCCATGGTATGTGATTGTTGGAAGGCACCCGAGGATTCGGTTAGCCATGACTTGTGTAAGCAAAGGTTGGGAGGAGTGTCATACCAATTTATAAATATGTATGTGTAAACAAAAGAGAAGAGGGATGATCTACCTTTGGGTAGAAATAACGTCCTTCATGGGAGCCGCTTTTGAAAGTCTGGGTGATAAGGGAGATAGAGTGCCCACTGTCATTCGTTGACAACAACAAACACCTCTCAAAAACTTATTTTATGCTCTCTATATGATTTCAAAAACCTAAAAAGCTCTAGCACATGATTTAATCCCTGCTTCCTTCTGCGAAGGGCCTTTCTTTTACTTTATGTTGAGTCAGTTTACCTACTTCTTTCTATCTCAGAAGCAAACACTTGTGAAAACTTTGTGTGCATTAATTCTTATATGCTTACTTATTGCACTTGTTATATTACTTTGTGTTGACAATATCCATGAGATATACATGTTGAAAGTTGAAAGCAATTGCTGAAACTTAAATCTTCCTATGTGTTGCTTCAATGCCTTTATTTAGAATCTATTGCTTTATGAGTTAACTCTTATGCAAAGCTTTTTGATACTTGTCTTGAAAGTACTATTCATGAAAAGTTTTTGCTTATATGATTCAGTTGTTTACTCTTTATCTATTTGTTAGCAAACTATAGACCATTGCCTTGAGTCACTTCATTCATGACATGAGCCTTGCAATATTATTTGATCAAGATTGTGTGAAGCATGTCTCCTCATAAATTATTTTGTTGCTATCATTTTACCTACTCGAGGATGAGTAGAACTAAGTTTGGGGATGCTTGATACGTCTCCAACGTATCCATAATTTCTGATGTTCCATGCTTATATTATGCCAATTGCTACATGTTTTATATACACTTTATATCATTTTTATGCATTTTCTGGGACTAACCTATTAACAAGATGCCACAGTGCAAGTTCCTGTTTTCTGCTGTTTTTGGTTTCAGAAAAGTTGTTCCGGAAATATTCTCGGAATTGAACGAAACAAAAGCCAAAGTCCCTATTTTTCTGACACGTACACGGAGTCCGAAGGAGAGACGAAGGAGGGCCGCGGGCTGCCCTCACCATGTGGTGGCGCGGTCCCACCTCCTTCCGCGCCGCCACGTGGTGAGGACGCCACGGGCCTCCACCGACGTTGCCCCTTCGCCTATAAATTGCCTTCCTCGGGAAAATCCTAAGTACCCGAGTCATATTCCACGAAAAGTTCCAGAGCCGCCGCCGCCGTCAACCCTAACTCGGGAGGGTTCTGAAGATCTTCCCGGCACCCTGTCGGAGAGGGGAATCATCACCGGAGGGCTCTACATCGCCATGCCTGCCTCCGGAGTGATGTGTGAGTAGTTCATCTTTGGACTATGGTTCCATAGCAGTAGCTAGATGGTTGTCTTCTCCTCTTGTGCCATCATGTTTAGATCTTGTGAGCTGCCTATCATGATCAAGATCATCTTATTGTAATGCTACATGTTGTGTTTGCTGGGATCCGATGAATATTGATACTATGTCAAGTTGAATACTGAATATTATGTCTATGTCTTTTATGATCTTGCATGCTCTCCGTTACTTGTTGATACTCTGGCCAAGTGGATGCTTGTGACTCCAAGAGTGAGTATTTATGCTAGATAGTGGGTTCAGTCTCCATTTAATATGGGGGAGTGACAGCAACCCCTAAGGGGTAACCTAATGATGATTTGTCTAAGGATGAATGTGTTGTTTACATTATGCACTTTACTTAATGCAATTGTCTGTTGCTTGCAACTTAATACTGGAAGGGGTGCGGACGCTAACCTGAAGGTGGACTATTTAGGCACAGATGCATGCTGGATAGCGGTCTGTGTACTTCGTCGTAATGCCCAAATGAATCTCATAGTAGACACCACAACTTGCACATGCATGTTATGCACTTATCAATATTGTCAATTGCCTAGCTGTAATTTGTTTACCCAGCATGTTAGTTATTTATTATGGAGAGACACCACTAGTGAACTGTGGACCCCGGTCCATTCTTTTACATCTGAAATACAACCTACTGCAATTACTGTTTTCTTTCATTCTCTGCAAACAAACATCATTTTCCACACTATACGTCTAATCCTTTGTTTTCAGCAAGCCGGTGAGATTGACAACCTCACTGTTAAGTTGGGGCAAAGTATTTTGGTTGTTTTGTGTGCAGGTTCCAAGTCAACTGCCAAGACCTCCCCTACGACACCGCACTTTTTCTGGCACCATTGCTAGGAAGAGGAAGCACTCCACCAACACCACTTTTTCTGGCGCCGTTGACACCTTCAGAAGTGTCTTCATCTCCTACTGGTTCGATAATCTCGGTTTCATACTGAGGGAAAACTTGCTGCTTTTCTCATCATACCTTCCTCTTGGGGTTCCCAACGAACGTGTGACTTTCACGTCATCAGTGGACATGTGAAGCAAGGAGAAGGCAAGAATCCTAGGGACATTAGTATTTGTAGAGATAACCATGTAATTTAATTTACATGTATACACAATAACAAATGCATGTATATGTGTTAACAATCTATATACATGATTTTTTTAAATTTTAGTGTGCTGGTAGTTTACTAATTTACATGTAAATACTAGTGTAAATGAGTTGTAGTTTATGCCCCATAAGGAACACACAAAAGAAATTAGCAAAATCTGTCTACCATGTATATAATGGACAATAAAACGAGTTTTGAGGAAAAGAAAACAATCGATAGTTAAAATGGACAAAGTGTATGTTTTTCCCTCTTAGCCATTTCCTCGTCTACATAAATTTAAATTTATGTGGCAACTGTCTCACATTGAGATTCACTCACACAAAATATTGTCTCTTGTTTTTAGTTTCAGATTCGATGATTTTCAGCTGAGTTTCCGAAATAGATTACTTACAATAAATTGACTACATGACTGAAACTTCAGATAGTGTATGTATGTAGGCGAAGTATCCAGTGCAAATCCTCGTTCAGGGCAAACATGCAAACTATTCTCGTAAGCCATCGGATGGACAACATACGGTACCGATAAAAAATGGGAATCCCGCCAGCCAGTAAAGCACGGTTTGCACATAACCCCCTGCCATTAGGCGTTCTTGGTCACGATTCAGCAGCAAAACAAATCCGATGCACTACAAACTATCCTCGTAAGCCATCCGATGCTTTGGTTGGGGTGACAAAAATACCGAACGGGTTTGCTTGGGGTTGGGTTCATCAAAAAATTGTGCGGGTCCAGTTGGGGTATGGGTCAGTTTCCAAACCATTCACAGATTTATTATGTATGTGTCAATCAATAGGATAGCTTATTTGTTCAACCAGGACGAGGAATGAAAATAGTACTCCCAACAAATGCAAGCATATATTTGATTACTCCAATAAATTATGCCCGGCACCCCAGAAATGCCTGCCAATGTGGCACCCCCAGAAATGCCTGCCAAATGCCTGCCGGTATCCACTTTTGATATCAATTTTTCATATGTTTAACTATAAATCACACAAATTTATTGCATAGTTCAATAATAATCCAAGCATTGAAAAAATGAATATATTACAATAATTCAAATCCTGCAAGTTAGAAAAACACTACGTGGCAATCCGACTACTTGTGTATTTTGAGCACCCACAAGTTCGAGACAAGATCATTTTGAGTGAGTTTTCCATCATGAATTTGTAGATGTGCGACAAGGAAATCATCAAACTTGGTCGACACGCCCAGGTGTCGCTCGGCAAGAGTGTTCTGGTAGTCAAATGGCTCATTGGACACCATCCTCACATCCCGCTCACTCCTGATGATCGTGTTGTGCATGATCATACAAGCATTCATGATTTTTTTCACACCTAACCTAGCGACAAAAATAGAGAAGATATCGGACAACCGCAAACCGGGCTAGGAGCACACAAAATACCCGCTCCACATCTTTGCCGACACTCTCTTGTTTCTTTGCAAAATGGACATTTGCCTGATCACAATCAGGGTACCGGATTGTCTACACAAAAGTCGACCAAGGAGGATATATGTCATCCGCAAGATAGTATCCCTTGTCATAGTCATGGGCGTTGAGGACATAGTTACACTCTGGAGCACAAGTCCAGCAAACACCGGAGAGTGTTGCATCATGTTTACCATTGAGAGAACCGGCCATGCGAAAATGTGTGCCAAATCCACCGTTCATAACCTGGCACATCCTCAAGTACAATGTTGCATTCTCGATGGCGTCCTCCTTTATACATCCCATGCAAAGTGAATGTGAAATTTTCCACCTCCAATGCATGCAAACCATGCTCTCAAAACATTTAAGCAAATCCTATCGCTTGGCCTTGTGCCATGAGACGAGTTGTGTCTGCTGCATTTGGTTCCCTTAGATAGTTGGGTTCAAACACCACCGCCTTGCAAAACCTATACGAGGCTTTAACAGTTGCAACTGAGACATACAGACGTAGTTATCCAATAAATTTGCAAGAACTCCATATGCAAGGCACCATATGGCAGCCGAAAGGATGAGAAACTAAAACTCCGATGCAATCCGTTTCCCAGTCAAAATAGTCATCGTAGTCACGAACACCATGCAAGATTTTCATGAACACTTTCCTCATATCTTAAAATGCCGACCGCAAAGCCGGCGCTCTGCATGACAAGAATGAAGCAATGAACAAACAAATAAACTAGTTGGCAAATAACCGAACACTTTGCGTGCGGGAGGCAAAGGAAGAGGCGTCGTCCGACGACAAAAGCTGTGACGACACAAAAATAGGACACTGAGCGACGACAAGTCGGTATGCGTGGTCTCTACTAATTCCAAGCAACGAGTTGGCGACGACAAGCGTGGCGGCGATGGTGCCAATCGGTGGCATGAAGAAACATGAGGATATGATGTGGGGGGGGTGGCAAATGACTACTGCCCTATGCCGGCTCGTGTCAATGACAAGGGGTCCCGTTGAAAGGACACGGATGTCGTCTAGAGGGGGGTGAATAGGCGATTAAAAATACTTTGCGGTTTAGGCTTGAATAAATGCGGAATAAAACTAGCTTTTAATTTATCAAGCACGAAACCTAAACAAGCTAGGTTAACCTATGTGCACCAACAACTTATGCTAAACAAGATAAGCAAATATGTGATAGCAAGATATATTACTTCAAGCTCGATGGCTATCACAAAGTAAATAGCATAAGTAAGAAGCTCGGGTATAGAAATACCGAGGCACTTGGAGACGATGATTTATCCCGAAGTTCACTTCCCAATGGAAGCTACGTCTCCGTTGGAGCGGTGCGGAGTCACAAAGTGATCCCGAATAGCCGTCAAATGGCACACCGTAATCTCCTTCGTGCCTCCACCAATGTGGAGTGCCACGAACCACTATGGGACACTTGAGGGTGGTCACCGAACCCGTACAAGGATGAGGCACACTCCACAACTTAATTGGAGGCTCTCACCGAATTCCGCGGCTCCCAAAGCCACAAGAATCACAAGGTTGGGGCGCGACTCCACAACTTAATTGGAGGCTCCCAACTATCCCGCGAGCCACCAAAACTCCGAGATCAACAAGGACCGTCTAGGGCACTCTAAGTACCCAAGAGGACAAGCTCTAGGGCACCCCAAGTACCCAAGAGTAACAAGCTTCTCAACTTCGATTTCCACGTATCACCGTGGAGAACTCAAACCGATGCAACCGATGCAAGAAGGCAAGACCACTAGAAGTGGTCAAATCCTTCACTCCCAAATCCCACCAAAAGCAACTAATACTTGTGGGGGGAGAAGAGAGGAAGAACAAGGAAGAACTCAACAAATGGAACTTCAAGATCACGATCTACTAGGTTCCCCTCACTTAGAGGAGGAATGGATTGGATGAATATGTAGATCTTGATCTCCTCTCAAATTCCCTCAAAGATATGCAAGAATCATGGGAGGGATTGAGAGGAAGGCAAGCTTTTCCAAAGGTTAACAATGGAGGAGAGAGAGGGGAAAAACTAGCTCAAGGGATAGTAGAACCGTTGGGGAAGAAACTCCCTTAAATAGGTCCTCTAAAAAATCTGCCCGTTGCAGACGAAAAAGGCTGCAGCGGTAGTACCGGGCCTCGCCCGGTAGTACCGGCTGACAGGGAACGGCCGGCCTGGCCACAGACTGGTCAACGCCTCCTCCAAGCGCGCATCGGTAGTACCGGACCGCCTGGTCCGGTAGTGCTCCCCACCCGGTAGTACCGCGCTACTACCGGGTCTACTACCGGATTAAATCGAGCGAGTCCAGAGAGCATTTGGAGATCCGGTACTGGGCCCGGTACTGGCCGCGGTAGTTCCGCAAGGTGTCACCCGGTAGTACCGGGCTGAGGTCGGTACTACCGGGCTAAGAAAAAACTGCAGAACCAGAAAAAGAGAACCGCAATAACTTTTGCAAGGAAGCTCCAAACGAGATGAATCCAATTCTGTTGGAAAGGTAGCGACAAGAGGTTTACTACAAAAAGTGGAAATATTAAGGGTCACAAATATAGAGGGGATACCACACATGGGAAGGTGTGGACCCTATCTCGAAGGTGGACCAATAATATTTCCAACCAAAAAACGCAACAAGTTTTCCATACGAAATCCGTTTTCGGAGAACTTGGGCTTGTCATGAAGATCATAACAAGCACCAAAACCCAACAAGGAGACAAACCAAATAAGAACCAAGAAAGATGATGAAGGCAAGTATGCAAATGTTTGAGCTCTCTCCAACTGATACGCTAAAGCTCAATCGAGAGCCCCTCTTGATAGTACGGTATCTATCCTATAACCCGGTCTCCCAACTAGTACCACGAGACCGGTAAAATAGAAACCCTATCATACCTTTGCCTTGCGCATTCCACTTGAGCTAGATGACGTCGATCTTGATCTCTTCAAGTGGACCACCTTTCTTGATTGCGCTTCGCTTGGTGAAGACTCAAACATTGCTCCCCCATACTCCACTATGGGAGAGCCTCTCTTAGGCACATCTTCACATAAACATTATCTCTAAATGGGTGGCAAGCTTCAAGCTTAGGATTTCTTCGAGATGCTCCTCTTGAACTTGCGCTTCTCAACATTGATGACGATCACCACTTAACGTCATCGATCATGGGCCATATGAAATCTTCATTTGATGCAAGCCCATGGAAAGATACCTAACCACACATAAATGCTACACACATATCATGGGTTAGTTCACAAAGCTATATGGACAATTGCTTACCATACCAAGAGATACATGATCCCACTTGGTACATCTTGTAGCTTTGTGTGTTGATCAATACTTGATCAACCTTGTATCTTTTCTTCTCTTTTCAATAGATGATGTCTTGAAGATAACCATGAATGATCACATAATTCTTTTCTTCAAGACATACTTGCAATATGCTCAACTCGATGATCTTGATGCCAAATACTTCATTATATCAATATATTCATGGCATCAACCTTGAATCCAACATATGGAGTTCAAGCATGGTCTATGGACAAACACTACAAGTAAAACTCAATGCAACCAATAGTCCATAGGGATTGTCATTAATTACCAAAACCACACATGGGGGCGCCATGCCCTTTCACCCGTCTTTCGTACTGCGTGGCCAGGCGATGTCCGGCACCCCGAGCCTACCGCCAAATTTGGAGAGTGGGTTGGGTGTGCCTAGGGCCGGCCCATAGGCCGGGGCGGCTGCCTGGGCCCCCGGGAGGCAGGGGCCTCGACCCAGGAAGTAGTTCTATTACGTACCAGCAAATTCTAAAATTTAAAAATGATTACAGGTCCAAAACGCAAACACCGGCCCACTGTAACTGCATGGGAGCACCACTGGTGACTAGTACGAGTAGATCATTCTGCTCATTGTTAAACTTTGCGACAAATCTCCTCCCCAATTTCGTGAATATCGCCTCCATCTTGTGCATTTCAAAGGATGCAACCAGCCAACCAGGTATCAGTGAAGCCACCAGCGTGATCCCATAAAACCGATCTTTTAAATGTTTTTGTGTCATGTTCTATACGTATTTATCCTATAAAACCGATTTTTGATATGTTTATAGCTAGCTGGTATCTTTTTTTCTTCTATTTGCTAATGAAGGCGGTATCTTCTCGACATCAATATATTTCCTTTGACTTTTCAAAAAAAAAAAACCTTTGTAAAAAAATGACTTTTCTTGGATATGTGAAATAGTTCACTCGAATATTGATCAGCCTAAAAATATACTAGTTTGTACTACCAGTTATAGTCTAGAACACTAATCTGTGGTATGTACTTAATGGTTATCTTTCTTTAGAAGTATAATATAGTAAGTATTTTAGTTGAAATGTTAAGCATTTATATGCTAACAAAAGCCCTTGCTATTATCTCGCCCCGGGGCCCGAAAATGTATGGACCGGCCCTGGGTGTGCCGGACAAAAAGCGGTTCGACTCAAAAATTTGAGGATGATGCTATGACCTTTTTCTGTGTCCTGACCGTATTAAATATTTTGTGTCCTTTGATCCGTTCCGATTGAGATGCTCTAAAGGTTCATTCCCCAAGCTCGATTGCATTACCTAAGAGCAAAAAGCTGACAGTAGATTCATGGTGGTGTTTTGTTAAACGGATTGATGTCGTGTCGGTCTCAAAACGTTGTTTTCGTCACACAAGACGTGGTAATAAGTAATAACATCGTACTCACAGACAGCTGTAACCTGCCTGCAAACCACACGCTTATTTATTTAACGACCAAAATATATACTCCGGTTTATTAACCAAAAACCCACGACATAGGGAGCGCTTTTCTTGCTACAAACTACTACTACGCCGTGCCGCCGATGGGACCGATGGTGACACCCGACGACCGCTTTCCCAGCACACAAGCTTGGCTCTAGCTCACCGAGCAAAAAATACAACGGCCATCCCAGGAGAGGCCGTATCGTCACTTTCCACGAGTTTCCCCGGCGAAAGAGTGCAGCACGTACACACGCTCAAAATCTCCGCCGTGTGCCGCCGCACGCTCCGGTAGGGATGAACGAGACCGTCCTCCTCGTCGCGGCGGCGGAGGGATGAACGATCAAGGAAACCAGCTCCGGCTCCGGCCTCCGGGCACGCGATGACGCCATGAATGGCCGCGTCATAAACCGGGGGAGGAGGTGGAGGAGACGACGAGCTAGGAAGAAAAACAATTTCTTTCGCTTCCCTTCCCTCTGGGTTGTCGTCGCATCCGGACCCCACCAGGCCACCACCACCACCTCCCCCCCTCTCCCAATCCACCTTTCTTATTGGCCATTTCGCCCCCCACATGAAACCCCAAACCCTCGCCGGCATCGCCACACCCGCCGCGTAGCCACCACCACCGCGCTACCATCCCACCCTCTCCTCTCGTTGGGGAACCCCGCCAGCCACCGATCCCGCGCCCACGCCGACGCATCCGATCCAGCGGCCGGACACGATGAACGGGGCAGCGGCGCCCGAGACCGTGGAGGCCTCGGCCCCGGCCCCGGCCCCGGCACCGTCCCCCCAGCTGCCGCTCGAGTGGAGGTTCTCCCAGGTCTTCGGCGAGCGCGGAGCCGGCGAGGACGTCCAGGACGGTACCGATCGATCCATCCCCGCTCCCCTCTTCTCCTTGCCTTTGGTTTCTTCGTCGCTGCCACCACCTGGATCTTACTGCTCCCGAGCTGGGTTCGAGGTTAGGACCCGTGAATGGGCACTAGTGATGTGATGGCTGGGGGATTCCTGCGCGGATCGACCCACGAATTGGCCACCTCCAAAGTTTGGCGCTTTGGGAAAGTATTGGGGGCGTGTTGCTCTATCTCTTCCAGATCAGTGAGTGATGCACCCCGATTGCTGATGCTCTGTAGCTAGTTTTGACTAGCAGATGCACAGCACTGTGTCATTCGGTGGAGCAGTCAATGTCGTTAGAGTGTGTCCTGGATGAGTCTAGCTGAACGCCGTAGCTGAAAATTAATCAGATGCAAAGCGGATGATAAAAATTCCCAATGTGCAACTCATGATGTAGATGCCTCAGATTCATTCATACCTATTGAAACGTATGTCACTGGTTTTCTGATGTCGTCTCAAGTACACAGTGAGTTTTCATCTGTCTGATACCTGATGCAGTGTTCAGATAAACGCGCACGTGCATTGGAATAGATCATTTTCATATAAATAGTTGATTATTGTTTCGCCAACCCGAATTTAGCTTGCTGTAGTATCTTTAGGCATACTCCTAAAAGGTCCAACTTTGCATAGAACCTTAAATGTCGCGTGTGTTGCTTTGTTCGCTATTAATTTCAATCACTACGTCTGATAGTCATATTTGTGAATCATGGATTTTCAAATGCTTGCGCTGTGAAGCTTCATTTTTTTTCCATTAGGTTCCTCTGTAGCACATAGTCAACACAACCACTTAGTAGTGGGTAATGCTGAACCTCGGTCGTTGCTCTGCTGAATTAAACCTATCATTAGTCAATCTGCTGCTTCAGAGGCAGTGCTAGAACAAAAACCCTGTGATGGCAGCTTCTACAAAAGTCTCCACACAGGGCGCACACTATAGCAATGTTCTCAAAAGCCTTTTGTTATCAATAGACCTCACAGCTGACATGTAGTGCCGACAGTATACTGCTTCAGAGTTACTGAATGCTTGCAAACATTTGATGAAAGCCACACTATTCTTCTTACCTTTTCTCCGAGATGTGTTTTGTCCAGGATTGAAAGCTTGTTTGTATATGTGTTTGTTAGTGAAATTGATAAGTATGTATGATTGCCTAATGTTATACGTTTCCCCCTCATTACTTCTTGTATGATCACACTATAAAGTGCCATTATATGTTGTGGCTTCATCGTAACTCAATCTTATTGTTTTTTCTGTTGTTGTCTGCAGTTGATATAATCTCAGCAATAGAGTTCAATAAATCAGGGCATCATCTTGCCACTGGGGACAGAGGGGGACGAGTTGTTTTGTTTGAAAGGGCAGATGCCAAAGATGTATGTATATAGAATTGACCTATTTTTGTCATGAACGATATTACTTCTGGGATTTATTGTTGTGTTCCAGTGACTGAGCATTTTCTCTCTACGTGTTCCTTTAGCATGTCCCTAGGAAAGAGGCTGAGAAAGCTGATTATTCTATCAGCACACATCCAGAATTTCGTTACAAAACCGAGTTTCAAAGTCATGAACCAGAGGTATACCTTTATGATAATTGCTAAGTGTCAGCATTAGTTTCTGAAGTTCTGCTGTTTAACCAAGTGGTGTTGCTATGGAAATAGTTTGATTATCTTAAAAGCTTGGAAATTGAAGAGAAGATTAACAAGATAAAGTGGTGCCAAGAAACAAATGGCGTGTCATTTCTCCTGTCCACAAATGACAAAACGATAAAGTTTTGGAAGGTATGCTTCATTGATCAACAACTTTGAACATTTCCTATTAAAGTTATAACTGTTCCACATCTTCTAGCTTGCAATTTTGTGAAAACCGTTCGTACGTGATAATATGAATAAATTGCCTTTGAAGATATTTTTTTTTGGCTATTCCGCTTTGTGTATATATTTGCTCCATGCACGTGTTTTGTGCTACTTATATTTGTTATCATATGTGTGGTGCATCTGACAACGAATTTGTACTTAATCGAGCTACTTTGTATAGGTACAAGAAAAGAAGGTTAAAAAGATATTCGAGGCAAATATGAACACTTTAAATGCTGCTCCAAATGGTAGCCCTGCTGGCAGTACTATGTATGGTTCAAGCACACGTGTTCCAAATGGTGGAATTTCAAAGCCTGGCGGACTTCCTTCACTTCGCCTGCCTGTGGTAGTTGTACTTAACTCAGAACTATAATTTTAAATTGCTAGACACTATCTTTGTGCTAATTTCTGGTATTATTAATGAGCTGAACATGATCTTCAAATGGCTCACACTTTTCATGTCTGATGTCTGTCGTTATGCAGATTTTAACTCTACCTTCTTGATTTCCTACATGGCTACATTTAACCTACCTTTTCTATATAGCAGGTTACCAGCCAAGAAACAAGTCTCGCTGCAAATTGCCGTAGAGTCTATGCTCATGCGCATGACTACCATATCAATTCCATTTCAAATAACAGGTCTCACTCATTACTCATGTTTAACAGTTAGTTGTACTGTAGTATACATCATAAAGTTGGCTTGCAAAATTTTCTAGATTACGACCCTAACATCCAAGGAACAACATTATCATTTGAGCAAAGTTCAGCCGACTTATTCTGCAAAATATATATTAATCTAGCTGTACCATATCTGTGTGTCTCGACTTCTGCGACTTTAATCTGTAGAATCATACGTGTGGTCCTGCTGTATGTAAAAAGCTGCATCATTATACTTCAGACAGTTAATGAGCTAATATTTGTGCAAGCAGGGTGGGTGCATGAGTTAACATTTAGTTATTTGTGCAAGCTGAACAAAGTAAACTAAATCATAGATGCACATCATGTTAGAACATGTGACACCTGCAAAAATTCAATGTGGTATACGCAAAAATATGATCAAATTGGACATTACAACTCTGTTCAAACATATTATAACATAATTCTGTTCAACTAAATTCTGCTTGATTTTATGCGGGCGCATATATTCTAACATAATGTACATCTATGATGATAGGAGTTGCTAAACCCTAAAGTCACCCACCCTTGCATGTACAAACATAATCTGCTAGGATATACACGATCTCCTATCTCAATTCAAGGTTGTCAGTTTGTCACTAGGAGTATATATACACATGAACCTCATATACATTTAGCTTAGCTGAAACCTGTCCATGTTTATGTACTGACACATATTGTTTCATATTCCTTTGTTTGCAGCGATGGCGAGACATTCATATCAGCAGATGATTTGCGAATAAATCTTTGGAATTTGGAAATCAGCAATCAGAGTTTCAACATTGTCGATATTAAGCCAACGAACATGGAGGATCTCACTGGTATAACTTCCAAATCTACAAACTCTAAATGGGCTCACTAGAGGCATTCTTTATAGCTTTATAGGTTTGCGAAGAGAAACACTTAAAGCCTCAACTCACTTAGTTGGAAAGAGGTACCCTCCTACACAGCCACGCCAATTGGCAAGTGAAGTAATGTGACTAGTTTGGTGCTGATGAGTCATATTGTATGTAGCTACATGTGTTTATGCAGCGTTGCATCATGTCAACATTATTTCTTTTCATGTAATTAACAAAATATTGAACTGAAATTGACCTTTACTGAGATGGATGTGTAGTTCTTACTTCAAATACGAGTTGGTGGTTGTTAGAGGTCTATCCTAATTGACCTTGTTTTATTAACATGTTCATTGAGTTTTTTAGGTGTCATAGGTTGCATATCATGTTTCCTGGTTGTCACGTTTTATTGTGTGATCTGCAGAGGTTATAACATCTGCGGAGTTCCATCCTTCTCATTGTAACACGTTGGCATATAGTAGCTCAAAGGGCGCCATTCGACTTGTTGACCTGCGGCAATCCGCTCTTTGCGATACTCATTCCAAACTGTGAGCTTTTTGTTTGATACTCATTTTAAATATTTCAACATACAGTACTTTGTTTAGAAGAACAAATGGTGGGCATTGATTCGTCAGTTCTGCTTCGAATTGATCATCTTGCTTTGCACTGCTTTTAACTTTTTATTGATACTGCTGTTTCATCTTGTAGCTTTGAGCAGCATGAGGCCCCAGGTTCAAAATCATTTTTTACCGAGATCATAGCCTCAATTTCGGACATAAAGTTCTCCATGGATGGAAGACATATCCTGAGTCGTGACTACATGACTCTGAAGGTCCTTTCCTGAAACTTGTGATGTGCCAGTGCCACTAATTTTAATTCAGTCTATTTCTTTTTACATTGTAACCTCTGGTACAGCATAACCAAATTAACATGTGTACTCTAGAGACTTTTTTTTATTTGCTGATATTCAACAGATCTAGATGTTGTGTTTCTGCTTGATGTGATCGTGTATATATATTGGCATTGCATCATGTACTTTTTCAGATGCATTCACTCAGTATCAATCATAGTCATACAATAGCCAATACATCATCGCTGTTGTCTATTTCCTTGCAATGCTTAAATTATTTGTTGTACTTAGTATTTTATGTCATGCCTGCATCTACTATCTAAGTAAGTGTTATGTACCTGCAGTGAGCTAGCAGCAATGACATTGCAAATAGTTCTATTTCGGTGCTTTTTATTTAGATTGTTTATCTGCTGTTACAGCTATGGGATATTAATATGGATTCTGGTCCAGTTGCGACATTCCAGGTTCACGAGTATCTGAGGCCTAAGGTAATCGATAGTTCTTTGTGGACAATGGACATTAAACATATTTCCTTGGAGCAACCTTGATTCACGTTTTCTTGTTGAAACTGCAGTTATGTGATTTATATGAAAATGATTCAATTTTTGACAAATTTGAATGTTGTCAAAGTGGAGATGGGTTGCGAGTAGCAACTGGTTCTTACAGGTAGTTTGCTATCTCAGCTCAGTTATGGTACAACTTAGTTTTCTTCACGGAACTAATGGTTTGATCTGTGTTCCTTCAGCAATATTTTCCGGGTGTTCAATTGTGGTGATGGTGAGGTAACGACTCTTGAAGCAACTCGAAACCCTACAAGGTACTTCCTCTTTTAGAGAAATGGTGGAAGCAAACTAAGCTATACTGTAGCAAATGATGCATATCATTTAAATCAGTGTATATTAGTTGCTACTATGTTTGCCTGTATAATCAATTCTTATGATGATTACCGATGCTGCTATGCGACCCTGTTTGGGTGCCAACCGTTCCTTGATTCTCTCATTCATACCTGTGCAGGAGGCAGAGCCAAAATCCTGCACGGCCTGCGAGATCTACTTTGACAAGGGCTGTCAGACGAGGTGAGCTTCATGTTTCTTAATATGCTAAGTACTTAAACTATAGAGCTATTTCTAATGCAATCTTTACTCAGGTGGAGAGAACACTGGAATAGATGCCAATGGGAATTCCTACGACTTGAGCACAAAACTGCTCCATTTGGCATGGCACCCTGTGGAAAACTTTATTGCCTGTGCTGCAGCCAGCAGCTTGTACATGTACTATGCGTAAACACGGGAAAGTAACAGAGGGACAGTATTTTTTGGTAGTTGCTCCTGGCGAGAAGAGTAGTTTTATCCCTGGTGTGGCAGCTCAGGGAGTTGTTGGAGAATGGTGTATTTTGAGCCAGTCACATGCTTTTCTTTTGAGTTCCATATAGAGCTGTCCAAGAGTCCAAGAGGAAGTGACTGGATCATTCCCGGGAAGCAGCTTGATTCTGATTATTTTTTATTCTAGGGGAAAGGCCTGTCTTTCCCCTATAGGTTCGTTTAGATTTAAAGATAAGATTCTAGTGAAACATTTGGAAAACTTTGGGGCTTCTCCAGTAGATGATAAGGGGATGATCTCCTGTTGTGATGGAATTATGAGGCTTGTAACATCAGGACAGGGGTATTGATTATTTTTTATAATTTCTATTTCAATGTGACCATTCTCGTTTCCTCAGATTGTTAGGACAATATGGAAAATAGTCCATCTCATATCACCTGTCTCTGTGATGTCCACATGCTGTATCTTGTTTGAATGCTTAACGCACTTTACCTTCCTGAAGCTTGTTTTGTGAAGCTGTGTGGGTATTTGGCCTGTTATTGTTTGTGTCCTAAAGTACATCTTCCCAAGGGCCTGTTCAAATACACAGTAATCTGACTCAACACCGTTAAAAGGACCTGTTCAAATACACAGTATTTTGACTGGAAACCGTCAAATTGGACAAGGGCTTGGGGACGTTGGCTATGGCGTGGATCATTTTGACTCGCACAAAATGAAGTCTGATAATAGACATTGATGACACAAAATATGCAGTGATCAGATTAGTGGATGTTCTCGCCATGACCGCCACCTGGTTAGGGTTCCAAATGGATTTCCATTGCCGATCGACACGCGGGATATTTTTAGTCTCTATCGGGTACAAATCAGTCTGACAGACTTGTTGTTGTGCTTCTTGGGTCACGCTGGTCGTCTGTAGAAATGGTCGCTTTCTACACTCGGAATCCGGCTCCCCCGCTCTGTTCTTCTCGATCAGGTGTGAGGTACCGAGGCTTTCATCTTCAGTGTTCACACCTTCAACGTAAGGGTACCTGATACCCCTCCCATCTTGAGAACAAGCTTGTCCCCAGGCTGGAGCCATCGGAACCTGCTTGCTTATTCTCTACGGTTGGCAATGTGTTTTTTTGTACGAGAAAGCACTTGCATTTGATATTATAAGCAGAGTACACTACAATGATTACAACTCTCACCCTCAAGAACATAGTTGCCTAGCTGCACACATATGGAAAAGGTTGCCGAAGAAACATGATGCTTATGTCAAAGAGTACCACCGGTGAACTTTCACCATAATATACACAGCACAACTTTCTGGGCCATTCATCATGTCTTACTGGACCGTTCGAGAGGTAAAGCCCAAACCAGGCATTCGCTTCCTTCGGCCCCATCACTGGAAGACCTCGACTGACTGCTGGGCCCCAGCAGTCAGTGTAAACCCGTCCCCTCCCTCGCATCTTCAAAATCCCCACGGCCCTGGGCCCAGCAGTCAGTGTAAACCCGTCCCCTCCCTCGCATCTTCAAAATCCCCACGGCCCTCTACCATTTGGAGCTCCCCCGCAACCAAACCCAAACCCCTCGACCGCCCCGAAACCTCACTCCCCTCCTCATCTAGGGTTAGGGTTTCAACTCCACCGGCTGCTCTCCCGCTCCGATTCGGACGAATCCTCCTCCCCCGTCCCTCGCCATGGCCGGCGGCGTCCTGGTGGACTTCCCCTCCACGGGGTCCGCCTGCTATTTCCCCAGCCTCGAGTCCCTCCTCCGCGACTCCACCTCCCGCTTCCTCGCCGCCGTCTCCGCCGCCCCCGACCCGGACCTCACCAACTTCCGCTCCCTCTTCTCCCGCCTGCTCAACACCTACGCGGACCCTCCCCTTGAGGCCGTCTGGTTCTTCTCCGCGCTCACCTTCCATGACGCCCCCGAAGACCTCCGCTCCATCCTCCGCCTCCTCTCCGCCTTCACCGGCTCCTCCCCCGCCGCCGCAAAGCCCCTTGCGCTCCTCGCCCCCGTTGTCTCCGAGCTCTTCCACTCAACCAAGCCTCGCAGGGAGGTTGAGGCGCTCGTCGATTCCGTCCTCAGCTACATCAGCATCTGCAGTAGCCGCCCTGCTGGTGGAGAGGTCAACGCCGACGCAGGCAAGCTGCTGCCAGGGTTCGGGGAGTTGGTCAAGGTGTGGAGCGTGCGCAAGTCGAGGGACAGGTGCCCGTTCCAGGTGCTTTTCCCGCTTGTCGGGGAGGAGGCCAGGCGGGAGCTCATGAAGGACGGCTGCAGCGTCACTTTCCTCGCCGGGGTGGTGGTGGCCGAGGCGTTCCTGCTCAGGCTCTGCCTCAAGGTGCAGGGTGCCGCAGGGGTACCACGTTCTGAGCTGCAGAAGGAGCTAAGGATCTGGGCGGTTAGCTCTATCTCCGTCTTCCAGAACCAGCAATTCTTCGGTGAGTTGATGCTGGAAATGCCCTAATTTGTGTCTTGTAGCTTCACCCTTCAGGTTTTGTGATACCATTGCATTTGCTGATTGATTTTACAGGAGTCCTGCTCAACATGCTCTTAAACCCTCCACTGCCTGTCTATTCGCAATTGGTATGTGCTCCTCTACCCACAAGCTATTTGGGGATACAGCGATTGTTGTGCATACACCATTAGACTTGCAACCTAGGAGTAGTATGCATCATCTGCTTGCCGCATCATAAACCATTCTGAATTTAACATAGTATTTTCAGAGCATATCTCCTAGTTGTAGGGATCATAAATATCTTGGAATAACCATAAACTTCATAGGCTCATCACTTAATTAAGGAACACGAGGGCTGCTTGGGCGTTGCCACCATCTGTTGTATCAGTTAGTTAATTACCATACATTACCTTATGCGATAAGAACTGTGCAACTTGTTCCTTTGTACTCTGATTGTGCCTGGACTCAGGGGTCTTTCTTATCTTATGGAAACTAGAGGGGAGAACATTACTAGGACTATTTTATTTCACAAAGATGGTGTTACTATACCATCTTTGCTGTTAATGTGTCCACAAGGAGCCTTAATTCGGATGGAAATTGTGTATCATCTTTGTGATGAGCAAACAGGTTGAAATCTGATCCTTGGTGATCTTCTTACGCCCTTCTATTTCGAATAATAATCACTATATATATGATAATGCTGTGAACTGTGAAACTTGCAAGCTTCTGCATGACCTAATGCCCAACTGTTATTGTATTTACTTATCTTAGACACAAACTGTTGTGCAGGCCATGCTTGTTGCTAATGATTTAAGTTCACCAGCATTTTCCGTTTGTTTTCAGATTTACTGAATTAAGTATACAGTAATGTTTGTTTATCTTAGAATAGTGACTCCTTCAGTCCTTGTTCAGTTGGCTGCAGTTATTGTGCCAATACCATTCAGCTGAAATGAACTAATTATTCACACCTCATCCAGTTTTAGCTGTGGTGACATTATTAGTTATTTTACTGACATATTGATATCTTGTGCATAACCCAGAGTGCTGATGATGAAATCTTGGTCAGAGATGTCCTTTATGATGCTCTGATCTTGGTGGATTATTCATTCCTCAATGGAGCTGAAGTTGATGAAGCTGATAGTTCCCTTTTTCCTATTTTTGTGTCAAGATTGGTCATAACTGTTGATGCTATCAATGACGCCAGGTGATAACCGATAAGGAGTTGGTTTTACCTAAACTTGGCCGGTGAAAGTTATTTCTTAATATCTTTCTTTGTGATAGGCGCAAAGGAGATCAAGGGAGAGCAATGTCGTTTATCAATGCCTTCTCGACTTCAAATATTCCCAGTTACCTCGCAAGGTGCGCTGCTCGTCAAGCTGGCACTGACCAACTTGGCAAACCGATTGCTATCACGCCTCAAGCTTTTCTGGGTAAGTAAATACGTCACAGTCATGTCGATTTTAAGTACAAAATGTGTGCTTGTTGTCTTAAATAGAGTGGGTGCTGAAGTTGTACGTGGTTGCTTTTCACAGTGTGGCTTGTAGATCTTGAAGATAAGGGTTTCGAAGTGTTTGGAGAAAATAGTTCAAAGATAAGGCAGAAGCTGATTCATGATGAGGACAAGAATGACCAGAGCAGGATGAGTTATTCAGACGCTGACCTTTTCTTCATTGATAAGCAGAGTCACAAGGAGGGTATGGACACAAAAGGTGGCGAGGATGAAGAAGCCGTGGAGATGGAGTCAGCAGATAATGCTTTCATGGCTGCTGCTCATTCTATGAAGGTGATGGCGAATGGCATAAGGAAAAGGAAAGATTGTGGAACTGAAGACGCAACAGTGTGGAAGTTTGTGAAGTACAAGACTGAAGACAGCTCAGTTAAGGACTACTTTCTTGCAAGTAATGGCATGAGCAGTGGCAGCGAGGTAGAGAATCCACAGTCTGATGACGAGATGGAAGACTAAGTTTGATGCCTAGAAGGAAACATTCACTGATGCTTACTTGGTGAGAGTCGTTTTGGAGAGTTCACTGGGCAACTGCCTTTCTGGAGTCTGCAAGACTGTTGTTGTTTTTGGTTCTGGCTTCCGCCTCTTAACGATGTCGTGAAGTAGTATCTTTTTTTAGTTCATGCTCGATAACTATGAGTTGAAGCGAGCTCCTGGCATCTGGAACCTGCGTGTTCAGCCTTCCAGCGAGAGGCTTACGGATATAGTAGTAACTGGTAGCTAACTAGACATGGCCACGTGATGCCATAAATTATATCATGTTCCTTGAGTCGAGACTTTAAGCTGTAGATCTGCTTTAAAGACTTCTGTATTGGAAGAGTACCTTTCCTGTTTTATCCTACAGGACCATCTTGAATTAATGAATCTTGACTTCCCTTTAGTTCGTGTAATTACAGTGAATATTTTGCCTCATGTATGTTTGTTGTACCAAATGCTGAGTAGTTGCTGAGCCATTTGGCCATTGACAACCTCATATAATATGATTTTTCTACGTGGAGTTCAGCGAGCATTATTTGACTGGATTTTGACATCCAAAGTTGTACTCCCTCCGTTGTACTAAATCTGAGTCAATTAATTTAGAACGGAAGAAGTAGCTGGTAGCTATGCATTTTATTCGATGAAGGCAGTTTCACGCTAACTTTTAGGGCCCGTTTGGTTTACAGGATTTTCACAGGAAAAGTATAGGATTTCACTTCCTATAGGAATCGGTACTGTAGATCCGTTTGGAACACAGGATTTGATTGTAGGAAAAGTACAGGAAAAATTCCCTACCGACTGGTTTCACGGGAAAATCAAAGGAAACAAAACATTGGCTCCAAGCTCTTTTTTCCATTTCTGTGTAGAGGAACGGCATGCACCGTCTTATAGCCTTTGGATCAAGTCGTTTAAACAAAGTGAGAGGCACAATAAATGACATGCTTATCCTAAGAAAGCTCAATTCCTGTATTTTCTCTTTCCTGCGTTCCAAACGGGCTAGTGTATTACTTTCCTACGTTTTGCATTCCTCAGTTTTACACCTACATTCCTTTCATATTCCTGTATGTTTCCCCATTCCTATGTTTTGCATTCCTGTGTTCCAAACAGGGTCTTAGATTTAGATGTACGGGAGATGGATGTTTCTGATCTTCTAAATCTTTGTTTCTTACTCCCTCCGTACGAAACAGGATGTCACAAAAATGAGGTCTTTTCCGAACGGAGGGAGTACATCTTAAAGTAATATGTTTTGTTTCTTTACAGTAGCCGGTTCCATGTAATACGCCTCCTTTCCTCGTAGGCTTCTTCATAGTTTTACTGCGTACTCTTGCAGGCCAAATCCATGGCTTCCCTCCCCCTATCCCATCTTCTCCACGATCCATTCTCCTGCCACCGCGCCCCTCCCTTGTCACTGACTGCCATAATTTCTCCACCGTCGGCACGACGCGCGTCACACTCTTCCCATTCGCATGCCAATGTTCGCCTCCGCGCCAACGCGCAAGACGATGAGCTCCGGTCCCACGCAGCGGCGCTGCAGGATTGCGCCGTCCACCGAGCGCTCCGCCGGGTTCAGGAGCTCCACGCGCGGCTGCTCCGCTCCGCGCTGCAGCCGGACACGTTCCTCCTTGACTCGCTCCTCAACATGTACTGCAAGTGTGGCCGCCTCCTGGACGCACGAACGGTGTTCGATGGAATGCCACACAGGGACGTCGTCGCCTGGACCGCCATGGTATCCGCTCACACTGCCACGGGAGATTCTGAGGAGGCTCTGAATCTGTTTTCCCAGATGAATCAGCAAGGACTCGCTCCTAACGGCTTCACCCTCGCTTCAGTGCTTAAGGCCTGCTCGGTGGGTTCACACTCCAAGTTTACACATCAGGTTAATGGTCAGGTGGTTAAGCTGCAAGGTTTGGATGATCCCTATGTTGGTTCCTCTCTGGTTGAAGCTTAAGGTGTTGCTTAAGAATATACTAGATATTTGTGAGAGCGCCATCAACATTTTCTTAAATTTCTAGTACCACTGAGGGTTTTCTCTTCTGCTTTATTAGGATGGCCATTTTTGTGGTTAAGGATTAAGAATGTGTAATTAACTAATTATCCATTTTCTCCTAATATTCTGGTAACCGTGAACACTGCTTTGTGTTCTCTTACCATTTTTCTCTTCATCCTTTTGATTTCTTCATACGTAGTCCAGCCTCTTCAGCCCAATTCTACTAATTCGATAGGATGACCTAATGATAAAGTGTGTCTTGGTTACAGGGAAATAAGCATGCCAACCAGTAAAAACTTACGCACAGAATTATTGTCGAGGACTCCCCCTTTTGGCTTAAGACTATGGGTTGTCCTTGGCATAAGCATTTGGGCTGCAATACTGTTTGTCCTGGGCTGCATATGCTTCCTATTGATATACTGGAGGAAACGAGGAAATCAGAATCACGATGAGATTGATGAGCCTGAAATCCCTGATGTAACCAAAGAGATTGCAGTAGATGAAGTGGGCAGCCGAGCTTTTGTAGAGAACTTCTATGCCCAAGAAAGTCACATCTTTCCAGTGAAGGAGAGACATACTGAGAAAGATTCAGGAAATTGTTGGCTCACTCGATTACGAGTAAATCAAGTGGTGATAATATTATTGAGTGCATCTCAGTGGAGGAATATGATAGGAGCAAGGGATTATACTCTGGTGACGAAGGAAGCTCAACGTATGATAAGTGGGAGTTTTCCCAGTCTGCCGCCATGCCCGTGTCTTCTAGGATTGGTCTCCCAGAGTTCTCTCATCTGGGTTTGGGTCATGGGTTTACTCTCAGAGATTTGGATCAGGCAACAAATGGGTTCTCTAATGAGTATATCATTGGAGAGGGGGGATATGGGGTTGTTTACCATGGCCATCTTGTAAACGGAACTGATGTTGCAGTGAAAAAGCTTTTTAATAATATGTAAGAGATATTAAATTTAATTCTTACCAAAAACAATAGTTTTTTCTATACCGCAGAATATATGATATGGTTACTATTGACTTTGCGAGATTCTGGGCATGATTTTTCAGGGGCCAGGCAGAAAAAGAGTTCAGGGTCGAAGTTGAGGCCATTGGCCATGTTAGACATAAGAATCTGGTCCGACTTCTGGGTTACTGCGTTGAGGGAAGCCACAGGTACTTGTTCGTTTAATTGTGTTAACTAACCTTTTCTATCTCCCAATATCAACATTTATGGAACTTTAGTTGATATATTTTTTCCCTATATGGTTCAGTTGTCATGTATTTCCATGTGTATCCTTTTATTTCTGTTACATCGCTGGAGTTGAGGTTCTTTGGTTGAAAGTCCTGAATGGCAAGTTGCGACCAGTGAGATAATCGTAGATCTGTAAAAATATGAAAAGTCCTGCATTGGAAGACAAACTTCACTATTTATATAACATGCACTAATTATCAATATCTCTAGTACACCTTAGTCAGACTAAGCGATCTCAAATGTACTGAGATTTTCTTACACAATCTGATAATGACAGTACTCCAAAATATGCACATATGGTAGGGTTTAAATGACTAAAAGTAGCATGCTTCTTAATGGTAAGGTTACGTAGTATCCAACATGTCATTGCGCTTCATATTAGGAGTCTCTTGACAAATAGTCAAAAAAATGTGTCTATGTCAAAATCCTACAAGTCTTTCAGTTCAGTAGTTACCTTACGCCGAATGTCCTGGTACAATGCATGGTAACTATACTATGATGATTGAAGGTGCTTGTACTATCTACTTTTAAGAATTTTTTACTAGTAGAAGTATCTTGATCATCATATTTGTAGACATGCATCGTACCATCTCAGCCTCTGTTGTCTTGCCGTGCTCAATGATTGTTATGTCAATATGGGAATTTCTCTCCAACACAATGTTGAATATTAGAAATCAAGGCATCATTCAACATTCGTGAACATTCATCCAATGTATTTGCGGTAGAGATCTCAATTCTGTTCTAAGAAACATTGGTACAGTATTACAATCTTTATTTTTTAACGGAATATTAATCACAATTATTAATTGGCAGTAGATCTGAGATTTAAGGTTTTGACATTCTGAATCCTACTTACAAACTAAAAATCTAAAGTTGATTCTAGGTGAGAAGAGACTGCTTCGTACATAGTCAGTCTTAGCTGCGCAATATTCGTTCCCATTAGTTGGCTGCCCAGGCGCATCTGTAATTTTCATGGAATGTGTGTTGGTATATTGGAAATACCTTCCTATCTCTGTAGGTATTAAGTCTGTTTTCTTATGCTAATACAATTATAACCCATAGAAGTGTAATGCATATTAATGCATAAAGGTCCATTGGCTTCAATCTAGATATTTTTTATAAAACAATTACAATATACATCACACCACAATTAAGCCATTCATTTTGCAGGATGCTTGTCTATGAGTACATCAGCAACGGGAACTTAGATCAGTGGTTGCATGGCTCGATGCGTCAACAAGGTGTTCTTACATGGGAAGCCCGCATAAAAATTACCCTTGGGATTGCTAAAGCGTAAGAAATGTTCTATTCATGAATTTTACTTCTCTTTACTACATTATTATTAACATGCTATGTATGAATATCCACTCAACAAATATTTCTGCGGAGCAGACTGGCTTATTTGCATGAAGGGATAGAGCCAAAAGTGATTCACCGTGATATCAAATCAAGTAATATCCTTATCGATGAAGAATTCAATGGCAAACTTTCTGATTTTGGATTATCTAAGCTCTTGGGTGCAGGCAAGAGCCATATTACAACTCGAGTTATGGGAACTTTTGGGTAAGCTCGGAATGTCATTCGTACCTTTCCCTGCTGACTTGCTGGAATTGCATAAACATTGTGATATCCCTGGGTCTGGGGCATATTTCCCTGAATAAATTCTCCATAAGCGTTGACTCGGTAACAATTATCGTTGTTTTCAGATACGTAGCCCCTGAATATGTAAATACCGGGTTGCTAAATGAGAAGAGCGATGTCTACAGTTTTGGGGTTCTTCTCTTGGAAGCGCTGACTGGAAGGGATCCAGTTAACTACGGACGGCCTGCTAATGAGGTAAGCATTCACAGAACCCTAGTAATCATTCATATTTTCTTTTAGAGGCATCCGTATATTAAACAGGGAAAGTACTTGATCTCGCACCGTCGCACGGATTGTTTTGTCAAGGCTATTCAAGTATGCTAGTAAAATTTTGTTTGTCCTCTTCCTTTAATATATGCTGTCATTGATACCCTGCAGGTGCATATGGTGGAGTGGCTTAAACTGATGGTTGGTAGCAGGAGAGCAGAGGAGGTGGTTGATCCTGAAATGGAGACTAAGCCAACTAAACAGGCTCTGAAGCGTGCCCTCCTACTCGCACTCAAGTGTGTAGACCCTGTTGCTGACAGAAGGCCTACGATGGGTCAGGCCGTCCGTATGCTCGAAGCAGAGGATGCGCCATCCCGCGAGGTTTGTACCTTTTTTTTACTATGTGTTGTTGTCAAATTGCAATAGTCTGAACTTTGAATTCTGTGATCTCACTGAAGGATCGTAGGAAGAGCCAGGTGGCGCAAATAGATGGTGGAGACACCTGACCTCAGCCAGCAAGCTCGCGGGTGTTTGAGATTGTTGGTGATCGGAAACATTCATCTTGGGACATACTACATAAATAAAGCTCTTCACTTGGGAAAGGATAAAATAAAACTTTTGCTGGTACTTGAGGGTAGAGACCGCTTGATATGATGGTACCACAAGAGTGAGTCCCGATCGCCTGAAGCCGAGGATTTCAGAGCACATCATGCATTTCTGAAATGCCAGCAAGTAGGCTGAGTGTACTGGATAGTAAGTACTGTTTTCAAGTACATCCATTGTTATCAATGTGGAAACAGTTGATCAGAGCCACCGCACACTCAAGAGTAAGCTAAGCTCGCACTATCTTTTTCTTTCTTTTTGGCAAAGTGCCTCACGTTCTGAAATGCAGCGTAATTCTGAATCATGTGGAAACTGGTTGGCGGTTGCACTTCTTTTCAAAGACACGGTGTGTTTTAGCAGTTTGTGCACTTGCTGTTTGTGTTCTCTGATAGTGCCGGTCTGCCAGCCGATTGAGGCTTGCAACTGTGTTTCTTAAGTCTGAACATGTATAAAATCTGGATAAAATTCAAATATGAAATTTCTGAATTTGAACAAAAATTGATTTTTTTTTAAAGTCTGAACAATTTTTAAATATGAAGAAATTTTTATTTGAACAATTTATGACTTTGAGTTTTTCTGATATATGAACATTTCTATAATATGATTTTTTATTTGAACAATTTTTGAGTTAAAATTTTAAAAAGAAACAACAATTTCTAAATGTGAGATTTTTTGATTCGAACAAAATTCGAATTTGAAAATTTTCAAAAAGAAACACAATGATTTTTTTGAACTTTTTTCGAATTTGAATTTGAAAAGAAAAACGAAAAGAAGAAGAGATTCGGAAAACAGAAGAGAAAGAAAAACGTAAAGAAAAAATAGTAACGAAAAACATAAAGCAAAGAAGAAACAAAAAGAAAAAACGCCTGAAGGGCTGATCCATTCGCTCCTCCCTTCATGCGTCGCCTGCGCGCCATGTATAGGGTTTGGCGAGCGATAGGTACGACGAAGTATGATTTTTTAGAGAGGAGGGGCCCAGCCCCCAATTTTCCAATATAATCAAAAAACTTACAATAGCTATCCATGTGCCAGAACCATGACCTGGTTTCGAGATCTTATGGGTTTCAACTCTAGTCTACCCCAACTTGTTTGGGAAAAAAGTCTTTGTTATTGTTGTTGTTGTTGTTGTTGTTGTAATCAAAAAACTTACAATAGAAAGTTTTACCCCAACACGTCAAACAACAACACGCCCAGGGGCACACCATCTCCCCTGCGACGCAGGAACACCAACTCTACTAGAACTATCCTCAACGACCGCCCGACAACATAGTACCACAAACACCAAAGTCCGGCGAGTTCCACTTATTTACAACACCAACTGTATAAAAACCTAGCCAGAAGAAAACCTAAACGGCACCGGCATCTCAGTTGTTTACTTGTCCAGTCATTTCTTCTTTAAACTCTATTCTTCTATCCTCAGAACCATCGGCGCCCAACCGCTTTTGCCTGCTGAAGATTTCAGCTGCCACACGCAGTACATCTTCTTCCTTCAAAGGACAGCAGCTGAACACCTCAGATCCCACCTAACCGATTCCAAACCTGCCTCTCCTTCGTGCTGAAAACCTCAACCACGAAAGCAACATGTGTGCTGCGGAAGTTTAAATCCATTTGACGTTTTTCCTTCCGTACACATGCCCCATTGATCAGCTATTCCAGCAACAATAACAGGTCTAAACTTTACAGGAAATAGGCGATAGACTCTAAATTAAAACAGAACTTACATTTATACTCTTTTCCTTGCCAACCTTATGTAACAGGTAATCTTTAGTAAAAAAATTATTAAGCCTTGTCAGCCAAAGAAAAACTTAATTTTCAACGGAACTCTAACATACCCATAGTTTTTTGTATGACCATCTAATTTGGAACATTTTTATAGCTAGCACTAGAAGAAATATCACCATCTATCACAACTCGGATTCATGGTAGAACGGCCATTTTTCGTGCCTGGAGACTTTTAGCAACAAGGAGGGTACCGTGATGTATGTTGTGTGGCTGATTAATTAACCACGGTGGCATGATTTCGTGGTAGATGGTTCCGTCATCAATCACGACTAGATTGTTGTGGTAAAAGAAACCTAACGGACACGTGACAAACGGCGTTATCTATTCAACCACGAGGCAAAAACCGTGGCAAATGCCAGACCCAACTGAGGCATGCTGCTGTTAGGTGGGATGGCCTGTTAAGTAAGACGGGCCGGCCTGTTAAGGTAAGACGGGTCAGCCTATTATGGTTAGACGGGCTGGCCTTTTAAAGTAAATGGGCTGGCCTGTAAGCCTCATGGACCGACATGCTTTCCTTTTGTGGGCAGCCTGCCACAGTTCCGTGGGCCGGCCTCATCGTGGGCTCGAGCCGCCCCAGTTAGCACGACAGGCTTTCCCAATCGGGCTGGCTCGTAAAAATGTGGTCCGGCCCTTTAGAAATACGCGGGCTAGCCCGTAAAACAATGTTATGTTAACAAAGCACATTACTGTTTTGAGGCTCGGTCGCTACTGTTCCACGATATTCGGCCACAAATACCAGACAAAATTTTAACACTCGCATCAAGCTAAATGTAAATAATACAACAAACTCTAGGCTAAGTAATCAAATGGTACATCTAACAGGAAAAAAATATACTAACTATTATAGACCTCAAAATTTGAAAAGCACCATCCAAAAGTTCAACTCGAATGATATACAACAGAATAGGTTATCAAACACGCTTTTTTTCGAGCTTGGTTTGAGGCACATGTGACATGTGGTTTGCCATGAGAGCTCATGATGATATTATTAAGTAGACGGTCAATTAAGGCTTGCTGATTTTTTAGTTCCTGAATGCCAGTGATCATTGCATCTCTACGGTGTCAGAATTATATGAGACCTATTTTGGCATGCAGCCACAACATCTCTTTGTGCTGGAAAAGTTGACAAGAAACGATGCGACCAATAACGACTGTCACTGCTGCTCTGTGAGTAGACCTATGTACTAGATTCAGGAGCTCTTCCTTTTCCCTTCATATCTGTATTTGCTGGCTGAAACAAAAACAAAACAAATCACAATAGCATAAGGAGGAAGACATCACCTTGCTCATTCTCAAGAGTATTTCGGCCAGTAAAACAAGCAAGAAATTAGAGAGAATGCTACATACAGATTAGACACAGAAGAGTGTGGAATGCATTAAATAAACTGAGAGATCAATTATAAAAGGTAAACTAAATGTATTTGAGTGAATTACGGTACAAGTTAAATTGCTATTAAAGTGAGAAACCATCGTGAGCCAGATCATGTGACCAATATACCGAGCAAATATAACAGTCAGGGAAAGTTCACGAAGTTTGTTATGATCATTGGGGCTTAGCTTTTTTTTTTAGATCATTGGGGCTTAGCTGAGATGGGCGTTTCTTCATGGGCCAACGTAAGGCCTTTTTTCCATCAGGTAGTTCATCAAAACTGAAGAAGGCCACTCTAATAGTCTAATTGCATCATACCGTTTTCCAAAAAAAAAATCCGTCAGGTTGAGTTGAAGATTCTGGTTTGCCTTTTTGGCTTTTTTTACAAACGTTATAAGCTGTCCAGCTGATTCAGCCTGTAGTACGACCAAATGTTTCTCATGGACTCGAGAGTGAGATGTGAAGCGATATTGGACCATTCATCTGCATAATAGAACATCAAAGTAGCAGATGTGCCCTCTCTCGAATTAAAGAACTATATTTCAAAAAAAAATACTCGACTGCAATCATCGTTGTTCTCTACCTATTTTCTAGTGAAGAAAAAAAAATTAACAAAAAAAGGAGTATGTTTGAGTTCAAATTTCTGGCGTGTCGACGGCCGGGTAGCTGGGCTCCTTGGTAATGAAGGTGGCCCTGGGCGTCGGCATCTTTGCACGTGCTACCATTAAGCTACTACAGTCATGCGGACTTTGCTGCAAGCCCACGGCATCGATGATACACATCCATGCGGCCATGCCAGGCAGCAATACCTGGATAAATTTCATTCGTCGATCATAATTCATGAACAATATGAGCGGTGGATATGCATGTCTCGCCCCTCATATTCCGGGCATCACAGTCCACAGACCCAAACGATGAATGATCGATGCTACCGAAACGCTGAAAAAACGAGAATCCATATCCATATGCGGTACTGCGATGACTAGCGTCAATGATCCTTCACTAAGGCTGCAAGTAGACATATGCATGTTCAGGCCCTGCAACGACTGACACTACTGTGAGCAGCAAAACAACACGGCACTTTAAAGCCACCAAAAGTGTAGCTCGGATCCTAGGACCATCAATGAAATCTACCGTTTCATTTTGTTTTTTTTTTTTTTTTGCGAGGGAAATTGCAGTTACACCCCGCCAAGATTCTTACAGAAAAGCCCAGAAAACAAAAAAATTACAAGTAGGTCCTTCCGAGCTCTGGCTTCGTCTTCGTCGAGCACGACGCTACGCCGGCGAAACTTCCCGCAGCACCTCCGATAGCATGGACTGGGAGGCTCCCCAACGCGAAGAAGAAGTCGACGCTCCTCGGTGCAAGCACCTCCACCCTGCTCAACAAACGACGGCGCCACCTTGACCGCAAGCAACCGCAACCTCCAAGTCGTCAGACGCCGGATCCGCCATCCGCGGCCTCCGGCGAAGGGGAAACCCTGTCGAGAACTCCGCAGAGCCGCGATCCAGTGTGAGACGGCAGATCCGCGGCGAAGCTCCTCGGAGTCGCACCATCGGAGGGGAAGACCACCGCCCGCAAAAGCTTCACCGACACATCGCTTCCACCATCGCAGCGCCGGCAAGCCCACACCCACGCACACCTAATCTACATACGCACCTGGAACGGGGATCCCCGCCCTCCCGCCGCCGAAGCGGCCGCCGGAGGGCGAGGAATCCGTCGATTCGCCGGCGAAGAGCTTGCTGTGCACGGGTCGCCCAAAATATCACCCTCTCGTTACTGTAGATGGGGAGAGGTAGACGGTCCAACTCGTCTTAAGCAACTCCGTTTCATTTTGTTTTCATCTCCAAGCGGAGGTAAAAAAAAAACCAATCTATCAATTAACGAAAACTGCACGAAAACAGATAGAACAGGGTAATAAACACAAAACAAACAACCACCCGACCACCAACAGACTAGTCCTACCTATTACAACCACGAAAAAACAACGCGACAACCTACAATGGGCCCAACAATTAAGAAAAAGTGGAGGTTTTCCTTGCGTCGCCAAGCTTCTTTTTGTCCTTCGGAGAGACTTCTCCGCCTTCAAAATTACACCGTCTTAAGTCGCCCCCACCATAACACAAGCAATATCTTTACCGTATATAGGCCAAGCTGACTGCAAATCGTCGAGCGAGTCGCAAACCTTTTTGCCAAACAAATCTTCAGAGGTAGGCGCCAACACACCTGTCCCATCAGTCAGGTCACTCAACCTACACTATCCATAGAGGCGAGCAGCTGACAGAACTCAGACAGAGGTGGCAGTGGCCCCATGACTCTGAGGAACTCTAGCAAAAGCTACATAACTTGAGCCATAACCTGACAACACTCTCTATGACAGACGACCTCGCACGCAGATCATGAGGAGACAATTCCCCAAAGAAGCATTCGACCCTCTCATAGGGATGTAAACGGCCGCCACTTAAACCCATTTAATCCCATTTATATTGGCTAACAGTTCAACAGAGTTCCTTCCTTCCCGTGAAAATGAACTAAGGAGCTAATTAAACGGGACTATGCGGCGCCATTTATCAGTCCATTTACAATCCTGCCCTCTCATCATTGGAACCAACATGGAGCTCAGGCGGCAAGGCACAACTGACGCAACCTGAAACTTGCTAAGAGCGTCGTGAAGCTCAAAGGAAACAGCTCAAGCTTTTGAAGGAGCTCCGTGCGCAACATGACAAAACAAGGACTCCATAGCAAAGACCAGAAAGGAGCACCAAGCAGGGGATCTTGGCGAGATCGACACACGTGGTGATGAGTGGCCCACTACCTCAACCAAAGTCTAGGTCAGCGAAGGACAAGGCTGGACGGACGGAGAGCGGCTTCACTGGCAAGGAGCACGAGTGACTGGAGAGCAAGCGCAAGCTGCCGGAGTAGTATCACGAGCAATCGGAGAGCGAGCACGATCGAAACTATTCCGACGACCAAGGCGACGACAATGAATGCCAAGTTGAGATAAGGGTATAGGATGTTAGTTGTTAGCGACATTCATGTAAATGATCTGATAGGTTGATGTAGATCATAACGATTTTCCTTTATATCGATAGAGGTTGTAAAACCCTCTTTAATGTAATCCTCTTCCGGTTCAGACCTACATTAACACGTATCGAACTCAAGGTCAATAACTCCATCACACAAATACGGTATTATCATATTGTATCGTATACAAGAGGTCCCGAGTTTATTGCCATGCTAACGTGGTTATAAAAAAAATGTCTCGAGTTTAAAACTTTGCTTACGTGGTAATAAGAAAAAGATTATGTCTCCTAAACCGAATCCATGTTAACGAGTAAAATAGTTTGAACGTAAGGGGAGCGCTGAAATATCGATATATTGACTATGCATTTCTATCGGTTTGTCATTCCGAGATGATTGACTTGTTTATCAGTTCAATAACTTTTTCCGCGTTGCGTCGTACACGAAACATTCTTTGAAATCAAGGAGATAGACAGATGTGGGCAGGCCGTGCACCTCCCACTCCAAGTTTGTTTGATTCATAGTATTGGCAAAGGATTTATATAGGATTGGAATCCTATAGGCATTTTTCCTTTGAAGCCGTTTGATTCATAGTATCATTTCTCATAGGAAAAATTCCTATAGGAATCTTGTAGTACAAACTCATAGGAAAATAACATTAGGTCTAACCTCATAGAAAAAAATCCTTCATCACAATCAAACAAACTTCTCTTCACATAGGATTGAATTAGACACGGGCTTCTTTGAATTGTAGGAAAGGAAATTCAAAAGAATAGGAAAAATATGGGAAAGGGAAAGGATGGCATGCGACTAACCTGGCCTCGTTCCTTGTGCACAGGAAATAAAAAATAAAGTTTGAGTAGATGTTTGCTTCATGTACGTTTTGGCTTGAAATTAGGATTGGAAGGAAAATTTCATGTGCCTTTCCTTTCCACACTTGCTGTGAATCATACGGGTGAACAGTGTATGTTTTGGAAAACTTTCCAATCCTTTACACTTGCTCCAAATCAAAGGAGGCCGAAATTCCCATTTCTATACTTTCGTATTCGTACGAATCAGACGAGCCCGAAGATGGAAAATGATCCCAACTGCCAGGTCGGGGTGGTGCAGGAAACGCATCTAGCAATCGGACCATGCATATGAGCCTCCGAGCAGATTCCATTGCATGCGGATGCGGTGTTCATGGTCCCTCTCCCTCCCGCGTAGTACAGTGCGAATGGACCAGGAGATTTGGCCGGGCAGAACCACCGTGTACGCCATTATCCCAGAGGAAGGTTTGGTTTGGCCCGTACGTGCTCATTATTAGTTCGCGCCTCGATCCATCGATCCATCGACTCCAGAGGTAAGTGTAAGTGTAAGTGCAGTGTTTTTATGTGTGCGGTTCCAAGTTTTGTTCACGGGCACGACCCGTCCAGACATTTTGTAGTGTATCTGCTAGCTTCTTCTCTAGCTGCCACTATATATGAAGATAAGCGTATGACTTTTTATGGCAAATACTTATTTAAGCAGATGATTCAGGGGTACTGTCTATCCGGTCTGCTTGTTTGGAATGCCGGCAACATGTAGTGGAGTAATTTTCTACTTGCTCAATGAAAAATTGGCAACCGGACAAAATCCAGACAATCAAATCACGCAAAAAGCTAAAGCTTCGACTCACACGCGCGCTGTCACTTCTCTATCCCCAAACACCCGGTGGTCCTCGATCGCAAGCACGAAAGGAGCGCCGCCGCCGTGGAGAACGGGACACATGCCGCGCTTCACGCCCCGTCGTCCCGAACCCCAAATCCGGCACGACCACTGCCCGGTGCTAGCTGCGGACAAAACCACGCTTAATTTGGAGGGAGCAGCCAGCAGCAGAGCAAATAATATTAGTCAGCTTGTGATGGCAAAGTCACACCTTTTCATTCTTAATACTCCCGCTGTGGTGTGGAATCTTCATCTTCGATTGCCACTGATCGTGCTATTTGGCTTGTGGTACAGAAAAACAATTGCAATCTGCCCTTTATATTTTGATGAAAAAACACGACAGGGTGCAGACATCGGTTTCGAGTCCAAGGAGAGGAAGGACTAGTCTCCCAGCCTCCAAAGGACAAAAGGGACCCAGTAATTAATTACTAACCAAAGAAACCATCCTCGTAATGCAAGAACACCCTTGCTTGATTATCGTGCCACCGAAGCAAACACCTCGAATTCAGTGGAAGGAAATCTCCATCTGGTTTCCCCGGTCCGCGGCTCGATCCGCGGCTCGCGGGCCACCCACGACGGCAACACGTCGACGGCCGTTATTATGGCGGACCCGCGCTCAGCGATATCCTTCACGAGCATATGCATAAAACTATGGATGATAGTATGCTCATCCCTCTTGCGCTCGTTGTCATGGACCCTCCGTTTGGACTGTTGTTTCTCACGAGCGGATGGAGAGCAACACATCGGTCGTCAGGAACGGTGCTATGTTATGCTATGCTATGCTATGATGGCCCTTGTGCACCCAACCGCAGTGGCGGATCTAGAACGAAATCAGTGGGGGTGCCAAACTTGAAAAATCCTCTATTAGACTTACCATTCAGCCATGATTAGTGCAAATAATAGTGGATAAAAGTATTTATATGTTTTTGGAGGGGTGCCATGGCACCCACCCATAGCACCCCCCCTGGATACGCCCCTGCCCAACCGGATATGGGGAGGCAGGCGGCGGTACGTGTCCACTGTGTCGTGTCTGAGCATCCTGCTTTTAAGAGACCGCTTGCTCGCTCGTCAGCAGCCAAAAGAGAGAGCCAAAATTAAAAAAGAGGAGCAGAAGCTGACTCACTCCCTACAGTCAGACCTCTACTTTTTGGACAGATTTGATTGATGTTCTTGTCTCTTGCTCATGATATTTTTACCGCTCTCAATCCGATGGAGTGCCGGTGTTTACATGATTTAAAGAGAATAGTGGACGCAACCGATTGAAGAAGTCTGACTCTGACTTCTAGGTTATTTTAGGAGTCTGTACAAGTTGTAGGACGCAACCGCGCACACATATTTTAGGGTCTCTTTTGAATTGAAGTATTTTCATAAAAATATTGGAGGATTCCACTGCATGCGATTTTCCCCTAATTATTCCCTTTGAATCAGAGGAATGAAAACTCCAGATTTTTTTATGGATTGCATTCCTAAACCCCAATCTAATAGGAATTTCAACTTCTACAATAACTTCTTTTTACACTCAATCGCGCAGGATTAAGTCATGTTTCCTGTATGTCAATCAAACAACCGTTAGAGCATCTCTAGCAGAAACCGCAAAAGGGACAAACCCGCAAAACTCCGGCGAGTTTACGGGTTTGGTGCTCTTTTTGGGCCAGACCAGAGCCTGCAAATTTAGCCCGCCCGCAAACGTTTTGCGGGGGCCCGAGAAACGAAGCGGCGAGCCTGTATTTAGCCGGCGACCGCGTATGCGGGTCGAAATCCCCAATTCTCCTCGCACGCTCCGCCGCTTCGACGAGCAATCCACCCCCCATACTGCCGTCTCCGACGAGCAATCTCGCCGCCCCTCCCGCAGATCCGGCGTCCCCGAGCCGCCATGGCGCCGAAGAGGGAGGCGGAGCCGCTCCCCGGCGACGACAAGTTCGGCGGAGACTACTCCGCTGAAAAGCGGGCGCTGGTCGTCCGCAGCGACGGCGCACGGAAGCGCGGCTCCCGCAAGTACAAGCTCGGGGAGCCGATTCCGGCCGCGTGGCTCCGGCGCGATTTGCCGGAGTTCGACCGGCTCCGGTGCGAGCGCGAGCGCGAGATCCGCCGCCGCCAGCAGATGCGCCTCCACGGCGAGGGACCTCCGCGGGCGCTAGCAGCTCCTCCGCCGTCCCAGGTGCTCCGCCGCCGGAGGGCTACAACCCTGAGCATTTCAAGGTCACGCCGGGCCGGAGGACTTCGTCTCCGACGAGCTGATGGAGCGGCAGATGGCGGCGACGTTGATGCGGTCCCAATACGAGGATGAGGAGAAGGCCGCCGCCGCCAAGCTCGCCGCTATTGGGTTGCGGGGAAAACTTTAAAATTTATCCGTAACCTTACCGCCAAGATCTTCTATGAAGGTACGTTGCACCCCATAATGCGATGATCCAGAATACTTACAAACACGCTTGCGGAAGATCTTGTGTTGGTCAAAGTAGATGTCGGTGAAGCCTGATGAAGAATCTCACGTCCACGCCGGGAGGTGAGATTGTTGCCGTACGTCGTCGTTGATGTAGACCTCGATGAAGTTGTTCCATTGTCCAAGGAACTTACTTGCGCAAATCCCGCTCTAGCGGTATCCACACATACACCGTGTCAACCCACCCCGTGCGTTCACCGCCTAGCTACTAGCACGTGGTGAAGAGAGTCAGCCTTGCGGCGTAGTAGTAGTAGTAGTTGTTGTTGTTGTAGTAGTTGTTGTTGTAGTAGTAGTAGTAGTTGTTGTTGTAGTATTTTTGTCCCACGTGTATGTATGAATTTTGCACTAAAACATTCCCAGATAAGTGTGGGTTAAAAATTTAAAATATTTTACAATAGAAATGGAGCTAGTAATTATAAACAAAGCAAGAGATCCAATTTGAATATTCTTTTCCTTGGGCTCGGAATGGGGCTGACTTGGAGCACTAGAGGCAGCTCCGATCACGGAGCTTGGTGTTGTTGTGTAGTTGTGTGGAGAAGATGGTTCTACTTCTTCAAATTGATGGAGACATGTCTACAAGTGGTGTGGTGGTATCCAGTTTCAAAAAGAAAGAAAGTGGTGCTATAGCCGTACAGTACATATTATTACAGACAACAAACCTATCAGTGAATCTGCATGTACCTATAAATCTAGGAAGGATCATCATACCATTGGCATTGAATTGTCTGTGCGTGAGCCACTCGGCTTTGGACATGGACACATTGCATTCACAGGACAACCAGATCTCACCAAATTTTCTTGTACACAGTACTACTGTAGTAGATACCGATTGTTTGTTGGCATGCGTCATAACTGTCCAAACTGTTCGTTGCAATCATCGCACACGGTACGCGGCTCTTAACACTCAGTTAAATAATTTGCTGGTGCATTCCTATCATCTGAAACATCTCACTAGAATTATTATTTGGCAACGAACAATAAATTTTAGTATTGTGCTGGACAACGACAACCAAATTACGGTGAAAACATGTGAAACCACGAAAACTAATTTAAAACTTTTCAAAAATTCTCAACAGTAATTCATGACATTGGGAAGGTAAAGTTTTATAGACATAGAAAGTTGCAAGTTCAAACTATTCACTTGCTGATTTTTTCATTTTCATATGAAAATTTCACAAGTAGGCATACAAATTGTTCAGGAGTTATGAAAATTGCAAATTCATTGTTAAATAGTAGTCTCCCAACAAATAGTAGCAACGTTACTTTATTTGCTGTTTTTGTCATTTTCATAGGCCCTAAGCTATTTTGAGTTTCAACTTGAAAATTTACATCTTTATAGAACTCAAAATTCTCAACATTTTTTTTAGAATTTTGAAACTTTTAAACATGGGATATCGCATGGTCGTGTCACTATTCTATTTACATGTTTTGATTTAAACACATTAGTACACTAGCCGAAACTACAGGCGTCTATACCTGGGAATTTATCTAGCGCGGCGCCTCAGAAGGCCTGTCGCAGAAAATCCAGGCCCGAGCTAGGCCCAGCCGACCATGGGGTCGGTGTATTTTTTTTTGAACAGGGGACGGTCCCGAAGGACCTAGAGTTTCATTAAGTCAACACTGGTACATCTTACATATATGGCTTTAAAAAAGATAAAAATTACAACCAAGCCCTTACAAATTGCACAGAGGACCCTAAATAGGAAATGGGGAACACAATCGGGTCCAGCTCCTTCTCCAGTGCGACAATAGCAAAGCTCGATGCAGTCAGCCTCAACGTCGCCGGGGACGAAACCCCTTGGGACGAGGAGGTGGGAGCACACTACACCGTACCTGAAAGGCCTCCTTTGCGGCATGGCAGCCTGGAGGTTGAACAAGACCTTGTAACGCCGGCCAGAGTTAGCCGCAGCCGACAATGAAGGCGGGAACGGTAGCCCTTCGACCATCTTGTACAGCGACGACAGGAGCGTCGCCATGAGGAATCCAGCAGCGACAAAACACACACTCGGTAATCGTCCAGGCTCTCGCCACCAAAACAAGCAACAAGGGCAAAACCCAAATTCGTGCAACTCCACTAGAATCGCGATTAACGGACCTTATTGAAGAGGTCGCCGAGTTAACGATGCAGTCCGTCGCCTCCATCCACTGGAGCAAGCCAAACTGCTTCGTCTCCTCCGCCGTACACCAGGAGTGGCTCGGAAACTCCGGCGACATGAACCTCACAACACCACCCCTGCATAAGCGGCTGAAGCAACAACACCACTCCACCCCCTCGCCTCCACGACCGGTCAGAAGGAGCTCCGCTTCACCACAACCACAAGCAGAAGAGTAGCACACGCGCTTATTGAAGAACATCGCCGCAAGTTCGCTGCCGCCGCCCATCCTCCACCATGGAGGCTTGACGGAGGAGCTCGTCACGGCAAGCTTGGCGCCGCGCCAGGACGCCAAGGCTGCTGGCCTTCGAGGGGAGAGAGACAACATAGCGCCAAACTCCACAAGGGAAATTAACAGAAAAACAAGGAAATCCTAAATCTACTCCTATACATGGCGGGCCGGCACCCTAGGTCATCTCTACACCTGCCGGCGAGGTCGCCGACGACGAGAGCGGCCGGATCTTGCGAGGGAAGACCGGAGAAGGAAGGAGGAGAAGCTACGGGAAGGGAGGCCAGGCCCTATCGTCATTTTTTTTTGCGAGGAAAAGTACAGTACATTAACCAAGAAACTGCCCAGAAAACATAAAAATTACAATGAGGTCCTTCTGGAACAGTGGCTTCATCTTCACCGCGAAGAACGCCGCGCCGGCGAATCCTGCAGCGAAACCTCCATGGCCTTGGACTGGGAGGCTCCCCATCTCGAGCAAGAAGTCGAACACTCCTCGGTGCAGAGCACCTCCACTCTTCACGCTGGTCGACGCCGCCATCTTGGTCAACAGCACCACACTCTTCAAGTCGTCAGCCACCGGAACCGCCATCCCTCGGCCTCCGGCGAAGGGGAAGACCTCCCGAGCACTCCGAGGAGCCGCAGACGAGGTCGGGGTAGCAGATCTGCGGCGGAGCTCCACCGGAGCCGCGCCGACAGAGAGGAAGCCCGCCACCACAAAAAGGCACGCCAACGCCACCGCTTCCACTCCAGCGCCGCCGGCCGCCACACCCACACGCACACCTACTTACATAGCGCGGATCCGGGGATCCCCCGTCCTCCCGCCGCCGCTGCGGCCGCCGGAGGGCGGGGAATCCGGCGAAATGCCGGCTTGGAGCTGATGCGCGCGGAGTCGCCTACAAATCACCCGAATTCTACTGTAGATGGGGAACGGGCACGAGGTCCAAGCTCTCTAGGCCCTATCGTCATTGAAATTGTATTTTTCGTTAAGCTTGGGCCCAACCTGACCTGACTGTTGGGCCCATACTCAGGGCTGAGCCTGACCCGACCTGAAATTTTTGGGTTGTGCCACGTCGGGCCATTTGGGGTGGGCTGCCCATGGCTAGGTTTGGGCACAGCCACTCCACTCATTGACACAACTAGGCTCTCCTGCTATCACCATGGAAAGTACAGGTAAACACAAAATCGGACAAGACCTAGACAAGGAGTAGCCCCATCATGATGGGAAATGCTGCAGCTGCTGCATCGAAGGGAAGGGAAAGCCTGTAAAAAGGCTGGGAAATTTTTGGCCGAACAGCAACCAAGATCAGATCAACCCTGGCTGGGAGGTAGCAGAGACAGCGAGCGGCTGGGAGGGAGCCAGTCCCTCGTGGATGGACGTGGTCCACCAGGACCATGTCAGTGCGTACCCTCCGCTGTGCTCGGGACCACGGCGGGCCGTGCACTGCGGCGCGGTGCCCACCCGCTCACGAGACAGCACCCTGAGCAGCCATTTACTCCCGAGGGCTCCGGGGGCCGTCCGATCCGGATCGCACGGTGGGGCAGCGCCGGGACCGACCGGCGAGCGACAGCGACCAGTTTTTAAATGCGTGACTGCGACGGAGGGCAGAACGGGAAATCCACGACTCGGCGACGGCCATCGATGGCAGTAGTAGGAACTGAAGCCTGTCCGTCCGAAGAGGTTAGCGTCACGCAGAGCAATGGAGGGGTTTAATTGCTTCCGCTCCTTGGCTCTTTAATGGCCGCCTCCTCCATCGGCCCGCGCGCCGGACTCCTCTTCCTCTCCCACGCACTAGTGCACTAGGGTTTTACTCGCATCGCTGCCGTACCAGTCCCTCGGCGGCACTACTGCGACGCGGCGCGGCGCGGCGCGGATCTCCCTCGTCGTCGTCTTCACCGGCGGCGGCCGCGGGCGCTTCGTTTCTCCGGTGCGTCTCTTCGTCCGTCCCCTGTCTGCCGTCTGTTCCGGTTTGCGTTTTCCGTTATCGCGGGCGTCGATTTCCGTCGGTTCGGATGCAGAGAGAGGCCGGGAACAGGAAGCTCCGGGTGGACAATTTGTTTTTATCTATAGAATAGATATTCGTTTATGGAAGGGAATGCGAGTCAAATAGTATCTCGTCGGAGATTCGCGCGCTGGCTTGGCATGTGGAATGGGGAAAATTTGTGTTGTACAAATTGACCCGGTTTTGTCCCACTTGCCTCGCGAGCGGTTGCGGAGCCCAAATTCGAGGCGGAGAGCGCGGCGAGATCTGCGAACTATTTCTTCAATAATTTGGTGGGAGGATTCCTACGGCGTGCTGGGAATCGTGCAGGGCTAGCTAGGATCACTGTGCAATCTGACCGGTCTAGCTCGACGGGGTCACCTCGTCGTCGGCCAGCCTTGGGCTCCCTCCCCTTCCCCGTGGCCCTATCCCGGCTACAGTGCCGGCGAGGTCATTCACAGGGCGGCAGTGGTGCCCCCTCTGCGGCCAGCCATAAAGTTTGACGATCTTTCTCTCGCCCCGCAGCGGCTGGCTCCGTCATCGGGAATTCGTTCGGGACCCAGCGGAGCGGAGGTGGAAAGGCCGCCTCCTTTTTACTGCCTTGCCGCCATCTTTACTGGTCGTCTTTCTTTGGCTGCCTTTTGGTTCTGTGAACAGAGTTCGGTGTCGAACTCGGCTGGCAACTGTCACTGGCTCGGTACTCGCTCCTCCTCCGATCTCATTTACATTTAAGCACGAGGGGTGCGGTTGCTGCATTGTTCGTACTAGGCATCTTCTACTTGTTTGCTTCTTCTTGGGTTCCCTTCCCCGCAGCTGCTTAGAGAGAGGTTCTTGATTGATTTGTAGGCATTGCTCCGTGGAAGGTGATGATGTCGAGCTCTACCAAGCAGCAGCAGCTGCTGCTGCAGAGGAAGGGCAAGGCCGTCGCCGGGAAGGGCACACCAGCTGCTGCAGAGAAGGTGGTGGTGGCGGTGCGTGCGGCCATCCGGGAGATCTCCAAGACGGCCATCGTCTGGGCCTTGACGCACGTCGTGCAGCCCGGAGGCAGCATCATACTCCTAGTCGTCATCCCGGCGCAAAGCTCTGGTATGGTTTTCATTTCCTTGCAATGCTATGCGTCCTCTGTAAATGCAGTTTTGTTTGTTGCTGTGCTGTGTTGTGTTGTTTTGTGGGCTTAGATATGTGCATCCTGTAATCAAATGCACATAATCTTGCACAGTTAAATGCATGTGTGACTTGCCATCGTTGATTCCTGAAGTCTGCTCTTACCATTATCCCTCAACTTTTTGCACTTTGTTTGGTAGCTTCCCTGAGTTCCTGGTTGAGTTCTTCCCTGTGTTTTGTGTTAGTAGCCTCTTAAATGAACTATGGTTTTCCTCTGTTTCAGGCAGGAAATTCTGGGGCTTTCCGCTATTCGCGGGAGATTGCGCAAGCGGCCACAAGACAATGCTGGATCAAAAGTCAGACATCTCGGAGCTCTGTTCGCAAATGATGCTCAAACTTCGTGATGTTTATGATCCAAGCAAGGTTTGTAGTCAGAGTTCTTGCTTCTATACATCTTTGCTTTACTCCTATCAGATATACTTGCATGTTTTATCTTTGGCTATTGTTATCTGTGTAGATAAATGTGAAGGTTAAGGTTGTTTCTGGATCTCCTCCTGGTGTTGTAGCCGCTGAGTCTAAGCGAGCACAAGCAAGCTGGGTTGTGCTAGACAAGTAATGTTCGATGCTTTACTGTAATTTCATTCTGTACATTCTAGTCTCTTTTATACCCCATTTGCTTAAGGTGCCCATGCTGCTGCTTCTTAGGGAGTTGAAGCACGAAGAGAAACGTTGCGTGGAAGAGTTACAGTGCAACATTGTTGCCATGAAGCGCTTTCAGCCTAAAGTTCTCCGTCTGAATCTTGTGGGATCTCCCGATAAAGAGTCCAGAGGATCCTGTTCACTTTCACCAGTGTTGGATAGTCCTGTTGGTAAAACAGCAACTGATGTAAAAGAGCCACGGAGTTCAGTTCGAGGACCAGCTGTAACACCAAGTAGCAGCCCAGACTTAGAGACACCTTTCGGAAGTACTGAAGCAGGAACATCTTCTGTCTCAAGTTCAGATCCAGGGACTTCCCCATTTTGTGCTTCTGAAACAACTGGCTCTCTCAAAAAAGAGGCACATACAACAAAGGATAAGATCCAGATTCGGATGTCAACATTTCTGATACTGACAGTGAAACATTGAGCCCCTCAGCAGCCTTCTCACTTCAGCCATGGATGGTCGACATTCTACAGGGATCTGTATCCTCAAGATCACAAGGAAAACCTCCACGAAAAACTCGAACTGCAACAGCAGATACTCTGCTTGAGAAAATCTCGAAGTTGGATCTTTTGAATGAAATAAGTTCTATGAGGAGCAGATCAGACTTAAACTTCCGAGGAAATGTCAGGGATGCTGTTTCGTTAGTAAGGAGTGCACCTCCTGGGCCACCTCCGCTGTGTTCAATATGTCAGCACAAGGCACCTGTTTTTGGAAAACCTCCTCGGTGGTTTAGTTACGCCGAACTTGAACTTGCAACTGGTGGTTTCTCCGAGGCAAATTTCTTGGCTGAAGGTGGATTTGGATCTGTTCATCGAGGCGTCCTTCCTAATGGTCAGGCAATTGCTGTCAAGCAGCATAAGCTTGCTAGTTCCCAGGGTGATGTTGAATTTTGCTCAGAGGTAGAAGTTCTGAGTTGTGCACAACACCGTAATGTTGTTATGCTGATTGGTTTTTGCGTTGAGGAAAGGAGGCGTTTACTGGTTTATGAGTACATCTGCAATGGATCCTTGGATTCACATCTTTATGGTATGATCTTTTCTCCATCTTGCATTTATTTATAGAAAATATGGTCATGCTATGTATATTTCAGTGTGCAGACACTGGATTTAGTAGCTTGTGTACATGGCAATACATTGTTATTCTTTACTTGCATGTTGCTGTTCTGCCTTGTACAAGTAAAAATGTTGATGTTGCAGTGAATCGATCTTAAGTTATGCTTGAAATATCTTTCAGGTCGCAATAATAAAGAAACATTGGAGTGGGCAGCCAGACAAAAGATTGCTGTTGGTGCTGCACGAGGGTTACGGTATCTTCATGAGGAATGCAGAGTTGGCTGTATAATCCATCGTGATATGAGGCCAAATAACATCCTTGTCACGCATGATTTTGAACCTCTGGTACAGATTGCACCTGCCTATTGCAATTTAAGAATAAGTATCTGTGTCTGTTCATGGCATTAGATCTTTCCAGATACCATGTTGAATTTGCTTTCCTTATGCAACGATGAGCCATACTTCATATTGAACTGTGTTGGCAATAACTTGGCATATCCCACGACTATACTTTTCTGGACATTTTTAGGATCTTACCTAGTGCAAGTTTGATTGAACCACAACTGTTTTAATTAAATGTCCCTTGCTATATCTTACACACACTTTTTTATTAAATTCTTTCAGTATCCAATCTTATATTATGCAGGCCCACTGAGTTATAATTACATGATGGAAGTTATATTTTTCAATTATGTTCTGACAGGTTGGAGATTTCGGTCTGGCACGATGGCAACCTGATGGAGACATGGGTGTTGATACAAGAGTCATCGGCACATTTGGGTATATATTGAAATTTGCAAAATATCTCATCATAAGCAAATTTGAGCTCTCATTATTCTCAATGGCTCCTTTGCAGTTATCTGGCACCAGAGTATGCGCAGAGTGGACAAATAACAGAGAAGGCCGATGTGTACAGTTTTGGGGTTGTTTTGGTAGAACTTGTCACTGGACGCAAGGCTGTTGACATTAACCGACCGAAGGGCCAGCAGTTTCTAACTGAATGGGTGAGTTTCTTCAGTCCATATTTCCGGCGAGATAAGTTTTTTTTCCGGGATATTGTCATGCTTAAGGTTGCAAACTTGCAAATAATTAGAGATACTATTATCTCTTTGTCCCAAACTTACTGGCTGAGGGTTGAGAATTTGCTACACTAATTGCACTGCTATGTCAAAATTGGAGTACATGGATTGTGATTTGAGTATTAATGAAGTTTTTATTTATGACAGGCACGCAATCTCTTGGAGGAGCATGCAATCGATGAGCTGATAGACCCATGCTTGGGGGACCGCTACAGCGAGAATGAGGTCCGTTGCATGTTACATGCAGCAAACCTGTGCATACGACGTGATCCTCATTCAAGGCCTCGGATGTCTCATGTTAGTTCTTTCTGGGCTCAAAATTCAGTTCTCCTTCTTGATGTCCTTTGCTAAACTGAACCAATTCTTACCATATTTCGTATCTTTCAATTAGGTTCTTCGCTTGCTGGAGGGTGACATGGTTGTGGATTCTATCTCGGTGTCGGCCCCAAGTAGTGATTCTGGGAGCAGGAGCTGGCGAATGGCAAATGATCGACAGCACTATCAGGGCTACAGCAGCCCAGCTCGGCTAGATTCTCATCGAGTGGTTGATAGGAAACAACCTTACGACGCTTTGAGGGCATCCTGGGACCGAGACAAGAAGAGCATCTCCAACAGATATTAATGTTCTTCCCCAGAAGGAAACCTGCGAAATTTAGCAGCACTACCATGTATTATCCCCTCCCTCTTTCTCCCAGCCCCTCTACTTTGGGAGCAATCATAGGCCCAAAGCTTTTGCTGCTACCTTGTCCTGGTGTATAGTAGAAATGCCAATAGGTTTACAAGTATATTGAGCTCCGAGTTAGCTCTTGTTTTGTGTATCAGTCGAGAAAATGTGATCTGAATGTCATTGTTGCGCGAAAATCTCAGAGACTTACATTATATGCGCAAATCTGCAATGTGAGGCAACAGGCCAGTATGTGCGATCTCGATGTGATCTCCGCACTGTCGCCCGTACTGAACTTGGGGGCCGGGTATCGCCGCGCTGATTGTCTGTCCATCAATCATGTTGTGATGGTTTGTTGTACAAATAATCAGTTGGCGTTCAGCAATACCACATGGCATGAATAGTTGCCTCAGCACTACCGGGGAGGGGCCCTGAGCTGTTATGTTTGTGCATATGGCAACTAGAAAATCTTGGACGGAGATATGCGGCAGTGTGGCTGGTGGGGTGATCGATGCGTTGCTGTGCGAGTGTGATGCAAGTATGCAACTGTGGAAGGGTCTTCTTGTACTAGTCCCTGTGGACCAACGCTGCATGGGCCTGCATTTTACACATAAAATTGAGGGCCCTTGTGTTCAAAGATCCTGATCCATTTTTTTTAGTTTCCTTATATTTGCATTGTCGCGGACTAAATTGAAACACGTAGTAGTCGTCGAAATTGTTCGGTCGTTTCGGTGACGACAATGTACAGTGCTTGATTTTTTGTGCATTTTATGTCAACATACAGAAGTCAAAAGAAAGAGCATGTTATACAATGTATCATCTTACGGTATTATGTAAATCATTTAATGTCTGCATGCTACTAAAATTTATAGGTAACTAATTAGAAACTGTGTGATAAAAAAAAGACATCACGTACAATACACAGAATGTCTTATCTTTTTTACTAAGATATCGTTCGTGTACAACTGTTGCAACAACTATTATGTGTCGTGTAAAAAAAAACTATTATGTGCTGTCCCATGCCGTCCAACATTCGTAGGCCCAGTTCTTTTGAATCTTCTGAGCAGCTTCTCTGTGAAAATAAGATGAAGTCCAAAAGAACTGGTTAAGCCGCTTCCTGGAGGAGCTAGCTCCTTCGATGCCTTCACGGTGGAGAAAATCTCGCTGCCCCCTACTTCCCGCGCCAGCCGATGTCTTCCCGCGAGTGAATCGAAGCGTTATTTGGCCTTGCCCTTGTTGTACATCGAATTTACGGAGAACTGCCACCGCTTAGTACAGGGCGAACCCGATAGTTTATTTTCTTTCTTTTTCCTCTGCCGTCTCGCGAGCGTCTCTTTCCCGAGCGAACAGAAGAGCGAACCTAGGGTTCCTCTCCTGCCCGCCCGCCGCCTCCGCCCACCGTGTCGCCACGCCTTCCAGCATATCGTCGCCCCTGCTCCTCTCTCCGTCCCGGCTGGAGTCGACCTCGAACCCGACGGCGTCAGGTGCAGAGGCCTTCCGCCGGTGCCCCGCCTACCGCCGACCTTCCTCCCGCCGCCGACCTGCATCCGGCCATATCCACCGTGAAGGAATCCCCGACCTAGTGAAGGTACGGTCCTGGACCTGCTCCCGCCCTGTTTCGAACTCCATTCGTTTCTTGTTCATGTGTATTCTTGCAATAGCTTGTAGATTCGCTGCAATAGCTTGTAGATTCTTGCAATACCTGAGATTAATAGCTTGTAAATTGTTGGAATGACTTGTGAATTATTTTGGATGTGAGTTCCTACGTTTTTTATATGGGTCCAGCACCTTATATTGGATAGAATTCCTACTTATTGAACAATATTGTTATACACATAATCAGTAGATGGAGAAAGACAAATCTGCAAAATCTTTAAAATATCCAGAATCCTATTTTATTTTCTTATTTAGCAATTTATTTGACATTTGAAATATCATATGGTGATCATACATGCGAAAAAAGCATAAACGAACTCAAAATCTGTTAAGTTTGAGCATAAATCTATTAAAAGGGCGTTACATACTTTCCATCATACAACTCAGAAAATAAGTCAGGACAGTACAAAACCAAAAGAACTGGACCGCAATTTCTGTTTGGCTTAAAATTCACAGCTGCTTATTTGGACAGCTCTAATTAGGGTGGCTTATGCATAAGCCGAATGTCAAAAGAACCGGGCCATATTTCCCTTGCAGTTTCGTTGCAACAACTATTCATGTTTGCTGAAACAGAATTATATATGAGGCATCTTGGAACGAGTAGGCCGTAGTCGCCCTAGTCCCTACTGTACACTACGTACAACGGTGCGCTCAAAAGCTTCGTTGGCTGCTGCAGTACGGGTCGAGAAACGCCATGGCGCACAACAGTTGCGCACTGTGACCCTGGAGCTACGTATGCAGGCTAGAGGCAAATTTGACGAATTTAACCCTTTTTCGAAATCAATTCACGAAATGGACCCAAATTTAAAACATTTCACGATCTGACCCTTTCTCACGACGCCCGGCTCCGGGCGCCGTGCTAGACTGCACGACGCCTTGGTCCAGGGCGCCGTAACCGTGCCACGTCGGATCAGCTGGACCCACATCTTGTAAGTTCGGCGCCCCAGCCCAAGGCGCGTGCTGCTGACCACGGCGCCCCCAGCCAGGGCGCCGTGCCACCTAAAAAGCACAGCCCCGTCCCCGCCTCCACTCACCAGTTCTTTATTCCAGATCCAACCCGACGCTCTATCTCTCTCCCCCTCACGTGACCCACTCCATTTCCACTCAAATCCCACCGAATCGGAGGGATCTATCCGTGCAATTCGTGTCCTCTGCATTCTCCACGGTAAACTCCTTTGTTCCCCTCAATTTTGGCCAATATAAATTTTGGCATTTGATTGTATTGTGCAAATTCGGGGAAACCCTAAAAATGATTGTGGGAAGCAAAATCTTTAGGTCGGTGTTGATATTCGGGCCATAGGCTTTATGATTTATATGCCATGGTAATGGGTTATGATTTGTATGCCATGGCTAGGGATTTTGTAGGCCAAACCCTAACCCTAGAAAATGTAATGCTATGGTTTTTAGATGTGGTATGCCTAGTTCGGAATCGCGGTAATATAATCGTCGTTTTGATGGCCTTTTTTATATTTAGATGTCGAGAATCGTGAATGTTCATCATGTGGACTTCGCGGCTTTTTCGAAAGGAGATTTACATGAGCTTGACACGGAGGAGAAAGTGATTGTGTTTGACACTCTAGTCCTACCCTAGCCGATGTTGTGGAGAAGGTCCGTAGTGAGTTGAATTGGATGGACCAAAATGACGGAGTTCATTTGAAAGGAAGATACAATGTTGGGTATGATCATTACATTCGTTGGAAGATGATGACTCTCGACTCTGAGATTCGTTGGCAAGCTTATATGGAGGCTGTCTTTGCCTCACAAGACAAATCTCTAGAGTTATTTGCCACGAAGAAGGTTGGAACTCAATTGCACATTGACTTGAATCGGCCTAGTAGCCGGTTCAACATGAAGAACAACATGAGCCCCATGAGCCGGATTGGTATGAAACCACAATGAGCCAACCTACATTGAGCCAACCTCCATTGAGCCAACCTCCATTAAGCAACCCTCCACTGAGGCAACCCTCCACTGAGGCAACCTACACGGAGGAGAATGATGAGACTGCGGCTGACGAAACGGAAGGTGCTGATGCCGAGGGTGATGATGAGGAAGGTTATCTTAAAAATCATGATATTGGAGATGTTGAAGCCAATTGCTATGAAGAGGACATGGATCCGACTATTCCATATGGTCGAGCTTATGCATTGAACTCCGATGACGAAGGCCCGGATGAAGAGATTGACGAGGACGGGTTGACGGCTAAGGAAGCCAAAGCATTTATGAGCGCATATGGCCGGGATCATCGACATCGCTGTTTCGTGATCTAAGCCTCGCGGATGAGGCTATTGTTGATGGTGGCACAACAAAAATACTAGGCCCAAGGCCATATTCTCAAAAAGATATTGACCTACACATTCACGGGGTTAGCAAAGGAACCATATTCCAATGCTTCGAAGAACTACAAACTTGGCTTAAGGAGTATGCGGTGAAGCACCATCGACCATTTGTTGTTAGGCACTCAAACATGAAGGTTCGGTACACGGTTAGATGTGAGGACTTCACTAAATGTCCATGGATTGTCCGCGCAAGACCAATCAAAGGAGGGGACCAATGGAAGATTACAACTAGTGTGTTTACGCACACATGTGGTGGCAAGGATGTAGACAAGGAAAAAGTTAAAAACGATCACCGTCAACTGACCTCGGAGTTCATCGCTCACAAAATTACGGGTAGTGTGAAGATCTTACCGACGGAACCTATTAAGGCCGTGATAGAGTATGTGAACAAGCTATTCCATTACACGATAAAGTATGGGAAGGCATGGAAGGCCAAGCAAGCCGCCTTCAGGATATTGTATGGTGATTGGGAAGAGTCTTACAACCGCATTGGCATGGTGTTGGGAGCCATGGCGGCAACAAACCGGGGAATGTATTATGTGGTTGAGCCGAAAGGCACGCAAACTAGGACATATGAAGGTCAAACCGTCCGGGTTTTTGGGCGTGCATTCTGGACATTCGAGCCATGCATCAAGGCATTTCAACATTGTAGACCGGTTTTGTCTGTGGATGGGACATTCCTCACCGGCAAGTTCAGGGGCTGCATCATGGTCGCTATAGCGCATGACGGTGGGGATAGATTGGTGCCTTTGGCATTTGCTTTGGTGTCCGCGGAGAACAATGACAACTGGGAGTGGTTCCTAGGTCTAGTGAGGACCAAGGTTGTTGGACCAGAAAAAGAGATTTGCATCATCTCGGACCGCCACCAAGGGATACTAAATGCAGTGGAGATAGAAATTCCAGGATATGGTCGTGTGCACCATCGTTGGTGCATGCGACATTTTGTCTCAAACTTCTACAGGGCATGTGGAAGTAAGGAATTATCTGATGAGCTGAAAGATTGTTGTCTAGCCTTCACCGCTCGTCATTTCAAGAAATTGTATGACAAAATATTTCGTCTTACAACCCCCGGGGGTAAAGAGTTCCTAACTAGGAACTTCCAGGATAGAAACAAGTGGTCACGTGCCTATGACTCTCAAGGCATGAGGTATGGTGACATGACAAGCAACATGGCCGAATGTTTCAACAAAGTTCTGAAGGGTGTGCGTGCGTTGCCAGTGTCTGCAATTCTCGAATATACCTTCATAAAGTCAAATGAATACTTCTTGCAATGGAGTGAGGTCACGGCTAAGCTAATAGCTGGGGATAACAAAAGAAACAAGAAATATGACTATCCACCGAAGATCGACAAGTGGATGGTATATCAGAAAAGGAAGGCTGACACGCTTGAGGTACAAGAATTTGAAAACACAGAGTTGGTTTATGAAGTCCACGAGCCTCGAGGAATCACTCGAGGTGGTGTCCAATATGGAGGTTGCTCGTTCAAGATTTATTTGACACAAGGCGAGTGTTCATGCGCGAGACCAACGTTTACCATCTCCCTTGCTCACACATGTTGGCGGCAGGACGATTTAGGAAAGTGGGCTACGAAATGTCAAGTAATATTAGGATGCACGAGCATAGTATTGAGGCTGTTAAGGCCACTTGGGCATCGAGGTTCGAACCCTTTCTAGACCCATCGGTTTGGCCGGTTTATGAAGGTCTTGCTCTATTCCCTGATCTGGCTACAAAGGTGGATAAACCTGGAAGACGACATACAAAGCGTTTCAAGAATGACATGGACGATTGGGGCGGTGGTTACAATCGCGAATGGGGCAACCAACATTTCGTAGAGCCTACACAAGAACAGTACGAGAGTGGTACTAGCAGGAGAAAGAAAGCAAAGGGAAATGATGGTGGAAGTACAAGTCAACCAGTTGGAGACGCAAGCCAACCAAGCGGTGGTCGCATGGTAGGGGCCATGGTCGTGGTGTGGCAAGTGGTCGTGGCATACCAAATGTTGCCAATGTAAGCGGCCATGGTCGTGGCATACCAAATGTTGGCAATGTACGCGGGCATGGTCGTGGCATACCAAATGTTGGCAATGTAAGCGGGCATGGTCGTGGCATACCAACTGGCAATGAGAGCGGGCATGGTGGTGACATACCAACTGGTGTACCAAGTGGTGGTTACCGACGTGCGGGCATGCCATATTGGTTAGGATTTCCACCAAATCGTAGAGGTGGTTTTAGGGGTAGAGGTAGGGCGTAAACAAGGTAATAACTTGCATCTACTACTTTCAATTACTTTTCAGTTGAGTTACTTATTTGAAAGTAATGTCCTTTTTTTTCTCCCAACTAAGTTTGAACTTGCAATTTGTAGGCATGGACTGTTCTGATCTGGATGCGAAGCCGATGGCATGGCAGCACAGCGTTGACACTACCGGAGGGCATGAGGCACCGAAGTGTTGGTGCGGTGACATTTGCAAGATGAAGCAATCCAGTGATTGGGACGAGACGAGAGGTCGGAGATTTTGGATGTGTCCCAACTATGCTTGGGACAAGCCCAAGCCAATAAAAAGCAAGCCAAAGTCAACAAAAAGCAAGCGGAAGGCTCCAGTAAATATGGAGCGCCCGCGGGTACATGTCTCCTCTTACAAATAACTAACCTCTATTGTTTTCAAATTCTAACTCATTATCGTGTTTGTAGTCGCCTCCGCCTATTTGCAAGTACTACCGGTGGATAGACTCCGAGCAAAGCAGGCTCTACAAGAGCGAGGTCACAAATATGGTCAACAAATCGTGGGAGCGATTCTGGGAGAAAGATCGTGAGGAGGAGCGGGCCAAAAAGGTGATGGAGCAAGCTGAGAGGGACGCAATGCAGGCTGAGAAGGAAAAGAAGCTTCGCGAGAAGGAGAGGCATGAAAAGACTGAAAAGGCTCTTGTTGCAAGATTGGCTTGGGAGGCGGAACAAGGTGCAAGGGCGGGAATGAAGAAGATGATAGACGCCATGAGAGGGCTCGCCGTGCACGAGAGGAGGAACAAGAGGAAGAAGACCCGGCGAAGCGCAAGGGCAAGTATCCCCGTTGGACTCAATAGAATGTTAGAACATTCAACATTCTATTCGTCCGAAAATTGTAGCGAACCTAGAAACTATCCGAACAAGTCCTATGTATGTCCTAAATGTGTACTCGCCCTTATGGCCTACTGATGTATGTCAAGAACAAGTCCTATGTATGTCATAATTTTCTGTGCACATTTGTTTGCTGATAATTTTCTGTGCACATTTCCAACAAACGTATGACTTCTTAAGTTTTCTGAAGACTGAACACACGACGCCCTGTGTGGGGGCGTTGTGTTCTATAGTACGACGCCCCGAGATAGGGCGCCGTGCTTCTAGGCGCCTGGAGCTCTGCGCTACCCCCGGGAAATATCCGAGGTGAAACAGAGAGCACGCAGAGGTTTCCCCGGATACGATAGTATGGCGCCTTGGACGGGGGCGTCGTACTTATGAGGACGGCGCCCCGGGCCGGGGCGTTGTGGTCTCCAGATTTCTGCACCAATTCCGGGCAACATCCGTGGAGAAACTGAGGGCGCGCGGAGCTAGACCCGGAGCTGAAAGAACGGCGCCCTGACATGGGGCGCCGTGTTATCTAGCACGGCGCCGCGGCATAGGGCGCCATGCTCGCAGAAATCACAGGTTTTGCTGGCCCAGATTATTACCAGATTTCGTGTGCGCATTTCAGACATTTCAAAAACAGAAAATTTAAAAGGAAATAAGAAGTCTATACCAAAAGGACATAGGATTGTCTCTACCATTACACAAATCAAACGACATAGGATTGTCTCTATCATTACACGAATAAAAGGACACATGATTGTCTCTAACTCAAACTAGTCCGAACTGGCGTCGGACATCTCACCCTCGTCGTGATCTTCATCATCATCTCCCCTACCAAAGGGCGGTGGAATACCAACGAAACCATTGAAGTCATCTTCTTTGAGAGGCGGCATCTCGAAATCGTCGACGTCACTTGCTGAAAGGTAGCCCATTGAATCAAATGGAACATTGTTGAAGCCACGTTGCGTACGGTGTGACACCCCTCCCTGGCACATATCACCAGAGAGGCAGTCGTTCCGTGCGCCATCCCAAGATAACTGGCCGCACGTCACAACAGTGTAACATAATGGAAATCATTACACAATCAGGCACATCAGTGCTACAAATGGTTTACAAGGCCATCAAGGAATGACGAAATATCAATCTCAGCATGGCATGACATAGAGTTTTAACTGGCAGCGGAAGACATATGAGAGGCTACGGCTTGGAGCGGCTCCACTCCACATGTTCTTGCTGGGCTACTGATCCTAGCACGCTCTTGCTCCATGTCCTTGCTAAGGTAGAAGATGAATCCTCGACAAAACCTGGCCACAATCACAAGGCCCGTGAGTACATTATTATGCACTCAGCAAGTATCGTCCCTCACCCCAAACAATCCAACAATCATGCAACAAGGTATACACTGGAAATAGACTCCTAAACATGGCAAGGTGTAATCTAGATACATGACAAAAAAAGTAGCATGGCATTGACAACCAAACATGTTATAAGCAAGCAACGGGGTATCACCAGTACAGAGTCCAAGCCAGGTGGGGTTGGATCGTGCACCGGCAATCATACAACGAGCTTACCTGTGATGAGAAAACGGGGGTACCAAGTGGGTACCAAATAATACACAACATCACCTGTGATCACTGCTAGGCCCACTGGCCTCATCATTTCACTCTGGGCACGCACGGTTGATGTGGGCTCTGGCCTAACTATAGGCTTCCCAACGCATCACACCACCATCCCTAAACTTGGTTCACGATCACATCTCAAGTAACATTCCCTGCATCATCTTATTGTTCAATTAATGAAATCAGGTTGTTCATCTTACTTTCAAACCGAACTTATGTTTAGCCTCCTGACTCGACAAAGACAATAGTGTGACCGACACTGAACTGTTGTTCCATAACCTTGGAACTAGGCTAGACATCCAGATTTGACACTCTCGAGAGGTTGCAATTACCACCCACCTGAGGGCACTACACTGAGCCGGTACTTTAGGACATCATCCTTAAGGCGAACTCAGCAAGATACACTCACCCGACCGTTCACGCTACCAAGACACTCCCTGTATAGCCACCGACATAACTCTATGCCTTATGCAGAAGTGAATCTGGCACGTCCCCAACCCATGAGCGACGCCTAGCTCCGGAACCTTCGCAAGACTAGCCCCGACCAACTATGGTACCGACTAGACTTGCCAAAAGGGTGGCATCAAAGGAGGCTCGATAGGATTACGTAGGTCAAGGCCCGCCCATGTGAGCGACAGGGGCTGTGCTTTTGATGTTCAGATTAGTGGCACTATGGACTGACCCTATCGAAGTTTGGAGGGGTGTTTCATTTAATCAAGTTCATCACAACAAGTCCAAACAACGGGGATTAGTCCAACATAATAATCACGATATCAATATCATATATCAACAACAACAAGGCATTAGCAACATAATACTTGCATGCATAGATAACAACATAACGATAATAATAATACCCGGGTGACTGTGGCGGGCAACCCGGCCGGTGTCACTCGGGGGTTAGTGTTCACAGAATAATAGCATAATATTTCAAACGGATGACGGTGGCGGGAGACCCGGCCGGTGTCACCGTAAAAGGATGAACCGAAAAGCACTCATAAGAATGAGAGAGCATCCATTCCACTCGAGGGTTATCTCGACGTGGTGTCAGCAATCTCGGCAAAAAGAACCAAATGGAAAGTCAGCTCCCAAGCGTCGTAGTCCGGGTGGTCTATGCCAACCATATTTGACGGAGGGACAAGGCAAATAACTCTTTTGGCAAATGCCCCCAACTCCGAGGATCATAAGACGACATTCGTCCGCTCCTCACCTCGGCGAAGAAGAAAGAAGCAAACAAAGCCCCGCAAGCACGAGACGCACAGTTGTAATAATTCTCCCATTCCTTTGACTGAGGCGGTACCACCGGCCATTGTCTCGGGAATGTGAGTGATGCACAGATAAGCAGTTATGAAGTAGTGCAATAACTTAAATGCAATATGGCATACATACAACAATACAAGGTTCATATAAAATATGGACAGCATACAGACATGCAATGATAATAGCAGACATACATAGCAATCGAACAGAAGACAGACTTAAAATATAACAGTAGACAGACATAACACACGGCATGACATTAAGCAAACAAACAAACATTGCGGGACTGATCACAACAAGGGTTTAGCTTGCCTTCGAAGACGGGTTTCCGACGGTTCGGGGAAGTCTCGGACTTTCCGCGGGGTAGACCCTCGAAGGGGGACCTAAACACGGGGTGCGATATAGCACTTAAAATACAGCCCCAAAATAAACTATTCTCAAAATGAAAAAGGACAGCACCACTAGATCGAGCTCTCAAAAATATGAATTTAAAAATTTGAATCACCTCATTTGGAGCTACGGATCAAAAGTTACGGCTGTGCGAAGAATAGCTATTTGACGCACGCGCGCGGTGGATAGCTATCCGCCGCTGAAGGCTGGGCAGGTTGCGTCTTCCAGAGAAATACGCGTCCCGAACCGGAAAGCGTAAAGCACAGAATACGCCTTCGCTTGAGGCAAGCGTAAACCTGGAAAGACGCTGATCGGTTCACTATAGTCTTTCTCCCAGCTTGCTTTTGCTCACGTACGGGAGGTCGACGTCGCCGACGACCGCCGGCGACGGGCAGCCCGGCGAGGCTAGCCGAAGACCGCGGCGTGCTGCAGGAGCTCCGCCGTGCTCGGGGATGGGTCGAACGTGCCGAGGGAAGGCCGGGGCGTGAGGCGCGCGAGCTCAGCTTCGCGGCCATGACGGCTCCTCACGGGTGGCCTCTGGCGCCGGTCGCCAGGGAGGCGAACTCGCCGACTGGCGGCGGGGATAGGAAGGCAGCGGCGTACCGTGGCCAGGGGAGGGCTAGGGACCAGGGGGAGAGCTATGGGTGCAGAGCTGCCGTGTGCTCCGAAGCTTCGGCCATTGCGGCCATTGCTCGGGCTCGAGCAACCGAGCACCCCTCGATCTTTCTGGCTGCGCTAGGGGGGTGGAGAGGGAGTGAGGTGAGCGAGTTGTGCTTCTAGGGAGGGCTCGGGGTGGTCTTTATAGGCCAGGGAGAGGGAGAGTTAGGTCGGGGACCGTTGTGGCCATTGATGGCGTGGAGGTCATGGGTGATGTTGCTCCGGCCACAGGGGAGGGATAAGGGGGAGGAGAGGATAAGGAGGCCGTGCTGGATGTACAGCGGCGCATGTGGCGGCACTGCTGCAGAGGATAGGGCTGGGGCTGGGGTTTGCACTGTGTCATGCCGACATCGGCATGGCCAGAGCGTGACGTGAGCGGCGTGGTTCGCGTTCCCGATGACTCGGGGCACGGAAAAGAAAAAGGATCGCGTCACTACGCTGCACTACTACTACAAACATCACACAGCAAGCAAAACATCAAATTGGGACACAAGGCCAGTGCAAAGTTTTGAAAATCTCAAATGCCCTCAAGGTGTTCGATGCAGAGAAAAGGGACTTCCTATATCCCAATGGAGCTGGGATTTTTGCTGGTGGTGTTCTACTGGTATGTGAGTAATGTGGTCCAGTTTCCCTCAATTTGGAGAAAGTTTCCTGTGTAAACATTTTTGGGTTTGGAAAAAGGCAGAAGGTGTTCGATGGGTGTCCTACAAGAAGAAGTTGATCCAAATGATCCCAAATTTCTTGGGGTGGCTTATAATGGGATATGAAACACTTCCTCAGGTGGACAAGATTTATGGTGGAGTGGAAGTAGGGTTTTGGATTAAATGGCCCGGTAGTGGCAGATTTAGTAATTTCCTCAATCTAAAAAGTTGCATAGGTCATGGCGATGTTCATGCATATATGGGATATACATGATGATAGGTGTCTCTAGGATTTTTGGCGGAATTTTCTAAGCAAGATAAAGGAGAGTTTCTTTGGAGAGGCGAGATACCGGTTTTTGTTTCCTATAGAAAAGGCATTAAGGTTTTATAAAGAAAACCCTAATGAACAGAATCAAAGGTGATCAGAAATATTCAGAGAATATTTCTGGGGTTGGGACAAAGAGAGATACATCAATCACCAAAAGTTCAAATGAGTTTTGATAAAATCCAGAGAAATCCGAGTAAAAGGGTTTTCGAAATTTTTTAGTTCACCCCTTTTTCAGAAAAACCGGTTAGTGAAAATCGGGGTGTTACATACGGTCATCTCGAAACTCCCGTAAATGCTTCTTTTGTAGAGCATGCATCTTATGGCTCTGCACATTCGTTGCTTTGCACATGGACCATAAGTTAGTGAAATAGTTGAGTAGCCCGCTCGTACTACCTTCTCCCCTAGTGGATGATGCACCCATTCCAACATTCCTTGATGAGGAGTTGGCGGTGGACTTCTTGCGCTTAACCAAAGGTTGGTACGGACGATGAGCAACAATTTCCGGAAACAAATCCATAAGGAGCGGTGTCTTGTTGTATTCAGGTTGGTCCTTCACATACTTGATGAAGGCGTAGATGTAGGGTCCATAGCATAGAGATCGGCGGTTTATGACAACCTGTCGCATAGTCTCGTACATCCATTGCATCACATCAATCTCACCATCATGATGGCGCGCTTGGTACAATAGTTGGATCACATGACCGCGAACTTTTCCAAAGTCGCCGGCCTTTGCACAAATGGTGACATTGAGAAGCTTCATGAAGTAATAGTATTTTTCCCTCAACCCAACAATATTACCAATCTTGCGGTAGCCTTTTGGATACATACTCTTGAGGCAGTTTTTGCTTGGAGGAACACCTTTCCCGTAACATTGAATACCATTTCCAGCCTCATATTGTTGTTCATATTTCATGGCCTTCACAAAGTGGATGAAAGGGGCACTAAACATGTCGTTGCCGGTCATCCACTTCAATGTTTTCACCTTGTCCTCCACAAAGAAAACGGTTGCGTAAAACTGTTTCACAACCTCCACATTGTAATCTTGTTTGAATTTCATGATCTTGTCAACACCCATTCTCTCACATAGGCCCTTCACATTGGCAAACACAGACTCATTTTCCTGAATGTACTCAAAGTCCACGTACTTATGTTCCACAACCTCCTTGCTCTTCTTTTCAATAACAACATTATATATGTCAGCTTGTTGTCTACTCCAAAAACGCTTATCACCAACTTTCTGTCTTCCCGACATGTAGGGATCCACCTTCATTCTTGTCTCAATCCATTATTTCTGACCCATGGTGATGAGATCGTTAACCTTTGCCTTTCCTTTAAGAGATTTTGCCTTTTTCGGAGTGATGTTTGACGGACTAGAAGAATTGGCCGCACGCTTCCCACTTGCATTGCTAGAAGCATGCGTTCTTCCCATTGTCCTACAAAAAATTTAGACATCAATTTCCGTAATAAGCAAGAGAGAGCTAATTGACAAACAACAAGAAGACATGACACAAATTGCATAAATTGCATCAAATTAGAAGGTTCACGTGGATACAAATTGCATCAAATCATGACACAAATTTTCCCATAGTAGGGTTCACGAGGATACAAAATTGAAGGTCCACGTGGATACAAATTGAAATAAAGAAGGTTCACTAGGATAAAAGGTTCACGAGGGTACAAATGCGAGGCATAGTTCAAAGTTCGACATAATGGAGTACAAAGCAAAGTTCGTAACATTCAAAGGCTTGAGCAAGGTCGCTTCCCCTTCCTCTTCCTTTCATCTTCTTTTTCCTCTTCCTTCTCCCTTGCACGACGAGCCTCACGAAGCACCTTCTCGTTGAATTGCTTCTTCTCCCTCTCTCTCCTTGCTTTCTCCACAAGACGTGACTTGCGCCATCTCTCTTCGAACAAATGTTGAGCTTCTTTCTGTCTCGCTAACCTTTCATCCTCGAGCCTCTTCTCATATGCTCGATACTCACGCCTCATCTTTTCATTTTCCTATCTCTTAACTTCTTCCTCCTCTTCTTTCTTCCTCCTCGGCTCGGCAGCCTCCTTCTCTCTCACCTTCCTCGCAGCTTGCTCCCACCACCCCAACCTATCACCTTCATCTTCTTTGTCCTCCTCCCACTTCTTTGTTGCCTTGTTCGGTTGGGAAGCGGCCATTGCACTAGGGTTACCCAATTTTAGCCATTTTAAACCAAATCATACTTCTAGGGTTTCCCCAATTTGAACAAGTGCGAATGAATTAACCAATAAGAAGAGGGGGAAAAGAGTGCATACCTTGAGAAACTGCAGGGGCCTAAATCAGGAGACAAGGACGGGATTTGAGGCCAGGGGCGAAGATCAAGGCCAGGGAAGGGCGGCGCTCTCTGTTCGTCAGGAGACAAGGAGAACGATGATGGCTTTCTGGATGCGAGCGAGCTGGGGATAAATAGGGCTCCACGGCGCCCTGGGGCGGGGCACCATAGTGATCAGCACGGCGCCCCGTGGTAGGGCGTTGTGCTTTCATGTACGACGCCCCTGTGTAGGGCGCCGTGGTTCTGGGCAGTGCTGGACCAAAATGCCAGGTTCTCTCTGTATGGGGTTCTGGAGAGTAAAATTTCTGGAAAATCCCAGAACACAAATAAACAAGTTCAACGAAACAGATAAGACACGCATATTTCATGCTACTGGACAAATAAAGGTTCATGCTACTGGACAAGTTCATGCTACTGAACACAAATAAACACAAATAAAGGTTCATGCAAGTTCTTCTAACTAGTTCATGCTACTGGACATTTCACTTCAGTTCTTCGTCTTCTTCTTCTTCTTCTTCTTCTTCTTCTTCTTCTTCTTCTTCTTCTTCTTCTTCTTCTTCTTCTTCTTCTTCTTCTTCTTCTTCCGAACAGTCAGCTTCCTCCTCTTCCCATCTTCATACATAGCGGGAGTAAATATTTCCTCTCTTCTTGGTAGGTCTCTTCTTGGACAGGGAGACGCTCATGCTCTCTCTTGTGCTCACGTCTAGCAACCATGTCCTTGAACACATTGATGTGGCTCATATGCTTCTTTGGCCAATTCTTTTCACCTTTCGTCCTCTGTTTGTCCATCCTACATGTCAAAATCCATACATGTTAGTACTAAACACTAAAACAACTGCAAAACGATGGAGTAAGCAATACAAAGCACTTACCCATGCAGTTCCAGACTTGTGTCGATATATTCTGGTGGAGTAGTTTGATAAAATCCAAATTGTCTCATAACCCGGTTTGGAAGGTGCCACTCGACTGCATAGAAACAAATCAACGGGCAAATCATATGCCACAGATGTTGTTCCGCTAGACACGCCGGGTTCAAAGCGAATCTACATTCGCTTGCGCCTATCTGACCGGACGGTCCATATGGCTCCCAGATCACCTGTGCAAATATCTAAATTAGCAGTCTACTTACAGATAGTAAAAAACGAAAGGACCCATGTAAGAAAGATAAATGGTCTTACATATTCAGCCTTCAATGTATCCAACTCTTGGATGTAGTGGATGTACATTTTCTGTGAGGCTCCGAAATCACGGGTAACATGGTCCCAAGCATAGACCATTGTAGGCCAACGAAGGTCATCATCGTGATCATCCCATGGGCCATACTTGTCATCGTTAGGTGGTCTCCCTACAGGCAAATGCTCCCAACTCCAGATGGATAAGAGCAACATGCAACCACCGATATTGCATTCTCCCACTTTGCCACTCCTACGCACTTTGCCACCCCTACGACACGCCTCGTCCAACTGCACACAAAAGATGATGAGGTACAATTAGATACAATGTAATTCTGCTAAGAATGCAATACCGTAAAGAAACTAGGCATGTTCGTTTACCTGTCGATACAAATAAGCTAGTGTGGCCGTACCCCAACTCCATTTGTAATCCCAAACAGCAAACAACTGAAGCCACATAAAAGGGGCGTTCCTCCCACTGCTGTCCGCAAATAGAACACGGCTGATAACGTACCACATGTATGCCCGGGCATGCTGCTGAACCCCTTCAGAATCCTCGTCCAACTCAGGTGGGCACACTGCAAAATTCTCAGCAATCCAAGAAAAGGAGGCACCCGCAGCTACACCTTTCTTCGGCTCCGGCGCCTTCCCGAGTAAGCTAGTCATAATTTCTACCCATCCAGCAGATTCGGTGCTCCGGCACACGGGATCTCCAGCGATGGGAAGTGCCAGGATCATTGCAACATCCTGCAAAGTGACGGTCATCTCCCCACATGGCAAGTGAAAGGTATGTGTCTCCGGACGCCACCGGTCAACCAGTGCGGTGAGAGCACACGGGTTCATCTTCGGCATCCCACGAGAAACGATCTGTACCAAAGGGAGAAGCCCGGTTTTCTGGATGTACTTCGTGTATCTCTCATCATACTGCATCTTTGGGTGCTTGGCACTAACAGGACCGTCAACTCGGGAGCTCCGCAAGTGCAGGTGGGGTAAAGCACTTCTTGCTCCGCCAGAGCATAGGCACGGTGGTCCTTGTCATATGCACCTTGTAGAAGAGAGTACCTCGACATCCTGCAAAAAAAATATATAAGCATTGTAATATAGATTTTAACATACACGAATAACCTAATGTACACATATAAGGTACTGCACTGACAAAAAATAAGCTACTGTCAACTAGTGTACTAACAAAAAAATAGGTGCTGTGCAACAATAAGCTACTGTACAAACACAACATCAAACTAATCCGAACAACTAACCTTACACTACACAAATTATCTATTACTACACAAATCAAACTAGCTACTACTACACAAATAAGCTACAGATCAAATCCTACAACAACATCACAGTTACAAATAACATCAAAATCAAAATTATCTTAGGCTTACAACACAACATCAAACTAATCCGAACAAGCAAAATTGAACATTACAATGATAGTAAATTTCCATACTAATTTGGCTACAACATACAGAACACAACATCTAAACTAAATCCAACAACTATATCTAACTAAATCCAACAACTATATCAAACTATATCCAACAACTATATCAAACTATATCCAACAACATACTAATTTGGCTAGGACCACAATGTTAGAAATCAGAGGTGAAATAGAGCATACCTTCACCGAGATGGGGGCGACCACGGCGGGGAGGGGCTTCTGGTGAAAGGGGCATCGGAACCACGAGAGAGAGCGGGTCCCCGGTCACCCGACCTCCATGGTGGTGCTGCTTGGCTTGCCGTGCACGGAGAGGTGGCTGGGGGGTACCGGCGGTGGGCTAGGGTTGAGATGGGCGGGCTACGGCGCCACGAGACGGGAGCGGGGGAGCGGCGGAGGCGGAGGTCGCGAACGGCGGCGACGGGGGCGAAGGTCGCGAGCGGCGGCGGCGGCGGCGGCGGGGGCGGAGGCGGATGTCGCGAACGGCGGCGACGGGGGCAGAGGTCGCGAGCGGCTAGGTGGGAGAGGAACTGCTCAATCTGGGCTGGGGCTCGCCTGGGTTAACCCTAAGTGGCACGGCACCCTGGCTGGGGGCGCCGTGGTCAGCAGCACGGCGCCTTGGGCTGGGGCGCCGAACTTACAAGATGTGGGTCCAGTGATACGTCTCCAACGTATCCATAATTTCTGTTGTTCCATGCTTATATTATACCATTTGCTACATGTTTTATATACACTTCATATCACTTTTATGCATTTTCTGGGACTAACCTATTAACAAGATGCCACAATGCCAGTTCCCTATTTTCTTCTGTTTTTGGTTCCAGAAAAGTACTTCTGCGAATATTCTCGGAATTGCACGAAACAAAAGGCCACGTCCCTATTTTTCCAACACGTACACGAAGTCCGAAGGAGAGACGAAGAGGAGCCAGGAGGTGGCCAAACCACCTGGCGGCGCGGCCCCACCTCCTGCCGCGCCAGCCTATGGTTTGGCCCCCTCGGGACTCCACCGACGCCGCCCCTTCGCCTATATATTGCCTCAGATGCGAAAACCCTAAAAATACCAAGCCAATTTCCACGAAGAGTTCCGCAGCGCCGCCGCCATCGACGACAAGTTTTGGGGGATAGAATCTCTGTTCCGGCACGCCGCGGGACGGGGAATTGCCCCCGGAGTCATCTCCATCGACACCACCGCCATCTTCATCGCCGCTGCTGACTCCCATGATGAGGAGGGAGTAGTTCTCCCCCGAGGCTGAGGGCTCTACCGGTAGCTATGTGGTTCATCTCTCTCTCCCATGGTGTGATCTTTATGTGATCATGTGTATTGCTAGTATCGCTGAATACATTAATAATGTTTATGCTACTCAAGTGATTTTGTCTAGTTTCTGGAGTCATTGTGACAACACGGTATCAAGGTGACAGTGTGGGTACTTGTGTGACTCTATGAATAATTTAGACATTTATCATGGCTTATTCTTGGGAATTGTGGTGTTTGTTTACTCAGACTTTGAGGTGTGCTCTTGCAGCCCTACGCATAGTACTCTTGCTTCATCAAGAAGGAGAATAATCCCGAGTAGTATTTACTTGTGTTCAGTTGTGCTAATCTAGTTGAATATGTAGATGTTACTCTTTATCTATTATGCACTCTAGAGGTTACTTTAATATGAACTCCGGTACTCTCCACGGTGTAAAGGTGACAGTGTGTGCACCGTGTGTGATTCCTTTATGACGTTGTGGCGCTTGTTTACTCCGGCTTGAGGTGTGCTTTTGTAGCCCTACACAATGAATGGTGTTTGTTATCCAACAAGAGAGTGTTTAAGAGTAGCTTTTACTTATTCAGTTATGAGATCATTGTTGAGAGTGTCCACTAGTGAAAGTATGATCCCTAGGCCTTGTTTCTAAGCATTGAAACACCGTTTACATCAAGTTCTGCTACATGTTTGCTTGCTGCCATCTTTATTTCAGATTGCAGTTACTACTTATAATCATCCATATTACTTGTATTTCACTATCTCTTCGCCGAACTAGTGCACCTATACATCTGACAAGTGTATTGGGTGTGTTGGGGACACAAGAGACTTCTTGTATCTTAATTGCAGGGTTGCTTGAGAGGGATATCTTTGACCTCTACCTCCCTGAGTTCGATAAACCTTGGGTGATTCACTTAAGGGAAACTTGCTGCTGTTCTACAAACCTCTGCTCTTGGAGGCCCAACACTGTCTACAAGAATAGAAGCGTGTGTAGACATCAAGCTATTTTCTGGCGCCGTTGCCGGGGAGGTAAGTGTTGGAAGGTATCTCCTTTAGATTCTGCAATTATTTCTTTTTGTTTCTTGTTTTTATTTTCACTAGTTAGGCTTAATGGAAAACAACAAAAAAATTAGAGATCTTTATGAACTTTATATTGAATTAGGACATGATGCTTTTGAAGAGAAAATTAAAAAACCTATGGAGGCTTGTTTGCATGATGGTAGCAATGGTATTACTATAAATTCTTTGAACACCATTATTGCCAATGCTATGGAAAAGTCTAAGCTTGGGGAAGCTGGTTGTGATGAATATGATATTTTTAGTCCCCCAAGCTTTAAGGAGGAAATTTGCTTTGATGATACTTTGCCTCCAATATATGATGATTATAATCATTGTGATATTTTCAGTCCACCTACTATTGAGGATATAGTTTATGTTGATTATGATATGCCTCCTATATATGATGTTTACAATGATGAATATGATATTCTCAGTCCATCTACTATTGAGGATAAAATCATTTTGATTATTCTATGCCTCCTATTTATGATGATTACAATGATGGATGTGATACTTTTACTCTCACTATTACTAATGATAATGTTCATGCTTATGTGGAGAGTAATGATACTTTTATGCATGTGGATCATGATAAGAATGCTTATGTGATAGCTATATTGTTGAGTTTATTCATGATGCCGCTGAAAATTATTTTGAGAGAGGAAAGTATGGTTATAGAAATCTTCATGTTACTAAATTTCTTCTCTTTATGATGAATGTTTTGAGCTTTCTCTTGATTTGCTTTTATTTGCTGGGTACTTTAAGACCTACTGGTCCTTATGAGAGAGGGAGACACGATTTCATATATCACAATAATATTAAGTCTTCTCTCTTTATGTTGAAATTTTTGAAGTTACACTTGTTTTGCTTTCTATGCTAGTCACTTTGTTCTTCATTGACTTGTTTTCTTACAAGACTCCTATGCATAGAAAGAGTGTTAGATTTAAACATGTTTTATATATGCTTCTTGATGCTCTCTTTTATGTTTCAACTCTCATCTTTATGTGGCATCATAAAAATCACTATGCCTAGCTAAAAGGCTTTAAAGAAAAGCGCTTATGGGAGACAACCCATCGTTTTTATTTGCTGTTATTTTTTTTTCTTTGAGTCAAGGAGTTTTGTACTTCTGTAGCAACTCCTTTGTATCTTTATTTTATCGCATTGTTGTGCCAAGTAAAGTTCTATATTGAAAGTTGATGCAAGATTTGGATTTCTGCGCAGTAACAGATTTTTAGCTGTCACGAATTTGAGCTTTTCTCCCTGTAGAAAATTCAAAAATTCTGAAAAATCACGCATCTTCCTGAGATATGTACGCAACTTTCATTATTTTGGCCAGATCCATCTGAGCAACTTAAGTGCCTCGAAAAAATTCGTCATTCAGACTGTTCTGTTTTTGACAGATTCTGCCTTTTGTTTTGCATTCGCTCTTTTACGATGTTTGTGTGGATTTCTTTGCTCCACAAAGCATTGGTGGCTGTAGCTAATGTCCAGAAGCTTTGGGAATGATTGTTCATTACAGAATATGAGAATTTTTGATTATGCACTAACCCTCTAATGAGAACTGTCTTGAGTTTGGTGTGAAGGAAGTTTTCAAGGATCAAGCGAGAAGGGTGATATTATGTGATCAAGAAGAGTGAAAAGCCTAAGCTTGGGGATGCCCCCGTGGTTCATCCCAACCATATTCAAGAGACTCAAGCGTCTAAGCTTGGGGATGCCCAAGGCATCCCCTTCTTCATCAACAACTTATCAGGTCATCTCTAGTGAAACTATATTTTAATTCTTTCACATCTTATGCGCTTTACTTGGAGCGTCTGTGTGCTTTTATTTTTGTTTTTGTTTGAATAAATTCGGATCCTAGCAATCCTTGTGTGGGAGAGAGACACGCTCCGCTTTTTCATGTGAATACTCATGTTCTTCACTTATATTTGTTGAGTATTCTTAACTAGCTACTGCAGTGCTTTTAGCTCCTGTTTTTCATGCATCTCTTCGAGCTGTTAGCACTTGTTTATAAATACTCTCTTGCTGCATTATATTATCATTTGGAGAGTTTATGTTTAAATAAATTGATTGGTGTTTGTTTGGAAGAAAGAAAATGCTACATGTAGTAGTTGGTATTGGAAAAGACATATGCATTCTTGTAGATCATTGTCTTGTTTCGATTTGATGCTTTGCAATTGTTTTGAGCTCTCAAGTAGATCATGTTTAAGCTCTTGCATCATGTAGTTAAAGCCTAGTAGTGGAGAACTACCGTAGAGCTTGTTGAGACTTGGGATGCATATTTGTTCTCTCTAAGGTCTAGATATTTTCTGGTAAAATGTTTGAGCAACAAGGAAGACAGTGTAGAGTCTTATAATACTTGCAATATGTTTTTATGTGATTCTTGCTGTACCGGTTTATACTTGTGTTTGCTTCAAACAACCTTGCTAGCCTAAACTCTGTACTGAGAGGGAATGCTTCTCGTGCATCCAAAACTTGAGCCAAAACCCATGCCATTTGTGTCCACCATACCTACCTACTATGTGGTATTTCCTGCCATTCCAAGTAAATATTTCATGTGCTACCTTTAAACTATTCAAAACTTTATTACTCCTTATTTGTGTCAATGTTTTATAGCTCATGAGGAAGTATGTGGTGTTTTATCTTTCAATCTTGTCATTTACTTCTGACAGACTTTCACCAATGGACTAGTGGCATATACATCCGCTTATCCAATAATTTGCAAAAAGAGCTGGCAACGGGGTGCCCAGCCCCAATTAATTACAACTTTCATTAATAATTCTCTTCACATGTTTTGCCCTGATTTATCAGTAAGCAACTTAATTTGCAAATAGACACTCCTCCATGGTATGTGAATGTTGGAAGGCACCCGAGGATTCGGTTAGCCATGGCTTGTGTAAGCAAAAGGTTGGGAGGAGTGTCATCTATAAAGAAACTAAAATACATGTGTAAACAAAAGAGAAGAGGGATGATCTACCTTGCTGGTAGAGATAACGTCCTTCATGGGAGCCGCTCTTGAAAGTCTGGTTGACAAGGGGGTTAGAGTGCCCACTACCATTCGTTGACAACAACAAACACCTCTCAAATACTTATTTTGTGCTCTCTATATGCTTTCGAAAACTTAAAAAGCTCTAGCACATGATTTAATCCCTGCTTCCCTCTGCGAAGGGCCTATCTTTTACTTTATGTTGAGTCAGTTTACCTACTCCTTTCTATCTTAGAAGCAAACACTTGTGTCAACTTTGTGTGCATTGATTCTTACATGTTTACTTATTGCACTTGTTATATTGCTTTATGTTGACAACTATCCATGAGATATACATGTTACAAGTTGAAAGCAATGCTGAAACTTAATCATCCTTTGTGTTGCTTCAATGCCTTTTACTTTGAATCTATTGCTTTATGAGTTACCTCTTATGCAAAACTTTTTGATGCTTGTCTTGAAAGTACTATTCATGAAAAGTTTTTGCTTATATGATTCATTGTTTACTCTTTATCTATTGTTAGCAAACTATAGACCATTGCTTTGAGTCACTTCATTCATGACATGAGCCTTGCAATATATTGATCAAGATTGTGTGAAAGCATGTCTCCTCAGAAATTATTTGTTGTTATCGTTTTACCTACTCGAGGACGAGTAGAACTAAGCTTGGGGATGCTTGATACGTCTCCAACGTATCCATAATTTCTGATGTTCCATGCTTATATTATACCATTTGCTACATGTTTTATATACACTTCATATCACTTTTATGCATTTTCTGGGACTAACCTATTAACAAGATGCCACAGTGCCAGTTCCCTGTTTTCTGCTGTTTTTGGTTCAGAAAAGTACTTCTGCGAATATTCTCGGAATTGCACGAAACAAAAGGCCACGTCCCTATTTTTCCAACACGTACACGGAGTCCGAAGGAGAGACGAAGAGGAGCCAGAGGTGGCCAAACCACCTGGCGGCGCGGCCCCCTGCCGCGCCAGCCTATGGTTGGGCCCCTCGGGCTCCACCGACGCCCCCTTCGCCTATATATTGCCTCAGACGCGAAAACCCTAAAAACCAAGCAATTTCCACGAAGAGTTCCGCAGCGCCGCCGCCATCGACGACAAGTTTCGGGGGACAGAATCTCTGTTCCGGCACGCCGCCGGGACGGGGAATTGCCCCCGGAGTCATCTCCATCGACACCACCGCCATCTTCATCGCCGCTGCTGACTCCCATGATGAGGAGGGAGTAGTTCTCCCCCGAGGCTGAGGGCTCTACCGGTAGCTATGTGGTTCATCTCTCTCTCCCATGGTGTGATCTTTATGTGATCATGTGTATTGCTAGTATCGCTGAATACATTAATAATGTTTATGCTACTCAAGTGATTTTGTCTAGTTTCTGGAGTCATTGTGACAACACGGTATCAAGGTGACAGTGTGGGTACTTGTGTGACTCTATGAATAATTTAGACATTTATCATGGCTTATTCTTGGGAATTGTGGTGTTTGTTTACTCAGACTTTGAGGTGTGCTTTGCAGCCCTACGCATAGTACTCTTGCTTCATCAAGAAGGAGAATAATCCCGAGTAGTATTTACTTGTGTTCAGTTGTGCTAATCTAGTTGAATATGTAGATGTTACTCTTTATCTATTATGCACTCTATAGGTTACTTTAATATGAACTCCGGTACTCTCCACGGTGTAAAGGTGACAGTGTGTGCACCGTGTGTGATTCCTTTATGACGTTGTGGCGCTTGTTTACTCCGGCTTGAGGTGTGCTTTTGTAGCCCTACACAATGAATGGTGTTTGTTATCCAACAAGAGAGTGTTTAAGAGTAGCTTTTACTTATTCAGTTATGAGATCATTGTTGAGAGTGTCCACTAGTGAAAGTATGATCCCTAGGCCTTGTTTCTAAGCATTGAAACACCGTTTACATCAAGTTCTGCTACATGTTTGCTTGCTGCCATCTTTATTTCAGATTGCAGTTACTACTTATAATCATCCATATTACTTGTATTTCACTATCTCTTCGCCGAACTAGTGCACCTATACATCTGACAAGTGTATTGGGTGTGTTGGGGACACAAGAGACTTCTTGTATCTTAATTGCAGGGTTGCTTGAGAGGGATATCTTTGACCTCTACCTCCCTGAGTTCGATAAACCTTGGGTGATTCACTTAAGGGAAACTTGCTGCTGTTCTACAAACCTCTGCTCTTGGAGGCCCAACACTGTCTACAGGAATAGAAGCGTGTGTAGACATCATCCAGCTGATCCGACGTGGCACGGTCTACGGCGCCCTGGACCAAGGCGTCGTGTAGTCTAGCACGGCGCCCAGAGCCGGTGTCGTGAGAAAGGGTTAGATCGTGAAATGTTTTGAATTTGGGTCAATTTCGTGAATTGATTTCGGAAAAGGGTCAAATTCGTCAAATTTGCCCAGGCTAGACTAGTTTTCAGGCTAGCCAGCCCCAGCTGTGCCACCGCATCCATCGCTTCTCCACTCATCATCACCTGGTCTGGTCTGGTCTGGTCGCGTCGCGGCCGTAACGGACGAACGCAGAGCCGGCGTCGTCGTCGTCTCATCTGAATGTCTGATGATTTGATCCATCACATCGTGGTGTTGCCAGATGGGTTTAGCGGCGCGTTCTTCAAAGCGGCGGCGCCAATCATCTTCTTGATTTCCGGCAAGTCTTTCAGCTCAACCGCACCAGTCTGCACAAGATGAATGACGCCCACATAGTTCTGATCCCCAAAGTTGATGGTGCTGCCGCCATTGGTGACTTCTGGCCTATCAGCTTGCTGCATAGTTTCTCCAAGCTCTTCATGAAAGTGCTGGCGTCGAGGCTTGCCAAGCGCATTGGAGAGCTCATCTCACTAGTCCAGAGCGCGTTCCTCTGTGGGCGGTCCATTCAGGACAACTTTCTGCTTGTCCAGGGCCAAGTTCGTCGCTTGCATCGTTCCAAGTTCCCCTCCATGCTCGTGAAGCTTGATATCGCCAAGGCTTTCGACAGTGTCTCTTGGACCTACTTGCTGGACATGCTGCGTGCGAGGGGGTTCAGCCAGCGCTGGTGCAATTGGATTGCCTTGCTGCTCTCTACTGCCTCCTCTCGAGTGATTCTCAATGGAATTGTCGGGGACAAGATCAGGCACTGTCGTGGGCTCCATCAGGGCGACCCCCTGTCGCCGTTTCTGTTTATTCTCGCCATGGAGCCTCTACAGCGGATCATTGACATGGCAGTTCAGGAGGGAGTCCTCTCGCGGTTGCGTGGACAAGCCAATACTGTCCGCACCTCGCTTTATGCGGATGACGCGGTCTTCTTCATCAACCCTGTCAAGGCGGAGTTCGAGGCTGTCCGCTCCATTTTGCAGTGCTTCGGCGATGTCACTGGTCTCCGTGTAAACTTGATAAGACCAGTGTCATCCCTATCTGCTGCGGCGAGCTGGATGTTGCGGACATTGTCTCCCCCTTGGTGCCCAGATCGGCAGTCTTCCGTGCAAGTTTCTTGGGCTGCCACTGAGCCTTCGCAAGCTTCGGCGGGTGGACTTCCAGCCCCTTCTCGACCGCATTGCTGGTCACCTTGCGTGCTGGAAAGCTAGGCTGCTTTCTACGGCGGGTCGCCTTGTCCTGCTCAATGCTGTGCTCTCGGCACTCTCCGGCTATTGGATCTCGATCCATGCCATGCCGGCCTGGGTTAGGAAGGCAATTGACAAGCTGAGGCGCGCTTGGCTCTGGCGAGGAGAGGAGTCTTGCCACGGTGGCCACTGTAAGGTGGCATGGAGTAGGATTTGTCGGCCGAGGGACCTTGGTGGCCTTGGCATTGTTGATTTGGATAAATTTGGTTCGGCTCTCCATCTTAAGTGGCTTTGGCTGGAGCGCGTCTCGCCGGAGAAGCCATGGATCGGCCTGCCCACCCCCTGTTCGCTAGCTGAGCACCAGCTTTTTGCGGCGGCGACTGTGACTACCGTCGGCAATGGTGTGTAGCCCGCTTTTGGCAGGACAGCTGGCTCGAGGGCGGTCGGGCCCCCTTCATCCTCTTCCGGGTCTCTTTGCGGTGTCCAGGCGCAAGAACCGCCATCTTGTCGATGCGGTTCAAGGCAGCGTTGGGTCAAGGATCTGCAAGGCCGTGTCTCGTCGGAGCTGCTGCCCGAGTTTGTCTCCCTTTGGAGGGCGGCAGCAGCTTTGTGTCTCCAGCCTGCGATGGCTGATTCCTTCTCCTGGCGCATGGCGGAGAACGGTAGATACTCCACGGCCTCTGCTTACCGACTCCAGTTTCTGGGCTCCACCTCGTCGCCCCTTACTGGTTCGATTTGGCAGGCCTGGGCACCTGCAAAGTGCCGCCTCTTCGCTTGGCTCATCGTGCAGAACATGGTCCTCACAGCTGATCGGCTTATGGCGAGGCAGTGGCCTAACTCCTACTTTTGCCCGCTTTGCCGACGGAACCTGGAAACGGCTGACCATCTGTTGGTTGAGTGCCCTTGGTCGCGCTCCTTGTGGTGTGCTGTGGCGGCCAAGCTTGGGCTCGACACTTTGCACCCTGATTCCTGGCAGCCGTCGCCACCTCCCTCCTTGTCATCCTGGCTTTCGTCGCTTGCTTCGGGCACCAGCGACAGACTCAAGGCGTGCAAGTCCATCACCCTCTTGGTCATTTGGCAATATGGTGAGAGAGGAACGCCCGAATTTTTCGGGAGATTGACCGACCGGCCTTGGCGGTGGCCGATGATGTGTTCGATGAGATTGCTAGTTGGGCGATGGCGGGTTGTCGCCATCTTAGACGCCGCGAGTAGTTCTCTTGCGGGTTGTGTCGGGTGGACGCCGTCCACCCGCTTTGCTTTCTTTGCTCCCCCCCTTGTAACTCAAGTTCCTTGTAACTTTCTCCTCTATCAATGAAAACGCAGCTCTCCTGCGGCTTTCGCACATCGTGGTGTTGCACGCCGTCGACCATCATTGCGTTACTGTGTTGTGCGCGCCTCCAGTGCTCACGCCAGACTCCCAATGGCTTCCTCTTTCCGCGGCCTACGCCGGCCTACTCGTGGAAGTGTGTGCAAATTTGTAAGACAACCGTGACAGCCTGGGTGAATAGAATTCCCGAACTTGCATCCCCATTGGCCAATTCATCCCTGACAAACTCCAGTTAAACCTAATTGGAGTTCTCGGACACTTGTCCGACATAAAGGGTGCATGCTTCAAAACAAAAATAAAATAAAATAACAAATGCATTAAAAACGGTTTGACAGAAATTTGACAATCCGCTAGCTGTAACCTACTAGAGGTTACCGTGTCGTCGTCCTCCTGGCCATTGACGTCGAGAGCCACCATGGTGAAGGAGGAGGTGGCACATCCGTAGGATGCACCGTCTTGATGCGGCACATGGCTGCTAGAGGCGCCGACAGGATTAGGAGGCCGCCATCCGCGTCGAGGTGGCAAGGGTTGCAATGTAGCTGGGCTGTCGCAATTGATGGTGGCCACCAAGTCGGCGAGCGCCGCCATCGTACTCGTTTCACAACGGGGACGTGATGTTGTAGTCTGCCGGGATTACCACCGCCAGTGGCTCCGTCCTGGGTTAGGCGGTTGCTCGTGATGATCGGGTCGTGGCTCGCGGCATTCACGGATGGCGATGTCGTAGCCTCCGCCTCCGCCTCCACAACACGGCTGTGAGCGCGGATCCTCCTTCACCGACCGGCAGCCTCGCATGATGGAGCTTTTAGTGCTTGTTGCATCCTGGCGGGGCACGCAACCTTAGTGACAGCCGCATTAACGGGGTAAGGTTCCCTGTCATGTTGGTGCGCGACCTCAATGGCGGAGACCACCGTGTGTTCGGTTTCCCACTACTAGTGCCGCCCCCCGCCGCGTTGTAGCGCCAACACGAGACATCTCCGTCGTAGAAGGCCATCGCCTCCTCGTACTCGCGCTGGAACCATCGTCTTACTCCGGCATGGCGAGTTGCTCCCGTGTGAGTCAGCTCCTTAGTGGGGGGCAGCATCGACACATGGAAACCTGTTGAAGGATGTGCTCCGCCCCTTGGAGGCGGGGGGGGGGGGGGGCAGTGCATTGCGTGGCAAATTTTGATGTGAGCAACCAGCCGAAGCGGCTGTCTTAACCAAAATCTTCCCAATGCACTTGATGGGTCTGATCTGACTTCTTTTCCTGATCTCTAGTTTTTTCATTCTTACTTTTCTCTTTCTACCATCCCGGTTCAAGCAGACGGGCAAGGTTGCATGACTTAGCATAGGATTGACCTTTTGTTGTCTCCAATATCCGGTGATCGACGACTATCGAGAGCTTTCCATCGTATACGTTCTCACCGAGAGGGGCAAAGCTAAAAAAGAATTTGCGTATTCGAAGTGACAAAAAAAAATCAGAACTACGATTTATAAATGAAAGTTCACAATAACAAGAATGAAACTGCAAATTATTCATAGCGGTGCCAACATCTAGGATACTTAAGATCAGAGTAATCTTTGGTGTCTCTAAAGCTATATCGGTGTTTCTGCCAGGAACTGATTTGTCATTTTTTCCTTCGTATTTTGGACCTAGAAATCAATAAATTAAATAAGTAAAGGATAATCCTTTAATCTCTAAGATTGAACCACTCTTTCTCTTTGTCTGCAGTCACAGAGAGCAGGTAGGATCTCCAAACGAATGGGAGAGAGCCCCTCTTTCCTCCCGGGTCGCCCCCGCTAGGGCGGCTCCGGAGGACCCCAAAAAAACCCTAGCAAGCTACCCAACGCCGCCCCTTTTCCGGCCGTTGCCGCCGCCGACTCCGGCGGCGGTGGCGGTGCCCGTTTCCGTCAAAGGTGGGGGCGGGGGCAGTGGTGGCGGACCGCGGCTGAGCTCCCCGCGGGCGGGGCAGGGCGCCTGGCCAGGTCGCGCGGGTGTGGCTGCAGTTGGCGGGGGTGCTTGGAGGAGAGTTGGTGCGGCCGTGGAGCACGCGACGTTGTGGATGGCGGAGCGCCATGGGGCTCGGTGAGGACGGACGGGCCGATCTGGGCCCGATCTAGGTCCTGACCTGGGTCGGTCTGCTTTGTCCATCTCGCAACCGTTCGTGTTCGGTGCGCCAACCGTGGCATTCTCCCGACGTCGCTCGCCGGCGCGCGGCTGGGAGGCACGGAGGAGGCAGGATCGGGCATGCATGCGGAGGCCCAGGCCGGAGGTGACGACGCTGCCAACTGCAGCACGACGGTCCTCCCGGCGGCGCTGACAAGCAGGCCTGATCTTTGGCCAACCCTAGGCTCATCTGGGCAGAAGGGGTCGGCCCGCTCGTTCCGATCGCCGGGAGCCAGCCGGATGCGTGGGGCTTATGGCCTGGCTTTGAATAAAGGTGGTGGTTCCAGGGTTTCTTCCGCGCAAAGACGATGATCTGTCGGATGTGTGACCTTGTTGATTTGGCGGAGTGTCGAGTTCCGGAAGGGTCCGCCGGCGAACTCCATTGGGAACTCATGCCTGGAGATTGCTGGATCGGATGGGATTCGGTCGGACATACCCTTATTTTTTCTGACCGTTTGAATTCAGAGGGTGCGTCACGAAGCTCTGATGTCTGTTACCACTAGGAGATATGTCTTTGACGATCCATGGTGAAGTCAGATGTGGCCTTCATTGGTTGTGCCTGGCAATGACCTTGTTGAAGCATTGTTTTTTGCGAGCGAGGACTTCCTCCAGGGTGAAAACCTATGATTTTTGATCGGATGACGACAGAGCTTGTGCACTGTTTCCTTCTTGGAGGCGTCGTTTTTGGAGGGGTTGAACTTCTGGTGTTGTTTTGGTGGTGTTAGTGTCGCTGTTACGAAGATCCGTTCGCTGTAGCGGGACTTTTCTTTTTTTGTAATTCATCTTCCTTTCTTCGGTTGTGTGCACCCGTAGTGTCATTAGGACAATACGTTGTTGTAGAGGCTGAGTGTAATTGGTATCTTTTCTTTTTGAGTACATAGGATCCCAGATGAAAGAAAACAACCCAGCAAACAAACCTCAAGAAAAGAGAAATTACACACCAGATCCTGAGGCCGTAGCACCCACCGACGCCGCCGCACCACGGGGACCGCCGACCGCCCGCTGCCACCGAGCAACACACGAGCCGGCAAGTTGCAGCGAACCGCGGCCAGGAAGCCGTCGACGTAGCCGCCGTCTTCAGTCCACCGCCTAGGTCTTGGAGGAGCAGAGGGAGGCTGGAAGTTCACCGGGCGGAGCCATCGTCTTGACCAGCAGTGCCGACGCCTCGACGCTGAAGACGACCAAGCAGATCTGGTCTCCCGCCTCCTGCACACTTCTCTCGAGCCCCGCCGACGCCGGAGGAAGCAACGGCAAGGCAGAGCCGCACCTGCAGCCCATCAGCCCGCCGGAGACGAAGCCGAGGAGGGGAAGCCGCAGGGCAACGCGAGCGCGACGGCGCCGCCCTTCCCACCACGGCAGCGTCGCCCGCACCCTCGATCTACTCGCCCGGAACGCAGATCCGGGGATTCCCCGTCCTCCCGCCGCCGGGGCGGCCGGCGGAGGGTGAGGAATCCACCAAATGCACCGGCGGGTGCTGGCCGAGCCAGAGTCGCCCCCCCGCTCGCCTCTGACCACTGTAGAAGGAAGGGGGTTCCAGAAATAGATAGAGTGCCGAGTAATTGGTATCTTTTCGATATTAATATATACTCCCTCCGTGTCAAAAAGTAAGACGTTTTAGCTACTTACCACACACATGTATTTAGACATGTTTTAGTGCAAGATTCATGTGAATCTTGCACTAAAACATGTCTAGATACATGTGAGTGGTAAGTAGCTAGAGAGTCTTACTTTTTGACACGGAGGGAGTACTATTTATTAAAAAAACAGTGTGGAACTATGAAATTCTGAAATCTGACTGATGTGGGAGCGGGACTGCATGCAGGCGCTGCACCGCTGCTGCTCGTTACCGTAGCGCCGCTCTTTCTGCCGGAGTAATGATACGGCGGCCGAATTTTGGAGCTTGCCCGGTTGTCCTCACGCTGCGTCGGCGCGGCGGATCAGGGGCGGGATGGAGTATGGAACGTGGGAAGCGAACACGTCGGCGGCGGCCGCACTGCGCGCCAGCGGCTAATGCGTCGAGTCGAGCAATAGCGCTCGACTTTAAAATCAATCGACAGAGGGCTCACTCGGTCGCTCGTTCGGGACTCCAACAACGCCCAGTCCAGCCCAGGGGAGATCGGCCCAACTCCAACCGTCGCGCCTTTCCCGTTTTGCCGGGATCGCCTTTACATCGCCCTATGCGATGATAGGACGAGGTCGCATACCCCTGGCGATATTGGGCCTGGCCCAAAAACGCGCTACCACTGATTCGAACGCTCATCCACCACAGTTTCCATTCTCAAAAAAAAAAAAATCCACCACAGTTTCTTGTTTTGGTACGCGTTTCACAGACTAGAACGTACTTCGATTTTTACCCTTTTTTTATAAACAACGGTGCATGATTGAAGGTAGTCTGCTTCGTCTATTTCTTTTGAAACACGTCTCGTCCAACATCGCATTTGCATATAGATTTCTCTTCGCACCTTCTATTTCTGTCTCAAAATATATAAGTACGATCCTAGTAGGTTTCTTTACAAAAAAACAAGTGTGAACATTCAGACTACTTTGAAAAATGTGTACATGACAAATATGCGCCTACACGAGTAAGTTCCATTCCTATACTCAGGTTTGAGTTTCGTTGATTGTAACTTCTCACTTTTGAATCGATGTTCAAAACCTTTTTAACCAAATTTTATCAAATTCGATACACTCAGTTGACCGTTTAAAATATCCTTTTACGAGTAGGTTAGTATAAATGTTTCGCACAACTTATGTGTTGTATTTTTTTGTTACGACAGTCATATAGGATATACTCTTATACCGTAGGTTTGAACGTGTTTACACTCCTCATTCTAAACATCTTCTCCAACCTTCACCAACCTATGTCGCCGCTGCTCGCCGCAGGTAACTCCACCATCGTGTGCACTGCCTTCAAACCTCTCTGTTGTCGTCGCGCTGTGTTCAGCTCGCGATTCTGCATGGTGCTGTCACTCCTATATGGTTCTAGGTTCATAGAAAAAGCTCAATAAACAGGAAAAGTTGAACGATTTTCAATATGAACATTTTTAAAATCTGAATATTTTTCAAATATGAACAATTTTCGAATATACACATTTCTAAATTTCTACATTTTCAAAAAATGAAAATTTAAACAAAAAATTGGAAAGAAGAAAGAAACTACCAAAAAAAGAGAAATATGAACAATTTCCAAAAGTGAACAGAAATTGTGTTGAACGGAACCTATTTGAATGATTTTAAAAGGGAACATAAAAGGCCAGTGAACGAAAACTAGTTTTTAACGATTTTAAAAGGTGAACGTAGAATGACGGTGAACGGAAACTATTTTTGAACGACTTTGAAAATAAAAAAGGACGTTGAACAAAAACTAATTTTGAACGATTTTATAACGATTGTGTGTTTGAACAGAATCCAGTTTGAACGATTATTTTTAAATGTGTTGCACAGAAAATGTGTTTGAACAATTTTAGAAAACGTCGTTGAACAGAATTTGGTTTCGAACGAAAATGGGAGAATGGTTGCACGGATTGTGTGTTTGAACGGGATCTGAGTTTGAACGATTTTGAAAACGTCAATGAACGGAATTTGGTTTTGAACGGAATTCTATGAATGGAAATTATTTTTAAAGATTTTAAAAGTGAACAGAAAAGACTGGTGAATGAAAACTAATTTTGAACGATTTAAAAATGAACAGAAAATAACATTAAACAGAAAAAGGCGGTGAACATAATCTTTTTTGAACGATTTCAAAACGTGAACAGAAAAAGTCTAAGAAAAAAAATATGTTTGAAAGTTTTTTTAAAAAGTGAACTGAAAAATTCTATGAACGAAAATTATTTTTGAACAATTTTTATACAAGAACAATTTTCAAATGTGAACATTTTAAAAATTTGAACATTTTTAGAAAATAAAATTCAAAATAAATAAATAATATCTAATAAGAAAGCCGAAAAGAAGAAATAAAAAGGAACAACCCAAGAAAAAAGAAAAAAAGGAAAACTATATAAAAAACTATAGGAACATATATAAAAAACTATAGGAACATTTTTTAAATAGTATTAAAATTTTAAATAATATGTAAAAAATGAAAATAAGAAAGAAAAAGAAACAACAAAAAAAGAAAAGAAAACAATAAATAACAAAAAAAACAACAATAGAAACGAAAAAAAAAACGCCGCGCGACCTTAGGGGATAATGGGCCAGGCCCATAAACGCGGGGTGTGCGATGCTTGGTAAGCGTCGACCTGATCGCTAAATAGGTTTTGCTGTTTTACCTGGATTTTTTAACAGACACTTTTTACATGCTGATGGCCCAGTCCAGGCCTAGGGGAGATCGACCCAGTTCAGGATTAGGGGATTTTCTTTAAAATGTGTTGCTGGTTATAGTTATACGATTGTACAATGTTTTTATATATATTTTCTACTCAATCTGTTGCGTTTCAAATGAGGGAATTTTCCCCATGGGTAACCCTTTACCCAGTTGGGTGAAGGATATGGGTAAAAGTTGTAAGCACGTAAGGGTGTGGGTACATGTGAAGGGCAAGTTTGATAGCCATGGTTAAGGGTATAGGATGTATCCACCTTACCATATCATGCGATCTCCATCCCTATGAGCTAGGCTAAGCGACCCCAGAGGTAACACTTGCATGGGCTAGAACATGACCTTCACACACACACGTTAGGTAGAATTTGGATAATTTTGGTCACATAAATAATAAACAGAGTTTGGCGGCTCTGCACTCTGCAGAGACGATTGAATCAGCCATTCGTGAGGTTCTCGATGTACGAAGGATCAAACCCGTTCTGTAGGTGAGATAAGTGCTTCACCTAATTACCTTATCTACACAACATTTTTTGATGTGAGATTAAATGTACATGAAATATATGCACATTGACGTTACGATTGCATTCATGTGATCAGTTTCGAGTATCATCGACTATAACTTCACAATTTTGGACTAAAGTTGCAGCTTATTAAAACTTATTTTACTAAATATGTTGCACTCGATAGTTGCAAATTTATTTGACCAGTAGATTTATCTCGTTGCCGAGGGGTCACCTCGGCAGATCCTACAACTGACAAGCAAGGCGATTTACCCAGGTTCAGGCTCCCGAAGGATAACACCCTACTTCCTGCTTGTCTGTTATTGATGGAGTCGAAGGTTACAAGGGTGATCCCGGCGAGACGGCAATCTCGCTAGGGTTTCGGTGGCTAGTATGGACGTACCCTTGACAGAGGTCCCTCCTAGCCTTTATATGGAGACTAGGTCTTAGGAGATCGGTATCGATTAGGTTTACAGGTTTTGGTAAGTTTCTACCGACCTAATCTTCGACCATCTTGGGACGCAAGTTGCCCTTCTTGGGCCCTTGCTGGGCCTCCAACGTTGACTCCAGTTCTGGCGTGCACCAGGTATCTTCACCGTGGGGCACTCGACAGGTAGGCCCACGTCAGGAGCCCTGAGTACTTGGTCGAATCGAAGAATCGGGTAAGAACTCCTTTCTGTGTGCACGCCTTTCCTCATGAGTCGAAAGCTTGTCGACTGCCTTGCCGTGCTTCGTCTTGAGCTGATGGTCGCTAGGGATAATGACATAACTTGTTTAACTCACTCGAATGATCGAGCTCAGTTATATATGTTGGATATATGCCCAAAAGGCAATATATTTATACATGTATATATCTGATTCATATATTATTGATTCATATTCTCTATGCTATAACTGCGGTGATTTCTAAATGCGTGATTTAGGGAAAAGCTCACCCGTACATGTAGAGAATATGAACACGTAAAATGTACCCTAGTTCTTTTACAGACTAATTATTTAATGCTAGATGACACGGCTTTTCCTAGTCATGGACATTGTATATGTCAGCATCAAGGATGGCATATTATTGGATAATAATATGGCTAGGTCACCCAAGTGTTGGTATGCTAAGAGATTCCGTTAAGTAGTCTTTTTGTCCTTAGCTTTATCAGAAAAAAGTTGTTGTATAACATGTCCTTATAACCATGAGGTTATTGGGGTCATGCATACTGGAAGAGTTACTTTGGTGCTGTCAACCGTCACGGCTGTAACAGGGTGATCATAAAGGAAGTTACTGGGTGTCTTCAAGGTGTGTGTATCCTAATGTTCTGAGATGGGAAATTACTCCTCTAGGTAAAGAGAGATACATCCAGGGCCCACTCGGTATTATAACGGTATCCAATATGTTCTGCAGACAATGCACGGTGAAGTTACACCGTGTGGGATATCGTAATACGACAACGAGTAAATGGAACTTATCGGTAACGAGATAGACAAAGATGATGTGAATCAATCCTTGATTGATTCATGGTATCATCTAAGGATCTTTATCTCGGGTGGAGTTCAGTATCGTGAGTAATGGGATTGATATATAATAATCAACAGGTTCAACAGAAGAGTTATTCGCATAACGATAGCAGCTACATAGGATCGTCCTTGGAACTGTCACTGGCCGGTGATTGGTTGATACCCAACCAATTATAGCTACCCGTTATCGAACCTGTTGGGTGGACACACTTAAACTAGGATTGGTTAGTGATACGTGCATTTTATATCATCATTTATACAACTTTTAGTATCACATTAGAATGTTATTTACATTGTTATATCATTGTTTTTACATGTTTTAGATGATTTATGGGACTTTCATACAAAGTCCCTATTTTTGGTATTTAATTTCCGGGAGGCAGAAAACATCCTTTTTCTTGTTTTTAATGTTTCAGGAGCTACAGAGACCCAAATAATAAAAGGAAAAATAACCAGCTGGTTTTTCATCGGAAGAAAGGCAGGGGGAAGAAGTCCGAAGAGAGGAGAGCCACGAGGCCCAAAATAGGTGGGCCCACACGGCCCATGTACCTTGTCGTGTGGGACCCACTAAGTGGGGCCTGATGCACCTCTTCGCCTGGGGCTTTTTATCGACGTCTTCGTCTCGCCCAAAAAGTAACGCCCTAATTGTCACCAAACCATCCGAGGCCGCGGCGGCGGTGAAACTCCCGATTCCCTCCGAGGGGGATCAGTTCCTGCTGCTCTGGAGCTCCGGAGAAGGGGGAAATCATTGTCATCGTCATCACCTATCCTCCTTGGCGTGGGAGGAGGCCTCTACATCATCACCCCCATCAAGACTAGCTATACCTGGCTCCATCCAAAGAAGATTAAAACTTGACAAGATATTCAACGTGTTGTTTAATAAATCTCTATGCCTAGCAATATCCATGCCGCCCTCGGGAACGTTTTCCACATATAAGCTACACATCACTTGAGCTTGTCCTCTTGCCACATAAGAGGATTGGGCTTTCTCTCTTTGTGATCTTTCACTTGCTACTATTTATTTTCTGCATTGAAACTATACAACCAAAAATACCATAAACACCTGCATCTTTTATTGTTTTATTTATTAATCTTACTAACCAATACCTTCAGCTCCTCGTGGGTTCGACAACCTTTTCTAATCGAAAGGTACTACAATTGATCTCCTGCACTTGGGAGTCATCAAGATACTTTTCTGGCGCCGTTGCCGGGGAGCGTAGCGCTATTGGTAAGAAGTTTTGGTAAGGAAACTTGAAAGCTGAATTTTATCTCCTGTTTTATCTCATTGTTACTATGGCATTTATGAATCGTGCCTCGCTGCATCTTGCTCTATATGAAAGTGCTTATGCCACTACTCCTAAAGTGATTGAAACTATTGTGTCTGAGGTACCTAAAGTGGGATTTAAAATTCCCATTGGTCATGTTAAAAGAGTTATGAAAAATCCATTTGCAGGGGAGGGAACTAAGTCTGCACGTGAACACGTGGAGAGAATTGAGGACATATGTGGTTTATTTAGACTTCCTGGTATTTCTGAGGATGAGGTAAACAGGAAGTTATTATATTTGTTTTTATCTGGTAATGCTCGTGATTGGTACAAGTCTTTGGATAAAGAAGTCACTAATGAATGGAGTATCTTGAGGAAGGTTTTCTTTCTTAAATATTTTACTCCTAAAGAAGCTTATGACAAACGCTGTTACATATTTAACTTCTGGCCACATCTGGGAGAGAGTATTTGAAAGGACAATGATGTCGCCTAGAGGGGGGGGGGGGGGTGAATAGGCGATTAAAACTTTTCCGGTTTAGGCTTGCTAATTGCGGAATAAAACTAGGTGTTTAAATTAACAAGCCGACAACCCTAAATAAACTAGGCTCACCTATGTGCACCAACAACTTATGCTAAGCAAGACAAGCAACAAGGTGATAGCAATATAGAATACTTCAAGCACAAAGGATATCACAATGTAAAGTGCATAAGTAAAAGGCTCGGGTATAGAAATAACCGAGGCACGCGGAGACGAGGATGTATTCCCGAGTTCCTCCTTGTTAAGGGAGTACGTCTCGTTGGAGAGGTGTGAACCGACACAACGGTTCAACAACCACAAAGGTTTCACCTTCTTCTCTGATGAACTGCACCACAAAGGCTTGGTTCACCTTCCACTATAGGTATTCCTTCGAGGCGGAATCCGGAGCCTTTCAACAACAATTTGGGGCACAACCCACAACGGGATTGGGGGCTCCCGAACGGCTTTCAACAACAATCCGAGGCACAACCCACAATGGGATTGGGGCCTCCCGAACGGCTTCAAGTGACCACACAAGGGTCTCAACCACCACAAAGGCGTCTAGGGTCCAAGGACCCAAGAGTAACAAGTTCACAAGCTTTCAACTTCCACGAATCCTCGTGGAGAGCACACCGATGCACCAAATGCAAAAGGCAAGAGCACAAGTGCTCAAATCCTTCACTCTCAAATTCCAACAAAGCAACAAATGCTTATGGGGGAATAAGAGAGGAAGAACAAAGAGGAGAAACACCAAGAACTCCAAGATCAAGATCTACTAGGTTCCCCTCACTTAGAGGAGAGATGGATTGGTGGAAATGTAGATCTAGATCTCCTCTCTCTTTTTCCTTTAATTTGAGGCAAGAATCATGGAGGAATAGAGAGGGCAAGGTTTTCCAAGGTCAAAAATGGAGGAGAGAGAAGGGGGGAAGAAGCTTGACCCTTTGGGGAAGAAGGGGGCCTTATATAGGTCCCCAAGACAAAGAGCCGTTGCAGAAAAACTCGGATCGGAGACTCCGGGCAAAGTGACCGGAGACTCTGGTCTGGACCGAAAACTCCGGTCTGGACCAGAGACTTTGGACCAAAGGCCGGAGTTTCCGGCCTAGACCAGGGGCTGAACCAATGCGAGTTTCCTGGTCCGGGCCGGAGTATCCGGTGTGTTTACACCGGAGTTTCCGGCCTACACAAAACTGCCGAAATGTCAACACGAAAACGAACATATCTTAATCATCCGGACTCCGTTTTGATGTTCTCGGGCTCGTTGGAATCGCAACGAAGAGCTTTACAAGATCATGCAGAGAAACATCATAGTCCAACAATGGAAGATAAAACCAAATGCAGAAAGGTAAAACCTCTCTAAAAAGGAATAACTGGCAAACCTCACAAGTTTTCCATACGAAATTCGTTTTCGGTGAACTTGGGCTTGTCGTGAAGATCACAACAAGCACCAAAACCCAACAAGGAGAAAACCAAATAAGAACCAATAAAGATGATATGCCAAGTATGCAAATGTTTGAGCTCTCCACAAAGATGCGATCAAGTTACTCACTTGAGAGCCCCTCTTGATAGTACGCCGTCTATCCTGTAACCCGGTCTCCCACTAACACCATGAGACCGGTAAAATAGAAAACCTATCAAGATCATACCTTTGCCTTGCGCATTCCACTTGAGCTCGATGATGACGATCTTGACTCTCTCAAGTTGAAGCACCTTTCTTGATTGTGCTTGCTAGCACATGCTTGATGAAGACTTCTCCACATGCTCCCCCATACTCCATTATGGGAGGGCCTCGCTAAGATCCGTCTTCATGTCTCCTTTGCAAGCTTCAATCAAATGATATCTTCCGAGATGCATCATATTGAGCTTGCACTTCATCTTCTTCTCTTGATATGTATGATGGCTTGGAGATAAACATTATTGTTCACACAATCTTCTTTTCCAAGCCATACTTGCAATAAGCTTAACTCTACACATGACCATTCTTCATATAAACCCTTGAATAGAGCATTTGTCATCATGTCATCTTCAAGAGTCTAACATATGAACTCCTATATTTTCCCATGGACAAGATCTATAAGAATATCTCAATGTAAACATTAGTCCATAAGGATTGTCATTAATTACAAAAACCACGCATGGGGGCAACCATGCACGTTCAATCTCCCCCATTTTGTGATGACAATCCCTTTTACGAGGGTTTCTATAGTGAATTTAAGCAACCATGCAACACAAAGAGCAAGGATGCAAGAGAACCACAAAAGAACAAACCCATATTCCCTTAAACCCTCTAAATTTCTCCCCCATTGGCATCGATTGCCGAAATGGGTGAAAAGTAAGAAGGCCAATATAATAAGAGCTCCCCCATAAAGTGTGCATTTCTCATAATGTGAGTGAAATCAATTGCACATATCCAATGAAGAATAGATGGAGGGAGATCAAACTATATTGAGGATCCAAAGATTGCAAGAGAATATCAAATAGAAAGATACTTCAACGAAAGAAGCAAGCAATCAAAAGGATCCGAAAAGTGTTCTAAATATCAAGAGGGAACTCCCCAAGGTACGTGCACAAATAGGATTTGTATTTCAATATAGTGTGCACAACATGGAATCCTCACTCCCTCCTAGATAAAATCGAACACAAGCACATGGAAGAGAATATAAATGTGAAAAGAGGCAAAACAACTTGCAACTAATAAAATGCTTTGCAACATGAGCAAGGAGCGGCAAATAAAAGGATGGGTGTGAGATATAAAGACATTTTAGGAGACTAATACAAGGATGAACAAAAGCATCAACATAGTCTTTCAAAAAGTGTTGCACATAGTGCATATCATGTCTTTCCCATACTCACACACAAACGGAGATATAGCAAATAGCTCCACAAGCTTATTAAGATTCAAAAGCATAACACATAAACAACAAAGCTTGTGCCTTTAATTAGAGACCACCAAAGAAACAAAAGCAAAGGTGTGGTCACTAAAGAATTGGAGTACCAAATAAAGATAAAACTATTCTTATGTAACACCCCAAATTTTGGAACTAAGAAAAACTAAGTTTTACAAGACCCAAAAGTCAGAACCAACAATTTTTTTTGAAATGTTTCACTGATGATTGTGTTTTCCTTCCCATTGCTATGTTTGAACTTGTGTGACTTGTTGTTTAAGTTGTTTGACTAGTAAATATAGGACCCAACCAATATAAAAATATTTTTAACTTTGGTGATCATGTTATGACAAGAAAATATTCCATATATCTTTTCCATTCTTATTTTGGCCAACTCCATTTCAATGACACTTGGTTTATCAGCAACCAAAACTAATACCAGTATTTGAGAAAGTAAAAGTATTTCCAAAATTGTGTGTTTCCAAAATTATGAGGATCTATATGCTATCTCCTACCTATTTCTCAACCCTGGTATTTTGCAGGTGTTTGCAACTCCCTTTTTTTAAACTCTTATTTTCACTCTATTTGAAAATAACACTAGTGGGAAAATATTACCCACACATTTCCTTTCTCAAATCTTTTTGAAAACTATTAAGTTATGAGTGGAGATAATTCCTAAACATCCTCTTGCCATAATTAAGTATGATCATTTCTACAAGATAGCATTGTGGAAATGGTGGTATGATTAATTCTTGTGGTTTGAATTGTGTGGACTTGGTTGTGATGTTGATCTTGCTGTGATTGTTTGCTTGTTGGACTTATGGTTGTATTGATTGTTAGATTCTTGTTTTATTGTTTGCTTCGGTGAATAATTACACCAATGTATTGGAGTGATAAGTTGAGAATACACTTGACAACAAATGTGGAATGTGACTTGAAAACAAAAAAAGACCTCCATGATTATTCACACCCTCAACATAAAATCTTGATTAAAAGAAGTGATCTTATCTAATTTCCCTCTCTACTTATTTCTCTATTTTGATATAACAATTATTTTATCTTATAAATCCATAAATGAGATGATAACCATCTCATTATCATATTACTCTCTCCTTAAAAATCTCTAATCTCCAATTACAAAGATATTTTAATTTGACAAATTGATTTTATCCAAAAATAACATATATAAAACTCTATGAACAAATGTGGTTCAAAACATTTTATTTTGTAACCCCAATTTTTGTGGACCTTCTACATGTATTGGGAAGCCTACCCAAATATTTTCAGATTTTTATAAAATGTTTTAGTACCTCAATTAATTCCCCAAAATGCTTCTGGTTTTAAACAAAGAAATACAACTGAAGATTTCAGAAACTTGCAGGGGGCTTTCTGAAAAAACGTCGTCTTCCCTGTAGCCACAGTGGCCGCACGGCACGGCGCAGTGTTCCTCATCCTCGCCCGACGTCGCTCGCCGCCCGGACCCCACACGCCCTCCTGCCCTGCGAGGAGGATAAGGAGGCCCCCAGGCGCTCCTCTGCTCTCCCTCCCTCGCTCGCTCTCTGCTCTCTCTCAATCGCTCTCTCCTTCTCTTCCATGGCCGAACCCTAGCTCAGGTTGCCGTTGCATGCCGCCGTCGATAGAAGCATCTCTGAGTAGATCGAAGAGCACCAGAAGGTTCGCCTCGTCGTCCTCTCCATCCTCGTCCAAGGAATCGAAGAGGGGATCCGCGAATCGACCGCACCGCCCGTTCTTCTCCGACCACAGCCGAAGCTCCGGCCGCCACCTTTCAAGGAACCTCGCGAGCAGCTCCGTCCACCGTTCTTCGCCATTTCCGCACCCTCGTGATCCCCTTCTTCTGCTCTAGCTAATGGACATCGCCATTTCTTTTAGGAACGTCGGAGTCGCCGGCGCCATCCACGCCTGCTCCCTGCTCATCTCCTCGCTCTGCCGTGCTCGTTCGGGAAGAAGACGGCCTGTCACATCCCAAATTTGGAAACTAAGAAAAACTTAGTTTCACAAGACCCAAATTTCAGAACCAACAAAAACTTTTTGAAATGTTTCACTGATGGTTGTGCTTTCCTTCCAATTGCTTGTTGACCTTGTGTGACTGGTTGTTTAAGTTGTGTGACTTGTTGTGATGTTGATCTTGTTGTGTCTGTTGCTTGTGAGGACAATTCCTCAGCTGTGCCTAGCACTAAAATAAAACCCACTGGTCACAAATTTGGAATGTGACTAGAAAATAAAACAAGACCTCTATGTTTCCTCACACCCTCAAAATAAAATCTTGATTAAAAGAAAGAATCTTATTTAATTTCCATCCCTACCTATTTCTCTATTTTGTTACAACAATTATTTTATCTTATAAAATCCAGGAATGAGATGATAACCATCTCATTATCATATTAACCTCTCCCCAAAATATCTAATCTCCAATTACAAAGATATTTCAATTTGCCAAATTGAATTTACCAAAAATAACATATTTTAACCCTATGATCAAAAGTTGTTCAAAACATTTTATTTGAACACCCCAATTTTTGTGGAGCTTCTACATGTATTGGGGAGGCCACATGAATATTTTCAATTTTTTATAAAATGTTTTAATGCCTCAATTAAATCACTGAAAAGCTTCTGGTTTTAAAAGAAACAGAAAAAGGACTTACTTGTAAATTGGAAAAATAAGTCCAGGGGGTTAATTGGAAAATCGTCGTCTTCTCTGTAGCAGCAGAGGCGCAATGGCGCCGTGTCGTTCGTCCGTCGTTCGCCGCCCGGACCCCTCCCGCTCCTCGCCGGACCCCTCCCCTCCTCTGCCCTGCGAGGACACGCTCCGCTCTCGGCCCCTCTCCTCCGCGGCCGTGCTCCTGCTCCCTCGCTGTCCCCGCTCGCCCTGGCCCGTGCGACCCGAGCACATGACGCAGACGCGGCCATCCAAGCACGCACGCCCCGGACCCCCCTCTCGCTCTCCTGCCGGCAAGGAGGATAAGGAGGCCCCCAGGCGCTCCTCTTCCCTCACTTGCCCAGCTGCGTTCGCCCTCCTTTCTCTCTCTCTCTGTTTCCTTCCCCACCGCACCGAAACCCAGCCATGGACCCATCACGCATCGCCGTTGATTGAGCCCTCCCCGAGCAGAATGAAGAGCACCAGGAGCTCCACCTCGCCGTGCTCTACATCCCCGTCCAAGGAATCGCGAAGAGGAGCCCAAAATCGTCCCCACCGAGTTCACCCCCATCCGCTCCGGCCGCCACCTTGCGAGCAAGCTCGCGAGTCGCCTCGTCCACCTTTCTTCACCATTATTGCTTCCCTGAGATCCCCCTCCTCTTCTCTAGCTTATGGACATCGCCATTCCTCCCAGGAACCTCGGAGTCGACGACGCCATCCTCGCCCGCTTCCTGTTCGACGCCGAGCTCGTCCGTGCGCGTTGAGGAAGAAGAAGAGGACTGCGTACCTCTTCGCCAGCGCAACGGGCCGGCCCAGCACGGTGCTGCCTGGCCCAGCTCCAGATCTGGCCCGTGTTCTTTTTTTTAAGTAAATCAATTTCCTTTTTAGTTTCCTGTTAAAATGCAGTATAGGTTTAATTCAATTGTGGTGGATCTATGTGTGCAATAATTTTGGTATAATATTTGTAGTGTTCCTGTATGTTTTCTTAAACATGCCTCACTGGCTGTTTGCAAAAATATGATTCTGAGTGCCTTCTAGATTTAATCTTATAAAAAGTATGTTTTGCACTAAATATTTAATATCTAGAGTTTTATAAATCCAAATATTGCAAACTAAAATTCTTGGATAGGTTGAGATGATACCTTTCCAGATCTGTTAGCCTTGCTTGCAAATGAAGCCTAAAACAAAAGTTCTATTCATTCTTGTAAACACATCAGTAGCACTTTGGTGATTTTTGTAGATTTTTGTGAGATGAATTTTGGAGTAAATCCAATTGGGTTGTCTTCTATATGTGTAGGAGAACATATCCCTAGCTTGGTTTAAATTTAGGAGTCACTGATTGACTGTGGTGCTAATTATAAGGTTTAGGCATTTTCTGCCTATTTTTTATTAGGACTTTATTAATTGTTGTGTTATAACTTTATTGTTATAAATGTTGTTTGTGTTGTTTGTTGCATGTTTTAGTACTGTTATAGATTTGCTATTGCTGTTTAGTATGTTAGTAACTTGTGTTAAGATAGTATTGAGTAAAGTATGTGGTTAAATGATGCTTAACAAAATTACAACAATTGTTTAGTTATGCTTGTGTGCTTAATAATTCATATGAGCTAAATAACCACTTGCAACTAATAATTAGCTACTGGTTGCTCAAGTTGCTAATTGTGCTTAGCCTTGCATGATTAGTAGAAGTCCCTAAAGGATGATTAATCACTACTTCAACCCTACCTTTGTAAAAAGAGAATAGTGTGGTGATTGTCAAACTTGTTTGCTAATAGCCCTCTGTCTTGTCTGATGCTTGATAGACATTGCTTGTTAAACTTGGTTGTCTCTAAGTTAAGTAATAGCTTGAGTGTCTTGTTAATGTCTCCACCTTAACTTGGTGAGATATTTTGAATTGCCAAGATTAATTGGTAGTTTAACTTTTGTCTGAAGTATTTCCTGATTAAAGAAAAGTGGTTGTTAATTACCTCTAATTGAGGATGTCTTGGTGCTCTATGTTTTTAGCATGTTTGTGGTGTTATACTCCTGATTAGTATAATGCCCTTGTAAATGTAGAACTTAGTTTGTGGCTTGAGTGATTAGTTTGATACTTGTGGTTTGTTCCTTGTTTGTATACCACTTGTGGTTTGGTTTGCTTATTGCGTGTTGTTTAATTTTCATGTTGCGACGCTAGAGATAAACGCTACCGGGGTGGTATTTGGAGAGGATTTATCGGAGAAGGATGAGAGTTTATTTCTTTGATCAATGAGAAGAAGTCCAGGAGCATCATGCTGAAATCAGGCAAGCTATCCTCTGAGCTTGCATTTATATACATCTATTTTGGTTCACATGTTTTACTTATAAAGAGCAAAAGTGATTTATGTGGTGTTTGCCACTAAAGCTATGATTTTGAAAACCTTTTTCCAAATTACAAGTATATTATTTTGACACCCTATATGGAGATATTAGCTGGAATTTCTTTTCCAAACTATAGGATGGAAAAATATTGTTTACTCAAAACTCCTTTGAAAGTACTTGGATGAATGTGGAATGCCGTGATATCGGTGTTGAAGTGGAGAAATGGTGATGGTTGTGAAAAAAATGCACATTGTGTCCTTGTACTTACAGAACAACCAATACTCTGTGCGACCACATTTACCCACCTATGGGAAAGGGCGTGGTCATATAATTTGCTCTTATTAGTATGGGATACCTCATCGACGGAGATGACTCCGTTATGCATGAGGGGATGGTTAGTGAACTCCCCTGACCTGGGTCCTCGCTCAAACTCTATGGAAAGATAAGGAGGAGGATTGAAGACTTCATAAATGTGGTCGCCGGGAAAAACATATGAGTCCTCACACTTAGGGTTGCCGACGGGGACCTGACTGAGTGTCGATGGGAATTATCATATGGGTAGGATCCTATACTAGCATGAGCAAAGGACAGGCTATGGTCGGCGGCTTACTTCGCATACACCCTGTATGGCGAGACGTGGCGGACACGATGAGTTGCCGGATGGATGTGGGAAAAGCGTGCTACCTCTGCAGAGGGTTAAAACTATTCGAATAGCCGAGTCCTCGGATATGGACAGTTGGAAAGAACTGCTCGGTCCTATGTGCAAGTTTTGAAAAGCTTTGAGTTTAAAAAGGGAAATGAAGTGGAGAAAGTGTTCCACAGCTATACCAATGAGTTGGTATGATGTGTTGGAGTTAATTGGACCTATGGCGAGCCATGGTCAGAAAAAGGAGGAGCTTTGGAGAAACAGATACAATGGTGATTTTCCGGGAAAAATGTTTATAAAAGAGACTTCTTACCTTTTTCAACAAAGATGTATTTACGGGAGAAAGTTTTAAAAGAGACTTCTTACAAAGACAGATTTATGGGAAAAGTTCTAAAAGCCTTCTTTCCTTTTTCAATAAAGATATGGAGATTTCAAAACAAAGTTTTATTAAACAAAAGTATATCCTTCTCTTTTCAACAAGGATATAGAGTTTTCAAAGCAAACGAAGTTTTATTTAAACAATAAAAAGAGTAGTGCATGCTCATTCCGGGGGTAGTTTGCGAGTACATTCAAATGTACTCATATTGGTTTCGTCCCTGGCTATTGTCTTAGCCAGATTTTTGAAGAGGAGCAGTTCGAAGAAGAAGGTTTCGATGACGTCAATGAGAACTAGGGCGCTTCCCAGTCAGCTGCCTGTAGGGTTGGCAAATGGCTTGGGCTCCACGTTGTTTTGGTGATTTCCGCTGCAAGTACCTGTTGAAGTTATGGCTTCAATCCAGTAAGTATATTTATTCGGTATTTATGGGTGTTCTGTGATGCCAATTCGAGTTATGTGCAACAACAGACTGATCATGGGATTGTTGCAGGAAACATAACGAGTATCTCGGATAGTTAATCCGGGGTCCTCACAGACTTGGTATCAGAGCCATCCTGACTGTAACAGACCTTAGTTAGCATGGACGTTAGTTAGGAAAGAAATATTTTGTTAAAAATATATTGTTACCAAAAACATAATTTTTATCTGAGGAAGTCCAAAAATAACTTCCACTCTTCTCACCTTCTCAAATATTTCCGAGTCTCATCCCTCTATTTTAAGATTTTCTAAGGATTTCTCTACTCCCTCTTACCTGTTCAAAATACTTGACGATGAACCCAAGTGAGACCTAATTAGCTAGCACCCACAAGCAGAAGCTTCCATCACAAGTACTCAACATTCCACATCCAGGTGATTGATCTGCAAATACCGAGATCGTCAGTATCAATAAAGCAAGAGACCTCGAAGGCCTCAACTCAATATCAACAATTCCACTCAGTTACTACCTCGACAATCTCAATTTTTCCTGCTGAAGCCTAAGGCGACAAAGTAAAGACTTCATCAACCATATTTAACCAAGGCCCATAGGAAAAACATATGATAGGAACCTCGGTTGTATTACCCGACTACCACGAGTATTAGACGTCCTTTGGTACTAGACGTACCTTGTGTGCTCTTTGCTTGTGTGTACTCTGCTTATGTGTTGTTTGTTGTGAGTTCTCTGTTTGTGTGTTGTTTTTCTTGTGTGTTCACAATCACGCCTTGACGGCAACACAAAGTAATCCCAAAATTCCATTTTTGTAAAACTCCTTTTTGGCCACCTAAAAAGAAACTAATTTTGACCGCTTCGCCATAGCTGCACCTTGTTGCAGATGTAAACCCGCCTAGGAAAAATCTTTCTGAAAATATTTTTCCTCTCATCTAAACCATCTCCCGATAAGAACTGACAGTTTCGCAAGATACAAAAGACCCCTGATCTTTTACCAAATAGCCTGAGATTTTTGCAACCTAACCGGCAAATCAGATAATGGCCTTCATGCACCATCTGGAGCAAGTGCGTCAAGATCTCGAAGGAAACTGCAATTTTACGCCAACCTCGTGAAGACACGAGTGAAGTTACAAGAATACTACACTAACTTATCGTATCTAACTTTAGATTAACATCTAACTCAAGTCCACGGTAATACTAACTAATCTTCTAGGACTGCAAGCCTTGACAAGAGACGAGGACATAAGGAGACTCATTTAGAATCGGTAACTAGGAGAACTCAAGGAGTGTATAAGAGTGCTATGAAGATTCGAGCTCAGAGACCGCAAGAAGGAGGAACTGCGACAAAGAGACTTTGAAGAGAGATTTCTGAAGTTGGCAAAGAAGTAATAAATATACCAGACTATCCTTGAGTATGTGGAAACTCATATATCAGAATCTACTATTATAAATCTCTCTATAAATAATGTGATATTTTAATGTTCGTGTTATATAGAAGTAGTTTGGTAACAAGCCTCATGAACTTGTTAACAAATCGCTTTTGTATACTCCAACAATTGAGTGTCATACACAAATAAACGGAACGTCAGATAATCCAGTACATCTCAGCCCCTGCAATATGAAAAGTAGTTTGATGACAAGACTAGCTACCTTGTTAACAAATTCTTCTCGTGTGACTAAGGCAATTGATGTTATAAAAGACCACCACATTATTATACAGTTAACTAATGGAAAGCTTGCCCGGACTAAGTGGATGCCTTCACCACAGGGGTGAAGCAAATGATGTTAGAACTCAAATCAAGGACAATAATATTTTTCTTAAACCAAGTGTATAACTTAGGAAATACTCAAGTTCTAAGTAAGAAAATCACATGAAGATTTATAGTGTTTCTCCAAGGATATGATTTCCGGAAACAAGAAAAGAAAGAGGTGCCAGTGGGCGACTCAAAACTAGTTGGTAGAAAGGAGACTTTAGGAAGATATAAGAGTGTTGGACTATAAGATTATTAGTCAGCAGGACCCCTTGAGAATATAGTGATGAGATCAGAATTGGTGGATGATGTTGGTAATATCAAAATTTGGGGTTCAGAATAGAAGTGAAAACTTGGAGTGGATCGATAAGTTAATTGGGATTGGACAGGATATATTTGATTAATACTCTGGGGCTAACCAGTTGTGGTCCCCAACCATTGGTGGTTATCTGGAGCTAAAGACGTGACCCTTGATTTAAGGTTTAGAAATAAAGGTGAAAGTTATTGGATTTTAGGAACACTTGCTGATAAAATGATGTTGGATTGGTTAGAAGCAAGTAAATTAAGAAGAATACTCCGGATTGGAATGTTTAGGGTGATTCTAGCGCAAGTGACCTTGTACTAAATTCTATGGAATTATAGGAAGTGGTCAAAGATGAGTTAGCAAATGAGTAGATCGTTGTACGCAAGAAATAATTGGTGGAGGATAAGTGAATGTTTACGGATTTTAGGAATCAATATGACTTGGTCTAGTAGCAAGACATTCTAGGTGACAGTAGTTTTCAGAGCTTGTCACGCTCTGTTTGGATTATTCTTAGAAAGATCATTTATCTTTGATTATGAGATCAAGGCCCAAAAGTGTTGAGATAAAATCTGAATTTGGTTAGAAAGTGGGGCCACTCTTGATGGAATGATCACATGACTGTGGATGCTTTATTTAGCTTTGATGATATGATCGTGGGAAGATGGCAACCTGAAGGAGTCAGATAATTTGAGATATGCCTATCTGGGGAATAAATTAATCAAGAAATAATTGGTGGACCACTACGATTTTTGTGATAGAATATAATGTGGAGACTATGCCAAAAAGGTTTGATGGGTACCCGATAGATTGGACTATACTGTGATAAAGAGTTTATGCCCGAGGAAGATGATGGTGGATTAATAACTTTAGCTTGGGCAAAAGACCATGATTCAATTAACTGTTGATAGTAGTGGCCTTACCAGAATTGTTGGAATGGTATTTTGAATACTTGAGAATTATAGGCCTATGTAAAGTTGATTGTTTCGGATCTTAGGTATAATAAGTTTGATGTTCGGAATATAGCACCCAACTCCCTTGAAAACCAACTTAAGCCCTCAACCAGAAAGTTTTCCCGGGAACCCTAACTATTCTGGTGCACTCTAAACTTGCTTGTGAAGACACCTGCGAAGCTTCCCGAAGACCCCGAACCAAAGAAGTCTTTCAGGACAACCTTTTTCTCGCCAAGCCGAAGGAAGAAAAGCGTGAAGAAGATCTACCGGAAGTCACTAAGAAGAATCAAACAACGGAAGCACCTGCTGTTGGCAACAACAACCACTAAGCAAGTCCAGACGCCTTAGAAGTTTATAACACCCCTCTACTAACTAGAAACCGGAGAGAGTCGAGTGCTCAGACTTGACGCATCCTGAGAACAACGTGACCCCACCTGCGACCCTCGTAAGGCAATATCAGGAAGTGACATCTGCACCGACCCAAGCACCGAGGAATGACACCTAAGACAAATATCGTCAAGCTACCTCGGAAGAACAATACCTCCGATTCCACTCCAGCTGCAACCTTCAGGATGAGCCTTCAAAACTTTTTTTAAGGGGGGAAAGACCTGCAATAGGTATACAAGAACGTGGTAATAATTAGATCCGTGCGCTTTAGCCCTGTAGAATCTGGAAACAGCCGACCAAGACTATCCGTCAAAGTCGATCGTCAAGTCAACCCTATCGTCAAGGATCTGAACTCACCACAGAAGTTTATCGACAAAGAAAGCCTCGCCTCATCAAGTTGTCAAGATCTCACATGGCAACCTCACTAAAGAAGCAACGACCTCGGAAGTATAGTCAGCCCAAAACCCGTGCCCTCGTACTCCCCTGTTACCACCGGGCAAATCTCGAGGACGAGATTTATTTTTAAGGGGGGAAGAGCTGTCACATCCCAAATTTGGAAACTAAGAAAAACTTAGTTTCACAAGACCCAAATTTCAGAACCAACAAAAACTTTTTGAAATGTTTCACTGATGGTTGTGCTTTCCTTCCAATTGCTCTGTTGACCTTGTGTGACTGGTTGTTTAAGTTGTGTGACTTGTTGTGATGTTGATCTTGTTGTGTCTGTTGCTTGTGAGGACAATTCCTCAGCTGTGCCTAGCACTAAAATAAAACCCACTGGTCACAAATTTGGAATGTGACTAGAAAATAAAACAAGACCTCTATGTTTCCTCACACCCTCAAAATAAAATCTTGATTAAAAGAAAGAATCTTATTTAATTTCCATCCCTACCTATTTCTCTATTTTGTTACAACAATTATTTTATCTTATAAAATCCAGGAATGAGATGATAACCATCTCATTATCATATTAACCTCTCCCCAAAATATCTAATCTCCAATTACAAAGATATTTCAATTTGCCAAATTGAATTTACCAAAAATAACATATTTTAACCCTATGATCAAAAGTTGTTCAAAACATTTTATTTGAACACCCCAATTTTTGTGGAGCTTCTACATGTATTGGGGAGGCCACATGAATATTTTCAATTTTTATAAAATGTTTTAATGCCTCAATTAAATCACTGAAAAGCTTCTGGTTTTAAAAGAAACAGAAAAAGGACTTACTTGTAAATTGGAAAAATAAGTCCAGGGGGTTAATTGGAAAATCGTCGTCTTCTCTGTAGCAGCAGAGGCGCAATGGCGCCGTGTCGTTCGTCCGTCGTTGGCCCCGGACCCCTCCCGCTCCTCGCCGGACCCCTCCCCTCCTCTGCCCTGCGAGGACACGCTCCGCTCTCGGCCCCTCTCCTCCGCGGCCGTGCTCCTGCTCCCTCGCTGTCCCCGCTCGCCCTGGCCCGTGCGACCCGAGCACGTGACGCAGACGGCCGTCCAAGCACGCACGCACCGGACCCCCCCTCTCGCTCTCCTGCCGCACAAGGAGGATAAGGAGGCCCCCCAGGCGCTCCTCTTCCCTCACTTGCCCAGCTGCGTTTGCCCTCCTTTCTCTCTCCTCTGTTTCCTTCCCCACCGCACCGAAACCCAGCCATGGACGCCATCACGCATCGCCGTTGATTGAGCCCTCCCCGAGCAGAATGAAGAGCACCAGGAGCTCCACCTCGCCGTGCTCTGCATCCCCGTCCAAGGAATCGCGAAGAGGAGCCCAAAATCGTCCCCACCGAGTTCACCCCCATCCGCTCCGGCCGCCACCTTGCGAGCAAGCTCGCGAGTCGCCTCGTCCACCTTTCTTCACCATTATTGCTTCCCTGAGATCCCCCTCCTCTTCTCTAGCTTATGGACATCGCCATTCCTCCCAGGAACCTCGGAGTCGACGACGCCATCCTCGCCCGCTTCCTGTTCGACGCCGAGCTCGTCCGTGCGCGTTGAGGAAGAAGAAGAGGACTGCGTACCTCTTCGCCAGCGCAACGGGCCGGCCCAGCACGGTGCTGCCTGGCCCAGCTCCAGATCTGGCCCGTGTTCTTTTTTTTTAAGTAAATCAATTTCCTGTTTTAGTTTCCTGTTAAAATGCAGTATAGGTTTAATTCAATTGTGGTGGATCTATGTGTGCAATAATTTTGGTATAATATTTGTAGTGTTCCTGTATGTTTTCTTAAACATGCCTCACTGGCTGTTTGCAAAAATATGATTCTGAGTGCCTTCTAGATTTAATCTTATAAAAAGTATGTTTTGCACTAAATATTTAATATCTAGAGTTTTATAAATCCAAATATTGCAAACTAAAATTCTTGGATAGGTTGAGATGATACCTTTCCAGATCTGTTAGCCTTGCTTGCAAATGAAGCCTAAAACAAAAGTTCTATTCATTCTTGTAAACACATCAGTAGCACTTTGGTGATTTTTGTAGATTTTTGTGAGATGAATTTTGGAGTAAATCCAATTGGGTTGTCTTCTATATGTATAGAGAACATATCCCTAGCTTGGTTTAAATTTAGGAGTCACTGATTGACTGTGGTGCTAATTATAAGGTTTAGGCATTTTCTGCCTATTTTTTATTAGGACTTTATTAATTGTTGTGTTATAACTTTATTGTTATAAATGTTGTTTGTGTTGTTTGTTGCATGTTTTAGTACTGTTATAGATTTGCTATTGCTGTTTAGTATGTTAGTAACTTGTGTTAAGATAGTATTGAGTAAAGTATGTGGTTAAATGATGCTTAACAAAATTACAACAATTGTTTAGTTATGCTTGTGTGCTTAATAATTCATATGAGCTAAATAACCACTTGCAACTAATAATTAGCTACTGGTTGCTCAAGTTGCTAATTGTGCTTAGCCTTGCATGATTAGTAGAAGTCCCTAAAGGATGATTAATCACTACTTCAACCCTACCTTTGTAAAAAGAGAATAGTGTGGTGATTGTCAAACTTGTTTGCTAATAGCCCTCTGTCTTGTCTGATGCTTGATAGACATTGCTTGTTAAACTTGGTTGTCTCTAAGTTAAGTAATAGCTTGAGTGTCTTGTTAATGTCTCCACCTTAACTTGGTGAGATATTTTGAATTGCCAAGATTAATTGGTAGTTTAACTTTTGTCTGAAGTATTTCCTGATTAAAGAAAAGTGGTTGTTAATTACCTCTAATTGAGGATGTCTTGGTGCTCTATGTTTTTAGCATGTTTGTGGTGTTATACTCCTGATTAGTATAATGCCCTTGTAAATGTAGAACTTAGTTTGTGGCTTGAGTGATTAGTTTGATACTTGTGGTTTGTTCCTTGTTTGTATACCACTTGTGGTTTGGTTTGCTTATTGCGTGTTGTTTAATTTTCATGTTGCGACGCTAGAGATAAACGCTACCGGGGTGGTATTTGGAGAGGATTTATCGGAGAAGGATGAGAGTTTATTTCTTTGATCAATGAGAAGAAGTCCAGGAGCATCATGCTGAAATCAGGCAAGCTATCCTCTGAGCTTGCATTTATATACATCTATTTTGGTTCACATGTTTTACTTATAAAGAGCAAAAGTGATTTATGTGGTGTTTGCCACTAAAGCTATGATTTTGAAAACCTTTTTCCAAATTACAAGTATATTATTTTGACACCCTATATGGAGATATTAGCTGGAATTTCTTTTCCAAACTATAGGATGGAAAAATATTGTTTACTCAAAACTCCTTTGAAAGTACTTGGATGAATGTGGAATGCCGTGATATCGGTGTTGAAGTGGAGAAATGGTGATGGTTGTGAAAAAAATGCACATTGTGTCCTTGTACTTACAGAACAACCAATACTCTGTGCGACCACATTTACCCACCTATGGGAAAGGGCGTGGTCATATAATTTGCTCTTATTAGTATGGGATACCTCATCGACGGAGATGACTCCGTTATGCATGAGGGGATGGTTAGTGAACTCCCCTGACCTGGGTCCTCGCTCAAACTCTATGGAAAGATAAGGAGGAGGATTGAAGACTTCATAAATGTGGTCGCCGGGAAAAACATATGAGTCCTCACACTTAGGGTTGCCGACGGGGACCTGACTGAGTGTCGATGGGAATTATCATATGGGTAGGATCCTATACTAGCATGAGCAAAGGACAGGCTATGGTCGGCGGCTTACTTCGCATACACCCTGTATGGCGAGACGTGGCGGACACGATGAGTTGCCGGATGGATGTGGGAAAAGCGTGCTACCTCTGCAGAGGGTTAAAACTATTCGAATAGCCGAGTCCTCGGATATGGACAGTTGGAAAGAACTGCTCGGTCCTATGTGCAAGTTTTGAAAAGCTTTGAGTTTAAAAAGGGAAATGAAGTGGAGAAAGTGTTCCACAGCTATACCAATGAGTTGGTATGATGTGTTGGAGTTAATTGGACCTATGGCGAGCCATGGTCAGAAAAAGGAGGAGCTTTGGAGAAACAGATACAATGGTGATTTTCGGGAAAAATGTTTATAAAAGAGACTTCTTACCTTTTTCAACAAAGATGTATTTACGGGAGAAAGTTTTAAAAGAGACTTCTTACAAAGACAGATTTATGGGAAAAGTTCTAAAAGCCTTCTTTCCTTTTTCAATAAAGATATGGAGATTTCAAAACAAAGTTTTATTAAACAAAAGTATATCCTTCTCTTTTCAACAAGGATATAGAGTTTTCAAAGCAAACGAAGTTTTATTTAAACAATAAAAAGAGTAGTGCATGCTCATTCCGGGGGTAGTTTGCGAGTACATTCAAATGTACTCATATTGGTTTCGTCCCTGGCTATTGTCTTAGCCAGATTTTTGAAGAGGAGCAGTTCGAAGAAGAAGGTTTCGATGACGTCAATGAGAACTAGGGCGCTTCCCAGTCAGCTGCCTGTAGGGTTGGCAAATGGCTTGGGCTCCACGTTGTTTTGGTGATTTCCGCTGCAAGTACCTGTTGAAGTTATGGCTTCAATCCAGTAAGTATATTTATTCGGTATTTATGGGTGTTCTGTGATGCCAATTCGAGTTATGTGCAACAGACTGATCATGGGATTGTTGCAGGAAACATAACGAGTATCTCGGATAGTTAATCCGGGGTCCTCACACGGCCTCGTAACTCTTCGCTCCGCACACTGGGCCGCTGGTTGGGCCGTGATCTGCGCCGCACGGCTAGATCCGGGCCAGATCTGGCCCATCCCTTTTATTTTCCAGTAGATCTATTTCTTATTTTTATTTCCTGTTCAAATTGCAGTATAGCTTTAATTCTTTTGTGGTAAATCTGTGCATAGGTTTTGAGTGATTTAAATTTTGTAGTGTTCCTATGTGTTTTCTTAATTAGGTAGAACTGGCTGTGTGCAAAAATATAATTTTAAATGTTGTCTAGATTAAATCTTGTCAAAAGTATCTTTTCCACCAAATATTTAATATCTAGAGTTTTACAACTCCAAAATTTGCAAACTAAAATTCTATGGAAAGCCTGAAGTGATACCTTTCCAGATCTGTTGGCCTTGCTTGCTAAAGAAACCTAAAACAAAATTTCTATGCATTCTTGTAAACACACCAGTGGCTCTTTGGTGATTTTTGTAGATTTTTGTGAGATGAATTTTGGAGTAAATCCAATTGTCTTGTCTTCTATATGTGTAGGAGAACATATCCCTAGCTTGGTTTGAATTTAGGAGTCACTACTTGACTGAGGTGCTAATTATAAGGTTTAGGACTTTTCTGCCTATTTTTATTAGACCTTTATAAATTGTTGTGTTATAACTTTATTGTTATAAAGGTGTTTCCTGGCATGTGTAGGGTGGTAATCCCTTGTTATGATGTGTTTCCTTATTTTTACTAGCATGTTAGGAGAGCTACTTGTGAGTCATGTATTTGTTAGGGTTTTATTCCCTATATAGCTTTTCTCCTAATAATTAGGGATTTGTTAAGCTTGATTATTTTGATGTGAGAATATTGTGTGTGATTAATATTTATGCCTTGCTTGTTAATGGTTGTTTTGGTACTATGCTTGCATGTTATTATTGTTTAGCAGGTTATAATATGTTAGTACTGTTAGTGGTATTTGTTAGACATGTTGGTATGAGTAAAATGTTCACCTTGCTTGATGAACTTGATTATCTTAAGTTGAGTACTAGCTTAGGTATCTTGTTATGTATCTACCCTAGCTTGGTGTGATGTATTCATTTATAGAGATTATTTGGTGACTTAACTTTTGTCTGAAGTATTTCCTGTTTAGAGAAAATGGTTGTTAAGTACCTTTAGTAGAAGATGTCTTGGTGCTCAATGTTTTTAGCATGTGTTTGGTGTTATACTCCTGTGAGTATAATGCCCTTGTAAAAATAGATCTTAGTTTGTTGCTTGATTAAATTAGTACTATGTTTTTGGTATGATTCCTTGTTTGTATACCACTTGTGGTTTGGTTTGCTTATTGAGTGTTGTTTTATTTTCATGTTTGCGACGCTAGAGATAAACGCTACCGGAGTGGTATTTGGAAAGGATTTATCAGAGAAGGATGAGAGTTTATTTCTTTGATCAATGAGGAGAAGTCCAGGAACATCATGCTGAAACCAGGCAAGCTACTCTCTGAGCTTGCATCTATATACATCTATTTTGGTTCACATGTTTTACTTATAAAGAGCATAAGTGATTTATGTGGTGTTTGCCACAAAAGATATGATTTTGAAAACCCTTTTCCAAAATATAAGTATATTATTTTGACACCCTATATGTAGATATTAGCTGGAATTTCTTTTTCAAACTATAGGATGGGAAAAATATTGTTTACTCAAAACTCCTTTGAAAATACTTGTGTGGATGTGGAATGCCGAGATGTCGGTGCTGCAGTGGAGAAATGGAGTATGGTGATGTTTATGAAAAATGCACAGTGTCCTAGTACTATGACGACCAATCTTACCCTGTGCGACCACATTTACCATATATGGGAAAAGGCTTAGTCATATAGTTTGCTCTTATTAGTATGGGATACCTCATCGACGGAGATGACTCCGTTATGCATGAGGGGATGGTTTAGTGAACTCCCTGACCTGGGTCCTCGCTCAAACTCTATGGAAAGATAAGGAGGAGGATTGAAGACTTCACCATGTGGTCGCCGGGAAAAACCTATGAGTCCTCGCACTTAGGGTTTCTGACGGGAAACTGGACTGAGTGTCGATGGAAAGTGTCATAGGGGCAGGATCCTATACTAGCATGAGCAAAGGACAGACTATGGTCGGTGGCTCAACTTCGCATACACCTTGTATGGCGGGACGTGGCTGACAAGATGAGTTACCAGATGGATGTGGGCTAAAAGCGTGCTACCTCTGCAGAGGGTTAAAACTATTCGAATAGCCGAGTCCTCGGATATGGATAGTTGGGAGGCTGTCCTAAGACTATGTGCAAGTTTTGGAAAAGTTTTGAGATTTAAAAAGGAAAAATGGAGATGTTCTATATATGCAACTATCTAGACGGGCTGGTATGAGGTTGCTGGAAAAGAGGAGGACCCTGAGGGGCTACGGTCGAGAAGTGCAAAGTTTTGTGTCTTCAAAGTGAAAAATGTTTTATGCAACTATACCAAAGGGTTGGTATAAGGTTGTTGGAAAATGATTTGACCAGGAATGGTTTTGGTCAGAAAAGGAGGAGTTTTGGAGAAATAAACAAATGGTGATTTTCCGGGAAAATGTTTATTAAAGAGACTTCTTACCTTTTTCAACAAAGATGTATTTTCGGGAAAAAGTTTTAAAAGAAAATTCTTACAAAGATAGATTTATGGGAAAAAGTTCTAAAAGCCTTCTTTCCTTTTTCAACAAAGATATAGAGATGTCTTCTCAAAACAAAGGTTTTTATTATAATAAAAATGATGCTATTGCACGCTCATGTCGGGGGTAATTTGCGAGTACATTCAAATGTACCCATATTGGTTTCGTCCCTGGCTATTGTCTTAGCCAGGTTTTGAAGATGAGCAGTCGAAGAGGAAGACTTCCCTGACGTCAATGCAAACTAGGGCGCTTCCCAGTCAGCTGCCTGTAGGGTTAAGGCAAATGACTTGGGCTCCACGCTGTTTGGTGATTTCCGCTGCAAGTACCTGTTGAAGTAATGACTTCAATCAAGTAAGTAAATTCATTCGGTATGTATGGGTGTTCTGTGATGCCAATTCGAGTTATGTGCAACAACAGACTGATCATGGGATTGTTGCAGGAAACATAACGAGTATCTTAGATAGCTAATCCGGGGTCCTCACATCTTATGTGTATAAGTTTCCAAGTAGACACCAATCACGAAGATATAAGTCCACAAATAAACATGTACACACAATATAGGTACAAAGGTAAAAGTCATGATATCCAAGAGGAAGCCATAAATACACCAATAAGATTTTGCTTAAAAGCATAGCACAAAACTCAATTTTATCTTAAAGGGGTAAAGATAAACTTCAACACACACTCATCATAGCATCAAACGTATCCACAAGGGATAAGGTGATAAAAGGGATGCTCCGAGTAAGATAACAAGTATCACGAAAGGCAAAAGATTTTGAAGAAACATCAATATTGCATATGCGAGTCATAGAGTAGAAAGAGCTAGATTAACATATTTGGGATTAGCGAATCATGAAAATGATTATATATATTTCCCTTGATATGTAATCATCCCGTCTTACTCACATTTGCAATAAAGGCGTTTTGCAAGAATCAAAAGAATTGGAACCAAAGAGATTCATGCCATGAAACAACCTACACAAGGTTGAGAGCTAGAAAAGTATGCATGAGGTAGATACTTGTTACCGAGATAGCATTGTTGATGCAGAAGATAGGAGCTCATGATCATCCAAGCTTGGCTCCAATAAGCACATGGTGACAACACCTTCCTTGTAGATGAGAAAAGCTTCCAATGCATCTCCAATATACCTAAAACAAATTCAAGTACAAAATGGTACCCAAACTCATTGGGTCCAAAGTAGTTAGAGCAACTACAATACATAGGACAAACTCCACATAAATATGTGCATATTATTGTGAAATTGAATTTCATGCACATCTTAGCCATATAGGATTTGATGGAGTTTATCCTATATATTGGATCAACGAAAGTAAGCATGCCAAAGAAATACATAGTAAATATGCATGCACAAGACTTTCAAGAACCAAAAGAGATACAATTTGGATAAAACACCAATTAAAACAAGAGAGCACACATTAGTGTGACACGAAAAGAATTTGTCCAAATTATATCAAATACCCAAATCAACACATGATTGAAGATACCAAAAAGAAAATATACCAAAAGAAAATATGGTCAAGGAATAACCAAACCCTCTACATTTTTCATGATGGCACAAAGTACCAATACGGAAAATGCTTGTCTTCAAAGAGACATATCATCGAGATCTAAAACCAATTAAAGACAAATAGTGTTCAATAACATATAGGATAGCTCCCCCAATATGTGTGAATTATTTATGATTTTGCATTTGAATACAAATGCACACCAATGGGATCATTACTCACAATATATATTATACAACACTAGTCAAATTCAAGAAGAGCAATAAGATCCATAGGATACAAGGAAGACAAAAAGAGTTTGATAAAACACGTTTTGGCAACAAAATAAGGCAATTCAAAGCAAATGCCAAAATGAAGGTGGTCTACAAAATTCACCACAAATATGAGTATCACTTGTCATGGACAAGGAGTATGGAGATATTTCTTGGTGGTAAATAGGAATGATATACAAGACCAACGTCACAACGAATAAGCATATGTTAAAGGAAAGGAATTGCACACATGCTTAGATAGAGATTCTTGACGGCTTCAATTTGATCAACGATCATGCAAAGCACCAAGAAACTCTCTCACACACAAGATCCAAAAGATGAGAAATAAAAGACATTTAAGCAAATATGGAACTTGTTTGAGAAACATGCCACTAGGAAGAAGATAATTGACAATATCAATTCTAGGTGGCAAAACCTCACATGTTCACATTTTCTAGGCTTGTAATATGCACATAGCTTATTACTCCCCATAATGTGATAATCCATTTATTTGAAAACAAGAGGCAAACAAAACCAACTCAAGAAATTAATGGACATTACAGAATTTGAATTTCTCATGAGCATAACATACCACATAGAGAATAGATAATATTGATATATCAACACTAAGTGGTATTCCTCATGTACACACTTATTTAGGATTGTGAAGTGCACAAAGCATATCACTCTCCAAAAATGGATAGTCCATTAATCTCTCAAGGAGAGCCAACAAGATAAGATAGCAAATATAGACAATAAGGCTCAAAACAAGTAAATGGTGTGCAAACCAAAATACACATACTTGATTTCTCAAGATAAGTAAGTAGAGAGCACAACACATACAAACACTAGCAAGGTAAAAAACCTAACACGTGCAAGGGAGCAAGCAACTTTCAATGAATATATGGTATAAGCACAAGTTAACGCAAGGAGAGATATTGGATAAGAGATAGAATAATGTAACCCAAATGACTTGGCTTGGGAGAATATAATTGATGAAGATCCCTTAATTCTTCATGATGTAGTCAAGTCTTCAATGCCCTCCAACAACACCTATTGATCAAGTTTTTGCTTGTTGGTCCGCAACCAAGTTGGGTCCTAAGAGGTTAGTCACAATAGGCTTGGCAACCCAAATGGTTCTTTTCTTGACACCACTTTGAGTACCAACATATTTGGCAAACACATTGCCAACCTTATCCTTCCGAAGAGAATACACATCATCAATTATAATGGGGTTGGATAAGGTACCATTAGTGCATGAAGAAGCAAAGTGACCCTTCTCATGGCATAAGTAGCAACATCGACTTCCTCCTCTCTTCTTGGTTGAAATCTCGACTTGAGAAGGAGTAGCTTGATTCTTCTTGGGAAGAGGCCGTTCTTCAACTTGAGGAACTTGAGTTTGAACTTGAGGCTTCTTCCCTTGTTGCTTCTCACTAAGACGCTTCTTCTTCAAAGGGCAAGATCTAACATGGTGCCCTTCAACTTTGCACTTGAAGCAAACAATCTTGGCCGAATCTTTGACTTGTTCTTGGCCCTTCTCCTTCTTGTTGATCTTGGACTTGTTCTTGTTATTGGAGTTGAATCCAAGTCCACTCTTGTCATTGGGGCGTCTTTGAACAGTGCTGACTTCCCAACATGACGCTTTTCCAAGTCTTTCTTCAAAGAAGTGACTTGGACCTTGAGCCCTTTTAATTCCTCTACATGGTTAGTATCAACACAAATACTAGAGGAAGTAGAAGTTTCATTGTTAGAGCAACAAGGTATGTGTGAGATCCTGGCTCAGGGCTTAACATGATTGATAGAATACTCATATCAACAAGTTGCAACTTCTTTTCCGGAAGCTCATCTGAAAGGAACTCCGAGGTTAAGCGTGCTTGGCCCGGAGCACTCCAAAGATGGGTGACCGACCGGGAACTGGTTCCCGGGTGCGCACGAGTGAGGACAAAGTGCGCAGAAAAGACTAGTGTTGATCTATGGGGCTAGTCTGGAGATCCTAGAGAGCTGCTAGGGGTGACAGGCCCGGCCCGGGGGTGGCCGGGGTGTTACAATTTGGTATCAGAGCCGACCTTCGCGGCAACACGGGCGTGTGCGGGTCAGGGGCGCGGACATGTGGAGCATGTGCCGGCACTAGACGCACAGACGTTTACCAAGAGGGGAAGTTCCTGGACTGGGGGCTGACCGACGAGGGCGTCGGTCTTCTAAGGAGGGAAGGGTGTGAGATCCTGGCTCAGGGCTTAACAGGATTGATAGAATACTCATATCAACAAGTTGCAACTTCTTTTCCGGAAGCTCATCTGAAAGGAACTCCGAGGTTAAGCGTGCTTGGCCCGGAGCACTCCAAAGATGGGTGACCGACCGGGAACTGGTTCCCGGGTGCGCACGAGTGAGGACAAAGTGCGCAGAAAAGACTAGTGTTGATCTGTGGGGCCAGTCTGGAGATCCTAGAGAGCTGCCAGGGGTGACAGGCCCGGCCCGGGGGTGGCCGGGGTGTTACAGTATGGAAAGTAATTCATCACAAGATGTAGAAACATTGTGAGTGGATGAATCACTAGGATTAGCACATGGCAATAAAGCATTTCTAGAAGAAGTTGTGCCAATTTCCACATGAGGCTCACAAGATGTTACCTTTGACATAATAGCCTCATGAGCTAACTTTAGCCTAGCATGGGATGCTAGAAGGTCCTCATTAGAGCTAGAGAGCTTTTCATGACTTTCTTCTAATTTCCCATACTTGCTAGTTAGCAACTCAAGTTGAGCCCTTAGCTCAATATTCTTCTTCAAAATAGATGCTTTACAAGAAGTGGAGTTAGTAGCACAAGCATCATTAATATTAGAATAGAAGGAGACAATTTGGCAAGCTTATAATTCTTAGATAGTTGAGTTTGGAATTTATGATGAGACTTGATAAGGAGAGAGTGTTCACTTTCTAAAGCCTTGTGAGCTTTGTCAAGTCTCTCTATGTCCTCACTTAGTCTAGCATTGCCAACACCAAATTCAACTTTTTCCTTTTTAAGCACTTTATATTTAGCCATAGCATGATCTCTTTCCTCAACGATTTTAGCAATGATAAGATCATTTGATTCATCAAGAGATTCAAGTTTCTCCTCAAGAGACACTCGAAGCTCTTGCTCTTCCTCAAGGGCATTCTCTAAGGATGCTTTTTCATCGGCATCTTCTCTCTCAATTTTACATTTTCCTCAAATTGAGTATCCAAATCCTCAATGATTTCTATGCATTTAATACAATGAGCAACGATTTTACATAGAGAAGAGATAGCTCCACTACCTTTGGGAAGAGCACCAAGAACAATCTCACCTTTCTTGGTTAAGGTTTCAATGTCAAGATCTTCTCCATGAGGATCCTCAACCACATCATCACATATCTCGGGATTCGAGGTAGAAGTTACCTTGGAATCCTTAGCCATAAGGCAAACATGATGAATGGGTGAGGAGGATGAAGAATTGCTTGAAGCACCATTGAGGTCCATGTCTTGTTCCAACAAATGTTGGGATTCCTCTACATTGTTAGTCATGCAAGTACTAGAGGATATGGAAGCATTATATTCATGACAACAAGACATAGAGAGCATATCATCATCAGATTTAGTTAAACAACAATTACATGATATGCAAGGACCATCAACTCTAGCATGTATGACATTTGGAGTGCTAGAAGAGTTTAAGTCCAAAGATAGAACATTGCAATGTGATAGAGATGACGTATAGTCAATAGATATTCACCATCAACAAAGCAATTTATATCACCACTCACCATATCATTACCTTGTGACAAATCACATGTTGGCACTAGTACAGAACGACACATCGGATACCCCTCTATGGAAACGGCAGGTGTTAGGCAACGGAGAATCGCGCTTTCCGCGCGGCCGGTGCAGACAAACCTGACCAGGCCCGCCTACATTGGCAACGGACCCTTTACAATCTCTGTCACCTATTATATTGGCAACGGTTAATAAAATTGTCCGTTTCCAATATTTGTCTCTATGGTAACGGATAGAATTTTCCAACCGTTGAAAATGTTGATATGTGGAGGCTAGCGAATGGGCAGATGGGGAGGTGGGCGGAGCAGACCCGCGAGTATAAATGGCGAGAGGTACCAGCAGCGGTCTCTTTGAAGCCCCAGTCCATCGCCTACAGTTATTAAAACTTCGCCAGATCCCCTCCGTCCAAATCCATGGCGAGAGATACCAGCAGCGGTCGCGGCCGTGGTAGGGGTCGCAGCGGCAATGCCATGCCGTCGGTGTCACTCTCACCGTCCTCTGAAGACATGTCATCGGCGAGAGGTACCATCAGCGGTCGCGGCCGTGGACGTGCGCGCGGCTGTGGTAGGGGGCGCAGCCGCAATGCCACGCCATCGGTGTCGCCCTCACCGTCCTCTGAAGAAATGTCCCCGGAGCTGCGCGACTTCGAGTTCTTGGTTATCCTGTACAATGGCATCGAGAGACGCCTGAGGCTCCCGAGGGCGTTCGCAGAGAAGCTCCAAGGCATGGTGGCAGCTACCATGCATCTGAAGATGGAGGACTGCGAGAACGGCAGCTGGGCGGTGAAGACGGCCGTGAGTGCCAGGGGGAATTTGTACCTCGGCCAGGGATGGAAGTCATTCGCCCAAGCGTACAAGCTTGAGCAGGGGCACTTTTTGTGCTTCGAGTTTGACGGCGACAACGGGTTCTTCATCAAGATCTTCGACGGTACCTTATGCCGGAGGGACGCACTCGTGTACAGCGACGACGAGCCCGAGTCTTCATCAGCAGCTGCTAGTAGTAGCATTAGCTAGTAGTAGCATATATGTAATCGTTTACTTCATTATCAAGTCCGTATGTAGTAGCATTAGCTGCTAAGTGGTCTCTGCGTTCATATGTAATTTAGAGTACCTGTTAGTAAGTTGGGTAGTAAGTTTACTCTCTCGCTGGTGTAAAATCAATGGAAACGGTTATATAAAATGTCCGTTGCCAATGTGGTGCTTATATATACTGCCGGCTCGTTCTCATTATCACTCTCTCACTGTCTCTCTTCCAACCCTAGCTGCCACACACTGTGGCTTTCAACTCTCCTCACTCTCTCTAATGGCTTCCTCTGTCGGCGCTTCTAGATCCGGCCATCGCGGCCGCGGCTCTAGCCGCCGCGGCAGCACCGTTCTAGCGACAGCCGTTCGTGAGGGAAAGGTCGATCTAGAGGCGGCCATGCGTCCGCTAATGATGCGGCAGCGCCACCATCTGACGCCCTCCTCCTCCGGTGATGCCCGGCTTCTTCTAAGCCAGGCCGATGTGGAGGAGGTCATTCATGAGGTGGTGGTGCAGCACCTCCGGCGGATCTACCAGTAGAAACCCATCTGGAGGAGGAAGTGGCCGATCTAGAGGAGGAAGTGGCCGATTTGGAGGAGGAAGTGGCCGATCTGGAGGTGGTGGAGGATCTGTAGGTGGTGTCTGATCTGGAGGAGGAGGAGGTGGATGTCGACGAAGGAGAAGGAGGAGGAGGTGATTGCGTCGCAGCGTGCTGGTAGCATCTCAGCGCATCTGGCAGAGGCCTGCACCTCCTCGATCTCCCGCGGGTGAAAGGAATAAATCTTTCTGTGACCGGCTGTGATGCCGATGAACTAGGTTCTACGTGTGAGCATTTCATCACATAAACAAATTCCTAGTGCAAATTCACACATACATGTTCTGATAATTACAAACACTTATTGTTAAAGCACCAACTGTACAAACTAGTTAAACACCCACATCCAAAGCCTATTGCAATTCACCTGGTGCATTCTTGCACCTAGGGCAGAGCATTTCCTGCCATGTTGGACGTAGTCTGTCCTTCAAGGTTAGGATCTTGCGATACAACTCGTAGGTGCCGTGGGTATGGACGGTAGTTGTCTCTGTTATTCTGTTGTGGTCGTCCATGGCGGGTGGGGGATTGGGGTGGAACGAGGAAGAAGAGAAGGAAGGAATGCGAACTGTCTGCCACCAAACAGAGCAGTTCCTGGATATTTGCCGTTGATCTTAGCAGTTTCTCGAAAATGGCAACCGAACAAAGCAGTTGCTGGAAAATAGCCACCGATTTTTTTAATATCTAGATGTATTTTGTACATTTCGCTAATAGTTTTTTTCTTTCACGTAGGAGTTTATTTCGGCAACACTGCATAAAAGTACCAATCTATCATTCCGAGAACCAGAAAACTTAAGGCAAGGAAATTTCGTGGATACTGGTCTTGGAGTGGGTACTGCGATGACCGAGAGCTCATAGAAGGTGAGCTCCAAGTCAAAGATGGAAGGCTGGCTTAATTAAGCCAGCCTTCCATCTTGTTAGGTTAGTTGCTTATAAGTTTAGAGTTCATGATTGTAGTCAAAGTGTAATAGGTGATATTACATTATGCCAATGTGTGATGGATATGATTGTAGTCAAATTGTAAAAAACAGTGATATTATTGTATACCAATGTAATGATGGCATTTGTTCTATGTTATGAATTGAATAACGTTTTATTGCATTGTGCAATCAGCCTTTCATGTATTATGGCATATAACCGAAATATGAGAAAAGCTTAGTGCAAACGGGTAGATGGAAACTCCGTATCTGATGTAGGAAAACTAAAGCAACGGAGGTCTGCGCCAACCGTTGCCAAATGGAGACCTCATCGGAAATGGTTTTTTGCCTCCGTTACCGATGAAGGCCTTCACATCAGTGACAGGGTCGGGGACACGGACCCTTTCTCCATTGCCGAAGGGGTTTTTGGCCCATTTCCAATGTGTCGTTCTGTACTAGTGTGGTGAAGTGGAATAAGTTGTGAACTCATCACAGCCGGAGGTGGAAGGAGAACAATCATCCTCAATAATTTTTGACACTTCATATATATCTTGAAGCTTGGTCCAAAGGTCATGAGCGTTTCGAAAAGGCATGATTGAAGCAAGAACTACATCAGTCAAAGCACATATAAGACCATTAGTAACTTGAGTCTCGAGATGAGAGTTTATCTCATCCTCTAAAGATACTTGGGAATCCTTTGGAGGAGATAAATTCACATCTACAATCTTCTTAATATAATTTGGACCCATGGCCCTAAAAAGATTAAGCATGCGAATTTTCCAAACATCATAATTTGTGCCATCGAATATAAAGAGGGATCATGCATTAACTCTCTAAACGACATCTTTTACTCTCTAGGCGGTAAAGCCCAAAAAGAGAGCCGAGGCTCTGATACCAATTGAAAGGACAATGATGTCGCCTAGAGGGGGGTGAATAGGCGATTAAAACTTTTCCAGTTTAGCCTTGCTAATTGCAGAATAAAACTAGGTGTTTAAATTAACAAGCCGACAACCCTAAATAAACTAGGCTCACCTATGTGCACCAACAACTTATGCCAAGCAAGACAAGCAATAAGGTGATAGCAATATAGAATACTTCAAGCACGAAGGCTATCACAATGTAAAAGTGCATAAGTAAAAGGCTCGGGTATAGAAATAACCGAGGCACACGGAGACGAGGATGTATTCCCGAGTTCCTCCTTGTTAAGGGAGTACGTCTCGTTGGAGAGGTGTGAACCGACACAACGGTTCAACAACCACAAAGGTTTCACCTTCTTCTCCGATGAACCGCACCACAAAGGCTTGGTTCACCTTCCACTATTGGTATTCCTTCGAGGCGGAATCCGGAGCCTTTCAACAACAATTCAGGGCACAACCCACAACGGGATTGGGGGCTCCTGAACGGCTTTCAACAACAATCCGAGGCACAACCCACAATGGGATTGGGGGCCCCCGAACGGCTTCAAGTGACCACACAAGGGTCTCAACCACCACAAAGGCGTCTAGGGTCCAAGGACCCAAGAGTAACAAGTTCACAAGCTTTCAACTTCCACGAATCCTCGTGGAGAGCACACCGATGCACCAAATGCAAAAGGCAAGAGCACAAGTGCTCAAATCCTTCACTCTCAAATTCCAACAAAGCAACAAATGCTTATGGGGGAATAAGAGAGGAAGAACAAAGAGGAGAAACACCAAGAACTCCAAGATCAAGATCTACTAGGTTCCCTCACTTTGAGGAGAGATGGATTGGTGGAAATGTAGATCTAGATCTCCTCTCTCTTTTCCCTTTAATTTGACTCAAGAATCATGGAGGAATAGAGAGGGGGCAATATTTTCCAAGGTCAACAATGGAGGAGAGAGAATGGGGGAAGAAGCTTGACCCTTTGGGGGAAGAAGGGGGCCTTATATAGGAGTATCCGGTGTGTTTACACCGTAGTGTCCGGCCTACACAAAACTGCCGAAACATCAACACGAAAACAAACATATCTTATTCATCCGGACTCCGTTTTTGATGTTCTCGGGCTCGTTGGAATCACAACGAAGAGCTTTACAAGATCATGCAGAGAAAAATCATAGTCCAACAATGGAAGATAAAACCAAATGCAGAAAGGTAAAACCTCTCTAAAAGGGAATAACCGGCAAACCTCTAAAACCGAAAACGCAACAAGTTTTCCATACGAAATTCGTTTTCGGTGAACTTGGGCTTGTCGTGAAGATCAAAACAAGCATCAAAACCCAACAAGGAGAAAACCAAATAAGAACCAATAAAGATGATATGCCAAGTATGCAAATGTTTGAGCTCTCCACAAAGATGCAATCAAGTTACTCACTTGAGAGCCCCTCTTGATAGTACGCCGTCTATCCTATAACCCGGTCTCCCACTAACACCATGAGACCGGTAAAATAGAAAACCTATCAAGATCATACCTTTGCCTTGCGCATTCCACTTGAGCTCGATGATGACGATCTTGACTCTCTCAAGTTGAAGCACCTTTCTTGATTGTGCTTGCTAGCACATGCTTGATAAAGACTTCTCCAAGTGATCCCCATACTCCATTATGGGAGGGCCTCGCTAAGCTCCGTCTTCATGTATCCTTTGCAAGCTTCAATCAAATGATATCTTCCGAGATGCATCATATTGAGCTTGCACTTCATCTTCTTCTCTTGATATGTATGATGGCTTGGAGATAAACATTATTGTTCACACAATCTTCTTTTCCAAGCCATACTTGCAATAAGCTTAACTCTACACATGACCATTCTTCATATAAACCCTTGAATAGAGCATTTGTCATCATGTCATCTTAAAGAGTCCAACACATGAACTCCTATATTTTCCCATGGACAAGATCTATAAGAATATCTCAATGTAAACATTAGTCCATAAGGATTGTCATTAATTACCAAAACCACGCATGGGGGCAACCATGCACTTTCAATATTACTCAAGCTTAGGGGAGGTTGAAGGAACTCCTTCGCAAAAATCCTTGTCATGATCTTACAAGGAAACTTATATTGATAAACTTTTATGTGAGGCTACCTATGAAGGACAAGGAAATTCTGGATAATTCATCTGGTGGAAGTTTTACTAATAATACTGAAGAAGAAGCATGGAATTTATTGGAGACTATTGCTGAAAATACTAATCATTGGGATCTTGATAAAGGTAATGAGCCCTATTTTGATTATGGATATTCATGTGTAGAGAACTTCTCTACTTCTGTTTTGTTTAAGAATCTGAGTGATTATTTTAATCTTGATCCTTATGTTATAATTGAGATAGCTAAAGGTTTTGCTGATCATATCTGTGTTCCTAAAAGTGGTTTTGAAGTTTATGTTGAACCTGTTAAACAATCTATTGTTGTTCCTAGAGTTATTAAACAGGTTGAAATAGTGTCATCTGTGACAATTGAGGAGTATGTTGAACCACCTCCATATCCGAACCAAGTTAAGGAGAATTTATTTATTGCTGTTACTAACAAAAGTAACCGAAGATGTTCTCAGCCTTATGAACAGGTGGAAGTCAACAGTCAAATTTCTGTTATCAAGCAACTAAATGAAGAAGATCCTGTTGATGTTTATTTATGTGAAGATGCTACTAAAGTCATCAAAGGTAATTTGGCTAAGGTGGGTAAACCTATTATATCATGCTCTATTGGGACTTCAAGTTATCATGGTCTATGTGATATTGGAGCAAGTATTAGTGTCATTCCAGATTCTCTTTATCTTGAAATCAAGCCTGATATTGATCCTATAGTTATGGAAGAGACAGGTATGACAATTCAACTTGCTAATAAACATTATATTAGTCCATTTGGAATTGTTAGAGATGTTGAAGTGTTGATTAGCAAAATAAAATATTATGCTGATTTTATTGTGTCTGGTTGTCCTCAAGATTCATTTTGTCCTATCATTTTTGGTAGACCTTTCTTACACACTGTTGGTGCTGAAATTAATTTGCCTAAAGAGAAAGTGTTTATTAAATGTGCTGGAGTTAAACTTGAATTCAACTTTTCTAAATTTGCTAATAAACATGTTGTGAAAGAGCCAATTTCTGAAGATTTAATTGAAACTCTTGCTCATATAGCTGTAGCTTCAACAGATGTTGTAGAACGTTATATGCTTAATCAAGATGAACCATTTAATGATGAGGAAAAAGATGCTTTAGAACAAATATTATGACAACAACCACCATAATTACAATTGCATATCCCACCTGATAATTTAGGAGTGCTACCACCACCTAAAGGGGATCCTAGTTTTGAATTAAAACCTTTGCCTACAAATCTTAAATATGCATATTTGGATGAGAAGAGCATATATCCTGTCATTATTAGTGCTAACCTTTCAGCTGAAGAAGAAGAGAAATTACTTGATGTGTTGAAAGCTCACCGACCAGCCATTGGATACTCTCTTGATGATCTTAAAGGTATAAGCCATGCTCTATGTATGCATAAAATTAATTTGGAAGAGGATGCAAAACCTGTTGTTGATTATCAACGGCGTCTCCATCCAAAAATGAAAGAAGTGGTAAGAAAAGATGTAATAAGACTTATTGAAGCTGGTATCATTTATCCTATAGCTGATAGTAAGTGGGTTAGTCCTGTTCATTGTGTTCTTGAAAATGGTGGAATGACTGTTGTTCCAAATGATGAAGATGAACTTGTGGCCCAACGTACTATTGTTGGTTATAGGGTGTGCATTGATTTGAGAAAATTAAATAAAGCAACTCAAAAAGATCATTATCCATTGCCATTTATTGATCAAATGTTAGAAAGGTTATCTAAACACTCTCACTTTTCCTATCTATATGGATATTCAGGTTTCTCACAAATTCATGTCCATAAGGATGATCAAGAAAAGACCACTTTTAGTTGCCCATATGGTACATTTGCTTATAGGAGAATGCCATTCGGTTTGTGTAATGCTCACCTGGCGCCTCATCCACTACCTTTGCAGTAGTAGTAGATTTTCCAAATAGGAATTCAAGAGAAGACCTCTCCATAATGAAATATAGCAGCAGGCAGAAATAAAAACAGCACATACAGTAAGAGTTTTCCTTACCAATTCCACTTACCAATAACGCTTCACTCCCCGGCAACGGTGCCAGAAAATAGTCTTGATGACCCACAAGTATAGGGGGTGTATCGTAGTAATTTCGATAAATAAGAGTGTCGAACCCAACGAGGAGCAGATGGTGTTGACAAGCAGTTTCGATGAAGGATTCACTGTAAATGCTCACAGAAAAGTTTTTAGGGGTTTTTGATATAGCAGATAAATAAAATACAAGTAAGTAAAATGCGGTAATAATAATTGCAGTGAGTGGCCCAATCCTTTTGTAACATCCCAAGTTTTTCAAAAAGTTGAAAAATCAGAAAAATTTAAAACTTTTGAATACTACTATGTATTTTGCTTTGAAAAGAAAATTCATGCATGCATTCATCATCATCTTGCATTGTTTGCTTTTGGTTATTTCAAAAGTGGAAAATAAATTTCCACTTGAAAACATATTTAAGAAAATATATTAGTAGAGCATTTATGCTCCAAAATATTCTTTTGACTTTTATGTATTGTTCTGTTAATGTTGTTTGTGAATTGATTGTATTTGTTGAAATATAAATATTTCCAAAAGGTTTATCTTGTGATATTCAAGTTTTATTTAAGCCACCTTTGATTGTTTTAAACTATTTTAATTTGGACATCAAGTGTCATATTGTTTATTAAAAACCTAGTTTGGAAATCAAAATGATTTCTATTTGAAAAGTGTGTTTGGTTGTGAATTATTTATATGTATTGAGATTTATTCTATTACTCACCTATCCTCTATTTTCAAGTTTTATAGTTTTGCTTTTGAAACAAAATAATTATTTGGATTCCAAAATGAGTTCTGAATTCATTTTGATTTATCAAACCCTTTTTAAAACTGTTTGAGTTTTTATAAGATTATCTTATTGAGTGATATAAATCATATTACTCATATTTTGCTTTGGTTTAAAATATATTTTCAAAAGGAAACTATAAAACCCTATAGTTTTCAAATGACATTAATATGTCCAAAATTCATTTTAAACACATTTCAAATTTCAGTTGACAAAATATTTGAAAAATGTCTTTTGAAAGTCCCAAAACAAAAACTTTATTTTTACAAAACTATAGGATTTTGTTTGAGTCCATTTGGACTTTCATTTTAAAAGATATTAAAATTTCCTTTTTGAAAAAGAAAAGTTTGAACAAAAAAAATAGGACGCACCTATCTACCGCTCAGCACAGCACACAGTCGGCCCTGCACCAGCCCAAGCCCATCCGCGTCCCTCTCCTCTCACTGTCAAGCTGGGCCCACACGCCAGTGTCGTCTTCGCGACGAACACGGATGAGTCCGTAAAGCGCCACCGTGGCCGCCCGGGCCCGCCTCTGCCTCGATGTCCGTGCCCTTAAATACGCAGCCTCGACGTCCGCACCCCCTTGAAAACCCTAACCCTAAATGCCGCCTCTGCCACCTCGAGTTCTACCGCCGTATCGATCTCGACGAGATCGGAATTCCTCGTCGGAGTTCTACGCCTCCGGCCGCTTCTACATGCCGCACGAGGACGCGATCGACCACGACGCCACCACCATCCTCCCCACCGTGACGCGCCGCGCTGTGGGGACCCCGGACTAGCTGTCCGAAATACCCGATTATGCTTATCACAACGATCCCGTGATCAGTCTGTCGTTGCACATAATCCGAATTGGATACCAAAGTTTACATCCATTACAGTACCGAATAAAAGTCTTACATAAATGGTCATTTAGACCAAGTTCTTACATAGGTGCCTTCATGGGCCAAACCAAAATATCAGCGGAAGCTATGGCGTGGTAGACATCATATTCTAATGATGACAACCCGACAGGCAGCTAACTTGTGGAGATCCTTAGTTCGCATAGAAGTCGCCATACTCCTGCTCGGCGTAGTGCTCCTCCTCGTAGTCTGGCTAGGACAATAGCCAGGGGCGAAACCAATATGAGTACATTTGAATGTACTCGCAAACTACCCCAACATGAGTATGCACTAGTTCTATTTTAACTTACAACTTTTGTTTGTTTAAAACATCTCTATATCTTTATTGAAAAAGGTAAGAAGAGTTTTATAACACTTTTTAAAGGAACCACCATTTTATCTGTTTCTCCAAAACCCTTCCTTTTCCTGACCATGGCTCACCATAGTCCATTTATTCCAACAACTCATACCACTCCATTTGGTATAGTTGGATCACAACACCACCATTTCACTTTCTTTTTGACTTAAAAAGTTTTCAAAACTTGCACATGGTCAGAGTAGGGTCTCCCAACTGTCCATATCCGAGGACTCGGCTATTCGAATAGTTTTTAACCCTCGCAGAGGTAGCACGCTTTTATCCCACATCCATCCGGCAGCTCATCGTGTCCGCCACGTCTCGCCATACAGGGTGTATGCGAAGTAAGCCGCCGACCATAGCCTGTCCTTTGCTCATGCTAGTATAGGATCCTACCACTATGAAATTATTATCCTTTCCATCAACACCCAGTCCAGATTCCCCGTCGGGAAACCTAAGTGTGAGGACTCGTAGTTCTGCCCGGCGAGCGAACCCTTCAATCCCCCATCCTCAGATGCCAGGACCCAGGTCAGGGGGTAGGTCGCCATGACCATCCCCTCATGGAACGAGGTCATCCTCGTTGTTGAGGAATCCCATACTAATATGAGCAAATTATATGACTACGCCCTTTTCCCATATGTGGTGGATGTGGTCGCACAGGGTATCGGATGGTTGACGTAAGTACAAGGACACACTGTGCATTTTTCATAATCATCACCATTTTCCACTTCTCCATTCTAACACCGACATCTCGGTATTTCATAACTCATAAGTAATTTCAAAGGAGTTTTGAATAAAACACAATTGTTTTTCCCATCCTATAATTTGATATAACTATCTTGTATCTCTACATAGGTGGCAAAATAGTTTCCATATACTTTTGAAATGGGTTTTATAAATCTTGCCTTAAGAGTAAAACATGTTATGAAAGTAGATGCATAGGTTTGTAGTGCAAGCTCAGAGAATAGCTTGCCTTGCTTGGCAAAGTGATCTTGCTCTTGTTCTTCAATTCAGCAAACTCTCCTTCCTCGATATATCCGACAACGTTCTCGTCTAATTAATAAACAAACAATGCAACAATCACTAAGCTATACAAGCAATCATCTCAACATAACAATCATAAACATCACAATTAGCTACTGCACACACAAACCACACAATTTGGTTTTCAAAAAGTTGAATTTAAACATTATTTAATTAAGTCCAAATTATGGCAGAAACTAGTTATTCATGTTTAAAACCACAACTTGAGTTCTGTTGGTCACAAAAATACAAACTAAAATTCTATAGAAAGCTACTGATGTGTAGAAGACAACCCAATTTGAATTGGATCATTTGGAGTTACCAAACTCCCTACACATTGGATTGAATCCAGTAGCTTAATAATCAAGTTTTAGCTACCATTTAAATTCTATTGCTCCAAAAATTAAACCCTTTTAGGGGTAACTAACCATGGCTATATGGGAGCTAACAAAATTGGTCCTAACTCATTTGGGTCAACCAATAAACATATTGTTTGTTTTAGTCCAGAAGGGTTTATCTTAAAGTCAACAATTAATACTGCTTAATTAATTCTACCAAAATTAGGGGAGCTAACACAAGGCAGTACTAAGCTAGCAAAATTGGTTTGGAATTATTTGGACTAACAGAGTATCAGAAACAAACAAGTTTAGATTTTAAACCTTCTGTGGCATTTTCAATAATACTTTTTAACTATTTAATTAAATGACATGAGACCAATTGTGTTGGTTAAACATTTCATAAGCTTTTCAGAACAGTTGAGTTTGATTTATTTGGATTCCTAAATCTCAAGTTATTGATTTTTGAAGTTGATAACAGTACTGAAAATTTCAGAGAATTTGAATTAGGAAATACTACTGTTGTGGATAATGTTGAGAATCCTGACGGGTGGGGTCTACCCGTCAGTGGCTCAGCAAAACTCTGCGCGTACTGGATAAAGTTGAAAACGCTGATGTGTGGGTCCACTTGCCAGCGATACACTTAAGTGAAGCGGTATGCTACCGTAGATCGAAGATCTAACGGCCCATGTTCAAACTCATCCTCGACGACCTAATTCCGGCGGCGTTGCCGCGCCGGCGACGGCGAGCGTGGCCAGAGAGGGTACCTGAGGGGCCTAGGGACGGTGGAGTGGGCGCGTTCGACGGCGGGGGTCGTGGGGAAGCTTGCTGGAGCAGCGGCACGAGCTGGGACGGACTGGTTCGACGGTGGCGACCTCCCGCACTTCCACGGCACGGGCGGCAGCTCCGGCGATCTCCTGACGACGGGCCTGTGCACAATCCAGAGGGAAAAAGGGGCGGGTGAGGGTGGTGAAGCTGTGGCATCATGCTACGAGGCAAAGAGGGGAGAATAGGGTAGAGCAGCGCGGCGGCCGTGTCCGACCTTGACGGCGGCCGTGGCGCAGCAATGTCTGCCCTCCGGGCAGAGCACGGTGAAATTGGAGCGAGGGAAAGGGGGACGGGGTGGTGTGGAGTGAGCAGAGGGGGTCGGGGGTGGTTATATAGCGGCGGATGCCGGCGTTCATGGGCGAGGTGCACGGGAGTGTCCACGGCGCACCGGCAGATCTTTTGCCCGAGGCTGACGAGGCACGGCGATGGGCAGGGCAACGCGGTGACGAGCGAGGTTCTAGTGTCTTCTAGAAGGCCTGGGCGGAGCGGCACGCGTCGAGGTGCAGAGGGTGGGACGAATTTCATCGGCGCCGTCCAAGTGCTGCCGCGGCGGCAATGGGGGACAGGGCGGCGATTACGGCAACGGGGTGCTCGAGTTCGTGCAGAGGGCGCAGAGGCGACGACCGTGGACGGCTGCGAGCAAGGGGGGCCTGGGGGACCCGGGGAAACGGCGACGCGCGCGGCGTACGGCGACGACACGGCGACGGAGAGGTAGCCGAAGACATTTTTGCAAAAACCTCCCTGGCTCCTTTGCTCTGCTCTTTTTCCTTCTTCTTTCTTCTAATTACTTTTTAGTCCTTCTGTTTAATGCAGTAGCACTCCTGATTTATTTTGAGGCACTAAATCAATTTATAAAAATTTGTCAAAATTTGTGGGGCCTTCCCATAATGTACAGAAGCTCCACAAAAATTGGCATAAAATAATAAAATGTTTTGAAACATTTTCTTTTATAGTGCTTTAATTAAGGCATTTTAATTTATTTCAATTTGTTTTGATTTTAGAATTTTAAAACTAGTTCAAAATAATATTTGAGAGGGGAAAGTGGTAGGAACAAAATGGGGAGTGTTTATAAACCCACTCCACTGAATTTTGTTTGAAACCATTTGAAATTCTCACTTGGAGAATTTGTGGACACAATGTCACTTTTATTTTTCTTGCTTTATTTGCTATTTCAATTCTTTTCTTTTCTTCTTGCTTTTATTTAGAGCAAACAACAAACCACTAGCAAGAAGGAATAACACAAGCAACAAGAATTAAACCACACAAGTAAGCAAGAGATCAACACATATAATTAACAAAAGTTTTTGTTGGCTCTCATTTTTGGAAATAATTGATAATAATTTTGGGATGTTACAATCCTTCCCCCTTAGAATAAATCTCGTCCCGAGATTTGCTAGGCCTGGGTACTAAAGAGGTCTGGAAATTCGCTTCGAAGATAATCTTCGCGTTCCCAAGTTGCTTCTTCTTCAGAGTGGTTAGTCCACTGACTTTGTAAAACTTGATCGCACGTCTTCGGGTAACACGAACATCTTCTTCGAGAATTTTGAGAGGTCTCTCACGATAAGTCAGGTCTTGGTTCAGGTCGATGGAGAGGTGGTCGATGTTTTTGAAAACATCAGGCTGGTCAGGAACTTCAAGACACTTCCGGAGCAAGGAAATGTGGAAGACATCATGTAATCTCCTAACTCCTGGGGTAACTCCAGCTGATAGGATACTTCTCCTCGACGAGCAATGACCTTGAAGGGTCCAATATACCTTGGCGCTAACTTTCCTTTGACATGGAAACGCTGCATTCCTTTGAGGGGTGTCACTCGGAGATAAACATATCTCCGACTGAAAGTGAGGTCACGGCGCTTGGTGTCAGCATAACTCTTCTGACGGGATTGGGCAGTTTTGAGGCGTTCACGAATAAGCTGAACTTGCTCTTCAGCTTCACGGAGGGTATCTGGTCCGAACAATTTGCTTCTCCGGTATCGGACCAATTCAGGGGTGTACGACACTTCTTGCCGTAAAGGGCTTCAAAAGGGGCCATTTGCAGACTGGACTGATAACTGTTGTTGTACGAGAATCTGCAAACGGAAGACAATCTTCCCACTTGGAACCATAGGATAGAACACATGCGCGAAGCATGTCCTCCAATATCTGGTTCACTCGCTCAGTTTGGCCATCGGTCTGGGGATGATAAGCTGTGCTAAATGCTAGCTTGGTTCCGAGGGCTTCATGAAGGGATTTCCAGAACCTTGAGGTGAATTGCGTGCCTCTATCAGATACAATCTTCTTAGGCACACCATGCAGGCTCACTATTCTGGAAATATACAAGTCGGCCAACTGATGTCCCCGATAGGTGGTGTTGACAGGGATGAAATGGGCAACCTTGGTCAGTCGATCAACGATGACCCAGATTGAATCATGGCCTCGGTTGGATTTGGAAGTCCGGTAATAAAATCCATTCCAATCTCATCCCACTTCCACTCGGGAATTTTCAAAGGTTGAAGCAATCCAGCGGGTCGCTGATGTTCAGCCTTAACTCGCTGGCAGATGTCACACTTGGCTACGAATGAACCAATCTCTCGCTTCATTCCATGCCACCAAAATCTTTCTCGAAGGTCTTGGTACATTTTGGTTCCGCCGGGGTGGATTGATAAGGGGTCTCATGGGCCTCCTTCAGGATTAACTCCTTAAGTTCCGTGACATTGGGCACACAGATACGGTCATTGAATTTCAGCACTCCTCAGCATCTTCGGTAAAACCGGGTGCTTTGCCGAGGGAAATCTTCTTCCTAATTCCCTCTATGCTTTCATGACCTTTTTGGGCTTCTTTGATTTGATCCATCAGGGTTGGGGTTAACTCTAAATTGGCGAGATAACCATGGCTAACAAGCTCTAGTCCAAAATCTTGGAACTCTTTGAACAAGGCTGGCTGTTCGGCTTGGATCAGGGCATTCAGGGTGCAAGGTTTGCGACTAAGGGCATCGGCAACTACATTAGCCTTTCCAGGGTGATAATGGATTCCAATATCATAATCCTTGATTAATTCCATCCATCTCCTCTGTCGCAGGTTCAGATCTTTCTGGGTGAAAATATACTTCAAGCTTTTGTGATCTGTATAGACCTCGCAGCGATGTCCCGCAAGATAGGGACGCCACTTCTTAAGAGCAAAGACTACAGCAGCTAACTCCAAGTCATGGGTTGGGTAATTCTCTTCATGCGGTCGCAACTGCCGGGACAGATACGACACAACTTTGCCTTCTTGCATCAGAACGCAACCAAGTCCGAGGCGTGATGCATCGCAATACACGTCGAAACTCTGGGTGACGTCTGGCATGATCAGGATTGGGGCTGAGGTTAGTCTCTTCTTCAGTTCTTGGAAACTATCCTCACACTTCTGAGTCCATTCAAATTTCTTGTCCTTCTTCAACAGTTGGGTCAGAGGTTTGGCTATACTGGAAAATCCTTCGACGAACTTGCGGTAATAACCGGCAAGTCCGAGAAAGCTTCGGATTTCAAAAACATTGGTTGGGGATAACCAGTCAAGAATGGCTTGTATCTTCTCAGGGTCAACAGAAATTCCTCCAGCGGATACAATATGTCCAAGAAATGCCACTTCACTGAGCCAAAACTCACACTTGCTAAGTTTGGCATACAGCTGGTGCTCTTGGAGGGTTCCAAAACTAGACGCAGGTGTTCAGCATGCTCTTCTTCGGTCTTGGAATAAATAAGGATGTCATCAAGGAAAACTACCACGAACTTGTCGAGGTACTCCATGAAAATCTTGTTCATGAGATTCATGAAATAGGCTGGGGCATTGGTCAGACCAAAGGACATGACGGTGTATTCAAACAAACCGTAACGGGTGGTGAAGGCGGTCTTGGGAATATCTGTCTCTCGGATCTTCAACTGATGGTAACCTGTCCGAAGATCGATCTTTGAAAAGACTCGGGCTCCGTTCATTTGATCGAACAGATCCTCGATCTTGGGAAGAGGGTACTTGTTTTTAATGGTCACGTCATTCAGCTTGCGATAATCCACACACAGGCGTGTGGTACCGTCTCTCTTGTCCACAAAAATAATGGGTGATCCCCATGGTGAAGCGCTTGGGCGGACAAGACCTTTGCTTAGCATATCAGCCAACTGCTTCTTCAACTCACCAGTTCTTCCGGATTCATCCGATAAGGCTTTTGGGATATGGGGGATGTTCCTGGGATAAGCTCAATTATGAACTCAATATCCCTGTCTGGCGGCATACCAGGCAATTCTTCTGGGAAAACATCCTTGAACAGATGAACAACACGGATCTCATCTAGGGCGGGTCGAGCTATGCTCTCATGGCATCCGGGTCTGGTCTGGCTGGTCTCAGATGCATACTCCACTTCAACTCCATCATCAGAAGTGAGAGAAACAGCTCTTCGGGCACAGTCAATACGACCGTGGTACTTGGCTAACCAATCCATTCCAAGAATAACATCTATGCCTTGGTTTCCTAAGATAATTAGGTCGGCTGCAAACCTTCCTCCTCCAATTTCTATGGGGGTTTCGGAACACATCTGGTTGGTTTTGGCTAACAGTCCTGGGGTTTGTACCAACATTGGTTTGGGTAAAAGACTCCCGACTAAACCTCCCTTAGAAACAAACTCTTTGGTAATAAACGAATGGGTAGCACCAGAATCAAACAGAACAGTTGCAGGTACTGAGTTGACAAGAAACGTACCCAGCACAACATCTGGCGCTTCTTCAGCCTCTTCAGCATTGATGTGGTGCAGACGGCCTCTGACAACAGCAGCATTCCCGCGGGGTGCGGCATTCTTGCCATTACCATTTCCATTGCGGCCTTGACCATTGTTCGGTGCAGGTGCATTGGGGCGCTGGACATTCTCTTAGGATTGGGGCATTCCTGGAGTAGTGACCTTTGTTGCCACATTCAAAGCAGACAACATTGGCATTGGGGTTGAAGTTGTTGAAGTTTCCTCTGGGACGGTTATTGTCATTGGGGCGGTTGAAGTTGTTCGGGCGGTTAGGGAAATTGGGGCGTGGTGCTTGGGGTGGACGATAGGCAGGCCTGGGGTTCTGCTGAAAGATACGGGTTTCTGGCTGCTCGAACCTTCCTGAGCATTCATCCTCCTCTTGCGACCTTCATACATAGACTTGCGCTTGGTCTCCAGCTGGATGGCTTTGTCCACAAGTGACTCCAGATCACGGAAGTCATGGATAACCAGAGCACACTGCAGTTCATCATGAAGTCCACTCATGAAACGCTCCATCTTCTTCTCTTCTTTGTCGGTGTCATCAGGAGCATACCGAGATAAGTCGGTAAACTCCTCAAGATAACCGACCACATCTCTACTTCCCTGCCTCAGCTTGCGGAATCATCCTTCTTCCTCTCAATGAGTCCATGGGAATGTGCTTCTTGCGGAACTTCTCCTGGAACTCAGCCCAGTTGATGACATGACCAGCTGGCTGGAGAGTCTTGGTAGTTCCCACCAAGCTCTTGCAGGTCCAGCGAGATAGTGGGTTGCATACAACACTTTCTCATTTCTCCCACAGCAGCAACTTCCAGATTGTTGTCGATGGTGCGAAGCCAATCATCGGCTTCTAGTGGGTGAAGTCCCTTGGAGTAGGTGGGTGGGTTGGTCTTCTGAAAATCACCCAAGGTAGATCGCTGGTTTCCATCGCCATTGCCGTTACCACCATTGTTGTTGTTGTTGTTATTGTTGTTGTTATAAGCGGCTGCGAGTTGTTGTAAGGCAGCGAGATGAGCTTGGCGCTCTTGCCGGGCATTTTCACGCTCCTCCATGATAAGCGCGAGAAGTTGGGTGGGGGTTGGGTCCGGTGGTGGTGGTGCTGATCCTGATCCTTCCGCATTGCTGCGACGGGGCGGCATCCTGAAGCACACCGGGTATAAGAGACAAGGCAAGAAAAGTTCGACTAAGGGAAAAGACGATCTCTCAAGTGGTTGATTAATCCTAAGATTTATATGAAAATAGTTCACACAGATTTAAACAAGACAAACATACTTATATTTCACAAACAACACATCAAAGAGTTCACATCAACATCAAGCTTACAACATCAAGCTTACATCTAGGATACATAACATCTGGTTTCCAAAAGAACCACTACTACTACTCGACTAGCTATAGGGGGTCAACCTAATCCTGCGGTAGTGATCAAGTCACTCGCCTACTGAGGTGGAACCTCCAGCTCTAACACGTCAGCATCTGACTGGTAGGCTGGCTCCTCGGGATCCTCCTCCTCGTCCTCGAGAACTGGCTCGAGTGGCTCCTCCTCCTCGTCAACTAACTCCTCCTCATCATCCTCCTCCTCACAGTCCATCTCCTCCACGAAGTCATCATCGTCACTGAGGAAAGCGTCGTTCTCCTTGCGGAGATCCTCGCCCTCCTCCTCCATCTCGTCAGTATGGTGCTCTAGATCCTCAATCAGTCCATCCTGCTCTGCCACCTTCGTGCGGAGCTTCACGATAGTCTTCCTCAGCTGGGCCCTCTTCCTGAGAAGAGCAACCTTCTCCACCATCAGCTTCATCTCGTTCTCGCGAAGCTCAACGAGCGACTCGCGGTCGAAGTGGAGCTGAATCCTAGTGCGCAACAGATCATCCTGAGTGCACTGAAGTAAGATCTCCATGTCCATGATGTAGCTCCCAAACATCGGGTGGTAAGGTGAAGGAGTAGGGTGTCCATCACAGTTGCGCCTCCCGTAGAACCGGAAACGGGAGTCTACTAACTCCGCCTTGTGCTCCTCACAAAGTCGGGCTAGCATCCTCTGTGTAGCAGTACAGAGACCATCAACCCAGGTGGCCTCCTTGGTGGTGAAGATGAGCGTCCTGGAACTGGGAGACTTGATGTTCCTGCGAACTGACGATCTGATGAGCCAGCTCAGCCTTCCGACACCGTGAACATCAATCTGAGCTCCCTCAAACTCTGGAGCGGGGCGACCTAACAGCTTGGTCAACTCGAACAAGTCCCTCTCAAACGTCAGCTTGCTGTCCTTCTCCAGCTGAACGAACTCGGTCCAATGGAGTGCCATCTACAGTTTTTAAGCAAAATTTTAAGTTAGTTAGGTGACAAGTATATCAAAATTTTAATATAGTAGGGCAACAAGTGAGTCAAATTTTAACTTAATGAGAGGTGTACAAAATTTTAGGGATACCAAGGAAAATGTAACATTTAATGAGAGTAAAATTTTGCATAAGTAAGAGGATTGGAGATAAGCAATTTTCGAAAATACTTCATTCCTTTCTTTTTAGAAATTCATCTTTTGTAACATTTGACAAACGACCATGCTAACTAAGGTTTCCTAAAGTCAGGATGGCTCTGATACCAAGTCTGTGGGGACCCCGGACTAGCTGTCCGAAATACCCGATTATGCTTAACACAACGATCCCGTGATCAGTCTGTCGTTGCACATAATCCGAATTGGATACCAAAGTTTACATCCATTACAGTACCGAATAAAAGTCTTACATAAATGGTCATTTAGACCAAGTTCTTACATAGGTGCCTTCATGGGCCAAACCAAAATATCAGCGGAAGCTACGGCGTAGTAGACATCATATTCTAACGATGACAACCCGACAGGCAGCTGACTTGTGGAGATCCTTAGTTCGTAGAAGTCGCCATATTCCTGCTCGGCGTAGTGCTCCTCCTCGTAGTCTGGCTAGGACAATAGCCAGGGACGAAACCAATATGAGTACATTTGAATGTACTCGCAAACTACCCCAACATGAGTATGCACTAGTTCTATTTTAACTTACAACTTTGTTTGTTTAAAACATCTCTATATCTTTATTGAAAAAGGTAAGAAGAGTTTTATAACACTTTTTAAAGAAACCACCATTTTATGTTTCTCAAAACCCTCCTTTTCCTGACCATGGCTCACCATAGTCCATTTATTCCAACAACTCATACCACTCATTTGGTATAGTTGTAACACCACCATTTCAATTTCTTTTACTTAAAAGCTTTTCCAAAAACTTGCACATGGTCAAAGTAGGGTCTCCCAACTGTCCATATCCGAGGACTCGGCTATTCGAATAGTTTTAACCCTCTGCAGAGGTAGCACGCTTTTATCCCACATCCATCCGGCAGCTCATCGTGTCCGCCACGTCTCGCCATACAGGTGTATGCGAAGTAAGCCGCCGACCATAGCCTGTCCTTTGCTCATGCTAGTATAGGATCCTACCGCTACGAAATTATCATCCTTTCCATCAACACCCAGTCCAGATTCCCCGTCGGGAAACCTAAGTGTGAGGACTCGTAGTTCTGCCCGGCGAGCGAACCCTTCAATCCCCCATCCTCAGATGCCAGGACCCAGGTCAGGGGGTAGGTCGCCATGACCATCCCCTCATGGAACGAGGTCATCCTCGTTGTTGAGGAGTCCCATACTAATATGAGCAAATTATATGACTACGCCCTTTTCCCATATGTGGTGGATGTGGTCGCACAGGGTATCGGATGGTTGACGTAAGTACAAGGACACACTGTGCATTTTTCATAAACATCACCATTTTCCACTTCTCCATTCAACACCGACATCTCGGTATTCATAAACTCACAAGTAATTTCAAAGGAGTTTTGAATAAACACATTGTTTTCCCATCCTAAATTTGATATAACTACTACATAGGTGGCAAAATAATTCCATATACTTTTGAAATGGTTTTATAAATCTTGCTTAGAGTAAAACATGTTATGAAAGTAGATGCATAGTTGTAGTGCAAGCTCAGAGAATAGCTTGCCTTGCTTGGCAAAGTGATCTTGCTCTTGTTCTTCAATTCAGCAAACTCTCCTTCCTCGATATATCCGACAACGTTCTCGTCTAATTAATAAACAAACAATGCAACAATCACTAAGCTATACAAGCAATCATCTCAACACAACAATCATAAACATCACAATTAGCTACTGCACACACAAACCACACAATTTGGTTTTCAAAAATTGAATTAAACATTATTTAATTAAGTCCAAATTATGGCAGAAACTAGTTATTCATGTTTAATTCCACAACTTGAGTTCTGTTGGTCACAAAAATACAAACTAAAATTCTATAGAAAGCTACTGATGTGTAGAAGACAACCCAATTTGAATTGGATCATTTGGAGTTACCAAACTCCCTACACATTGGATTGAATCCAGTAGCTTAATAATCAAGTTTTAGCTACCATTTAAATTCTATTGCTCCAAAAATTAAACCCTTTTAGGGGTAACTAAACATGGCTATATGTGAGCTAACAAAATTGGTCCTAACTCATTTGGGTCAACCAATAAACATATTTGTTTGTTTTAGTCCAGAAGGGTTTATCTTAAAGTCAACAATTAATACTGCTTAATTAATTCTACCAAAATTAGGGGAGCTAACACAAGGCAGTACTAAGCTAGCAAAATTGGTTTGGAATTATTTGGACTAACAGAGTATCAGAAACAAACAAGTTTAGATTTTAAACCTTCTGTGGCATTTTCAATAATACTTTTTAACTATTTAATTAAATGACATGAGACCAATTGTGTTGGTTAAACATTTCATAAGCTTTTCAGAACATTGAGTTTGATTTATTTGGATTCCTAAATCTCAAGTTATTGATTTTTGAAGTTGATAACAGTACTGAAAATTTCAGAGAATTTGAATTAGGAAATACTACTGTTGTGGATAATGTTGAGAATCCTGACGGGTGGGGTCTACCCGTCAGTGGCTCAGCAAAACTCTGCGTACTGGATAAAGTTGAAAACGCTGACGTGTGGGGTCCACTTGCCAGCGATACACTTAAGTGAAGCGGTATGCTACCGTAGATCGAAGATCTAACGACCCATGTTCAAACTCATCCTCGACGACTAATTCCGGCGGCGTTGCCGTGCCGGCGACGGCGAGCGTGGCCAGAGAGGGGTACCTGAGGGGCCTAGGGACGGTGGAGTGGGCGCGTTCGACGGCGGGGGTCGTGGGGAAGCTTGCTGGAGCAGCGGCACGAGCTGGGACGACTGGTTCGACGGTGGCGACCTCCCGCACTTCCACGGCACGGGCGGCAGCTCCGGCGATCTCCTGACGACGGGCCTGTGCACAATCCAGAGGGAAAAAGGGGCGGGTGAGGGTGGTGAAGCTGTGGCATCATGCTACGAGGCAAAGAGGGGAGAATAGGGTAGAGCAGCGCGGCGGCCGTGGCGCAGCAATGTCTGCCCTCCGGGCAGAGCACGGTGAAATTGGAGCGAGGGAAAGGGGGACGGGGTGGTGTGGAGTGAGCAGAGGGGGTCGGGGGTGGTTATATAGCGGCGGATGCCGGCGTTCATGGGCGAGGTGCACGGGAGTGTCCATGGCGCACCGGCAGATCTTTTGCCCGAGGCTGACGAGGCACGGCGATGGGCAGGGCAACGCGGTGACGAGCGAGGTTCTAGTGTCTTCTAGAAGGCCTGGGCGGAGCGGCACGCGTCGAGGTGCAGAGGGTGGGACGAATTTCATCGGCGCCGTCCAAGTGCTGCCGCGGCGGCAATGGGGGACAGGGCGGCGATTACGGCAACGGGTGCTCGAGTTCGTGCAGAGGGCGCAGAGGCGACGACCGTGGACGGCTGCGAGCAAGGGGGGCCTGGGGGACCTGGGGAAACGGCGACACGTGCGGCGTACGGCGACGGAGAGGTAGCCGAAGACATTTTGCAAAAACCTCCCTGGCTCCTTTGCTCTGCTCTTTTTCCTTCTTCTTTCTTCTAATTACTTTTTAGTCCTTCTGTTTAATTGCAGTAGCACTCCCTGATTTATTTGAGGCACTAAATCAATTTATAAAAATTTGTCAAAATTTGTGGGGCCTTCCCATAATGTACAGAAGCTCCACAAAAATTGGCATAAAATAATAAAATGTTTTGAAACATTTTCTTTTATAGTGCTTTAATTAAGGCATTTTAATTTATTTCAATTTGTTTTGATTTTAGAATTTTAAAACTAGTTCAAAATAATATTTGAGAGGGGAAAGTGGTAGGAACAAAATGGGGAGTGTTTATAAACCCACTCCACTTAATTTTGTTTGAAACCATTTGAAATTCTCACTTGGAGAATTTGTGGACACAATTGTCACTTTTATTTTTCTTGTTTTATTTGCTATTTCAATTCTTTTTTTTCTTCTTGCTTTTATTTAGAGCAAACAACAAACCACTAGCAAGAAGGAATAACACAAGTAACAAGAATTAAACCACACAAGTAATAGCAAGAGATCAACACATATAATTAACAAAAGTTTTTGTTGGCTCTCATTTTTGGAACATAATCCTGATAATAATTTTGGGATGTTACACGCGCCCCGTGGAGGCCTTCCCCGAGCCCCTGCACCTCCGGAGCCTCGTCACCATCGACGCCCGAGCCGCCGGCCGCCGTCCTCGCCATTGTTCTGGCAGCCCGCGCCGCCAAGGTACAAACCCTAGATCCGAACCGTCCGATCAAAAATCAACGCTGTAGATTAGATCCATCTCGCGTATGCCCGCTTGTCCGCGTCCGCGCCACGTTTGTCCGCACCCGTGTCCGCGAAGCCCACCAGGAGGAGTGCACCAATCGGAGGAGGCCACGTAGCGAGCCAGCCGCCAGGGACTTCAGCGCGAGGATTTCTTTTGTTTTTTTCTTTATAGTTTAGCCCTACGTTTTACAGATTAGTCCATGTGATTTAGATCTATTATTAATTTTTACTCGTTTATCCAAATTTTATGAACTTTATATTTCTGGAAAGCTTATGACACGTAGAAACTTTTGGCATAATTAGTTTTATGTTTTGTCAAACTTATTTTGGCTCAATTTTAAAAATGGTTGTTTAAGTAAATTTGACTTAACTTAAATTTAAAAATTGATTTTTGGGCAAATCCAATTGCTTTAACTTTATTTAATTAATACTTGGCCGTAGGAATACTCTACTATTTTTGTAAAAGTATTTTCTATGATTTTTGTAATTAATATTGATTAAATGCTTTTAGGTGTTATTTTAATAATTAAAATTGATTAAAATTATTTTTCTTCATATATTCGATTAATAAAATGACTTAAGTCATATTCTGATCACTTTAGTTACAAAAGGTACTTAGAAATATTTGCCTCTCCAAACAAAGTAATTCTTTTCCTTTGAAAATATTTGATAATTATTTGACAACACTTTTCCTTAGAAATATTCTTAGAAAATTTCAACACCTTAAAAGTGCTAAATCTTCTCCTTAGAAAATTTAGCATCCTGAAAAACTTATTTTGTTTCCCTTAGTAAATGTTCTAAGTACTTGTTACCACAAAAGTTTGTCCTTAGAAAAATTATCAACTTATGCTTTGCATACTTTCCTTAGAAAATCTGGCACCTCTTATTTTGTTAACTTTGCCTTAGAAATTATTCTTGACTTATTGTTTGACCCTTGGTCCTTAGTTATTTTGGACCATCTTTCATTGCTTGCATTCCTTAGAATAATTTCATGGCATGGCATGCATATCTAGTCCTTAGAAATATTGTTGCACTTCTTACATGACATTCCTCCTTAGAAAATTTGAGGATGCATGTTAGCCCTTTTGACCCTCCTAGTCAAAAACCACTAAGTTAGAAATTAGTGGAAACAATGAAAGGCCAATGAAGATTGCATTGTTATCCTTGGAGAATTCAACATGAAGTTGGAAGACCAATGAAGGACTTAGCCAAGAAAAGAAGACTCTAGGAGCATCTCCAAGAAGAAAAGTACTTAGAAGAAATCAAGAGGAAGTTCATAAAGACCAACCCCCCTACATTTTCTAAGTCTTGCTTTCCTCCTCTCCTTTTCTTCCTTCTATTCTTAGACTTCATGGTGACTAAGTTATATTCAAGACCAACCTGGAAGCTGCCAACACCATCAAGTCTGCAGAACCATCAAGTCTACAAATTTCAATGAAGTCAACACACCAAGGAGCAAGCGACAAGGAAGCGTGAAGATGATTCTTGGAAGACCAACTACTACATCTTTCTTTCTATCTTTTTCCTCCTTCATAATTTGTCTTTCACTTTGGACATAGAAGTCCTTTGTGTTTAAGACTAAGATCCTAGAGTGCTAATTGAAGACCATTGAAGATCAATGAAGCTACAAAGGAGTTGAAGATTATTTGAAGACCAAAGTTGTGAAAACTTAGAATAACCTTACCACTTTTCAAGTTGTGTTATCCAGTTTATTTTACTCAACCTTGACCTTGCCTTAACCAATTGGATTAGGTTATTTTATGTCTATTTCCTTAGTTTGTTCTGTATGTCATTCACATCATAATTCCTTGTATCATTCTGCATCTCATGCATGTCATATTTTCTTAAGTATTGTTTGGCTGCATATTTATTGTGAATTGTTTGATGTGTTAGAAATTTCGGAGAGAGACGAAGGTTGTTGCAACTGCTACTACTTCACTCCCTGTTGCAAGGCAAGTGGCACACCCCCATGAAATTTTCCTAAGTATTTTATATGCATTACTTAGTGTATTTCCTTATATGCATGTGTTGGATAGTATTATTGCTATATGCTAAACCCACCATACCTTTACACTAGTTGTGTCTAGAATCCCCTTTGATAACTTAGTAGATTATTTGATGCTATGCAAATGTATTTTCTTTAAAGCTAAATTCTACTAAGAAATTTATCACCTGGGTGGACATGGTATTGAAAAGATGATGGAAAGGTTGAGTGTCATCTCTTAGGGGTGACCTCTAAGGGATGGTCACTTGTGGTTGCCACCCAGGGTATTAAGGGGCCAATGTTTTCTCTAAGTGAAGTTGCTTACCGTGCATCCATTAGTCATATGGGCTCTGGCTAGATGGATTAAGTTGTGTGGACTCGTCCCGACTTGACAGGTGGTGGTAGAATGGTTAGAATGGGAGCGCGTCAAGTCGGTATGGGATGGGAAGATGCTTCTGAAAAGTCTCGTCTCAACTCTCTCCTTTTCCTTAGCACAAATTGAGTGCTTGAGGATAGTTTGGGTTTGTTGGGTCTAATGGTGAAAGTGCACAACCTCTGCAGAGTTAAAACTAAGTACTTAGCCGTGTCCCCGGTTACGGACAATTTGAGCAGCTGATCAAGGATTCAACGGAGGCTTCATCATTCCAATTTCGAAAGTAAAACTTGATGGTGAACACGGGTAGATGAGACTATGGTTTTATACCATATCGTCTCGAACTTTTGAAGAAAATGTTTTACAAAGTGTTAGGCAAAATTGGCTTTTATGCAAAACAACCTTGAACTCCACCAGCCAAATATGCATATAGGCTATAGAGTTATTCCATTAAGTGTCCACATAGTGTCACTTGCCAGATCCATTTTTAATGGTTCTGACCCACTCTGTTGCAAAATTTTATTTGTTGCAGATTGTTCTGACGACGAGTGAGTTTCGTTAAGGTTTTCGAGTCTGCAACCAACATGTTTTCGCCTGTGGCACATGTAAAGGATGAGGACTCCATGAAGATTATTATTTCGGCTGCTTTACTGTTTCAAAGCTAGCTATATGCTATGCAAGTTGTAATGAATATTTTACCAAGTCTAGATCATTCGATGTAATAATGATACTTTGTTGTGATACTACATCTTAAACTGTGTGTGCAAATGAAACGATTCAGGGGTTTGCACTATACACTGGTACCTTGCCATGTTTTAAGTGCAGGTACGCTACAGATGGTATCAGAGCACTGTGTTGCCTATAGGTTCGAAACCCTAAGTCTGGATAGAAATAGGCTGGCCATATGAATTAAAAAGCTAATTTACTCTACTATAAAAGTTTAATCTTGTTTCTTCCTTTTCTTTTGAACTTATTCTAGTAACACTTGATCTAATCTTGTTTCCTCAAATTCTGTTTAGATGGTCCCCTTCACCTTCACGGAGATTCCGAGAGACAGCGTGACTTGTCCTTTTGGAGTTCAACTGAATGGTATCTACAAAGATCTTGATTTGGTTCCCCCAACCTTCAAAATAAGGACGATACCCTCAGAAATAACCAATAAGCAACGCTGGGAGATTGAGACAGAGATCCTACCTGGTACTACCAGGATTCCCACCGAGGCAATTGTCTACAAGAGGGTGTACCCCACCTGGGAGACTGGCCTTCTGCTAGCAAAACATGAGGCACTATCACGTATCTGTGAGGAATTCTACGAGATGCTGCCCCAAAACTCTCCCTACCGTCGCTTCGGGAGGCGTAATGCTAATGGACTACCCCACTGGAGTGGAAAGGATCGCGAGAAGCTAAACCCTACAGAGCTATAAATGGAAGATCTGGAGTTAGCAACACATATAGCTGCCACTGCACTCCATGCTGAGATGAAGATGACGGACGAGGCCAAGGTGTTGATTGAGGAGCAGAGGAAGGAGATCGAGACCACTATAGAAATAATAGTCTCCGAAGAATTGCAGAAGCAAAAGCGTGAGACGACCAATCAAAGACTTGAAGCTGAAAATTTGAAGCTCCTAAACAAGGTCGACAGACAGGAAGCAACGATAGCAGCCCTTCGGGAGCAATGTGCCCAACTCGCAAGGGAGTCATTCGAAGAGGAGAACTCAAGGATGAAGCGCCCTAAGACTAAGGCCTCCACCGAGTGTTCCAGCAAGAACCAGAGAGAGTAGTCACCCACCAACCCTAGAATTTTGTCAGACGACGTTAGTTTTCATTATTGACCAACCAAAATTGTGGTATGGCAGTACTTAGGCTTGGCAGTACTTAGGCTTGGCAGTACTTAGGCTTGTATTTTCAGAATATCCGTTGTTACCTGGGTTTGAAGTCAAGAGAAAAGTTTGAAAGTTTAAAGTTTGTTTTGAGCTTGTTTGTGTTGTGTTATGTGAATGCTTGTATGGGTAGAAATATTTCCCTTAGAATCTGTCTATCTTGTACTTATCTATTCCAAAACCCACAGATGTCTCCCCAGAGTGCACCTGAAGACAACAACAACACCAGCACCAACAACGTTGAAACAATGTTGCAGAAGATGATGGCAACACAAACCCAGCTGATGACCATGATGACCCAGATCAAAGCAAATCAAAGTGAACCACCACCACCCCTTACCCAGATGGATAGACTTGTCAAATTTTTAAGTCTTGAACCTTACACTTTCGACCCTGCAAATGAGCCAATTGCGGCAATCGATTAGCTACAATCAGTAGAAAAGGATCTAGTAACCTGTGAGTGCACCGACAAAGAGAACGTAGATTTTGCATCTTATTTCTTGGAAGGACCTCCTATTCAATGGTGGAGAACTTATCAAAGCACTCGCAATTGTGGTACTATAACTTGGAAAAAGTTCAAGAAAGAATTTTGCAATGCTCACATCTCCTCTGACATTTTGAAATTAAAGCAAGAAGAGTTCCTAAACCTGAGGCAAGAGGACAGGACACTCAAAGAGTATAGAGATGACTTTTATACGTTGTCTCATTATGCCCCTGAAGGTATAGATACCGAGGAGAAGAGGAAGGAAAGTTTTCTCAAAAGACTCTGCGACGAGATGAAAGTCCCTTTCACAGTCACACACACTTCGGATTATCAAGCCTTATTGGACCAAGCACTCATACTGGAGGATAATATCAGGAAGACTGGAAATATGAAGGGAAAGCTGCGTATCAACAAACATCATTCTGAGCCTTCATTCAAAAGACACCATACTCCTGAGGTGAACCACAACCACAAACAGGGGAATCACCATAATAGAGGGAGTCACCTCAAACAACGTGATCACAAGAGTGAATTCAAGGGAAACAATGGGGATCACAAGGGAAATGGACTTGTTGGCCATAACCCTAACAATGGACAACACCGTCCAAATCCTAAATACAGAGATATCAGCAAGGTGATGTGCTACAAATGAAGAACAAGGGTCATTATGCCAATAAATGCCCAGCTAAGATGAAGGCCGAAGAAACTGCTAGGTCAAAGTCTTTTGGTAAAGGATTTGTGAACCACACCAACGTGGAAGAAGTGATTGAGGAACCTAGCTTGGAGATTGGTACGTTATCATTAAAGTTTACAGTTTGAAGTTGACTGCCAACTCAGTTTTCTTTTAAGGGTGGTAGCCACCGAGTTATCCCCGTCACAACCTTTTGCTAGCCTTCTCGAATCTCGGGGACGAGATTCCTTTTAAGGGTGGTAGTATGTAACATCCCAAGTTTTTCAAAAAGTTGAAAAATCAGAAAAATTTAAAACTTTTGAAAACTATTATGTATTTTGCTTTGAAAAGAAAATTCATGCATGCATTCATCATCATCTTGCATTGTTTGCTTTTGGTTATTTCAAAAGTGGGAAATAAATTTCCACTTGAAAACATATTTAAGAAAATATATTAGTAGAGCATTTATGCTCCAAAATTTTCTTTTGACTTTTATGTATTGTTCTGTTAATGTTGTTTGTGAATTGATTGTATTTGTTGAAATATAAATATTTGCAAAAGGTTTATCTTGTGATATTCAAGTTTTATTTAAGCCACCTTTGATTGTTTTAAACCTATTTTAATCTGGACATCAAGTGTCATATTGTTTATTAAAAACCTAGTTTGGAAATCAAAATGATTTCTATTTGAAAAGTGTGTTTGGTTGTGAATTATTTGTATGTATTGAGATTTATTCTATTACTCACCTATCCTCTATTTTCAAGTTTTATAGTTTTGCTTTTGAAACAAAATAATTATTTGGATTCTAAAATGAGTTCTGAATTCATTTTGATTTATCAAACCCTTTTTAAAACTGTTTTTTATAAGATTATCTTATTGAGTGATATAAATCATATTACTCATATTTTGCTTTGGTTTAAAATATATTTTCAAAAGGAAACTATAAAACCCTATAGTTTTCAAATGACATTAATATGTCCAAAATTCATTTTAAAAACATTTCAAATTTCAGTTGACAAAATATTTTGAAAAATGTCTTTTGAATGTCCCAAAACAAAAACTTTATTTTTACAAAACTATAGGATTTTGTTTGAGTCCATTTGGACTTTCATTTTAAAAGATATTAAAATTTCCTTTTTGAAAAAGAAAAGTTTGAACAAAAAAAATAGGACGCACCTATCTACCGCTCAGCGCAGCACACAGTCGGCCCAGCACCAGCCCAAGCCCATCCGCGTCCCTCTCCTCTCACTGTCAAGCTGGGCCCACACGCCAGCGTCGTCTTCGCGACGAACACGGATGAGTCCGTCCTCACGGAAGCGCCACCGTGGCCGCCCCGGGCCCACCTCTGCCTCGATGTCCGTGCCCTTAAATATGCAGCCTCGACGTCCGCACCCCTTGAAAACCCTAACCCTAAACGCCGCCTCTGCCACCTCGAGTTCTGCCGCCGTATCGATCTCGACGAGATTGGAATTCCTCGTCGGAGTTCTACGCCTCCGGCCGCTTCTACACGACGCACGAGGATGCGATCGACCACGACGCCACCACCATCCTCCCCACCGTGACGCGCCGTGCCCCGTGGAGGCCTTCCCCGAGCCCCTGCACCTCCGGAGCCTCGACACCATCGACGCCCGAGCCGCCGGCCGCCGTCCTCGCCATTGTTCCGGCAGCCCGCACCGCCAAGGTACAAACCCTAGATCCGAACCGTCCGATCAAAAATCAACGCTGTAGATTAGATCCATCCCGCGTATGCCCGCTTGTCCGCGTCCGCGCCACGTTTGTCCGCACCCGTGTCCGCGAAGCCCACCAGGAGGAGCGCACCAATCGGAGGAGGCCACGTAGCCAGCCAGCCGCCAGGGACTTCAGCGCGAGGATTTCTTTTGTTTTTTCTTTTTTAGTTTAGCCCCTACGTTTTACAGATTAGTCCCTGCAATTTAGATCTATTATTAATTTTTACTCGTTTATCCAAATTTTATGAAATTTATATTTCTGGAAAGCTTATGACACGTAGAAACTTTTGGCATAATTAGTTTTATGTTTTGTCAAACTTATTTTGGCTCAATTTTAAAAATGGTTGTTTAAGTAAATTTGACTTAACTTAAATTTAAAAATAGTTTTTTGGGCAAATCCAATTGCTTTAACTTTGTTTAATTAATACTTGGCCATAGGAATACTCTACTATTTTTTTAAAAGTATTTTCTATGATTTTTGTAATTAATATTGATTAAATGCTTTTAGGTGTTATTTTAATAATTAAAGTTGATTAAAATTATTTTTCTTCATATATTCGATTAATAAAATGACTTAAGTCATATTCTGATCACTTTAGTTACAAAAGGTACTTAGAAATATTTGCCTCTCCAAACAAAGTAATTCTTTTCCTTAGAAAATATTTGATAATTATTTGACAACACTTTTCCTTAGAAATTTTCTTAGAAAATTTCAACACCTTAAAAGTGCTAAATCTTTTCCTTAGAAAAATTTAGCATCCTGAAAAACTTATTTTGTTTCCCTTAGGAAATGTTCTAAGTACTTGTTACCACAAAAGTTTATCCTTAGAAAAATTATCAACTTATGCTTTGCATACTTTCCTTAGAAAATCTAGCACCTCTTATTTTGTTAACTTTGCCTTAGAAATTATTCTTGACTTATTGTTTGACCCTTGGTCCTTAGTTATTTTGGACCATGTTTCATTGCTTGCATTCCTTAGAATAATTTCATGGCATGGCATGCATATCTAGTCCTTAGAAATATTTTTGCACTTCTTACATGACATTCCTCCTTAGAAAATTTGAGGATGCATGTTAGACCTTTTGACCCTCCTAGTAAAAAACCACTAAGTTAGAAATTAGTGGAAACAATGAAGGGCCAATGAAGATTGCATTGTTATCCTTGGAGAATTCAACATGAAGTTGGAAGACCAATGAAGGACTTAGCCAAGAAAAGAAGACTCCAGGAGCATCTCCAAGAAGAAAAGTACTTAGAAGAAATCAAGAGGAAGTTCATAAAGACCAACCCCCCTACATTTTCTAAGTCTTGCTTTCCTCCTCTCCTTTTCTTCCTTCTATTCTTAGACTTCATGGTGACTAAGTTATATTCAAGACCAACCTGGAAGCTGCCAACACCATCAAGTCTGCAGAACCATCAAGTCTACAAATTTCAATGAAGTCAACACACCAAGGAGCAAGCGACAAGGAAGCCTGAAGATGATTCTTGGAAGACCAACTACTACATCCTTCATTCTATCTTTTTCCTCCTTCATAATTTGTCTTTCACTTTGGACATAGAAGTCCTTTGTGTTTAAGACTAAGATCCTATAGTGCTAATTGAAGACCATTGAAGATCAATGAAGCTACAAAGGAGTTGAAGATTATTTGAAGACCAAAGTTGTGAAAACTTAGAATAACCTTACAACTTTTCAAGTTGTTTTATCCAGTTTATTTTACTCAACCTTGACCTTGCCTTAACCAATTGGATTAGGTTATTTTATGTCTATTTCCTTAGTTTGTTCTGTATGTCATTCACATCATAATTCCTTGTATCATTCTGCATCTCATGCATGTCATATTTTCTTAAGTATTGTTTGGCTGCATATTTATTGAGTATTGTTTGATGTGTTAGAAATTTCGGAGAGAGACGAAGGTTGTTGCAACTGCTACTACTGCACTCCCTGTTGCCAAGGCAAGTGGCACACCCCCATGAAATTTTCCTAAGTATTTTATATGCATTACTTAGTGTATTTCCTTATATGCATGTGTTGGATAGTATTATTGCTATATGCTAAACCCACCATACCTTTACACTAGTTGTGTCTAGAATCCCCTTTGATAACTTAGTAGATTATTTGATGCTATGCAAATGTATTTTCTTTAAAGCTAAATTCTACTAAGTAATTTATCACCTGGGTGGACATGGTATTGAAAAGATGATGGAAAGGTTGAGTGTCATCTCTTAGGGGTGACCTCTAAGGGATGGTCACTTGTGGTTGCCACCCAGGGTATTAAGGGGCCAATGTTTTCTCTAAGTGAAGTTGCTTACCGTGCAGCCATTAGTCATATGGGCTCTGGCTAGATGGATTAAGTTGCGTGGACTCATCCCGACTTGACAGGTGGTGGTAGAATGGTTAGAATGGGAGCGCGTCAAGTCGGTATGGGATGGGAAGATGCTTCTGAAAAGTCTCATCTCAACTCTCTCCTTTTCCTTAGCACAAATTGAGTGCTTGAGGATAGTTTGGGTTTGTTGGGTCTAATGGTGAAAGTGCACAACCTCTGCAGAGTTAAAACTAAGTACTTAGCCGTGTCCCCGGTTACGGACAATTTGAGCAGCTGATCAAGGATTCAACGGAGGCTTCATCATTCCAATTTCGAAAGTAAAACTTGATGGTGAACAAGGGTAGATGAGACTATGGTTTTATACCATATCGTCTCCAACTTTTGAAGAAAATGTTTTACAAAGTGTTAGGCAAAATTGGCTTTTATGCAAAACAACCTTGAACTCCACCAGCCAAATATGCATATAGGCTATAGAGTTATTCCATTAAGTGTCCACATAGTGTCACTTGCCAGATCCATTTTTAATGGTTCTGACCCACTCTGTTGCAAAATTTTATTTGTTGCAGATTGTTATGACGACGAGTGAGTTTCGTTAAGGGTTTCGAGTCTGCAACCAACATGTTTTCGCCTGTGGCACATGTAAAGGATGAGGACTCCATGAAGATTATTATTTCCGCTGCTTTACTCTTTCAAAGCTAGCTATATGATATGCAAGTTGTAATGAATATTTTACCAAGTCTGGATCATTCGATGTAATAATGATACTTTGTTGTGATACTACATCTTAAACTGTGTGTGCAAATGAAACGATCCAGGGGTTTGCACTATACACAGGTACCTTGCCATGTTTTAAGTGCAGGTACGCTACACCTTTCTATAGCAAAGGACAAGCCGGTTTGTTTACTTATGATGACCAAACGTTCTTGAGGACACACGAGAATTTAGTCTAGTGCTTTCGCTTCATATAGTTGATTAATCTTCATTGTTTTGATAAGTGTTGTGTGGGTGAACCTATGCTAATGCACCGCCCTTCCTAGGACTAATACATACTTGTGATTATACCCCTGCAAGCATCTGCAAATACAAGAAAGTAATTAAGATAAATCTAACCACAACCTTAAACTCTGAGATCCTGCTATCCCGCATGCATCGATATACCAATGGGGGTTCAGGTTGCTGTCACTCCGGCAACCCCACAATTAGCAAACGAATACATAATGTATTCCCCTGTTGCCAAGGCAAGTGGCACACCCCCATGAAATTTTCCTAAGTATTTTATATGCATTACTTAGTGTATTTCCTTATATGCATGTGTTGGATAGTATTATTGCTATATGCTAAACCCACCATACCTTTACACTAGTTGTGTCTAGAATCCCCTTTGATAACTTAGTAGATTATTTGATGCTATGCAAATGTATTTTCTTTAAAGCTAAATTCTACTAAGTAATTTATCACCTGGGTGGACATGGTATTGAAAAGATGATGGAAAGGTTGAGTGTCATCTCTTAGGGGTGACCTCTAAGGGATGGTCACTTGTGGTCGCCACCCAGGGTATTAAGGGGCCAATGTTTTCTCTAAGTGAAGTTGCTTACCGTGCAGCCATTAGTCATATGGGCTCTGGCTAGATGGATTAAGTTGCGTGGACTCATCCCGACTTGACAGGTGGTGGTAGAATGGTTAGAATGGGAGCGCGTCAAGTCGGTATGGGATGGGAAGATGCTTCTGAAAAGTCTCGTCTCAACTCTCTCCTTTTCCTTAGCACAAATTGAGTGCTTGAGGATAGTTTGGGTTTGTTGGGTCTAATGGTGAAAGTGCACAACCTCTGCAGAGTTAAAACTAAGTACTTAGCCGTGTCCCGGTTACGGACAATTTGAGCAGCTGATCAAGGATTCAACGGAGGCTTCATCATTCCAATTTCGAAAGTAAAACTTGATGGTGAACAAGGGTAGATGAGACTATGGTTTTATACCATATCGTCTCCAACTTTTGAAGAAAATGTTTTACAAAGTGTTAGGCAAAATTGGCTTTTATGCAAAACAACCTTGAACTCCACCAGCCAAATATGCATATTGGCTATAGAGTTATTCCATTAAGTGTCCACATAGTGTCACTTGCCAGATCCATTTTTAATGGTTCTGACCCACTCTGTTGCAAAATTTTATTTGTTTCAGATTGTTATGACGACGAGTGAGTTTCGTTAAGGGTTTCGAGTCTGCAACCAACATGTTTTCGCCTGTGGCACATGTAAAGGATGAGGACTCCATGAAGATTATTATTTCCGCTGCTTTACTCTTTCAAAGCTAGCTATATGATATGCAAGTTGTAATGAATATTTTACCAAGTCTGGATCATTCGATGTAATAATGATACTTTGTTGTGATACTACATCTTAAACTGTGTGTGCAAATGAAACGATCCAGGGGTTTGCACTATACACAGGTACCTTGCCATGTTTTAAGTGCAGGTACGCTACACCTTTCTATAGCAAAGGACAAGCCGGTTTGTTTACTTATGATGACCAAACGTTCTTGAGGACACACGAGAATTTAGTCTAGTGCTTTCGCTTCATATAGTTGATTAATCTTCATTGTTTTGATAAATGTTGTGTGGGTGAACCTATGCTAATGCACCGCCCTTCCTAGGACTAATACATACTTGTGATTATACCCCTGCAAGCATCTGCAAATACAAGAAAGTAATTAAGATAAATCTAACCACAACCTTAAACTCTGAGATCCTGCTATCCCGCATGCATCGATATACCAATGGGGGTTCAGGTTGCTGTCACTCCGGCAACCCACAATTAGCAAACGAATACATAATGTATTCCCCTGTTGCCAAGGCAAGTGGCACACCCCCATGAAATTTTCCTAAGTATTTTATATGCATTACTTAGTGTATTTCCTTATATGCATGTGTTGGATAGTATTATTGCTATATGCTAAACCCACCATACCTTTACACTAGTTGTGTCTAGAATCCCCTTTGATAACTTAGTAGATTATTTGATGCTATGCAAATGTATTTTCTTTAAAGCTAAATTCTACTAAGTAATTTATCACCTGGGTGGACATGGTATTGAAAAGATGATGGAAAGGTTGAGTGTCATCTCTTAGGGGTGACCTCTAAGGGATGGTCACTTGTGGTCGCCACCCAGGGTATTAAGGGGCCAATGTTTTCTCTAAGTGAAGTTGCTTACCGTGCAGCCATTAGTCATATGGGCTCTGGCTAGATGGATTAAGTTGCGTGGACTCATCCCGACTTGACAGGTGGTGGTAGAATGGTTAGAATGGGAGCGCGTCAAGTCGGTATGGGATGGGAAGATGCTTCTGAAAAGTCTCGTCTCAACTCTCTCCTTTTCCTTAGCACAAATTGAGTGCTTGAGGATAGTTTGGGTTTGTTGGGTCTAATGGTGAAAGTGCACAACCTCTGCAGAGTTAAAACTAAGTACTTAGCCGTGTCCCGGTTACGGACAATTTGAGCAGCTGATCAAGGATTCAACGGAGGCTTCATCATTCCAATTTCGAAAGTAAAACTTGATGGTGAACAAGGGTAGATGAGACTATGGTTTTATACCATATCGTCTCCAACTTTTGAAGAAAATGTTTTACAAAGTGTTAGGCAAAATTGGCTTTTATGCAAAACAACCTTGAACTCCACCAGCCAAATATGCATATTGGCTATAGAGTTATTCCATTAAGTGTCCACATAGTGTCACTTGCCAGATCCATTTTTAATGGTTCTGACCCACTATGTTGCAAAATTTTATTTGTTGCAGATTGTTATGACGACGAGTGAGTTTCGTTAAGGGTTTCGAGTCTGCAACCAACATGTTTTCGCCTGTGGCACATGTAAAGGATGAGGACTCCATGAAGATTATTATTTCCGCTGCTTTACTCTTTCAAAGCTAGCTATATGATATGCAAGTTGTAATGAATATTTTACCAAGTCTGGATCATTCGATGTAATAATGATACTTTGTTGTGATACTACATCTTAAACTGTGTGTGCAAATGAAACGATCCAGGGGTTTGCACTATACACAGGTACCTTGCCATGTTTTAAGTGCAGGTACGCTACACCTTTCTATAGCAAAGGACAAGCCGGTTTGTTTACTTATGATGACCAAACGTTCTTGAGGACACACGAGAATTTAGTCTAGTGCTTTCGCTTCATATAGTTGATTAATCTTCATTGTTTTGATAAGTGTTGTGTGGGTGAACCTATGCTAATGCACCGCCCTTCCTAGGACTAATACATACTTGTGATTATACCCCCTGCAAGCATCTGCAAATACAAGAAAGTAATTAAGATAAATCTAACCACAACCTTAAACTCTGAGATCCTGCTATCCCGCATGCATCGATATACCAATGGGGGTTCAGGTTGCTGTCACTCCGGCAACCCCACAATTAACAAACGAATACATAATGTATTCCCCTAGGCCCATAAAGGTGAAGTGTCGTGTAGTAGACGTTCACATGACACCACTAGAAGAATAACACCACAACTTAAATATCAAACCATTAAATATTACTCAACATAATTCACTACTAACATTTAGACTTCACCCATGTCCTCAAGAACTAAATGAACTACTCACAAGACATCATATGGATCATGATCAGAGGTGATATAATGATGAATAACAATCTAGACATAAACCTTAGTTCAACGGTTTCACTCAATAGCATCAACCACAAAGAGTAATTAACACCGGGAAAGTTTTCCCTATGAAATACACAAGATTCAACCCTAGATGTAACAGCGGAACGGAGTAGAGCGGTGGAGATGACGGTGTCGGCGGTGGAGATGATGGTGATGATGATCCCAATGAAGTCCAGCTCGATGACGGTGATGATGGCGACGATTTCCCCCCTCCGGGAGGGAATTTCCCGACAGATTTCTCCCTGCCGGAGAGCTTTTCTCTCTCTGGTGTTTTCCGCCTCGAGGAGGCGGAGCTGTCTTTCCTCGATGATCCCCGGGTCTTAGGGTTTTTGGATGATGAATTACGTGAAGGGGCGACTGCTGAGGTGGGCCTGGGCCTCCTCCCCATATGGTGGCGCGACAGCATAGGGGGCCGTGCCACCGTGTGTGGAGGGCCCACGGTGGCCCACCTTGGTCTCCCCTTTTGGCTCCCTCCATCATCTGACAAAATAGAAGCTTCTGCATATTTTCCTCGAATTGTTGAACTCCAGAAATATCGTATCTTGATGATGCTTTTTCCCGCAGAATCCTGACTCCGGTGAATAATCCTCCAATAATGATGAAACATGCAAAATAGGTAAAATAACGTAAGTATCACCTCTAAATATGAAATATATCAATGAATAACAGTAAATTATGATATAAAATAGTGATGCAAAATGGACGTATCAACCCCCCCCCCCCCAAGCTTGTCCCCAAGCGAAAACTGAGCTCAGTAAACAAGACCACATGTTTATGGAGTGAAGTGTCGATAAATAAAATACGGACCAGAAGCATCACATTTTATTAGCACACAAGCCATTTTAGATAACAACTTCCTCTCATATAACGTAACTTGAAACAAGTAAAGTGAAATCACAAATAAAGGTGCATAAAGGAAATCATAGTTGGTGATGGCAAACTTCGTTCTTGGTCAGAGAACAATTAACATATTGTATTTATCTTTCGATCAGAGTCTTTATATTAGAGCTTATATTGCAGAACTTGCATGCTCAACTACAACGGTCTCCTTACAATCATTGATAACTTTCAAAGTTGCATTCATTCAGATAAAAGACTTGTGCTAAACAAGGAAGGATAAAAGACATGATTGCAAGTAATAACATATAGATGATTGAATCACAACAACTCAAATGCTTGCTTCAGATAGAGGGGAATAGGTTTACTGACTCAACATGAAAGTAAAAGATAGGCCCTTTGCAGAGGGAAGCCGGGATTAAATCATGTGCTAGAGCTTTTTATGTTTTTGAAATCATATAGAGAGTATAAAATATATGTTTGAGCTATGTATGTCGTTGTCAACGAATCGCAGTAAAGAAAACACTATCCCCTTGTCAATCAGACTTTCAAGAGCGGCTCCCATGAAGGACTTCATTTCTACCCAAGGGTAGATCATCCCTCTTCTCTTTTGTTTACACATGCATATTTATAAGTTGGTTTGACACTCCTCCCCCCTTTGCTTACACAAGCCATGGCTAACCGAATACTTGGGTGCCTTCCAACAATCACATACCATGGAGGAGTGCCTATTTGATAATTTAACATTTCGGTTTTGCTTCTGATAAATCATTGGCAAGCATGTGGAGAGAATTAAAAGGTGAAAAGCTTTAATTAATTCGGGGCTGGGCACCCAATTGCCAGCTCTTTTTGCAAGTTATTAGATAAGCGGATGTATATGCCACTAGTCCAAAGGTAAAGTCTGTCTGACAAGAGTGATAGAGAAACTCTACATAACCCTCATGAGCTAATAAACAGTGACACAAAATAAGGAGGAATAAGGTTTTGAATGGTTTAAAGGTAGCACATGAAGTATTTACTTGGAGTGGCGCAAAATACCACATAATAGGTAGTTATGGTGGACACAAATGTCATGGGTTTGGCTCAAGGTTTTGGATGCACGAGAAGTATTCCCTAGCAAGGCTAGGTAGCAAGCATAAGAGTTGAGGGATGCAAACAAACATATATATATATAGTAAAAACAATCATGCAATCTTCCTTGTAAGCACAAATAATTTTAACTTGAGAATAGTAAGCTCATTAGCCAACAAGAAAGAAAGATAACGAAATAATATATCTACATGCACTTCCCTCTTTTCTACTCAAGCCTCAAAGTATTGTTGCTACTGACCAATGCTAAGTTTGCCAAAACCAAATTGATTCACTAAATACTCCCAAAGTGATGCCAATACCAAATGATTCATATGACAGAAATTGCAAACTAAAATAAGAAGTGCAGAAAGTAAATGATGAAACTTCTCATTAATATTCCATAACGGCAACTCACACCAAGATACATAGACAACCAACTAAAGGAGAGATACTTCCACACTGCAAACCATCCTATATGATAACTTCTCTACTCATGATATGACTTGATTAAAAGGTAAAAAGGTAAAAGATAATGATGTGATACCGCGGCATTCCCCTAAGCTTGGAACAAGCCAAGGGGATGCCAATACCAATGATGAATTACTCCTTCGGTGGCGGTGGAACGTCCTCATCCTCAAACTTCCAAGGTAGAGGCTCTCCGTCAACAAATGATGACTTGGTCTCTGGTATCCTGAAACTGGTAGCAGAGCTTATGCGTTTAAACCTGATTTCTACTCACAGTTTTGATTCTGCACATCGTAGAGTTGCGCCTGCAGATTGTTGGTGGTCTCATGAAGCGAGAAAATGTCCTCCCAGAGCTTTGCGGTCTCCTTATTGTGTTCAGCCTCAAGTCCGGAAACTATCCTGTTAAAGATGTCCAACTCACGTTCGGCCATCTTCTTATACGTGAAAACCTCTTGCTCCAGCTTCTCCACCTTGGCTTCTAAATTTCCCTCCCCCTTAGGGCCTTGAACGTCTTCCACTTGCAACTCCCCATCTTTAATCAGCAACTCCTTCGGATGCATCTTCAACTCGTTCAAGTACGGGTTGACGTTCACGAAGAAGTTGTCTTTGGAGGGCTCAGACGAAGACATGGTGGTTCTAGATCCACAGATGAAATCTGGCAGAAACAGATCGAAACAAAAACACGACGAAAAGGCGATATACGGACCTCGGGGGGTCCGGGGGATTATATAGCAAAAACTTTCACGACAAAAGGAAGGTAATGGAGAGAAACCGGGTCGGAGGAGGGCTCTGAGGCGCCCTCCCCATATGGCGGCGCGGCCAGGGGTGGGCCCACGCCACCAGGTGGGGAGGTGCCCTCGGGCACCTTTTCCACTCCGTTTCGATCTCGTAATTTTCCATATTTAATAAAAACAACAAAAATATTGTTCAGAAAGTTAAACGCGAACTTTTTCTTACTAAAACTGTTACCTACTCGAAATCAGACTCAGCAGTCCCACCAATTTGATCTTTGATGAAAGTTTCCGGAGTCACTACTCGAATAACATCAACGTCTTCATTATAAAATCTCCAGAAATATAGTGTTTGAGTCTTTGTCCATTCACCACTTGTGTAGCATCATCTTTCAGCGAAGCAATCTTTATTGCCCTGAACGATACACCTCCACAATGACATAAGGTCCTTCCCATTTTGAGAGTAATTTTCCTGCAAAAAATCTGAGACGAGACCGATACAATAGAACTTTATCTCCAACATTAAACCCTCTTTTAATAATTCTTCTATCATGCCATTTCTTAACTTTCTCCTTAAAAAGTCTAGCATTTTCATAGGCTTCACTTCTCCATTCATCTAAAGAACTCAATTGGAGCAACCTTTTCTTACCGGCAAGTTTAAAATCTTTATTAAGCTCTCTCACAGCCCAATAAGCTTTGTGCTCTAATTCTAAAGGCAAATGACAAGCTTTTCCATAAACCATTTTATAAGGAGACATACCCATAGGATTTTATAAGCAGTTCTATAAGCCCACAAAGCTTCCTTCAACTTACTAGCCTAATTTTTTCTAGATTTATTAACAGTCTTTTGCAAGATAGATTTAATTTCTCTATTTGATAATTCTACTTGCCCACTAGTTTGAGGATGATAAGCTGAAGCAATTCTATGATTAATACCATATTTAGCAAGGGTCTTTCTAAAACCACCATGAATAAAATGAGAACCTCCATCAGTCATAAGATATCTAGGTACTCCAAACCTAGGGAAAATAACATCTGAAAGCATTTTAAAGAGGTTTCACCATCAACACTTTTTGTAGGTATGGCTTCCACCCATTAGTAACATAATCAACAGCAACAAGTATATGAGTGTTACCTTCTGAAGAAGGGAAAGGACCCATGAAGTCGAATCTCCAACAATCAAACGGTTCAATAACAAGAGTATAATTCATAGGCATTTCATTGCGTCTAGAGATATTACCAACTCTTTGACATTCATCACAAGATAGAATAAACTTCCTTGCATCTTTAAAGAGAGTTAGCTAATAAAAACCTGATTGTTGAACCTTTTGTGCGGTTCTATCTCCGGCGTGATGTCCTACATAAACACTACCATGACATTTTCTCAATATCTCTTGTTGTTCATATTCGGGGACACATCTTCGCATAATACCATCCACTCCTTCTTTATATAAGTGTGGGTCATCCCAAAAATAATGCCTCAAGGCATAAAAGAATTTCCTTCTTTGCCGAGCTAAAAAGGTTGGAGGCAAGTACTTGGAAACAATAAAGTTAGCATATTCAGCATACCAAGGACTATCTCGCGAGCTCACCTTTATTGCAGCCAATTGTTCATTTGGAAAACTATCATTAACAGGTATGGGATCATAAGCAATATTTTCCAATCTAGACAAATTATCAGCAACAGGGTTATCAACACCTTTCCTATCTACAATATGTAAATCGAATTCTTGTAAAAGAAGCACCCATCTAATAAGCCTTGGCTTAGCGTCTTTTTTTTTCATAAGGTACCTAATTGCAGCATGATCGGTATGAACAGTGACTTTTGAATCAACAATATAAGGTCTAAACTTATCACAAGCAAAAACTACAGCTAAGAACTCTTTTTCAGTAGTAGCATAATTTCTTTGAGCGGCATCAAGAGTCTTACTAGCATAATGAATAACATTCAACTTTTTATCTACTCGCTGTCCAAAAACAGCACCTTGATACGTCTCCAACGTATCCATAATTTCTGCTGTTCCATGCTTATATTATACCATTTGCTACATGTTTTATATACACTTCATATCACTTTTAGGCATTTTCTGGGACTAACCTATTAACAAGATGCCACAGTGCCAGTTCCCTGTTTTCCGCTGTTTTTGGTTTCAGAAAGTTACTTCTGGAAATATTCTCGGAATTGCATGAAACAAAAGGCCAAGTGCCTATTTTTCCAACACGTACACGGAGTCCGAAGGAGAGACGAAGGGGAGCCACGAGGTGGCCAAACCACAGGCCGGCGCGGCAGTGGGGCCCACCGCGCCGCCTGGTGGTTTGGGCCCCTCGGCGGTCCGCCGACATCGCCCCTTCGCCTATTTATTCCCCGAGACGTGAAAACCCTAAAACACCGAGCCTTTCATCCAGAACATATTCGCTGCCGCCGCCGTCGTCAACCCTAACTCGGGGGGTTCTGAAGGTCTTCCCGGCACCCTGCCGGAGAGGGGAATCATCACCGGAGGGCTCTACATCGCCATGCCCGCCTCCGGAGTGATGCGTGAGTAGTTCATCCTTGGACTATGGGTCCATAGCAGTAGCTAGATGGTTGTCTTCTCCACTTGTGCCATCATGTTTAGATCTTGTGAGCTGCCTATCATGATCAAGATCATCTTATTGTAATGCTACATGTTGTGTTTGCTGGGATCTGACTTATATTGATACCTATGTGGAGCTGAATATTATATTATCATGTCTATGTCATTTGTGATCTTGCATGCTCTCCGTTACTTGTTGAAGCCTTGGCCAAGTGAATACTTGTGACTCCAAGAGAGGGTATTTATGCATGATAGTTGGGTTCAACCTCTATTTAACCTGAGATAGTGACAACAAGTTCTAAGGTTGTAGATGTGTTGTTGCCACTAGGGGTAAAACAACAATGCTTTATTCAAGGATGAATGTATTGTTTACATTACGCATATTACTTAATGCAATTGTCTGTTGCTTGCAACTTAATACTGGAAGGGGTACGGATGTTAACCGGAAGGTGGACTATTTAGGCTTAGATGCATGCTGGATAGCGGTCTATGTACTTTGTCGTAATGCCCAAATGAATCTCATAGTAGACACCACAACTCGCACATGCATGTTATATGCACTTATCAATTGTCAATTGCCCAGCTGTAATTTGTTTACCCAGCATGTTAGTTATCTTATTGGAGAGACACCACTAGTGAATTGTGGACCCCGATCCATTCTTTTACATCTAAAATACAATCTACTGCAATCATTGTTCTCTACTGTTTTATGCAAACAAACATCATCTTCCATACGATACGTTTAACCCTTTGTTTTCAGCAAGCCGGTGAGATTGACAACCTCACTGTTAAGTTGGGGCAAAGTAATTTGATTGTGTTGTGCAGGTTCCATGTTGGCACCAGAATCCCTGGTGTTGCGCCGCACTACACTCCTTCACCAACACCTTCGAAGCAACCTCATTTTCCTACTGGTTCGATAAACATTGGTTTCATACTGAGGGAAAACTTGCTGCTGCACTCATCATACCTTCCTCTTGGGGTTCCCAACTGACGTGTGACGTTACACGCATCAAGCATAGTTTCTGGCGCTGTTGCTGGGGAGATATTCCCTCGTCAACTTAGCGCTAGCAACACGTTTTCTGGCGCCGTTGCCGGGGAAAACTGAATTGCTTCTGCAAGGGGAGTCTCTCACACCCAATCTCTTTACTTTGTTATTTGTCTTGCTTAGTTTATTTTTATTTAGTTTTGTTTGCTCTCTTTATCAAAAACAAAAAAAATTAGTTACTTGTTTATTTCGGTTTTGTTTTGTCTCTTGTCACCATCATGTCTTGTTCCATGCCTGTTGCTATGTCACCTGAGGAATTGATCTTCACTTTTAAACAAGGGAGTGAGGAGAATTTTAAAGAAGCTTGGTCTAGAATTAATGATTCCTTTGGTAAAACTGATCCTAAAATGACTTTAAGCTTGCTTCTCACTAGCTTCTACTTTGGTCTAGCCCTTTGTTATAGATATGCTTTAGATGCTATTGTGGGAGGAGAAGGAATAATTCTTACTGATAACTCTGTTATATTTCCCGAGGGGATAGCTGAGGGTGTGTTTACAACCTTTCTTGGAGAACGGTGTCCACTGATTATCTTGTTATTGAATGTGCAGGGACAGGACAAATTACACTTGGAAGATCTCTGCTCAAATTAATGGGAGCAACCATAGATGTGGGAAAAGGCACTCTGAATCTTACCTCCACACCAAGGTGCGGCCATGTATTCCCCAAACCAAAGAGTAAGTCTAAGGGTAAGAGAGGTAGGCGCATGGCCCTTGGTATTGATGTCAATGCTCCTCCACTTTTTGACACTTGATTTTCACTTTCTGCGCCTAGCTGAAAGGCGTTAAAGAAAAGCGCTTATGGGAGACAACCCATCGTTTTTATTTGCTGTTATTTTTGTTTTCTTTGAGTCAAGGAGTTTTGTTACTTCTGTAGCAACTCCTTTGTATCTTTATTTTATCGCAATGTTGTGCCAAGTAAAGTTCTATATTGAAAGTTGATGCAAGATTTGGATTTCTGCGCAGTGACAGATTTTTAGCTGTCACGGATTTGAGCTTATCTCCCTGTAGAAAATTCAAAAAATTCTGAAAAAATCACGCATATTCCTGAGATATGTACGCAACTTTCATTATTTTAGGCCAGATCCATCTGAGCAACTTAAGTGCCTCGAAAAAATTCGTCATTCCAGACTGTTCTGTTTTTGACAGATTCTGCCTTTTGTTTTGCATTCGCTCTTTTACTGTGTTTGTGTGGATTTCTTTGCTCCACAAAGCATTGGTGGCTGTAGCTAATGTCCAGAAGCTTTGGGATTGATTGTATCATTACAGAATATGAGAATTTTTGATTATGCACTAACCCTCTAATGAGAACTGTCTTGAGTTTGGTGTGAAGGAAGTTTTCAAGGATCAAGCGAGAAGGGTGATATTATGTGATCAAGAAGAGTGAAAAGCCTAAGCTTGGGGATGCCCCCGTGGTTCATCCCAACCATATTCAGAGAGACTCAAGCGTCTAAGCTTGGGGATGCCCAAGGCATCCCCTTCTTCATCAACAAACTTATCAGGTCATCTCTAGTGAAACTATATTTTAATTCTTTCACATCTTATGCGCTTTACTTGGAGCGTCTGTGTGTTTTTATTTTTGTTTTGTTTGAATAAATTCGGATCCTAGCAATCCTTGTGTGGGAGAGAGACACGCTCCGCTTTTTCATGTGAATACTCATGTTCTTCACTTATATTTGTTGAGTATTCTTAACTAGCTACTGCAGTGCTTTTAGCTCCTGTTTTTCATGCATCTCTTCGAGCTGTTAGCACTTGTTTATAAATACTCTCTTGCTGCATTATATTATCATTTGGAGAGTTTATGTTTAAATAAATTGATTGGTGTTTGTTTGGAAGAAAGAAAATGCTACATGTAGTAGTTGGTATTGGAAAAGACATATGCATTCTTGTAGATCATTGTCTTGTTTCGATTTGATACTTTGCAATTGTTTTGAGCTCTCAAGTAGATCATGTTTAAGCTCTTGCATCATGTAGTTAAAGCCTAGTAGTGGAGAACTACCGTAGAGCTTGTTGAGACTTGGGATGCATATTTGTTCTCTCTAAGGTCTAGATATTTTCTGGTAAAATGTTTGAGCAACAAGGAAGACAGTGTAGAGTCTTATAATACTTGCAATATGTTTTTATGTGATTCTTGCTGTACCGGTTTATACTTGTGTTTGCTTCAAACAACCTTGCTAGCCTAAACTCTGTACTGAGAGGGAATGCTTCTCGTGCATCCAAAACTTGAGCCAAAACCCATGCCATTTGTGTCCACCATACCTACCTACTATGTGGTATTTCCTGCCATTCCAAGTAAATATTTCATGTGCTACCTTTAAACTATTCAAAACTTTATTACTCCTTATTTGTGTCAATGTTTTATAGCTCATGAGGAAGTATGTGGTGTTTTATCTTTCAATCTTGTCATTTACTTCTGACAGACTTTCACCAATGGACTAGTGGCATATACATCCGCTTATCCAATAATTTGCAAAAAGAGCTGGCAACGGGGTGCCCAGCCCCAATTAATTACAACTTTCATTAATAATTCTCTTCACATGTTTTGCCCTGATTTATCAGTAAGCAACTTAATTTGCAAATAGACACTCCTCCATGGTATGTGAATGTTGGAAGGCACCCGAGGATTCGGTTAGCCATGGCTTGTGTAAGCAAAAGGTTGGGAGGAGTGTCATCTATAAAGAAACTAAAATACATGTGTAAACAAAAGAGAAGAGGGATGATCTACCTTGCTGGTAGAGATAACGTCCTTCATGGGAGCCGCTCTTGAAAGTCTGGTTGACAAGGGGGTTAGAGTGCCCACTACCATTCGTTGACAACAACAAACACCTCTCAAATACTTATTTTGTGCTCTCTATATGCTTTCGAAAACTTAAAAAGCTCTAGCACATGATTTAATCCCTGCTTCCCTCTGCGAAGGGCCTATCTTTTACTTTATGTTGAGTCAGTTTACCTACTCCTTTCTATCTTAGAAGCAAACACTTGTGTCAACTTTGTGTGCATTGATTCTTACATGTTTACTTATTGCACTTGTTATATTGCTTTATGTTGACAACTATCCATGAGATATACATGTTACAAGTTGAAAGCAATTGCTGAAACTTAATCATCCTTTGTGTTGCTTCAATGCCTTTTACTTTGAATCTATTGCTTTATGAGTTACCTCTTATGCAAAACTTTTTGATGCTTGTCTTGAAAGTACTATTCATGAAAAGTTTTTGCTTATATGATTCATTGTTTACTCTTTATCTATTTGTTAGCAAACTATAGACCATTGCTTTGAGTCACTTCATTCATGACATGAGCCTTGCAATATATTGATCAAGATTGTGTGAAAGCATGTCTCCTCAGAAATTATTTGTTGTTATCGTTTTACCTACTCGAGGACGAGTAGAACTAAGCTTGGGGATGCTTGATACGTCTCCAACGTATCCATAATTTCTGCTGTTCCATGCTTATATTATACCATTTGCTACATGTTTTATATACACTTCATATCACTTTTATGCATTTTCTGGGACTAACCTATTAACAAGATGCCACAGTGCCAGTTCCCTGTTTTCTGCTGTTTTTGGTTTCAGAAAGTTACTTCTGGAAATATTCTCGGAATTGCACGAAACAAAAGGCCAAGTCCCTATTTTTCCAACACGTACACGGAGTCCGAAGGAGAGACGAAGGAGCCACGAGGTGGCCAAACCACAGGCGGCGCGGCAGTGGGCCCACCGCGCCGCCTGGTGGTTTGGGCCCCTCGGGGGTCCGCCGACATCGCCCCTTCGCCTATTTATTCCCCGAGACGTGAAAACCCTAAAACACCGAGCCTTTCATCCAGAACATATTCGCTGCCGCCGCCGTCGTCAACCCTAACTCGGGGGGTTCTGAAGCTCTTCCCGGCACCCTGCCGGAGAGGGGAATCATCACCGGAGGGCTCTACATCGCCATGCCCGCCTCCGGAGTGATGCGTGAGTAGTTCATCCTTGGACTATGGGTCCATAGCAGTAGCTAGATGGTTGTCTTCTCCACTTGTGCCATCATGTTTAGATCTTGTGAGCTGCCTATCATGATCAAGATCATCTTATTGTAATGCTACATGTTGTGTTTGCTGGGATCTGACTTATATTGATACCTATGTGGAGCTGAATATTATATTATCATGTCTATGTCATTTGTGATCTTGCATGCTCTCCGTTACTTGTTGAAGCCTTGGCCAAGTGAATACTTGTGACTCCAAGAGGGGTATTTATGCATGATAGTTGGGTTCAACCTCTATTTAACCTGGGATAGTGACAGCAAGTTCTAAGGTTGTAGATGTGTTGTTGCCACTAGGGGTAAAACAGCAATGCTTTATTCAAGGATGAATGTATTGTTTACATTACGCACATTACTTAATGCAATTGTCTGTTGCTTGCAACTTAATACTGGAAGGGGTACGGATGTTAACCGGAAAGTGGACTATTTAGGCATAGATGCATGCTGGATAGCGGTCTATGTACTTTGTCGTAATGCCCAAATGAATCTCATAGTAGACACCACAACTCACACATGCATGTTATATGCACTTATCAATTGTCAATTGCCCAGCTGTAATTTGTTTACCCAGCATGTTAGTTATCTTATTGGAGAGACACCACTAGTGAACTGTGGACCCCGGTCCATTCTTTTACATCTGAAATACAATCTACTGCAATCATTGTTCTCTACTGTTTTATGCAAACAAACATCATCTTCCATACGATACGTTTAACCCTTTGTTTTCAGCAAGCCGGTGAGATTGACAACCTCACTGTTAAGTTGGGGCAAAGTAATTTGATTGTGTTGTGCAGGTTCCACGTTGGCACCGGAATCCCTGGTGTTGCGCCGCACTACACTCCTTCACCAACACCTTCGAAGCAACCTCGTTTTCCTACTGGTTCGATAAACCTTGGTTTCATACTGAGGGAAAACTTGCTGCTGCACTCATCATACCTTCCTCTTGGGGTTCCCAACTGACGTGTGACGTTACACGCATCAAGCATAGTTTCTGGCGTTGTTGCCGGGGAGATATTCCCTTGTCAACTTAGCGCTAGCACACCTACAACAAAATCACTAGCATCACACATAAAGTGGCATTTCTCCCAATTAAGAACAAGGTTAGTTTCTTCACATCTCTGCAAAACTTTATCAAGGTTTCGCAAATAATTATCAAAAGAATTCCCATAGATGGAAAAATCGTCCATGAATACCTCTACAATCTTTTCACAAAAGCCATGAAAAATAGCAGACATGCACCTTTGAAAAGTAGCAGGGGCATTACATAAACCGAAAGGCATACGCCTATAAGCATAAGTTCCATAGGGACAAGTGAAAGTGGTTTTCTCTTGATCTTTAGCTCTAACAGCAATTTGTGAAAACCCAGAATAACCATCAAGAAAGCAAAAATGAGTATTCTTAGATAACCTTTCAAGCATTTGATCAATGAAAGGTAAAGGGTAATGATCTTTCTTAGTAACTTTATTAACTTTCCAAAAATCAATGCACATTCTATAACCTACAACTACCCTTTGAGGGATGAGCTCATCATTATCATTTGGTACAACAGTAATCCCTCCTTTCTTAGGAACACAATGCACATGACTTACCCATTTACTATCAGCAATAGGATATATAATACCAGCTTCAAGAAGTTTTAATACCTCATTTCTTACCACATCCTTCATTTTAGGAATTAGACGACGTTGATGTTCAACAACAGGCTTTGCATCATCTTCCATGTTGATGGCGTGTTGGCAAATAGAGGGGGAAATCCCCTTGAAGTCATCAAGAGTGTATCCAATAGCTCCTCGGTGTTTCTTCAATATTTCCAATAATCTTTCTTCTTCAAAACCTGAAAGCTTAGAACTAATAATAACAGGATATGTTTTCTTATCATCAATATAAGCATATTTAAGATACCAGGTAAAGGTTTCAAATAAAAAACAGGATCTTCCTTTGGTGGTGGTGTTGTACCTAAATCTTCAAAAGGTAAATTATGTGTAAGAATGGGTTGACGAAAGAAAATTTCGTCAAGCTCATTCCTTTCTTCCTTAAAGATTTCACTCTCGTAATCCTCCAAATGTTGCTGCAAAGGATCATTAGGAGCAAGAGCAATAGATGCAAGCTGTTCAACTCTAAAATCCTCATTAGGCAATTCGGTTTCATAAGGAGTTTTGGCAAATTTAGAGAAATTAAACTCATAAGATTCACCAGCAAATTTAGTCAAATTTTTCTATTTCTTGCAATCTATAATAGCTCCACAAGTATTTAAGAAAGGTCTACCAAAAATGATAGGACAAGTTTTACTAGCAGCAGAACCAAGTACCAGAAAGTCAGCAGGATATTTAATCTTACCACATAAAATTTCCACATCTTGAACAATACCAATAGGAGAAATAGTTTCTCTATTAGCTAGCCGAATAACCACATCAATCTCTTCAAGTTCACAAGAACCAATTTCATGCATGATTTCCCTGTAAAGCTCATAAGGAATAGCACTGGAACTTGCACCAATATCACATAAACCATAATAACAATGATCACCTATTCTAACAGAAAGCATAGGAACACTAGCCTTCCTAGATTTACTAGGATGCGAAACAATATTAGAAGCATCTTCACAGAAGATGATGTGCCCATCTTCTACACTTTCAGTTACAAGGTCCTTAATTATTGCTACAGCAGGTTCAACAGTTATTTGCTCATCAGGTTCTATAGGTTTCTTTGCACTCTTGTTAACCACACTAGTTATAATAGAATGTTCCTTCACTTTAGCAGGAAAAGGAATTTTTTCAATATAAGCTTCAGGAAGAATGTGATCAACAGTTTTAACTTCAATACATCTACCTATAGGCAAATCAGTTTTATCTTTATAAGGTTCATGATACTTATTAAAACTCTTCCTAGGCAATTCGAAATGAGAGGCAAAGGCTTTATAAAAATTTGCAACAACTTGAGAGTCAAGACCATAAGCAGCACTCATATTTCGAAATTTATCAGTATCCATAAAAGTTTTAATGCATTCATAATCATATTTTATACCTGACTCTCTACCTTTGTCGTTCTCCCATCCTTCAGTATTCTCCTGAATCCGATCAAGAAGGTCCCATTTAAACCCTTCTTTGTTGCGCGTGAATGATCCAGAACAAGTAGTATCTAGCAAGGTTTTATCTTGAAAAGAAAGTCCTGCATAGAAATTATCAATAATGACATTACCAGGAAGCTCATGAATGGGGCATTTGAGCATTAATGACTTCAATCTCCCCACGCTTGGGCAATACTCTCTCCATCATGAGGCCAGAAGTTATATATGCGGTTTCGATCTTTGTGAATTTCACTTGGAGGATAGAATTTAGAATAAAATAGAGGCATAATTTCCTTCCAATCAAGAGAACACCTATTCTTCAGCAGTTTATACCAATGTGCCGCTTTACCAGACAGCGACAAAGAGAATAGTTTCTTCTTTACTTCATCCATAGAAATACCTGCACACTTGAACAACTCGCATAATTCATGTAAAAACAGTAAATGATCTCCAGGATGGACAGTTCTATCCCCTTCGTAGCTGTTATTCGTAACACGTTCAATAATTTTCATTGGTATTTTATATGGAATTACTTGCTCACCTGGCGCCTCATCCACTACCTTTGTAGTAGTAGTAGATTTTCCAAATAGGAATTCAAGAGAAGACCTCTCCATAATGAAATATAGCAGCAGGCAGAAATAAAAACAGCACATACAGTAAGAGTTTTCCTTACCAATTCCACTTACCAATAGCGCTTCACTCCCCGGCAACGGCGCCAGAAAATAGTCTTGATGACCCACAAGTATAGGGGGTGTATCATAGTACTTTCGATAAATAAGAGTGTCGAACCCAACGAGGAGTAGAAGGTGTTGACAAGCAGTTTCGATGAAGGATTCACTGTAAATGCTCACAGGCAAGTTTTTAGGGGTTTTTGATATAGCAGATAAATAAAATACAAGTAAGCAAAATGCGGTAATAATAATTGCAGCGACTGGCCCAATCCTTTCTACAGCAAAGGACAAGCCGGTTTGTTTACTTATGATGACCAAACGTTCTTGAGGACACACGAGAATTTAGTCTAGTGCTTTCGCTTCATATAGTTGATTAATCTTCATTGTTTTGATAAGTGTTGTGTGGGTGTACCTATGCTAATGCACCGCCCTTCCTAGGACTAATACATACTTGTGATTATACCCCCTGCAAGCATCCGCAAATACAAGAAAGTAATTAAGATAAATCTAACCACAGCCTCAAACTCTGAGATCCTGCTATCCCTCATGCATCGATATACCAACGGAGGTTCAGGTTGCTGTCACTCCGGCAACCCCACAATTTGCAAACGAATACACAATGCATTCCCCTAGGCCCATAAAGGTGAAGTGTCATGTAGTCGACGTTCGCATGACACCACTAGAAGAATAACACCACAACTTAAATATCAAACCATTAAATATTACTCAACATAATTCACTACTAACATTTAGACTTCACCCATGTCCTCAAGAACTAAACAAACTACTCACAAGACATCATATGGATCATGATTAGAGGTGATATAATGATGAATAACAATATGGACATAAACCTTAATTCAACGGTTTCACTCAATAGCATCAACCACAAAGAGTAATTAACATCGGGAAAGTTTCCCCTATGAAATACACAAAGATTCACCCTAGATGTTACAGCGGAACGGAGTGGAGCGGTGGAGATGATGGTGTCGGCAGTGGAGATGATGGTGATGATGATCCCAAGGAAGTCCAGCTCGATGACGGTGACGATGGCGACGATTTCCCCCTCCGGGAGGGAAATACCCCGACAGATTTCTCCCTGCCGAAGAACTTTTCTCTCTCTGGTGTTTTCCGCCTCGAGGAGGCGGCGCTATGTTTCCTCGATGATCCCCTGGGTCTTAGGGTTTCTGGATGCTGAAGTACGCGAAGGGGCGACGGCTGAGGTGGGCCTGGGCCTCCTCCCCATATGGTGGCGCGGCAGCATAGGGGGCCGCGCCACCGTGTGGGGAGGGCCCACAGTGGCCCACCTTGGTCTCCCCTTTTGGCTCCCTCCGTCATCTGACAAAATAGAAGCTTCTATATATTTTCCTCGAATTGTTGAACTCCAGAAATATCGTATCTTGACGATGCTATTTCCAGCAGAATCCTGACTCCGGTGAATAATCCTCCAATAATGATGAAACATGCAAACTAGGTAAAATAATGTAAGTATCATCTCTAGATATGAAATATATCAATGAATAACAGTAAATTATGATATAAAATAGTGATTCAAAATGGACGTATCATTATGCTACAACTAAAAAAGAATTTTTAGCAGTGCTATTTGCTTGTGACAAGTTTAGACCTTATATTACTGATTCAAAAGTCACATTACATACTGATCATTCTGCTATTAAATACTTGATGCATACGAAAGATGCTAAGCCTAGATTGATAAGATGGGTACTTTTATTGCAAGAGTTTGATTTACGCATTCTTGATAGGAAATGGGAAGATAATCAAGTAGCTGAACATCTCTCTAGAATGGAAAATATACCTGATGATCCTATTCCTATTAATGATAGTTTTGTTAATGAACAACTTGCAAATATTAATGTTTCTAGTGCTAAAGTTGCATCTCCATGGTTTGCTAATTATGCAAATTTCATTGTTGGTAAAGTGTTACCTCCACACTTCACTTATCAACAAAGAAAGAAATTCTTTTATGATCTTAGACATTATTTTTGGGATGATCCCTTCCTTTATAAGAAAAGTGTGGATGGTATTATTAGACTTTGTGTACCTGAGCATGAACAACAGGCTATTATAAGAGATTGTCATGACAGTCCCTATGGAGGGCATCATGCAGGAGATCTTACAGGAGCAAAGGTATTACAATCTGGTTTCTATTGGCCTACTTTATTTAAGGATTGTGCTGAATATGTTAAATCTTGTGATAAATGTCAAAGAGTAGGAAATATTGGAAGGATAAATGAAATTCCTATAAATTATTCTTTGCCACTTGAGCCATTTGATGTGTGGGGTTTTGACTTTATGGGACCTTTCCCAGAATCAAAAACAAAGCATACTCACATTTTGGTTGAAGTGGAGCAATGACGATGCTCAAGGACATCATCTTCCCTAGGTTTGGTGTTCCTAGGTTTTTAATTACTGATCGCGGTTCTCATTTCTTGCATGGCGTTCTTAGAAAAACTTTGGAAAAATATGATGTTAACCATAGAATTGCATCTCCTTATCATCCTCAAACAAGTGGACAAGTTGAATTAAGTAATAGGGAAATTAAACTCATTTTGGAAAAGATAGTTAATAAGTCTAGGTTTGATTGGCCACTTAAAATTAATGATGCATTATGGGATTTTAGAACTGCTTTTAAAAATCCTATGGGAATGTCTCCTTATAAAATGGTCTATGGAAAAGCTTGTCATTTACCTGTTGAGTTAGAACATAATGCTAGATGGGCTGTTAAACAATTGAACTTTGATTTTAAGACTGCAGGAGAAAAGAGAATTCTTGATTTAAGCTTACTAGATGAATGGAGGATTGAAGCTTATGAAAATGCTAAAATGTTTAAAGAAAAAGTTAAAATTTGGCATGGCAAGAAAATTAAGAGAAAGGAATTTAAAGTAGGTGATCAAGTTTTATTATACAACTCTCGTTTCAAGTTTTCTGTAGGGAAGTTAGCTTCAAAGTGGCAGGGACCATTAGTGATACAGGAGGTGTACCGTTCAGGAGCTATCCGGCTTCACGGTGACATGAAAGGTAAACCTCATGTAGTTAATGGACAACGCCTCAAACCTTATATTGCAGGAAAGAGCTTCATCGGAATGGTGGAAGAGTTGAATTTACAAACACCGGAGGAGGTAATTGAGAGAGGTCGTGCAGTTTCAGAAACCCTAAATCAATAAAAGGTAACTTTAGTGTTGGAAAGTTTCTCGGAATTGCATAATATTTTACGAAAGTCATTTTTTATGGAAATTAACGTGTGGGGCAAGAAAACTGGACGAAGCAGAAACCGAGGAAGGAAATAGGTGGGCCCACATGACCCATGTATCTGGCCACGTGGGACCACTCCTTTCCCTCCTCGGAGTCCTTTTTCGTCTCATTTTTTATCCCGACGCTTAGTCTTGACCTAAAAACCATCAATATATACCCCTCTCTGCCGATCTAATCTCGCACCAAGCGTCCTTGAGCGATCTTTGTTTCTGTCTGTCAGGTTTTAGCCATGTCTTGCTCCGAATCCAACCAAAAGGGGGAGAAACTCCCCAAGGAAGGTGTTGTGAACCGCTACTTCAACTCCGTGATGGCACCACCGAAGACCGTGTCCTTCAAGGAGGGCGTGATGCTCGTGGAGGAGGTGAAGGCTCCCAAGACCACCGGCATGGTGGAGGAAAGGCTAGATGAGTTGGAGGACAAGTGGGAGAAGTTCCAGTAGGAGAAGATTGGTACAAGGATGTCATCGACAAGTGGGAGAAGTTCCAGTGCTTTATGTGGGATATGAGAACCAGAACTACGAATATGAAGAACAATTCAAGAAGATTGCAGCAGCTGCCACCCTTAGGTATAATGATCCACCTACATCTTTCCGTGATGGAAGGCCTTTCCCATGGAAGATGGCTGAATGGGAGGAAGAATATGAGAAGGAGGAGGTTGCAGCAAAGGAGAGTCTGACAGAACGTCAAGCTTGGGGGAGTTCCACCTAGTCTTTATCCTTACTAGTTTATCATATCTATCTAGTCATGATGTGTTTTACTTTTATCGTTTAGTTATCAATATCTCTTAGGCGTGTGTGAGCTCATGGAGCATTATCATGTATCTCTATCTTATGGTTTATCAATGAATATTAAAGTATGGTGTCATCCATGATTCTCTTGTTTGGAGATTGATGGGTAACACCCATGCAAATGAGCGTGGCATATTTAGAGTTTTAGTCACATCTTGACTTGAAATTAATTAACTTGAGTGTGTTGGACAATTCTAGAATTATCTCAATATAAAATAAGTAAAGAGTCGATATGACTTGGAATTAATAGTTTAAAGTTGAGATATGGTCTTGTAGGATAAAAAGTTGAGAAGGGATAATGAAAAGGATATAAAACACTCTTTTGAGCAAATTAATGATCCTGGATATTTCAATACTTATGCTCTTGAATGTGAATGTAAAGGAAGGCACCTAAAATTTTAGTTAGCCATGGAAATTGTAAGATAAAGGTTGTATAGAGCATAGGAACTTGATTGAGATATCCATGACTAAAGTTTGCACTAGTTACTAGTGAAGCAAGGTTGAAAATAATTTTTATATCTATCCTTCTTTTCATTTGTCTTCTCTGAACTTGTTATCCAATGAGAGTTTATCTTGTCTTTAAATTTAAGCAAAGTATAAAAGATTATAATGCTTGCCATAAAGAGCAAAAGCATGTGAAAAATAATATGATTCGATTGTCCAACATACAATGATTATTTGCTTTCAAAAGGAAGGGGTGATTGCTAGAGCTTCTACTTATGTTGCCTTCATGTGTATGAGTTTTAGTTCATTAATCTTATCTTTCAACTGAATATGATGATGATGCAATGCTCGTATTTATTTATCAACCATAAGTCCACTGATGCATGTAATGATCTATGTCCTTACTTACTCGAGGACGAGTAAAGGTTTAAGCTTGGGGGAGTTGATACGTGCATTTTATATCATCATTTATAGAACTTTTAGTATCATATTATAATGTTATTTACATTGTTATATCATTGTTTTTACATGTTTTAGATGATTTATGGGACTTTCATACAAAGTCCCTATTTTTGGTATTTAATTTTTGAGAGGCATAAAACCTTCTTTTTCTTGTTTTTATTGTTTCAGGAGCTACAAGGACCCAAATAATAAAAGGAAAAAATACCCAGTTGGTTTTTCATCGGAAGAAAGACAAGGGGAAGAAGACCGAAGAGAGGAGAGCCACGAGGCACGAAATAGGTGAGCCCACGCGGCCCATGTACCTGGCCGCGTGGGACCTACTAAGTGGGGCCTCGGGCATATCCTCGCCTGGGGCTTTTTATCGACGCCTTCGTCTCGCCCAAAAAGTAACACCCTAATTTTCACGAAACCATCCGAGGCCATGGCGGCGGTGAAACTCTTGATTCCCTCCGAGAGGGATTAGATAGAGCTCCGGAGAAGGGGAAATCATCGTCATCGTCATCACCTCTCCTCCTTGGCGTGGGAGGAGGCCTCTACATCATCACCCCCATCAAGACCAGCACCATCTCCATCATCATCACCGTGATCCACTCTGTGCCCCTTGTAGTTTGAGAGTTGTTATACCCTAGATACTTGTCTTGTGCTACTATCCATGTTTGTGATTGAGTACTTGTTATTATTTGGTGGTGAAGTTATATTTTCAGATTGTGTTGTACCACTTATGCCACTAAATATCATCATGTTTGCACGTTGTGAGTAGTTCCTATATGTTCCTGAGGGCATAGGATGAATTGGCAATGATTTATATATAACATGTGTTGGTATTTTGTCAAGAGTTTATCTTTTCTGTGATTCTATGATGGTGTTGTGTGAACGTCGACTGCACAACACTTCACCTATATGGGCTCATAGGAGAACACCGTAGTATAATGAATTGAGGGAGACTTGGGAGGACATGTAAACCCAAGACCGAGTCATGAAGTTATATTATGAGGGTATTAGTATCGGGGACCTTAGAGTGTAATGCTATGGTGGGACATTATGTCTTAATAAATCGTGTGCAATCATTTACTTGGCCACATCATCCATCATAAGAGGTTGTACTTTATTTATTTAGCTATACCTAATTATGGCTCCGTCCAAAGAAGATTAAAACTTGACAAGATATTCAATGTGTTGTTTAATAAATCTCTATGCCTGGCAATATCCTGGCCGCCCTCGGGAACGTTTTCCACATATAAGTTACACATCACTTGAGCTTGTCCTCTTGCCACATAAGAGGATTGGGCTTTCTCTCTTTGACAGCTTTCACTTGCAACTATTTATTTTCTGCATTGAAACTATACAACCAAAAATACCAAAAACACTTGCATCTTTTATTGTTTTATTTATCAATCTTGCTAACCAATACCTTCATCTCCTTGTGGGTTCGACAACCTTTTCTATTTGAAAGGTACTACAGTTGATCTCCTGCACTTCGGAGTCATCAGTTAGTTGTGTATTATGGTTGGTATGGAACATGGAGAGAGTATCACCGGCATGGTGCTTGCGTGATAGATATACCTAATCAAGAGAGAAAGTTTGTGAAAGTTACTCTCACGGTCGGATTTATTCTGAGGGTTTATAAGAGAGGAAATATTTGTCCAGAGTATTTTGTCAGCAGACACTGGGTGTCTCGGATCATATGAAAGGAGTTTCATACGATAGGAAATTAATTCAGTGAATATTTCGTAAAAGGAAATATTCAAATAAGAATTAATTAGACAAAGTATTATTTAATTAGATATTGATTTATTTAATTGATAAATAATTACGGGAAAAATATTATGGCCACACCACCAAGTGGTGGTGGGCCAAAGGCGCCGATGGGGAAACCCCGGGCCGAACCCTAGTGTGCCTTGCGGCTCACGGCAGGGGCGAGGCGGAGCGGCGGCGGCCGAGGCGGTGCGGGCCAGGCGGGCCCCACCCGCTAGGTCGGTGCTGGCCAGGCGGGCCCACCCTCCGGGTTAGTGCAGGCCAGGGCGGCTGATACGTCCATTTTGCATCACTATTTTATATCATAATTTACTGCTATTCATCGATATATTTCATATTTAGAAGTGTTACTTATGTTATTTTACCTATTTTGCATGTTTGATGAATAATGGAGAATTGGACACCGGAGTCAGGATTCTGCTGGAAAAAGCACCGTCGAGATGCACTATTTCTGAAGATCAATAAATCGAAGGAGACATATGGAAGTCCTATTTTACCAGATGGAGGAGGCCAAAAGGGGAGGCTGAGAAGGGCCAAGGTGGGCCCTCCTCACCAGCTGGCGCGGCGGGCCCCCAGCCGCGCCGCCAGGTGGTTTGGGGGCCCTGGCCCACCTCAGCCGTTCCCCCTTCGCGTACTTGACCCCCTCGGAACCCTAACACACGAGGAGGCCATCGAAATATTCCGCCGCCTCCACGAGGCGGAAAACACCAGAGAGCGAAAAGCTCCCCTGCAGGAAGAAATCTGCCGGGGGAAATTCCCTCCCGGAGGGGGAAATCGTCGCCATCATCACCGTCATCGAGCTGGACTTCATCGGGATCATCATCATCATCATCTCCACCGCCAACACCATCATCACCGCCGCTGCACCCCGTCTCCGCTGTAACATCTAGGGCTGAATCTTGTCTATTTCATAGGGGAAACTCTCCCGGTGTTGATTACTCTTGTTATTGATGCTATTGGGTGAAACCATTGGACTAAGGTTTATGTTCAGATTGTTATTCATCATCATATCACCTCTGATCATGTTCCGTATGATGTCTTGTGAGTAGTTCGTTTAGTTCTTGAGGACATGGGAGAAGTCTTGATGTTAGTAGTGAACTATGTTGAGTAATATTTAATGGTTTGATGCTTAAGTTGTGGTGTTATTCTTCTAGTGGTGTCATGTGAACGTCGACTACATGATACTTCACCTTTATGGGCCTAGGGGAATGCATTGTGTATTCGTTTGCCAATTGTGGGGTTGCCGGAGTGACAGAAACCTGAACACCCGTTGGTATATCGATGCATGAGGGATAGCAGGATCTCAAAGTTTAAGGCTGTGGTTAGTTTATCTTAATTACTTTCTTGTATTTGCGGATGCTTGCAAGGGGTATAATCACAAGTATGTATTAGTCCTAGGAAGGGCGGTGCATTAGCATAGGTTCACCCACACAACACTTATCAAAACAATGAAGATTAATCAACTATATGAAGCGAAAGCACTTGACAATATTCCCGTGTGTCCTCAAGAACGTTTGGTCATTATAAGTACAACAACCGGCTTGTCCTTTGCTGTAGAAAGGATTGGGCCACTCGCTGCAACTATTATTACTGCATTTTATTTACTTGTACTTTATTTATCTGTCATATCAAAAACTCCTAAAAACTTGTCTGTGAGCATTTACAGTGAATCCTTCATCAAAACCGCTTGTCAACACCTTCTGCTCCTCGTTGGGTTCGACACTCTTATTTATCGAAAGTACTACGATACACCCCCTATACTTGTGGGTCATCAAGACTATTTTCTGGCGCCGTTGCCGGGGAGTGTAGCGCTATTGGTAAGTGGAATTGGTAAGGGAAACATTTATTGTACGTGCTGTTTTTATTTTTGCCTGCTGCTATATCTCATTATGGAGGGGTCTTCTCTTGAATTCCTATTTGGGAAAACAACTACCACTGCTAAGGTAGTAGAGGAGGCGCCAGATGAGCAGGTAATACCGTTCAAAATTCCTATGAAAATTGTTGAACGTGTCACAAATAACCGCTATGCAGGAGATGGAACTGTCCATCCTGGAGATCATTTGTTATTTCTGCATGAATTGTGCGAGTTATTTAAGTGTGCAGGTATCTCGATGGGAGAAGTTAAGAAGAAATTATTCTCTCTATCACTGTCTGGTAAAGCTGCACATTGGTATAAACTGCTGAAGAATGGGTATTCTCTTGGATGGGAGGAAATTGTACCTCTCTTTTACTCCAAATTCTATCCTCCAAGTGAGATTCATAAGGATCGGAACCTCATATATAACTTCTGGCCCTATGATGGAGAGAGTATCGCTCAAGCGTGGGGGAGATTGAAGGCATTAATGCTCAAATGTCCCATTCATGAGCTTCCTGGTAATATTGTTATTGATAACTTTTATGCAAGACTCTCCTTTCAAGATAAAACTCTATTGGATACCACTTGTGCTGGATCGTTCACTCGTAATAAAGAAGAGTTTAAGTGGGACCTTCTTGATCGGATTCAGGAGAACACTGAAGGATGGGAGAATGACAAAGGTAGGGAGTCAGGTATAAGCTATGACTTTGAGTGTGTTAAAAATTTTATGGATACTGATGATTATCGCAAAATTAGCACTACTTATGGTCTTGACTCTCAAATTGTTGCAAACTTTTATAAAGCCTTTGCTTCCTATTTCGGTTTGCCGAAGGAGGGTTTTAAAAATTATCATGAACCATATAAAGATGAATCTGTTTCTCATATATCTAAAGGTGTTGAGGTTAATGTTGCTGATCGCATTATTCCAGAACCTTATATTGAAAAAGTTCCTTTTCCTAATAAGATTAAGGAACATACTATCATAACTGGTGTTGTTAGTAAAAGTAATAAGAAAACTACCAAACCTGATGAGCAAATAACTGTTGAACCTGTTGTAGCATTGGTTAAAGATCTTGTCACTGAAAATTTAGAAGATAGACACATTATCTTTTGTGAGGATGCTTCTAATATTGTCTCACATCCTAAAAGTTCTAGGAAGTCTAGTGTTCCTGTGCTTTCTGTTAGGATAGGTGATCATTGCTATTATGGTTTATGTGATATTGGTGCAAGTTCTAGTGCTATTCCTTATGAGCTTTACAGGGAAATTATGCACGAAATTGCTCCTTGTAAACTTGAAGAGATTGATGTGGTTATTCAGCTTGCTAATAGGGAAACTATCTCTCCAATTGGTATCATTAGAGATGTCGAAGTCCTTTGTGGTAAGACTAAATACCCTGCTGATTTTCTTGTACTTGGGTCGGCTGCCAATGATAGTTGTCCTATTATTTTTGGTAGACCTTTTCTGAATACTTGTGGTGCTGTTATAGACTGTAAGAAAGAGAAAATCTTTACTAAATTTGCTGGTGAATCTTATGAATTCAATTTCTCTAAATTTGCTAAAGCACCTTATGAAACTGAATTGCCTAGTGAGGATTTTGAAATTGCTCAACTTGCATCTATTGTTCTTGCTCCTAACAATGCTTTGCAGCAACATATGGAGAATCATGAAAGTGAGAACTTCAGGGAAGAAAGGAATGAGCTTGATGAAGTATTCCTTCGTCAACCTATGCTCAAACACAATTTACCTGTGGAAGATTTGGGTACCACAATGCCACCCAAGGAGGATCCTGTTTTTGATTTGAAACCTCTGCCTGATAATCTTAAATATGCTTATATTGATGATAAGAAAATATATCCTGTTATTATCAGCTCTAAACTTTCAGGTACAGAGGAGGAAAGGTTATTGGGAGTGTTGAGAAACACCGCGGAGCTATGGGATATACTCTTGATGACCTGAAGGGAATTTCTCCTACTATATGTCAGCACGCCATCAACATGGAACCTGATGCAAAGCCTGTTGTTGAGCATCAGCGTCGTTTAATACCCAAGATGAAAGAAGTGGTAAGAAATGAGGTATTAAAACTTCTTGAAGCTGGTATTATTTATCCTATTGCTGATAGTAGATGGGTAAGTCCTGTGCATTGTGTTCCTAAGAAAGGAGGAATTACCGTTGTTCCTAATGAAAATGATGAACTAATTCCTCAAAGAGTAGTAGTTGGTTATAGGATGTGCATTGATTTTAGAAAGGTTAACAAAGTAACTAAGAAAGATCATTATCCTTTGCCTTTTATTGATCAAATGCTTGAGAGGTTGTCCAAGAAAACTCACTTTTGTTTCCTTGATGGGTATTCTGGGTTTTCTCAAATTGCTGTGAGAGCGCAAGATCAAGAGAAAACTACTTTTACTTGTCCTTATGGAACTTATGCTTATAGACGTATGCCTTTTGGTTTATGTAATGCTCCTGCTACTTTTCAAAGATGCATGTCTGCTATTTTTCATGGCTTTTGTGAGGAAATTGTGGAAGTCTTCATGGACGATTTCTCCGTCTATGGAACTTCCTTTGATAATTGTTTGCACAACCTTGACAAAGTTTTGCAGAGATGTGAAGAAACTAGCCTTGTTCTTAATTGGGAGAAATGCCACTTTATGGTTAATGAAGGAATTGTTCTTGGACATAAAATTTCTGAAAGAGGTATTGAAGTTGATCGAGCTAAAGTGGAGGCAATTGAAAAGATGCCTTGTCCCAAAGATGTTAAAGGTATTCGTAGTATTCTTGGTCATGCTGGTTTTTATAGGAGGTTTATTAAAGATTTCTCTAAAATTTCCAAGCCTCTTACTAATCTTCTTCAAAAAGATGTACCTTTGTTTTTGATGATGATTGTAAGGAAGCTTTTGAAACTTTGAAAAAGGCTTTAATCACCGCTCCTGTAGTTGAACCACCTGATTGGAATTTACCTTTTGAAATTATGTGTGATGCTAGTGATTATGCTGTAGGCGCTGTTCTTGGGCAGCGAGTAGATAAAAAGTTAAATGTTATTCATTATGCTAGTAAAACTCTTGATTCTGCTCAAAAGAATTATGCCACTACTGAAAAAGAATTTCTAGCTGTAGTTTTTGCTTGTGACAAATTTCGACCCTACATAGTTGATTCGAAAGTCACTATTCATACTGATCATGCTGCAATTAGATACCTTATGGAAAAGAAAGATGCTAAGCCAAGGCTTATTAGATGGGTACTTCTTTTGCAAGAATTTGATTTGCATATCATAGATAGAAAAGGTGCTGAAAATCCTGTTGCTGATAATTTGTCTAGATTGGAAAGCATTCCTTATGATCCTATTCCTGTTAATGATAGCTTTCCAAATGAACAATTGGCTGCAATAAGTGTAAGTTCGCGAGATAGTCCTTGGTATGCTGATTATGCTAACTTTATTGTTTCCAAGTACTTGCCTCCAACCTTTTCAGCTCAGCAAAGAAGGAAATTCTTTTATGACTTGCGGCATTACTTTTGGGATGACCCACACTTATATAAAGAAGGAGTCGATGGTATTATGCGAAGATGTGTTCCTGAATATGAACAACAGGAAATACTGAGGAAATGCCATGGAAGTGCTTATGGAGGGCATCACGCTGGAGATAGAACTGCGCAGAAAGTTCTACAATCAGGTTTTTATTGGCCTACCCTCTTTAAGGATGCAAGAAAGTTTATTTTATCTTGTGATGAATGTCAAAGGGTTGGTAATATCTCTAGACGCAATGAAATGCCTATGAGTTATTCTCTTGTTATTGAACCATTTGATTGTTGGGGATTCGACTTCATGGGTCCTTTTCCTTCTTCACAAGGTAATACTCATATACTTGTTGCTGTTGATTATGTCACTAAATGGGTAGAAGCTATACCTACTAAAAGTGCTGATGGTGAGACCTCTTTAAAAATGCTTCAAGATGTCATTTTTCCTAGGTTTGGTGTACCTAGATATCTTATGACTGATGGAGGTTCTCATTTTATCCATGGTGGTTTTAGAAAGACTCTTGCTAAATATGGTGTTAATCATAGAATTGCTTCAGCCTATCATCCTCAAACTAGTGGACAAGTAGAATTGTCAAATAGGGAGATTAAATCTATCTTGCAAAAGACTGTTAATAAATCTAGAAAAAATTGGGCTAGTAAGTTAAATGATGCTTTATGGGCTTATAGAACTGCTTATAAGAACCCCATGGGCATGTCTCCTTATAAAATGGTTTATGGTAAAGCTTGTCACTTGCCTTTAGAATTAGAACACAAAGCTTATTGGGCAGTGAGAGAACTTAATAGAGATTTTAAACTTGCCGGTGAGAAAAGGTTGTTGCATTTAAGTTCTTTAGATGAATGGAGAAGTGAGGCTTATGAAAATGCTAGACTCTTTAAAGAAAAAGTTAAGAGATGGCATGATAGGAGAATTCTTAAAAGAGAATTTAATGTTGGTGAGAAAGTTCTATTGTATAGGTCTCGTCTCAGATTTTTTGCAGGAAAGTTACTCTCAAAATGGGAAGGACCATTTGTTATTGTGGAGGTGTATCGTTCAGGTGCAATAAAAATTGCTTCATTGAAAGATAACTCTACACAAGTGGTAAATGGTCAAAGACTCAAGCATTATATTTCTGGAGATTCTATTAATGAAGAGGTTGATACAATTAAAGTGGTGACTCCGGAAACTTTCATTGAAGAACATTTTTCTGGGACTGCAGAATTCGATTCGAATAGGTAACAGTTTCGGTAAGAAAAGTTTCGCGAATAACTTTCTAGAAGATATTTTCGTCGTTTTTATTAAATATGGAAAAATAAGAGACCGAACCGGATGGGAGACGGCACCCGTGGTGCCCAAACCATAGGTCGGCGCGGTGGGCCCCCAGCCGCGCCGCCTGGTGGTTTGAGCACCCCGGAGCTCGTCTCCGATCAGGTTTCCTCCTGTACCTTCCTTATGTTGTAAAACTTTTTGCTATATAACTCACCCGAACCCCCGAGGTTCGTATCTCGCCTTTTCATCGTGTTTCGTTTCGAGCTGTTTCTGTCCAGATATTGTTTTCAGATCTAGAGCTGCCATGTCTTCATCGAAGCCTCCAAAGGACAGTTTCTTTGTGAACGTCGTCACCCCATACATGGATGAGCTGAAGATGCATCCCAAGGAGTCGCAGATGGTTGATGGAAAGCTGCGGACGGAAGACGTGCGAGGACCCAAAGGAGAAGGGAGCCTGGAAGCCAGGATGGAGAAGCTGGAGCAAGAGGTCTTCACATACAAAAAGCTGGCGGAACGTGAAGTGGGAGTCTTCCACTCAATGGTGTCCGCGCTGGTCGCTGAACATAAGAAGGAGACTGCACAACTCTGGGAAGACATATTTCACCTCATCAACACCACCAACAAACTGCAGGCGCAACTCTATGACGTCCAGAATCAAAACTGTGAGTATGAAACTCGGTTTAAAAACATAAGCGCTGCTGCTAGTTTCAGGATAATCGAAACCAAGTCGTCCTTTGTTGATGGGAAACCCCTTCCCTGGAAGTCTGATGATGAGGACAATTCACCACCACCACCGAAGGAGTAATTCATCATAAGTATTGGCATCCCCTTGGTTTGTTCCAAGCTTGGGGGAGTGCCGCGGTATCACATCATTATCTTTACCTTTTACTTTTCCATAAAGTCATATCGTGAGTAGGGAAGTTATCTTATATGATGGTTTGCAATGTGGAAGTATCTCTCTTTTAGTTGGTTATCTATGTATCCCTTGGTGTGAGTTGCCGTTATGAAATATTAATGAGAAGTTTTATCATTTACTTTCTGCATACTTTATTTTAGCTTGCAATTCTCTTTCATATTGATAACCTTGTTGTTAGTATAGGGATCACTTTTTAGAGCACCAAGTTAATCTTTTTGGTTTTGGCAAACTTAGCATTGGTCAGTAGTAGACAATACTTTGAGACTTAAGTAGAGAGAGGGAGTGCATGCAAATATATTATTCCATGATCTTTCTTTCTTTGTAGCTCATAAGCTTAGTATTCTTAAGTTAAACTATTTGTGCTTCTAAGGAAGATTGCATGATTATTCTTATCACTTGTATAATTGTTTGTATCCCTCAACTCTTATGCTTGCTACATAACCTTGCTAGCCAAAGACCTGTATCGAGAGGGAATGCTTCTCATACATCCAAACCTTGAGCCAAACCATTGCCATTCGAGTCCACCATAACTTCCTACTATATGGTATTTTGCGCCATTCCAAGTAAATACTTCATGTGCTACCTTTAAATTATTCAAAACTTATTACTCCTAGTTTTGTGTCACTGTTTATTAGCTCATGAGGGTTCTGTAGAGTTTCTCTAGCACTTTTGTCAAACAGACTTTCACCAATGGACTAGTGGCATATACACCGCTTATCCAACAATTTGCAAAAAGAGCTGGCAAATGGGGTGCCCAGTCCCAATTAACTACAACTTTCATTAATAATTCTCTTCACATGTTTTGCCCTGATTTATCAGTAAGCAACTTAATTTGCAAATAGACACTCCTCCATGGTATGTGAATGTTGGAAGGCACCCGAGGATTCGGTTAGCCATGGCTTGTGTAAGCAAAAGGTTGGGAGGAGTGTCAACTATAAAGAAACTAAAATACATGTGTAAACAAAAGAGAAGAGGGATGATCTACCTTGCTGGTAGAGATAACGTCCTTCATGGGAGCCGCTCTTGAAAGTCTGGTTGACAAGGGGTTAGTGTTCACTTTACTACGATTCGTTGACAACGACATACATAGCTCAAACAACTATTTTCATACTCTCTATATGCTTTGCAAAACTTAAAAGCTCTAGCACATGATTTAATCCCTGCTTCCCTCTGCGAAGGGCCTATCTTTTACATTATTGTTGAGTCAGTAAACCCATTCCTCTCTATCTCAAGCAAGCATTTGAGTTGTTGAGATCCAATTAGTTATATGTGTTGATACTTCTAATCATATCTCTCATTTCCTTGTTTCGCACAATAGCTTTGTGAGGACCGGAATTACACTTCCAGACCCCCTGTGTAATCATGTCAATCCCAAGATCAATGTTGACAACACAGCGAAATGATACCATTGCAGAACGTCCAAAAAGTAGTATTACCTAGTTTGAATAGCAATAGCGAAATATCTTGTGACATTTATTACAATCAGAAAGCTCAGCGGAAATATAAATGCGAAGTGACTCCATCTAGCCACAGGCAGTCGATGTAGTCCATGAGGCCTCACTCTTAAGCATCGTCGTAGTAGTCGTAGTCTTCTTCTTCTTCGTAGTGATCTGAATAATCAACAAAAGCAATGCGATGAGTACATAATAATGTACTCAGCGTGTCCCCTCATGCAAAACCTATAATAGCTACATGTGGCTTCAAAGAAAGGCTATATGGTTCTTTTGCATAAAAGCTAATTTTGTTTGCAATACCATATGTAGTAGTTTTGATAAAAACGATTTTAGATGAAAACAGGTTTTGTATTCAGTATAATGTTTCTCATCATTGTGAGTGTCCTCGACACCTCACGTTCTCCATAAAATTCCAGAATAGGGGTAGAGGGAAGTAGCAAAACAGGTTCCTGTATGTCAAGAAAGATTCATGTGTCGTCCATGACCGTGGACACGGCTATTCGAATAGTTTTACAGTCTGCAGAGGTGGTACACTTTCACCACACGTCACAAACTCGCCTAATTGCAACCAGCCGTCGCTAGCATAGCAATAGAGAATTCGTGACAAGGTCTTTTAGCTAGATACCCCAAAGATGTGACATGCCCACCGGGTATGGCGCCGGAACTGAGAGTACGTCCCCAAACCGGTCCCCCCATCTGTGCCGAAGGTTCTCCCGTAGGCAGACACCCCATCTGCGGTACGGCGACATCGACACCAAAGGCTGACTAACTTACTTGACCCAGCCAGAGCCCATTAGCATGTGGTTGTACGGTGGTCACAATCTTCAAATCCGAGACTTATTAGGCCCTTATACGGCACGGACGACGGATTGCCCCCTTCAGCTTGTGAAGGGCAGCCAATCGCTCCTTCATTGTTGATCCAGCAGTCGCCCGCGCCAGTGTTAGATGGTAAGTTTCACCCAGAGTAGAAGGTAGAGTAGAGGAAGCAACAATGGCTTATCAGCCAAGCTCAACGAGCTCATCAAGTTCAGAAAGATGTTTGTGACCCAAGGGTCAACCAATTCCTCCAAAGAGGCAAGATAAAGATATCCTACTGGATATTAAGCATGGCTAAGCATTTCTACTCTATAGGATTACTATATAATTTCTACTAAGGGTATCAAGTATATAAGGCGACAAGCGGATCAGGCTAGTGTGTCAATCGACACGCCAGTAAATTGAAAATAGCATGCATAATTTTAAAACAATAAATAATGCCCCTTTTAAAAACATAGGATAAAAACATGAGAGGGGGGGCATGCCTTCGTTGACGAATCTTCTTCTTATTATTCTTCTTCAGTAAGCTGATTATAACCACGTTCTTCAATAAGCTGATTATATCCATCCAACCACGTCACTCCCTACTCGTCGTAACGATAGCAAATGGCAACCAAATAAATACCAGAGCAATAATTACCAAATCCAAATGAAATACAAATGAGAATGCATGGAGTAGTAGTGGGAGAAGAATATAGAACAACTTGATAGAATTGTGAAAGTGAGTTGTGACAACTCAGATATGAATCAAATGGCATGGATAGGATGCCCGAATAGATTATCAGAATTGGATGTAGTGCTAGGATATTAATAATAGAATGTCGTCGGCATGGATAGGATGATAGGATAGATTATCATAGTAGATTGTAGACATAAAGAGATACATGTAGATCTTACTATATTGTCTACAAACCCAACATAGGGGCTATAACATAGTTGGTCGTACCCGTGTAACCCGATAAACTCAATAACATATAAACTATAGAAAAACTAGATACTTAGCAAACATGTAAACAAGACATATCAACAAACCATATCATACTAGTTTGCAATAATCAAACCAATACCTGTCATACTAGTAATATAAGCCGTAACAAGGATTATCTAGCATGCCATCATAAGCATATAAGCAATACAAGAGCTAAGATAAACATCATCATCATCATAAAACAACATCAATTGCAAACTAAAGATGTTACTATGAAAACACACATTACACTAGCGCATCATATAGCTATACATCACAACTCACAAGGATAAAATAACCAATAAATAAATACTACCATAGCTAAACTCCAACGAGAATAAGCTAGGAACTAAACAAGGTGTAACAATATCTAAAACATACAAATCAAGTCATAGCAAGATATCAACCTAAGATAACTATACATGAACAAGTTATAAATACCTTTCATAACAAGAATATCATTACAAACTTATAGCAAACAAAGCATAGTAAATACTAAGCAAGGTCAACATAACACTATATGACTAATCATGAATGATATACAAGACTATACATTTGGGAGATACTATAGCATTGTACTACATAACGGTGAAGCCTAATATTACTATCATGAGACGAAAAGGCATACAAGTATATACTACAAGATCACACGCATGACATTCAACACTCCACTTAAAAGAAAACATATGCTCACAAGCATATACACAACGATATGATACTATCATGCAATACTTACGTGACATACAAACTACCATAAGCACGAGATGATCTACTACAACAAATAACACACAACTAGTAAGGTAACATACATGTATGAGACACTATATTCATCTAGAACCAAACAACTAATAAAGCATATTATTATCTAGTCAAAAGGCAAGTCTATGCTAGCATACACGAAGACAAAGCACCATCACATCTAATACTAGCATAAGAATAAGTAAAACATCTATATGTACATAACACAAAGGAGTAACCAATGGAACAGGACATGAAATGATATTATATATAAATAAAACACATACAAGACATTAACATATATATGAGCACAAACATATGCTAATATAATTGATACAACCAAGCTTCATAAATAACACATGGTACACATGATTCAACGATAACTAAGCATGAACGGTCAACTAGACAAACACACACATGTAATAGCACACTAAGTTACTTATAGCATGAATACGACAACTAAGTCTATGCTTGAGCTAATAAGCAAACAATATGAATCAAGAATGTCATCTATTTACAAAGTACTAACTTACTTCACTAAAGTACTAAACAAGCAATATAGACCAAGGAGCAAACTCATAGCTAAACATGCATTAAGAGGACAAACTAATAGTAACTAGTCATGCATGAATAAAGAGTTAAACATGGATCACAATCACACAATATATTACTACAAGATATCACCGTAATCACGCTACTGATAATTACAAAGCAACACAAGCAATTCTACTTACAATAATAAACCACAAACTACTAGTTACATATAAAAGACAATCTAAACATGTCACAAAGTAATACAATGAAATTACAGAGAACTCCTATACATGTGATACATCTAGGCAAAATAAATCACACACAAAATCAAGCATATAAATCAATACCATATATTAAATCATAACTTTAATTCTACCCAATGTATTTACAATACAAATCCACCAAATGGTTTCTAAGGTCAACTAGATAGTTTCACATGTTGTGGTCAAAGCCTAAAGATCAACAGAACATATATGCCAAGACTACGTTGGTCTTTGATAAATTGGCATCAACGCCCTTTCTCCTATGGTGGTCGGATTGAAGATCCGTCTTCTCCTCTAGACTCTTAAAGATGAATGTCACAAACTGACGCGAAAGGATCTGGCGAAATTGTGGTCAAACTTGAAGATGACATAACCATGTCGATGACTAATGGCATGGTTAAGAGTTGGCATGGACAAAGGGAAATATGGTCTGTCAAACCTTGTCTAGGAAGTAGGACTATATGATCTGAGACTACGGTGCAAAGGAATTGATCAGATTCTCACCGTGCGCGACGAATGCATCTGACGAAGTAGATGAACCGAGAAGATGGAGTTGCAGATTTCGTCGGCTGCGATCAACGGTTCGATCTCCTGATTGCCTGGATCGGACCTTCTCCTCCTCGCGGCCCTAGTGGCGCAGCAGTTCGGCTTGTGGTAGCTGATCGCTTGAAAAGTGAGCGGCGTCGTCGTCGACGGTATAATCGTAGCTTCGTGAGGTTGGATCGTGGGGGCGAGCTAGGGCTTGTGCTGCCGGCTAAAGGTGGAAGGTAGAGGCAGAGGAAGATGAATGGAGACTTTACATAGGCTGGGGCGAGGCGGCAGAGCAATGCTTGGCGTACTGGCGTTTCGCCCGGGTGTGTGCACGAAGAGAAAACAGTGCGACACTGCGACCTTCTTGTGTTGCGGACGGGGTGGATAATGAAGGCCCGAGTAAAGACAATTTGATGCGGTAGTGATGGCAGTTTCAGGTGTGACCGCCGTTTCTGTTTGCTGAGTGCGTGCGTCCGTTGAGGAAGAGCTTTGCTGGGACTCTATCCCATGCGTGCGTGCGGGTCGAGGTTGAGCTCGACAACTGGTGCGGCTGGGCTTAGTTTGGTCGATAGGAAACAGAAGAAAGAACGAGGCCAAGAAACCATCAGGTTAGGAGATCGATCCGTACATGCTGTACTAGTGCATCGATGGGAAAAGAGTAGAAGGAAGATTATGGGGAAAGGATCGATCGGAGCATCGATCGTACTCTCTCCGTTTCAAAATAGATGACTTTCATTTGTCTACATACGGATGTATGTAGACATCTTTTAGTGTGTACATACATCCATATGTGGATATATGGAAGTCAAGTAATTTAGAACGGAGGGAGTACATGAGAACCGAAAAGAACGAGGAAGGGAAACTAGCTAGCGACCTGTGCTAGTTCAGCCTGTCCAGGCTTGGCCTACTGCCAAAGATTGCACGTACATGCATATGGATACCCAATGGGATTTTGGAGAGAGAAGGATATGAGGAAATAGCAAGGAAACAAATCAATCGATGATGTACTAGCAGTTAGGTACTGGCGTGTATGTGCAAGGCTACAGCCTGCATGTACATACGTGTGACTGAATGGAGGACCAAATCCAATTAGGATTTTAGGTAGGACGAAATAAGTGATAAAATAAATAGATTTTCCTTCTAGGGAAATCTAGAAAGTGGTACAAAGCTCCAAAAAATACGAATCGAATTAATAAAAAAAATTCAAATTCAAAAGAGGATATTTTGATATGCTGAAGCCGAGAAAAATAGATCCAACTTGAAGGACAAATAAAACAAAGATTTATAAAACTCGGTGTTAATTCATTTTGAAGCTTCATGTCTATGAAAAATCGAATTAAGTTTTAATTAACAAAACAAAATTTTCTAGTCCTCGTTTTAGATAAAAGTATCGGTCTGTTACAATTCTACCCTCCTTAAAAGAATCTCGTCCCCGAGATTCGGGCTCACTATAGAATAAGTTTTGGATGGCTTTTGGGATTACCATTGATTGGTTGCTCGGTTGAGCCTTTTCAATCTTCTTTGCTTCGGATACCTGTCCGCTACCCCCTTAAATGAACACTCGTTTTTTTATTTTTTTTATACAACACCATGATACTTCACATAATTCGTAAGTGAGGTATGATTCTCCTTGTTAACTTCCTCCGATGTTAAGGTCTTCTTTATGGGCCATTGTTCGCAAAATGGCATAGGCCGCCACAACCGAAACAATGCTTATCTTCAATCTTGGCATTGCGTGCATCCACCTTTGGGTCTTGAGAACTTTGATGTTCACGGCTGAAATCAATCAAGTTTAATATTGACTTCTTTCTCAGATAAGTACGACCATAGGAGTAGCGTACAATTCTTGTAGCAATGCAAATAGCCATTTCTAATTCTGATTTGGAATTGTTGAGGATGTGTGACAAGGCGCCTTGTTTAATCTTGGTTTCTTCAACATGTTGAGGCAAATATTTGTTGAATGCTCCTCTTCACCACCACTCAAACAAGTCTTCTCTTCAACATTGACAGACTTGTTTTGCTAAAACTTCTGAAGTATTCGTGCATCTCAATGCCGATGGTAAATACAGTTACTCCTTGAACAGACGATTTCCTCTTGCGATGGTTCATTTTTTTTCTTCTCGTTTATGACTTGGATCTCCACAATATCTTCAACTAATAATACTACTGGAATTAGTTCGGATTCTTCATACGTCTTCCTCAGGTGGGCTAGTGTGTCTTCTTGCATCGCTCGGTCGCACGTTGCACTGCAGAGTATGAAGAAAACAATGGCAGAGTAGTGTTCTTATCCTTTGCACCAGAGTGGGCCATCTTATATTCAGAATAATGTATGGCTGGATAGCTTGCATCATGCTTCATGATGTCCTCGAGACTCGTGTCTTTTCCCTTCATTGTCTGGGTCTTAACAGCTTCAAGGGCTCGTAGCTTTTTTTTTAGATAAAGAAGGGCTCGTAGGTAAGAGGGAAAAGAATAAGATGGGTGACAGAACCTAGCTTGGGAGGGGTATCCAAGAATAAAACATGACAATAACCCAAAAGGCTTTTAAGCAAGAATCCAGAAGCAAATATAGTTTCTTTGAAACTACATAGGATTTTAGCATGAATGCACAAAAAAAAGTGCCAAAGGCAAAAATATGCAGACATTACTCAAGCAAAAACTTTTTAAGTCTAAACGATATAAACTATATACCTATCAGGGTATTTCCAATCTTATCCTATATTGTTTGGTCATCACTTGTCTTGGTGTCGATCTTTGACATTGAAGAACGCAGCGTGTGGTTGATGACTCTTGAATCCTTGAGTTCTTGAGACGGCTTCTCTTGGATACGGTATGGTATACTAAAGAGGTAGTTTAGGGAAGAAGCAGTTAAACACAATGTTGAACAAGAGAAGACAAGGAATAGAAATAGTCGAGAATTAGACTACGAGGATTTATGAAACTAGTTTTTATTTCGTCAAAACAGTCTCTAAAGCTTTCCATTTCTAACTAAGGCCACGCGACTAGGTCGACGTCGGCTCTGATACCACTTCTGTGAGGACCGGAATTACACTTCCAGACCCCCTGTGTAATCATGTCAATCCCAAGATCAATGTTGACAACACAGCGAAATGATACCATTGCAGAACGTCCAAAAAGTAGTATTACCTAGTTTGAATAGCAATAGCGAAATGTCTTGTGACATTTATTACAATCAGAAAGCTCAGCGGAAATATAAATGCGAAGTGACTCCATCTAGCCACAGGCAGTCGATGTAGTCCACGAGGCCTCACTCTTAAGCATCGCCGTAGTAGTCGTAGTCTTCTTCTTCTTCGTAGTGATCTGAATAATCAACAAAAGCAATGCGATGAGTACATAATAATGTACTCAGCGTGCCCCCTCATGCAAAACCTATAATAGCTACATGTGGCTTCAAAGAAAGGCTATATGGTTCTTTTTCATAAAAGCTAATTTTGTTTGCAATACCATATGTAGTAGTTTTGATAAAAACGATTTTAGATGAAAACAGGTTTTATATTCAGTATAATGTTTCTCATCATTGTGAGTGTCCTCGACACCTCACGTTCTCCATAGAATTCCAGAATAGGGGTAGAGGGAAGTAGCAAAACAGGTTCCTGTACGTCAAGAAAGATTCATGTGTCGTCCATGACCGTGGACACGGCTATTCGAATAGTTTTACACTCTGCAGAGGTGGTACACTTTCACCACACATCACAAACTCGCCTAATTGCAACCAGCCGTCGCTAGCATAGCAATAGAGAATTCGTGACAAGGTCTTTTAGCTAGATCCCCCAAAGACGTGACATGCCCACCGGGTATGGCGCCGGAACTGAGAGTACGTCCCCAAACCGGTCCCCCCATCTGTGCCGAAGGTTCTCCCATAGGCAGACACCCCATCTGCGGTATGGCGACATCGACACCAAAGGCTGACTAACTTACTTGACCCAGCCAGAGCCCATTAACATCTGGTTGTACGGTGGTCACAATCTTCAAATCCGAGACTTATTAGGCCCTTATACGGCACGGACGACGGATTGCCCCCTTCAGCTTGTGAAGGGCAGCCAATCGCTCCTTCATTGTTGATCCAGCAGTCGCTCGCGCCAGTGTTAGATGGTAAGTATCACCCAGAGTAGAAGGTAGAGTAGAGGAAGCAACAACGGCTTATCAGCCAAGCTCAACGAGCTCATCAAGTTCAGAAAGATGTTTGTGACCCAAGGGTCAACCAATTCCTCCAAAGAGGCAAGATAAAGATATCCTACTGGATATTAAGCATGGCTAAGCATTTCTACTCTATAGGATTACTATATAATTTCTACTCAGGGTGTCAAGTATATAAGGCGACAAGCGGATCAGGCTGGTGTGTCAATCGACACGCCAGTAAATTGAAAATAGCATGCATAATTTTAAAACAATAAATAATGCCCCTTTTAAAAACATAGGATAAAAACATGAGAGGGGGGGCATGCCTTCGTTGACGAATCTTCTTCTTATTATTCTTCTTCAGTAAGCTGATTATAACCACGTTCTTCAATAAGCTGATTATATCCGTCCAACCACGTCACTCCCTACTCGTCGTAACGATAGCAAATGGCAACCAAATAAATACCAGAGCAATAATTACCAAATCCAAATGAAATACAAATGAGAATGCATGGAGTAGTAGTGGGAGAAGAATATAGAACAACTTGATAGAATTGTGAAAGTGAGTTGTGACAACTCAGATATGAATCAAATGGCATGGATAGGATGCCCGAATAGATTATCAGAATTGGATGTAGTGCTAGGATATTAATAATAGAATGTCGTCGGCATGGATAGGATGATAGGATAGATTATCATAGTAGATTGTAGACATAAAGAGATACATGTAGATCTTACTATATTGTCTACAAACCCAACATAGGGGCTATAACATAGTTGGTCGTACCCGTGTAACCCGATAAACTCAATAACATATAAACTATAGAAAAACTAGATACTTAGCAAACATGTAAACAAGACATATCAACAAACCATATCATACTAGTTTGCAATAATCAAACCAATACCTGTCATACTAGTAATATAAGCCGTAACAAGGATTATCTAGCATGCCATCATAAGCATATAAGCAATACAAGAGCTAAGATAAACATCATCATCATCATAAAACAACATCAATTGCAAACTAAAGATGTTACTATGAAAACACACATTACACTAGCGCATCATATAGCTATACATCACAACTCACAAGGATAAAATAACCAATAAATAAATACTACCATAGCTAAACTCCAACGAGAATAAGCTAGGAACTAAACAAGGTGTAACAATATCTAAAACATACAAATCAAGTCATAGCAAGATATCAACCTAAGATAACTATACATGAACAAGTTATAAATACCTTTCATAACAAGAATATCATTACAAACTTATAGCAAACAAAGCATAGTAAATACTAAGCAAGGTCAACATAACACTATATGACTAATCATGAATGATATACAAGACTATACATTTGGGAGATACTATAGCATTGTACTACATAACGGTGAAGCCTAATATTACTATCATGAGACGAAAAGGCATACAAGTATATACTACAAGATCACACGCATGACATTCAACACTCCACTTAAAAGAAAACATATGCTCACAAGCATATACACAACGATATGATACTATCATGCAATACTTACGTGACATACAAACTACCATAAGCACGAGATGATCTACTACAACAAATAACACACAACTAGTAAGGTAACATACATGTATGAGACACTATATTCATCTAGAACCAAACAACTAATAAAGCATATTATTATCTAGTCAAAAGGCAAGTCTATGCTAGCATACACGAAGACAAAGCACCATCACATCTAATACTAGCATAAGAATAAGTAAAACATCTATATGTACATAACACAAAGGAGTAACCAATGGAACAGGACATGAAATGATATTATATATAAATAAAACACATACAAGACATTAACATATATATGAGCACAAACATATGCTAATATAATTGATACAACCAAGCTTCATAAATAACACATGGTACACATGATTCAACGATAACTAAGCATGAACGGTCAACTAGACAAACACACACATGTAATAGCACACTAAGTTACTTATAGCATGAATATGACAACTAAGTCTATGCTTGAGCTAATAAGCAAACAATATGAATCAAGAATGTCATCTATTTACAAAGTACTAACTTACTTCACTAAAGTACTAAACAAGCAATATAGACCAAGGAGCAAACTCATAGCTAAACATGCATTAAGAGGACAAACTAATAGTAACTAGTCATGCATGAATAAAGAGTTAAACATGGATCACAATCACACAATATATTACTACAAGATATCACCGTAATCACGCTACTGATAATTACAAAGCAACACAAGCAATTCTACTTACAATAATAAACCACAAACTACTAGTTACATATAAAAGACAATCTAAACATGTCACAAAGTAATACAACGAAATTACAGAGAACTCCTATACATGTGATACATCTAGGCAAAATAAATCACACACAAAATCAAGCATTTAAATCAATACCATATATTAAATCATAACTTTAATTCTACCCAATGTATTTACAATACAAATCCACCAAATGGTTTCTAAGGTCAACTAGATAGTTTCACATGTTGTGGTCAAAGCCTAAAGATCAACAGAACATATATGCCAAGACTACGTTGGTCTTTGATAAATTGGCATCAACGCCCTTTCTCCTATGGTGGTCGGATTGAAGATCCGTCTTCTCCTCTAGACTCCTAAAGATGAATGTCACAAACTGACGCGAAAGGATCTGGCGAAATTGTGGTCAAACTTGAAGATGACATAACCATGTCGATGACTAATGGCATGGTTAAGAGTTGGCATGGACAAAGGGAAATATGGTCTGTCAAACCTTGTCTAGGAAGTAGGACTATATGATCTGAGACTACGGTGCAAAGGAATTGATCAGATTCTCACCGTGCGCGACGAATGCATCTGACGAAGTAGATGAACCGAGAAGATGGAGTTGCAGATTTCGTCGGCTGCGATCAACGGTTCGATCTCCTAATTGCCTGGATCGGACCTTCTCCTCCTCGCGGCCCTAGTGGCGCAGCAGTTCGGCTTGTGGTAGCCGATCGCTTGAAAAGTGAGCGGCGTCGTCGTCGACGGTATAACCGTAGCTTCGCGAGGTTGGATCGTGGGGGCGAGCTAGGGCTTGTGCTGCCGGCTAAAGGTGGAAGGTAGAGGCAGAGGAAGATGAATGGAGACTTTACATAGGCTGGGGCGAGGCGGCAGAGCAATGCTTGGCGTACTGGTGTTTCGCCCGGGTGTGTGCACGAAGAGAAAACAGTGCGACACTGCGACCTTCTTGTGTTGCGGACGGGGTGGATAATGAAGGCCCGAGTAAAGACAATTTGATGCGGTAGTGATGGCAGTTTCAAGTGTGACCGCCGTTTCTGTTTGCTGAGTGCGTGCGTCCGTTGAGGAAGAGCTTTGCTGGGACTCTGTCCCATGCGTGCGTGCGGCTCGAGGTTGAGCTCGACAACTGGTGCGGCTGGGCTTAGTTTGGTCGATAGGAAACAGAAGAAAGAACGAGGCCAAGAAACCATCAGGTTAGGAGATCGATCCGTACATGCTGTACTAGTGCATCGATGGGAAAAGAGTAGAAGGAAGATTATGGGGAAAGGATCGATCGGAGCATCGATCGTACTCCCTCAGTTTCAAAATAGATGACTTTCATTTGTCTACATACGGATGTATGTAGACATACATCCATATGTGGATATATGGAAGTCAAGTAATTTAGAACGGAGGGAGTACATGAGAACCGAAAAGAACGAGGAAGGGAAACTAGCTAGCGACCTGTGCTAGTTCAGCCTGTCCAGGCTTGGCCTACTGCCAAAGATTGCACGTACATGCATATGGATACCCAATGGGATTTTGGAGAGAGAAGGATATGAGGAAATAGCAAGGAAACAAATCAATCGATGATGTACTAGCAGTTAGGTACTGGCGTGTATGTGCAAGGCTACAGCCTGCATGTACATACGTGTGACTGAATGGAGGACCAAATCCAATTAGGATTTTAGGTAGGACGAAATAAGTGATAAAATAAATAGATTTTCCTTCTAGGGAAATCTAGAAAGTGGTACAAAGCTCCAAAAAATACGAATCGAATTAATAAAAAAAATTCAAATTCAAAAGAGGATATTTTGATATGCTGAAGCCGAGAAAAATAGATCCAACTTGAAGGACAAATAAAACAAAGATTTATAAAACTCGGTGTTAATTCATTTTGAAGCTTCCTGCCTATGAAAAATCGAATTAAGTTTTAATTAACAAAACAAAATTTTCTAGTCCTCGTTTTTAGATAAAAGTTTTTTGAAAACTCTGAAAATCGGTCTGTTACAAGCTTTTATCCGAATGAATATAACTTTGAAATTTATCAATGACTGTAAGGAGACTGTTATGATTAAGGCGTGTAAGTTCTGCTATATAAGCTCTGATATAAAGACTCTTCTCGAAAGATAAGTATGATCTGTTAATTGTTCTCTGACCAAGAGTTTAAGTTTGCCTTCACCAATCATGGTTCACTTTATGCACTTCATCGTGGCTCCCTTTACTTATTTCAAGTTAGATTATATGAAGGGAAGTTGCTGTCTAGAATGACTTGTGTATCAATGAATGTGATGCTTCTTGTCCGTATTTTATTTATCGACACTTTGCTCTATAAACTTGTGGTCATGTTTACTGAGCTCAGTTTTCGCTTGGGGACAAGCGAGGTCTAAGCTTGGGGGGGTTGATACGTCCATTTTGCATCACTATTTTATATCATAATTTACTGCTATTCATCGATATATTTCATATTTAGAAGTGTTACTTATTTTATTTTACCTATTTTGCATGTTTGATGAATAATGGAGAATTGGACACCGGAGTCACGATTCTGCTGGAAAAAGCACCGTCGAGATGCACTATTTCTGAAGATCAATAAATCGAAGGAGACATATGGAAGTCCCTATTTTACCAGATGACGAAGGAGGCCAAAAGGGGAGGCTGAGAAGGGCCAAGGTGGGCCCTCCTCACCAGCTGGCGCGGCGGGCCCACCAGCCGCGCCGCCAGGTGGTTTGGGGGCCCTGGCCCACCTCAGCCGTTCCCCCTTCGTGTACTTGACCCCCTGGGAACCCTAACACACGAGGGACGGCCATCGAAATATTCTGTCGCCTCCACGAGGCGGAAAACACCAGAGAGCAAAAAGCTCCCCTGCAGGAAGAAATCTGCCGGGGGAAATTCCCTCCCGGAGGGGGAAATCATCGCCATCATCACCGTCATCGAGCTGGACTTCATCGCGATCATCATCATCATCATCTCCACCACCAACATCATCATCACCGCCGCTGCACCCCGTCTCCGCTGTAACATCTAGGGCAGAACCTTGTCTATTTCATAGGGGAAACTCTCCCGGTGTTGATTACTCTTGTTATTGATGCTATTGGGTGAAACCATTGGATTAAGGTTTATGTTCAGATTGTTATTCATCATCATATCACCTCGGATCATGTTCCGTATGATGTCTTGTGAGTAGTTCGTTTAGTTCTTGAGGACATGGGAGAAGTCTTGATGTTAGTAGTGAACTATGTTGAGTAATATTTAATGGTTTGATGCTTAAGTTGTGGTGTTATTCTTCTAGTGGTGTCATGTGAACGTCGACTACATGATACTTCACCTTTATGGGCCTAGGGGAATGCATTGTGTATTCGTTTACCAATTGTGGGGTTGCCGGAGTGACAGAAACCTGAACACCCGTTGGTATATCGATGCATGAGGGATAGCAGGATCTCAAAGTTTAAGGCTGTGGTTAGTTTATCTTAATTACTTTCTTATATTTGCGGATGCTTGCAAGGGGTATAATCACAAGTATGTATTAGTCCTAGGAAGGGCGGTGCATTAGCATAGGTTCACCCACACAACACTTATCAGAACAATGAAGATTAATCAACTATATGAAGCGAAAGCACTTGACAATATTCCCGTGTGTCCTCAAGAACGTTTGGTCATTATAAGTACAACAACCGGCTTGTCCTTTGCTGTAGAAAGGATTGGGCCACTCGCTGCAACTATTATTACTGCATTTTATTTACTTGTACTTTATTTATCTGTCATATCAAAAACTCCTAAAAACTTGTCTCTGAGCATTTACAGTGAATCCTTCATCAAAACCGCTTGTCAACACCTTCTGCTCCTCGTTGGGTTCGACACTCTTATTTATCGAAAGTACTACGATACACCCCTATACTTGTGGGTCATCAGCGGGCCCAACCGCGCGGCGGCAGAGGCGGTTGGCTGGGTGGGACCCACCTGCCTAGGTTGGTTCGGACCTAGGTGGGCCCCACCCGCCGGTCGGTGCAAGGAGAGGGAGAGGGAGGGGAGGAGTTGGTGTTCCACTCCAACTACCCTCCCATACCGAATTGGGCAAGGGGGACTTTCCCCTTGTCCAATCCAAGTTGAGTTGGACAAGGAAAGGTTTTCCCCCTTGCCCAAGTCTCCCTACCCTTTGGCCTCCTTTATAAATCCCACCCTCTCTAGTTGTGGACACATAAGTTTTCAACTAGACACAAGTAGCTCTAAAGTTTAGATCTCTTCTAGTTGGATCAGAGGGACCTCTAATTAGAGGTGACCTATCCAATTAGACTATATCTAATCACTCTCTCTTTCTCCTTCTCATGTGTTGAGATCTCCACCTTCATATACACCAGCGGAGCTTCAAGCTTGGACGGCGAAGCCCTGCTGAACTTTTCCTAGCGTACGTGTGCAAGCTCTCAGAGGGGGATCTGTCGTTCACGACGGTTGGCCCTCACGCTGATGAATCAAGGTGGTGAAGCGAAGGAGAAGAAGGCATCGGAATCTCTCTACCAGGCTTGGTTGAGAGAGACAGCGATCGGCTACATCGACTACGTCATCAACACGTTCTTCCGCAATCTACGGTGTTGGTAACGTATACTAAGCTAGATCATCGGATTTTCGTATTCACATGTATCTCGATAGTAGATCTTGGGAAGGGTTGCGTAGCAACACGTGAAATTTTTAATTTACCTTACACGCAACGAAGAAGTGGTATCAGCGCGATCTATGCGTAGATACATGATTTGATCTAGAGCACATGGTATGTGCGGGCACCGCATAAGTTTGTGCGGGTATGTTATTTGTGGCACCCCGATCCAGATGACCGAGCTACCTCATATACCAATCCCAGAAACACTGGATATATGACAACTTGATACACAAAGACATAACCAAAGACATAAATGGCTCCGAGTTCGGATGGATACAAGATTACAACATGGGGTGAGGCTCCAGCGATCGCGCAACATGCGCACACAACAGTATGTACATTATTTATCCAACATCGAGCCTCTAGCGGAGATTGTAGCGGGTACGTAGATAGTAGTGTGGCAACAACGGGCCTTATTCCACGGGGTTCTGCCTGGGACACGGATTCCTAGTTCTCGTACAGCGGGTACTCGGCGACGGGTGCAGCGGGGTCTGGCCACATGAAAAGCCAGGTAAGTACTTGAAGTACTCGCAAGTCATTAGCCCAAAATCAAACAAGGTCTATCTATATGGCATGGCATAAGTTCAGAAAGTATCAGGGCATGAGTTCGGGTACAGGGGTGAGCCCAAGCTTAACGGTTGGACAAAGCTTACCTACTTACCTTAGTAGGGATGTTTCATGTTATCAAGTGAGATCACGTTTCCCACTCAACAACTTTTAACCACAACTAGGCTTCCAAGCCTCTAGCCAACTCTGGCTTATTTAACAATTCTCAAGTTCTTAGCCAACTCTGGCTTGACTCTCATATTTCCACGTGACCGTTGAGTCTCGTCTTGATTAATTTCTCCAAGTTCGACTGGACTGACTCATAGCGTGACTTGACCCAAACATTGTCCCATAACCTAGGGACAAGGCTAGATTCTAGATTTACACTCTCGAGAGGTTGCAACATTTATCCACATGCTAGAGTCTAGGCTTGTACCGCCGGTACCGAAGTACTAGAACCAATCATGGCGAAAGCACAAGCCCACACTTCCACAACCGTTTACTCTACTCACACACTCCCTGTGTAGCCACCGACATAACTCTACGTCTTATGACGAAGTGAATCCGGCATGTTCCCAACAGATGAGCGACGCCTAGCTCCGGAACCTTCGCAAGACTAGCCCCGGCCACAAAGGTAACCGACTAGACTTGCCAAATGGGTGGCGTCAAAGGAGGCCTGATAAAATACTCGGTTATGGTCCGCCCATGTGAACGATGTATGGTTGTGCAGGTGGTGCTTGGTGAGTGGCACTATGTGACTCAATCTAGTCGAGGGAGGTGGTTATCTTCTTAGTCATATTTTAATTTCCGGTTTTCAACAAGATTCAAGCAACTCAAGGTAACCACATAATAATACCAGCAGTAAATAAACATATCAACTTGCATGTATATAAATCCAAACTTAGCATAAATGAAAAGAACGTCAACCGGAAGACTGTGGAGCGATCCCGCTGGCAAGGCCTTCTTGTTCGACAAGAAAAAGAAGAAACGTCAACCAGATGACTGTGGCAGCGATTCCGCTGGCAAGCGCCTTCTCGTTTGACAAGAAAAGAAAGGAAACGTCAACCGGATGACTGTGGCAGTGATTCCGCTGGCAAGCGCCTTCTCGTTTGACAAGTAAGAAAAAGAAACGTCAACCGGATGACTGTGGCAGCGATTCCGCTGGCAAGGACCTTCTCGTTTGACAAAGAAAAAGAGGCATCAATCGGAAGACTGTGGCAGCGATTCCGTTGGCAAGCGCCTTCTCGTTTGACAAAGAAAAAGAGGCCAACCGGAAGACTGTGGCAGCGATCCCGCTGGCAAGCGCCTTCTCGTTTGACAAAAAGAAAGGGGTGTTGCGATGATCCACAGATATATATAAGTGCAGCAATATTTAAAATGCAACATGACTTGTGAGATGCAACAGATATCATTTCGAACAGTCAAGTAATTTTCCAAAGTTCGACCAAGCTTGAGATCGGGTTAACGGCTTGCCTTCGGGTTCGGGAACGACTTCTATTCCGTCGGAGAGGTTTGAATCTATCAAAAACAACACGAACAGGCATCACATACCCCTCCGAGATCCTCAAATAAAAGCCAAAAAATAAATCCCAAATAAATCCAAACTGGTTCCATTGGAAAGAGAAAATCCAAACAAAGCCAACAAAATTGGTCTCATATTTTTCTGATGATTTTTCAGAGAGATATTGCATTTCAAATTTGGGTTCAAAATCTGCCCTTTTTCAATAGAAAAATAAAACAGAAAATCAAAATAGAAAACGGTTCGGAAAACTTTAAAACCAGACAGTGGGACCCACTGGTCAGTGACACAAGAGCCCGAATCGTTTTCTTCTCACGCGCGGAAAAACAGAAGGAATCCGGCGATGCCCCGGCGAACTCACCGCGTCGTTTCCCCGTGGCTAGGGCGAGGGAGAGGGAGGTGGCGCAGCCCGTCCGCGCGTTTGCGGACCACGGCGAGCTCGTGCGGCACCAGAGCGTCTTCTCCGGTGGCGGGAGCTTGCGGTCGATGACGAACACGACGACTCCGGCCACCATTCACCCTGGCGAGCACGGCATCGTCTTCGTGGTTGAATCGACAGGGGAGAGCTGTGGTGGGTGAATCGGGCTGGGGTCAGTGCGGCGATGGAGGGCTCGATTCCGGCGAGGCGTTGCTCCTCTGGCTCGGGGATTGCAGTGGAGGGTGCTAGAGGGAGTGGGAGAGGTGGTGCGGGGATGGAATGGTGTGGGGGTGGCCTCTTTATTGCGTTCCCACGCGGCGGCCGCAGTAATGGTGCGGCGAGGTGTCGCGCACGGCGTGGAGGCGGCGGTGGACGGTGTGTCGCGTGACCGCTGGCACAGGAGACGCACGCGGCATAGGAGATGGTGGTGGATAGGATCGGCACCGGCTGAGCGCTGACGGGAGGGCCCCGTCGGCACAGCGCTTGGACAGCGCGTCGCGTAGCGCCCTGGCGTTTGCGCGGCCGCCGTCCGGTGCTCCTCCGGCGACGCGTGGGTGCAGGGAGGTGGAGAGGAGAGTGAGGGGTGCGGAAGGCTTGTTGGCGCGCGCGGATGAGCATTTCTCCGTCGACCATAGACGGGCGGTGCCGCCTGGCACGACCACGCCGGCGGTGACCACCGCACAGTGCGCACCAGGAACGGCATCAACACCTTTCTCTCAGCACAGAGCTCCAAACGTGATGGGGTTTTCACCACTGCACGCCAAATTCAAAACCCAACAACTTTGCTGACTAAAGTTTTTGCAAATTCAAAGCTTGGTGCGACTAGAACTTTTGAAAACAGTACTGGTCAAATTTGAAATTGAATGTTTGGGAGGCAAATGATTTTTGGTTTGATCAAGGCTTGGTCCAGAGGTGTAGGCACTCCCAGTGCTTGCATCTAGGTTCTCATCTCTCACTACAAAAATCATTGGACTAGGTTTTGAAAACATTTGAGTTTTAGGGCAGAAACTTGCTTAGAGAGAAAGTCCAACATTTTCTTAACAATGCACCAAATATTTTTGCATAAATGGGTTGCATACCGCCTAGGGGTCATCCCTTAATTTTGGTAGAATTTTTGAAGACATGAATATAGGGGTTCCTTTGGAAGGCCAATTAAAAGGGCAAATTTTACAAGAGGAAAAGAATTTCCCAAATTAAAATAAGTTCAGGGCTAAAATTACAAATACAAGTACCAAGTGGGAGGGAATTTGTAACATTACAAGTTTTTCAAAAAGTTGAAAAATCAGAAAAATTTAAAACTTTTGAAAACTATTATGTATTTGGCTTTGAAAAGAAAAAAAAATCATGCATGCATTCATCATCTTATTGCATTATTGCATTTGGATACTTCAAAAGTGAGAATTAAAATTCCACTGGAAATCATACTTAAGAAAGTATAATAAAAGGGCAAATTATGCCCTATATATATTAATTGGACTTTTATTGTTTTGGCGGTGACTTGATGTTACTTGTTTAGAAAATATTTTAATCCCAAATTTACTTGTGTGGTGTTTTATTTAAGAAACAAATTTCCAAAACCTATATTTTAAAATAGACATTAAGTTTCAAAATTCCTTTTTACCACATTTCAAAAATTCTTGTGACAAAATAATATTTAAAATTTCATTCGAAAGTTTCAAAACAAAGACTTTGATTTTATAAAACTATAGGAGTTGGTTTGATTTGATTTGGTTTTATAAATCAAAGGTTACAAAAGTTTTCAAAAAAAAAATTGAAAAGGAGAAAGAAAAAAAAAAAAGGGAGGAACCGAGCAAATGGGCCGAGCCCACTGCCTCTCTCTCGCGCACGTGCCCTGCAGCAGCCCAGCTCCAGCCCAACCCCGGCCTCTCCCCTTTCTCTCACTGCCAGGTGGGCCCCGCCCATGACGTCAGCCGTGACATCACCGCCTTCAACCTCCAGCCGAGAAAATCGCCTCCGAATCCATCTCAATCCCCGGGTCAAATCCGTTCGTTTAAACGAACCCTAGCCAAATCCCTCTTGCCTATATATACCCTCCGAGCCCCTCTCGCTTTCCCCTCAAAAAAATCCAGGAACGAGCCGCCAGGCTGCTCGTGCTCAAGCTCGCCGTTCCGCCATTTCCGCCGCCCTATTTCTCAAACTCCGGTGAGCTCCGTCGTCCCCAGCACCCCCTTCTGGCCCCATTCATTCCCCTTGTCCAGGCGCACCACCTCATGCCCGTGTTTATTTTTTTTGATCGCAGCATCGAGGAGTTTGACGCTCGCCCAATCTCGCCAGTGCGCACGACCTCGACGTCTCGTTGCTCCAACGCACCCCGGTCGACGCCGTGGTCCCCATCGCCTCGGCCGCGACGCGCCGCACACGTGGAGGCCTTCGTCGAGCGCAAGGACCACCGGAGCGACCTCGCCACCACCCGCCCGAGCCCAGCGCCGCCGCCACGCCATTTTCCGACGAAGTCCGCCGCCAGGTTTTGGTCAAACTCATCTCGTCCGTCCGATCTGTTTTCAGCGCACACGATTAGATCCAATTATTTGAAGCGGTACGGTTAGATCTGGGCCTTTAGATCCAGATCCAACGGCCCATGATAGTTCACTTAACCACGTCAGCGGTCCAGTCAGCAGCCAGTCAGCGGTCAAAGGCCAAGTCAGCGCCAGCGTGGAGGATCTTGACGATTTTACAGAAAAGCCCCTGCAAATTAGATCTATCATATCTTTTTATTGGCTCGTCCAATTTTTGCAAACTTTATATTTTTGGAAAGCTTATAATGTGTAGAAACTTTCTATATGCTTAATTTGATGTTTTGTCGAAATTAAATTAGATAATTTTTAAAAGTGGTCTAAATAGTATTTTGGCTATAATTTGAGTTTAAAAATAGATTTTTGAGCAAACTCTTTTGCTATAGTTTTGTATGCCTAAGTATTGGCCGTAGGAGTACTCTATTATTTTTGTAAAATTATTTTCAATGATCTTTCTTAAAATATTGATTAAATGCTTTTAGGTGGTAATTTAATAATTAAAAATTGATTAAAATTATTTTTCTTTATATATTCGGCCAATAAAATGACTTAGTCATATTTTGATCATCCTAGCTATGAAAGTACTTAGAAATATTCTACCTCCCCAAATAGAGTAACTTCTTCCTTATAAAATGTTGATAATAAAATTTTGACAACACTTTTCCTTAGAAAAATTTCAACATCTTAGAAGTGCTAAATCTTTTTCCTTAGAAAATTTAGCATCTTGAAAACTTAGTTATTTTATAATATTTTCCTAAGTGTTATCGTTTGACAAGTGTTTGTCCTTAGAAATTCTATCAACTATTGTTCTAAAGTATTTTCCTTAGGAAATTTAGCAACTATGTTTTATTTACTTCTCCTTAGAAATTATTTGGACTTATTGTTTGACCTTTGGTCCTTAGTCATTTTGGACCATCTTGTTTGCTTGCATTTCCTTAGAGCATTTACATAAGCATGGCATGCATAATTAAGTCCTTAGTATTATTTTATACTTTTCACATGACTTCCTCCTTAGAAATTTTGAGGATGCATGTTAGCTCTTTTGACCCCTCTAGTTAAAACCACTAAGTTAGAAATTAGTGGAAACAATCAGGAACCAAAGAAGGACTTAGCCAAGAAGACAAGACTCAGGAACATCTCCAAGAAGAAAAGTACTTAGAAGAAATCAAGAGAAAGTTCATGAAGACCAACCAGCTACATTTTCTAAGTCTTTCTTCCCCTTTCTCTCTTTCTTACTTCTTCTCCTAAACTTCATGGTGGCTAAGTTACATTCAAGACAAGCCCTGATGATGCCAAGATCAACAAGTCTTCAGAACCATCAAGTCTACAGCATTAAATGAAGTCAACACACCAAGGAGAAAGCTACAAGGAAGCCTGGAGAAGATTCTTGGAAGACAACTACTTTCTTTCTATCTTCTCTTTCATTCTATCTTTTTCCTCCTTCCTAATTTTGTCCTTCACTTTGGACATAGACCAAGTCCTTTGTTTAAGACTAAGTTCATAGAGTACTAATTGAAGATCAATGAAGCTACAAAGGAGTTGAAGATATTTTGAAGATCAAACATGTGAAGGCTTGATAGCCTTACAACTTTTCAAGTTGTTGTTTTAGCAATGTTATGTTTGCTTAGCCTTGACCTTGCCTTAGCTAAATGGGATATTGTTATTTATGTCTTTCCCTTATTGTTTGCATGTCTTTCATATCTTAATTACTGTGTCATCCTGCATCTCATGCATATCATATTTTTCTAAGTGTTGCATTTATGATTGTATGTTTATTTGTGATTTGTTTGACTTGTTAGAAATTCCGGAGAGAGACGAAAGTGGTTGCAACTGCTACTACTACACTTCTGTTTGCCAAGGCAAGTGGCACACCCCTCATGAATTTTCCTAAGTATTTTTATATGCATTACTTAGTGTATTTTTTTATATGCATGTGTTGGATAGTATTATTGCTATATGCTCAACCCACCATACCTTTACACTAGTTGTGTCTAGAACCTTTGATAACTTAGTAGAATATTTGATGCTATGCAAATGTGCTTTCTTTAAAGCTTAATTCTACTAAGTAATTTATCACCTGGGTGGACTTGGTTATGAAAAGATGATGGAAAGGTTGAGTGTCATCTCTTAGGGGTGACCTCTAAGGGATGGTCACTTGTGGTTGCCACCCAGGGTATTAAAGGGACCAATGTTTTGTCTAAGTGAAGAAGCTTCCAGTGCAGCCACTTGGTATTATGGCTCTGCCTTGACTAAGTTATAGGAACCTGATTCCGGCAGGTCTTAGCGGATGAATGTCTGTATGGGTCTGCCAGAGGAACAGGGGACTGTTTCCCAATGGTCTCGTCTCAACTCTCTCCTTTTCCTTAGCACAAATTGAGTGCTTGAGGATAGTTTGGGTTTGTTGGGTCTCGTGGTGAAAGTGCACAACCTCTCGAGAGTTAAATCTAAGTACTTAGCCGTGTCCCCGGTTACGGACAATTTGAGCAGCTGATCAAGGACGACAACGGAGGCTCCCGACATTCCAATTTCTTAAGTTAAAATATTGAAGGTTGAATAAAGGTAGACAGGAGGGTGGTTTTCATGCCATACCTGTTTTGACAAAAGAAAAGTGTTTATAAAGAGACAGGAAAAATTGGCTTTTATGCAAAACAGCCTTGAACTCCACCAGCCAAATATGCATATAGGCTACTAGAGTTATTCCATTAAGTGTCCACATAGTGTCACTTGCCAGATCCATTTTTAATGGTATCTGACCCACTCTGTTGCAAAATTTTATTTTGTTGCAGATTGTTCTGACGACGAGTGAGTTTCGTTAAGGGTTTCGAGTCTGCAACCAACATGTTTTCGCCTGTGGCACATGCAAAGGATGAGGACTCCATGAAGATTATTATTTCCGCTGCTTTACTCTTTCAAGCTAGCTATATGCTATGCAAGTTGTAATGAATATTTTACCAAGTCTGGATCCTTCGATGTAATAATGATACTTTGTTGTGATACAACATCTTAAACTGTGTGTGCAAATGAAACGATCCAGGGGTTTGCACTATACACAGGTACCTTGCCATATTTTAAGTGCAGGTACGCTACAGATGGTATCAGAGCACTGTGTTGCCTGTAGATTCGAGACCCTAGACATGGATAGAAATAGGTTTGACCATAGGATTAAAATCTATTTTTATTCAGGTTACTAAAAACAAAAACTTTTCATTTTATCTTTCTAGTACTCTCATCTACTATCAACCTTCTAGAAAATTCTTATCTTATTCTAGATAACCTACTTCTTTGTATCCATGAAGACATGTTTGGTGATGGCCAAGAGTAAGTCTGATACTTCATGAAGAAATGCTACGACTCAACATGAAGCACTACCTACAGGGAAGATCATGGAAGAAATCAGATTATGAGTTCAAGCACTTAGAAGATTTTGAAGAAAACTGAAGAAGAACTTGAAGCACTCAAGATGGAGGTAGACTAGAAACTACCACCTTATTAGAACAACGACATCGTGTTAGGGTATTGATCATACCAACTTAGGTGGTATGCCAATACTAGACTGTTTTTCTGTGTTTTGAACCTTGTGGTTTTTGTTGGTTAGATGTTGTTTGTAAGATGTTTGACTTTCTGCTGTGTTGGGTAGGATTCTCCCCTAGCATCTATCTATCTTTTACTCATCTATGCTAAACTCAAACAGATGCCTCGCCAAAGCCCCAACATTGATTTGAAGACAATGACAAATCAAATAATAGAAGCACAGAATCAGTTGAGCTTGTTAATGAACCAAAACCAAGAAGACACCAAGGACATTCCAGCACCACCCCCATCTCAAGTGGATATGCTGACCAAATTCTTGAAGCTTAGACCAAGGAAATTCTCAAGTACTGCTGAACCTATTTTGGCTGATGATTGGCTACGTTCAGTAAGTAAGGATTTAGTCACAATTGGATGCACGAATGCTGAGAAGGTTAGACTCACGGCATATCTACTGGAAGGACCTGCAGCAAACTGGTGGGACAGCTACCAGATCACTTACCCCATTGAAGAGATGACATGGGATTTGTTCCAAGAAGGATTTCGTGCTGCACATATGTCATCAGGACTGATGAATCTAAAGAAGGAGGAATTCCTCGACCTTCGACAAGGTGATCGAACTATAGATGAATACATGAATGAGTTCAATAACCTAGCGCGTTATGCACCGGATGAGGTTGATACAGATGACAAAAGGAGGAAGAGATTTCTAAATGGTCTGGATGGTAAATTAGCCATTTATTTAACAATTGCCCATGCCCCTGACTACCGGTCACTGATTGACAAAGCTATAACCCTGGAAGGCAGAATGAAGCAACATGCAAGCAAGAAGAGGAAGCAGGAATTGGAAAACCATCACTCAGCATCAGAGCAGGAATGGAGCACTTCACATGAGGAACATGTTTGTTTTGAGTCCAACCACCATGAAGACCATAACCACCATTGTCGTAATATTAATGAACACGGCTTGCATGAAGAGGATGACCACCACCTCAACCATGGTCACCATAGCCCCGCTTATACTGAAGAAGTTTATGACCTCGAAGATGAGCACCTTATGGGAGTAAACAGTAGTCAGAATCTTCACCCAAAACCTAATAAGAAGGACCTCAGTCGGGTAAATGCAAAAAAATGGGACACTACTCCCACCGCTGTCCAGAAAAGAAGACTGGCAATGGGACCAAGCCAATTCAGTTTCGAAAGGGGCATGTGTTTTCTATAAATATAGAGAGAGTTCTCAAGAAACCAGACCCAGTTATCGAAGGATTGATGATCAACTCTTATCCTGCCTTAGTACTTTTTGATATTGAAGCAACACATTCCTTCATATCAAAGGACTTTGTGAGTAAAAATAAGATCCCCAATCGAGGACTTAGGAGACCCATCCGGGTAAGCTCTACAGAAGGAAAAATGCCAGCAAACACTGTATGCCAAAACATGACCTTGGGAATTGAGACACATAACTTCCCAAGTGAGTTGTTTGTGCTGGACCTACAAGGCTTTGATATAATCATAGGCAAGGACTGGATATCTAAATATGATGGTCAGATTGATCAAGCCAACAAAGCGGTCACGCTCACCACACCAGATAAAAAGCGGATCAGATATCAATGTAAAACCAGGAATGAAGGCACCCAGAGAAACTTCAGGAGAAGTTTAGCCAAGTAGGACCAGAGTCAATGAAATGATGATAAGGTTGTAATAATTGCCATAGGAATTTTAATACCAACACGATTTCTTTTAAGGGTGGTAGCCACCAAGTCATCCTCGTCATAACCTTTTGCTAGCCTTCTCGAATCTCGGGGACGAGATTCCTTTTAAGGGTGGTAGTCTGTAACATTACAAGTTTTTCAAAAAGTTGAAAAATCAGAAAAATTTAAAACTTTTGAAAACTATTATGTATTTGGCTTTGAAAAGAAAAAAAAATCATGCATGCATTCATCATCTTATTGCATTATTGCATTTGGATACTTCAAAAGTGAGAATTAAAATTCCACTGGAAATCATACTTAAGAAAGTATAATAAAAGGGCAAATTATGCCCTATATATATTAATTGGACTTTTATTGTTTTGGCGGTGACTTGATGGTACTTGTTTAGAAAATATTTTAATCCCAAATTTACTTGTGTGGTGTTTTATTTAAGAAACAAATTTCCAAAACCTATATTTTAAAATAGACATTAAGTTTCAAAATTCCTTTTTACCACATTTCAAAAATTCTTGTGACAAAATAATATTTAAAATTTCATTCGAAAGTTTCAAAACAAAGACTTTGATTTTATAAAACTATAGGAGTTGGTTTGATTTGATTTGGATTTATAAATCAAAGGTTACAAAAGTTTTCAAAAAAAAAATTGAAAAGGAGAAAGAAAAAAAAAAAAGGAGGAACCGAGCAAATGGGCCGAGCCCACTGCCTCTCTCTCGCGCGCGTGCCCTGCAGCAGCCCAGCTCCAGCCCAACCCCGGCCTCTCCCCTTTCTCTCACTGCCAGGTGGGCCCCGCCCATGACGTCAGCCGTGACATCACCGCCTTCAACCTCCAGCCGAGAAAATCGCCTCCGAATCCATCTCAATCCCCGGGTCAAATTCGTTCGTTTAAACGAACCCTAGCCAAATCCCTCTTGCCTATATATACCCTCCGAGCCCCTCTCGCTTTCCCCTCAAAAAAATCCAGGAACGAGCCGCCAGGCTGCTCGTGCTCAAGCTCGCCGTTCCGCCATTTCCGCCGCCCTATTTCTCAAACTCCGGTGAGCTCCGTCGTCCCCAGCACCCCCTTCTGGCCCCATTCATTTCCCCTTGTCCAGGCGCACCACCTCATGCCCGTGTTTATTTTTTTTGATCGCAGCATCGAGGAGTTTGACGCTCGCCAATCTCGCCAGTGCGCACGACCTCGACGTCTCGCTGCTCCAACGCACCCCGGTCGACGCCGTGGTCCCCATCGCCTCGGCCGCGACGCGCCGCACACGTGGAGGCCTTCGTCGAGCGCAAGGACCACCGGAGCGACCTCGCCACCACCCGCCCGAGCCCAGCGCCGCCGCCACGCCATTTTCCGACGAAGTCCGCCGCCAGGTTTTGGTCAAACTCATCTCGTCCGTCCGATCTGTTTTCAGCGCACACGATTAGATCCAATTATTTGAAGCGGTACGGTTAGATCTGGGCCTTTAGATCCAGATCCAACGGCCCATGATAGTTCACTTAACCACGTCAGCGGTCCAGTCAGCAGCCAGTCAGCGGTCAAAGGCCAAGTCAGCGCCAGCGTGGAGGATCTTGACGATTTTGCAGAAAAGCCCCTGCAAATTAGATCTATCATATCTTTTTATTGGCTCGTCCAATTTTTGCAAACTTTATATTTTTGGAAAGCTTATAATGTGTAGAAACTTTCTATATGCTTAATTTGATGTTTTGTCGAAATTAAATTAGATAATTTTTAAAAGTGGTCTAAATAGTATTTTGGCTATAATTTGAGTTTAAAAATAGATTTTTGAGCAAACTCTTTTGCTATAGTTTTGTATGCCTAAGTATTGGCCGTAGGAGTACTCTATTATTTTTGTAAAATTATTTTCAATGATCTTTCTTAAAATATTGATTAAATGCTTTTAGGTGGTAATTTAATAATTAAAAATTGATTAAAATTATTTTTCTTTATATATTCGGCCAATAAAATGACTTAGTCATATTTTGATCATCCTAGCTATGAAAGTACTTAGAAATATTCTACCTCCCCAAATAGAGTAACTTCTTCCTTATAAAATGTTGATAATAAAATTTTGACAACACTTTTCCTTAGAAAAATTTCAACATCTTAGAAGTGCTAAATCTTTTTCCTTAGAAAATTTAGCATCTTGAAAACTTAGTTATTTTATAATATTTTCCTAAGTGTTATCGTTTGACAAGTGTTTGTCCTTAGAAATTCTATCAACTATTGTTCTAAAGTATTTTCCTTAGGAAATTTAGCAACTATGTTTTATTTACTTCTCCTTAGAAATTATTTGGACTTATTGTTTGACCTTTGGTCCTTAGTCATTTTGGACCATCTTGTTTGCTTGCATTTCCTTAGAGCATTTACATAAGCATGGCATGCATAATTAAGTCCTTAGTATTATTTTATACTTTTCACATGACTTCCTCCTTAGAAATTTTGAGGATGCATGTTAGCTCTTTTGACCCCTCTAGTTAAAACCACTAAGTTAGAAATTAGTGGAAACAATCAGGAACCAAAGAAGGACTTAGCCAAGAAGACAAGACTCAGGAACATCTCCAAGAAGAAAAGTACTTAGAAGAAATCAAGAGAAAGTTCATGAAGACCAACCAGCTACATTTTCTAAGTCTTTCTTCCCCTTTCTCTCTTTCTTACTTCTTCTCCTAAACTTCATGGTGGCTAAGTTACATTCAAGACAAGCCCTGATGATGCCAAGATCAACAAGTCTTCAGAACCATCAAGTCTACAGCATTAAATGAAGTCAACACACCAAGGAGAAAGCTACAAGGAAGCCTGGAGAAGATTCTTGGAAGACAACTACTTTCTTTCTATCTTCTCTTTCATTCTATCTTTTTCCTCCTTCCTAATTTTGTCCTTCACTTTGGACATAGACCAAGTCCTTTGTTTAAGACTAAGTTCATAGAGTACTAATTGAAGATCAATGAAGCTACAAAGGAGTTGAAGATATTTTGAAGATCAAACATGTGAAGGCTTGATAGCCTTACAACTTTTCAAGTTGTTGTTTTAGCAATGTTATGTTTGCTTAGCCTTGACCTTGCCTTAGCTAAATGGGATATTGTTATTTATGTCTTTCCCTTATTATGTTTGCATGTCTTTCATATCTTAATTACTGTGTCATCCTGCATCTCATGCATATCATATTTTTCTAAGTGTTGCATTTATGATTGTATGTTTATTTGTGATTTGTTTGACTTGTTAGAAATTCCGGAGAGAGACGAAAGTGGTTGCAACTGCTACTACTACACTTCTGTTTGCCAAGGCAAGTGGCACACCCCTCATGAATTTTCCTAAGTATTTTTATATGCATTACTTAGTGTATTTTTTTATATGCATGTGTTGGATAGTATTATTGCTATATGCTCAACCCACCATACCTTTACACTAGTTGTGTCTAGAACCTTTGATAACTTAGTAGAATATTTGATGCTATGCAAATGTGCTTTCTTTAAAGCTTAATTCTACTAAGTAATTTATCACCTGGGTGGACTTGGTTATGAAAAGATGATGGAAAGGTTGAGTGTCATCTCTTAGGGGTGACCTCTAAGGGATGGTCACTTGTGGTTGCCACCCAGGGTATTAAAGGGACCAATGTTTTGTCTAAGTGAAGAAGCTTCCAGTGCAGCCACTTGGTATTATGGCTCTGCCTTGACTAAGTTATAGGAACCTGATTCCGGCAGGTCTTAGCGGATGAATGTCTGTATGGGTCTGCCAGAGGAACAGGGGACTGTTTCCCAATGGTCTCGTCTCAACTCTCTCCTTTTCCTTAGCACAAATTGAGTGCTTGAGGATAGTTTGGGTTTGTTGGGTCTCGTGGTGAAAGTGCACAACCTCTCGAGAGTTAAATCTAAGTACTTAGCCGTGTCCCCGGTTACGGACAATTTGAGCAGCTGATCAAGGACGACAACGGAGGCTCCCGACATTCCAATTTCTTAAGTTAAAATATTGAAGGTTGAATAAAGGTAGACAGGAGGGTGGTTTTCATGCCATACCTGTTTTGACAAAAGAAAAGTGTTTATAAAGAGACAGGAAAAATTGGCTTTTATGCAAAACAGCCTTGAACTCCACCAGCCAAATATGCATATAGGCTACTAGAGTTATTCCATTAAGTGTCCACATAGTGTCACTTGCCAGATCCATTTTTAATGGTATCTGACCCACTCTGTTGCAAAATTTTATTTTGTTGCAGATTGTTCTGACGACGAGTGAGTTTCGTTAAGGGTTTCGAGTCTGCAACCAACATGTTTTCGCCTGTGGCACATGCAAAGGATGAGGACTCCATGAAGATTATTATTTCCGCTGCTTTACTCTTTCAAGCTAGCTATATGCTATGCAAGTTGTAATGAATATTTTACCAAGTCTGGATCCTTCGATGTAATAATGATACTTTGTTGTGATACAACATCTTAAACTGTGTGTGCAAATGAAACGATCCAGGGGTTTGCACTATACACAGGTACCTTGCCATATTTTAAGTGCAGGTACGCTACAGAATTGGAAAGCACAAGGTCCCACTTGATTTGTCAGATTTGTAAAGGTTCAAGATTTAAGATGATTTTCCGAAGGTTTAAATCCATATGTATTTGAAATCGACAGAACAATGCATGTTTTGGAAAAAATTAAAAGGCCAAAATTCAGGGTGTTACATTATTGAAGGAGTTGCTTCTAACATTCAGTTTATTTATGGATGCTTCCCAATGTATCACTTTAAGAATTGTTTCCGACGGCATAGTTTGATCTTACGAATTTCTGGCAATTCGCGGACCTTCCGGCTGCTCCTAGTATGCCTGTTGGCACCAACGAAGTGCTTCAGTAGCTTCGGGTCTTTCTATAGTTGGATTCGTTGACTTGGTGGTGGAAAGGGCATGTGGACTAGGTCCACACGGGGGTCACGTGCACCAGTGAAGTTTAGATGGGGAACATCAACGTGCTCGTAAAGTGGGGTTGTCCGTCGCCCCGCAAAGTCAATCTAGCAACATGAATAAACATGCTTAGTGAGGACCGTAGAATTTCCGGTTGTCCCGTTGATCCTATAAGCCACGCTAAAATTTGCAATCAAATGTTAGAGGCATCTAACTCTGTTTTGCAGGACATGTGATGTGGTATAGTCTTAAAATATTATTTTGTTGACTAATCCTTTTTGTTGTCCGGCGTGCCGTTCTTATTCATCGAGCCATGGTGGTAGTGGAGGATAGGAGAAGGCATGCAAGTGTCGTGAACCTCGACATGGCCACGCCGATGGAAGGTGCCATCGGCGGACGGAGCAAGAAAGACTATACTACATCACACAAGTGTTAATTTACTAGTGACTGTTTTATATGTGTTTTTTCTTGTTCTTCCCTTGATTGCGCAGTAGTGTGATTATTAGAGAGATTTCTCAGTAGCTTACAAAGTTTAATTACTTAACGCTAAAATTGCAAATATCAAGGAGTTCGTGCTCATCCAACTAGCAGCACCGTCAAACCGGATGCTTGTTGCCGTACGCCCTGTATCCAGGAGTAATGTGTACCAAGGGTTCGGGAGGCGGGTGATGGCTACGCACGCTTTTATTCTTGTAGACAGTGTTGGGCCTCCAAGAGCAGAGGTTTGTAGCACAACAGCAAGTTTCCCTTAAGTGAATCAACCAAGGTTTATCGAACTCAGGTAGGTAGAGGTCAAAGATATCCCTTTCAAGCAACCCTACAGTTAAGATACAAGAAGTCTCTTGTGTCCCCAACACACCTAATACACTTGTCAGATGTATAGGTGCACTAGTTCGGTGAAGAGATAGTGAAATACAAGTAATATGGATGATTATAAGTAGTAATTGCAATATGAAATAAAAATGGCAGCAAGCAAACATGTAGCAGAACTTGTTGTAAACGGTGTTTCAATGCTTAAAAACAAGGCCTAGAGATCATAATTTCACTAGTGGACACTCTCAACAATGACAACATAATTGAATAAATAAATACTACTCTCAAACACTCTCTTGTTGGATAACAAACACCATTCATTGCGTAGGGCTGCAAAAACACACCTCAAGGTCTGAGTAAACAAACACCGACAACGTCATAAAGGAGTCACACACGGTGTGCACACTGTCACCTTCACACCGTGGGAAGTGAATCCGGAGTTCATATTAAAGTAACCTCTAGAGTGGCATAATAGATAAAGAGTAACATCTACTTATTCAACTAGATTACAAAGCTCATGATCATATAAACATCACACCATGGGAGAGAGATAAACCACATAGCTACCGGTAAAGCCCTCAGCCTCGGGGAGAACTACTCCCTCGTCATCATGGGAGGCAGCAACAGCGATGAAGATGGCGGTGGAGTCGATGGAGATGGCTCCGGGGTACTTCCCCGTCCCTGTAGGGTGCCGAAACAGAGAGTTCTGTCCCCCAAATTAGGGTATTTGGTGGTGGCGGAGCTACGGAACTCTTCTGGAGAAATCGTCGATATTTTTAGGGTTTTCGGGGCAGGAGCTTTATATAGGCGGAAGGGCGGCGCGAGGGGGTGCCCGAGTCGTTGTAGCGTACCTGCACTTAAAATATGGCGAGGTACCTCTGTATAGTGCAAACCCCTGGATCGTTTCATTTGCACACACAGTTTAAGATGTAGTATCACAACAAAGTATCATTATTACATCGAATGATCCAGACTTGGTAAAATATTCATTACAACTTGCATAGCATATAGCTAGCTTGCAAGAGTAAAGCAGCGGAAATAAATCTTCATGGAGTCCTCATCCTTTGCATGTGCCACAGGCGAAAACATGTTGGTTGCAGACTCGAAACCCAAACGTAACCTTACTCATCATCAGAAATTTCTGCAACAAATAAAATTTTGCAACAGAGTGGGTCAGAACCATTAAAAATGATTCTGGCAAGTGACACTATGTGGACACTTAATGGAATAACTCGAATAGCCTATATGCATATTTGGCTGGTGGAGTTTCACGGATATTTTGCATAAAGCCAATTTTGCCTAACACTTTGTAAAATATTTTCTTTAAAAGTTGGAGATGATATGGTATAAAACCATAGTCTCATCTACCCTTGTTCACCATCAAGTTTTACTTTCGAAATTGGAATGATGAAGCCTCCTTTGAATCCTTGATCAGCTGCTCAAATTGTCCGTAACCGGGGACACGGCTAAGTACTTAGTTTTTAACTCTGCAGAGGTTGTGCACTTTCACCATTAGACCCAACAAACCCAAACTATCCTCAAGCACTCAATTTGTGCTAAGGAAAAGGAGAGAGTTGAGACGAGACTTTTCAGAAGCATATTCCCCATCCCATACCGGCTTGACCCGTTCCCTCCTACATCCTCTACATCTGCTTGTCAAGCCGGGAGGAGTCCACGCAACTTAATCCATCTAGCCAGAGCCCATATGACTAATGGCTGCACGGTAAGCCACTTCACTTAGAGAAAACATTGGCCCCTTAATACCCTGGGTGGCAACCACAAGTGACCATCCCTTAGAGGTCACCCCTAAGAGATGACACTCAACCTTTCCATCATCTTTTCAATACCATGTCCACCCAGGTGATAAATTACTTAGTAGAATTTAGCTTTAAAGAAAACACATTTGCATAGCATCCAATAATCTACTAAGTTATCAAAGGGTTCTAGACACAACTAGTGTAAAGGTATGGTGGGTTTAGCACATAGCAATAATACTATCCAACACATGCATATAAGGAAATACACTAAGTAATGCATAAAAAAATACTTACGAAATTTCATGGGGGTGTGCCACTTGTCGTCTTCTGATTGGCCGGGGATGCTGACTGTGCTGCTGATGGGGCGTTGACGTGGCGCTGACGTGTTTAAGTGATTTGGTCTGGGCCGTTGGATCTGAGATCTACGGCTGAAAATCGCTCGTACCCCTTCGATCTAAATGATCTAATCTTGAGCGTCTAAACTAGATCGGACGGCCGGGAGAGAAGTGACCATACCGTGGCGTTGCTCGGTCGCCGGAGATGGAGGCGACGGCGGAGCTGCGTCTCGGCTGTGGATGTTCGCGACGCTCTGGTGCTCCTCTGGCCTCGGGGAGATGGCGACGGAACGCGGTGCACCATGGCGAAGAAGATGGGAGGGTCTGCGTGCTCGAGCCCGTCCTGTAACGCCGGTGACGCTCGGCCGAAGAAGCTCCAGATGGCGACGAGCTTCTGTCGAGCTTGAGTTCGACGTTTAGCTGTGAATAAAAAATCGAAGAAGGGGTCAGGGAGATGCGCACGGCTAAAATAGGAAGGGAGGGGGTGGGTAGGTGGCGTGGTATCGCCGGAGTTCACCGGAATTCGAAGAATACGGCGGCGGATTGTGGGCAGCCTGGGGGCGTATTGGCTATGGTTTTTGGGGGCTTTTGGAGCAGAGATTGAGGTGGTTTATATGGGGGTGAGGGTACGTGAGAATCGCGATCAAATCGCACGAATTTGGTTAGGATTTGGTTAGGGTTTCGGGAAGGAAACCGTGCTCGTCACGATGAAGATGATGACGTCGTCGCTTGCCTCATGTGTGGGGCCCACGTGGAAGTGAGAGAGAAGGAAAAGGGCCACGGTGGGCTGCGGCTGGACAGATGTGGCACCCCGATCCAGATGATCGAGTCACCCCATATACCAGTCCCAGAAACACTGGATATATGACAGCTTGGTAAACAAAGGCACAACCAAATATATTCATAAGGCTTCGAGTTTGCACAAATACAAGGTTACAACACGGGTGAGGCTCTAGCTCTTGCGCAATAGGCGCACACGACAGTATGTACATTATTTTTTTCTAACATCGAGCCTCTAGCGGAAGTCGTAGCAGAAGCGAAGATAGTAGCGTGGCGATAGCGGCCTTATTCCACAGGGTCCTACCTGGGACACGGGTTCCTAGTTCTCATAGAGCGGGTACTCGGCGACTGGTTCAGCAGGGTCTGGCCACATGAAAAGCCAGGTAAGTACTTGAAGTACTCGCAAGACATCAGCCCAAAAACAAGCAAGTTCTATCTATATGGCATGGCATGGTTCAGAAAGTAACATGGCATGAGGTCGGTTGCGAGGATGAGTCCAAGCTTAACGGTTGGACATAACTTACCTACTTATCTTAGTAGGGGTTTTTCTCGATATCAAGTGAGATCACGTTTCTCACTTGACAACTCATAATCACAACTAGGCATTCAAGCCTCTAGCCAACTCTGGCTTAAATCTCAACGATCCGAGTCCTTAGCCAACTCTGGCTTGACTCCCAAAATCTCCTGTGTTCGTTGGTCTCAACTTAATTATTTCTCCAAGTTCGACTGGACTGACTCATAGTGTGACTTGACCCAAACATCATCCCGTAACCTGGGGACAAGGCTGGAATCTAGATTTACACTCTCGAGAGGTTGCAACATTTATCCACACGCTGAGGTCTAGGCTTGTACCGCCGGTACCGAAGTACTAGAACCGATCATGGCGGCAGCACAAACCCACACTTCCACAACCGTTTACCCTACCCGGACACTCCCTGTATAGCCACCGACATAACTCTACGCCTTATGAAGAAGTGAATCCGGCACGTCCCCAACAGATGAGCGACGCCTAGCTCCGGAACCTTCACAAGACTAGCCCCGACCACAAAGGTAACCGACTAGACTTGCCAAAAGGGTGGCGTCAAAGGAGGCCTGATAAAATACTCAGTTATGGTCCGCCCACGTGAACGACGCATGGTTGTGCTGGGTGGTTGGTGAGTGGCACTAAGTGACTCAATCTAGTCGAGGGAGGTGATTGTCTTCTTAGTCATTTTGTTTGATTACAGACATCAACATTAACAAAGTAACACAAGGTACCTCATAACAATAACAGCACAGAATATATCACTTGCATGCATGGATAACAACATAACAATAATAATACCCGGTGACTGTGGCGGGAGACCCGGCCGGTGTCACTCGGGGGTTAGTGTTCACAGAATAATAGCATAATGTTTCAAACGGATGACGGTGGCGGGAGACCCGGTCGGTGTCACCGTAAAAGAATGAACCGAAAAGCACTCATAAAAATGAGAGAGCATCCATTCCACTCGAGGGTTACCCCGACGTGGTGTCAGCAATCTCGGCAATAAGAACCAAATGGAAAGTCAGCTCCCAAGCGTCGCAGTCCGGGTGGTCTATGCCAACCATATTTGATGGAGGGACAAGGCAACTAACTCTTTTGGCGAATGCCCCCAACTCCGAGGATCATAAGACGACATTCGTCCGCTCCTCACCTCGGCGAAGAAGAAAGAAGCAAACAAAGCCCCGCAAGTGCGAGACGCACAGTTGTAATAATTTCCCCATTCCTTTGACTGAGGCGGTATCACTGGCCATTGTCTAGGGAACGTGAGTGTTGCACGGATAAGCAATACAAGGAGTGCAATAATTAAAAATGCAATATGACATGTGAGGTGCAACAGATATTAATTCAGCAGTCAAAATATTTCCTAAGTTCGACCAAGTTTGAAATTGGGTTGGTGGCTTGCCTTCGGGTTCAGAGGTAACTCCTAATCCGTCGGAGAGGTTCGAATCTAAAAGAACAAGACAAAAATGCATCAAAAATCCCTCCTAGGGTATTTAAATAAATGCCAAAACAAATAATTCCAAATAATTCTTTTCTGGTTCTATTTGAAAGAGAAAATTCAAACTAAGCCAACAAAATTGGTTTCATATTTTTCTGACTATTTTTCAGAGAGATATTGCATTTTAAATTTGGGTTTAAATTCTGCCCTTTTTAATAGAAAAATAAAACAGGAAACGGTTCAGGGAAATGATTAAAATTCTGACCAGTGGGTCCCACTGGTCAGTGACTCATAACCGAAACGTTTTCTTCTCCCCCACGCGGGAAAACAGAAGGGGGTCCGGCGAAACTCCGGCGAACTCTCCGGTGAGGTTTCCCGGCGGCTAGGGGGCAGGGTAGGCGAGGGAGAGGGTGCTGGGCGGCTCGGGGAGGCGGTCCGCAGCTCGTCGGCGAACTTGCGCTTGCTGGAAGGTCGGGGGTGAGCAGAGCTTCGTTGACAGCGGCTCCGGCGTCCTGTCGATGATGGTGGCGGCGACTCCGGCCACCATTCACCCTGGCGAGCATGGCATCGCCATCGCCATGATTTAGGGAGGCTACTGGTAGGGTTAATCGACGAACGGTGCGCCTCTGGCAAAGAATTTGTCCACGGCCGTGACGGCTAGGGTAAGATCGTGGCCGGAGTTGCGGTGCTCGTCGAGCTTCGATTGGAGCAGGGGAGGGCAGTGGGGAGGCTGGGAGGTGGATGCGGTGCTCTGGAGGTCGAGGGAGGGGTTCTTATAGCGTTCCCGCACGGCGGCCTTCATCAATGCCATGGCGAGGTGTCAGCTCCGCGTGGAGGCGACGGTGGCGGTGCGTCGTGGGAGCGCTGGCACAGGAGGCGCACGAGGATAATCTCCGGCGACGGACCGGTCCGTGCGGTGGAGGAGGCACTGACAGGAGGGTCCCGGCGGCACAGGGCTTGGACGGTGCGTCGGCTAGCGCCTGGCGCGTCCGTGCGGCCGCCGTCCGGCGTTCTTCCGGCGACGCGTGGGTGTTGGAAGGTGAGGGGAGTGAAGGCGTGCACGCTGGGCACGGTTAGGAGGGTAGGGGAGCAGAACGGCAACGACCAGAAACGGGCGGCGCCGCCTGGCACGCCTCTGCCGGCGGTGATCGCCGTTCTGGGCATGCCAGAAACTGCAAGTGGACGTTTCTTTCAGCTCAGAGCTCCAATTGAGGTGAGGTTTTCACCACTGTGTGCCAAATTCAAAATCCAACAACTTCCCTGGCTAGGGTTTTTGCAAATTCAAAAGTTGGTGCGACTAGAATTGGTGAAAAACAGTACTGGCCAAAATGGGTTTTAATGGTTTTGGAGGGGTAGATGGTGTTGGATGGATCTTCCCTTTTGTCCTGAGGTAGGAGTGATCAAGGAGAGCTTATCCATGCCTTGGATTTATCCAGGGGAATTAGTTTGGTTAGGTTTAAAAATGTTTTGAGAAAATGGGCAGAACACAAAAAGAATTGTGGAGGGAAAAATTCCCAAGTCATGGCCCCATATTTTTTTATAAAAGTGACTCACATCAACTAGGGAAGGTTCCCTAATTTTTGCAGAATTTTTGGAGACATAAAAATAGGGGTTCCTTTGTAAGGTCAATAAAAAGGGTAATTTTTAAAAAGGAGAAAGAATTTCCCAATTAAATATTTATCCAGAGATAAAATCACAAATGCAAGTACCAAGTGGGAGGAAAATGGAAAGCACAAGATCCCACTTGATTTATCATGTTTGCAAAGGTTCAAGATTTAAAAGAATTTCCTAGAGGTTTAAACCCAAATGCACATGAAATAATGAAATAATGCATTTTGGGAAAAAATGCAAAAAGGCCAAAATTCGGGGTGTTACAGACCTTCCCCCCTTAAGATGAATCTCGTCCTCGAGATTCCGGTTGCTCGTTGAACAGATACGGATATTCTGCCTTCAGCAAATCTTCTCGTTCCCAGGTTGCTTCTTCCTCTGTGTGCTTGTCCCACCGAACCTTGTAGAACTTGGTGACCTTGCTGCGAGTGCGGCGTTCTGACTCATCCAAGATTCTGACGGGTGTTCCTCGTAAGTCAGTTCGCTGCTCAACTCCAGTTCCTTAAAGTCAGCCTGCTTGGTTGGGGGTGAGATGCACTTCCTTAGCTGGGATACGTGGAAGACGTCATGTACTCCAGCCAATTCCTCTGGCAGTTCCAGCTGGTAGGCTACTGATCCCTTCCTTGCCAAGATTTTGTAGGGTCCGATAAATCTTGGGGCTAGCTTTCCTTTCATGTGGAATCTTTTCAGGCCCTTGAGAGGTGTTACTCGAAGATAGACATAGTCGTTTTCCTCGAAGTGAATCTGACGATGTCGCCGGTCGTAATAGCTTTTCTGGCGGGATTGCGCTGCCTTGAGCCGGTCCCGAATCAGACGTACTTGCTTTTCTTCCCTCATCAAATCATCGGGCTTAAAGATCTTGCGGTCTCCAACCTCGGACCAATTTAGTGGGGTCCGGCATTTTCTCCCATACAGGGCTTCGAAGGGTGACATCTTCAGGCTGCCTTGGTAGCTGTTGTTGTATGAGAACTCTCCATAGGGTAAACTATCTTCCCATCCTGCTCCATAGGCGAGTACACACGAGCGAAGCATATCCTCCAGGTTTTGATTAACCCGCTCGGTTTGACCGTCGGTCTGCGGATGATAGGCTGTGCTGAAGGATAACTTTGTTCCCATGGCATGATGTAGGCTTGTCCAAAATTTGGAGGTAAATTGTGTACCTCTATCTGACACAATGGTCTTCGGGACTCCGTGGAGTTTGACAACCTTGTTCACATAGAGTTGTGCTAGTTGGTCCGAGCGGTAGGTGGTCTTGACGGGGATAAAGTGAGACACCTTCGTCAACCGGTCAACAATGACCCAGATGGAATCATTTCCCCGGCTGGATTTGGGAAATTCGACAATGAAATCCATGCTTATGTTGTCCCACTTCCACTCGGGTATACCTGGGCATGGGCAGCCCGGCCCGGATGGCCCGACGCGACCCGGCCCGAAAATGTCGGGCCGGGCCGGGCTTGCACATCGGGCCGGGCTCGGGCCTAGAAATCGGGCCCGATACATAGGTCGGGCCGGGCTCGGGCCTAGCAAAAATAGCAAATCAGGAAGGGTCGGGCCAGGCCTGTCGGGCTTTGTCAGGCTCGGGCCGGGCTCGGGCCCGATTTCTGTAGCCCGACTGTCGGGCCGGGCCGGGCTCGGGCCTGGACTTTTCTGCATCGGGCTTTTCAGGCCCGGCCCGAGCCCGGCCCGGCCCGAAAAATGCTCAGGTATACACTCGGGTACCTTAAGGGGTTGGAGATATCCGGCGGGTTTCTGATGCTCGGCCTTCACCAGGTTGCATACATTGCAGCATGCGACATAGTAAGCGATATCCTTCTTCATACCGGACCACCAGAAGGTTTGCTTCAAGTCTTGGTACATCTTGGTGCTTCCCGGGTGAATGGAATAGGCAGACTCGTGGGCTTCCCTGAGGATCTGCTGTATTAGTGTGGTCTTGTAGGGTACACAAAGGCGGGTACCGAAGCGGAGTACTCCTTGGCTATCCAGGGAAAATTCCTTGGCCTGACCCAGCGGTATCTTGGCCTTGATCTTGCTTAGGCCGGGGTCGTTGGCCTGCTCGGTTTTTATTTCTTCCTCCAGGTCTGGCTTTACTTCTAGGGTGCTTAGATAGGCCCTGTTTCCCACGCACAAGTTTAGCTTTGCGAACTCTTTCTCCAAGCTTGGCCGCATCTTAGGGGGCTTCCTGCTCAGAGCATCTGCTACCACGTTGGCCTTCCCGGGTGATAATGAATCCCAAGGTCGTAGTCCTTGATTACTTCCAGCCACCTCCTTTGCCTCAGATTGAGGTCAGGCTGGGTGAAGATATACTTCAAGCTTTTGTGGTCCGTGTAAATCTCGCATCTTCGACCAATAAGGTGGTGTCGCCAAGTCTTCAGGGCGAGTATGACGGCGGCTAATTCCAAGTCGTGGGTGGGATAGTTGAGCTCGTGGGTCTTGAGTTGCCTTGACACATATGCGATGACCTTTCCTTCTTGCATGAGTACGGCTCCTAGCCCATTTCTGCAGGCATCACAGTATACGGTGAAATCCTTGGCATCATCAGGCAACACCAGAATTGGGGCGGTGGTTAACCGGGTCTTTAACTCGTTGAAACTTTCCTCGCACTCATCTGTCCAGGCATACTTGCGATTCTTCTTCAATAGATCCGTCATGGGCTTGGCTATCTTGGAAAAGTTTTCGATGAATCTTCGGTAATACCCGGCCAATCCTAGGAAGCTTCGGATTTCTGATACGTTGGTGGGAACTTTCCAGTTTAGCACATCGGAGATCTTGTTGGGGTTTACAGCCACACCGGCTCCAGACAACACATGTCCTAGGAATTCCACTTCCTTTAACCAGAATTGGCATTTGCTGTACTTGGCATAAAGTTGTTGCTCACGCATTCTTCCAAGAACTATTCTGAGGTGTTCGGCGTGCTCCTCCTCATTTTTGGAGTAGATGAGGATGTCGTCGATAAACACCACGACAAACTTGTCGAGATACTCCATGAATACCTTGTTCATCATGCCCATGAAGTAGGCTGGAGCATTTGTTAGGCCGAAGGACATAACTGTGCACTCATACAATCCATATCTGGTGGTGAATGCGGTCTTGGGGATATCACTTTCTCGAATCTTCAGCTGGTAATAACCCGTACGGAGATCAATCTTGGAGAATACTCGGGCACCACGGAGTTGGTCGAATAAATCATTGATTCTCGGGAGTGGGTACTTGTTCTTGATGGTGACATCATTGAGAGCGCGATAGTCGATGCATAATCGGAGGGTACCATCGCTCTTCTTTGCAAACAAAACCGGTGATCCCCAAGGTGAAATGCTTGGGCGGATGAACTTTTTCTGAATCAATTCGTCAAGCTGTTTCTTCAGTTCCACTAGCTCGGGACTTGTCATACGGTAGTTTTCTTGAATATTGGGTTTGTCCCTGGTACAACTTCAATTGCAAATTCAATATCACGGTCAGGGGGCATTCCGGGTAATTCATCTGGAAAGACATCCGGGTATTCACTGACCACATACACTTCCCCTATCTCCGGGGCTTGAGCAAGAAACATCTTCGCATTTATCTGGTGAGGCTTATTTGGCACATAAGTGGTTCGTATGCCTTCCGGGTTGGTGAGAGTAACTGCCCTGGTTGCACAGTCGATCTGAGCTGCATGCTGAACTAACCAATCCATACCCAGGATGGCGTCGAGGCCGGGCACATTGAGGGTGCTAAGCTGAGCGGGAAATTTCACTTGATTGATGCTGATTGTCAGGTCTTGACACATGGTGTTTGTTTTCATCTCCGAGGCGGGGGTTTGTATCACCAAAAGATGGCCCAAAGGGGAAACGGAAAACGGTGTTTGGCAACAAAATCCTTCGAGATGAAAGAATGGGAAGCTCCAGAATCGAATAAAATCAGCGCGGGTTTAGTGTTGATAGTACACGTACCAAGCACTACGTCTGAAGCTTCATATGCTTCCTCTGCTGACATGTGGTGGACACGGGCAACTTGAGGTGGCTTGATCGCCCCAGCAGGGTGGTTGTTGCCGGAGTTGTTATTGTTGCCGTTGCCGTTACTGAGGGGGCAATCCTTGATGTAGTGTCCTGTCTTGCCGCACTTGAAGCAGGAGTTCTCCCTCTTACAATCATCCACGAGTGGGCGCTTGTGGTAGAATCCTTCCCGGGGGTATCCATCCTTCCTGGGTTGATTCCAAGTGTTCTGAGGTGTCGAGATCCGGTTGTTGGGTTGCCATGGGCGTGGCTTGGAGGTAGACCATCATGCTGGTTCTTGCGTGGCTCGAACTTCCGCTTGTGGGAGTCATAGATGGTGCGGTGCTCCTTTTCTGAGATTAGCGCAGTGTTGATCATGGCCTGAAAATCTGGAAACTGCAGAACACTGAGCTGAGTTTTTATGGCCTGATGCATTCCATGAAGGAACCTGTCTTTCTTCTTTTCCTCAGTGTTGATGTCCTCAGGTGCATAGCGAGCAAGGTTGTTGAACTTGGTCAGATATTCGCTGATGGACTTGCTGCCTTGAGTAAGTGCCAAAAATTCCTGCTGTTTCATCTTTATGAGGCTTGAGGGAATGTGGGCCCTGCGGAATGCTTCCTGAAATTCTGCCCAAGTGACAGGGGGTCCATCGCCTCTGGCGTCCTTTTGGTTGTCCCACCAAACGCTGGCAGGGCCCTCAAGGTAGTGGGTAGCGAAGGGCACTGGTCTTGCTCGTCTACGCGAGCGAGCTCCAGTTTCTTTCCCATAGCGGGAGCCAATCATCAGCCTCAAGTGGGTCATCAGCATATGCGAACTTGGGCGGTTGTGTGCGCTGGAAGTCTTGCAGCTTTGAGCGGCCTGGGGGTGGAACATTACGGGCTTGCATGTACGTGCCAAACTCTCTCATGATCTGTGTCAGATGCTGGTTGTGGCGTTCATCCATCATCATCATAAACTGACTTGGGCTTGGTTCCTGATTTGGTGGAGGAGGAGGTGGTTGCGGAGGCTCGGGATCCTCGCCAGCTTGTCGTGCGGAACGACGAACCGGGGTTCCTTGGCTGCTACTCGCACCATTATTGGGCCTCATCCTGGACTGTTGCATGTAATGGCGCGTATCATGAGCATCCATATGGGGAAGGTGTAACATCCACGGAAAAACCAAATGGAAACACAGTTTGCAAAAGAAACACAAGCATGATGTTATACAATGGATGATGGGGTTACAAGATTCAAGCACTCGCTATTTTACAACAGATGCAAGGTAAAGATACAAGCTACTCGTACAGGATACATGGTACAAGATACAAGACGCAAAGCACTCGGTACCAGATGCAGGATACAACTCTACCACTACATTATTCAAGCACGCGATACATCGGAAAGTATAGTACACTAAGCGATGTCGTCTCCGAGCGTCTAGAACTCCATCTCGAGGGGTGTCGCTGGCGTGGCGGTGTCGAGGGGCTCCTCCGCGGGGCTGTAGTCGGGTGAAGCGCGGTCGTCGCGGGAGTCTCCGGAGTAACTCTGTGGCTCGGCCGCCTGGACGCGACGACGCTGAGACCGAACGGGAGTGAAGCGTGCGTAGTAGTGAGCGCGCTGCTACGAGTGCGGGAAGGTGGCGTCGGAGCGGTAGACGAGGAGTAGCGGGCAAGCCCCCTCCTGATCTGCTCGAGGGAACTGAGCCTAAAGGTGGGGAGACGAGGTGGGCGACTAGAAGTGCCGGAACCAGAAGCTCGCGTCATCTCGGCCAAGGCTACGTTGGCGCGAAGGGAGGCAAACTGGAGAAGGGTGGTGTGGAGGTACTGGTGGAGATAGGTGGTGTACTGAATAAGGGCGGAGAGAGGTGAGCTAGGGTCACCTGGGTTGGGGAAAAGGGTGTCCCCGTTGTCTAAAGCCAACCTCGGGAAGTAGGCGTAACGGGTGCACTGCTTCATGACGGGGTCGACGGTGCGAAGGAACAGGATGGCATCTCCTGCAGCCTCCTGTATGGCTCGAGACGCCTGTGTACAGACACCGGAAGTGAGGCCGTGCTCGATCCCTGCGGACACGGGCTGCGGACGCAGGCGGACGGTGGCGGTGAACTCCGAGGTGACCTGTCGAGACGGTTGTGGTACACGTGGTAAGTCGGGGGAGGTGCGCCTGGGTAGAGGTGGTCCCAGATCTCCCGAAGAAACTGCGGAAAACCGGGAACGTGCACGGCGGTAGTCTCGGCGAGCAACTCTGCCATCTGTGACAGAGACAGAATTCAAATAAAGTGAGCGTTAAGTTTTAAAGCACAAACAGACAGAGAAACATTGGAAAAAGTTGTCAACACAACAAGTTCTATTCTACGTCGTCCAAGAACTAGGGTATCCTACAGGCAGTTAGGCTCTGATACCAAGCTCTGTGGCACCCCGATCCAGATGATCGAGTCACCCCATATACCAGTCCCAGAAACACTGGATATATGACAGCTTGATAAACAAAGGCAAAACCAAATATATTCATAAGGCTTCGAGTTTGCACAAATACAAGGTTACAACACGGGTGAGGCTCCAGCTCTTGCGCAACAGGCGCACACAACAGTATGTACATTATTTTTCTAACATCGAGCCTCTAGCGGAAGTCGTAGCGGAAGCGAAGATAGTAGCGTGGCGATAGCGGCCTTATTCCACAGGGTCCTGCCTGGGACACGGGTTCCTAGTTCTCATAGAGCGGGTACTCGGCGACTGGTTCAGCAGGGTCTGGCCACATGAAAAGCCAGGTAAGTACTTGAAGTACTCGCAAGACATCAGCCCAAAAACAAGCAAGGTCTATCTATATGGCATGGCATGGTTCAGAAAGTAACATGGCATGAGGTCGGTTGCGAGGATGAGTCCAAGCTTAACGGTTGGACATAACTTACCTACTTACCTTAGTAGGGGTGTTTTCTCGATATCAAGTGAGATCACGTTTCTCACTTGACAACTCATAATCACAACTAGGCATTCAAGCCTCTAGCCAACTCTGGCTTAATTCACAACTATCCGAGTCCTTAGCCAACTCTGGCTTGACTCCCAAAATCTCCTGTGTTCGTTGGTCTCAACTTAATTATTTCTCCAAGTTCGACTGGACTGACTCATAGTGTGACTTGACCCAAACATCGTCCCGTAACCTGGGGACAAGGCTAGAATCTAGATTTACACTCTCGAGAGGTTGCAACATTTATCCACACGCTGAGTCTAGGCTTGTACCGCCGGTACCGAAGTACTAGAACCGATCATGGCGGCAGCACAAACCCACACTTCCACAACCGTTTATCCTACCCGGACACTCCCTGTATAGCCACCGACATAACTCTACGCCTTATGAAGAAGTGAATCCGGCACGTCCCCAACAGATGAGCGACGCCTAGCTCCGGAACCTTCACAAGACTAGCCCCGACCACAAAGGTAACCGACTAGACTTGCCAAAAGGGTGGCCTGATAAAATACTCAGTTATGGTCCGCCCATGTGAACGACGCATGGTTGTGCTGGGTGTTTGGTGAGTGGCACTAAGTGACTCAATCTAGTCGAGGGAGGTGATTATCTTCTTAGTCATTTTGTTTGATTACAGACATCAACATTAACAAAGTAACACAAGGTAACCTCATAACAATAACAGCACAGAATATATCACTTGCATGCATAGATAACAACATAACAATAATAATAATACCCGGGTGACTGTGGCGGGAGACCCGGCCGGTGTCACTCGGGGGTTAGTGTTCACAGAATAATAGCATAATGTTTCAAACGGATGACGGTGGCGGGAGACCCGGCCGGTGTCACCGTAAAAGAATGAACCGAAAAGCACTCATAAAAATGAGAGAGCATCCATTCCACTCGAGGGTTACCCCGACGTGGTGTCAGCAATCTCGGCAATAAGAACCAAATGGAAAGTCAGCTCCCAAGCGTCGCAGTCCGGGTGGTCTATGCCAACCATATTTGACGGAGGGACAAGGCAAATAACTCTTTTGGCGAATGCCCCCAACTCCGAGGATCATAAGACGACATTCGTCCGCTCCTCACCTCGGCGAAGAAGAAAGAAGCAAACAAAGCCCCGCAAGCGCGAGACGCACAGTTGTAATAATTCCCCCATTCCTTTGACTGAGGCGGTATCACCGGCCATTGTCTAGGGAACGTGAGTGTTGCACGGATAAGCAATACAAGGAGTGCAATAATTAAAATGCAATATGACATGTGAGGTGCAACAGATATTAATTCAGCAGTCAAAATATTTCCTAAGTTCGACCAAGTTTGAAATTGGGTTGGTGGCTTGCCTTCGGGTTCAGAGGTAACTCCTAATCCGTCGGAGAGGTTCGAATCTAAAAGAACAAGACAAAAATGCATCAAAAATCCCTCCTAGGGTATTTAAATAAATGCCAAAACAAATAATTCCAAATAATTCTTTTCTGGTTCCATTTGAAAGAGAAAATTCAAACTAAGCCAACAAAATTGGTTTCATATTTTTCTGACTATTTTTCAGAGAGATATTGCATTTTAAATCTGGGTTTAAATTCTGCCCTTTTTAATAGAAAAATAAAACAGGAAACGGTTCAGGGAAATGATTAAAAATCTGACCAGTGGTCCCACTGGTCAGTGACTCATAACCGAAACGTTTTCTTCTCCCCCGCGGGAAAACAGAAGGGGGTCCGGCGAAACTCCGGTGAACTCACCGGTGAGGTTTCCCGGCGGCTAGGGGGCAGGGGAGGCGAGGGAGAGGGTGTTGGGCGGCTCGGGAGGCGGTCTGCAGCTCGTCGGCGAACTTGCGCTTGCTGGGAAGGTCAGGGGTGAGCAGAGCTTCGTCGACAGCGGCTCCGGCGTCCTGTCGATGATGGTTGCGGCGACTCTGGCCACCATTCACCCTGGCGAGCACGGCATCGCCATCGCCATGATTTAGGGAGGCTACTGGTAGGGTTAATCGACGAACGGTGCCCCTCTGGCGAAGAATTTGTCCACGGCCGTGACGGCTAGGGCAAGATCGTCGCCGGAGTTGCGGTGCTCGTCGAGCTTCGATTGGAGCAGGGGAGGGCAGTGGGGAGGCTGGGAGGTGGATGCGGTGCTCTGGAGGTCGAGGGAGGGGTTCTTATAGCGTTCCCACACGGCGGCCTTCATCAATGCCGTGGCGAGGTGTCAGCTCCGCGTGGAGGCGACGGTGGCGGTGCGTAGCGGGAGCGCTGGCACAGGAGGCGCACGAGGATAATCTCCGACGACGGACCGGTCCTTGCGGCGGAGGAGGCACTGACAGGAGGGTCCCGGCGGCACAGGGCTTGGACGGTGCGTCGGCTAGCGCCTGGCGCGTCCGCGCGGTCGCTGTCCGGCGTTCTTCCGGCGACGCGTGGGTGTTGGAAGGTGAGGGGAGTGAAGGCGTGCACGCTGGGCATGGTTAGGAGGGTAGGGGAGCAGAACGGCGACGACCAGAAACGGGCGGCGCCGCCTGGTACGCCTCTGCCGGCGGTGATCGCCGTTCTGGGCATGCCAGAAACTGCAAGTGGACGTTTCTCTCAGCTCAGAGCTCCAATTGAGGTGAGGTTTTCACCACTGTGTTCCAAATTCAAAATCCAACAACTTCCCTGACTAGGGTTTTTGCAAATTCAAAAGTTGGTGCGACTAGAATTGGTGAAAAACAGTACTGGCCAAAATGGGTTTTAATGGTTTTGGAGGGGTAGATGGTGTTGGATGGATCTTCCCTTTTTTCCTGAGGTAGGAGTGATCAAGGAGAGCTTATCCATGCCTTGGATTCATCCAGGGGAATTAGTTTGGTTAGGTTTAAAAATGTTTTGAGAAAATGGGCAGAACACAAAAAGAATTGTGGAGGGAAAAACTCCCAAGTCATGGCCCCATATTTTTTTATAAAAGTGACCCACATCAACTAGGGAAGGTTCCCTAATTTTTGCAGAATTTTTGGAGACACAAAAATAGGGGTTCCTTTGTAAGGTCAATAAAAAGGGTAATTTTTAAAAAGGAGAAAGAATTTCCCAATTAAATATTTATCCAGAGATAAAATCACAAATGCAAGTACCAAGTGGGAGGAAAATGGAAAGCACAAGATCCCACTTGATTTATCATGTTTGCAAAGGTTCAAGATTTAAAAGAATTTCCTGGAGGTTTAAACCCAAATGCACATGAAATAACGAAATAATGCATTTTGGAAAAAAATGCAAAAAGGCCAAAATTCGGGGTGTTACAACAGAATGCTGCTGCGCGCGCGAGAGATAGAGGGAGGAGGAGAGATGGGCTCGGCCCAGTAGCTAGGGTTTCGCATTTTTTCCTGATTCTTTTCTTTTCTGAAAATCTTTCAATTATTCATAACTTTTAAATTTTGAATCCTTTTGGATTCAAACCAATTGCTATAGTTTTGTAAAAGCCAACTCTTTAATTTGAAAACCTCAAATAATATTTTTCAAAACATTTTGTAAACAAATTTTTTGAAATGTGTTTAAATGAATTTTGGACACATGAATGTCATTTGAAAACTATAGGGTTTTATAAATTCCTTTTAAACTTATATTTTAAACCAAAGCAAAATATGAGTAATAAGATTATATATCACTCAAAAGATAACTTGCATAAAACTCATTTTGTTTAAAAAGGGTTTGATGATTCAAAATGAATTCAAACTCATTTTAAAAACCAAATAAATATTTTCTTTCACAGGCAATACTATAAACTTGAAAATATAGAATAGGTAAGTAATAGAATAATTCCCATACAAACAAACAATTCACAACCAAACACACTTTTTCAAATAGAAATCATTTTGATTTCCGAACTAAGTTTTTAATAAACAATATGACACTTGACGTCAAAATTAAAATAGGTTTTAAAACAATCAAATGTGGCTTAAATAAAACTTGGATACCACAAGATATACATTTGCAAAAATATATATTTCAACAGATACAAACAATCACAAGCAAACATTAAAAGAACAATACATAAAAGTCAAAAGGAAATTGGAGCATAATTGCTCTACTAATATATTTTCTTAAATATGTTTTCAAGTGGAAATTTATTTCCCACTTTTGAAATAACCAAATGCAAACAATGCTATATGATGATGAATGTATGCATGAATTTTCTTTTCAAAGCAAAATACATAATAGTTTTCGAAAGTTTTAAATTTTTCTGATTTTTTTCAATTTTTTGAAAAACTTGGGATGTTACATACTACCACCCTTAAAAGGAATCTCGTCCCGAGATTCGGGAAGGCTAGCAAAAGGTTGTGACTGGGATATCAGGGTGGCTACCACCCTTAAAAGGATTCTGTGTTGGCAGTCAACTTCAAGATGCAAACTTGATTGATAACGTACCATTCTCCAAGCTAGGTTCCTCATCCACTCCTTCCACATGGATATGGTTCGCATGTACTCTCTTGAATGGGTTGGGCTTGGCAGCTCCTTCTTCCTTCCATTCAGGGCAATCACTTATATAATGTCCCATTTTTTTGCACTTGTAGCAAATCACTTGGCTGATGTCTTTCTTGTGGGGGTTGTTCTGGGGTTTCTTGTCTGGCCACTCAGTAGAGTAATGTCCTTTCTTCTTGCAGGTGTTGCAAGTGATATGGCTGATGTTTTTCTTGTGATCTCCTTTGCTTCCCTTGAATTTACCCTTGGGCTCATGTTGTTTGAGGTGACTCCCTTTATTATGGTGATTCCCCAGTTTATGACTATGGTTCACCTCAGGAGTATGGTGTCTCTTGAATGAAGGCTCAGAATGGTGTTTGTTGATACCCAGCTTTCCCTTCATATTTCCAGTCTTCCTGATATTATCCTCCAGTATGAGTGCTTGGTCCAATAAGGCCTGATACTCCCAGGCGTGTGTAATTGTGAAAGGGACTTTCATCTCATCGCATAGTCTCTTGAGAAACATTTCCTCCCTCTCTTCCTCGATATTTATGCCTTCAGGGGCATAACGAGACAGTGCATAGAAATCATCTCTATACTCCTTGAGCGTCCCGTCCCCTTGCCTTAGGTTTAGGAACTCTTCTTGCTTCATGTTCCACATGTCAGGGGAACTGTAAACACTACAAAACCCTTCCTTGAACTCTTTCCAGGATAAAGTATCACATGTGCGAGTGCTATGATAAGTTCCCCACCATTTAGCAGCAAGTCCTTCCAAGAAATAAGATGCAAAACTCACTTTCTCTGTGTCGGTGCACTCACATAGTATCAGATCCTTTTCTATTGATCGTAGCCAGTCGGTTGCCGCAATTGGATCATTTGTAGGGTGGAACGTATTGGGTTCAAGACTTCAAAATTTGACAAGTCTATCCGTCTGGGTAAGGGGTGGTGGTGGTTCACTTTGATTTGCTTTTATCTGAGTCATCATGGTCATCAGCTAGGTTTGTGTGGCCATCATCTTCTGCAACATTGCTTCAACATTGTTGTTGTTGGCGTTGTTGTTGTCTTCAGGTGCACTCGGGGAAGACATCTGTGGTTTCTGGAATAGATAAGTAAAAGATGGAAAGATCTAAGGGAAAAATATCTACCCATACAAGCATTCGCAGATCACAACACAACCATGCTCAACGCAAACTTTAAAACTTTCAACTTTTCTCTTCTTAAAACAAAGGTAACAATGGATATTTGGAAAAATACAAGCCTAAGTATTGCCATACCACAATTTTGATTGGTCAATACTGCAAAGCTAACGTCGTCAGACGAAATTCTAGGGTTGGTGGGTTACTACTCCTTCTGGTTCCTATTGGAAAACTCTGTGGAGGCCTTAGTCTTAGGGCGCTTCATCCTTGAGTTCTCCTCTTCGGACGACTCCCTTGCGAGTTGGGCACATTGCTCCCGAAGGGCTGCTATCGTTGCTTCCTGTCTATCGACCTTGTTTAGAAGCTTCAAATTTTCAGCTTCAAGTCTTTGAATGGTCGTCTCACGCTTCTGCTTCTGAAGTTCTTCGGAGACTATTATTTCTATAGTGGTCTCGATCTCCTTCCTCTGCTCCTCAATCAAATCTTTGGCCTCGTCCGTCATCTTCATCTCAGCATGGAGTGCAGTGGCGGCCCTATGTGCTGCTAACTCCAAATCTTCCATTTGTAGACCTGTCTAGTCTAGCTTCTCACGTTCCTTTCCACTCCAGTGGGGTATTCCATTAGTGCTACGCCTCCCGAAGCGACGATAGGGAGAATTTTGTGGCAGCATCTCGTAGAATTCCTCACAGATACATGATAGTGCCTCATGTTTTGCTAGCAGGAGGCCAGTCTCCCAGGTGGTGTACACCCTCCTGTAGACAATCGCCTCGGTGGAAATCCTGGTAGTACCAGGTAGGATCTCTGTCTCAATCTCCCAACGTTGCTTATTGGAGGGTATCGTCCTTATTTTGAAGATTGGGGGAACCAAATCTAGCACTCTGCAGACATCATTCAGTTGGATACCAAAAGGACAGGTCACGCTGTCTCTCGAAACCTGCGTGAAGGTGAAGGGGACCATCTATACAAAATTTGAGGAAACAAGATTATATCAAGAGTTACTAGAATAAGTTCAAAAGAAAAGGGAGGAAACAAGATTAAACTTTTATAGTAGAATAAATTAGCTTTTAATTCCTATGGCCAGCCTATTTCTATCCAGACTTAGGGTTTCGAACCTACAGGCAACACAGTGCTCTGATACCATCTGTAGCATACCTGCACTTAAAATATGGCGAGGTACCTGTGTATAGTGCAAACCCCTGGATCATTTCATTTGCACACACAGTTTAAGATGTAGTATCACAACAAAGTATCATTATTACTTCGAATGATCCAGACTTGGTAAAATATTCATTACAACTTGCATAGCATATAGCTAGCTTGAAAGAGTAAAGCAGTGGAAATAAATCTTCATGGAGTCCTCATCCTTTGCATGTGCCACAGGCGAAAACATGTTGGTTGCAGACTCGAAACCCAAACGTAACCTTACTCATCGTCAGAAATTTCGGCAACAAATAAAATTTTGCAACAGAGTGGGTCAGAACCATTAAAAATGATTCCGGCAAGTGACACTATGTGGACACTTAATGGAATAACTCTAATAGCCTATATGCATATTTGGCTGGTGGAGTTTCAAGGATATTTTGCATAAAAGCCAATTTTGCCTAACACTTTATAAAACATTTTCTTTAAAAGTTGGAGACGATATGGTATAAAACCATAGTCTCATCTACCCTTGTTCACCATCAAGTTTTACTTTCGAAATTGGAATGATGAAGCCTCCGTTGAATCCTTGATCAGCTGCTCAAATTGTCCGTAACCGGGGACACGGCTAAGTACTTAGTTTTTAACTCTGCAGAGGTTGTGCACTTTCACCATTAGACCCAACAAACCCAAACTATCCTCAAGCACTCAATTTGTGCTAAGGAAAAGGAGAGAGTTGAGAAGAGACTTTTCAGAAGCATATTCCCCATCCCATACCGGCTTGACCCGTTCCCTCCTACATCCTCTACATCTGCTTGTCAAGCCGGGAGGAGTCCACGCAACTTAATCCATCTAGCCAGAGCCCATATGACTAATGGCTGCACGGTAAGCAACTTCACTTAGAGAAAACATTGTGTCACATCCCAAATTTGGACACTAAGAAAAACTTAGTTTTTACAAGACCAAAATTCAGAACCAACAAAAACTTTTTGAAATATTTTACTGATGATTGTGTTTTCCATCCCATTGCTATGTTGAACCTAGTGTGACTTGTTGTTTAAATTGTTTTGACTAGTAAATATAAGACCCAACCAATTAAAAAAAATATTTAACTTTGGTGATCATGTCATGACAAGAAAAATATTCCATGTATCTTTTCCATTCTTATTTTGGCCAACGCCATTTCAATGATACTTGGTTTAGCAACACCCCAAAACTAATACCCATTATTTGAGAAAGTAAAAGTATTTCCAGAACTATGTGTTCCCAAAAATGTGGAGATCTATATGTTATCTCCTATCTATATTTCAACCTTGATATTTTGCATGTGTATGCAACTCCCATTTTACACACTCTTATTCCCACTCCATTTTAAAATAACACTAGTGGGAAATATATTACCCCACCCATTTCTCTTTATCAAATCTTTTGAAAACTATTAAGTTATGAGTTGAGATATTCTTTAAAACATCATCTTGTCATAATTGAGTGTGATCATCTCTATAAGATAGTATTGTTGACTGTGGAAATGGTGGTGTGATTTATTCTGGTGGTTTGAATTGTGTGGTCTTGATTGTGTTGTTGATCTTTTGTGTATGCCACTGTTGATCTTGTTGTGTTTGTTGCTTGTGAGGGTAATTCCTCAGTTGTGCTTAATACTAGAAAAAGACGCACTTGACAACAAATTTGGTATGTGACTTGAATAAAAACAAACCCTCTAGAAGTATTCACACCTAATTGAAATCCTAAATTAAGGGAAATGATCTTATTTAATTTCCCTCTATCTCTATTCCTCTATTTTATGAAAACAATTATATTTCCTTATTCTAGGAATGAGATGAAATAATAATCATTTCAACCCCATCTCACTCCCTCCTCAAGTAAACATACTTTTCAATTTTAGACAAAACTCTCAAAGTATTTAAGAAAAGGAAATTAAGATCATGATAAATAAATGGTCTTAATAAATTATTTTCCCCTACTTAACTCTCTATTTTCTTCAAGCAAATATTTTCTCTATGAAAATATAAAGTATTTGAAGTTGCCATATTTGTCAAAGAAAGTTCCAAAAGTTCAAAACAATATTTTATCACTTGCTTGAAAATATTAAAAGAGTATCAAATATTATTTACCAAAAACAACATATTTAAATCCTATGAACAAAAGTTGTTCAAAACATTTTATTTTTAAAACACCAATTTTTGTGGGGGCTCTACATTATAAAGGGAGCCTACCCAAATTATTTCAGAATTTTTGAAATATTTTAAGTGCCCCAATTAAATACCTAAAGAGCTTCTGGTTTTAAAATAAAATAGAAAAAAGGACTTAAGTGAAAATAGAAAAATTAGCCAGGGGGTTTTCTGCGAAACCCTCTTCTTCTCCCTGTAGCTCCAGTAGAGCTATGGCGCTAGGTCGCCGTGTCGCCCGCCCGTCGCCGCGCTCCACCAGGCCCCCCCCTCTCCTGCTGCTCGATGAGGAGATAAGAAGGCCACCGAGGCGCTCCTCTGCTCTCCCTGCCCGGATATTTTCCCTCTCCTCTCTTTTCTCTCCACCATGGCCGAAGCCGAGCTCGAGAGCGCCGCCACATCGCCATCGTCTGAGACCTCCCGGAGCAAATCGAAGCGCACAGCCATCACCGCCTCATCGTCCTCTGCACCCTGGTCCAAGGAATCGCCGCGGGGAGCCGCGAATCGAGCAGCCCGTCTGCGTCTTCCTCCTCTCCGGCAGCCGCGCTTCGAGCAAGCTCGGCGCCGTTCCCGTCCACCTCAGCACCAGCGGTCGTTAGCCACGCGTCAAGGGTGAGAAGGCGCACCTCCTGGACATCTCCGTCCTCTCTATCCCCCTCGGGTTCATCGCGACGTAGTCGTTCCCGCCGTAGCCGTAGCACGCCGCCGTCGTAGCTCGTCGCCGGAGCTTTTCCCGGCGACCTTTTGGCCCGTAATACCGCCACGAGGTGTCCCACCCTCGTGCGCGTCGAACACGAGCATCCGCTTGTTCCCTAGCGCCGTAGATCGTCGCACCCGTGCGCCTCGCCGCCGGCGATCACCGCGGCCACGCGCGACGTCGCCGTGCACCGTACTCACCTCAAAGGACCACGCGCCCGTATACTAGCACGAACACCGCACTGACCTACTGGCTAGCAGAGCGCAGCACCCACGCGCGCGTCGCGAGTTTGACCCCGCTCGGACGCAAAGGCGCACCCTTTTTCATTCTTTTCCACACACTGACAGCTGGGCCCCACCGGTCAGCGACCGTGGTGGCCAGCGCAGTCACACCCGAGCCCAGTCAGCGCCAGCATGGCCGAAGGCCCCACTGGCCAGTGACCGTGTGTAGGCGTTGCCTCGGTGCAAAACGTTCCGTTGTCATTTCTAGAAAATAATATAAACAGCCAGATTTGAATTTAAACTTGTAAAATCCTTATCTTTTTAAATACTTGTCCAAAAATTACAAATAAGATACCAAAATGTTCAGAAGAATAAAACCTGTCTTTTGGTGTGATTCACCTATCCAAATAAATTAGTTTATTTAATGTTTTATTAAAATAAAGAAAATGGCAGAATATAAAACAAATTGGGAAAATTCATATCTTTAAAAATAATGATCCAAAAATTAAGTTTGACCTCTTAAAATGTTCAGCAAATGATATCCTTCATATTCCACCTTGTTTCCAAACATGGATAAATATTTTGTAATGTTGTTTAAAATAAACTAACAAAAGGGCATAATTAAAAAGGATTTTATAAATTAATCTGTAATGATTTTTGGAGCAAATCTAATTTTGCTAGGTTCCTAGTGTTTCACTTTATCATATCCTCACCTGGTGTAATATTTTGATACACAGAAAATATATGGTAACTTAACTTTTGTCTGGAGTATTTCCCGTTCAACGGGAGGTGCTTGTTGTTAACCTTCGCCTCCGATAGTTTTGTGATCGATGTACCTAACTTGCGAATAGGTGATGGACTACTGACCAATATAATGCCCTCGTAAGTGTAGATCCTAGTTGTTGCTCGAACGATTAGATTGACGCTTACGGTTTGTTACTTGTTTGTATACCCCTTGTGGTTTGGTTTGCTTAGTGATTGTTGTGTTATCCTCCTGTTTGCGACGCTAGATATAAACGCTACCGGAATGGTCCTTGGAACGGAGTTATTGAGGAAGGAGAATTCGTTGAATCTGAAGATCAAGACCAAGTTCACTTTGCCGAGCAAGGCAAGCTATCCTCTGAGCTTGCATTTATATACATCTATTTTGGTTCACATGTTTTACTTATAAAGAGCAAAAGTTATTTATGTGGTGTTTGCCACAAAAGCTATGATTTTGAAAACCCTTTTCCAAATTATAAGTATATTATTTTGACACCCTATCTGGAGATATTAGATGGAAATTCTTTTTCAAACTATAGGATGGGAAAAATATTGGTTACTCAAAACTCCTTTGGAAATACTTGTGTGGTTGTGGAATACCGAGATGTCGGTGGGGAAATGGAGAAGTGGTGAATGGTGATGTTTATGAAAAATGCACATTGTGTCCTTGTACTTACAGAACAACCAATACCTGTGCGACCACATTTACCCACCTATGGGAAAAGGGCGTAGTCATATAATTTGCTCATATTAGTATGGGACTCCTCAACAACGAGGATGACCTCGTTCCATGAGGGGATGGTCATGGCGACCTACCCCCTGACCTGGGTCCTGGCATCTGAGGATGGGGGATTGAAGGGTTCGCTCGCCGGGCAGAACTACGAGTCCTCACACTTAGGTTTCCCGACGGGGAATCTGGACTGGGTGTTGATGGAAAGGATGATAATTTCGTAGCGGTAGGATCCTATACTAGCATGAGCAAAGGACAGGCTATGGTTGGTGACTCAACTTCGCATACACCTTGTATGGCGGGACGTGGCTGACACGATGGGTTACCGGATGGGTGTGGGAAAAGCGTGCTACCTCTGCAGAGGGTTAAAACTATTCGAAAAGCCGAGTCCTCGGATATGGACAGTTGGAAAGAACTGCTTTGACCATGTGCAAGTTTTGGAAATGTTTAAGAATTAAAAAGGAAAATGGAAATGTTGTATTTGTGCAACTATACCGACGAGTCGGTATGAGGTTGCTGGAAAGGAGGAGGACCCTGAGGGGCTATGATCGAGAAGTGCAAAGTTTTGTGTCCTGAAAGTGGAAAATGTTTTATGCAACTATACCAAGGGGTTGGTAGAAGGTTGTTGGAAAACTGATTTGACCAGGAATGGTTCTGGTCGGAAAAGGAGGAGTTTTGGAGAAATAAACAAATGGGGATTTTCCGGAGAAAATGTTTAAAAAGAGACTTCTTACCTTCTTCAACAGAGATGTATTTTCGGGAAAAGTTTTAAAAGAGAATTCTTACAAAATAAATTTATGGGAAAAAGTTCTAAAAGCCTTCTTACCTCTTTATCAAAGATTTAGAGATGGTTTAAAATAAATAAAAGTTTGACCATTAAAAGGGGTGCCATTGCATGCTCATGTCGGGGGTAGTTTGCGAGTACATAAATGTACTCATGGCTGTGTCCCTGGATATTCCTATGTCCAGAGTTCAAGAAGAAGTAGGCTGAAGACCGAGAGATCTATGACGTCAATGCAAACTAGGGTGCTTCCCAGTCAGCTGCCTGTGGGGTTATGGCTAATGACTTGGGCTTCACGCTGTTTGATGATTTCCGCTGCAAGTACCTGTTGAAGTTATTACTTCAATCAAGTAAGTAATTTTATTCGGTATTTATGGATGTTCTTGTGATGCCAATTCGAGTTATGTGCAGCAACAGACTGACCATGGGATTGTTGCAGGAAACATAACGAGTATCTCGGATAGTTAATCCGGGGTCCTCACAGACTTGGTATTAGAGCCATCCTGACTGTAATAGACCTTAGTTAGCATGGACGTTAGTTAGTAAAGAAATATTTGATTAAAAATCTATTAATACCAAAAATATATTTTTCCAAGGAAGTCCAAAAATAACTTCCACTCTTCATATCTTCTCAAATATTTCTGAGTCTCATCCCTCTATTTTAAGATTTTCCAAGGATTTCTCTACTCTCTCTTAACCGTTCAAAATACTTGACGATGAACCCAAGTGAGACCTGATTAGCTAGCACCTACAAGAAAAAGCTTCCATCTCAAAAATTCAACATTCAGCATCAAGGTGATTGATCTGCAAATACCAAGATCGTCAGTATCAATAAAGCAAGAAACCTCGAAGACCTCAACTCAATATCGACAATTCCACTCAGTTACTACCTCGGCAATCCCAAGTATTCCAGCTGAAGACTAAGGCTATAAAAGGAAGACTTCAACAGCCCTGTTTCACCAAGGCTCATACGAGAGAATTATTTTGGAAAGAAAAATATTACTACCTAAAATTACTTGTATCTAAGGAAGCCTAAGTGTAGCTTCCACTCTTTTCACCTTCTCGAATTATTCTAAACCTTATCTCTTGTCTAAAGGTTTATCAAAAGTTTCCATCTGTTGTCTTACCTCCATTCAAACTTACATACTTGACGACACCCCAAACCAGACCTGGGTACTTAGCAACCCGAAGACTTCAACAGCAAGGCGATTTATATGCGAAGACCGATGATCCGTGCAATCTTCCGAAATCGCAGTAATTTCACCGCCAAAGTTTCCTACTTGGACAAGGTGAAGAAAATCCTCGAGATACAAAGACCCATAGGATCAATAGGATAAGCTCGTTTTATTTGAGCAAAACCCATCTTCCACGGTATTAAACGCTTGTTGGTGCTAAAAGTGCCTTGATTGATCTTGCTTGTGTGTGGCATTCATGTGTGTTGTTTTCCCTTGTGTGTTTCACAAAACCCGCCTTGTCGGGAACCCAAAGTAACCGCATTTTTATCTGTTGTTTTAAAATTTTGACTGTCTGCAAAAACCTTTTTGCCTTGTTGGCCATAGAGGTACTTTTTGTATCCTTTCAAAGACCCGACTTAGAAAACCCTTCAGAAAATTTTCTCCTAGTAAGAGGAGACAAGTATGGAATACTCGCTACCCCAAGACTCTGCGACCTTCTGCAAGACTGATAGCGGTCTTCATTCGTCGTTTTGTACAACCACATCAAGCCATCGAGAAAGTTGAAGATTCAAGACCCGACGGAAGATGACACTGGTCGTGTCCCGTCGGACTAACAAAACAATATAAAAAAAACTAACATAACTAACATAATTTATCTAACTTTAAATCTCTCACCTAACCAAAATTTTGCAAAGATACTAACTGCTTTTTCTAGACCAAGGGAATAAGTGCCATAGGACGACTCAAAACTAGTTGGTACAAAGGAGACGTTAGGAGGATATAAAAGTGTTGGACTATAAGATTATTAGTCAAAAGGATCCCTTAAGAATCTAGTTGATGAGATCAAACTTTGGTGGATGATGTTGGTATATCAAAATTTGGGGTTTAGAATAAAAGAGAAAGCTTGGAGTGGATCGATAAATCAATTGGGTTTGGACAGATGATATATTTAATTGATACTCTGGGGTTAACCAGTTGTGGTCCCCAACCACTGGTGGTTATCTGGAGCTAGAAGACGTGACCCTTGATTTAAGGTTTAGAAATAAAGGTGAAAGTTATTGGATTTTTAGGAAGCACTTGCTGATACAATGATGTTGGATTGGTTAGAAGCAAGTAAATTAAGAAGAATACTCCGGTGTTGGAATGTTTAGGGTAATCCCTAGCGCAAGTGACCTTTGTACTAAATTCTTATGGAATTATAGGAAGTGGTCAAAGATGAGTTAGTAAATTGAGTAGATCGTGGTCTGCAAGAAATAATTGGTGGGAGATAAGTGAATGTTTATCGGATTCGAGGAATTAATATGACGTGGTCTAGTAGCAAGACATTCTAGGTGACAGTAGTTTCCAGAGCTTGTCACGCTCTGTTTGGATTATTCTTAGAAAGATCTTTTATCTTTGATTAATAGATCGAGGCCAAAAGTGTTGAGATAAAATCTGAATTTGGTTAAAAAGTGGGGCAATTCTTGATGGAATTATCACATGACTGCTGGATGCTTTATTTAGCTTTGATGATATGGTCGTGGGAAAAAGAACACCTGAAGGAGTCAGATAATTTGAGATATGCCTATCTGAGGAATAAATTAATCAAGAAATAATTAGTGGACCACTATGATTTTCGTGATAGAATGTAATGGAGATTATGCCTTAAAGGTTTGATGGATAGCCGATAGATTGAACTATGAGATAATAAAGAGTTATGCCCGAAGAAGATGATGGTGGATTAATAACTTTAGCTTGGGCAAAAGTCATGATTCAATTAACTAGTTGGTAGTAGTGGCCTTATCAGAGGTATTGGAATGGTATTTTGAAGACGCGAGAATTAGAGGCCTATGTAAAGTTGGTTGTTCTGGATCTTAGGTACAATAAGTTTGATGTTCAGAGTATAGCACCCAACTCCCCTGAAAACTAACTTAAGCCCCTCAACCAGAAAGTTTTCCCGGAAACCCTAACTATTCAGGTGCACTCTAACTTACTTGTGAAGACCCATGCGAAGCTTCGTGAAGACCCAGGACCAAAGAGGTCTTTCAGGACCAGCCTTTTTCTCGCCAAGCCGAAGGAAGAAAAGCGTGAAGAAAATCTACCGGAAGTCATTAAGAAGAATCAAATAACGGAAGCACCTGATGTAGGCAACATCAACCACCAAGCAAGTTCAGACGCCCTTAGAAGTTTATAACATCCCTCTACTAACTAGAAACCGGAGAGAGTCGAGTGCTCAGACTCGACGCATCCTGAGAACAACGTGACCCCACCTGCGACCCCCGTAAGGAGACAATATCAGGAAGTGATATCTGCACCGACCCAAGCACCTAGAAATGACACCCAAGGCAAGGATCCTCAAGCTACCTCGGAAGAACAAAGCCTCCGATTCAACTCCAGCCGCAACCTTCAGGATGACCCTTCAAAACACCTTTTTAAGGGGGGAAGACCTGCAATACGTATACCAGAAGGTGTTAATAATTAGCTCCTTGCGCCTCAGTCTTGTAGTATCTGGAAGCAGGCAACCATGACTAACCATCCGCCTCGATCATCAAGTCAACCGCATCGCCAAGGATCTGAACTCAGCACAGAAGTTTATCGACAAAGAAAGCCTCGCAACATCAATTTGTCAAGATCTCACATGGCGACCTTATTGAAGAAGCAACGACCTCAGAAGTATAGCCAGCCCAAAACCCGTGCCCTCGTGCTCCCCTGTTACCACCAGGCAAATCTCGAGGACGAGATTTATTTTTAAGGGGGGAGAGCTGTCACATCCCAAATTTGGACACTAAGAAAAACTTAGTTTTTACAAGACCAAAATTCAGAACCAACAAAAACTTTTTGAAATATTTTACTGATGATTGTGTTTTCCATCCCATTGCTATGTTGAACCTAGTGTGACTTGTTGTTTAAATTGTTTTGACTAGTAAATATAAGACCCAACCAATTAAAAAATATTTAACTTTGGTGATCATGTCATGACAAGAAAAATATTCCATGTATCTTTTCCATTCTTATTTTGGCCAACGCCATTTCAATGACACTTGGTTTAGCAACACCCAAAACTAATACCCATTATTTGAGAAAGTAAAAGTATTTCCAGAACTATGTGTTCCCAAAAATGTGGAGATCTATATGTTATCTCCTATCTATATTTCAACCTTGATATTTTGCATGTGTATGCAACTCCCATTTTACACACTCTTATTCCCACTCCATTTTAAATAACACTAGTGGGAAATATATTACCCCACCATTTCTCTTTATCAAATCTTTTGAAAACTATTAAGTTATGAGTTGAGATATTCTTTAAAACATCATCTTGTCATAATTGAGTGTGATCATCTCTATAAGATAGTATTGTTGACTGTGGAAATGGTGGTGTGATTTATTCTGGTGGTTTGAATTGTGTGGTCTTGATTGTGTTGTTGATCTTTTGTGTATGCCACTGTTGATCTTGTTGTGTTTGTTGCTTGTGAGGGTAATTCCTCAGTTGTGCTTAATACTAGAAAAAGACGCACTTGACAACAAATTTGGTATGTGACTTGAATAAAAACAAACCCTCTAGAAGTATTCACACCTAATTGAAATCCTAAATTAAGGGAAATGATCTTATTTAATTTCCCTCTATCTCTATTCCTCTATTTTATGAAAACAATTATATTTCCTTATTCTAGGAATGAGATGAAATAATAATCATTTCAACCCCATCTCACTCCCTCCTCAAGTAAACATACTTTTCAATTTTAGACAAAACTCTCAAAGTATTTAAGAAAAGGAAATTAAGATCATGATAAATAAATGGTCTTAATAAATTATTTTCCCCTACTTAACTCTCTATTTTCTTCAAGCAAATATTTTCTCTATGAAAATATAAAGTATTTGAAGTTGCCATATCTGTCAAAGAAAGTTCCAAAAGTACAAAACAATATTTTATCAGTTGCTTGAAAATATTAAAAGAGTATCAAATATTATTTACCAAAAACAACATATTTAAATCCTATGAACAAAAGTTGTTCAAAACATTTTATTTTTAAAACACCATTTTTGTGGGGGCTCTACATTATAAAGGGAGCCTACCTAAATTATTTCAGAATTTGTGAAATATTTTAAGTGCCCCAATTAAATACCTAAAGAGCTTCTGGTTTTAAAATAAAACAGAAAAAGGACTTAAGTGAAAATAGAAAAATTAGCTAGGGGGTTTTCTGCGAAACCCTCTTCTTCTCCCTGTAGCTCCAGTAGAGCTATGGCGCTAGGTCGCCGTGTCGCCCGCCTGTCGCCGTGCTCCACCAGGCCCCCCCCTCTCCTGCTGCTCGATGAGGAGATAAGAAGGCCACCGAGGCGCTCCTCTGCTCTCCCTGCCTGGATATTTTCCCACTCCTCTCTTTTCTCTCCACCATGGCCGAAGCCGAGCTCGAGAGCGCCGCCACATCGCCGTCGTCTGAGACCTCCCGGAGCAAATCGAAGCGCACAGCCATCACCGCCTCATCGTCCTCTGCACCCTGGTCCAAGGAATCGCCGCGGGGAGCCGCGAATCGAGCAGCCCGTCTGCGTCTTCCTCCTCTCCGGCAGCCGCGCTTCGAGCAAGCTCGCCGCCGTTCCCGTCCACCTCAGCACCAGCGGTCGTTAGCCACGCGTCAAGGGTGAGAAGGCGCACCTCCTGGACATCTCCGTCCTCTCTATCCCCCTCGGGTTCGTCGCGACATAGTCGTTCCCGCCGTAGCCGTAGCACGCCGCCGCCGTAGCTCGTCGCCGGAGCTTTTCCGGCGACCTTTTGGCCCGTAGCACCGCCACGAGGTGTCCCACCCTCGTGCGCGTCGAACGCGAGCATCCGCTTGTTCCCTAGCGCCGTAGATCGTCGCACCCGTGCGCCTCGCCGCCGGCGATCACCGCGGCCACGCGCGACGTCGCCGTGCACCGTACTCACCTCAAAGGACCACGCGCCCGTATACTAGCACGAACACCTCACTGACCTACTGGCTAGCAGAGCGCAGCACCCACGCGCGCGTCGCGAGTTCGACCCCGCTCGGACGCAAAGGCGCACCCTTTTTCATTCTTTTCCACACACTGACAGCTGGGCCCCACCGGTCAGCGACCGTGGTGGCCAGCGCAGTCACACCCGAGCCCAGTCAGCACCAGCATGGCCGAAGGCCCCACTGGCCAGTGACCGTGTGTAGGCGTTGCCTCGGTGCAAAACGTTCCGTTGTCATTTCTGGAAAATAATATAAACAGCCAGATTTGAATTTAAACTTGTAAAATCCTTATCTTTTTAAATACTTGTCCAAAAATTACAAATAAGATACCAAAATGTTCAGAAGAATAAAACCTGTCTTTTGGTGTGATTCACCTATCCAAATAAATTAGTTTATTTAATGTTTTATTAAAATAAAGAAAATGGCAGAATATAAAACAAATTGGGAAAATTCATATCTTTAAAAATAATGATCCAAAAATTAAGTTTGACCTCTTAAAATGTTCAGCAAATGATAACCTTCATATTCCACCTTGTTTCCAAACATGGATAAATATTTTGTAATGTTGTTTAAAATAAACTAACAAAAGGGCATAATTAAAAAGGATTTTATAAATTAATCTGTAATGATTTTTGGAGCAAATCTAATTTTGCTAGGTTCCTAGTGTTTCACTTTATCATATCCTCACCTGGTGTAATATTTTGATACACAGAAAATATATGGTAACTTAACTTTTGTCTGGAGTATTTCCCGTTCAACGGGAGGTGCTTGTTGTTAACCTTCGCCTCCGATAGTTTTGTGATCGATGTACCTAACTTGCGAATAGGTGATGGACTACTGACCAATATAATGCCCTCGTAAGTGTAGATCCTAGTTGTTGCTCGAACGATTAGATTGACGCTTACGGTTTGTTACTTGTTTGTATACCGCTTGTGGTTTGGTTTGCTTAGTGATTGTTGTGTTATCCTCCTGCTTGCGATGCTAGATATAAACGCTACCGGAATGGTCCTTGGAACGGAGTTATTGAGGAAGGAGAATTCGTTGAATCTGAAGATCAAGACCAAGTTCACTTTGCCGAGCAAGGCAAGCTATCCTCTGAGCTTGCATTTATATACATCTATTTTGGTTCACATGTTTTACTTATAAAGAGCAAAAGTTATTTATGTGGTGTTTGCCACAAAAGCTATGATTTTGAAAACCCTTTTCCAAATTATAAGTATATTATTTTGACACCCTATCTGGAGATATTAGATGGAAATTCTTTTTCAAACTATAGGATGGGAAAAATATTGGTTACTCAAAACTCCTTTGGAAATACTTGTGTGGTTGTGGAATACCGAGATGTCGGTGGGGAAATGGAGAAGTGGTGAATGGTGATGTTTATGAAAAATGCACATTGTGTCCTTGTACTTACAGAACAACCAATACCTGTGCGACCACATTTACCCACCTATGGGAAAAGGGCGTAGTCATATAATTTGCTCATATTAGTATGGGACTCCTCAACAACGAGGATGACCTCGTTCCATGAGGGGATGGTCATGGCGACCTACCCCCTGACCTGGGTCCTGGCATCTGAGGATGGGGGATTGAAGGGTTCGCTCGCCGGGCAGAACTACGAGTCCTCACACTTAGGTTTCCCGACGGGGAATCTGGACTGGGTGTTGATGGAAAGGATGATAATTTCGTAGCGGTAGGATCCTATACTAGCATGAGCAAAGGACAGGCTATGGTTGGTGACTCAACTTCGCATACACCTTGTATGGCGGGACGTGGCTGACACGATGGGTTACCGGATGGGTGTGGGAAAAGCGTGCTACCTCTGCAGAGGGTTAAAACTATTCGAAAAGCCGAGTCCTCGGATATGGACAGTTGGAAAGAACTGCTTTGACCATGTGCAAGTTTTGGAAATGTTTAAGAATTAAAAAGGAAAATGGAAATGTTGTATTTGTGCAACTATACCGACGAGTCGGTATGAGGTTGCTGGAAAGGAGGAGGACCCTGAGGGGCTATGATCGAGAAGTGCAAAGTTTTGTGTCCTGAAAGTGGAAAATGTTTTATGCAACTATACCAAGGGGTTGGTAGAAGGTTGTTGGAAAACTGATTTGACCAGGAATGGTTCTGGTCGGAAAAGGAGGAGTTTTGGAGAAATAAACAAATGGGGATTTTCCGGAGAAAATGTTTAAAAAGAGACTTCTTACCTTCTTCAACAGAGATGTATTTTCGGGAAAAGTTTTAAAAGAGAATTCTTACAAAAATAAATTTATGGGAAAAAGTTCTAAAAGCCTTCTTACCTCTTTATCAAAGATTTAGAGATGGTTTAAAATAAATAAAGTTTGACCATTAAAAGGGGTGCCATTGCATGCTCATGTCGGGGGTAGTTTGCGAGTACATAAATGTACTCATGGCTGTGTCCCTGGATATTCCTATGTCCAGAGTTCAAGAAGAAGTAGGCTGAAGACCGAGATCTATAACGTCAATGCAAACTAGGGCGCTTCCCAGTCAGCTGCCTGTGGGGTTATGGCTAATGACTTGGGCTTCACGCTGTTTGATGATTTCCGCTGCAAGTACCTGTTGAAGTTATTACTTCAATCAAGTAAGTAATTTTATTCGGTATTTATGGATGTTCTTGTGATGCCAATTCGAGTTATGTGCAGCAACAGACTGACCATGGGATTGTTGCAGGAAACATAACGAGTATCTCGGATAGTTAATCCGGGGTCCTCACACATTGGCCCCTTAATACCCTGGGTGGCAACCACAAGTGACCATCCCTTAGAGGTCACCCCTAAGAGATGACACTCAACCTTTCCATCATCTTTTCAATACCATGTCCACCCAGGTGATAAATTACTTAGTAGAATTTAGCTTTAAAGAAAACACATTTGCATAGCATCCAATAATCTACTAAGTTATCAAAGGGTTCTAGACACAACTAGTGTAAAGGTATGGTGGGTTTAGCACATAGCAATAATACTATCCAACACATGCTATAAGGAAATACAGTAAGTAATGCATAAAAAAATACTTAGGAAATTTCATGGGGGTGTGCCACTTGCCTTGGCAAACAGAAGTGTAGTAGTAGCAGTTGCAACCACTTTCGTCTCTCTCCGGAATTTCTAACAAGTCAAATAAATCACAAATAAACATACAATCATAAATGCAACACTTGGAAAAAAATGATATGCATGAGATGTATGATGATAAAAGAAATGTGGTATGAAAGACAAGCAAAACAAAATAAGGAAAAGACATAACCAAATCCCATTTGGCTAAGGCAAGGTCAAGGTTGAGCTCAAAGTAAACTTGATAGAATTTAACAACTTGAAAAGTTGTAAGGCTAGTTCAAGTCATCACATGTTAGATCTTCAAAATATCTTTAAATCCTTTGTAGTTTCATTGATCTTCAATGGTCTTCAATTAGCAGCCTAGGAACTTAGTCTTAAACACCTAAGACTTGGTCTATGTCCAAAGTGAGACAAAAATAGAAAGAACGAATATAGAACTAAAGTAGTTGGTCTTCCAAGAATCTTCTTCTTGCTTCTTTGTAGCCTTCTCCTTGATGTGTTGACTTTATTGAAAATTGTAGACTTGATAGTTCTGCAGACTTGTTGGTTTTGAATATAACTTAGCCACCATGAAGTCTAAGAATAGAAGGAAGAAAAGAGAGAAAGGAAAGAATGACTTAGAAGATGTAGGTGATTGGTCTTCATGAACTTCTTCTTGATTTTCTTCTAAGTACTTTTACTTCTTGGAGACGCTTCCGGAGTCTTGTTTTCTTGGCTAAGTCCTTCATTGGTCTTCTAACTTCATGTTGAATCCTCCAAGGATAACAATGCAATCTTCATTGGCCCTTCATTGTTTCCACTAATTTCTAACTTAGTGGTTTTTGACTAGGAGGGTCAAAAGGGCTAACATGCATCCTCAAATTTTCTAAGGAGGAATGTCATGTAAGAAGGGCAAAAATATTTCTAAGGACTAGATATGCATGCAATGCCATGAAAATTACTCTAAGGAATGCAAGGCAAGTATGTTGGTCCAAAAATAACTAAGGACCAAAGAGGTCAAACAATAAGTCAAAATAATTTATAAGTAAGAGTTCATAAAATAAGGTGTTAGTATATTTTCTAAGGAAAAATACTTTAAAACAATAGTTGATAAATTTCTAAGGACAAACACTTGTCAAAAATAACACTTAGGAAAATATTCTAAAACAACCAAGTTTTCAAGATGCTAAATTTTTCTAAGGAGAAGATTTAGCACTTTTAAGATGTTGAAATTTTTCTAAGGAAATAGTGTTGTCAAAATAATTATCAAATATTTTCTAAGGAAGAAAAATACTTTGTTTGGAGAGGCAAAATATTTCTAAGTACTTTTTGTAACTAAAGTGATCAAAATATGACTAAGTCATTTTATTAGCCGAATAGGTGAAGAAAAATAATTTTAATCAATTTTAATTATTAAAATAACACCTAAAAAGCAATTAATCAATATTAATTACAAAAATCATAGAAAATACTTTTACAAAATTGGTAGAATATTCCTACGGCCAAGTATTAGTTAAACAAAGTTAAAGAAATTGGATTTGCCCAAAAATAGTTTTTAAAACTCAAGTTAAGTCAAATTTACTTAAACAACAAAGTTTAAAATTTGAACCAATTTAAATTTATCAAAACATAAATTTAACTATGCCAAAAGTTTCTACATGTCATAAGCTTTCCAAAAATATAAAGTTTGCAAAATTTGGCCGAGCAAATAAAAAGATATGATAAAACTAAGATCTAGGGTCTTTTCTGCAAAACTGCCGTTTAAATCTAATTCGGAAAATCCTCAGAAAAGGCTTTGCCACTTGTCGTCTTCTGATTGGCCGGGGATGCTGACTGTGCTGCTGACGGGGCGTTGACGTGGCGCTGACATGTTTAAGTGATTTGGTCTGGGCCGTTGGATCTGAGATCTACGGCTGAAAATCGCTCGTACCCCTTCGATCTAAATGATCTAATCTAGATCGGACGGCCGGGAGAGAAGTGACCATACCGTGGCGTTGCTCGGTCGCCGGAGATGGAGGCGGCGGCGGAGCTGCGTCTCGGCTGTGGATGTTCGCGACGCTCTGGTGCTCCTCTGGCCTCGGGGAGATGGCGACGGAACGCGGTACACCACGGCGAAGAAGATGGGAGGGTCTGCGAGCTCGAGCCCGTCCTGTAACGCCGGTGACGCTCGGCCGAAGAAGCTCCAGATGGCGACGAGCTTCTGTCGAGCTTGAGTTCGACGTTTAGCTGTGAATGAAAAAATCGAAGAAGGGGTCAGGGAGATGCGCACGGCTAAAATAGGAAGGGAGGGGTGGGTAGGTGGCGTGGTATCGCCGGAGTTCACCGGAATTCGAAGAATACGGCGGCGGCAATGTCGGACGGCGGCGGCGGATTGTGGGCAGCCTGGGGGCGTATTGGCTAGGGTTTTTGGGGGCTTCTGGAGCGGAGATTGGGGTGGTTTATATGGGGGCGAGGGTACGTGAGAATCGCGATCAAATCACACGAATTTGGTTAGGATTTGGATAGGGTTTCGGGAAGGAAACCGTGCTCGTCACGATGAAGATGATGACGTCGTCGCTTGCCTCATGTGTGGGGCCGCGTGGAAGTGAGAGAGAAGGAAAAGGGCCGCGGTGGGCTGCGGGCTGGACAGACTGCTGCTGCGCGCGCGCGAGATAGAGGGAGGAGGAGAGATGGGCTCGGCCCAGTAGCTAGGGTTTCGCATTTTTTCCTGATTCTTTTCTTTTCTGAAAATCTTTCAATTATTCATAACTTTTAAATTATGAATCCTTTTGGATTCAACCCAATTTCTATAGTTTTGTAAAAGCCAACTCTTTAATTTGAAAACCTCAAATAATATTTTTCAAAACATTTTGTAAACAAATTTTTTGAAATGTGTTTAAATGAATTTTGGACACATGAATGTCATTTGAAAACTATAGGGTTTTATAAATTCCTTTTAAACTTATATTTTAAACCAAAGCAAAATATGAGTAATAAGATTATATATCACTCAAAAGATAACTTGCATAAAACTCATTTTGTTTAAAAAGGGTTTGATGATTCAAAATGAATTCAAACTCATTTTAAAAACCAAATAAATATTTTCTTTCAAAGGCAATACTATAAACTTGAAAATATAGAATAGGTAAGTAATAGAATAATTCCCATACAAACAAACAATTCACAACCAAACACACTTTTTCAAATAGAAATCATTTTGATTTCCGAACTAAGTTTTTAATAAACAATATGACACTTGACGTCAAAATTAAAATAGGTTTTGAAACAGTCAAATGTGGCTTAAATAATACTTGGATACCACAAGATAGACATTTGCAAAAATATATATTTCAACAGATACAAACAATCACAAGCAAACATTAAAAGAACAATACATAAAAGTCAAAAGGAAATTGGAGCATAATTGCTCTACTAATATATTTTCTTAAATATGTTTTCAAGTGGAAATTTATTTCTCACTTTTGAAATAACCAAATGCAAACAATGCTATATGATGATGAATGTATGCATGAATTTTCTTTTCAAAGCAAAATACATAATAGTTTTCGAAAGTTTTAAAATTTTCTGATTTTTTTCAATTTTTTGAAAAAACTTGGGATGTTACAGTCGTCCTCCCCACCTGGTGGCGCCACCCCCTCCAGGCCGCGCGAGCGTATGGGGAGGAGGCCGTGGGCCTCCTCTGGACTTGCCCTTCTGGCTCCGTGGGTCTTCTGACGAAATAGAATTTCTGTAATTTTTCTAGATTTTTCCGAGCATTTTGGTTTTTGGGCCTTTTCTGCAATAAACAGACATAATAAACAGAAACTGACACTGTGGCATCTTGTTAATAGGTTAGTCCAATAAATGTCATAATATGATATAAAGTGTATATAAAACATGTAGCAATCTATTTAGTATGTAGTTTGTACGAAGCTAGAATGTAATCTATCTATCTATTATATTATTAAGACAACAAACAATAGACGGTGGAGATTCATCAACTTCTACGTTACGATATTTTAATGGCCGAGATCCATCGTCAAATGCATAGAATCTGTCACGAAAAAAGACATGTACGACTTAGCTAGCCATGTGTTTCCTATTCGTCCACATCACGGACCATATAGCAAAATATGCTTCCACGATTGGGTGCAAACTGCTCGGATCGATCTAATCGAGATCTTTAATGCTAGATCTCGAGCGGTGGCGGCCATGCCTAGCTAAGATCAGGATCAGATTGCCGATCGGGACTTTCGACGCGGATCGCCAGAACCTGCACATCGGAACAGCACAGACGCCCGATCGCCGGAACCTGCACATCGGCCGACACATGTTCGTCAGCTTCAATGTTCGTCTAGCAGATGGCATTGGAGTCGTCCGCTTCAAGGTTCCTGGAGCATATGGCAATGGAATACACATTGACGCTTGTGCATCGCGATCACGCCAGCGCATGCAGTCAGGCACGCCGCAACACTGACGCCTAATTAGGACGCTGCCTCGCAAGCGACAGCCTCTACCGGTGTTGATTCTCTCTGGCCCCCAAACAGAATCTGCTACCACGCTTGAAGGAAGCCTACTATTTGGAATAGGATGTGGTCGTCGACTCGGCATAGTGGCATTCAATATTTTGCGTTTAGCAGCAAGCAACCAGGTGCGTTTGTTAACATCCTGTTATACATGATTAAGAGACTAACAACCAGTCTATGTATCTGTATTGATTCAGTCATTGTATGACATATGCGTGCTGTTATACATGATTAAGAGACTAGCAACCAGTCTATGTATATGTATTGATTCAGTCATTTTATGATATATGCGTGCGGTTTAATCTAAACGTAGATGAATTAAGTTCTCCAATACAGATTTGTGGATTCCAACTTCCCATTATCTGCTGCTGTCTATGCTGAATCAGATCGATCAATGTTGCCGGTGTTCATGTACCTCGGCGGCCTCGCACCACGACATCCGACAAATCGACGAAACTGGTGTCCCATGATATGGTTTCAAGTTGGTCGAAGCATTGCGTTCCTCACGTCCTGAAGCACTTTTGCCAAGATGGAGCTGGATAGTAGAGGCAGGATGCCATCCACGGCGAACTCCAGCAGTCTCGGCTCAGAGAGGAAACCGAGCCTCATGTCGTTCTCGCCGACGTTGATGTCGCACATATGGCTCCCAAGAATTTCTTCTCCAGGATCATGAAGGTCCGATTAGAGTTCTAAAAATCAAGTAGTTGGTTATCTGCGTGGCCATAGTGCACTCTCCGTAGGTGCAATAATTTTGTAGCTAACTGAATCTCAAGGCGATGATGATGCCAAGATATGAAACAGCAATTAACTCGACCCGGAAACATGCATGTTTATATTGCTTCTGACTTTCGTTGCATGAAATTGGTTGACAGTCATAGTACAGTGCAATATTTGTCGAAATATTTGGGAGGTACATGCTTTTCCTATTTATTTTTTGCATGGATGTTTTATTGTGATTTTGTAATGCAAGCAATTTTTAAATAGATGCAAATACCTATTGTTTATTTCTACTGTTTTCTACATTCTTACATGCGGGGTGCAAACATTCTGCATGTTCTATTTTTAAATCACTCTTTCAATGTTTGCATTGGATGTTCTGTCAACCATATTATTGCTTGGTATGTTGAACAACAAAATTTCTTTGCGTGCAGATAGTTGAATGATCATTAGATTTCTCCTACTTCGGCTTGCCCTCTATCCTGGAAACAACTAAAGCTTACAGCCTCAGTTCAACATGTATTTATATATTCCATTTTTTCTTCCTTTTTGCAGGTGGCAGATCCTTCCAGAGTTCGGGATAATGATTTGTGGAATGCATGACAATAAAGTGTCAGTAAAATCTTTTGGGAGGATGTCAGGTAGATTTTGTGTCTTGCTTTCATTTTGATTCCTCAAAACAATTGGTCAGTTGTTCATATATGTTTAGTTTAACAGTAATATACATGAATGATGTTTCCAGAATAAGATTAGTGCATTATACTGCCCATTATTCCAAATTAAACTTAAGATGCCGGTGTAAGTGTAGGGGATATAATACTAGAAAAATAGGCCCAGATCTATAGTCGGTTTATTATATGGTAGAACTTGAGTAATCAATCATGAAATGTGGTTAATTTCTCATACACGAATATACCTGAAACCGAAAATACAACATGCATGCGCATATGCATAGAAACTCGGTCAGCAAGAAATTGCAGATGATATGATAGCCGAAGGATATTCTGGGACACGCATATAAATACAAAAAACTTAGTAAATGGATTATTTTATCAATATATGCATCCCAATTTACCATATGCATGAAAGTAAGCTCATCTCATATATCTTGGTTCGTGTCCTTTTGTCATAACAAAGTTAAAAGATTTACCTTGAAAAATCATATAATTCACACGAACGATTAAGAAGGAGAGCAAACCAGTAGGATATATCGCTAATGCATAAAGCTGGTACATCACCAACCTTTGTTAGTGCTACTAAACATTTCAAACTACAACATGGGTTAGTAGATATTGTTGATTGCTGGATCTGGAAAATAAAAGATTTGTGGTACAGTCCACAATATATTTTAAGTTACTCGGGTTTTACATTTCCACGTTTCGAAAGATTTATCACGTGAGTGAAAGTATGAGGCAGGTAGGGTAGCTGTACACACTAGGTATCATGCTTTTAAAATATATATTGATATCTACTTCCCCTTAAAATAATCTCAAATGGAGTATTAATGGGAAGATTTCAATTTTAGATACTAGGGTATAAAATATACCGATGCTAGCCGCGTAATTGCGCGGCGGCAGCGTCAGGGTTTTAGCCGTCAGACCGTGCTCATGGAAGGCGTTGCTCACAGACTTAGATGCGTTGATTGATCCTTTTGAAGGCGCCGTTCATTGAGGAGGTTATGTCGATGATCCAAAGACAACGTGTCAGCGATGACACGCAAAGGAGCAGCAAGTCACGTACAGATTATGCACATATGCATAAGCACAGAGGGCAATGAGCTCGATTGTAAGAAGCTGCGTCGCCGGCCAGCGTGCCTGCCACGATCTTGCCGACAAGCAGTTGATCGTGCAGCATATGCATATCTTTTTCAGTGGAAGCACGTGTTCAAGAAAAATCACTGTGTTCATAATTCAGGTCTGAACTCTAGGAAGAGATGAAATCTGTCTCCTCCATCGCTCTTCTCTTCATCTTTCGACTTCGGCTTCTGTTCATCGCTTAGATAGCCTCAGTCTAAGGTGAGAAGCTAATTAATCTGGCATTAATGATCTGCTGCTGTTTCACTCCAGTGCCGTTCTTCATGCTAATTGATGCTACGAACTACACTGCGATCGCAGGCATAGTCTCTCATGTTACTCAGCCCGAATTTGTTGCCACAGTGCCATGGATGATAAAACTCCTCGGTACATTGGAGTTGCAGATCTTCAAGCTAACATATACTACGGATCTACCAGGATTATTAGCACACCAATTATACTTCGTTCGGTACACATTTAATGTGCAGAATACACGAGGAAAAATCAAAGCGAGGTAATCTGCTTTCTCATGTCTAAATTTGTACTGATAATGAACTATAGAAAGGAGACATATTGGTAGAGAAATAGTATTGCTATGTGGTGCAGTTTTGCCTGGCGGGCAGCAAGCGCGCCTTAATACTATTAGTCTTTATTTGTACTTGATTGATGGAAATAATAACTGAAAATTGGGTAAATAAATTAGCATTTCCTTTTTCTATTGCAAATGATCTTTTCTGTTCGAAAAAGCTGGAAACTAACAATATAGACTAAATGGATAGTCTTATAAAAACACAGAAATATCTTTATATACAATAGAATCACGATAATTCTAGAATAGTTTGAGTTAAATAATATTTTTGTATATATGACATAAAACTGATAAATACCATATAAAATATGCTATTTAATTAGTAATCTAGACGCGCAAATGCGTGGGCCACCCAGCTAGTTGGCATAATATAAGCATGGAATATCAGAAATTATGGATACGTTGGAGACGTATCAAGCATCCCCAAGCTTAGTTCTACTCGTCCTCGAGTAGGTAAAACGATAACAACAAAAATTTCTGAAGTGACATGCTACCAACTTGAACTTGATCAAATAATATTGTAAAGCATGTGAGCTGAGATCAAATCATTCAAAGCAAAAGTCTATAATTGATATTAAATAAGAGATCGCAAAGCAAGATAGTTAAACAAGCTAAAAGTTTTCATGAACTATTGCTTTAAAGACATGAAACCGTACAAGGTTCATTAAAGATGTTTTAAGTATCCAATGTAGGAGTTCCATCCTTCAATTCCAAGCATCAAGTAATTTTTCACAACATTGAAGGATTCAGTCAAGTAAATATAAACATGAACGTCATGAATCAACTGTTTCGAAGTCTACTCAACCGGTGAGCGCAAGCATTTGGTTTTGGCACCAGGATGTTAAGGCCAAAAGAACATTATTGGAGGTTTAGAAGGCCAAAGGAAGAAAGTCTCACAAAGCTATAAGTGATCATTAGACAAGAGGAAGTCTTATAATCGAAGCTATGTAAGGAGTAGTGATTGCCATGCAACGGATGCACATAGAGCTATATGTGTATGAAAACTCTCCAATGGAACTAGTGGGGGTGCATCCAACTTGGTTGCTCATGAAGAACTAGAGCATTTTGAGAAAGCTCATCATTGGAATATACAACCCAACTTCTATAGTGTAAATTTCCCACATAGTCATACTAGTAAAACATGAAAACTCTCTCACATGGAGTATAGGTGCTAAACATGAGCACAAATGATGACTTTGAATATTCAGGTGCTAAAACATGAGCACAAGTGTGGATAAAGGACAGTAATGTTGTCCCTTTTTCTTTATTCTTTTTTTCTTTTTTCTTTTCTTCTTTTTCTATTTTTTTCTTTTTCTGTTTCTCTTTTCGATGGCCTCCATCGCTCTTTTCACTTTTAGGGGCAACACTCTAATATGACAACACACTTTTTGTTACAAATAACTCATAATGAACAAAACATGATGTATGAAACTGTATGACTCTGCCAGTGTAGCAGGATATGCAATGATCTAGCGTAACATGGGTAAACCGCACATCAGCTGTATAGAATCATGCAAAGCAAAATAAAAATGATAAATGACAACAAGTCATGTAATGTAAGATGGAAGTTGCATGGCAATATATCTCGGAACAGCTATGGAAATGCTGTGGTAGGTAGGTATGGTGGCTGTTTTGAGGAAGATGTATGGGTTTATGTGTAGGAGAACAAGAGAAAGTCCTCCCACGGGTTTGGATGTACTGGAGAAGTATGCACAACTCGCAATGTGAGCAGAAGGCAATGCACAGCACGAAGAGGCTAGCAAATATGGATGGTGAAAGTGCCAAAAACCGTAGCTCAACATTAGTCAAAAAGAACTCACAAGCTTATTGCAAACATCTAGCAGGTTCAACATTAAGAACATGATTAAAGTTTAGTCCAAGAAGGCCCGTTCACGGCGGCACAAGTACCCCGTTAGATCTCTCGACCTTCAGCACAACTTAGTTATTACGAATCACTTTTAGACATGAAAAGCTATCAAGTCCAACTACACCTTCAACAATTTAAATAGAGTTTGTAGTACGGTACAAGCTTAAAGACAACTATCCACTAATAATTTTAACTTAATTAACCAGCAAGCTTTACCATCTAAATACCTCAAAACATTTGCAAAGAATCAAGTCATCAAAGTTCAATGATCTACAAGATTATGCAAGTTATTACTATACCACTACCACATGCAGCATTTTCTGAACCAACACATCAACCAGCAACTAAACAAAAACTCTCCAAGTGATTTACAAATGAAACAAGAGAGTACTACTCCACAAGAATTAAAGCTCTAAAAGAGATGCATGAAAAAACAGGAGCTAAAAGCATAATAGTAGCTAGATAAGAATACTCAAAAGATATAAGTGAAGAATATGAGTATTCACATGAAAAAGCGGAGCGTGTCTCTCTCCCATAGAATAATGCTAGGATCCAACTTTATTCAGAAAAATAAAAACAACAAGCAAAAATAAAAGCAAACAGACGCTCCAAGTAAAATACATAAAATGTGGAAGAATTAAAATATAGTTTCACTAGAGATGACCTGATAAATTATTGATCAAGAAGGGGATTCCTTGGGCATCCCCTAGCTTAGACGCTTGAGTCTTCTTGAATATTGCAGGGATGAGCCACGGGGGCATCCCCAAGCTTAGTCTTTTCACTCTTCTTGATCACATCATATCATCCTTCTCTCTTGCTCCTTGAAAACTTCCGCCACACCAAACTCAAAGTAACTCATTAGAGGGTTAGTGCATAATAAAAAATTCTCATATTCTACTGTGACACAATATTACCAAAGCTTCTGGACATTACCTATAGCCACTGATGTTTAATGGAGCAAAGAAATCCAATTAAACATAGTAAAAGAGGCAATGAAAATAAAAGGCAGAATCTATCAAAAACAGAACAGTTTGGAAAGACGAATTTTTTCGAGGCACTTAACTTGCTCTGATGGAAGAAACCCAAACTAATGAAAGTTGCGTACATATATAAGGATCATGCGTGATTTTGTTCAGAATTTTTGAATTTTCTGTAGCGCATACAGCTCAAACGGTGGACAGCAAAAATCTGTCACTGCGCAGAAATCCAATTTTAGCAACAACTTTCCACTAGAGACTTTACTTGGCACAACAATGCAATAAAATAAAGATACAAAGGAGTTTCTACAGAAGTAATCAACACCTTGACTCAAAATAAAATAAAATGATAGAAAAAAAACAATGGGTTGTCTCCCACAAGCGCTTTTCTTTAAAGCCTTTTAGCTAGGCATAGTGATTTTTATGATGCTCTCATATGTATAAGAGTTGAATATAGAGAGCATCAAAAGCAAATATCAAACACACTTAAGTCTAACCCACTTTCTATGCAAAGGAGTCTTGTAAAAAATAATTATTGAAGCATAAATCAACTAGCATAGAAAGATGAAACAAGTGCAACTTCAAAATTTCAACAAAAAGAGAGGAGACTTAATATTATTGAGAAATATGAAGCCATGTCTCCCTCTCTCATAAAAACTTTCAGTAGCATCAATGATAAAATCCACAATATAACCATCACATGAAACATTCTTACCATGATCCATATGCACAAAAGTATCAATATTTTCCACACAAGAAAAGTTCTTCTCATTAATAACAATGGGAGCAGGATCATCATAAAGAACTCGAACATGATAGACAAGTTGTATATTAAAGGGATGGTTTTGGGTAATCTCTCCATAACTATGACAAGTTTCATGAGGATGATTGTAATTATAACCTATGTCATAGTATTCTTTATAATAATTATCAAAGACTAGAGGCATAGTATCATCATAAGCAATAGAATAGTTATCTTCCAAAGTGTGTTCATCTGTAAACATATCATCACTTTTACTAGAAGGAGATGTATCAAACATATAATCAGCAGTAGCAAAAGGATTTTTAAACACATCACTAGGAGGAGAGGTCTCAGATATATAATTATTACTAGCAAAAGGATTTTCAAACACCTCATCCCCAAGCTTAGAGTTTTTCATATCATCATTGGAAGAAGCATGGATAGTACTAATAGTATGGCAATCATTAACATCATCATTTTCAGAATTGGTTCCCCAAAGATTTTCAATATCAAAAGTAGTTTCATTTTCCCAATCATGATCACTACAATAAATAACAGGCATAGGAACATCATCTAATTCGGACTCATCAGCAAAAACTACAATAGGAGCAACATGTTTAAGGGAAGATACCGTTTCCTCTCTCCTTTTACTCCTTCTCTTCTTCTTCTTCTTTCCCCTCTTCTTTTTATCTTTAGGAGGGAGAGGTTTGAAAGGAAGCTTATCCACATAACCTGGTTTATTGTTAGAAACAACAGAAGAAACTTGGGAGGATTCCTCTCTTTCATTAATAAGAACAAAACACATATTAGTCCTGTCATATTTTGGTAAAGTGCCATCTTTTATAATATTTTGTATGTAAGTATTTGCGTGGCAATTATCAACACAATAAAGATGACAAGCATGCAGGACACTATTTATATCAAAAGCACTCATATCTACCAAATAAGTTTTTCTTGATAACTCTTCACACCCAAAAATAAGTAAGTTCATCATGCTGATTAGGAGTGATCATGTCATCACAATATAAACTCGAAGTACTCATAGGATTCGAAATACTATTATCATAGCCCGAGCATTGAAAATTTAAATGACCCACTTTATAGCAAAGTTCACAAATAAAAGGATAGAGGGCACAAACTGTTTCACCAAGATCATCAAGAGCTCTGTTCCATGTTCTAGTTTTTTCATGCCTATGATGGATACAATATTCATCTTCGATTTGATTCTGCTCACAAGGTCTAAGTGCTCCACAAAAATTAACATGCTTATAAGAAATAGTATTTTCAGAAGTTTGAGCATGTTTATTACAATCATTAATAACAGTATCATTTTTCATGCAAGTGTCTTTGAAAGGTTCATGATACATGTCCAGCTTTCTTTAGGTACATTAATATTGAAGCAAAGGTTCTACAACAATCAACAATAATTTGAGAATCAAGACCATAATTAGCACTAAGCTTTTGAAAACCAGCAGTTTCAACGAAAGACTTAATGCATTCATATTCATAGTTTATACTTGATCCTTTACCTTTGTCGTTCTCCAATCTTCAGTATTGCTTTGAATTCTTTCAAGAAGATCCCATCTAGCTTCAACCTTCTTACTTGTGAAAGAACCCTCTGAACATGCATCTAGATAATCCTTGTAATGACCTGAAAGCCTTGCATAAAAATTATTAACAATTATTTCCTCAGAAAGCTCATGGTTAGGACATTTGAGTATTAATGCTTTTAGCCTTCCCCAAGCTTGAGCAATGCTTTCTCCATCATGAGGGTAAAAATTATAAATGTAATTCCTATCTAGATGCACTTCATGAAGAGGATAAAATTTAGAGTAAAAGAGAGATTCAAGCTGTTTCTAGTTCGAGGGTTGTTCATCCAGCAGCCTATACCATTCCTTTGCTTTGTCCTTAAGTGACAATGGAAATAGTTTCCTCATGACATTTTTTCTTGATAAACCTGCAACCTTAAATAACTCCAAAGTTCTATAAGTTTAGACAAGTGAGCACTTGGATGGACTGATCCATCCCCTGCATACTGATCATTCATAACCCTTTCAACAATTTTCATAGGTACTTTAAAAGAAATACTTTCAACAGGTGGATTTGGAATATCACAAGCATCATTCGAATTATCACATATGGGAGACAAACTATCTTCAGAGCAAATTTTCTCCTCTAAAGCTGGGGAACTAAAAAGATTATTTTCATAATAACTAGCTTCCCCAAGCTTAGCTTTTCCATAGCATTAGCAATAATGGTGTTCAAAGAATTCATACTAATAACATTACTACCACTATTATGCAAACAAGCCTCCATAGGTTTTTTAATTTTCTCTTCAAAGCATCATCTCCTAATTCAATATAAAGTTCATAAAGATCTCTAATTTTTTTTCCATTAAGCCTAACTAGTGAAAATAAAAACAAGAAACAAAAAGAAATAATTGCAGAATCTAAAGGAGATACCTTTCAATACTTACCTCCTCGGCAACGGCGCCAGAAAATAGCTTCATGTCTACGCACGCTTCTATTCTTGTAGACAGTGTTGGGCCTCCAAGAGCAGAGGTTTGTAGCACAGCAGCAAGTTTCCCTTAAGTGAATCACCCAAGGTTTATCGAACTCAGGGAGGTAGAGGTCAAAGATATCCATCTCAAGCAACCCTGCAGTTAAGATATAAGAAGTCTCTTGTGTCCCCAACACACCTAATACACTTGTCAGATGTATAGGTGCACTAGTTCGGCGAAGAGATAGTGAAATAGAAATAATATTGATGATTATAAGTAGTAATTGCAATCTGAAATAAAAATGGCAGCAAGCAAACATGTAGCAGAACTTGTTGTAAACGGTGTTTCAATGCTTAGAAACAAGGCCTAGGGATCATACTTTCACTAGTGGACACTCTCAACAATGACAACATAATTGAATAAATAAATACTACTCTCAAACACTCTCTTGTTGGATAACAAACACCATTCATTGCGTAGGGCTGCAAATGCACACCTCAAAGTCTGAGTAAACAAACACCGACAACGTCATAAAGGAGTCACACACGGTGCGCACACTGTCACCTTCACACCGTGGGAAGTGAATCCGGAGTTCATATTAAAGTAACCTCTAGAGTGGCATAATATATAAAGAGTAACATCTACTTATTCAACTAGATACGAAGCTCATGATCACATAAAGATCACACCATGGGAGAGAGATAAACCACATAGCTACCGGTAGAGCCCTCAGCCTCGGGGGAGAACTACTCCTCCTCATCATGAGAGGCAGCAACAGCGATGAAGATGGCGGTGGAGTCGATGGAGATGGCTCCGGGGGCACTTCCCCGTCCCGGCAGGGTGCCGAAATAGAGACTTCTGTCCCCCGAATTAGGGTTTTTGGTGGCGGCGGAGCTACGGAACTCTTCTGGAGAAATCGTCGATATTTTAGGGTTTTCGAGGCAGGAGCTTTATATAGGCAATAGGGCGGCGCGAGGGGGTGCCCGAGTCGTCCTCCCCACCTGGTGGCGCCACCCCCCTCCAGGTCGCGCGAGCGTATGGGGAGGAGGCCGTGGGCCTCCTCTAGACTTTCCCTTCTGGCTCCGTGGGTATTCTGGCGAAATAGAATTTCTGTAATTTTTCTGGATTTTTCCGAGCACTTTGGTTTTTGGGCCTTTTCTGCAATAAACAGAAACTGACACTGTGGCATCTTGTTAATAGGTTAGTCCAATAAATGCCATAATATGATATAAAGTTTATATAAAACATGTAGCAATCTATACTATAATATTGAAAGCTGCCGTGATGGTACGTCACGTGGTACGGTCGGGCGGTACGTACGTCGTAGGTCATGGATCGGTAGAAAAATCGGAACCACGCTCTCCCTCTGGCGTCACGTGGAGCTGGGCTAGCTTTGCCGTGGATCAATCAATAATCACGTTAGCCAGCCAGCTAGCTTTGCCCGGACGAGCCCATGCACGGCCGCCGGGAACCGGTGAGCGCATGCACGGACGGCCGCCGGCGAGTCGGCGAGCCCGGGAACGCTTGCACGGTCGCTGGTGAGCCGGCAGGAGCGTCCTGAGCCGCGACTCCGGCGGCGCGTCCACGAGACCACGACCATGACCGTCGTCAGCGGCACGAAGCCGCAGAAGCGCATGGAGAGGAACTCGAGGGCGACTCAGTGTCGGACGAGGTCGGTGAAGTGTCGGAGTCACTGAACCTGACGTTCTCCAGGGCGAGCCTGCTGAGCGCCCAGAACGCGCGCTGGCAGCCGCGGACGAGCTGCGTGAACCGCGCGCCGTAGCCGAGCATGAGCTCCGCCGTCGCGTCCCACGTGCCGCAGAGGTCACGCCTCTCCGTGAGGAGCTAGAGCTCGACGGGGCGCCGGCCTTGAGCCTGCCGCTGCGGACCGCCTCGCCGACGAGCCTCTCGACGCGCCGCAGCAGGTCATACCTGGTGAGGATCATCTTGAGCTTGAGCGTCTCTATGACCCGAGCGTGCCTGGAGGTAGTGCCCCAGCGCCTGGACGAGGCCCTCGCAGGCGTTGTGCTGGTAGGGCAGATACCACTCCTTGCGGCGGCAAACCCATATTATGTCCCCGAGAAGCGATCGCTGACCCTGTGGGGACCCCGGACTAGCTGTCCGAAATACCCGATTATGCTTAAAACAACGATCCCGTGATCAGTCTGTCGTTGCACATAATCCGAATTGGATACCAAAGTTTACATCCATTACAGTACCGAATAAAAGTCTTACATAAATGGTCATTTAGACCAAGTTCTTACATAGGTGCCTTCATGGGCCAAACCAAAATATATCAGCGGAAGCTACGGCGTAGTAGACATCATATTCTAACGATGACAACCCGACAGGCAGCTGACTTGTGGAGATCCTTAGTTGGCGTAGAAGTCGCCATATTCCTGCTCTGCGTAGTGTTCCTCCTCGTAGTCTGGCTAGGACAATAGCCAGGGACGAAACCAATATGAGTACATTTGAATGTACTCGCAAACTATCCCAACATGAGTATGCACCAGTTTTATTTTAGTTGACAACTTTTCTGATTTAAAACATCTCTATATCTTTATTGAAAAAGGTAAGAAGAGCTTTATAACTATCTTTAAAGAAGTCACCTTTTTCATCTGTTTTTCCAAAACTTCTCCTCTTTCCGACCATAGCCCGTCATGGTCCACTTTCATCCAACCACCTCATACCGATCCGTTGGTATAGGTGTAGGAAACATTCTCCACTCCATTTTTCTTTTAAAAACTCAAAGCCTTTTTAAAACTTGCACAAGGTCTTAGGACAGTCTCCCAATTGTCCATATCCGAGGACTCGGCTATTCGAATAGTTTTTAACACTCTGCAGAGGTAGCACGCTTTTAACCCACATCCATCCGGCAACTCATCGTGTCTGCCACGTCTCGCCATACCAGGTGTATGCGAAGTAAGCCGCCGGCCATAGCCTCTTATTTGCTCATGCTAGTATAGGATCCTTCCCATATGACACTTTCCATCAACACCCAGTCCAGTTTCCCGTCAGAAACCCTAAGTGTGAGGACTCATAGTTTTGTCCGGCGGTTTATGGTGGAACCTTCTATCCTCCCCACCAACTTGTGTGAGGACCCGGGTCAGGGGGTAGATCCTCGGACCATCCCCTCATGCATAACGGAGTCATCTCCGTCGATGAGGTATCCCATACTAATAAGAGCAAACTACATGACTACGCCTTTTCCCATATGTGGTAAATGTGGTCGCACAGGGTAGGATTGGTTTCCATAGTACTAGGACACTGTGCATTTTTCACAAACATCACCATTTTTCCACCTTTCCAACACAGCACCGACATCTCGTCGTTCCATAAACTCACAAGACATTTCAAAGGAGTTTTGAATAAACAACATTGTTTTCCCATCCTAAAGTTTTATATAAACTACGACATAGGGTGGCAAAATAATATCCATATATTTTTGAAATGGGTTTTGTAAATCTTGCTTTGAGAGTAAACATATTATGAAAGTAGATGCATATGTTGGTAGTGCAAGCTCAGAGAATAGCTTGCCTTGCTTGGCAAAGTGATCTTGCTCTTGTTCTTCAAATTCAGCAAACTCTCCTTCCTCGATATATCCGACAACGTTCTCGTCTAATTAACAAACAAACAATACAAACAATCACTAAGCTATACAAGCAATCACCTCAACATAACCATCATTAACATCACAATTGGCTACTGCACACATCAAACTACACAATTTGGTTTTTAAATAAATTGAATTAAACATTATTTAATTAAGTCCAAATTATGGCAGAAACTAGTTATTCATGTTTAATTCCACAACTTGAGTTCTGTTGGTCACAAAAATACAAATTAAAATTCTATGGAAAGCCACTGATGTGTAGAATACAACCCAATTTGAATTGGACCATTTGGAGTTACCAAACTCCCTACACATTGGATTGAATCCAGTAGCTTAATAATCAAGTTTTAGCTACCAATTAAATTATATTGTTCCAAAAATTAAACCCTTTTAGGGGTAACTAAACATGGATATATGTGAGCTAACAAAATTGGTCCTAACTCATTTGGATCAACCAATAAACATATTTGTCTGTTTTAGTCCAGAAGGGTTTATTTTAAAGTCAGCAATTAATATTGCTTAATTAATTCTACCAAAATTAGGGGAGCTAACACAAGGCAGTACTAAGCTAGCAAAATTGGTTTGGAATTATTTGGACTAGCAGAGTATCAGAAACAAACAAGTTTAGAATTTAAACCTTCTGTGGCATTTTCAATAATACTTTTTAACTATTTAATGAAATGACATGGACCAATTGTGTTGGTTAAACACTTTCATAAGCTTTCCAGAACAGTTGAGTTTGATTTATTTGGATTCCTAAATCTCGAGATATTGAATTTCAAAGTTGATGCCAGTACTGTTTTTTCCAGAGAAAAAGAAATAGAAATTCCCTCTCTTCTGGATAATGTTGAGATTTCTGACTAGTGGGGCCTACTGGTCAGTGACTCAGCGTGGACGTGGATTTGATTAAAATACTGACGGGTGGGGTCAGGCCGTCAGTGGCTCAACTACAGCGAAGCGTTACGCGGCCGTTGGATCTGGATCCAACGGTCCAAGATCAAAGGCAACGGCGGCGACCAAAAACTGGCGGCGCCGCCGCGCCGGCGGCACGGTGATGATCGGAGACTCACCTAGAGGGCTCGGAAGATCGCGGAGACGACGCAGATCGACGGCGGAGGCTCGGGGAAGGCGATGGTGCGAGCTGTGCTTGCTGGGGAAGGCTGGTTCGTCGGCGGTGAGGTCGCGCACTTCGTCGGCGTCGGGCAGCAACTTCGGCGGAGCGTCGGGGTCGCGTCCGTGCACTAAAAAGAGGGAAAAAGCTCTCTGGTGAGTGCGGTGTCCACAAGGAAGAGCGTAGAGGGGTCAGAGGGAAGAATGGGGAGGTGTGGCGAGGCGGTGGTGCTCGACCTCAACGGCGGCGTCGGGCACGGCCGTGCACTGCCCTCTGGCGGTGCACAGAGCAAATTGGAGCGAGGGAAAGCTTGGGAGGGAGGTGTGGTGTTCCAGAGAGGCCTCGGGGTGCTTTTTATAGGGCCAGGGCGGTCCACGATGGTCGGGGTCTACGGCGGCGGCCATGGCGCGTCCACGGTGATCAATTCGGCGATTACACGGCGACGGTGCAGAGACTCGTGGTGGCTTGGGGCTTAACGGGGTCCGGCAAGCTTCTAGAGTCATCTAGAAGAACGGTGCGTGTCGGGGAGCTAAGGGGTGGACGAATTTTGCCGGCGCCGTCCAAGTGCTCTACGGCGGTCAGCGGGGAACCGCGGCGTAATGGCGACGGGAGGGGTGCCCGTTTTCTTCCCTGCGGGTGCAGAGAGGTGCAGGGGTGCAGAGGCGAGGGAGAGCGCGGCCAGGGGGGTCCTGGCGGCGAAGAAAACGGCGTCGACGGTGAAGGCGACACGGCGACGGTCGTCGGGTCTGAGGTCGATGACCTTTTTGCAGAAAACCCCTTCCTCCCTCTTTTCTTTTATTTTTCAGTTTTATTTCAATATCCAGAAGCTTTTCCTGGATTTATTTGAGGTACTTAAGTATTTTAGAAAATTCTGCAAATATTTGTGGGGCCTCCCCATAACATGTAGGAGCTCCACAAAATTTGGCATTGCCAAATAAAATGTTTGGCAACATTTTCTTTCATAGTACTTGTTTAAGGTAATTTGATTTATTTCTATTTGTTTTTATTTTAGAATTTTAAAACAAGTTCAAAAATAATATTTGAGAGGGGAAAGTGGTAGGAACAAAATGGGGAGTGTTTATAAACCCACTCCACTGAATTTTGTTTGAAACCATTTGAAATTCTCACTTGGAGAATTTGTGGAATACAAATGTCACTTTTGTTTTTCTTGCTTTATTTGCTATTTCAATTCTTTTCTTTTCTTCTTGCTTTTATTTAGAGCAAACAACAAACCACTAGCAAGAAGGAATAACACAAGCAACAAGAATTAAACCATACAAGCAACAATTTGCAAACAACACATAATAATTAACAAAAGTTTTTGTTGGCTCCCAATTTTGGAATATAATATTGATTAATAATTTTGGGATGTTACAATCCTTCCCCCCTTAGAATAAATCTCGTCCCGAGATTTGCTAGGCTTCGGTTTTAAGGAGGTCTGGGAATTCGCTTCTAAGATAATCTTCGCGTTCCCAAGTTGCTTCTTCTTCAGAGTGGTTAGTCCACTGGACTTTGTAAAACTTGATCGCACGTCTTCGGGTAACACGAACATCTTCTTCGAGAATTTTGAGGGGTCTCTCACGATAAGTCAGGTCTTGGTTCAGGTCGATGGAGAGGTGGTCGATGTTTTTGAAAACATCAGGCTGGTCAGGAACTTCAAGACACTTCCGGAGCAAGGAAATGTGGAAGACATCATGATAATCTCCTAACTCCTGGGGTAACTCCAGCTGATAGGATACTTCTCCTCGACGAGCAATGACCTTGAAGGGTCCAATATACCTTGGTGCTAACTTTCCTTTGACATGGAAACGCTGCATTCCCTTGAGGGGTGTCACTCGGAGATACACATAATCTCCGATACTGAAAGTGAGATCACGGCGCTTGGTGTCAGCGTAACTCTTCTGACGGGATTGGGCAGTTTTGAGACGTTCACGAATAAGCTGAACTTGCTCTTCAGCTTCTCGGAGGGTATCTGGTCCGAACAATTTGCTCTCTCCGGTATCGGACCAATTCAGGGTGTACGACACTTCTTGCCGTAAAGGGCTTCAAAAGGGGCCATTTGCAGACTAGACTGATAACTGTTGTTGTACGAGAACTCTGCAAACGGAAGACAATCTTCCCACTTGGAACCATAGGATAGAACACATGCGCGAAGCATGTCCTCTAATATCTGGTTCACTCGCTCAGTCTGGCCATCGGTCTGGGGATGATAAGCTGTGCTAAAGGCTAACTTGGTTCCGAGGGCTTCATGAAGGGATTTCCAGAATCTTGAGGTGAATTGCGTGCCTCTATCAGATACAATCTTCTTAGGCACACCATGCAGGCTCACTATTCTGGAAATATACAGGTCTGCTAACTGAGCTCCGGTATGAGTGGTCTTGACAGGAACAAAGTGGGCAACCTTGGTCAGTCGATCAACGATGACCCAGATGAATCATGGCCTCGGTTGGATCTTGGAAGTCCGGTAATAAAATCCATTCCAATCTCGTCCCACTTCCACTCGGGAATTTTCAAAGGTTGAAGCAATCCAGCGGGTCGCTGATGTTCAGCCTTGACTCGCTGACAGATATCACACTTGGCTACGAATGAACCAATCTCTCGCTTCATTCCATGCCACCAAAATCTTCTCGAAGGTCTTGGTACATTTTGGTTCCGCCGGGGTGGATTGAATAAGGGGTCTCATGGGCCTCCTTCAGGATTAACTCCTTAAGTTCCGTGACATTGGGCACACAGATACGGTTATTGAATTTCAGCACTCCTTCAGCATCTTCGGTAAAACCGGGTGCTTTGCCGAGGGAAATTTTCTTCCTAATTCCCTCTATACTTTCATGACCTTTCTGGGCTTCTTTGATTTGATCCACCAGGGTTGGGGTTAACTCTAAATTGGCGAGATAACCATAGCTAACAAGCTCTAGTCCAAAATCTTGAAGTCTTGAACAAGGCTGGCTGTTCGGCTTGGATCAGGGCATTCAGGGTGCAAGGTTTGCGACTAAGGGCATCGGCAACTACATTAGCCTTTCCGGGGTGATAATGGATTCCAATATCATAATCCTTGATTAATTCCATCCATCTCCTCTGTCGCAGGTTCAGATCTTTCTGGGTGAAAATATACTTCAAGCTTTTGTGATCTGTATAGACCTCGCAGCGATGTCCCGCAAGATAGGGACGCCACTTCTTAAGAGCAAAGACCACAGCAGCTAACTCCAAGTCATGGGTTGGGTAATTCTCTTCATGCGGTCGCAACTGCCGGGACAGGTACGACACAACTTTGCCTTCTTGCATCAGAACGCAACCAAGTCCGAGGCGTGATGCATCGCAATACACGTCGAAACTCTGGGTGACGTCTGGCATGATCAGGATTGGGGCTGAGGTTAGTTTCTTCTTCAGTTCTTGGAAACTATCCTCACACTTCTGAGTCCATTCAAATTTCTTGTCCTTCTTCAACAGTTGGGTCAGAGGTTTGGCTATACTGGAAAATCCTTCGACGAACTTGCGGTAATAACCGGCAAGTCCGAGAAAGCTTCGGATTTCAAAAACATTGGTTGGGGATAACCAGTCAAGAATGGCTTGTATCTTCTCAGGGTCAACAGAAATTCCTCCAGCGGATACAATATGTCCAAGAAATGCCACTTCACTGAGCCAAAACTCACACTTGCTAAGTTTGGCATACAGTTGGTGCTCTTGGAGGGTCTCCAAAACTAGACGCAGGTGTTCAGCATGCTCTTCTTCGGTCTTGGAATAAATAAGGATGTCATCAAGGAAAACTACCACGAACTTGTCGAGGTACTCCATGAAAATCTTGTTCATGAGATTCATGAAATAGGCTGGGGCATTGGTCAGACCAAAAGACATCACGGTGTATTCAAACAACCCGTAACGAGTGGTGAAGGCGGTCTTGGGAATATCTGTCTCTCTGATCTTCAACTGATGGTAACCTGTCCGAAGATCGATCTTTGAAAAGACTCGGGCTCCGTTCATTTGATCGAACAGATCCTCGATCTTGGGAAGAGGGTACTTGTTTTTAATGGTCACGTCATTCAGCTTGCGATAATCCACACACAGGCGTGTGGTACCGTCTCTCTTGTCCACAAAAATAATGGGTGATCCCCATGGTGAAGCGCTTGGGCGGACAAGACCTTTGCTTAGCATATCAGCCAACTGTTTCTTCAACTCAACCAGTTCTTCCGGATTCATCCGATAAGGCTTTTGGGATATGGGGGATGTTCCTGGAATAAGCTCAATTATGAACTCAATATCCCTATCTGGCGGCATACCAGGCAATTCTTCTGGGAAAACATCCTTGAACAGATGAACAACACGGATCTCATCTAGGGCGGGTCGAGCTATGCTCTCATGGCAGCCTGGGTGAGGTTGACTAGTTTTAGACACATACTCCACTTCTACTTCTTTGTCGGTGGTGATGGATACAGCTCTTCTGGCACAGTCAATCCGACCATGGTACTTGGCTAACCAATTCATACCGAGTATAACATCGATGCCTTGGGTTCCCAGAACAATTAAGTTTACTGGAAACTTCTCTCCTTTGATCTCAAGGGGTACATCGGAGCAAAACATCTGGTCTCTACGGTGGATTCTGGGATTTGGACGACCATGGGTTTGGGTAAGAGGCTCTTAACTAAACCTCCCTTAGCAACAAATTCTTGGGTAACAAATGAATGGGTAGCACCAGAATCAAACAGAACAGTTGCAGGTACTGAGTTGACAAGGAACGTACCCAGCACAACATCCGGAGCATCCTGAGCTTCTTCAGCATTGATGTGGTGCAGACGACCCTTGGCAACAGCAGCATTTCCGCGAGGTGCGGCATTCTTGCCATTTCCATTTCCATTGCGGCCTTGACCATTGTTCTGTGCCGGCGCATTGGGGCGTTGGACATTCCTCTTGGGATTGGGACATTCTTTGGAGTAGTGACCCTTGTTGCCGCATTCAAAGCAGATCACATTGGGATTGCGGTTGAAGTTGTTGAAGTTTCCTCCGGGACGGTTATTGTCATTGGGACGGTTGAAGTTGTTTGGGCGGTTAGGGTAATTTGGGCGTGGAGCTTGGGGTGGACGATAGGCAGGCCTGGTGTTCTGCTGAAAGATACGAGGTTTCTGGCTGCTCGAGCCTTCCTGAGCATTCATCCTCCTCTTGCGACCTTCATACATCGACTTGCGCTTGGTCTCCAGCTGGATGGCTTTGTCCACAAGTGACTCCAGATCACGGAAGTCATGGATAACCAAAGCACACTGAAGTTCATCATGAAGTCCACTCATGAAACGCTCCATCTTCTTCTCTTCCTTGTCGGTGTCATCAGGAGCATACCGAGATAAGTCGGTAAACTCCTCAAGATAACCGACCACATCTCTACTTCCCTGCCTCAGTTTGCGGAACTCATCCTTCTTCCTCTCAATAAGTCCGTAAGGAATATGCTTCTTACGGAACTTCTCCTGGAACTCAGCCCAGTCGATGACATGACCAGCTTGCTGGAGAGCCTTGGTAGTTTCCCACCAAGCTCTTGCAGGTCCAGCGAGATAGTGGGTTGCATACAGCACTTCTCATTTTCTCCCACAGCAGCAACTTCAAGATTATTGCCGATGGTGCGAAGCCAATCATCGGCTTCTAGTGGGTGAAGTCCCTTGGAGTAGGTGGGTGGGTTGGTCTTCTGAAAATCACCCAAGGTAGATCGCTGGTTTCCATCACCATTGCCGTTACCACCATTGTTGTTGTTGTTGTTGTTGTTATTGTAAGCGGCTGCGAGTTGTTGTAAGGCAGCGAGATGAGCTTGGCGCTCTTGCCGGGCATTTTCACGCTCCTCCATGATAAGTGCGAGAAGTTGGGTGGGGGTTGGGTCCGGTGGTGGTGGTGCTGATCCTGATCCTTCCGCATTGCTGCGACGGGGTGGCATCCTGAAGCACACCGGGTATAAGAGACAAGGCAAGAAAAGTTCGACTAAGGGAAAAGATGATCTCTCAAGCGGTTGATTAATCCTAAGAGTTATATGAAAATAGTTCACACAATTTTAAACAAGACAAACATACTTATATTTCACAAACAATACATCAAAGAGTTCACATCAACATCAAGCTTACAACCTCAAGCTTACAACATAATATCTGGTTTCCAAAAGAACCACTGCTACTACTCGACTAGCTATAGGGGGTCAACCTAATCCTGCGGTAGTGATCAAGTCACTCGCCTACTGAGGTGGAACCTCCAGCTCTAACACGTCAGCATCTGACTGGTAGGCTGGCTCCTCGGGATCCTCCTCCTCGTCCTCGAGAACTGGCTCGAGTGGCTCCTCCTCCTCGTCAACTAACTCCTCCTCATCATCCTCCTCCTCACAGTCCATCTCCTCCACGAAGTCATCATCGTCACTGAGGAAAGCGTCGTTCTCCTTGCGGAGATCCTCGCCCTCCTCCTCCATCTCGTCAGTATGGTGCTCAAGATCCTCAATCAGTCCATCCTGCTCTGCCACCTTCGTGCGGAGCTTCACGATAGTCTTCCTCAGCTGGGCCCTCTTCCTGAGAAGAGCAACCTTCTCCACCATCAGCTTCATCTCGTTCTCGCGAAGCTCAACGAGCGACTCGCGGTCGAAGTGGAGCTGAATCCTAGTGCGCAACAGATCATCCTGAGTGCACTGAAGTAAGATCTCCATGTCCATGATGTAGCTCCCAAACATCGGGTGGTAAGGTGAAGGAGTAGGGTGTCCATCACAGTTGCGCCTCCCGTAGAACCGGAACCGGGAGTCTACTAACTCCGCCTTGTGCTCCTCACAAAGTCGGGATAGCATCCTCTGTGTAGCAGTACAGAGACCGTCAACCCAGGTGGCCTCCTTGGTGGTGAAGATGAGTGTCCGGGAATTGGGAGACTTGATGTTCCTGCGAACTGACGATCTGATGAGCCAGCTCAGCCTTCCAACACCGTGAACATCAATCTGAGCTCCCTCAAACTCTGGAGCGGGGCGACCTAACAGCTTGGTCAACTCGAACAAGTCCCTCTCAAACGTCAGCTTGCTGTCCTTCTCCAGCTGAACGAACTCGGTCCAGTGGAGTGCCATCTACAGTTTTTAAGCAAAATTTTAAGTTAGTTAGATGACAAGTAAATCAAAATTTTAATATATAGGGCAACAAGTGAGTCAAATTTTAAACTTAATGAGAGGTGTACAAAATTTTAGGGATACTAAGGAAAATGTAACAATTAATGAGAGTAAAATTTTGCATGAGTAAGAGGATTGGAGGTAAGCAATTTTCGAAAATACTTCATTCTTTCTTTTTAGAAATTCATCTTTTTGTAACATTTGACAAACGACCATGCTAACTAAGGTTTCCTAAAGTCAGGATGGCTCTGATACCAAGTCTGTGGGGACCCCGGACTAGCTGTCCGAAATACCCGATTATGCTTAACACAACGATCCCGTGATCAGTCTGTCGTTGCACATAATCCGAATTGGATACCAAAGTTTACATCCATTACAGTACCGAATAAAAGTCTTACATAAATGGTCATTTAGACCAAGTTCTTACATAGGTGCCTTCATGGGCCAAACCAAATATATCAGCGGAAGCTACGGCGTAGTAGACATCATATTCTAACGATGACAACCCGACAGGCAGCTGACTTGTGGAGATCCTTAGTTGGCGTAGAAGTCGCCATATTCCTGCTCTGCGTAGTGTTCCTCCTCGTAGTCTGGCTAGGACAATAGCCAGGGACGAAACCAATATGAGTACATTTGAATGTACTCGCAAACTATCCCAACATGAGTATGCACCAGTTTTATTTTAGTTGACAACTTTTCTTATTTAAAACATCTCTATATCTTTATTGAAAAAGGTAAGAAGAGCTTTATAACTATCTTTAAAGAAGTCACCTTTTTCATCTGTTTTTCCAAAACTTCTCCTCTTTCCGACCATAGCCCGTCATGGTCCACTTTCATCCAACCACCTCATACCGATCCGTTGGTATAGGTGTAGGAAACATTCTCCACTCCATTTTTCTTTTAAAAACTCAAAGCCTTTTTAAAACTTGCACAAGGTCTTAGGACAGTCTCCCAATTGTCCATATCCGAGGACTCGGCTATTCGAATAGTTTTTAACACTCTGCAGAGGTAGCACGCTTTTAACCCACATCCATCCGGCAACTCATCGTGTCTGCCACGTCTCGCCATACCAGGTGTATGCGAAGTAAGCCGCCGGCCATAGCCTCTTATTTGCTCATGCTAGTATAGGATCCTTCCCATATGACACTTTCCATCGACACCCAGTCCGGTTTCCCGTCAGAAACCCTAAGTGTGAGGACTCATAGTTTTGTCCGGCGGTTTATGGTGGAACCTTCTATCCTCCCCACCAACTTGTGTGAGGACCCGGGTCAGGGGGTAGATCCTCGGACCATCCCCTCATGCATAACGGAGTCATCTCCGTCGATGAGGTATCCCATACTAATAAGAGCAAACTACATGACTACGCCTTTTCCCATATGTGGTAAATGTGGTCGCACAGGGTAGGATTGGTTTCCATAGTACTAGGACACTGTGCATTTTTCACAAACATCACCATTTTTCCACCTTTCCAACACAGCACCGACATCTCGTCGTTCCATAAACTCACAAGACATTTCAAAGGAGTTTTGAATAAACAACATTGTTTTCCCATCCTAAAGTTTTATATAAACTACTACATAGGGTGGCAAAATAATATCCATATATTTTTGAAATGGGTTTTGTAAATCTTGCTTTGAGAGTAAACATATTATGAAAGTAGATGCATATGTTGGTAGTGCAAGCTCAGAGAATAGCTTGCCTTGCTTGGCAAAGTGATCTTGCTCTTGTTCTTCAAATTCAGCAAACTCTCCTTCCTCGATATATCCGACAACGTTCTCGTCTAATTAACAAACAAACAATACAAACAATCACTAAGCTATACAAGCAATCACCTCAACATAACCATCATTAACATCACAATTGGCTACTGCACACATCAAACTACACAATTTGGTTTTTAAATAAATTGAATTAAACATTATTTAATTAAGTCCAAATTATGGCAGAAACTAGTTATTCATGTTTAATTCCACAACTTGAGTTCTGTTGGTCACAAAAATACAAATTAAAATTCTATGGAAAGCCACTGATGTGTAGAATACAACCCAATTTGAATTGGACCATTTGGAGTTACCAAACTCCCTACACATTGGATTGAATCCAGTAGCTTAATAATCAAGTTTTAGCTACCAATTAAATTATATTGTTCCAAAAATTAAACCCTTTTAGGGGTAACTAAACATGGATATATGTGAGCTAACAAAATTGGTCCTAACTCATTTGGATCAACCAATAAACATATTTGTCTGTTTTAGTCCAGAAGGGTTTATTTTAAAGTCAGCAATTAATATTGCTTAATTAATTCTACCAAAATTAGGGGAGCTAACACAAGGCAGTACTAAGCTAGCAAAATTGGTTTGGAATTATTTGGACTAGCAGAGTATCAGAAACAAACAAGTTTAGAATTTAAACCTTCTGTGGCATTTTCAATAATACTTTTTAACTATTTAATTAAATGACATGAGACCAATTGTGTTGGTTAAACAATTTCATAAGCTTTCCAGAACAGTTGAGTTTGATTTATTTGGATTCCTAAATCTCGAGATATTGAATTTCAAAGTTGATGCCAGTACTGTTTTTCCAGAGAAAAAGAAATAGAAATTCCCTCTCTTCTGGATAATGTTGAGATTTCTGACTAGTGGGGCCTACTGGTCAGTGACTCAGCGTGGACGTGGATTTGATTAAAATACTGACGGGTGGGGTCAGGCCGTCAGTGGCTCAACTACAGCGAAGCGTTACGCGGCCGTTGGATCTGGATCCAACGGTCCAAGATCAAAGGCAACGGCGGCGACCAAAAACTGGCGGCGCCGCCGCGCCGGCGGCACGGTGATGATCGGAGACTCACCTAGAGGGCTCGGAAGATCGCGGAGACGACGCAGATCGACGGCGGAGGCTCGGGGAAGGCGATGGTGCGAGCTGTGCTTGCTGGGGAAGGCTGGTTCGTCGGCGGTGAGGTCGCGCACTTCGTCGGCGTCGGGCAGCAACTTCGGCGGAGCGTCGGGGTCGCGTCCGTGCACTAAAAAGAGGGAAAAAGCTCTCTGGTGAGTGCGGTGTCCACAAGGAAGAGCGTAGAGGGGTCAGAGGGAAGAATGGGGAGGTGTGGCGAGGCGGTGGTGCTCGACCTCAACGGCGGCGTCGGGCACGGCCGTGCACTGCCCTCTGGCGGTGCACAGAGCAAATTGGAGCGAGGGAAAGCTTGGGAGGGAGGTGTGGTGTTCCAGAGAGGCCTCGGGGTGCTTTTTATAGGGCCAGGGCGGTCCACGATGGTCGGGGTCTACGGCGGCGGCCATGGCGCGTCCACGGTGATCAATTCGGCGATTACACGGCGACGGTGCAGAGACTCGTGGTGGCTTGGGGCTTAACGGGGTCCGGCAAGCTTCTAGAGTCATCTAGAAGAACGGTGCGTGTCGGGGAGCTAAGGGGTGGACGAATTTTGCCGGCGCCGTCCAAGTGCTCTACGGCGGTCAGCGGGGAACCGCGGCGTAATGGCGACGGGAGGGGTGCCCGTTTTCTTCCCTGCGGGTGCAGAGAGGTGCAGGGGTGCAGAGGCGAGGGAGAGCGCGGCCAGGGGGGTCCTGGCGGCGAAGAAAACGGCGTCGACGGTGAAGGCGACACGGCGACGGTCGTCGGGTCTGAGGTCGATGACCTTTTTGCAGAAAACCCCTTCCTCCCTCTTTTCTTTTATTTTTCAGTTTTATTTCAATATCCAGAAGCTTTTCCTGGATTTATTTGAGGTACTTAAGTATTTTAGAAAATTCTGCAAATATTTGTGGGGCCTCCCCATAACATGTAGGAGCTCCACAAAATTTGGCATTGCCAAATAAAATGTTTGGCAACATTTTCTTTCATAGTACTTGTTTAAGGTAATTTGATTTATTTCTATTTGTTTTTATTTTAGAATTTTAAAACAAGTTCAAAAATAATATTTGAGAGGGGAAAGTGGTAGGAACAAAATGGGGAGTGTTTATAAACCCACTCCACTGAATTTTGTTTGAAACCATTTGAAATTCTCACTTGGAGAATTTGTGGAATACAAATGTCACTTTTGTTTTTCTTGCTTTATTTGCTATTTCAATTCTTTTCTTTTCTTCTTGCTTTTATTTAGAGCAAACAACAAACCACTAGCAAGAAGGAATAACACAAGCAACAAGAATTAAACCATACAAGCAACAATTTGCAAACAACACATAATAATTAACAAAAGTTTTTGTTGGCTCCCAATTTTGGAATATAATATTGATTAATAATTTTGGGATGTTACAGACCCGCATCTGCTGCTCTCCTATTCTGGATGAGTCTGGTGCTTTAGCCGGCTCAAGATGCAGAACCGTGACACAAGAAAAGGAGAGAAAGAGAGCATATGCGCTGATGAGCTGATGGGTACTAAACATGTGGATGAGAAATCAGTACACTTGCAGTGTTTCGGTAGTGCACACGTTCAGTAGCCAATAGGTGCACAGGTTCGACAAAGGCAGCATATGCACCTCACCCTATGTTCTTCGGAATTTCACTTAGAGACTCTAGCAAGGAGGAGTAAAAGTAAAAAATTCAAAGAAGAAAATTAAATTGTGTACTAAGAAGTACAAAAATGTGTGATACATAAATTTTCCTCGGGAAGTGCAGGAAAAAATGTAAAAACAAATATCATATAAGTAGTACATAAATGATTGTCGATGCAAGGCGCAACGTGGATGTCCAATGCAGTTTCTTAATGTTCATATATATTACATTATCTATAGAATGGGCCTTTCTTGAAGTGAACACAACATCAACAAATAGCATCACTTCTTAACTGTGAGACCACAACTGCCAATATAGATCTGCAATTTTTTGGTAGCACGAAACAAAGAAAGTGACTCTAATTACTCGCTCGATCATAGAAGAAAGGTCCATTTTAAATCAACTGATCATCAATCCACTTTCAATTAATCGACGATTGCTCTTCTTCTATTCTGAATGTCAAAGTGTACATTCAGAAAAGGTCAGGCCACTTGCATTGCTGGTTTCTTTTTACCGAGCTGTATAGCTGATTTGTTATCTTACACTTTTTTGAGATGTATAAATCGTTATTTTATCAGCCCGTAGCAACGCACGGGTATTCTGCTAGTTGGCATAATATAAGCATGAAATTATGGATACGTTGGAGACGTATCAGCGGGCACGGACCGTCCTAGCAGCAAAAGCGGTTGGTTGTCTTGTCGTCCAGACATAACTAGTTATGAGTTCGGAGCACTACATCGAAAAATGAAACAAAAATCACGGCAGGAAGTGATTGGTGTGTTGACCTACCCCTTCGTCATAGTGGAAGACATGTATCCATGATTCACACTATTAAGGATTGTGGATTTCGTATACACTAATTTGATCTTGAGGAATATAAATTTTAATGGGAGCACTTTACATTTAGATATAAATTTAGAGCTAGATAATAATTATGAACATGTCTAAGTGAACTTAATTGTTGCAGATCAATGGCTAAGATAGCACCAATGTTCAACCTTGGACCACTGATTGAGAAGAAGCCCTGACTGCAAACGGGAGCAACTATGCTGATTGGGTTCGCGCCCTAAGGATTATTTTTAGGAACGCGAAGAGCGAGTACATTCTAGATGGTCCTCTCTCGGCCATGCCGGGAGTGGAGGCATCGCAGGCTGAATTCGAGGAGTACACCTTGAAGAGTGATACTACCATATCGATTCAGTGTCTCATGTTGACATGTATGGACCCTGAGTTGCAGAAGAAGTTTGAACAAACTCTTGCATATGACATTATTATCGCACTCAAGGCCATGTACCAGACTCAGACTAAGACTGAGCGTTATGAAAGAAAGAAGGCATTGTGGTCATGTCACATGGCAGAACGAGGCTCTGTGAGCGAGCATGTAATCAAGATGTTTGGTTATGGTACTAGGCTCGAGGCTCTGGGATTTCCTATTCCAGCCGAGCTAAGTATAGATTTGGTGTTGGCTTCCCTCCCACCGTCTTACAGCGGTTTCATTATGAATTACAACATGAATGGGTTGAAGAAGACACTAAATGAGCTGCTTGCAATGCTGAAAACTGCTGAACCTAGCGTGAAAAGGGAGAACAATCAAGGTTTGATGGTTACCCAATCCGCAAAGTTCAAGAAGAAGAGAACAAAGAAGTCTAAGAATGCTAAGGCATCGGATAAGACTACTACTCTAGCTCTAGAGGAATCCGAGTGTTTCTTCTGTTATGGTAAGGGACACTGGAAGAGGAACTGCAAGAAATTCCTGGCTCTGAAGAAGAAATCTTCTAAGGGCAAGAAAGGTATAAGAGTTATACTTAAATGATATTTTTCAATCTTACCAGTAACTCTGGAGTATCAATTGCTAATTTATTATGCAATGATATAGGAGATGCAGCAAGTAAGGTGACAGAGGAGTAAAGGTGGTGATGTGCATCAAGCTCGGCGCATGAAGTTTCATCCACAAGATGAAGGCATCTCCAATTTACTTTTCAAGTTTTAGTTTAAGAGATTTGGGGGTTTTGACCCAAAGTTATTTTGTAATAGGATCACATTCCTGGCGATGAAAGTACTCTTGTGATTTTGTGAGATTTTATATCTCGTTTATCAAAGAATATTTTGGATTAATCCCTTCGTGGATGATCAAGTTACAAATCTCTTGAATTATGGAAATATCATTTGTTTTAAGATATATTGTGAAGATATTGATACCACTTTCGCGTGGCACTATAATCTCAAATGGATCATAGTTATATGATGGAAGGATTTTGAGATATTGCACATAGTGAAGTCAATCAATGAAGAGTTGAAAGATAGTCAACATTTTATTGATATCCCGAAACTAGACAATAATGTTTCAGAAAATTGTCTTAGTAATATGATGAATAGAAATTTATTTCGATTCATGTATTTGATCAAGCTTGATTGAATAATTGCTAAGATATTTAAACTTGCAGAATTATTCCAAGAAATCCAATTTACAGTATTTATTGCATTGTTTTAGTTTTAGCTCAACGGATAGTCTTTAAAGGAATTCATGTCATAGTCTTAAAGATAGACATAAAGGGACATGATAATTTTAGAAACTTGGAATTTCTGAAAGGAAATTTAGTTCTAAAATAAAGAAGACTTAGGAATATTTATCTTATGAGTTGTGTCATTGTTTTGAAAGATAACATGATGAGACACAAATAATTTGGGTTCTAAGTTTTAAGAAAGATTGAAGATTGATCCTGAAGGAGGAAGATAAATTGATATTTATTTTGTAGGTTGTTCCAATAAGTTAATTGGAAATCCTTTTATAACCACCGCATAAGTGACAATGTTTTGCCACTAATATAAATGTGATTCTTGAGGAATTTATTCTTCTAAAGAATTCTGGTGGGAGGATAGTGAAATCTTGAAGAGATTATTTGAATCTTCGGAAATAGTTATCAGATGTTGTGCAACCGGAAGCGATTTCAATTGACAAGTCTTTTAGACTAATACCGAGAGTCTATGCATTTAATGCATGACGTCTTGTCAAGATAAATTCACTTAACCAGTATAGTTAGCATATAAGTTTCTAGAAAACTTGAATGGTAAAACAAAATAAAGAAAGGTATGTGCTAGAATAAGACCCCAATAGATTATGACTTAGATGTCATATACATTTAATATTGTCGAGTTATGGAACTCGGACACCGGAGGTGCGAATACCTCCTAGTTGTTCGGTAGGAGGGCGCGAGGTGCTTCGACGTCGACACAAACACACGGGATTTTACCCAGGTTCAGGCCACGTTGCCGCGTAATGCCCTACGTCCGGCTTGTCTTGCTTGATTGATCGTCGGTGAAGTCGTACATGGTGTGTCTTACAATGCTTCCTTCTATGCTCCGGGCCTATCCAAGCTTCTCCTCGGCAAGGTCTCCGAGGTGAAGTGAGCTAGCCACCGAGCTATGTGTCTAGTAGGAAGTCTCCTCTGCCTCCCTTGACCTTGGTCCTCCTTTTATACACAAGAGGCTACCACAGGGGGTCGGGTTGGCACGTTCGGTCGTCGGCCGGGGGCACGCGTCGTGGCGCCATCCAGGTGGCGGTCTTTGGCTGTCGCCGTGTCAACGTGGCCGAGGCGTTGGCCTTCATGCCGCGCCTTCAGCTGGCTTTGATGTGACGGCCCGTCTAGGGCTGCGCCGGGTCTGGCTAGGCAGATACGCTCAGTCCTGCCCGCGATGGGACGGGTGATCAGGTCCCATCACGCGCAGGGCCCTGCTTCCGCCGCGGAAGCACCGGGTCTTGTTCGTGGCGCCAGTGATGTTTCCTTCCCCGCAAAGCCATCTGTTCTATCGAGGTGCATGAATCTCTCTCCACGTGGCGTGACCCCTGATCTCCCCAGGAGGAGCGCCGCCCTCTCCCGGGCCTTGGGGCGATTCCGCTCCCGGGTTCCCCCTTTCCGTTGTAGACGGGCGGTGCCCCGCCGGTCATCCCGGGGAGCGGGGCCCTGCTCGCTGGCTCCCCAGGGGGACACCGGCCCCGGGACGCCTAGCCCCCGGGCGCCCCAGGGCAGAGTCGGGTCTCTGCTCGGGGGCGTCCTTCTGCAGCGCAGGGGGCCCGCTCACCTGAGGCCCGTGCTGCGGACACGTGGACGAAGCCACTGGTGTCTTTTCTGCGCAGAGTCCCCTGCGCTGTCGCATCGTTTCTGCTGACGGTGGGAACCGGCGAGCCATGATGTAGGTTTCAGGACGGTTGCACTTCCCGAGGGGAGTGGGACCGTCTGTGCACTTCCTTCTCTATTTAAGAGGAGGGAAAACCCGCCCCCGGCTGTCCAGCCGCGCTTCTCCTCCTCTTCCATGGCTTCTTCCAAGAGATCATCTCCTTCGGGGAGCCCCTACTTCCTTGCCCCGAAGATTGCCGTTTCTTGCTCCTGGGAGGTCCGTGGCTCGTCCTTCCGCCTTCTACGTCCGCCGGGCCGCATCCCTCCCCTCCGCACCGCAACTGCATCCTCCTTGCGGCCTCGGGAGAGGGCGGCCTTCCTTGGCGGGGCTCGGACCTGTCTCGCGGGGAGTTGGATTTTCTCGCTGCCGTCGGCTTTCTTCCTAGCTCCGACCGGTCGTCGTGGCGGGTGACGGAGGAGGAAGAGTTGCTTCCTCGCCCATCCCCCGAGGAATGTGTGTTGTTTGCTTCTCACTTGGAGCGCGGGCTTTCCTTGGGGCCCACGCCCACCTTGGCTTCTGGTGTTCCCTCTTCTTCCTTCGGGGCAGGGTCGCCGGGGAAGGCGATCCTGAGTCGGAGTGCGGCGCGGTGAGAGTGGTCCCGCGTCGCTCCCTCTTTCCGAACCTTGCTCTCCGGGGAACGTGCGGCGGGCAGCGCTCATTCTTCTACTATCCCGAACTTCCTTCCTCATCGGGCGGGCCCGGTCTTCCTCCCTTCTCCTGGGGGTTACCTGCTTCCTGGAGGGGGTGGGCCCTTAGCTCCCTTGGCAACCCCGAGGAGGTGCGGGTGCTTACCGACCGCCTGAAGACGGCCGTCAGGCGTGGTCTTACAGGGCTGGACCTTCTGGTGACACTACAAAACTATTCGAGATCCGCAACGTTTTGGTAGGGACGATTACGTTACGTCGCGACAAACCGTCGCGCCCGTTGAAAAGGGCAACTTTTCACGCGACGTTTGATTTGTTGCCGTCGCGAGGTAAATTGTAGTGACGTTGCTCATTTTTTACGTCGTTGATCTTCGTCCCCATCCCATTAGCGCAGGTTAGGCCCAGTTTGTGAGGACAAACTAACCTAGGTCGGAGATAACGTCGCAGACCTTCGTATCTCGTCTAAATGGGATCCAGAATGCAGGGACGAAACTCGGACGTGTCAATGATGACGTCGCGGTTTGACGTCCCTCGGCTAGTTGACTGGCAACGACCACGGCGGTTGTTTCATGGACCCCATCTGTCATACAGCGGCGTATCTTATTTTTGTTACCGAACCATGGAGTTTTAAACGTCGCGGATATTCGTTACAACAGTTCAGACTCACACCATCAACAAAAGTTTAAAACTATTAAAATCATCAACAGGGTCACCCAACATTGAAAATGTACTGAAAATAATCATAAATCACATGATTTTCAATGCAAACTTATTTATTTAATTGGGTGCCTAAATGGCGATCACAAAGACAAAGACATACATAGATGAGATCTACGTGTACTATGTCTCTGAACCAAACTTGAGAGGATCTACATTGGTATCGTAGCCAACTAACTGCTGATAATACCTAGTAATCTCAAAGCCTAGACGAGCATCCAAAGCATCATACTTGACTCGGTTTAAGCTCAATGGTACTTTCATCCATCCTCCGTGGCTGTACTTTATGACCTTAGGACAATCCTTATCAAGATCTGTCCCAATGTAATAATTGGCAAGATCATAGAGAGCCGGAGTAGTGTTTTTTGTTGGGTTTGGAATCGCCACCTGGAGATCTAGCATTGTCGCAATAGAAAGTCCGTCGTATTTCAATATACGGTCATCATTGCCGATAGCCGCGCCACTGAAGATGATTTCCTTATCGCTTAAGAATTCCCTAAGGAGCTCCGGAACTGAATCAGCATGGCAAATCTGAAAGACGAGAGTCTCATTGGCCACAGAGAGTTGCAGGACGGCGGCGCGCTGCCTCTTCCCGGCAGGGAGAGTGTTCTGGCTCACACCCTTCGCGCGTCGGTGTACTCACAGTCCAGGCCAACGCACTTGACTGGTGCGCCGTCAAGGAACTTCTTCTTTACGTGACGGATCCACTTCTCCACGGTGGATGCGTGGAGGGTGACTGTCGCCTTGAAGTGCATGCCTTCTTGTTCGAAGTAGTAGATGCGGGATTGAGGAGCCTGGGACGGCGTTACCATTGGAAAGGGAAGGTGAGAAAACGTGGATGTGTGTTTCTAGCTGATAACTATGGCACGAGAGAGACGATTGATCGATTGTGTGGTAATGCTCGATATGGTAGGAAGGTTATATATAGTAGGAGAAGACGGTATATGGAACGCCAACAGGGTGTAGGGTAAATCCGATATGAACACTTCCAGAAATTATTAATGGCGCATCTTCCGAGAGCAAAGCGACGGCGGCGTGCATGAATTAATTAACGGCGCATCGTAACGATGCGTGTACTGCGACGGCGGCGTCAGTGTGGCAGTGCCGGAGATAGTGCGAAGGCGTGCAGAATGATGCGCGCATTGGGCGCGGCGGCGTGCACGAAGCGACTGCATCGTGCGCACTGGGCTACGGCGGCAGCATTCAGAACGATGCGCGCGGCATGCTGTGCGTCTGCGGCGGCGTGCAATAAGAGACTGCAGCGACGATAGTGTGGCAGCGTTCAGAACGATGCGCACTGGGCTACGGCGGCAGCATTCAGAACAATGCGCGCGGCGTGCTGTGCGTCTGCGTCGGCGGCGTGTAATAAGAGACTGCAGCGACGATAGTGTGGCAGCGTTCAGAACGATGCGCACTGGGCTACGGCGGCAGCGTTCAGAACGATGCGCGCGGCGTGTTGTGTGTCTGCGGCGGCGGCGTGCAATAAGAGACTACAGCGACGATAGTGTGGCAGCATTCAGGGAATCTGAGATGTTTGCTGAACGAAATGATCAGAGTAGAAGAAGGGAACGAAATGATCACGGTGAGTAGAATAAGTATCCCTGAAAAACTTTCATCTATGTCCAAAAAATGAACATAAAACAGAGTCGAGACTAATTAAGTTTTTAGACCACTAGCAGCAATCAAGAGTTCCATTCAACGGAGCAGTACTTCCACATTACAGTTTCATAGCAAAAGACAAAGAAACTAATCATAAGTTAGTTGCTCTGACTCATAAGGTAGCTCTACATAAGTTCAACAGAAAATGTCAGCAAACTGTGATACATGTCCAGGTGGCCGGCACGACAATCTCAGTCCAACTGAGATTCCTCAGCAACTTCCGTACCACCCAGGAGATCGCTCTACAACCTTGTCACCATGCTGTGATTTATATGGGTTATTGACAAATCTTCATTGTAGCAGTGACATGTTTTATAGCCTCCTGTTATTCCTACCAAAGCGCTCACAGATGGATAATCAGTGATACTGCACATAAGAGCACCATGCTTGGCAAGCACATCTTGATTAAGTACACCCTGCAACCGTAGATTTTCGCAAGCACGACGGATGCGGATAGAACCTGTCTTCAACCTCTGAAGAACGTATCTGATTTTCGCATCCATGGACTCCGCGTCAGGCTGGAACTAGAAGCGGGCCTCATCATCTTCCTGCAAAAAAGAAGGATATAAGAATAATAATACTAAACTGTACACCAGATCGTTAACTATGTAAACCAGGAAGATACTCCATCCGTCCTAGTTCATAAGGCATAATTTGCAAATCTCTTTGCACAAGGTGCTACCTAATTGGAACTAAAAGCTTGCATGCATTGGTGGGAGAGGCAACTAGCCAATTATACAGAGGAAATTAAATGCAATTGTGCCTAGGAGGTGGAGTGTTTTGGGACAAATTGTTTTTGAGATTATGCCCTATAAACTAGGACGGGGGAAGTACAACATATCAGTTCGATAGTGACTACATACAACATTAATATGAAACTTTTCATTATTACTAACACTAACACATGACCAAAAATTGATATTCGAGATATCTTAATATTCAACAAAAGTAAATTTCGAGCACACATTGGCATGTGACCATGAAAATTATAGATACACTAAATCCTACCGAAATTAGCAACCAAAAAAGTGCTCTGTTTAGGGAAGCCACTGCTCAAGATAAGATTTGTTTAGGGAAGCACCTCGGAATACTCCACCCGCACCCGTAGTGGTTATGCACCGTGGCGGTGACAGGCGGAGGAGGCGCGGCGGTGATAGGCGGAGGAGACGCGGCGATGCATTCCATAGCCGCGACTAAGGCATCTGAAGCCGCTGCTATGGCCTCGAAAGTCGTGGGTAGGGCAGCCGATGCCACGGTGACGGCATCCATAGCCGCGTCTGTGGCATCTGATGCCGCGGCGAATGCATCCGAAGCCACGGCGAATGCATCCGAAGCCGCGGCGAATGCATCCGAAGCCGCGGCAATGGCACCCGAAGCCGCTTCCGTAGATGCATGGATGACGGTTGGCGCAACGGTGTTGTCCTTTAGCTGCATCGGATCTGCCATCCCTCTGTTCTTAGTGGCTCGTGTGCGCGGCGGCGGAGAGATTCCGAGTCCGGAGGGAGGCAAATTGCGGCCGGAGCAGAGTAGGGTTTTCACAGTGCGATTTGAGGAAAGAGGTGGGGGAAGAGAAGTGGCAGAAAGAGTGGGGTGAGGGGCGAGTTTACGGACTCACCTGTCAGCGGGTAAGGGTCAGATGCTTTGGGTAACCTAACTCGTGGGGTCGGTTGGAATCGCATCTAGGGGGCTGGGGAACTTGTATAATCAATGGATACCACCGCGTGGCCTTTCTTCCCTGGCTCACCTTCTACCGCCCATAGAACCCCCGAGAAAACCCCAGGAACCCCCAAGAATAGAGCAATAAGAGTTGGATTGTAGGCGCAGAGTAGGGTGATTGAAGGCACAAAGGAGCTCCATCGCCATCGCCATTTCCATCGCCCGTCGAGAAAGAGGGACAAGCAAGGAGCTCCATCGTCATCGCCATTGTATGGCCGCCTTCGCCGTTGGGTTTTTTTCGTCGCCGACGGTTACAGCTGCAATCCATCAACCCTAGTTCGATGGTCAGTGCTATCTTCTCTACACGTTTCATTTACCCGTTTGAGCTCCTGAATGGTGCATTGTATGTGAGTAGATTTGATTATCTATTTAGGTTGCGGAATGGGAAAAACCCCAGGTTCCGCATGCTTATCTGGTTATAAATTTCATTTGTTAAAATAGGATTCCGATGGCTCTGATAGCGATGGCGTCGATCTCTGTCCTATGTGCCGTCACGAAGCAACTTTCTGTCGTACACTCACTCGGCGGCGTTCCAAATCTATCAGAGTCCCGATTGAATACGGTTACGAAGAGGAAGTTGTAAGTGTTGCCTTTCAAATTCGAAGGAATGTCATTACTTGTTTTACCTTCAATTAGTGTCTTCATAGTTCATCTGGTTTTGTATTACTTGTAGATTCTGCCATGCCCTTTACGATTTCTTCTAGAGAGCCGGGTAATTGGCCCTCGTAAGAACTGGATGGAGGCTAAATGCCCGAAAGGGGACACATACTACTTCTACCTGGAAAGGTGGGAAATTGGAGTTGAAACGCAGCCGAGAGCCCTGTGTAAGCAGCTAAGTGGTAGTTCGAAGACGCATATGCATACCTCGATCTGTGGAACACAGTGGAGAGCACTGTGTGTAGGCTACGACATCGTAATCGGCGATGTTGTCAACTTCACTTGGGATGAAGATCAGCATGTGTTCAATGTTGAAGTGACTAACGAACACAATGCTACAAAACCTTTTGTTGAATACACGGGTATGCTGGTTTGTGTTCTTTTTCTTACACATTAAGTTGTTTACACATTTTCTAATTGTCTTCGTCTCTTTGATCAGAGTTTAAACAGATAAAAAAGGTGCAAGCCAGCCCTTCAAAAGACCATATTTCACGAACCGAGAGATGTCACCTATTCAGAAATGAATGCGATATCTTTCGCTTTATTCAAAGACGCCACAAGGGAATTGGAAATTGACGAGTTCTTTGAGATCCCTCAGTTCTACGTGCGCAGGATTGAGGATGATAGTATAGATGAAGAATCTCTGGTATCATTCAAACCTTTCTTATTCATTTACATTTTCTGAACTATTCTGATGTCGAATCACTTATTCCGTCATTTGAATTTTCTAATACAATGTTCATGTTATTTTGATAGCATCTCAAGACTGAGGTAGTAGATGGTTATGGTTACGTATTTCCATCGAGGGATCGAAGATTACGTCAAGTTCACGGGGCTTCTCGTCTTTGCGCGAGGGATGTCGAGGTCTTTGGATCATATCGAGTGGACGAAGATTACATCGAGTTCGTGGGAACTGGGATATATTCTGGGATCAAGCGCATATTAGCTTTGGTGATCTCTTCGTTATCAAGGTGATCGTCAAGGAGGAGTACATCAAACTGAAATTTGAGAAGGTCAGCGAAGACGTCAAGGGGGCCAACGAAGACATCGAGCAGTGGGTTGACGAGGTCATGTCCAACTTTGACGACTCCATCGACGTCGAGATGTGGGTCAAAGAAGAGACTGGATAATATTAGTATGAGTTGTATTTTGGTAGGATGTATTTTGGTCGAACACTTTATGGGCGTGCTCTGGGCATGAACATGGAAATGAAAAACTAAGCATGGATCCTTCTTAGTCACTCCAGAATGAAACATTGCTGAGGTTTTTAAACTTTTTCATGTTGGAAATCCAAAACCTCTTCCCTTCACCCTTGAATTCATAGGACATAGTCAGGGATATCACCTTAGCTACATGAATTTCTCGTCTGAATGTTTATAGATGATATTTAACATCTTGAATCGTTAGTATAGAGGTCAAAGAAGAGAGTGGTTTATCATACTCTGAGTTGTATTTTTGTGGGATGTAATTTGGCCGAACACCTTCTGGGCGTGCTCTAGGCGCTCCGTGCGTGCTCTGGGCGCGAACTGGCGCGCTCTGGGCGTCACCGTAGTAAAAAAGTGATGTTTCTAACTTTTATTATGATGTCTAAGCTTACCGCCTATTGCGCTGTCATTTGTTTCTGACTTTTTTGTTTCAAGTGCAAAACCCTTTCTCTTCACCCTTGAATTCATACGGCATAGTTTGAGAGTCACAATAGATACATGAATTTTTCTTTTGAATTTATGTAGACCTTGTTTTATCAACTAGAATGGTAAGTATATGACATAGGAAGACTATGTGTGCGCAGGTTTTTCTTTTTCTGATGTTGTTTGAATTTTGTATGCTCGTTTCAAATATCGGTCAAACCTAAGCGCTTGTCCAACATTTAAACAAGTTTAAAACATGAAAATGAAAAACTAAGCCTGGATCCATCTTAGTCACTCCAAAATGACACTTTGGAGAGGTTTGTTTTGAATTTTCCATATTGCAGATCCAAAACCCTTTCTCTTCACCCTTGAGTTCATACGGCATAGTTTGAGAATCACAACAGATACATGAATTTTTATTTTGAATTTATGTAGACCTTGTTTTATCAACTAGAATGGTAAGTATATGACATAAGAAGACTATGTGTGCGCGGGTTTTTTGTTTTTGATTTTGTTTGAATTTTGTATGCTCGTTTCAAATATCGGTCAAACCTAAGCGCTTGCCAACATTTAAACAAATTTAAAACATGAAAATGAAAAACTAAGCCTGGATCCATCTTAGTCACTCCAAAATGAAACTTTGGTGAGGTTTGTTTTGAATTTTCCATGTTGCAGATCCAAAACCCTTTCTCTTCACCCTTGAGTTCATACGGCATAGTTTGAGAATCACAATAGATACATGAATTTTTCTTTTGAATTTATGTAGACCTTGTTTTATCAACCAGAATGGTAAGTATATGACATAAGAAGACTATGTGTGCGCGGGTTTTTTTTTGTTTTTTGAATTTTGTATGCTCGTTTTAAATATCGGTCAAACCTAAGCGCTTGTCCAACATTTAAACAAGTTTAAAACATGAAAAATGAAAAACTAAGCCTGGATCCATCTTAGTCACTCCAAAATGAAACTTTGGTGAGGTTTGTTTTGAATTTTCCAGGTTGCAGATCCAAAACCCTTTCTCTTCACCCTTGAGTTCATACGGCATAGTTTGAGAATCACAATAGATACATGAATTTTTCTTTTGAATTTATGTAGACCTTGTTTTATCAACTAGAATCGTAAGTATATGACATAAGAAGACTATGTGTGCGCAGGTTTTTTCTTTTTTGATACTATTTGAATTTTGTATGCTCGTTTCAAATATCGGTCAAACCTAAGCGCTTGTCCAACATTTAAACAAGTTTAAAACATGAAAATGAAACACTAAGCCTGGATCCATCTTAGTCACTCCAAAATGACACTTTGGTGAGGTTTGTTTTGAATTTTCCATGTTGTAGATCCAAAACCCTTTCTCGTCACCCATGAGTTAATACGGCATAGTTTGAGAATCACAATAGATACATGAATTTTTCTTTTGAATTTATGTAGACCTTGTTTTATCAACTAGAATGGTAAGTATATGACATAGGAAGACTATGTGTGCGCAGGTTTTTTCTTTTTCTGATGTTGTTTGAATTTTGTATGCTCGTTTCAAATATCGGTCAAACCTAAGCACTTGTCCAACATTTAAACAAGTTTAAACATGAAAATGAAAAACTAAGCCTGGATCTATCTTAGTCACTCCAAAATGACACTTTGGAGAGGTTTGTTTTGAATTTTCCATGTTGCAGATCCAAAACCCTTTCTCTTCACCCTTGAGTTCATACGGCATAGTTTGAGAATCACAACAGATACATGAATTTTTATTTTGAATTTATGTAGACCTTGTTTTATCAACTAGAATGGTAAGTATATGACATAAGAAGACTATGTGTGCGCGGGTTTTTTTTTTTTATTTTGTTTGAATTTTGTATGCTCGTTTCAAATATCGGTCAAACCTAAGCGCTTGCCAACATTTAAACAAATTTAAAACATGAAAATGAAAAACTAAGCCTGGATCCATCTTAGTCACTCCAAAATGAAACTTTGGTGAGGTTTGTTTTGAATTTTCCATGTTGCAGATCCAAAACCCTTTATCTTCACCCTTGAGTTCATACGGCATAGTTTGAGAATCACAATAGATACATGAATTTTTCTTTTGAATTTATGTAGACCTTGTTTTATCAACCAGAATGGTAAGTATATGACATAAGAAGACTATGTGTGCGCGGGTTTTTTTTTGTTGTTTGAATTTTGTATGCTCGTTTTAAATATCGGTCAAACCTAAGCGCTTGTCCAACATTTAAACAAGTTTAAAACATGAAAAATGAAAAACTAAGCCTGGATCCATCTTAGTCACTCCAAAATGAAACTTTGGTGAGGTTTGTTTTGAATTTTCCAGGTTGCAGATCCAAAACCCTTTCTCTTCACCCTTGAGTTCATACGGCATAGTTTGAGAATCACAATAGATACATGAATTTTTCTTTTGAATTTATGTAGACCTTGTTTTATCAACTAGAATCGTAAGTATATGACATAAGAAGACTATGTGTGCGCAGGTTTTTTCTTTTTGATACTATTTGAATTTTGTATGCTCGTTTCAAATATCGGTCAAACCTAAGCGCTTGTCCAACATTTAAACAAGTTTAAAACATGAAAATGAAACACTAAGCCTGGATCCATCTTAGTCACTCCAAAATGACACTTTGGTGAGGTTTGTTTTGAATTTTCCATGTTGTAGATCCAAAACCCTTTCTCGTCACCCATGAGTTAATACGGCATAGTTTGAGAATCACAATAGATACATGAATTTTTCTTTTGAATTTATGTAGACCTTGTTTTATCAACTAGAATGGTAAGTATATGACATAGGAAGACTATGTGTGCGCAGGTTTTTTCTTTTTCTGATGTTGTTTGAATTTTGTATGCTCGTTTCAAATATCGGTCAAACCTAAGCACTTGTCCAACATTTAAACAAGTTTAAAACATGAAAATGAAAAACTAAGCCTGGATCTATCTTAGTCACTCCAAAATGACACTTTGGAGAGGTTTGTTTTGAATTTTCCATGTTGCAGATCCAAAACCCTTTCTCTTCACCCTTGAGTTCATACGGCATAGTTTGAGAATCACAACAGATACATGAATTTTTATTTTGAATTTATGTAGACCTTGTTTTATCAACTAGAATGGTAAGTATATGACATAAGAAGACTATGTGTGCGCGGGTTTTTTTTTTTTGATTTTGTTTGAATTTTGTATGCTCGTTTCAAATATCGGTCAAACCTAAGCTCTTGCCAACATTTAAACAAATTTAAAACATGAAAATGAAAAACTAAGCCTGGATCCATCTTAGTCACTCCAAAATGAAACTTTGGTGAGGTTTGTTTTGAATTTTCCATGTTGCAGATCCAAAACCCTTTCTCTTCACCCTTGAGTTCATACGGCATAGTTTGAGAATCACAATAGATACATGAATTTTTCTTTTGAATTTATGTAGACCTTGTTTTATCAACCAGAATGGTAAGTATATGACATAAGAAGACTATGTGTGCGCGGGGTTTTTTTTTGTTGTTTGAATTTTGTATGCTCGTTTTAAATATCGGTCAAACCTAAGCGCTTGTCCAACATTTAAACAAGTTTAAAACATGAAAAATGAAAAACTAAGCCTGGATCCATCTTAGTCACTCCAAAATGAAACTTTGGTGAGGTTTGTTTTGAATTTTCCAGGTTGCAGATCCAAAACCCTTTCTCTTCACCCTTGAGTTCATACGGCATAGTTTGAGAATCACAATAGATACATGAATTTTTCTTTTGAATTTATGTAGACCTTGTTTTATCAACTAGAATCGTAAGTATATGACATAAGAAGACTATGTGTGCGCAGGTTTTTTCTTTTTTGATACTATTTGAATTTTGTATGCTCGTTTCAAATATCGGTTAAACCTAAGCGCTTGTCCAACATTTAAACAAGTTTAAAACATGAAAATGAAACACTAAGCCTGGATCCATCTTAGTCACTCCAAAATGACACTTTGGTGAGGTTTGTTTTGAATTTTCCATGTTGTAGATCCAAAACCCTTTCTCGTCACCCATGAGTTAATACGGCATAGTTTGAGAATCACAATAGATACATGAATTTTTCTTTTGAATTTATGTAGACCTTGTTTTATCAACTAGAATGGTAAGTATATGACATAGGAAGACTATGTGTGCGGAGGTTTTTACTTTTTCTGTTGTTGTTTGAATTTTGTATGCCCGTTTCAAATATCGGTCAAACCTAAGCGCTTGTCCAATATTTAAACCAGTTTAAAACATGAAAATGAAAAACTAAGCCTGGATCCATCTTAGTCACTCCAAAATGAAACTTTGGTTAAGTTTGTTTTGAATTTTCCATGTTGCAGATCCAAAACCCTTTCTCTTCACCCTTCAGTTCATACGGCATAGTTTGAGAATCACAATAGATACATGAATTTTTCTTTTGAATTTATGTAGACCTTGTTTTATCAACTAGAATGGTAAGTATATGACATAAGAAGACTATGTGTGTGCGGGTTTTTTTTGTTTTTTTTATTTTGTTTGAATTTTGTATGCTCGTTTTAATATCGGTCAAACCTAAGTGCTTGTCCAACATTTAAACAAGTTTAAAACATGAAAAACTAAGCCTGGATCCATCTTAGTCACTCCAAAATGAAACTTTTGTTAGGTTTGTTTTGAATTTTCCATGTTGCAGATCCAAAACCCTTTCTCTTCACCCTTGAGTTCATACGGCATAGTTTGAGAATCACAATAGATACATGAATTTTTCTTTTGAATTTATGTAGACCTTGTTTTATCAACTAGAATTGTATGTATATGACATAGAAAGCTAAATATTAAGACATTACATTAAAAATTTCTAAGTTAGGCAGCGACTGGCCAGATCGCTGGGTCAAATTTTCAAAGAAAGTTCAATTTGTTTAAGCCGCCCACATCATGCATCCGACGGCCACGAAATATTCCCGCACAGCCCGTGAAAATTTCGCGTCGGCTCGAAATTTTCGCGCCAGGCCTGGGCATTCAAGTTTTCGCGCCAAGGGCATTTCAGAAAGCTTCTCCTTATCCCCTCGGCCCTCAACCATAGAAGCCAGATCCAAATTATTTACCCCCTTCTCCTCCTCCTCCCCTCCCAAACCCTAGCTTCTGTCGGCCCAGTGAAATCCAGGGTGTGCTGGGCCTGTCCTATACGGCCCTCGACACTTGATGGCGAATTTTCGCTAAGGACCAGGCCTATGGCCTGGAGAGCCTCGCGAGGATCATTGCCTCGCGAGGGCATTTGAGGCAGCAGGGGCCTGTGGAGGCCATATCCGCTGCTGCCCCCTCTTCAAGGAAATCTCCCCTGGGAGAGGTCAACGACGAATTCTCTACAGGGCGTCCAAGCCCTCGTGGAGATCGCTTCGCTGCAAAGCAACCTCTGCAGAGCGCACATGGGCTCTGCAGCGGCCGCAGAGTGACGCGCGCCCCTGCGCGCGGTGACGACGATGCCACAGTTGCCATTTTGGTGATTAAAGGGGTCAATAAAGCTGTGCCACCCGCTCCGGACTACAAGGATTTCCTCTTTGGTGATAAGAGGACCGGCCGGCGCTACGCTCCAAGGCCAACGTCACCGTGGGCACCCCCACGTTCCTCTGCGGCCCCAGCTGGCCGTCCTGCATGGACGGTGGGTACTCTGCTACAGGAGTCAGCTTTACGCTCATGGACCGCGCCCATGGACATCCGGGCTGCGATGCACCGCGCTCCACCTTCTGCGCCACGTGACAGCCCTACCACAGTGCGAGTGCAAGGAGGGAGCACGGGGCGCCTATAAAAGGAGGACAAGGTGCACCGTAGCAAAGGATCGCATTCTCATTCCAGCATAGCCACTTACGCGCAAGGAAGAAGAAGACCATTGCTTCCCTTCCTTGTATACACCATTGCCAAAAGAGAGCCCTCGGCAAGCTCATTGTACTGTAACCCCTACAAGCAGTGCAATACAGACAAGCAGGAGTAGCGGTATTACCTCCACACGAGGGCCGTGAACCTGGGTACGGGCTGGTGTTCATCTCTGCCGTGATGTCCCTCCGCTTGCTCGACGAGCACCGTCGCCGTGCAGGTTGAGGGTTGTTTGACCAACGTGTTCAGCCCCTTACACGAACTCTCTTCGTGAGCTTGACTATCCCTGTTTCGTGGGAGTCATTCTCCGACAATTGGCGCGCCAGGTAGGGGGCTGAGGCGCGTCTTCAACCTTCATCGACCTCTGCGCCATGGCGGACACTCGCGCAGCTCGCGCCACCCGGCGGGCGTCAGGCAGGGCAACCACCGAGCCCGCTGCCAACACCACCAACCCTCGCGGCCGTCCCCGCGCCAGCCGTGCCACGGGGCGCAACACCGCTGAACCGCGGGTGGAGCACCCCGAGGACGACGACGGCAACCACGACGACCGCTTCGACGACGACGTCGACCACGGGCACGGCGAGGACGCAGAGTCCTCGCATCCGTCCCAGCGCCAGAGCGCCTCCACTCTTGGGCGTCCAGCGCCCAGCCCAAACACCGCGCTGCTCATGGCCGCGGAACTCTTCCGCTACCGTCCCAGCTGAGGCGCACGACAACTGGCTCGGCCGCCTTCAGCACCTCCTGCGGCGTCGCGCTTCTCTGGTGCACCACAACTCCGGACGCGCTGGAACCACCGCGCATGGTGCGCCTCCGCCGCCGCCTCCGGCCGCGGCACAAGGCCGCATCCCACGCGTCGTCGCCGCGCGATTGTCAAATCGTGCAGCGGACACCCCCAGACGCGCGGGTGGAAATGGAGCGCCAGAAGGACCTCCAGAAGCGCATCGTGGAGGAGATCGGCCAGGCAGGGCGACAGAACCGCCGTGCTCTTCAGGGGGCATCGCCTCGTACGCCACAGGTTGCGCGGCCTTCACCCGCAACCTGCGGCGCGTCGTCTGGCCACAGAAGTTCAGGCCTGACCTACCCAAGGGCTACGACGGCACGAACAACCCCATCGAGTTCTTGCAGCTCTACACCACCTCCATCCAAGCTGCGGGGGGAGACGACAAGGTCATGGCCAACTGGTTCTCCCACGCTCTCAAGGATTCCGCCTTGTCGTGGCTCCTGAACCTTCCCGAGGACTCCATTGACTCGTGGGAGGAGCTCTGCCAGCAGTTCGTTGCGAACTTCAAGGGCACGTACGAGCGCGCCCTCACCTACAACGACCTGCGAGCTGTGCGCCAGAAGCCTGGCGAGACCCTCCGCAGGTACATCCAGCGCTTCAGCCAAGTCCGCAACAAGATCCCGAACATCCCGGACTCGCACGTCATTGCGGCCTTCAGAGAGGGCGTCACCAACCACAGGATGCTCGAGAAGCTCGGCATCCATGATACCCTCTCCTCCGTGGTGAAGCTCTTCGACATCGCAGACAATGCGCCAAGGCAGAAGAAGGGCTCCTCTTCGTCAAGGTGGGCTCGACAGACGACCCTGTCGAGGGATCCAAGACCCAGAAGAGGCGTGACGAGACAAGCGCAAGCCTACCGCAGTCCTGGCAGCTGAACCCGACGCCAAGCATGTTCGCGAGGACTCTCCAGAGGCTGGCAAGAAAGAGGTGGACAACCGCCCGTTCTGCATCTACCACAACAGGCGCGGCCATGCGACAGAGAACTGCTATGACCTCAAGCAACTGAGCAAGAAGCGTGAGCAAGAAGAGGCAGCGGTGGCCGCGGCAGAGGCCGTGGTTACCGCAAAGGTGGACGCAAGGGCAACTTCCAGAGGCCTCAGGGAACTCAGGCGAATGCCGCCGAGAAAAACAACAATCTGCCCGACGAAGAGCCTGGAGGCTACCAGGCCCCCAAGGGTGCCATGGCATGCATCCTCGGCGGATCCCAGGCGCCCAAGTCGAACAACCAGTTCAAGCAGTTCGCTCGCGAGCTCAACGCAGCGCTTCCCGGGGTCGAGACGTCCCGCCCCCTCAAGTGGTCCCAGTACACCATCGCCTTCGACGCCAAAGATCACCCCAAGTCTACAAAGACTGTGGGCACCCTCCCGTTGGTGTGCACCCCCACCATCAACAACATCGCCGTCGGCAAGACGCTCATTGATGGGGGTGCAGGCCTAAACGTCATCTCTGTCGAGACCTTCGAGACGCTTCAAGTGCCCTACGAGTGGCTCATGCCCTCCAGGCCCTTCACCGGGGTCACCAGCGGCTCAATCTCGCCTCTGGGGCAAGTGAGGCTCGCGGTCACTTTTGGCACGCAGGAGAACTACCGCACCGAGCTAATTGACTTCGACGTCGCGCACATTGGCCTGCCCTACAACGCCATCCTCGGCTACCCCGCCCTCGCGAAGTTCATGGCCGTCACGCACCATGCCTACAACATGGTCAAGATCCCTGGCAGCGGTGGCACCATCACCATACGCGGTCACGTACAGGACGCCACGCGCGCCGTCGAGATCGCCTACAAGGCCGCTGCCATGGCATTCCCCGCTGACGAGGACATGGAGCCTCTCGAGAGGCCCAAGAAGAAGAAACAACTGTTCACTCAAGAGCAAGCATCTACAAAGAAGGTGTCGCTGAGCACCAGCGGCTCGGGGGCTGAAGGCTCGGGGGCTAGCGTCACCATAGGCGCTGGCTTGCCTCCCAAATAGGAAAGCGCGCTCGTCGCCTTCCTTCGGGCAAATTCTGACATGTTCGCATGGACTCCGTCAGAAATGTCCGGTGTACCAAGGGAGGTGATCGAGCACCACTTAGCCGTGTGTCCAGACGCACGCCCTGTAAAGCAAAAAGCGCGGAAACAAGCCCCCGAGAAGCAAGCGTTCATCATCAAAGAAGTAGAGAAGCTGAAAGCAGCAGACATCATTCGAGAAGTTGCCCACCCCACTTGGCTCTCCAACGGTGTGGTTGTCCCAAAACCCAATGGAGGAGGCCGGCTCTGCATCGACTACACAGACGTGAACAAGGCTGCCCCAAGGATCCTTACCCCATGCCAAGGATAGACCAGATTGTGGACTCCACCGCCGGCTGTGATCTCCTCTGTTTCCTGGATGCCTTCTCAGGCTACCACCAGATCAAAATGGCCAAGGAAGACGAGGAGAAAACAGCATTTCTCACCCCTTGTGGTGTGTATTGCTACACTTGCATGCCCTTTGGCCTGAAAATGCCGGCGCCACCTTCCAGAGGCTCATGAGGATCGCCTTGGGGGCTCAGATGGGAAGAAATGCAGAAGCTTATGTCGACGACATCGTGGTCAAGTCTCGCGAGGGAGACACTCTCTTGAAGGATCTCGAGGAAACCTTCGCCAGCCTGCGCAAGGTGAACATCAAGTTAAACCCCGCCAAGTGCGTCTTCGGGGTGCCTTCAGGCAAGCTCCTCGGGTTCCTCGTGTCCCACCGCGGCATAGAAGCAAACCCTGACAAGATCAAGGCTATAGAAGACATGCAGCCACCTCGCCGCCTCAAGGACATGCAGCGCCTAGCAGGATGCATGGCCAGCTTAGGCCGCTTCATCTCCAAGTTCGGCGAGAGAGCCTTGCCATTTTTCAAGATCATGAAGAAATCCGGCACCTTCAAGTGGACTCCAGAGGCTGACGAAGCATTTAAGGACTTGAAGAAATACTTGGCTAGCTCACCAGTCATGGTAGCCCCCAGGGCAGGCGAGCATCTGAAGCTGTACCTAGCAGCCACTCCACAAACTGCTAGCGCCGTCCTGGTGGTGGAAAGAGAAGAGCCAGTTCTCCCAAGAAAAGCACTGCCACACCAAGTCCAGAACCTCCCGACGAAGGAACAGTCTCTCCAGACCCAGCGCCAGGCCCACAGCCTCAAGTCGAGCCCTCCACGAGCACCCTGCCGAGGCTCCTCCACAGGCAAACCTCGCCAAAACTCCTGAGGAGCCTCTCGAGGGAGCCGACGCTGCTGCACCATCAACGACCCTCGTCGAGCATCCAGTCTACTTCGTCAGTACTGTACTGCGAGATGCTCGCGAGCGGTACCCAGTGCAGCAGAAGCTCCTCCTCGCGCTACTCATCGCCTCCAGGAAGCTGCGCCACTACTTCCAGGGTCACCCCATCACGGTGGTCACGTCCTTCCCCCTGGAGCAGATCCTGCGCAACCCCAACGCTACTGACCGCGTCGCAGGGTGGAACATTGAGCTGCAGCCATTCAACTTGCGCTTCGACACCACAAGAGTCATAAAAGGGAGAGCGCTGGCGGATTTCGTCGCCGAGTGGACAGACCCAACTCCTGAAGAGCCTCGCGAAGAAGAAACCGCGTCATCGGGAGATACAATGCCAAGCCACTGGACCATGCACTTCGATGGAGCTTTCGCCTGCCGCAATGGTGGGGCTGGCGTTGTCTTAACCTCACCAAAAGGTGACAAGCTCTACTACGCCATCCAGCTGTGCTTCACAATAGACAAGATCTCCAACAACATCGCCGAGTACGAGGGCCTCCTCGCCGGGCTCAGAGCCGCAATCGCCCTTGGCGTCAAGCACTTACTCATAAAGGGTGATTCCCAGCTCCTGGTTAACTTCTCCAACAAGAGCTACACGCCTAAAGACGACCACATGGCCGCCTACCTTGAAGAGGTCGCAAGCTCGAGAAGCACTTCAGGGGCATGGAGCTCATGCACATCCCGCGAAAGGAGAACCAAGAGGCAGATGACATCGCCAAGCGAGCATCACGAAGGCAGGCCCAGTCGGCCGGCGTGTTTGAAGAGAGACTCTCCAAGGCGTCCATAAAGCAGCCACAAGAAGCAGCAGCCGCAAGCACAGACGAAGTACTCCCACCACCTCCTATAGGTGGGGCACCCAACTGCGGTCCATCCTCAGGGGAGCGTCTGCTGCTGGCTATGGTGCACCAAGAGACAGGCTGGGTTGACGAACTCAAAGACTACCTGCTGAAGGGAGTCCTTCCTGAAGAAGACGCGGAGGCAGAACGAGTGGCTCGACAAGCCAAGTCATACTACATCCTCGAGGGAGACCTGTACCGCAAGCGCCCAAATGGAATTGCACTCAAGTGCGTCCCCCCCGAGGAAGGCCGCATGCTGATCAGAGACATTCACAGTGGAGAGTGTGGCCACCATTCCTCTGCACGCACCCTGGCAGGCAAGGTCTTCAGGAGCGGTTTCTACTGGCCCCAAGTGCTTCAAGATGCCACCACCATCGTCCAATCTTGCGATGCGTGCCAGTTCCACGCCAAGCAAGTTCATCAGCCTGCACTGGGACTCCAAACCATCCCGCTCTCGTGGCCTTTCGCGGTCTGGGGCCTTGACATTCTGGGACCCTTCCCGAGATCACAAGGGGGCTACCGCTTCCTCTTCGTGGCAGTCGACAAGTTCACCAAGTGGGCAGAGGTTGAAGCAGTGCGCAGCATACCGGCCAGGGCAGTAAAATTCATCAGAGGCCTGGTCTGCCGCTTTGGTGTGCCTAATCGCATCATCACCGACAATGGCTCACAATTCACCAGCGGCATCTTCAGGGCCTACTGCGAGAGCCTCGGCACCAAGCTCTGCTTCGCCTCGGTGGCTCACCCACAGAGCAACGGCCAAGCCGAGCGAGCAAATGCTGAGGTCCTCAAGGGCCTCAAGACAAGAGCTTCAATCGCCTGAAGGGCTACGGCAAGGGCTGGATAGACGAACTCCCGTCCGTGCTCTGGTCCATCCGCACGAACCCCACGAAGCCCACTGGTGAGACGCCATTTGCTCTCGTGTATGGAGCTGAAGCAGTCCTCCCCACAGAGATCAAGCATGGATCCGCACGGGTCCTTGCCTTCAACGAGGACGATCAAGCAGACCTCCACAGCGACGACCTGCTACTCCTTGACGGGTTGCGCCGCCGTGCCGCCCTCAGGGCAGCCAAGTACCAGCAAGACCTGCGACGCTACCACAGCCGCCACATACGTCCGCGCACTCTCGAGACAGGCGACCTCGTCCTCAGGAGAATCCTCTCCAGGGAAGGTCTCCACAAGCTCTCGCCAATGTGGGAAGGCCCCTACAGGGTCTCCACATCGCCAGGCCTGGCGCGGTACGCCTCGAAACGGAGGACGGCATTCCGGTCAAGAATCCATGGAACATCGCGCATCTACGCAAGTTCTACCCGTGATCATAGTCACGCCAGACATTTTTTGTCTCTAGAGGGAAGCACACAACTTCACCTCCAAGCTTCACAAAAGCTTCTCCTCCCGAGGGCCAGCCCCTCTGAGCTCTCCTGATTACGTGCCGCCGCAGGCCGTGAAGAGTCTCAGCCACTGAATGTGGTCCCCATGCCTCGACATGGAAAACTTTATCTTGGTCACACCAAGTGTAATGAACCAATTCGTTTCTCGATGAAACATTGCGCTGAGGCGCCGCTATGTAATATTTTGGTGGTGAGTTTTTTTTCATCATCTTAGTTCATTTCGCGCTTATATTCTTCCCCATGCGCACCTCGCGAGCGGGGGCTGAGTACGGTGACTGTGCCTCAAGAGCACCCCAACAGCACCGCAAAATCCAAAGGATCCGAGCTCTAGCACGTGAGCACGCTCTCACGCCTGTTACCTCCCCAAAGAGCTCTGGCCCATGGGCTTGCTCCCAAAACACGCCACCTCACCAAAGGACCTTGGTACTTACTCTCCTCGCGAGATACCCATGAGGAAGCCTATAAGCGCGCATGGGTGTTTACTACCATGTGCCGCTTTGGGTCTGCCTCTCTAACCAATACAGGGAACAAGAAGTCCTCCCCAAGGTCGAGAAGTCACGCTCCGACCCCTAGAAGGGAGCGCACCATCAGGGAAGCCAACGCCCTCTACGAGGCCAAAGTCTCGCCAAGCTAAGTCTAGCGCTTGCGCTCCTCAGAAGTGTTTTCTCCCTCTCACGGGCACCTGTCGCCCCTCGAGCGGTTTTTTCTCTCTCACACTCCATGGACTGCTTGTGCGTCAAAGGGGAGCCCTCGAGCACCGCGACTCGAGAGCCCTTACCTCTCCAAGCCTTAAACACCCCCCGGCCTTGCCGAGTCACGCTCCGGCATACCGTAGCGGCGGTGTCATAGCGCAAAGAGATGGGTCCTGACGACGTAGAGCGAAGAAAGACATGGAACAGGGACAAAGGACCCTTCGAGGGGCACACACACATGTTTGCATACGATTAAAGTATCTTACAAGCCAGCGTGAATTAAAACAAGTCTTAAAACAAAGATAATTGCGCCAAGCGCATCTTGTTGCAGGAGTGGCCTAGGCAGAGGGTTCACCATCGCCGCCTCTTCAGCCTTCTCTTCTTCGGCGCCTTCATCCTCCTCAGCGGCCTGCTCCGCCTCAACCCTCTTGAAGCGGTCGACGTAATCGTTGACTTCTTCTCGAACCAAGTTGGAGAGCTCCCAGGCCGGATCTCCCTCGATGGGCTCGGTCACTGACTCGAAGTCGAAGCCGGGGTGAAGGCGCTGGAGGTTGGCGAAGACGCGATCGATCGCCACGGTCAAGAGCTTGCGGCACTCCTCATCAACAACGTCGCCAAGTTCCGCCACAGGGCCCTCGAGCACAGAGAAGAGCTGGTCGAAGTAAGCAAGATATGTGGCGGCATCAGCGTTCCCATGGACGGGAACAATAGGTGCATCCACTCCTAGCTGCCCCGCGAGAGTATTCCCCCGGGCCACTAAGGATTGGAACATGCGCTCCCGTTGCTGCGTCAAGACCTGTGCCGCCTGCACGCGATGCTCAGCCTCTTCGGCGCGCTCCACGACAGGGCCCACCTGAGCGGTCAACTCCTTCATGTCCGCCATCAGAGAGGCAAAGTTCTGTTCCGCACGCGCCCGAGCCTCCGCGGCAGCCTGGAGGCGAGAGTCGAATCGCTTCTTCTGGGCCTCAAGGTCCTGGACGCGAGCCTCAAGCTCTTTGCGTCTCTTCGTGAAGCGCTCCTCTTGCTTCTTGGCCTTATCCGCGAAGTCTTTTCTACAGCTGTCGCGAAAGAGCTTCTCCTTCGTCGCAGACTCTTCCGCCATCTTCTCCTCCTTTTGCGAAGGTTCTCGTTGGTCAGCGCAAGGCGCTTCTGGTAGAACTCCTCATCTTGAGTGACCTTGTACTCGCGGGCTTCCAGGTGCTCCCGCTGCGCGGATTGATCCTTCTCGATCTGCTCAACCTGGTCTTCGCGTTTGCGCGCCTCGGCCTCGCGGGCGTCGAGATCAGCTCCGCGCTGCACGATCAAGTCTTCGCGAATGCTCAAACTCTCACGGAATTTCTCCAAACTCTGCCGCACATTTTCCGACTCGGCGACGATCCCCGCCTCGCGGTCCAGAAGCTCTTTGTGCTTGGCGGAGACCGCCGCCTCGCGCGCCGCCAGCTCCTGGTGTTTGGCCTCGGTCTCCACCTCGAGAGCCTCGCGCCTAGCACCCAGGTCCGCTAGGGTCTCCTCGACCTCGCGGACCACGCTGATGCGGATCTCCTCAGCAGAGCGCAGCGCTGCCTCGCGCTGCGCCTGGGCAGCTTCGTTCTTCCGGCGGCAGCTCTCCACGGTCTCATGAAGACAAGCCCAGCCCCGCGCAAGCTCAGCGGCCTCCTCCGCCCTGGAGCGATCTTCCTCGGCAAGCTGGGCCTCAAGCTCGTCGAGAACCTCCCTCGCCGAGCGGAGGACAGCCCCACGGCGGGCTGCGGGGGGCGCCGCCCCCGCAGAACTAAGGCCCATGGCTCGCCGGAGGGCCTGGAAATGCCGGCGCCTGCCGAGGATTCCGGAGCGTCCAACCTTGGGCTCCGAGTGGCCTCAAGGCGCGCCAGGGGGCTCTGGTGCGAGCCCCCCTCTTGGTCCACCCAAGGGCCTTCAGGGGGCTTTGATGAGAACCCCCCTCACCGGAGGCCTCCTGGGGGTTCGGGGCATCTTCATCTTCAACCACGTCATTCTTCTGCCCCTGGGGAGCGCTCTCCTCTCCAGGGACAGGGTTGGCCTTCTCAGTGAGGCCGCCTCCCCAGCGGCCTCAGAGTCCGCTGCGGCCTCTCCAAGTTTCGTGCTCGGTGGGGGCGATGACGCGGCGGCCTCCATTTCGACGTCAGCGCACGCCCCCGCGGACGCCCCTGTCACCGCGGCACCTCCTTCGCCGGCGGCGTGAACCTCGCCGCATCCGCATCCGCCCCCCCTCCGGCTGCAGGGGGAGACGTCAGGCCGCATAGGTGGAGGCATCGCCGCAGCCTCAGGAGATGAAGCAGTGCCCTCGGGAGGCACCTCGTCAACTGTACACGCTGCAGGCACCGCTGCAGCGCTGGGGATCTCTCCAAGCCTCCGAAGTCTCCGCCTCTTCGGCACCTCGGGGCCCCTGGAGAGGCTAAAACTCAAAAACTCCGCAGGAAGCCTACGCAAAGACAAGCCAAGACAGAAAAGGGAGTCAGTTCTTACCCTGATGTCTTGGTGTGGGAATCGACCCACACTGTGTTCGACGACCGCCACGGCCTCGGTGGTGCGGCTCCGGTGCCGGACCCCTCGAGAGCGGCCTTGGCTTTCCTCTTGAGGGAGATGCCCGCTGGACTCCCGGCAGCCCGGTCATGAACGGCCTTGGAGCGGGGCTCGCAATGGCCTGATGAAGCTCCGTCATCGTCGCTCTCCTCTTGCCCCTCGGCGCGCTGCGAGGGAGCGACCACGAACTGGCCGCTGCTGCCTGAAGAAGCCTCGTGGGCCTCAACCTCGGGCGCCGCGCTCTCCGAGGTGCTCGAGCTCTCCGCTGGAGAGGCAGAGCCTCCCGAGGCGCCGGTTGCGCCTGCGTCGGATTCCACAGGCGTTACCGTCGTCTCCTCGTCGCCCTCAGCTGGCGCCCCCTGCGCCACGGACTCAGGATCTTCGCGGGGACCCGCATGTCCCTTGGGCACCAAGCCCCACCGGTCGAACTTCGGCATCGTCAGCACGAGTGAGACGCGGCGCCCAAGGTCAATCCTGTGGAGCGGGACCGCCTTATCGCCGGGCTGGGGATATCAGGAGCCGTGAAGAGCATCTCCATAATGGTGCGCACCTCCTGCTGCGTGAAGAGGGTTGCGCTCAGGCGCATTTTGTCCCTCTGGTTGGAGTATAGCCACATTGCGTCCGCGTGCCACTGGAGCGGAGCAATGCGGCGCTTCACGAAGTCCTTGGCCACCATCTGCCCAGTGAGGCCTGCCTCGCGGAGGTCCTTCAAGCGCCTCATCACAGGGCCAAGCGCGGCTTCCTTGAGCGCTTTAGAAGACCAGCTCGCCCTCTTCATTGGAGGCGCCTCAGGCAGGTCAAAGAAGGCGCTCCGGCTGCCGAACTTCATGAGGAACCAGCGCTTGCGGAAGTCCTCCACCCTCTTCGTCACATTGGTCACAATGTTCTCGCCGTTCCGCGCAATGGGGATGTACGTGCCCTTCATGCCCTCCGCGATGCGGAAGGACACGCACCCTGACCGCTCCTTGTTCGCCGTGAACCGGAGCGCATAGAAGCTTCGGAAGAGGTCCACCGAGGGTGGAATGCCGAGGTAGGCCTCACAGAGGTAGGCGAAGATGGCGAGGACAAGGATGGAGTTAGGATGGAGATGAAGGACCTGGATCTGGTAGCGCTCCAGAACCGCCAGGAAGAAATCGGAGAAAGGAGGCACAAGCCCAGCGAATAGGGTGTGCATGAAGATGGGGTAGAAGTCGCCGAAGGAGTTGTCTGCCGGCTTAAGCACCATAGCGCCGTGCTCGTTGGTCGCAGAAGCCGCCATGTGACACACTTTCTCCAGCTGCGCCTTTTTCTTAAAGCGGAAGCCGGTCAGAGCCGGCTCGAAGTCGCCGACCTGCTGCGTCGCGGCAGGTTCACCGCCCTGCACCACGGCTTTGCCTTTCGAGGCCGCGGAAGCTTTCTTGGGCGCCATTGCCGCAGGATTGCGAGAGGGGAGGTGCGTCGAAGACACAGGAGCGCAGGCGTCAAGAGCAAGGAGACGGGCACGCAAATGAGGCAGTAACTGCTGCCTAAACCGGCGCCGCAGGCTTTATTCCCCTTAGAGCAGTCACCGAGACGTGGTGGAACCCCCCACTACGCCCATCATCTCCGAGGAGAACGTGTCGTCGCGGCGTAACTGTCCTGCACGTGTCTCAGGCCGGCCGGACACTTTGGGCCCATGACGGTTCGCCTGCGTCCATTGGACTACATCGTGCCCATCATGGGCCCGGGGGCTACTGTCGGCCCAGTGAAATCCAGGGTGTGCTGGGCCTGTCCTATACGGCCCTCGACACTTGATGGCGAATTTTCGCTAAGGACCAGGCCTATGGCCTGGAGAGCCTCGCGAGGATCATTGCCTCGCGAGGGCATTTGAGGCAGCAGGGGCCTGTGGAGGCCATATCCGCTGCTGCCCCCTATTCAAGGAAATCTCCCCTGGGGAGAGGTCAACGCCGAATTCTCTACAGGGCGTCCAAGCCCTCGTGGAGATCGCTTCGCTGCAAAGCAACCTCTGCAGAGCGCACATGGGCTCTGCAGCGGCCGCAGAGTGACGCGCGCCCCTGCGCGCGGTGACGACGATGCCGCAGTTGCCATTTTGGTGATTAAAGGGGTCAATAAAGCTGTGCCACCCGCTCCGGACTACAAGGATTTCCTCTTTGGTGATAAGAGGACCGGCCGGCGCTACGCTCCAAGGCCAACGTCACCGTGGGCTCCCCCACGTTCCTCTGCGGCCCCAGCTGGCCGTCCTGCATGGACGGTTGGTACTCTACTACAGGAGTCAGCTTTACGCTCATGGACCGCGCCCATGGACATCCGGGCTGCGATGCACCGCGCTCCACCTTCTGCGCCACGTGACAGCCCTACCACAGTGCGAGTGCAAGGAGGGAGCACGGGGCGCCTATAAAAGGAGGACAAGGTGCACCATAGCAAAGGATCACATTCTCATTCCAGCATAGCCACTTACGCGCAAGGAAGAAGAAGACCATTGCTTCCCTTCCTTGTATACACCATTGCCAAAAGAGAGCCCTCGGCAAGCTCATTGTACTGTAACCCCTACAAGCAGTGCAATACAGACAAGCAGGAGTAGCGGTATTACCTCCACACGAGGGCCGTGAACCTGGGTACGGGCTGGTGTTCATCTCTGCCGTGATGTCCCTCCGCTTGCTCGACGAGCACCATCGCCGTGCAGGTTGAGGGTTGTTTGACCAACGTGTTCAGCCCCTTACACGAACTCTCTTCGTGAGCTTGACTATCCCTGTTTCGTGGGAGTCATTCTCCGACAGCTTCTCCTCGCCCGGCATCTCGCCGTCCCTTTCTCCAATCCGACCCTATAGCCCGCCGTCCCTTTTTCCAACCCCGCCCTGTAGCTCGCTTGCCAGGTGTTTGACTCCTCGCTGTCTATTTCGACCCCCAGATCTGCAACCACGCCGTCAAGATCGACTGCTAGATCTGCCACCTCGCCGTGGAGGACCCCAGTTCCACCAGCTCGCCGACAAGCTCACCGTCCAGATCTCTCACCTCAGAGAGGAGGTCACCGAACCATTCTTCCACCTGGACGTCCAGCGCGCCTGTCGGCCACCTCGTCTCCAACCTCGCCGTCCAGGTCTGCTACCTCATCTCCAACCTCACCGTCCAGGTCTGCCACCTCGTCTCCAACCTCGCCATCAAGGTCTGCCACCTCGTCTCCAACCTCGCCGTCAAGGTCTGCCACCTCGTCTCCAACCTCGCCGTCAAGGTCTGCCGCCTCATCTCCATTCTCGCTGTCAAGGTCTGCCACCTCGTCTCCAACCTCGCCATCAAGGTCGGCCGCCTCGCCTCCAACCTCGCCGTCAAGGTCTGCCACCTCGCCATCAAGGTCTGCCACCTCGATGTCACGAAGACAAACAAGGGCTTCCCTATCGGCGCTGTCAAAAGTTACACCTTCGATGGCACCAGTAAAGTTTCCTGGCCGGAAACGCCCTAAGAATGAAGTCTCAAAAGCCGAAGGTAAATATTCTCTCAATTTTTTGCTCCTAAATGGTTTGCCTGTTTAGTTGTATGCTTGATGCTTCCTAAATGGTTTGCCTGTTTAGTTGTATGCTTGATGCTTCCTAAATGGTTTGCCTGTTTAGTTGTATGCTTGATGCTTCCTAAATTGTTTGCTCGTTTAATTGTATGCTTGATGCTTCTTATTATGCTGCTAATGTTTGATGAAATTAGTCTGTCACAATTGTAGGCATGTTTAATTGTTTGATTGATTCTTCATTTGTATAAATTGATTCACTTTTTAATTCTATGATTGACGCTGCTTTATTATCCTGCCTATGTTTGATGCAATTACATGTCTAAATGGTTTGCCTATGATCCTATCATGCTTTGGATCGGAATTACATGATCAGTAACTTACTTTGAGTTCTTTATTCCTGTTAGAACCAAAATTACTTCCCATAGAAGAAGATCAGATCAAAACTATCGTGAGGAACAATGCACGGCTGCAACAACTGGGGTTGACATCTTTATCCACTCTTCTGGTAGCTCATCATCCTCTAATGATATCTTGTCAACATACATGCTTTATCATCTGCTAGCTTCATATATGTTCTGTACATACTTGTCAACATACGTGCTTTATCATCTGCTAGCTTCATCTATGTTCTGTACATGATTTTCAACACATGCTTCATCATCTGTTAGTTTCATCTACGTTATGTACATGTTTATCAACATATATGATTTGTCATCTTCTAGTTTCAACTATGATCTTTACATTCTTGTCAACATACATGCTTTATCATCTGGTACCTTCATATATGTTCTGTACATGCTAGTCAACATACATGCTTTATCATCTGCTAGCTTCATCTATGTTCTGTACATGATTTTCAACACATGCTTCATCATCTGTTAGTTTCATCTATGTTTTGTACATGCTTATCAACAGATATGCTTTGTCATCTTCTAGTTTCATCTATGATCTTTACATTCTTGTCAACATACATGCTTTATCATCTGGTAGCTTCATATATGTTCTGTACATGCTAGTCAACATACATGGTTTATCATCTGCTAGCTTCATCTATGTTCTGTACATGATTTTCAACACATGCTTCATCATCTGTTAGTTTCATCTATGTTCTGTACATGCTTATCAACATATATGCTTTGTCATCTTCTAGTTTCATCTATCAGTTTGTTCTCTGTAATTTACAGATAGGTTCTATACATGCTTGTCATCTATAATTTACAAATATGTTCTGTACATGCTTGTCATCGGTAATTTACAAATACGTTCTTTACATCTTTTTAGGCAAGTAAGAAAAGAAAGATGGACCCACTTGATTCAGAGGATGCCACGGTGGAGATTGGACTGCCTACTCTGCCGCACAAGAAGTTGACTCAACAACTTTGCTGTTAGAATCTAGGAGGCTTTGTGCTTGTTGCTGAACATTGTGATCCATTGGCCTGTGAGGCTATGCCCTTGTTGCTGACAACTGTGAGCATTTGGCATGTGGCTGCATTAATGACTCGCCGTAGACTATGGTATTGAAATTAAATTTATGTATTTGATTTACGTGTCATCATATTCATCGCTGCCGTGGTGCTGTGTGGTCGTTCCATGTGCCTCCATACTATTTGCTTCCCGTCCCGACGGAAAAAAAAACGACACGAGGGTAATGACGTCATCACTCAGCCCGCGACGTAAATTTTCGTCGCTCAAGAGCGCGACGTGGCTGCGCATGTGTTGCCCACATGTCGACGGATGGTAACGTGACACAAGGACGTAATAAAACGTCGCAGTGATATGACGTACAAAACTGAATGGATGATGTCATACGTGTGGGCGTAACGGGATCAGTGAGCGAGGAAAGAAAACGTTGCCCCTTTAATGGGCCTGGGCCGCCGCTCGCGACGTCCTACGACCGTCGCGCGTAACCTCGACATCCTCGGGTGCAACAGAAACGTCATAACCGCGTCTGTGACTATCGATCGCCGACGAATTCATTACGTCGCATGAATCATCGCGATTGCTAGCCAACGACGTTTTTGGCCTTCGGGGCGACGATATCCAAACGTTACCTATCGCGAATAGTTTTGTAGTGTGACGTGGATGGCCCGGAGAGTCCAGCCGCTGCTGCTCCGGCTCCACACGATCGAGGAGTGGTCCCCGGAGAGGGACTACTCCCGGATCACGTCAAGAGAGCTGCGGGTGCATGAGATGGAGGGGTGGGTCCGATCAATCTCGGCGCTCCCGATTTGCCGCCCGTACAGGCCAGGCCTCCCGGCGCTCGGTGCTCCCGATCCTCCTTTGCGGGTAAGCCATTCTCTTCCTTCGGTGTCAATGTCTTGGCTTGGTCATGTCTTGCTCGTCGCCTTCTGGGCTGAGTCAGGGTGGCTGCACACGTGAGGCGAACTTACCTGTGTTCCTCCCTTCTTGTGCCTGGTGTAGGACCTCCCGACCAGCTCCGCGGTGATTGGCGTACTCAAGGGGCACGTGGCTGGTCTCCCATGCCCTCTCCTCCTGATTCGCGGCTGGAAGAGGCCTTGGAGGTGTCTCCCTTGCTGCCTGTCTCTATCTTGGTCTTCTTGCAGCTGCTCCCTTACACTTGTCGCCTTTCTGCATGCAGGTTGAGGCGGTAGCTTCCCGGCTGTCTCTCGCGCTCCTGCGAGCGGAAGCGGCGACCCTATCACCGGTGCTGGGGCCCCCGGTTTTCCACGAGACCCCTAGCCCCCGGGCCCCTCGGGTGGAGAGACCGGAGCACTATCTCCCTGGGCCCGCCTGTGGGCCCCGGGATTGTAATTTTGGGCGAACCCTGCGTGGTGCAAATAATGAATTTCTCTTCTCTTTTCCCTGGTGTTACTTATTAGTTCCGGGGGGATCTCCTCCCCGAGTGCCCGCGCGGCGCGATGGCTCGGCGAAACCAGACCTAGCCGTGTTGCACCGTCAGGGGCCCTTGTTACACGATACGGGGTATTCCGATCCTTCGGACTTGCGTGCCGCTAGGGCTTCTACTCCTGAGTTCAAGTTGTGGTGGCACGGCGAACTCCGACCTTGCCGAACTTTTCCGCTCTTTCTGCTAGGGGTCCGTTTCCGAACATGAGCCTCATTGGGCATGGCGAACCCTGACCTTGCCGACAAACTAATCCCTAGGGCTGTCTTTCCGGATACAGGTGCCTTGGCAGTTATGGGTTCCAGCCAAGGCTCCTGCCCCGCGCGAGGCGGGGACTCCGGAGGAGGGACTTTCCGGGGTGCATGGGATCTTACGTCCGGGGCACCCCTTCTTCCCCTTCCTCCCCTCCGGGGAAGGGAGTTGACATGAGCTCACTTGACCTGGCGAACCCAGACCTGGTCGATGACGGTGTACTTGGGGGGGGCACGCGTGATCCAGTGGTCCGGATGCCCCCGTTTTCCATCAGTGCAGTGGTTAGGAAGGAGGGGCACGGGCCGGAGGTGCTTCCGGTCCCGATACAGCTCCATCCCGAGTATCTTCTTCTTCTTTTTGGGCGGTGGCTCCGTTGCCTTCTTCACGAGGAGACAAAGAAGAGGGCGGCAAGCACCTCCCATCCATGCGCTCACCCCACTCCCCAAAGTCTCGCTCGGTCACTTCGGGGGGGGTGCCTAGGGCGGCCGGGGGATCCCCATGGGCCGCCTTCGCACCCCGTCCTTCGGGGCCCGGGACATAAGTAGCACGCGCTACGCCTTGGTTTCCTGCCGTGGCAGGAGAGTTGGCCGGGGAGCCCCGCCCGGAGTTGGCTCTCGTGAGGAGCTTGAGTCTTAAGGGGCGTGGCGCCTCCATATGTGGTTGGAGTGATATCCGAGCCATGCCAATAATTAGTTCCTCGGGTCCTTTCCCCCGAGGGTTCCAGAGAGGGTGGCAGCCCCCCATCCCCGAGGTGAGGGAGGGGCTTCTTCGATGCTTGATAGTGGTTGGAGGAGGAGCGACCGCCGTGTTTCGATGAATGGAGATTGGTTGGCGTGAATGAGGGTTCCTCTGCTGATGTTGAAAGCTTTGAGCCCTCCATAGTTGGCGATTTCCGCGGGGGCGGGCCCCGCGGTAAGTCAGCCCCCGAGTCGGTGCGTGGCTCTGGGGCTGCTCGTCTCCAGTCGTCTCTTTGTGACGATACTCTTGGTCTCCTCCCGTGGCTTCAGTGTCGTTTTCGGAGCTCCAGGTGGGGCTCCGTCCTGCTTCTTCCTTGGTGTCCGCGGGTCTTCGTTGCTTGGGCCCGCCCTCTTGCTGGGGCGGTCCGGGCAGTCTCGGGCGTGGTCCCCAGTTCCTCGCGGATGAAGCAACTCCCGCCGGTGAGTCCGGTCTCGCGCGTAGCACGCCGCCTCCCGTGGGACGCGGTGAAGCTATGCACCGATCGGCAGTCCCGCGCGTCGTGCATGTGAACCTTGTGGATGGGGCACCACACCCCCGGTGCCGCCATTGGGCCTGGGCCCTTAGCAGCGGGGATCAGCGGGTGTCCGCGCTTCCGCGGGTTCTCCCGCGGTTGAGCTGCTGTCTCCTTGGCGAGCTCTAGGGCCCTTCGCCCCTCTTCCATTCTGGCACACTTCTCGGCCAGGGCGTACAGATCTTCTAGGTACCCAACGTCACGACAGCCGAGCTTCTCCATCATACGTATGTCGCGCACCTTCCGGCGGTAAGCCTGAATGGCAGCGGCCTCCGGCATGTTTGGATAAAAGCTCAAGGAAGGGCGGAAACGTCGCGCGTAGTGTCGGAGCATCTCCCCGGGCTCCTGCGCGGTGAGGTGTAGCTCCTCCGATCCACGCTAGTGCTCTGTCGTCGTGGGAATCGTTCCGGTCGCCATTGGCCCCTGGAGCGCCAGATGTCGAGTTACGGAATTCGGACACCGGAGGTGCAAACACCTCCTAGTTGTTCGGTAGGAGGGCGCGAGGTGCTCCGACGTCGATCCCCGGAGAACGAGCATGAATACACGAGATTTTACCAAGGTTCAGGCCGCGTCGCCGCGTAATGCCCTCCGTCCTACATGTCTGGCTTGATTGATCGTCGGTGAAGTCGTACAGGGTGTGTCTTACAATGCTTCCTTCTATGCTCCGGGCCTATCCAAGCTTCTCCCCGGGAAGGTCTCCGAGGTGAAGCCAGCTAGCCCCCGAGCTATGTGTCTAGTAGGAAGTCTCCTCTGCCTCCCTCGACCTTGGTCCTCCTTTTATACTCAAGGGGCTACTATAGGGGGTCGGGTTGGCACGCCTGGTTGTCGGCCGGGGGCACACGTCGCGGCGCCGTCCAGGTGGCGGTCTTCGGCTGTCGCCGTGTCAACATGCCCGCGGCGTTGGCCTTCATGCCGCGCCTTCAGCTGGCTTTGATGTGATGGCCCGTCTAGTGCTGCTCCGGATCTGGCTAGGCGGATACGCTCAGTCCTGCCCGCGATGGGACGGGTGATCAGGTCCCATCGCGCGCAGGGCCCTGCTTCCGCCGCGGAAGCACCGGGTCTTGTCCATGGCGCCAGTGACGTTTCCTTCCCTGCGAAGCCATCTCTTCTGTCGAGGTGCAGGAATCTCCCTCCACGTGGCGTGACCCCTGATCTCCCCGGGGAGGAGCGATGCCCTCTCTCGGGCCTTGGGGCGATCCCGCTCCCGGGTTCCCCTTTTCGTTGTAGACGGGCGGTGCCCCGCCGGCCGTCCCGGGGAGCGGGGCCCTGCGCGACGGCTCCCCAGGGGGACCCCGTCCCCGGGACGCCGACAAATATCATTGTTGATTGAGTTATGATAAACTCAATAAGGATCTTTTTGTTAGACGAAAAGAAGATCACAAAGTTATGTTGATCAAGAAAGTAATTTATGATAGAGTTTATATGGGATATTAACAAAGACAGATTCGTATCAAAAGGAAATATGGATCGAGGTTGTGTACTTAGTACAACTCAAGGGTCTTTGATAATTGACTATAAATCAAATCATAAAAGGAATATATTTGTCTAGGACAAATAAATGATATTAAAAGGAGAAAACATAAAACAGAGTTTTGTTTTGAGTTTTCAAGGAAATAAAGAAAAGTCATAGTTTCATTTAAATCAGTGGGAGCATAGTTATATTATACGGTTTTGAATAATGAAAACTTTAGATTGTTTTGTTTTGATACAATGTGTAGTGTTATTAAAGGAAATTAATAACATGCATATTTGGAACATAATCGTCACATCATATATGGAAGTTTCCATATATTGATGAGATATAATGTTACGGAAATTTCATTGAGGGTGTTTTGAATATTATTCAAAATACGAGACAATGAAAATTCTCATAAAGTTTTAAGGAAATTCATGTGCAAGAACCATGGCTGTTTCGTTCGGTGGTGAGCATGATCACTTGATTTGAAATCTTGATCATAAAAAGAATTTCTTAAGATGTGAGAGTTTAAGATCAAAACAAAGTAGTCAAACTTGATTGTTGACAAGTTGAATTTTGTAAAAGTTCAATTGACTCCAATTAAGATGAGGATTCTCCATAAGGTGTATTTTGAAGAAGATACTTCAAAAGTGAGAAATACTCAAAATTTAAGAGTTGCATTGGAAAATCTTATGAGATAAGTATAAAGGTTAAGACAAGGTTTAGATGACAGAATTTTCTAAGTTTTGTGCATCAAAACGATGGGGATGTTTATGTAAAACATTAAGGCTATATTAAGAAATCTAAAACAAGTAGCAAAGACAGTGGGAGCACAATAACTTCCATGATGAAGGGTTGTCGGTTCATTGTATGAACTAGGTATGGTTCTTTACGAAGAAAACAACTAATTGGTAAAACAATGAAATTGTATTCTTAGTAAAGGTTCCAGGGGTTCACCTAGAATAACCAGAAGCTACAAGTGCTCATTTGATCAATTGAGGTTTTGCATAAGAAACATAAAGTTCACATAGCCACCGTATAGGACTAAACGGACAATTGTCAACCACAGAAGGGTGAGCATGAGAAACACCGAACATCTATCAAGATGTTAAAGTTATGCAAACTAAGCATTGCCAGTTTTGCAAGTGGGAGACTGTTGGATATATGCCCAAAAGGAAATGTATTTATACATGTGACAATGTATTTATACATGTATATATATCTGATTCATATATTATTGATTCGTATTCTCTTTGCTATAAGTCTATAACTGCGGTGATTAAATGCGTGATCTAGGGAAAAGCTCACCCGCACGTGTAGAAAATATGAACACGTAAAATGTACCCTAGTTCTTTTATGGACTAATTCTTTAATGCTAGATGACGCGGTTTTTCCTAGTCATGGACATTGTATATGTCAGCATCAAGGATGGCATATTATTGGATAATAATATGGATGGGTCACCCAGTGTTGGTATGCTAAGAGATTCCGTTAAGTAGTCTTTTTGTCCTTAGTTTTATCACAGAAAGGTTGTTGTATAACATGTCCTTGTAACCATGACGTTATTGGGGTCAGGCATACTCGAAGAGTTACTTTGGTGCTGTCAACCGTCACGACCGTAACAGGGTGATCATAAAGGCAGTTACTGGGTGGCTTCAAGGTGTGTGTGTATCCTAATGTTCTGAGATGGGAAATTACTCCTCTAGGTAAAGAGAGATACGTTCAGGGCCCACTCGGTATTATAACGGTATCCAATATGTTCTGCAGACAATGCACAGTGAAATTGCACATATCATAATACAGCAACGAGTAAATGGAACTTACCGGTAACGAGATAGACAAAGATGATGTGAATCAATCCTTGATTGATTCATGGTATCATCCACAGATCTATATCTCGGGTGAAGTGCACTATCGTGAGTAATGGGATTGATATATGATAATCAACAGGTTCAACAAAAGATTTATTCGCATAACGATAGCAGCTACACAGGATTGTCCTTGGAAGTGTCACTGGCTGATGATTGGTTGATACCCAACCAATTATAGCTACCCGTTATCGAACCTGTAGGATGGACACACTTAAACTAGGATTGGTTAGTTGTGTATTATGGTTGGTCTGGAACATGGAGAGAGTATCACCGGCATGGTGCTTGCGTGATAGATATACCTTATCAAGAGAGAAAGTTTTTGATAGAAGTTACTATCACGGTCGGATTTATTCCGAGGGTTTATAAGAGAGGAAATATTTGTCCGGAGTATTTTGTCAGCAGACACTGGGTGTCTCTGATCATATGAAAGGAGTTTCATATGATAGGAAATTAATTCAGTGAATATTTTGTAAAAGGAAATATTCAAATAAGAATTAATTAGATAAAATATTATTTAATTATATGTTAATTAGATATTGATTTATTTAATTAATAAATAATTACGGGAAAAATATTATGGCCACACAACCAAGTGGTGGTGGGCCGAAGGCGCCGAAGGGGAAACCCCGGGCCGAACCCTAGTGGGCCTTGCGGCCCACGACAGGGGCGAGGCGGAGCGGCGGCGGCTGAGGTGGTGCTTGCCAGGCGGGCCCCACCCGCTGGGTCGGTGCTTGCTAGGCGGGCCTTACCCGCCGGGCCGGTGCAGGTCAGGGCGAGCCCCACCCGCCGGCCGGTGCAAGGAGAGGGAGAGGGAGGGGAGGAGTTGGAGTTCCACTCCAACTCCCCTCCCATACCGAATTGGGCAAGGGGGACTTTCCCCTTGTCCAATCCAAGTTGAGTTGGACAAGGAAAGGTTTTCCCCCTTGCCCAAGTCTCCCTACCCTTTGGCCTCCTTTATAAACCCCACCCCTCTAGTTGTGGACACATAAGTTTTCAACTAGACACAAGTAGCTCTAAAGTTTAGATCTCTTCTGGTTGGATTAGAGGGACCTCTAATTAGAGGCGACCTATCCGATTAGACTAGATCTAATCTCTCTCCTTCTCATGTGTTGAGATCTCCACCTTCATATACACCAGCAGAGCTTCAAGCTTGGACGGCGAAGCCCTGTTGAACTTTTCCTAGCGTACGTGTGCAAGCTCTCAGATGGGTGATCTGTCGTTCACGACGGTTGACCCTCACGCTGTTGAATCAAGGTGGTGAAGTCAAGGAGAAGAAGGCGTCAGAATCTCTATACCAGGCTTGGTTGAGAGAGACCACGATCGGCTACATCGACTACGTCATCAACACATTCTTCCGCAATCTACGGTGTTGGTAACGTATACTAAACTAGATCATTGGATCTTCATATTCGCATGTATCCCGATAGTAGATCTTGGGAAGGGTTGCGTAGTAACACGTGAAATTTTTTAATTTACCGTACACGCAACCAAGCAATATGCACTTGGGCAAAAATCCAGCTAGTCTTCTTCAAATTCGAGTCCCTAGGCTCGAACTTGGAAAGGTAACTGAAAATCTTTGACCCAGGATTCTATGCGGCAAACGCACCTTGGGTATGTGATGTATGGCTGAGTAGCCTTGGTCGTAAAAATTTCGACTGTAATCTATCGGGAGCGTGAACAGCGCTCCCGATGGGAGTAGCCCCCGAGATTAAGTTGAATTGCTTGTAATTGAGGTTAATCTAAAAAACCTCTCTTAGTCGAAAGAAATTTCTGAAACCCTCCCGATGGGAGTAACTTAAGGAATCTCTGATAAAACAGAGTCCTTTTCAGTCTGTTGGCTTACTATTTTTGTTGCATTTTCACCCTGATGGCTTACTTGTAGGACTCGAGAGGGATTCGAGTGCTTGTTTAGCCTGACGGCCTACTTGATGGACTCGACAACTGTCTCGAGTACTTGCTCAGCCTGGCGGCCTACTGCGTTTCTGCTCAATTCTGACGTCACGGCTGACGTTTTTTTCTTGCACTGCCACCGATGGGACGTGAAACTGTGGTCCCGCTGTCAGTGTTGACCTGCGGCCACGTTTGCAGTTTTTGATTTGACCACTCCGCGCGAAAAATTTCGCGGCGTGGCTCGCGACGGTTGCGTTCTCCGCTTGCCACGTGTAGGGCTGGATGAAGGGCGCTGCTTGCAGATGCTTCTTGGACGGTTGTGATTGATCACCGCCGCGGTATATTAGATTTACCGTGGTGTGGAAAGAATTATCTCTTCGCCATTCTTGCCCTTTCCGTTCAAGCCTTTCTTATTCCTCCGCGCGTCGCTGCTCCATTGCCACTGCTTGCCAAGCTCTTGTTCTGTCGGCGATGATGAAGAAGGCCGAGATCAAGCCGAAGAGGGGGAACAAGATGGCTGGCACCTCCGGCGCCGACGATGCCAGCTTGAAGAATGTGGACGGCGACTGGGCCAAGTCCACCGTCAAGGCGCAAGATCTCGATGAACTCTGGGAACAAGGATATCTTCCTCCAGTGGATCAGCTGAAGACACACGCTCCTGGGAAAGAGGTATTCCACACACCTCGTACTGGGAGCGCGTTTGTTTCGTAGATTTTCTGCATCGGGGTTTTTCCTTCCCCCTCCATGATTTCGTACGCGGGTTGGTATACGCGTATGGAATTCAGATGCACAATTTGACTCCCAACGGCGTGCTGAGCATCGCGAGCTTCATCGTGCTCTGCGAGTGCTTCTTGGGGGTGCACCCGCATTGGCTCCTCTGGAAGACCATCTTCAACGTCAAGCGCAACGTTGGAAGGAATGGAGTCATGTACCCCGTGGGTGGCTTTGGAACCAGGTGCGCGGCGACATCACCTTCTTCCAGATGAAGAAGCCCGACACCGTACAAGGTTGGCGGAAGAAGTGGTTCTACGTGAGCTGCGAACAGGATGGGCTTCCAGAGTTCGTGGCTGATAAGGCCTTGCGGAAGTCGATTGCCTGTCCGGCGAAGACAAGGCGACCGTGAAGCCGCTACGGTCGACGATCGCCACCTTGGTTAAGAGACTTGGCAAGGAATCTGGTGGTGTTCACTTGATTGCTACCTTCATCAAGCTGCGAGTGCAGCCACTATGCGTTCGCGCCCACCCCATGTGGAATTATCAGGGTGCGAACGACCCTACACAAATGTCCGAAGTCGAGCTGGGTGACAACGAAGTTATTCAGAAGGTGAAATCAATTACCAGCCTCCGAGCCTCGGACCCCAGCGACATCAACTGCCCCATTAGGCCATACGGGGTCGACAATCGACTGCCTGAAGTAAATTTTGTTGCTTTTTCTTTGACCGAATTACTCCTTTTTTACTTGCTCTTCTCTATCAAGATTTCTTTTGATTGATAGGGTCACCTAAGTCTCGAGTGCCTTCCTCCACTGATGGAGAACGGGCCCAACTACGAGGCCGAGTTTCCTGCTGAGGAGCCAGCTGATGACGACGACTCGGTTCCTTCCGCCCATACTCCAGACGAGGAGTGGGAGGAAGTTGAGGAGGGTGAGGACAACGAGGCGCATCCACGTAAGCGTCCTCGATATGAGAAGGTAGACTCTGCTTCAGGGAATTCAACTTCCAAACTTGCGGCTGCAAAGGAGGATGATGATGACAAGGAGCCCATCATCGCCATCCCTATCGATTCCGAGCCACCCTCGGACTTCGGCAGATTGCCCTTTGTCTCTCTCGACAGCGAGGAAGACGAGGAAATAAGGTAAGTTAACTCATCTCCATCTGTTTGTTGTAGTTCTTCTGGATCTTGATTGTCTTTATTGCTTCCTTAGTGACCGTACTGGCGCCGCTGTTTCCCCGTCGCATGTTTACGGAGCACACCTCTGCTCCCACTTTAGAAGAGGCAGCCGACGGCTCCTGACGCGAATACTTCGGCCACGACTGAGGTGGCTAAGGCTTCGTCTTCTGCCGTCCTGGAGGAGCTGGTCTCTCTCACTCAAGTTGCGGCTTCTCTGCTTGAACATGTAAGTCTTCGAGTGCATCCTCTTTCTGTGAAATACATATCGGGTGCGTGCTTGTTACGTGCAAGACACACGTTCGTTGGGAGACCCCAAGAGGAAGGTATGATGAGTGTAGCAGCAAGTTTTCCCTCAGTATGAAACCAAGGTTTAATTGAACCAATAGGAGATCAAGTAACCTCTAAAGGTTGTTGGTGAAGGAGTGTAGTGCGACGCAACAACAGGGATTCCGGTGCCAACGTGGAACCTGCACAACACAATCAAACTACTTTGCCCCAACTTAACAGTAAGGTTGTCAATCTCACCGGCTTGCTAAAAACAAAGGATTGGACGTATAGTGTGGAAAATGATATTTGTTTGCAAAGAATGAAAGGAAACAGTGTTTGCAGTAGGTTGTATTATCAATGTAAAAGAATGGACCGGGGTCCACAGTTCACTAGTTGTTGGTATAATGTCACCTAGGGGTGCGCCAACATGGCCTAATCCGGCTAGTCCCGGGTGGCCCATAAGTGGTGGTGAAGGCTTTCGCCAACCGGCCACCCAGATAGCCGACGACTAAGGAAGGCGGATGCCGGCAAGGAGGAGGCCCAAGACCGAAGCCAGAAGGCCACCAAGACCAAGACGGAAGGCGGCAGACTTGTCGGCTAGGTTTAGGACTTTGTATACTTGCCGGATATGCAATCTCCTTGTAACCCTAGGTTCGGCCGCCTATATAAGCCGGACCAGGGAAGCCTCTAGGGCAACTCATCCAATACTCATTGTAACCCGCAACACGGCTATTCGCCTTATAGTGAGTTATAGGAGCACGTAGGGCTCCGCCACTGCCGTGGAGCCTGAAGCTGGGTAAACTGCCGTGTTCAATCCCGACCTCGACGACGTCCACCTTCTTTCCCTCGATTCAGCCTCGGCTAGAGGACCCCGTCTCATATCCCAGATGCCGATACGTCGACAGTTGGCCCCCACCGTGGGGCGTAAGGCATCAGGCGTCACGTTCCAGGCGGGAACACTTGGCGGCATCGGCGAGACCATCGCCGTTGTCCGCGCCATCCGAGTCGGCTCCATCGGCTACGTCCAGGATGATGCATCTTGGACTCCGGCAAACGATGGGCTCATCGCCTACACTCTCGTCCCGATCAGCGACGTCGAGCTCTTTATCGGCTTCACCCCGGAGGCCATGGGTTTCCCGAAAAACCACACCCTTTGGGACCCACCCGCCACCGGAGTCCGACTACTCGCAAGACGGATTTGAATCCGCCTCCTCCTGGGAGTCCTAGATTCAGATTCCCACTTCATCGGTGATGTCGGCATGGGATCTGACTCCCAGCCGCACAACGGCGATCCTGAATCCATCCTCCCTGCCTTGTCAGATGCAGGATCCAGATATACGGTTCATATTAACGTAGAATCCGAATCCGAAGAAGACTCTGCTAGCATGTTTGAGACCCAGGCCAAGAGGTGCTTTGCACCGGCTGATCCCGCACCTTCCGAGGTGGTGGCAGAATCAGAAGCAACCATGCAGCAAGCCTTCGTGGCAGATGTCGTTGTCTCGGCTCGGGCAAAAGAGGCGGATGCATATGGAGCCGGCATGACCGCAGCAGACAAAGACACCCTGGAGCCCCCGCCGGCTCCAAAAAAGAAGACGAACCTATAGAAAGGAGGACCCAGCGGCAAGGACGATCTCCTCGATGACATCCTGAAGACGCCGGTTGATGCAAACCCTGACGCGGCATACCTCGAGACGCTTCGCGCTTCTGTCATAAAGCATACCCGTTTTCTGGAAGAAAAGCAGCTTGCTCGCTAAGACAAGGGCGGAACAAGCCAAAATCACCTCCGCCAGGAACCTCTTCACCACGACCCCGGACGCCAAAATAAAGGCGACCACGGTCAACAAGAAGAGTAGGAAGAAGCAAGATTCGCCTCCTGCAGAATACAAGACCCCTGCTCAGAAACTTGGCTTCGAGTGGGCCACAGCACCGCAGCGCCGAAAAAAGGAGGGTGCTCCAGTTTTCGCAACTCTGGTGTTGAATACTGCGGCTGCGCTAGACATCCTAACGGGTGACGACTACAACAAAGATTAAAAGATTTGGTACACTGCAACCCTTGTTGAAAAGGATTTGGAGCAACAAGCTCGCGCTGACTCCCGCGCGGAGTTTGCGGATGTGCTAGGAGGAAGACTGGAGTCAAAGTCGGACGCATGCAAGGCAGCTGCCAATGGACATCCCGAGGATCCATCCGACTCTAGCAGCCATGGGAAGGGAAAGGACAAAAGCAAAGAACCTCGCAAAGCATCGCCTCCCAGAAGGCAGCACGACGAGGCATCACGCACTGGCGGATAGAAGCATGAAGCACCTCCTCCGCCTAGGAACAACAAAGGCGGCAGCCGGGGAAAAAATTGTCAGCCGAGAGGCGGTGGCAGCCGCAATGACCCACCTCCGCCAAGATGGAGCAGGGAGCGAACGCGTTCCCCACCTCCCGCGCCCAGGCACGAAGGTGGACGCGATGAGCATAGGCTTGGCAGAAGCCGAGCAGCGCAGGACGAGCCGCATGTTGACAGATACAACAGACAACTCGAGCCAGAAGACGCACGACACAGGCTCAATGACATCAAGGCAGGAACAGAACAGTCGTACATCAGCCCTGAGTGCTTTGGCCCTGCCATCCGCAGCGTGCAGGTTCCTTGAGACGTGACATCCGTGTCAAAAAGCTGGGCAAGGTACAATGGCCAGGACAAGCCAAACTCATGGTTGTCGGACTACGCGCTGGCAGTCCAGATTACTGGCGGCGACGGTCTTTTGGCTGCACGTTTTTTCCCCCTGATGATTGAAGGAACTGCCAGGAGCTGGATCGAGAACTTGCCAGAAAAATCGGTCCACAGTTGGCGTGACATGGAGCGGGTCTTCACCCAGCACTTCCAAGGCACGTACAACCGACCGAAGACTTACACAGATCTCACGCGATGCGTCCAAGGTCGTGACGAGTCGGCAACATCTTTTCTGGCAAGATGGATACAGACAAAGGCAAGTTGCGAGAACGTAGATGACAACCAAGCTGTTCATGCCTTCACCACTGGTTTGCTAAAAGGCTCTAGCCTCCGACACAAACGAGTGCGCATGCAGGTGAAAAACCTTGGGGTTATGCTGGAGGTTGCCTCTACGTACGCACAGGCAGACGACGATGCTCGGGATCCAGAAGGCGTCCTCAACTTGACGCCAAGAAGACGCAACAACAACAATAAGTGGAAAGCTCCCTAGGAAGACAAAGCCAGCACGTCTGGTGAAGTTGTTGTTGCCTTCAAAGGCAAAAGCAACAACCGCAAGTGGAAGGGAAGACGGAAGATGCTGGTCCTAGCAAGCAGTGCATGACGTACGAGCAGGTAATAGCAATGCCTTGCCATCCATGCCGGACAAGGCAAGGTCAACCACACGTTCGGGGAGTGCAGGTTCCTGGACGACGCAAAGAAGCACCCCAAAGTCGGCTGAAAGGCAAAGAAGATGAAGAAAGCTGAGAAGGCAAGAAAGGAAGAGGACGAGGACGACATGTCCATGTTGGAGGACGAGCAGCCCAAGCCGCCAAGAAAGGAGAAGAAATACCCCAATGTTGGGGGGATAATAATCCGGTATACTCATGACCAGGGAATAATCAGTCGAACGGCCCAAGGCCCAGTCCAGGTGACGTGTACAAGATGTGGGCCGGGTTATAGCTAGGCCAATATGCCTAACATGACTCGTCCCTAGAAGGAAGGACTTAGAAGAACTGGAGTCCGGGTGAAGGAAGGAACCGTGTGACTTGGAGGCCACGGAAGGTCAAGAAGAACCTAGAGTAGGACTCCGAGCTCGTATGTAACTCGGTCTTTGCCTGTACGTTCAGGAGACCTGGCGTCTATATAAGCAGGCTCCCAGAACATAGATGGACAAGTCTTGAGAAGCTCGATATCACCGCTATCAAGCGAAACCCTTGTAACCTGTCTCGTAACCCGGCTCTGTTGTCGTAGCCGAGTTATCGAGACCTCGAGATCAATAACATAGAAGCAGGAAGTAGGTCTTTATCTCCAATGGAGAGGCTGAACCTGGGTAAACCCTTTTTCCCCAACGAGCGTGACAATCTCCTGAAGGACTAGGCGCCTTGCCCCAACATCAAGTTACCCTATGGTAACATCTGCCGTGATAACCCCACGACAGTTGGCGCCCACCGTGGGGCCTGCGACCAAAGCTGTCCTCATCAAGGGAGAAGCTCTGCGAGGGATGGAGAACCTCGCGATCGGCGAGGTCAGGATGGATCAGCACGGAAAGCGCATCGTCGACGATTCCGGCTGGAAGGAAGAAGCAGATCTGCTGGAAACCGGCCGGGTGATCCCGTTCGGTCGGATCAACGTCTTCGTAGGTATGATTAATGCAACTCAGCAAATTGATGACGAGGTTATGTGCGACTCCGTTTCAGGGGCAGCCACCATCGTCCAATCTGATGGAGAAGAATCAGTCGGAACAGGAGGTTTCGAACATCAGTCGGACATCCAGGCTTGCGAGCCGGAGTGCCGACGAGGAAGATTTGGATACAGATACTGAGTCGATCTTACCGTTGTTTGACGAGAGATTTGGGTACGTGGCTGATGAGGAAGATTATGAGTCGGAGCCAAGGACCATGAAGCATGCTGCGGTGTACACCCTGAGGAACCACAATGATGGGACAAAACTTCAGTGAGTGAGGACGACGTCACGCGCGGCCAGAGAAAACAGAGAAAGAATTCAGCGTCTCACGACCTTTCAACCGGGTGAAGGCTCGGACAGCCGGTTGTGATGGAAATTCCACCTTTTTAGGCCCTTGGACTTTGACGCTGCAATAGTTACCACCCCAATCACACCAGATAACGCAGCAACCCGGGCGCAGCAATTGGATACGTTACGAATCACGCTGGAGAATCAACAGAAGGCTTTATTGGCGGAGCAGCAGCGCATGTTTGATGAGCAACAAGAGATAGAACGGGATCGAGCCCGTGTGGAGCAAGAAAGGATAACAGTGCAGAATCGCCATGAAGATCTTACAGCAGTACATCAGAGGAGGCACCAGACCCGGGTGATGCCAGGCATGACCTTAGATCCAACAGATTGAACTTTGCATCACCAAACGGAGCTCCCAATGTCACTCGGCCTGAGCCAGCGCCGGTTGGAATCGGGCATGGAATCATGGTTAGAGCAAATCAGGGAGGAAACGGGGTGCCACCCAACACTCGGGTGGAGCTCAGCAAAATCAGAACACAACGGCTGCGGTGGTATGCCACCACCAGCAGATCGGTTCCACACGCCCATGGTCACTACTCAAATCCGGCTGATAACGTGTACGCAGCAACATTAGCATTATGCCGCATGCCGATTGATCAATCACCAGAGGGAGAAGAAGCACGCAGGGCAATTGAGATGTTGAAAACTGCGATCACGCAGCAGGGCAACATGCCGGATAAGAGTGGAGCGTTACATTCAACACCATACAATAGCCGAGCTAACCGGAGTCATCACGGAGAAACACCGAGGCCAGCCGGATCAGGCGTCAGGAACGGACAGCAGAATCAAGGTCACCCGGCGCCGCAGCCTCAACGTTCGGGACATCAGCAGAGGCCAGCTCAGAATCAGCCGGCGCCGAGGCCGCATCAACCGGCCCCGGCCCAGTCTGTGGCCCAAGATTGTCAACAGTTCAAGAGCACGGCGTGCGGCGAGCGCAAACCCGGCTTTAGGTGTCGCCGGAGGAGCCGGAGGACAACCTGAAGCAGGAGTGATGGGCAACCAAATACCGGGTCAGGTTTGCCGTTAGTTTCTTCATTACTTAACCCGGTTGGAACTAAATGTCTTTCAGATGCTATCAAGAGTGAACCTTTTCCTGAGAAGTTTAAAGAGCCAAGCAAGGTGACAATTATGACCCCAGCATGGATCCAGAAACATGGCTCAGCAGTTACGAGATGGCGATGAGTATTCGCAATGCCACGCCAACTTGTGCGCGAGATACATGTACCTGATGATGAGTGAAGGAGCAGCAAAGTTATGGTTCAATGGATTACCCGAGAAATCTATCAATTCTTGGGATGAGTTGAAGGCATTATTTGTCAAGAATTTCAAGGGCACGTGTGAGAAGTTGTTCACTATAGGATTTGGAGCGATGTTTCCAGAAGAAAGGCGAGTCAGCGCGTCACTGGATGCGCCGAGTTACAGCCATCATTCACTCATCAAAGGGAATTACACCAGCTGCGGCCGTGTCATCATGGAGAAAACCTGCAGATATGACCCGGTAATTCAGAAGATGGGTCGACTGAGGGCCACTGGCGAAGCAGAAACATCACCATGGGCAGCTGATGGAAGCGGCTCATAAGCACGCGTCCACAGACAAGACCCGGGATGATGATGAAGATAAGGGAAAAGGAAACGTCAACAACGGAGGAAAGAACCACAACAAACGGTAACAACAACAACGGAACAATAATCACAATGGTAACAATGGGAATAACTCCAAAAGGCAGCACGAGGGTGGTTCAGATTTGGTGGCAAACACAAACACCGGGTATAACAAGTTTCAGCGGCGAGATGATAATTATCGAGGCAATAACAACAATGGCAATTACAGGGGAAATTTCCGAGGACCGGCTAACCCCCAGGAAGCATTCAACATGCCGTGTCCACGTCATAGTAGGAACGGTAAACCGGCAAATCACTCTTTGGCCCAGTGTGTTGATCTTCAGAGATGGAAGAACGAGAGTTTGCCAGGATGAGTATGGGAGGAAACGGCCCGAGGCCGGGTAATGGAAATAACCCGGCCACGGACCACAAGCTGGAGGAAATAATGGAGGACCACCCGGCCCGGATAATGGACCAGCCGGGTTAGGTTTCCAGCAAAACCCCAAGGAGTTAAATCGAGGACAGTATCATATTACAGTTTCCAGCACTTGTCGGAGAGATCAGAAATTGAAGAAAGAGCTGTCAACGCCGTTCTTCCCGCAGTTCCGAGATATTTGAAGTGGTCCGAGTATCCGATCACTTGGTCTAGAGAGGATCACCCGGCCCGAGTAGATGCACCTGGAGCGTTGGCTTTAGTTGTTGCACCTCAGGTTTCGGGTTATATTTTACACAAGGTTCTTATGGATGGAGGTAGTAGCATCAACATTCTGTATTGGGATACATTCATCCGGATGGGTTTCACAGCCAAGCAGCTTCACCCTTCCAGTACTATCTTTCATGGTATTGTCCCTGGAAAGTCGGCAAGACCAGAGGGAACAATAACATTGGAGGTCGCGTTTGGAGAATCAAAGGATAATTTCAGGTCTGAGATGATTTGTTTTGAGGTGGTCAAATTGAAGAGCCCTTATCATGCTCTCTTTGGCCGCAATGTTTTTGCTAGATTCATGGCGAGGCCGTGTTATGTGTACTTAAAGATGAAGATGCCAGGTCCAAAAGGTATTATCACAGTCAATGGCAGTCGTGAGTTGGCGTTACAATGTGAGGAAGGTGATGCTGTTATGGCAGAACAAGCCTGTGCGGAAGAGGAGTTGAATTACTACAAAGCTACCACAAATCCGGATGATGGGACAATTTTGAAGAAACCAATGACCGAAGAGAGGGCGAAATTCAAAGCGGCTCAAGATACCAAGATGATTGACTTCGTGCCGGGTGATTCGTCCAAGCAGTTCTCTATCGGGTCAAATCTGACTGACAAATAGGAAAGCGCGCTCATCGAATTCATCCGTGAGAATCGGGATGTCTTTGCATGGAAACCTAGTGACATGCCAGGCATACCGACTGAATTCGCTGAGCACCGCTTACATGTTGATCCTAAAGCAAGACCGATTAAACAGGGATTGCGCAGATTGAATGAGGAAAGAAGAAGGTTGTAGGAGAAGAGATAGCTCGTTTACTCGCCGCAGGATTCATTATGGAAGTGTTACATCCAAAGTGGTTGGCTAACCCGGTTTTAGTGTTGAAAAAGAACAATGAGTGGAGGATGTGTATTGATTTCACAAGTTTGAACAAGCATTGTCCGAAGGATCCGTTTGCGTTACCAAGGATTGATCAAATCATAGATGCTGTGGCAGGTAGTGATCTTTTGTGTTTCCTGGATGCATATTCAGGATCATCAAATCAAGCTTGCAGAGGAAGATTGGGAGAAGACATCATTTATCACCCCATTTGGAGCTTTTTGTTACAAGAACATGACATTTGGACTGAAGAATGCTGGAGCAACTTATCAGAGGTGCATCCAGAGTTGTTTTGAGAAGCAGATAGATCGGAACGTGCATGCGTACGTTGATGATGTGGTGATCAAGACAAAGAAGGCTGAGACATTTATTGATGATTTGAGAGAAACTTTTGCTAACTTAAGGAGGTTTCAGATGAAGCTTAACCCAAAAAAGTGTGTGTTTGGAGTTCCATCAGGAAAATTACTCGGCTTTATTGTGTCCGAGCGTGGGATTGAAGCAAACCCGGAAAAGATAGCAGCAATCAATAGGTTGGGAAAGCCGACTGAATTGAAGGAAGTCCAGAAGATCACGGGCTGCGTGGCTGCGTTGAGTAGGTTCATATCCCGACTGGGAGAGAAAGCAATTCCTTTATACCGACTCTTGAGGAAGTCAGATAAATTTGTTTGGGATGAGGAAGCTGATAAAGCCCTGGAGGCATTGAAGGAAACATTATCGAAAGCACCAATCTTAGCTGCTCCAGCTCCAAAGGAGCCCATGCTGTTGTACATAGCTGCAAATTCCCGAGCAGTTAGTGTAGTTATTGTGGTGGAGCGAAAAGAAGAAGGAAAGGAGCATCTGGTTCAAAGGCCGGTTTATTATGTCAGTGAGGTTTTGACTCCGGCTAAACAGAGGTATCCCAGTGGCAGAAGTTAGTTTTTGGCGTTTTCATGGCCAGTCGGAAATTGAAGCATTACTTTCAAGAACACCCCATTACAGTGGTGAGTGGAGCACCATTGGCAGACATTGTGTGCAATACTGAAGCTACTGGAAGAATTGCCAAGTGGGCGATTGAGATGGGTGATTATCACATCAAGTATGAGCCTCGCACAGCGATTAAGTCACAAGCCTTGATTGATTTTGTCAATGATTGGACGAGTTAAGCACGGCACCACCCAAGGCGCCGAGTTATAAGTCATGGGTTATGCATTTTGATGGATCCAAGCAGTATGAGGGATCAGGAGCAGGAGTGGTTCTCACTTCACCCAAAGGGATAAGATGAGTTATGTTCTTCAGATTCACTTTGATTGCACCAATAATATTGCTGAGTATGAAGCTTTGTTACATGGTTTGCGCATTGCCAAGGAGATGAACATCAAAAGGATCATGTGTTTTGGTGACTCGGATCTTGTAGCGCAGCAAGTTTCTGGGACTTGGGACAGGAAAGATGAGAAGATGGCGGCTTACAGAAGGGCTGTTGATGAAGCAGCTGGATTCTTTTCAGGATTCCAGGTGGATCATATTGATAGAAGGAAAAACGAGGCAGCAGATGCTTTGTCAAGATTGGGATCACGTAGAGAGCCAGTTCCACCTAATGTGTTCCTGGACGAGTTATGGAAGCCATCAGTCCAACTTCCGGGTGAAGAGGAAGATGAAGTCCAGATCAAGATTCCGAGTTAGTAGCAGCGTTGCATGAGATTCCTGAGTGGACTGAACCATATCTGGATTATATGATAAGGAAGATTTTGCCGAGTAATGAAGTTATGGCGGACAAATTGTCAGAAGATCACTCGGTTATGCAGTAATTGATGGTGAGTTGTACAAGCGCAGTGTTTCTGGAGTTTATCAGCGATGTGTTTCATCAGTCGAAGGAAGGCAAATTTTGCAAGAGATACATGCTGGGGACTGTGGTCATCATGCTTCATCTAGGTCTCTGGTGGCCAAGGCATTTAGGCATGGATTCTTTTGGCTCACAGCTTTCAAGGATGCAGAGCAGATTGTTAGGGCATGTGATGGATGTCAAAGATATGCAAGACAGGAGCATGTGCCGGCTCAGGAATTGAGGACAATACCAATCACCTGGCCGTTTGCAGTTTGGGGTCTTGATATGATGGGGCCCTTTCAGATGACATCGTGCAAGAAAACTCATCTCTTGGTGGCTGTTGATAAGTTCACTAAGTGGGTTGAAGTAGAGCCAGTTACAAGTTGTGATGCTTCCAAAGTTGTCACGTTTCTGAAGAAAATTATCAGTCGGTTTGGCTATCCTCACAGTATCATCACAGATAATGGGACCAACATGTCACTCGGTGAAACAGAGATATTCTGCAAAGAGAAGGGAATCAGATTAGACCTTGCTTCGGTGGCACATCCACAGGCCAACGGGCAGGTAGAAAGGAGTAATCAGAAATATTGAAGGAATCAAACCAAGACTTCGAGTTCCGATTGAAAAGGCGTATGGAGCTTGGGTGAAAGAGTTACCCGCAGTGGTTTGGGGGATCAATACAACCCCGAATAGATCAACCAAGCGTACACCGTTCTTTCTGGTGTATGGAGCAGAAGCAGTGTTACCGAGTGATATAGTCCATGACTCGCCAAGAGTGGCGGCTATGTGGAGTCAAGCAATGCAATTGCAAGGGAGGATTCGATTGATGCCCTCGAGGAGCGTGAGTTAGCATTGGAACGGTCCGCAGTTTATCAGCAGATTTGCGGCGCTATCATAGTCGCCGAGTAAGATCAAGAACTTTCCAGGAAGGAGATTTAGTTTTACGGCTCAGACAGAAGCAGGCAGGGATGCACAAACTAACTCCTCCATGGGAAGGGCCGTTCCTCATCAGTCGGAAATTGCACAATGGTTCATATTATCTGATAGATGTGAGAGAGAAAGGTGAAGAGAACAACACGGACCATGCTATCCTTCCTATGGAAGAGACGAAGCGGCCGTGGAACATTGCTCATCTTCGCCCATATTATACCTAGTGAACATGAACCTAGGCCGAGTTATGTAACACACGATGTAACCCCCAGCAGGTTTCAGACGCGCTCTTTTCCTTACCAGGGTACCTAAGGGGACTGGAAGGTTTTTAATGAGGCGGCTTGCTGGTGTATCTTTAATAAAGAAGAGTATTGAGAAGAAATCTTTTCTGTTGTTTTACTTTTTATGCATAGTTTATGTTTATAAAGCTTGCCCAAAGGAGTGCTTAGCAAAAAGTCCTATAGCTGTTGCCCAAGAGAGCACGCATAGAGATGTTTGAGATCATGGGGTAATGATGCATAGTTTAAGCCTTTACTTGTAAACATTGATCCAGGGCTTGGGGACTTATGAATTATAAATTCATAAGTTTTAATCCTAAGACCCGGCTTTTAAGCCTTAATTTTGTTCTTGGTTAAACTTGCCTATCAGTTTGATGTTACTCACAATTTTATGACCAGATTGCTTACTTGTTAATTCAATCAACTATGATGCCCATGCTGGGACTTAGTTTGACCCTGTTTTAGCAAAGGAAAAAGTAGCAACTGAGAAAGTCATGTGAAAGCCGACTGATAAGAAGCTAAAGATAAACCAAAAGGGTCATCTAAACCATAAAAAGTATAAGTTATTACAAAATATTGAGTATTTCATATAGTGCACAGACGCACCATCAAATAAAAGGCAAAGTATTTCAGAGCATATTACAATGCCCATTGGCCGAATAATTGTTTTGCAGGAAAAGGTACAGCATGAAAACTGGCTCAGATAGCCGGGTTATCGGTTGAGGTTCCCTTGGCAGCTTCAGCTTCGGCAGAAGCCGGGTTATCTTCAGGAGCTTTGGCCTGGGACTTAGCTTGTGCAGGCCTTGATCTTCTGCAGTATCCTTAGCAACATCAGCCGGCTTTTCCATGATTGGCGTGTAGGAGCACGGCTGGGTGCAGGGACAACTGGAGTAGAAGTACTTGGCGCTGCCTTCTTCTTCTTTGCAATGGAGTCTCTCAGCTTGGCCAACAGATCATATGCTCGGGTTCAGGAGTGGGGATTGGAGTGTTGTTCTCATCCACTGCATCTTGGAAAACCGATAGTTGAGGCTCTCAGCATCTTGCAAGCAATAGGCCGGGTTTGGGCAGAAATTTCTTGAATCTTTTCCCCCAAACTTGGTGCCATCAGCATTGTATTGAGGGAATCCTTTGACAAAAGGAGCCGGGTTAAGGCGGGTTGTAGGCTTTGGCTAAGCTAAACTGCGCATTGCGCCAACCCGGCATGCTGAGCGCGTCCAGAGGTCTAACCACTCGGGGATCGTGGAAAGCTGATGCAGGGACTCGTATATTACTTGGGGAGGAGCACAGTTGCTCTTAACACGCTTCATAATCTCAGAAGTGCCAAACTGGAACTGCCGAATGATGGTGTTCAGCAGTTCAGTTTCTCTGGATAGGATCTCCTGATGGCAGCATTCTTCTCACCTGAAAAGTATGATGTGGGTTAGTATATGAAAGCCGAGTAAAGCAGAAAAAAGTGAAAAGAGATGGTGTTTACCAATGAGTGGATTGAGGATATCCTTGATATGGTCTTTCAGGGTGTCCAAGTATTTCTGGACACTGACCATCTTGTCAAAGCAGATCTTGTACTTATCTCCAGCCTCTTCCAGCTCCTTTTTCAGTTTGGTGTTCTCTGCAGTTAGAGATTCAATCGTTTTCTCCAAGTCTGAAGCATGAGTTTCAGTTTCCTTGCGCAGCTTGGTTTCAACTTCAAGGAGTTGGTTGGTCTTGGCAAGTACCTGGTCATTATGGGACACATACCTCTGAAAAAAGAATAGCAAGTTAGAAACATGGGGGCTGAAATATATTTCAGTCGGCAATGCAAGAAAGAACAGTTGATAGTAAATTATATACAGACAGAGTATTTATACAAGTTCCGAGTGACTGAAGAGCAGATCACCCGGCACTTGGGGACTGGTATGTCTTTTAAAGTTTTACAAGTTATTCAGTATGCATTTTCAAAGTTCCAGATAAATTGTGAACATATTACCCGGAACTTGGGGGTTATGAGGATTTGAAAGTATTTTATGATGAAAGGCAGAATTGAGGATTTGAAATCAGAAAGTAAAACAAGTTCCATGTTATCGTAGACTGATAACTCGGAACTTGGGGACTGGGATATTCTGAAGTTTTAAAAAAGGCAATAAGAGATATATATTTTCAAGTACCGAGTGACTGAGGACAGTTTACTCGATACTTGGGGACTAGGTTTGATATATAAGATATGAAGAGGAAAAGATGTGTACCTGATGTTCTTGGACAAGAGAATCCACGAGTTTGCCCTCAGTAAGCTTCATGTGTTGTACTCAGTTAACAGACCTTCAAAGTTTATATGGCCATAGTGTGGCACAGTGGAAGCCTCGCCTTTATCAGTCGGCTTGGACTTTCTTCAGAGGCAACAAACTTGGTTGCAGTTTGAGGGGAGAGATCTCTCAAAGTGAGCTCCTGTGATCACGACTTCAGGATCAGTCGGTTTTTCAGCAGGAGAAGGAGAAACATTCATCTGGTCAGTTGTCTGCTCCTTATCAGTCGGCTCAGGTTTTTCAGGAGTATTCTCCAAGTTATCCTCCTCAGCAATGGGAGGGCTTGGAGCGCCACTAAGAGTAGCTTTGCCCTGAAATTGCAAGTACGAAGATAATATAAGAAAGAGCAAAAGAAAGCAAAGATTGATGAAAGTAAATACAAGTAATAGAAGGTTATACGTATTACCCGGTATTGACTTGAAAGTCACGGGGGAGGTCGTTGCTGGAGCCTGAAGAAGCTGTAAGAGAGTATGATTTAGAAACTCGGATTTGACCAGCTAAAGGATAACTATCAGAGGGATGTTTTTGTGGTTCAAAGTTGGAAAAGGAAGTACCAGGACGGCGTGGAGATGGAATGTTTGGGATTCCCGGGTTAAGAGGATCCTCTCCAGGGGAGGTCCGAGTAGCTCTCCTCTTGGTAGAGGGTTCAGCAGATCTCTGCGAAGATTTTTCAAGAAGAGTTTGGTTGAGTTTTTGCATAGCAAGATAAAATATGGTTCTGTGGTCATGCGAGAGTATGGCACCTTGGCACAGATAGTGCGAGCCTTCCTTTTCCCGGTAGCAGCTGATTCAGTGGCTTCAGAGCTATGGCCGGGTGAAGGAGTGATTACCTTTTCAGTCGGTCTGGTATTATAAAATGGCATCAGTGGATAAATTGGATTGAGTATTCGTTCTCAATTAAGCTTATGAAGAAGTGGCCGAGGAGTCAAGTTCACCTTCTTTTTCTTTTTCTTCTTCTTCTTCTTCACTCGAGGACAGAGCCTCATCATCATCATCATCTGCCTCAGGAGTGGCAGGGGGAGTCTCAACTTGCCACCAGACATCAGATTCCTAGTGAAAAAATAGAAGCAAAGTAATCAGTGTACAATTGAGAAAGAATATATTGTTAAGATATTTATTAGTCGGACTCACTGGTGGAGCCGGGTTATTCTTACTGAATGGCAGAAGGCCATTGTCCTTGATTGTCTCAACCTTTTCAGCGAGGAAGGCCTTGATAGCCTTGTTCAGTGCGGTGGTGATAGGACTTCTCCGAGTAATGGAGGGAATCAGTTAGATGACCCGAGTAATCGCAAAGGAGTTTCTTGCGGATACTGTTGGGTTGAATTCTCCAGCCCATCCAGGTCTTGATCAGGTCGGTTCCACGAAGTCCATGCTTGACCAGAATAGAGATTTTCTTGAGGAGAGGCTGGAGAGCTTCTCTCTCAGTGTCAGAGGCGAAGGAGTTCATGTTGTTGTTCATAACGAAGGGCTCGACCGAATAACCCGGTAAAGGGCGTTCACCAGAAGGTATATTGGCTTTGCAGTAAAAATATGATTTTTGCCAATGCTTCACATGTGTATGAAGTTCAGTGAAGGCATAGCAGAGCCTTTGTGGCGCTGGATAGAAACGCCGCCACAGACTAAGAGGGGGCATTCTTGTGCTCACGCTGAGATTTGCACAAGAACAGCTCCAAGAAAAGAGCCAGACTCGGAGAAATGCATAAATACGATTCACAGAGAACTATGAAGTTGCTAATGTTCAAGATGGATTTGGGTCCGAGATCGAAGACCCGGAGTTTGTAGTGATGAAGAAGATCCCTAAAGAAAGGATGACCCGGGGGACGAAAACCCCGGGTGACATGCTCAAGAAAGCAGATAACTTCACCTTCCTGGAGGGAAGGCCGAGTCTCTTCTTCAGTCCCTCTCCACTCGATCTCCGACTGAAGAGGAAGAATGCCAGCTTCAGCCAGTTCTTCAAGTTTGGACTGTGTGGCCATGGATTTGGCCTAGTTGGCCGTAATCCCAGATCTGGGCTTGGATGTTTTCTTGATCTTCTTTGATGCCGATGCGACGGCGCCATCACCAGGCTTGGCCTTGGCCTTGAGGTTCCTCGAGTCCTTGGGAGCCATGAGATCTGAAGATCTAGAAAATAGCAAGAAAAGAATTGGAAAATGGTAAGCTCAAGAACAGCCCGAGAAAGAACAAGCACGGATGTGAACAGAAATCCAGAAAAGGGGTGAGATCTTACCGAGATTTAGAGGTGAATGAGAGCGGCGCAGATCCCCGGCGATGAGCTGCAGCAATGCGGTGAAGAAACTGTAGCTGGCGGCGGCGCGATGAGTGTCGTGGGTTTGTCACGTCAGGTGTCATGGATGACTTCGTAGGTGTGGGATTATGCGAGTCAATCGTCTCCGAGCTAAGAATCGCAGGGCACGAAGAAGACAATGTTTTTTACCCAGGTTCGGCCCCTCAATGTGAGGTAAAGACCTACGTCCTGCCTATCCTAGATTGGTATTGATATGAATATGGTGTTACAAGGGGTTGGCGATCGATGTGTCGAGTCGCCAATCTCTAGATGTATGAGAGCTTTTTAGCTTGGGGTTCTAGCTCCTTGGAGTCCGCCTTATAAAGACGATGGCTCGCAAGGTTACAAGGAAACTTCTCTCCCAAGGAAAGTATGGGCCGGAGTCCTACTTGGATACTAAGTAATGTAATTTCGTGTCTTTCAAGTTATGTCTTCTCCTGCTAGATAAGCCTGCGCCAGTTAAGTCTGCGCCAGTTAAGCCGCGCCTGTTAAGCCACGCCTGTTAAGTCTCCACCAGCTTACGCCTTGATAAGTTCGTACGTCGGCTCATACTCAATTAGGTATTCCCCGAAATTAGCCCCCAAGCTTCCGGGTGATTCGTAGAGTCAGGCGGAAGATCTTGACTTGATGTTGATGATTTTACCGACTTGAGTATGTAGAGCTTGGTGACTTACTGATGATGAGGCGCGAGCGTAGCGGCTTATTGAGCTGTTGATGTAGAAGCGCTGACTCGCATATGTTTGTTGATGTACTATCACAGGCATTCGAGGCCATGCACAAGTCTTTCTCACTTGCTATTTGAACACTTATGTTTAGTCGCATTGAAGCTGCAGAATCGCGATAAGTTCTCCACGAAAATTATATAAGGTGTCGGCGAAGCCTTTGGTGAAAACCACATTTTCCTGTTGGATGTAAGACTGAGCTGAAATTATAAGAATAATAATTTATGAGCATCAAGATATATTAGCCAAATATGTATATGGTGCTAAGTCATAGACATCGAATTAGAAAAGACCATAGGCATAAATAAGCTGGGCAATCTTTAGAATAATAATATGTCATGTTATCATGACGAGCCATTTGAGCACATGTTGAGTCATGGCGGCTCAAGGGTATATAGCCACAACCTGTATTAAAAGATTTCTGAGTCACTATTTTGACTAGCAAATGGATATGTATATTCTCATGTGCTACAAAAAATTAAATCTACATATAATCATGGTATATGAGTATAATGAAGACCACCAGATATGCATGGTGGATGTGTAGCCCCCGAGGGCCGTGTTGCATGCTTGATCATGCTGCTCGGGACTCAAAAAATATCTCAACTTAGACAAAAACTTAATTGTCCTAGCCCCCCAGGCGTTAAGCAGGCATGATTTCATTACCCTGCTTGATGGCATATCGTTGCAATTTGATCCTGCAACAGATTGAGCAAATATTGTGGCCGCAATTAAACAATAATATTTGGAGTCGGGCAAAGCCGCTTATAAACGCCGAACTGTGAAATATTAGTGGAGCTGCTAGGAAAAAAGATAATCCCAGTCAAACTCTAGATATAGATGAAAGAATCATCCTTAAAAATTCCACTTAATGTGGCTGTAGATAAAAGATAATGGTGGCTTCAACAGCCGATATCAGGGAATGATTATCCCAATCATTAAAAAATCTGGTCATGCCAGTTCAAACTCATTTGGCCGAGTTATATGTTCCTGAAATTCAAAGGGCAAAGCCCCCGAGGAAGCAATGATATTAACTTGATGACAATATGTTAGCCTTGGTGGCTGGTAATAATTATAATAAAAATTTAGTACTCCGCATAATAGCATATGGTACCCTGCATGATAGCATAGTATAATCTACATGATAGCAAATGGTATGTTGCATGATAGCATGTTGTAATCTGCATGATAGCAAATGATTGCATAATAACAACTTAGTTGCATGATAGCAACTGGTAAGATGCATGATAGCATATTGTACGATGCATGATAGCATATGGTACTTGACTCAGTATTTCCCAGATCTAATGTGTGTTCAGGGTCGAGAACGGCCATGATAGGCAGCCATGATAGGCATTCAGACTCGAGACTCGATTGACGCCACACGCAGGTACTTTAGTCCTTCTGAATTATCTCTATTACCGTTAAGTAGGTCTTCGCGCTGCTCAGTATTTCCCAGGTAAAAACGCGTGTTCAGGGTCGAGAGCGGCCATGATAGGCAATCAAGCTCGATTGACGCCGCGCTCCAGTACTTTGGCCGCATAGTGCAAAGATACTTCTGACTTAAGGCGAGTATAATCAGGATTATTGCTTTTATTGGCTGCAATAGCCATGATGAGCTCTAATTAGCTTTGATGATAACCAGCTCTGATTAGCTGTAGATGTGGTACAGCGAGTCACCTGTTTTAACTCAAATATTTGATAAGACAATGATTCATTAATGACTCATAAACTGATGTAATCATGAGCTATTTGTGACTCATAAAATGATATGACAATAAGTCGATGATGATTAATAAAGTGATATAATGATAAATCCTGAAATTATATAATGGTAATTCATAAAATGATATAATGACAAGTCATGGAATATTTATGACTAAGCATGTAATGGTGATCTTTGTATGTAAAGATGCCCGCTTGCAGGTGCAAATAAAACCCAATGCAAGCTGTAATTAGCTAGACTTTGATAAATGTAATGCGAGTTATAAAGAACTCTATTTGACAAACATATTGCGGGTTGTAAGAATCCCGACTTTGAGATCGAAGTGGATATAACTAAATCTCAAAAATAGATATAAATTAAAGTCTGCGACATGATATAATATGAATTGCAAAGACATTAATAAGAGGCATAATAACCTAAATATGCAGCCCCGAGTTAAACTCGAAGACGCCAATTAATCTTATGAATAAAAGTCAAAGCTGTAAAATTTTGACATGATAGCGACTTATCTTTTTTTTTTGTTCTCTTGGTAACGGCGCGATCTGATCTGCGGACCGTAGATGTCAAGTCGTCGTGCAGTGGAGCCTAAGCCGACCACAACAAGTTTGATCCATATGTGGCGGGAATGAAGTTGATCCCGGCAGCTCGCTGATGGTCGCAGCACTTAGTGCAATGTACGTATTGTGTTTGATGGACACATACGTAAAAGCTATCAGCCTGATGAATGTTCTATTTTTTCCTCTTCACGTGTGAGCTTTCTCTTGTTGACTCGTGACTGAGCCTCCTTGATCCACGTGCGAGTCAAAGGAAAAATGTCTTGAGTCGCATGTGCATCTTCCATTCTTTCTTGATACGTGCATGATTCAAACTAGTAGTATTAGCTGCTCACGATGTTGGTTTTTCTTCTAAAGCTGCATTGTGCAATGGATTTAGCACGCTGGGATCTTTGAATCCCTTCTCTCCTTTTTCTGGTTTGCGCTTGGATTGGAACTGAGCCTCCACATATATGTTGTTGAGTCGACTGATGGTTGGCTAAATAGCATACAACTTGGCAACGGACTGGAACGGGCTAGCTCCTGGCTTCTTTATCGACTTCATTTGATCAGTCGCACAACGACGAGCCCTCGAACCTGGCACTGGACACGCAGATTAAACACGCGGTGTAAACCGCGGATCACGTGCCGTGCGTCGGCCTGCTTTTTACGTGCAAGATCATAAAACACGATATCTTTTGCTTTACTTGCTTCTTAAATCATCTTCTTTTATCTGCGCACGACCCAGTAGCACTTTGAGTCGCACACGGCTCTTGGGGTTAACCCGGTGATGAGCTAGCTGTTTTTCCTTCTATTCTTCTCTCTGAGCTGCTTTAAGTCGCACCGGACACGCAAAATTAGATTTTCTTTTTCTTGATGATGCTTGTACGTTGGACTTTTCTTGCGTCCATTGGGTGCGGTGCAAGGCCTTTGTCTTTTTCTTTTTTCCGCTAGTAACTTGCACGCACATGGGCTGAGTCCTGATCCAATACTGCAACTTATTTGGCTGACCTTCGATGCCTTGATCCGATTCATGGAAAGCATGGTTGCACCGTTTTGACTCCTTATCGAGTTTGATTCGAACAAGGTTTGTATTGTGCCGATTGGATACTTTCCTGTTTAATTTCGCGAACTCACGTAGACACAAAACTTGTTCCAGTGTGTGAGTCACCGACGGAGATCTAACCGTTGGAATCGTCTCAAACTTGTTGGAGGGCTGCGTGAGTGTATTCCGCAGGTTCCACCGGAGGGATCTTCAAATTGATGTCCGAGTCGACCTCGATAATTATTTTCCCAAGGACGTACGGAGTTCCGTCAAATTTCGACAGGGTTTCGGTGTTTGAGTCGCCGACGGAGATCTAACCGTTGGAATTCGATGCGCTTTGGACTGCTGGTCGGAAACTCGGTTCCGCAACTTTCCACCGAATGGATCGTCGATATGATTTTCGAGACGTCGTCGGCGTCAGTCGCAGCACGGACATTGCCTGCTGTCTTGTAGATGTTGATATCACCGAGCTTGAAACGGCGCGGCAATGAAGTTGCCGAGATTGTTGAACTCGCCGGATTTGAAACGGCGGCGAGATCCTCCGTCCCTGGCATAGATCCTGCTTGGAACATGACGCTCTTGACCGCAGGCCCCACGGTGGGCGCCAACTGTCGGGGGTTTGTCACGTCAGGTGTCATGGATGACTTCGTAGGTGTGGGATTATGCGAGTCAATCATCTCCGAGCTAAGAATCGCAGGGCACGAAGACGACAATGTTTTTTACCCAGGTTCGGCCCCTCAATGTGAGGTAAAGACCTACGTCCTGCCTATCCTAGATTGGTATTGATATGAATATGGTGTTACAAGGAGTTGGCGATCAATGTGTCGAGTCGCCTATCTCTAGATGTATGAGAGCTTTTTAGCTTGGGTTCTAGGTCCTTGGAGTCCACCTTATAAAGACGATGGCTCGCAAGGTTATAAGGAAACTTCTCTCCCAAGGAAAGTATGGGCCGGAGTCCTACTTGGAGACTAAGTAATGTAATTTCGTGTCTTCCAAGTTATGTCTTCTCCTGCCAGATAAGCCTGCGCCAGTTAAGTCTGCGCCAGTTAAGTCTGCGCCAGTTAAGCCGCGCCTGTTAAGCCGCGCCTGTTAAGTCTCCACCAGCTTACGCCTTGATAAGTTCGTACGTCGGCTCATACTCAATTAGGTATTCCCCCGACAATGAGCTCGGGTGAAACCCTAACCCTTGGATAGGAGAGAGAAAACGGGAGGTTGAAGATGAAGGGCGCGGTGAATGGGGAAAGTGAACGCCTTTTTACTGTGGCCCACTATTTATAGCCCAGGGTGACACCCTAGGTGCGTGAAAAACGAGGAGATAAGATTCTGGTTGACCATGGGTCAAGGACACGAGGGAATCTGTCAGAGAATGTCCCCTAGTCGTTGACTGGAGAGAGTTGAGTACGAGAGAAATGTCGGGTTATAAAGAGAACAGCCAAAAGGAGCTGGTCTGAAACATAACCCGGCCATTCAGTGTTAACGATCTTTATTTTGTTTTCAGGAGTTTAACTCGGATAATCCCATCAGCAGCTACCCTCGAGTGATCAGATCAAGATCAAGATTATCAAGTGAAGTGACCAATGAGCTTATTCAAGTCAAACTTGGGGACTACTGTTGGGGGGGATAATAACCCGGTATACTCATGACCATGGAATAATCAGTCGGACGGCCCAAGGCCTGGTCCGGGTGACGTGTACAAGATGTGGGCCGGGTTATGGCTGGGCCAATATGCCTAACATGACTCGTCCCTAGAAGGAAGGACTTAGAAGAACTGGAGTCCGGTTGAAGGAAGGAACCAGGTGACTTGGAGGCCACGGAAGGTCAAGAAGAACCTAGAGTAGGACTCCGAGCTCGTATGTAACTCGGTCTTTGCCTGTACGTTCGGGAGACCTGGCGTCTATATAAGCAGGCTCCCAGAACATAGATGGACAAGTCTTGAGAAGCTCGATATCACCGCTATCAAGCGAAACCCTTGTAACCTGTCTCGTAACGCAGCTCTGTTGTCGTAGCCGAGTTATCGAGACCTCGAGATCAATAACATAGAAGCAGGAAGTAGGTCTTTATCTCCAATGGAGAGGCTGAATCTGGGTAAACCCTTTTTCCCCAACGAGCGTGACAATCTCCTGAAGGACCAGAGTGCCTTGCCCCAACATACAAGTTACCCTATGGTAATATCTGCCGTGATAACCCCACGACACCCAAGGTGCACGGCCAGTTGGTCTACTTCCTGGGAACTCCGTCGGTAAAAGAGGAAAAGGCGGAACTTCGTGAGCTCAATGCCTCGGTGTCTGATGTCCCACAATACTTGAACTGGTCTGAGATGCCCATCACCTGGGATAGGGAAGATCACCCTGACCGTGTTCCAAGTCCCGGCAAGTATGCCCTCGTCATCGACCCAATTATCGACAACTTCAGGCTCACCAAGGTACTGATGGATGGAGGCAGCAACCTCAACATCCTATACGAAGACACCCTGCGGCGCATGAACTTGACGGAAGGCCAGCCTGACTACAGCAAGGTCAAGTTTCATGGCATCGTTCCGGGAAGATAGGCCAAGTCCATGGGAAGCATCAAATTGGAGGTTACTTTCGGTACAGAGATGAACTATCGCACTGAGTATCTCCGTTTCGAAGTAGTCCCCTTCAAGAGTGCTTACCATTGTATCTTCGGACGGCCAACTTTCACCAAGTTCATGGCCAGGTCGTGTTACATCTACAACAAGTTGAAGATGCCTGGACCCAACGGTACGATCACCGTCAATGGCGACTTCGAGAAGGCAAAGCAATGCGAGCGTGGAAACGCCGCCTTTGCCGAAGCTGTCCTCCACGCTGAAGAACTAGAGCTGTTGAAGAAGGAAGTAGACACATCACAGCTGCCAGATCCCCTGAAAATCGCTGAAAGCAACACCTCCTTCAAAGCATCTGAGGAAACAAAGAAGGCAGACCTAGTGCCTGGAGACAACTCCAAGCAAGTCACCATTGGGTTCTCCTTAGATAGCGCATAGGAAAGCGCGCTCGTCAGGTTCCTCCGTGAGAACGGGGACATCTTCGCATGGTCATCCGCTGACATGACAGGTGTACCCAGGGAACTTGCCGAGCACTCTCTCAATGTTTTTGAAGGATCTAAGCCAGTCAAGCAGAGCATAAGGCGGCAGGGGGAGAAGAAAAGGAGGGCGATAGGAAAGGAGCTTCTCAAGCTGCAGGAGACAAAATTCGTTAGGGAGGTGAAACATACTGATTGGTTGGCAAACCCTGTAATGGTTCTGAAACCTAATAAAGATCTAAGGCTTTGCATCGACTACACCGATTTAAACAAGTGTTGTCCAAAATACCACTTCCCTTTACCACGTATAGATCGGGTCGTAGATTCCACATCTGGCTCCGAGCTACTTTGTTTTTTGGACGCGTACTCCAAGTACCACTAAATCAAAATGCGAAAGTCGGATCAGCTGAAGACGTCGTTCACCACCCCTTTCGGAACCTTCTGCTATGTTATGATGCCCTTTGGCCTAAAGAACGCTGGCGTAACATACCAGCGGTGCATGCAAAGATGCCTAAACGAGCAAATTGGCCGCAATGTTCACGTCTACGTTGACGACATTGCCGTCATGTCTCGCAAAAAGGCGGATTTGCTGGATGACTTGCGAGAAACCTTCGATAATCTCCGATCATATAGGTTGAGGCTCAATCCAAACAAGTGCGTCTTTGGAGTCCCTGCCGGCAAGCTGCTCGGCTTCATCGTTTCCGAACGAGGGATTGAGGTCAATCCGGAGAAAATCCGAGCTATCCTCAACATTGGTAGACCACGTTGTCTGAAGGACGTGCAGCGCCTTGCGGGCTCAGCTGCAGCCGTCAGTCGGTTCATCAGCCGCCTAGGAGAAAAGGCAATGCCCCTCTACCTGCTATTGAAGAAATCCGACAACTTTGAGTGGACGGACGAAGCAGATGTCGCCTTGCAGCAACTCAAGGCCACACTAACGTCTGCCCCAATCCTGGCTGCACCCCAGTCTGAAGAACCAATGATGTTGTACATATCAGCAACCAAAATGGTTATTAGCGTAGTCTTGGTGGTAGATCGAAAGCCGGAAGGCGCAGATGTTTCCGAACAACGCCCCGTCTACTTCATCAGTGAAGTTTTCTCTCCATCCAAGCAACGCTACCCGCACTACCAGAAACTGGTCTACGGCGTATTCTTCGCCGCCAGGAAGCTGAGGCACTACTTCTAGGAACACTCAATAACTGTGGTGAGCAAGGCACCTCTGTGAGACATTATCAACAATGCCGACGCTACAGGCCGAGTTGCCAACTGGGGCATCGAGCTCGCCGCCTTCGACATTGCATACAAGCCCAGGAACGCCATCAAATCTCAAGCCCTGGCTGACTTCGTGGCAGACTGGACAGAAGGAGCAGACGAGGTACCCCTCCCTGAGTCGGAATACTGGATCATGCACTTTGACAGATCAAAGATGCTACAGGGATCTGGGGCTGGCGTCGTTCTGAGAAACCCGCAAGGAGACAAGATGAGCTACGTATTGCAAATACACTTCAAAGCAACCAACAACGTTGCCGAATACGAAGCGCTCCTGCACGGGTTACACCTAGCCAAGGAGATTGGCATACAGAGAATCCTATGCTACGGAGACTCGGACTTGGTGGCACAGCAAATACGCGGCACATGGGACACAAAAGCGCCACCATGGCGGCTTATCGTGCTACCGTGGACGAGTTTGCAAAGTGCTTCCTAGGGTACGAGGTCCGCCACATCCCAAGAGCTCAGAACGAGGTAGCCGACACACTGGCCAGACTCGGCTCTGAACGCAAAAAAGTGCCAAGGGATGTTTTCCTGGAACACCTCTACAAGCCATCCATCAAAGGAGCCGACTTCCTCGACCCTAAATCCGCGGAGCCTGTGGAAGAAGCCAGTTACGCTGTCTACCTGGTCAAGCCAGATTGGATGACACCATACATGGACTTCCTGGCTGAGCAGAGGTTGCCAGATGATGAGGTTCTGAGAAGTCAGATAATAAGAAGAGCCAAGGCATTCACGATAATCAACGGAGAGCTATACAAGCGCAGCACCTCAGGAATATACAAGCGATGCATTTCACCTGAAGAAGGCAGAGAATTGCTGGACGAGAAACACTCTGGAGACTGCGAGCACCATGCATCATCCCTGTCGCTTGTCGCCAAAGCTTTCCGCCAAGGATTTTACTGGCTGACGACAAAGCGAGACGCAGAGACGATCGTAAGGACATGCAAGGGTTGCCAGATGTATGCTCGAAAACCAAAGATGCCGGCTCAAGAGCTCAGAACCATACACATCACCTGGCCCTTCGCAGTGTGGGGTTGGAAATGGTTGGCCCATTCAAGACGGCACCTGGTGGCTACACACACTTGCCTGTGGCCATATACAAGTTCACCAAATGGGTTGAAGCTAAGCCTATCAAAAAGCTTGACGGCGCCACCGCCGCCAATTTCCTGTGGTGAATAATCTCTCGGCTCGGGATGCCTCATAGCATCATCACCGACAATGGCACGAACCTATCCCAAGGCGAAGTCGAGGAGTACTGCCATTAGCATGACATTCATTTGGATCTGGCTTCTGTTGCGCACCCTCAGGCAAACGGTCAAGTAGAGCTTACAAACGGTTTGGTCCTACAGGGGCTGAAACCTCGTCTCGAAGTACCATTGCACAGGGCGGCAGGGGCTTGGGTCGACGAGATGCAATCTTTCCTTTGGAGCTTGCGAACAACTCCAAACAGATCAACTAATTTTACCCCTTTCTTCCTAGTCTATGGTGCAGAAGCTGTACTGCCATCTGACATGATGTTCGATTCCCCCAGGATCCAAGCCTACGTCGAAGAAGATGCAGAAGATGCAAGACAGGACGCACTGGACCTACTTGACGAAGAGCGAGACGTGGCCTTGGCGAGCTCCGCCATCTATCAGCAAAACCTGCGGCGCTATCATAGCCGCAGGGTCAAGAAACACAGCTTCAAGGCAGGTGACCTAGTCCTCCGCCTAATCCAATATAGGAAGGGCTTGCATAAGCTATCCCCGCCATGGGAAGGACCTTTTGTGGTCAGCAAGGCACTGCTCAATGGATCCTATTACTTGATGGACATATGTGCTGCTTACAAGAAGAAACGAGGATGCAAGCGCAAGCGTGGAGTTGACGACCAATATGACAAAACTAAGCGTCCATGGAACATTGAGCAGCTACGTCCTTTTTACACTTAGCAATTATCCATTGTAATAAGTACACTATGATCATGAAATAAAAGTTTGTGGTTTGCTCATCCTATTTTGAGAACATGCCATCTTTTGTCTTTTCTTGTCATCATTTTTTTCCTATGTCAAATTGTTACCCAAATTTTTGCCCTGAGCCAGTGGTTCCAACACTTTTGACATGCACCTCATGTCGGCAACATCTAAACGCAAACAACTTTTGCACCGCCTAAACCTGATTATTTGTTTGCCTATGTATGGGTCGCCTAGTAGTATGTAGTTGGCACCAAAATGCCGGCTTCAGTCTCTATGTCTAAACTATTTGGTATTCCATCTAGTTGGCATAGCCTAAGTAACTGTGATGAGGTACTGCCGGCATATGAAAAGTTAAATACATAAGCACAAATACTTGTTTAGACGGGCCACTTAATAAAATAAGCCTACCGTCAAGTGTAGCATCACAAGTTGGCCCATACCAAAATAAAGTCACACAAATAAGTTAAGTTTTTTCGCGTTACGGCATAACGCATCTACTTAATGTTGTGCAGGGGTACACATCATTGAGGCCGCCAAGGTATGGTGAAGAGCCTGGGTCTACTTGGGGCTGGCGTCGCCTTCCGGCAAGATGTCTTCAGCCACCAAGGGCTCAACAGCAGCACTTGGGGCTGCCTCCAAGCCGCCTTCTGTGATTGGGGCTGCCGCCAAGTTTTCTTCCGCGCTTGGGGCTGCTGCTTCGGTGGCTTGGACGCCTTTGCCTGGGGCTACCTCTGGGGTCATCAGGGATGCTTCGCCGGCAGCAAGGTGGGGATCAGGATGTTCTTTGAAGAACTTGGTCAGGTCCACCATGTTTGCTACACGCGTAGCATATCCTTGAACGGCCGCCAACACCCCTAGCCCGTCTGTCGGGTTGCCCTCGTCGTCCTCTATTGGCATGAACTCTTTGGCTTGCTGGATGTCGGCGTCGGGATACCAAGCCTTGACAAGAGCCAGAGCAATCTTCGCGCCCCCGCGTGCTGCTGATCGCTTGATGCTCTCGTGCTCGGTGCCAATCCTATCCAGCAGCTCGGGAAGGATTTCGAGATCAACTTCGACATGACCAGGACCAGGAAAGATCTTGGCGGCCAAAGCTTTTCCTGACTCAATGGCCTGAGTGACCAACGCACCGACAAGGCGGACGCGGGACGAGTGAGGAGAAGTGTCGGCGGAGTCTCCGAGACCTGCCGGCACTTAAATTTGTAGACAAAAAGGTTAAGCGTGCAGATGTTCTTGCATAAAAAGAGTGAAGATGAGGAAATTACCAAGGATTTGCTCATGGAGGGCAGCCGCCTCGTTCTCATGTTCGGCAAGCTTGTCTTTGGCTTGGCGAAGCTTGTCGGCCAGCTGGTCCTGTTGTGCCTTGGCATTCTTGGTCACCTCGGCCAAATTGCGGCCAAGGTTGTCCAATTGACCCTGCAGCTGGTTAAGGGCGGTGGCATGATCCAGATCATGCTTCTTCAGCTCCTTGGTGTGCTCCTCCTTTCGCCGAGTCAGCTCGGCCGCCAAATCTGCAACTTCGTTTATTAAGGCTTGCATGTCAGTGGAGCTCTTGAGAATATCCTGAGCAGCATTTATCATTTCTACAATACAAAGAATTAAAAGACCGGCTAAATTTCTTGTCGGCAAACAAACTAGCAAGTGGCGGAAACAGAAGGCAAAAAAGAAATTTTTTGTCATCTTCATCTTTCTTGCGTGCCTCTTCCAGGCTGGCAAGTTGGCCGTCACACAGTTCAAGGTCCGCCTTCAGCTGCCGGCATTCTCGCACCTTCTTCTCAAGGGCATGAAAAATCTCTTGGTTGGAGGCCAGCACAGTCTGCAAAAGCTGGGGGAGAATCGTCGGTAAAGAACCTTGCCGGCTAAAAAATAATTTTAGTCGACTAAATCCTTAGGGGCTAGGGGTATACTTACGTCAACCTGCTCCTCCAATTGGTTGTACCAACCCCGACTGCTTTTGCGCATGTTGGCCATGGTGTGGCGCAGCTCTTTGGAGTTTGCTGGACTGGGCATTGGCTCTGGGGCTCCAGCAGTTTCCTCCGCATCCGTCGCCTCCTTCTTCATGGCGATAAAACGTAAGGCATCATTAGCCGAAGCTTCAGCCTGAGTCGAAGTAGAGGTGGTAGCGGCAGTAGGCGAGCCCGCCACGTACGTCCCCTCCATGAACACCACGGGGATAGGAGTGGAGGGAGCGACTGCCGGCGAGCTACGGAGGATCCTGCCCCTGCTGGCGCCAACCTTGACATTGGGCCAAAGCTTGGGCATCGAGGGCCTCACGCTGGAAAATTCAAAGGCAAGTATCAAGTTAGCAGAAAGGGTTAGAGTAAAGAAAGGCAGTCAACATGGGTCAAAGGTTTACCGCTTGGTGGGGACATTGCCTCCCAGGGCCCCGTCGTCCGCCTCGGCGATCATCACCGCCTTCCTCTTCTTCTCCAGCTCCTTGGTGGCGGTAGCGCCAACTTTGCGCTGGCTAGACTTGCCGGCTCCCGGCTCGTACCAGTTGGGAGCTAGCTCGTCATCTCCCAAGGTAGCCAGCTACGATAACAATAGTTGGTTAAAGGCGACAACTAGGCAAATAGCATGAAGACATAAAAACATGGAGGATGTCAGCTTACCTCGGGAACTGGGTTGTCATGGGTGAACATGGGTACACCCTCAGCGGACTTGATCTTGCCGGGCACAATAAGTGCCCTCAATCAGTACAACAGAGTGCTCTCCGGGAGAGAACGCCTGCCGGAAGGGTCTGCCTGGTACTCGTACATCTTCAGAGGCCGATGGCGGAGTGGCATGATCTTCCTAGATAGCCAGCACAAGACGGTATCTACACCGTCAACGCATGGCGGCGCCATCGTCTTCGTGAGGAACTCGATACGCCTAAAAACACGGCGCTGTTCCTCCGGCAGCACGGTTGCCGCCTTCTCTGTCCAGCACGCCTTGTGGGTGGGCGGGCCGTTCACAAACTCAGGAATCCCCACCGTCAAACTGGGTGCTGGGATATCCTTGCAATAGAACCAAGTACTGGTCCAATGCTTCACCGACTCCATGTACGGTGTCTTGGGGTAGAAACTTGGTTGGCGGCAGTTCAATGTCACACTGCCGCACGTGGCTAAGCTGCCGACGGCTAAGGTTTGTCAGCGGCACAAAAAGCAATACTTAAACAACTCTACGATTGGGAGTATGCCTAAGTAGCCTTCAAAAAGCGCTTAGAAGCCGGCTAACACTAAGATGCTATTGGGCGCAATATTGTGTGGTTAAGCCCGACGCTAAAGAAGGCGGAAGGCGGAAGACCCATGCCGCGGAGAAGGTGCGAGGTGAGGATTACCCTCTCTCCGGCTTGAGGACCCGGGACCGATTCGTCGCCCGGCAGCCGCCAATGGTAGTCCTTCTTGGGCAGGAGGGATCCGCCATCCTCCAACTCCTCGAGAAAGCCCTCCGTCACGATTGACGGGAGCCAATAGTGGGAGCCTAGCTCCACCGGTTCATCTTCTTCCGCGGCGAGCTCATCGCCGCTGTCCTCCACCTCTACTACTGCCTCCGCCACTCCATTGAAGGAAGGGGATAAGAGGAGGAAGGAGCAGGTGGTGGTGTCGCCGTAGCCGAGGAAGACGACGGCGAGGCGCCCATCCCCGTGGCAGGAGGAAGAGAGGACAGAGGGACGGCATCGATTGCCATCACCGCTGCAAGTCCAGATCCCACGTCTGGAGCCGCCGCCGCCGCAGCAGCCGTCGCTGCGTTTCTTTCGTCGTCGGAGCTCACCATTGGAGGCTTGAGAACGGTAGGGGAGGTTCGCCGGAGTTGGTGTCGTTGGAGAAGAAGCTCGAGCGAGAGGAGCGCGAAGATGATGGGGAATGGCATGGTAAGAGTTCCTCGGAGTGACCGAGACATTTATCCCCCGAGCTCCGAGATTCGTGTGAGTGGTGGGCTGCCCACAATCTTCTCCACGTGTCTGCCATCTGTGCGTAGTGGCGGCGACGAGTGGTGTCGGCGCCTCGATTTTCGCAGGTCGTGGTAGGTCATCATGATACCTGTCTGGGGTTCAAACTGTCGTGGACCCACTAACGTCATCATTGACCTGACCCATCAAATCAACGAGACAACTCAGGATAGATTCCTGACAGGCGGTCAATCCGTCTTTCCCATGTTGACGACACTGGTGCGACTAATACTTGTCGGATCATTGTTAGTTTCAACTGTGGAATGGTTCAAGCTCTACATTTGCCGGAAGAAAGACTATCTACCACAATATGGCGACTTAAGAACTTCAACCTTTCCACGGGCTAATGTTGGTATAATGTCACCAAGGTGTGCCGCCAACATGGCCTAATCCAGCTAGTCATGGGTGGCCCATAAGTGGTGGTGAAGGCTTTTGCCTACCAGGCGGCCCAGATAGCCGACGACAAAGGAAGGCGGATGCCGGCAAGGAGGAGGCCCAAGACCGAGGCCCAGAAGGCCACCAAGACCAAGACGGAAGGCGGCAGACTTGCCGGCTAGGTTTAGGACTCTGTATACTTGCCCGATACGCAATCTCCTTGTAACCCTAGGTCCGACCGCCTATATAAGCTAGACCAGGAAGCCTCTAGGGCAACTCATCCAATACTCATTGTAACCCACAACATGGCTATTCGCCTTATAGTGAGTTATAGCAGCACGTAGGGCTCCGCCACCGCCGTGGAGCCTAAATTTGGGTAAACTGCCGTGTTCGATCCTGACCTCGACGACGTCCACCTTCTTCCCCTCGATTCACCCTCGGCTAGAGGACCCACGTCTCATATCCCAGATGCCGATATGTCGACACTAGTGGTGTCTCTCCATAATAAATAACTAACATGATGGGTAAACAAATTACAGCTGGGCAATTGCAAAATAGAGAAGTGCATAACAATGCATGTACAAGTCATGATGGCTAGTATGAGATTTATTTGGGCATTACAACATGGTACACAGACCGCTATCCAGCAGGCATCTGCGCCTAAATAATCCACCTTAAGGTTAGCATCCGCACCCCGTTCAGTATTAAGTTGCAAGCAACAGATTATTGCATTAAGTAAAGTGCATAATGTAAGCAACACAATTATCCTTATACAAAGCATCGCTGTTTTAACCCTAGTGGCAACAGCACATCCACAACCTTAGAGGTTGCTGTCACTCCCCCAGATTAAATGGAGACTGAACCCACTATCTAGCATAAATACTCCCTCTTGGAGTTACAAACATCAACTTGGCCAAAGCATCTACTAGTAACGGAGAGCATGCAAGATCATAAATCACATATATGATAATTTAATAATCACTTTGACATAGTACTCAATATTCATCGGATACGAACAAACACAACATCAGGCATTACAATAATATGATCTTAATCATGATAGGCAGCTCACAAGATCTAAACATGATGGCACAAGAGGAGAAGACAACCATCTAGCTACTGATATGGACTCATAGTCCAAGGATGAACTACTCACGCATCACTCCGGAGGCAGGCATGGTGATATAGAGCCCTCCGGTGATGATTCCCCTCTCCGGCAGGGTGCCGGGAAGAGCTTCAGAACCCTCCCGAGTTAGGGTTGACGGCGGCGGTGCCTCTAGAACTTTTTGTGGATTATGACTTGGGCATCTAGGGTTTTCCCAAAAATATGAATTTATAGGCGAAGGGACAACGTCGGTGGGCACCCGAGGTGCCCTCACCACGTGGCGGCGCGCCAGGGGGTGGGGCCGCGCCACCATATGGTGAGGCTGCCCCCTGGGTCCCCTTCGTGTCTCCTTCGGACTCCGTGTACGTGACAGGAAAATAGGACCCTGGGATTTTGTGTCCAATTCTGAGAATATTTCCAGAACAACTTTTCTGGAATACAAAAACAACAGAAAACTGGAACTGGCACTGTGGCATCTTATTAATAGGTTAGTCCCAGATAATTTATAAAAATGATATAAAGTGTAAATAAAACATGTAGCAATTGGTATAATATAAGCATGGATCATTAGAAATTATGGATATGTTGGAGACGTATCAGTGCGCGAACAGCGCTCCCGATGGGAGTAGCCCCCGAGGCTGTGTGCAACTGGTATAGTTGGGCACAGGCTCAAATTCTGCTTTTACACTGTGCAGCCTTACTACCTTCAGCAAGTAGAGGGAGCTGCGGCATATGTCCGCTTGGAACAGGGAAATCAGCTCCAGGCTGCTCTGGAGCAGGCGAAGCGTAAGTCTTTTCCTTCTACTCACTGTCGAGTCTCTGTTTCTTTGACCTTTGTCTCAATCCTTTGTTCTTTATCAGGTGACCAGCAGGTTGCGGCTAATCAAGTGGCAGAGCTAGAGGGAAACCTCAAGGCTCTAAATGAAAATGCCAAGAAGGCACTCGATGAGGCCAAGCAGCGTGAAGACGCCATACTCCAGGCTGAGAAGATGGAAATTGATCGACTGCTTGCGCTGGCAGACGTTCTTGGCAGTAAGTGCCCTGTTACCTAGAAGTTTTTGCCCAGTCGATAGTTAACTGCTATAACGTATTAACTTGAGCTTTTGACTTATGCGCAGAGACTTGTGGCGGCGCTCCTCCTGCTGACTCCTCCAGTGACAACGGCACTCTGACGCAGGCTATTAGGTTCTTCGACAGAGTGCGCGCTTACGCGTCTGCTGCGCTGACCAAGTCAGCTGGGGCCCTGGCGACTGTCCGCCAAGGCATCTTCCCCAGCAAGCCAACACCCAGCAGCGTCGACGCCCTGGCGGCACCCTTCAACCCTAGGTCTACTATCATGGTGGACTATACTCGCACTCAGGCGGTACGCGGCTCAGAGCTCACCTTCCAACTGTTGCTTGGGCATCAGGTTGCAGGCGACTTTGATAAAGTCGTCAGTGAGTTCCCCAGGAGGCCTGATGGCAAGACTGCGTCCCTCAGCGGGGTGAAGCAGGAGGCGAGTCGCCTGGCGGAGAAGCTGGTGTTTATGTTTGAGAAGCGAGTTGCTAGAGCTGCTGAAGCGGCGTCTCGCAAGAGTAGATCCATGTCAGAGTCTGTGTCTTAGACTCGCCAACTAGGGGTGTCCTTTCTGCTTTGCTTTTGTAATGAACCTTTTAACGGATGCATTCTGTGTTAAGATTCTGCTTTTGCAATGAAGTGTTTGATTGAACTGACGAAGTCGAACTTCAATACATTGAGTGCCTCAATTTGTTTTGTTGTACACGACTGGATCCTTTTTGTTTGACTCTTCCCTGATTGTTGAAACAGACGGAGATGAACATTGATCCAACAGGAGTCGAAATGACAGGAACAGTCGACTTGCCTGCAGCACCTTCCACAACAGTCACACGTCGTCCTCATCTCACTCGAAGCCGGAATGACCAGAAGTTGATATCGTGGATGAGGAAACGGATCGTCGATCTGGAGAGAATGCTGAAGGAGAAGAAAAAGGAACTTGACCAGTTGAAGGCACGACATGCTCCTTCGACAGAGCGCGAGCAGTACTTGCTTGGTGAGATGGATTTGATCTGTCGACAGTTGGAGTGTAAGTTTTCTAAACTTGGTTTTTGACTTTTGTAGCTTTTCCGTTGACACGGGCCTTGATGTTCTTCCTTGATTGAATTGCAGGTGTAAACCCAGACTGGAAGGCTGAGCAGGTCCGCGTAGAGCAACGTCTGGAGAAGGAGGCTAAGGGCACTGCCTCCGGTTCCCAATACTTCTGGTCTGATACTCCCAAGGCCAGAATACTGGCGTGGATGCTGGATCGCACCTGGCGCACTGGGTCTTGCTTCTAGTTTGCCAGAAGTCCTTGCCGATAATACATCGAGTGATGTTTCCCCATAATGAGCAACCTCAAGGCCTGTCTGCGTTGCTGGACAGGTTTCGCGATGGGCGTATCTTTAAAGAGGTGGTGCATGCTCAACTAGTTGCCGGAGCCAATGTCGCTCTGGCGTACTTGCAAAAGCACCGTTAATATTTTCCACTCGCAAATTCTTGATGGTTTGCCCGAAGAAGAGCATTATGCCGAAGCTTTGGCGCCTGTGAGGCAAATGATTGAACAAGTTCAATGCCGGATTGAGCAGCTTGTGGGTCCGCTGGATGCACCAAAAGGCGAACCTGTAGAGTAAGGATAGATGGAAACTATTTGTATGTTAGTAAATTGTAGCTATGAGGGGTGACCTCCAATTTCACATGTATATGATATGTGTAAATGTGATCACGGCTTTGCGTATGGCAAGGACTGGCAAGAATACTATGTTAAACCTTTATGGCGCAGCACCCGAGCATTTGAGTGCGGCCTAGGATTTTTCTTGTTCGACCTGTACGGTGCAGCCCCCGAGTGCTCGAGTGCGGCCTAGGATTTTTGCTTGAACCTGTATGGCGCAGCCCCCGAGCGTTCAAATGCAGCCTAGGATTTTTCTTGTTCGACCTGTACGGCGCAGCCCCCGAGTGTTCGAGTGCGGCCTAGGTTTTTTGCTTGAACCTGTATGGCGCAGCCCCTGAGTGTTCGAGTGTGACCTAGGTTTTCTTTTTGGACTTGTGTGGCGCAGCCCTCAAGCATTCGAGTGCGGCCTAAGATTTTTGCTTAACTTGTGCGGCGCAGCCCCGAGCGTTCGAGTGATGCCGAAGTCTTTCTTATTGGACATGTATGGCGCAGCCCCCGAGTGTTCGAGGCCTAGGTTTTGTTTTTGGACTTGTGTGGCGCAGCCCCCGAGCATTCGAGTGCGGCCTAAGATTTTTGCTTAACTTGTGCGGCGCAGCCCCCGAGCGTTCCAGTGCGGCCGATGTTTTTCTTATTCGACCTGTATGGTGCAGCCCCGAGTGTTCGAGTGCGGCCTAGGTTTTTGTGATTAACTTGTACGGCGCAGCCCCCGAGTGTTCGAGTGCGGCCTAAGTTTTTCCGCTAAGGACATGTATGGCGCAGCCCCCGAGTGTTCGAGTGCGGCCTAGGTTTTTGTGATTAACTTGTACGGCGCAGCCCCGAGTGTTCGAGTGTGGCCTAAGTTTTTCCGCTAAGGACCTGTATGGCTGATGGCCCTTCACGTAGTTACCTGCGTGAAAAGTAAATGGGTTAGGTTGAGACTCAAGTGCAGAGTGTGTAGTATATGGAAGAAGGTTTCCCCCACGAGGGGTGACTCGAGGGTTTAATATCGAACTCTCGAGGAATCAGTAGTAAAAGATTTATCTTCCTATCCTTCTCTTGGTTACCTACAAAACAAAGTAAATGTTTTGGTCCTCAACCTCACCTAGTGGTTGTCAACGCACGAGGTGTGAGAATGATATGAAAATAATATGCAATGCAAACAAGAAATAAATATGCAATGGTGGTAAATAAATATGCAAGGATGGTGGAAACAATGATGGATGATATTTTGGGTTTTTTTAATGTGAATGCAAGATATAAAAGTGTTATTCTATTTTCGGATTTTTAAATGGCAGAAAATGTAAAAGTGGTAAAAGTGGTTGGAAAGGTGTTTCTTATGATTAAAAATGGACCGGGGTTCATGGTTTCACAAATTTACTCTCCCTTTAATAAATTGGTAGACAATGGAACACTAGAGTTGACATATGAGATTGCAACAAATAATTTTAGTGACAAGTTACTAATTATATGGTCATCACGTCCTAACATAGAGACCTTTTGTTTATTAGTCTCTCTATACTCCACCAAGATGCGAACTAAATCATAACACCTCAGTAATTAAGATGAATCAGAGTATATCATTAAGTCTTATTACATGAAGTTATAATAAGAACATGCTAGATCTAGTCACGGAGAAGTGGCATAGTCACCCACAAACCCTGTAGCAAGGTATTTTTCTTTATCCCTAGTGAGGCAACAAAGTAAGGTAAACATACCCAAGTGGATCGCGGAACTTCTCTCACTTTCACCACACTAGCCACCCCCCGTTACTCCAACTAATGCACACATCACCCCATACACGCTCTCATAAACATGCTTCATCAAAACAAGTAAATAGGAACAGGGTATATAATATGCATCTACTTTCATAACTGAAACAAAACTATTGCAATCTCAAACATATATTAACTCATAAAAAGATCCACCACATAGGTATTACATAGATGACCGTAATCATGTTTAGCAGCTCATACGGTACTAAGTAGTGAAGCTCAAAGAGAGGAGAGATACATAAGTTACTTCCACAAACCCATAGTCCAGGGGTGGACTACTCCCTCTTCATCATGGAGACGGTGGAGAAGTCGTTGGAGATGGAGACCACGCCGGCAGCGCCCCGCCGGAGTTTTTCCCCTCCAATCTGCAGCTCCAGGTCTCTGTTTCGGTGTTTCGGTGGAGCTCCTTTCCAGAGGGCGTCGGGGACTATTTTTATAGGCGTTTTTAGGTCAAGACGAAGTCGATGAAGAAAAGATCGACGAGAACGGTGCCACAAGGGCCAAGTTGGTGGGTCCCACGCGGCCAGTGAATCTGGCCGCGTGGGCCACCCTATTTTGGCCCGCGGGGCCTCCGCTTGTTCGCTTCCTTCGCTCCCAAGTCTTCTTCCTTCCAAAAAATGATGCTCGTACAATATCAGGTCATTTGTACGTCGTTTGGGTGCCTGAAACATCAAAATATAGAAAATAGGGTTTTCTGCCTGCGCAGGGTTAATTCCATAAAAATAGGAAATCAATAAAATATTCCCAAAATCATGATAAAACATTGATATAACCCCTATATGATGTAAATATGATTAGAATATAAGTAATACAATGCAAAGTTCATGTATGCATTTTACATGCATCAACATCCCCAAGCTTAACCTATACTTGTCCTCGAGTATGAAGGTGATAAAACTAACATGGACTTTGCAATTTAATACTATCAAAGATGATTACTATTGCTACATAGAGTCAAATGATTTATTCTTAAATGGAGTAGCAATATGCAAGATAGTTTATGAAGTGATATCAAGTATTCAATGCAAGGATGTTCAATGATAATTCACAAAGTGTAACATGAAAGAAAGTACTATGGACCACATGTATGCATAATGATAAGTAAGAACATCCTATAATGGTCATAGGGTATTGATGAAAATCTGAATATAAAAGGTGGACACTTTGGAAAGATATATATGTGAGTAGAGGTAAAACATGCATAAGTTTCATCTAACTTTCAAACTCTTCTACTTAAGTTGATGATTGCAATGTGGTAATCCTTGGTGTCAAGCTCTCATTACCCCTATCATAGCATCTTGAATGATTAAAGTTTAAAGTGAAAGCAAATATGAGTAGTGTGCTTGACAAAGTATATATAGGTTGAATGTCTCATGCCCCTTGAATATAAGTACCTACCTCATGGTGTTACTCAACTTGGGAAACAAAGCAAGTTCAAGTTAAATATCATTGTCAGTAATAATAGCATCATTAAGAGCATCAACTGGGTGCCTCTTGTCCCAGGATATGGAACAATCCCATATCAAAATGACAAGACAAACAAACAAAATGAACAATCTCAACACACTTTTTATTTACCATTGGAATAGCTTTTTATTATAAGGTGTGGCACAGAAGGTTCACCATAGTATGTAAGTAAATTTCTACCATGAATGATGCATGGCTTAGATTAGCGGCCCAGACATCTCTCTAACCATTTATACAAACTCATTTAAACTTGCTTTGTCTCCACATTTATTTCACACATGATAAGCATCCATAAACAAAAGTACATGATATCAACTAAATAAAATGAAGAGCAATGTTGAAAGCATGCCATGTGACAACAAATATCATGATAAACATACTCGGAATAGCATAAAGCTAATAGGTAGATATGGTGGACTCACTGGAAAAAATTTGGTTGAAAGTGTTGGAAACAAGTTTTTACTTGTTGGAATTTTTGGTCTAGCAAGAGGGAGAAAGTTGACCATCTAAATGCATGCATGAGTGTCCATAGAACTAACTAATCCATTTTAAACAAAGTAAAGTAATATTCAGAATCAAAACATGAATAAAAGATAGCTCTTGATAAAACACTTGCAAACTATTACTCATTAACAAAGCATATGAATCATGCAACTATATCTATCTTTTTGAATCAAATTAAACATCCCTTTCCCAATCTTATTAATAGCATCCAACTTAATTCAACCCAAATTTCCAGTAGCTCTTTCATATATAGATGATAGTGTGGTGGTGTCACAAATAAAATCAAACCAAAACAAAACAAAAGACGCTCCAAGTTTATGCAATAAAGTGCTTCGATCGAAAAACAGAAGTTAGACGTGTGCAAACCGAGAGTGTGTAGGTCTAGTGGGGTTGTATTCTCATCCCCAAGCTTATGGTCTTCACCATCCTTGGATATCTCTTGGTGCATCTACTTTAATCCCCGTGAAAAAACTTCAAAACACCGTTCCTCTCATTTCTTTTCTGTGGGGTGGCATTAGTAGTGATATATAAATAGATTTCTTGCTGCATATAATCCTTAAACAAAAATTCGTATGAACGTCCAGAAAGTGTATAATGTTGTATTCCTACTTATAAACTCAATTGGATCAAAAGATTCAAGTCAAAGTTCAAAGAATGCATCAAACAAACTGGGACAGAATCTGTACAGAAAAACAGCAGTAGCAAAACGTATTTTTCAACCCTACTTAACTTTGTCGCAAAATTCCTAAAAATTCATGCATACCGAGGATGAAAGTTTGCAACTACAGTTCAAATATGAGCTCATTCAAAGTTACAGAATAAGAATTAAAAATCATATCGTGTGAAGATTTGTGCAGGAATAAAATCTGCGAACGCTATAAACAACTTTTTCAAACAAAAATGGGTAAAACTTGGCACTTTATTAAAAATTCCAGAAACTAAACTCAAAACTAAGTCTCTTGTTACAGCAACAGGACATAAAAAAATCACAAATAAAAACAACCAAGTTGCCTCCCGTAAAGCGCTTTCTTTATAGCCATATAGCTAGGCTTCTTACTTGATGTTTATATTGGACGAAGCTCATGAGGGAGCTTGAGTGTTGATGTGCCCCTCTTCCTTGGGAAGTGTTTCATGCATTTCTTGTGTGGAAACTGAAACTTCGCATTCTCTTATTTTGAATCAATGATAGCACCTGTGGTACGAAGAAAAGGTCTTCCAAGAATAGCTGGACTAGAGGTTTTATTCCCCATATCCATGATTAGAAAATCAACAGGTACAAAAGTCATATGTAACTCTACCATAACATCACTTACTTTTACTAAAGATGTTTAATGTAATCATCAGCAAGTGCAAGTTCAATAGAGCATTTTTCAAGATTCTTTAATTCAAGTACTTCATATAGTTCTTTAGATAAAACAAAGACACTAGATCCTAGATCAAGTATAGCATGGCGTGTCTCTTTTCCAATGGTTACTAGTACTTTGGGAATCCAAATATCCCCAAGCTTAGGTGGTATCATAGCCTCTTGGTTGTACCTAGCAATCTTTTCTTTTAACACATGATTAGCAACATAAGAACCAAAACCAGCTTGGTTAACATTAATAGAAAGATCACTTAAATTTTTTTGTAAGATGGATATTAATTCATGCAAGCTACAATTCTCTAAGTCAAGAGATAGTTCCTTGATTTCACTAAGCATTTTAACTTCCTCAACTTTTCTTTCTGTCATTACCCCAATAGTTTTTTTAGCAACTCTCTCTTGCTCATGAATGTGTTCCCAAGATTTATTTATAACCTCTTGGCAATATTTAATTGTTTCTGATGCGTGTAAATCACACGTCGTTGGGAGACCCGAAGAGTAAGGTTTGATGAGTGTAGCGGCAAGTCTTCCCTCAGTAAGAAACTGAGGTTATCGAACTAGTAGGAGATGAAGACACTTCTGAAGGTGTCAACGGCGCCAGAAAACTTGTTGCGTCGATGGGGTGGTTCCGGCTGTTGACTTGGAACCTGCACACAAGACAATCAAACTACTTTGCCCCAACGAAACGGTGAGGGTGTCAGTCCCACCGGCTTGCTGAAAACAAAGGATTAGACGTATAGTGTGGAAAATGATGTTTAATTGCAGAGAATGAAAAAGAACAATGATTGCAGTAGGTTGTATTTCAGATGTAAAAGAATGGACCGGGGTCCACAGTTCACTAGTGGTCTCTCCATAATAAATAACTAACATGCTGGGTAAACAAATTACAGCTGGGCAATTGACAATATTGATAAGTGCATAACATGCATGTGCAAGTTGTGGTGTCTACTATGAGATTCATTTGGGCATTACGACAAAGTACACAGACCGCTATCCAGCATGCATCTGTGCCTAAAAGTCCACCTTCAGGTTAACATCCGTACCCCTTCCAGTATTAAGTTGCAAGCAACAGACAATTGCATTAAGTAAAGTGCATAATGTAAACAACACATTCATCCTTAGACAAAGCATCATTAGGTTACCCCTAGTAGCAACAGCACATCCACAACCTTAGGGGTTGCTGTCACTCCCCCAGATTCAATGGAGACTGAACCCACTATCTAGCATAAATACTCCCTCTTGGAGTCACAAGCATTCACTTGGCCAGAGTTTCAACAAGCAACGGAGAGCATGCAAGATCATAAATAACATAGACATAATATTTCAGTATTCAACTTGACATAGTATCAATATTCATCGGATCCCAGCAAACACAACATGTAGCATTACAATAAGATGATCTTGATCATGATAGGCAGCTCACAAGATCTAAACATGATGGCACAAGAGGAGAAGACAACCATCTAGCTACTGCTATGGACCCATAGTCCAAAGATGAACTACTCACACATCACTCCGGAGGCAGGCATGGCGATGTAGAGCCCTCCGGTGATGATTCCCCTCTCCGGCAGGGTGCCGGGAAGAGCTTCAGAACCCTCCCGAGTTAGGGTTGACGGCGGCGGCGGCTCTGGAACTTTTCGTGGAATATGACTCGGGTATTTAGGGTTTTCCCGAATAGATGAATATATAGGCGAAGGGGCGGCGTCGGTGGAGGCCTGTGGGCCCCTCACCACGTCATGGCGCGGCAGAAGGTGGGGCCACGCCGCCACGTGGTGAGGGCGGCCCACAGCCCCCCTTCGTCTCTCCTTCGGACTTGTGTACGTGACAGAAAAATAGGAGGTTGGCTTTTGTTTCGTCCAATTCCGAGAATATTTCCAGAACAACTTTTCTGAAACCAAAAACAGCAGAAAACAGGAACTGGCACTGTGGCATCTTGTTAATAGGTTAGTCCCAGAAAATGCATAAAAATGATATAAAGTGTATATAAAACATGTAGCAATTGGCATAATATAAGCATGGAACATCAGAAATTATAGATACGTTGGAGACGTATCAAGCATCCCCAAGCTTAGTTCTACTCGTCCTCGAGTAGGTAAAACGATAACAACAAAATAATTTCTGAGGAGACATGCTTCACACAATCTTGATCAAATAATATTGCAAGGCTCATGTCATGAATGAAGTGACTCAAAGCAATGGTCTATAGTTTGCTAACAAATAGATAAAGAGTAAACAACTGAATCATATAAGCAAAAACTTTTCATGAATAGTACTTTCAAGACAAGCATCAAAAAGCTTTGCATAAGAGTTAACTCATAAAGCAATAGATTCTAAATAAAGGCATTGAAGCAACACATAGGAAGATTTAAGTTTCAGCAATTGCTTTCAACTTTCAACATGTATATCTCATGGATATTGTCAACACAAAGTAATATAACAAGTGCAATAAGTAAGCATATAAGAATTGATGCACACAAAGTTGACACAAGTGTTTGCTTCTGAGATAGAAAGAGTAGGTAAACTGACTCAACATAAAGTAAAAGAAAGGCCCTTCGCAGAGGGAAGCAGGGATTAAATCATGTGCTAGAGCTTTTTAAGTTTTTGAAATCATATAGAGAGCATAAAGTAAGTTTTTGAGAGGTGTTTGTTGTTGTCAACGAATGGCAGTGGGCACTCTATCCCCTTGTCACCCAGACTTTCAAGAGCGGCTCCCATGAAGGACGTTATTTCTACCCAAGGGTAGATCATCCCTCTTCTCTTTTGTTTACACATGCATATTTATAAATTGGTATGACACTCCTCCCAACCTTTGCTTACACAAGCCATGGCTAACCGAATCCTCGGGTGCCTTCCAACAATCACATACCATGGAGGAGTGCCTATTTGATAAAGTTTAACATTTTGGAATTTGCTTTTGATAAATCATTGGCAAACATGTGAAGAGAATCAAATGGTTATAGTTGAAATTAATTGGGACTGGGCACCCCATTTGCCAGCTCTTTTTGCAAAGTTATTGGATAAGCGGATGTATATGCCACTAGTCCATTGGTGAAAGTCTGTCATGAGTAAATGACAAGGTGATAGAGTAAACGCCACATACTTCCTCATGAGCTATAAAACATTGACACAAATAAGGAGTAATAAAGTTTTGAATAGTTTAAAGGTAGCACATGAAGTATTTACTTGGAATGGCAGGAAATACCACATAATAGGTAGTTATGGTGGACACAAATGGCATGGGTTTTGGCTCAAGGTTTGGATGCACGAGAAGCATTCCCTCTCAGTACAGAGTTTAGGCTAGCAAGGTTGTTTGAAGCAAACACAGGATATCAACCGGTACAGCAAGACTTACATAAAAACATATTGCAAGCATTATAAGACTCTACACTGTCTCCCTTGTTGTTCAAACACTTTACCAGAAAATATCTAGACCTTAGAGATACAAACATGCAAACCAAGTTCAACAAGCTCTACGGTAGTTCTCCACTAATAGGCTTTAACTACATGATGCAAGAGCTTAAACATGATCTACTTGAGAGCTCAAAACAATTGCAAAGCATCAAATTATCCAAGACAATGATCTACAAGAATGAGTATGTCTTTTCAATATACCATCTACCACATGTAGCATTTTCTGTTTCCAACCAAACACCAATCAACTTATTTCAACACAAAACTCTCCAAATATACACAATGAAACAAGAGAGTACTTCTCTACAAGAACTAACAGCTCTGAACAAGAGATGCATGAAAAACAGGAGCTAAAAGCATTGCAGTAGCTAGTTAAGAATACTCAACAAATATAAGTGAAGAATATGAGTATTCACATGAAAAAGCGGAGCGTGTCTCTCTCCCACACAAGAATGCTAGGATCCAATTATTCAGAAAACAAAATAACAAAGCAAAAATAAAAGCACACAGACGCTCCAAGTAAAGCACATAAGATGTGAAAGAATTAAAATATAGTTTCACTAGAGATGACCTGATAAGTTGTTGATGAAGAAGGGGATGCCTTGGGCATCCCCAAGCTTAGACGCTTGAGTCTTCTTGAAATATGCTTGGATGCACCACGGGGGCATCCCCAAGCTTAGGCTTTTCACTCTTCTTGATCATATCATATCATCCTCCTCTCTTGATCCTTGAAAACTTCCTTCACACCAAACTCGAAGTAATTCTCATTAGAGGGTTAGTGCATAATCAAAAATTCACATGTTCTGTGATGACACAATCATCTCCAACACTTCTGGACATTAGCTACAGCCACTGATATTTTGTGGAGCAAAGAAATCCACTCAAACACAGTAAAAGAGAGAATGCAAATCAAAAGGCAGAATCTGTCAAAAACAGAACAGTCTGGAAAGACGAATTTTTTCGAGGCACTTAAGTTGCTCAGATGCGAAAAGTCCAAATTAATGAAAGTTGCGTACATATATGAGGATCACGCCTGAATTTTTTCAGAATTTTTGGATTTTTCTGGAGTGCGTACAGCTCAAAACGGTGGACAGCAAAAATCTGTCTCTGCGCAGAAATCCAAATCTAGCATCAACTTTCTATTAAAGGCTTTACTTGGCACAACAATGCAATAAAATAAAGATACAAAGGAGTTGTTACAGAAGTAAGCAAGCTCCTTGACTCAAAAAAAAGAAAAATTACAGCAATAAAAACATGGGTTGTCTCCCATAAGCGCTTTTCTTTAACGCCTTTCAGCTAGGCGCAGAAAGTGAAAATCAAGTGTTTCCAAGTGAAGAAGAATCCAAATCATAACTTGTTCTAATAATAGAATCAAAAGGTAACTTCATTCTCTTTCTAGGGAAGTGTTCCATACCTTTCTTGAGTGGGAATTGGTACCTTATATTTCCTTCTTTCATATCAATAATGGCACCAACAGTTCTAAGAAAAGGTCTTCCCAAAACAATAGGACAAGATGCATTGCATTCGATGTCCATAACAACAAAATCAACGGGGACAAGGTTATTGTTAACCATAATAAGAACATCATCAACTCTCCCCAAAGGTTTCTTCATAGCATTATCAGCAAGATAAACATCCAAATAACAATGTTCCAAAGGTGGCAAATCAAGCATATCATAAAGTTTCTTAGGCATAACAGAAATGCTAGCACCAAGATCACATAAAGCATTGCAATCAAAATCATTCACCTTCATCTTAATGATGGGCTCCCAACCATCTTCTAACTTTCTAGGGATAGAAGCTTCATGTTTTAATTTCTCTTCCCTAGCTTGTATGAGAGCATTTGTAATATGTTTTGTGAAAGCCATATTAATAGCACTAGCATTAGGACTTCTAGCTAGCTTTTGCAAAAACATAATTACTTCAGAAATATTGCAATCATCAAAATCAAAATCATTTGGTCAATGGTAAAGGAACCATTGTCTCCCATATTTCGAAAAATTTCAGCACTCTTATCAGAACAGTTTCATGGTTTTGGGCAATTTTAAACGTTTTGCAGGGTAGTAGAAACATTGCCAACACCAATTATGTTACCATTGATAGTAGGAGGCTTACTAGCATGTGAAACATTAGCATTACTAGTGGTGGTAATAGTACAAACTCTAGCTATACTATTCTCTTTTCAATTTTATCCTCTCTTTCCCACCTAGCATGCAATTCAGCCAACATCCTAATATTGTTGTCAATTTTAACTTGGATAGCATTGGCAGTAGCAAAAGTCTTGTTCTCTTTAACATCATTAGGCATAACTTTTAGTTTCAAAAGATCAACATCAAGAGAAGACTATCAACCTTAGAAGCAAGAACATCAATTTTGCCAAGCTTTTCCTCAACAGTTTTATTAAAGCATTTTGTGTACTAATGAAATCCTTAAGCATGGCTTCAAGATCAGAGGACACACTTCTATTATTGCTGTAGGAATTACCATAAGAGTTGCCATAACCACTATTTGAAGGATAAGGCTTATTTATTCCTATAAGCATTGTTGTTGAATTGTTATTTTTAATGAAGTTCACATCAACATGCTCTTCTTGAGCAACCAATGAAGCTAAAGGAACATTATTTGGATCAACATGAGATTTACCATTCACAAGCATAGACATAATAACATCAATCTTATCACTCAAAGAGAGGTTTCTTCAACAGAATTTACCTTCTTACCTTGAGGAGTCCTTTCGGTATGCCACTCAGAATAGTTAATCATCATATCATCAAGAAGCTTTGTTGCAGCACCCAAAGTGATGGACATGAAGGTCCTCCAAGGCCGAATCCAACAAGTTCCTCGAAGAAAAATTTAGTCCTGCATAAAAGGTTTGGATGATCATCCAAGCAGTCAGTCCATGGTGGGACAATTCTTTACCAAAGATTTCATTCTTTCCCATGCTTGGGCAACATGTTCATTATCAAATTGCTTGAAATTCATAATGCTACTTCTCAAGGATATAATCTTAGCAGGAGGATAATATTTTCCAATGAAAGCATCTTTGCATTTAGTCCATGAATCAATACTATTTCTAGGCAAAGATAGCAACCATTCTTTAGCTCTTCCTCTCAAAGAGAAAGGAAATAATTTCAGTTTTATAATATCCCCATCCATATCCTTATACTTTTGCATCTCACAAAGTTCAACAAAATTATTAAGATGGGCAGCAGCATCATCAGTACTAACACCAGAAAATTGCTCTTTCATAACAAGATTTAATAGAGCAGGTTTAATTTCATAAAAGTCTGCTTTAGAAGCAGGTGGAGCAATAGGAGTGCATATGAAATCATTATTATTTGTGCTAGTGAAGTCACACAACTTGGTGTTCTCAGGAGTACTCATTTTAGCAAAAACAAGACTAGGCCGAAATAACAAAATAAAACAAGTAACTAATTTTTGTGTTTTTTGATAAAGAGAGCAAACAAGAAAATAAAAATAAACTAAGCAAGACAATAACAAAGTAAAGAGATTGGAAGTGAGAGACTCCCCTAACAGAAGGCTTGATCTCCCCGGCAACGGCGCCAGAAAACTTGCTTGATGCGTGTAAACCACACGTCGTTGGGAGACCCCAAGAGTAAGGTTTGATGAGTGTAGCGGCAAGTCTTCCCTCAGTAAGAAACCGAGGTTATCGAACCAGTAGGAGATGAAGACACTTCTGAAGGTGTCAACGGCGCCAGAAAACTTGCTGCGTCGATGGGGTGGTTCCGGCGGTTGACTTGGAACCTGCACACAAGACAATCAAACTATTTTGCCCCAACGAAACGGTGAGGGTGTCAATCCCACCGGCTTGCTAAAACAAAGGATTAGACGTATAGTGTGGAAAATGATGTTTAATTGCAGAGAATGAAAAGGAACAATGATTGCAGTAGGTTGTATTTCAGATGTAAAAAATGGACCGGGGTCCACAGTTCACTAGTGGTGTCTCTCCATAATAAATAAATAACTAACATGCTGGGTAAACAAATTATAGCTGGGCAATTGACAATATTGATAAGTGCATAACATGCATGTGCAAGTTATGGTGTCTACTACGAGATTCATTTGGGCATTACGACAAAGTACACAGACCGCTATCCAGCATGCATCTGTGCCTAAAAAGTCCACCTTCAGGTTAACATCCGTACCCCTTCCAGTATGTTGCAAGCAACAGACAATTGCATTAAGTAAAGTGCATAATGTAAACAACACATTCATCCTTAGACAAAGCATCATTAGGTTACCCCTAGTAGCAACAGCACATCCACAACCTTAGGGGTTGCTGTCACTCCCCCAAATTCAATGGAGACTGAACCCACTATCTAGCATAAATACTCCCTCTTGGAGTCACAAGCATTCACTTGGGAGAGTTTCAACAAGGAATGGAGAGCATGCAAGATCATAAATAACATAGACATAATATTTTAGTATTCAACTTGACATAGTATCAATATTCATTGGATCCTAGCAAACACAACATGTAGCATTACAATAAGATGATCTTGATCATGATAGGCAGCTCACAAGATCTAAACATGATGTCACAAGAGGAGAAGACAACCATCTAGCTAATGCTATGGACCCATAGTCCAAAGATGAACTACTCACACATCACTCCGGAGGCAGGCATGGGATGTAGAGCCCTCCAGTGATGATTCCCCTCTCCGGCAGGGTGCCGGGAAGAGCTTCAAAACCCTCCCGAGTTAGGGTTGACGGCAGCGGCGGCAGCGGAACTCTTTCTGGAATATGACTCGGGTATTTAGGGTTTTCCCGAATAGATGAATATATAGGCGAAGGGGCGGTGTAGGTGGAGGCCTGTGGGCCCCTCACCACGTCATGGCACGGCAGAAGGTGGGGCCGTGCCGCCACGTGGTGAGGGTGGCCCACAGCCCCCCTTCGTCTCTCCTTCGGACTTTGTGTACGTGACAGAAATATAGGAGGTTGGGCTTTTGTTTCGTCCAATTCCGAGAATATTTCCAGAACAACTTTTCTGAAACCAAAAACAGCAGAAAACAGGAACTGGCACTGTGGCATCTTGTTAATAGGTTAGTCCCAGAAAATGCATAAAAATGATATAAAGTGTATATAAAACATGTCGCAATTGGCACAATATAAGCATGGAACATCAGAAATTATAGATACGTTGGAGACGTATCAGTTTCCTCATGTTTTTGGGTTGTAATGATGTTCTTTAATGAGGAGACTTCCTTAGCAAGCTTATCTACCCTTTCAAACAAAGAGTCTTGTTTTTCTAACTTAGATATAAATTCCTTATTAAGCTCCTTTTGAGTAGATATAAATGACCTAATGGTGTTTTCCAAATCACTAGAAACATTACCACTAGTAGCATATTTGCTTGGCACATATGGGGGTTTATTATAGGAGTTATAATTGTTGTTACCATACCCATTATTACCATAGTTCCTAATAAAGTTGACATCAACATTTTCAGGATTATTACGAACTAGTTCTTGCAAAGGAACATTTTCAATATTTTGTTTATTAATGAAAGCAAGAATAGTGTCCATTTTAGATGACAAATCATTTGTTTCTTCAATAGAGTTTACTTTCTTAGATGGATTAGGTGCTCTATCAGTATGCCATTGACTATAGTTTGAAAATACTTTCCAATATGTTCTTAGCTTCTACTATAGCTTTTCCCATAAAAGCCCCTCCAGCAGCAGACTCAAGTATATTTCTAGACATGTAGTTTAGACCATTGTAGAAAGAGTGTAATATGGTCCATTAATTAACCCCGTGCGATGGACAAGTTCTAAGCATAAGTTTTCCTATCCCAAGCCATAGCAACATGTTCATTTTCATTTTGCCTAAAAGAAAGAATATTGTTTCTATTCTGCAAAATTTTAACAGGGGGATAATATTTCTTAATGAAAGCTTCTTTTAGATCATCCCAAGAATTAATACTACCAGATGGTAATGAATGCAACCACTCTTTAGCTTTTCCTCTAAGTGAGAAACGAAATAACTTCAGTTTTAGAATATCACTTTCCACATTTTTAAAATTTTGCATGTCACATATTTCAACAAAAAAAATGAAGATGCATAGAAGCATCCTCCATAGCACTACCGCCAAATTGTTCCCTAGTTATCAAGTTGAACAAACTATGACTTACTTCATAACTATCAGCTTTTATCTCAGGTGTGGCAATAGCTCTAGAAAGAAATTGATCATTTGGAGTGTTTGTGTGATCACACAACTTAGTTCTTTCTCCCATTTTAGCAAGTTTTTATGTGTTTTTTAATTTTTCATGCAAAACTGAAAATAAAAATATGCAAACCGAAATATGATATGCAAGACAATGGCAAAACATAATAATTTTCTTTGAAGGTAAAGATGGATAAGATGATGCTCACGTAGGTGCAACCTCCCCAAGCTTAGGTGTTAGCACAAGTTGGTGATGAAGTTGACTTTGTTGTGATATCCTTGGATAAACCTTTGCAGCAATGATTACCCGGCAACGGCGCCAAAAAACAGTCTTGATGGCCCTTCACGTAGTTACCTGCGTGAAAAGTAAATGGGTTAGGTTGAGACTCCAAGTGTAGAGTGTGTAGTATATGGAAGACGGTTTTCCCCACGAGGGGTGACTCGAGGGTTTAATATCGAACTCTCGGGGAATCAGTAGTGAAAGATTTATCTTCCTATCCTTCTCTTGGTTACCTACAAAACAAAGTAAACGTTTTGGTCCACAACCTCACCTAGTGGTTGTCAAGCACGAGGTGTGAGAATGATATGAAAACAATATGCAATGCAAACAAGAAATAAATATGTAATGGTGGTAAATAAATATGCAAGGATGGTGGAAACAATGATGGATGATGTTTTTGGGTTTTTAATGTGAATGCAAGCTATAAAAGTGTTTTTGTATTTTCGGATTTTAAATGGCAGAAAATGTAAAAGTGGTAAAAGTGGTTGGAAAGGTGTTTCTTATGATTAAAAATGGACAGAGGTTCATGATTTCACAAATGTACTCTCTCTTTAATAAAGTGGTAGACAATGGAACACTAGAGTTGACAAATGAGATTGGAACAAATAAGTTTAGTGACAAGTTACTAATTATATGGGCATCACGTCCTAACATAGAGACCTTTTGTTTATTAGTCTCTCTTATACTCCACCAAGATGCGAACTAAATCATAACACCTTAGTAATTAAGATGAATCAGAGTATATGTAACATCCCAGGTTTTCAAAAAGTTGAAAATCAGAAAAATTTAAAACTTTTGAAAACTATTATGTATTTTTCTTTGAAAAGAAAATCATGCATGCATTCATCATCATTTAGCCTTGTTTGCAATTTGATATTTCAAAGGTGGGAAATAAATTTCCACTTGAAAACATATTTAAGAAAATATATTTAGTAGAGCATTTATGCTCTAAAATTTTCTTTTGACTTTTATGTTTTGTTCTGTTAATGTTGTTTGTGAATTGATTGTATTTGTTGAAAGATAAATATTTTCAAAAGGTTTATCTTGTGATATTCAAGTTTTATTTAAGCCACCTCTGATTGTTTTAAACCTATTTTAAAATTGGACAACAAGTGTCATATTGTTTATTAAAAACCTAGTTTGGAAATCAAAATGATTTCTATTTGAATAGTGTGTTTGGTTGTGAGTTGTTTGTTTGTATGGATAATTATTCTATTACTTACCCATTCTATATTTTCAAGTTTATAGTATTGCCTTTGAAGGAAATTATTTATTTGATTTATAAAATGAGTTTCGAATTCATTTTGAATTATCAAACCCTTTTTAAACAGAATGAGTTTTTATGCAAATTACCCTTTGAGTGATATGTAATATTATTACTCATATTTTCCTTTGGTTTAAAATATAATTTCAGAAGGAAATTATAAAACCCTATAGTTTTCAAAAGACATTAATATGTCCAAAATTCATTTAAACATATTTCAAAAATTTAGACAAAATGTTTTGGAAAATATTATTTGAGGTTTTCAAATTAAAAGAGTTGGTTTTTACAAAACTATAGAAATTGGTTTGACTTAATTCGGTTTTGTATTTAAAAAGTTATTAAAGTTTTTAGGAAAAGAAAAGAAAAGCTTTTGAACAAAAAGGGAACCCTAGCTAATTGGGCCGAAGCCCAACTTCTATACCTCTTCTCTACCCCGCGTGCGCGGCCCAGTTCCAGCCCAACAGCAGCCCACGCCAGCTTCCCTCTCTCTCTGTCAATGACAGGTGGGCCCCACCAGTGACGCAAGCGGTGACGTCACCGTCTTCAACGTCGTGCGCAAGAAGAACTCCCCGAACCCTAGCACCAAATCCGCTCCGGATTCGTCGCGTTTAAACGGATTTTATCCGATATCTTCTGCCCCATATAAACCCCGCTCCCTCCTCTCTCTTTTGCCCCAGAAACCGAAACCCGAGAGCCCCCAGGCTGCTCGAGATCATCCACGGAGCGCCGCCACGGCCGCCGGCGAACTCCATCGATCCCGGCGAGTACAGGACACCCCGAGCCCTACCATCTATCTCTTTCTTCTTATTTCATCGCTGCGCATCGATCTGACCCTGTCCCGCATTTTTGCGTGCACCAGAACGTCATATCCATCCTCGACAGGAGCTCGCCGCTGCTTCCTCGACTCCGGCGAGCAATCCTGGGCCAGCCGGAGCACCCCGACACCGCCAGTTTCGTCATCGTCTCCGCCACGCCATTCTGCATCCGTAGGTATAAGACACGCATCCCCGATCTCTCTGTAGCACTAGAACACCAACTCCGGCCATGGCGCCGCCGCGGGAGCTAGGTTTCCGGCGAACAGCGCCGCTCATTTTAGGTCAAACGAATCTCGGCCGTCCGATCTCGTTTTAACACGTGAGATTAGATCCATCCGATGAACCGGTACCGGCGAATCAGAGCGCGCCACGTCGACAGCCCAGTCAGCAGCACAGTCAGTAGCTCCGCACCAACCAGAAGACGCCACGTCGACGGAGGACTTCAGCGCGAAGATCTTTTCAGTTTTCTTTACGTTCTAGCCCCTGCGCGTCACAGATTAGTCCCTGGATTTTAGATTCATTATTAATTTTTATTCCTTTAGCCAAAATTTATGAAATTTATATTTTTGGAAAGCTAATAATGTGTAGAAACTTTCTGTATGCTTAATTTGAGGTTGGACGAAATTAATTTAGATAAATTTTAAAAATGGTTTAATTGATATTTTGGCTATAATTTAATTATAAAAATTGATAATTGAGCAAAATATTTTGCTATATTTTTGTTTGTATAAATAATGGCCGTAGCATTGCTCTGTATTTTTGTAGAAGTGTTTTTATGTGTTTTTGCATGTAAATTGTTTTTATTGCTTTTTAGGTGTTATTTTAATAAGTAAATTATATTAAAATTGTTTTCCACATTAATTTCGAATAGAAATTTTAGCTAAGTCATGATGATCATGTTAGATGCAAAATAACTTAGAAATATTTCACCTCTCCCACAAAAGTGTTATTTCTTCCTTAGAAAATTTTGAGTAATAAAATTTTGACAACACGTTTCCTTGGAAAATTTCCTTAGAAAATATTTGATAATTATTTTGACAACCCTATTTCCCTTAGAAAATTTCAACATCTTAAAAGTGTTAAATCTTTTCCTTAGAAAAATTTAGCATCTTGAAAACTTAGTGGTTTTAGAATATTTTCCTAAGTGTTATTTTTGACAAGTGTTTGTCTTTAGAAATTTTATCAACTATGGTTTTAAAAAGTATTTTTCCTTAGAAAAATACCAACACCTTATTTTATGAACTTTTACTTAGAAATTATTTTGACTTATTGTTTGACCTCTTTGGTCCTTAGTTATTTTTGGAACATCCTGTTTGCTTGCATTTCCTTAGAGCTTTTACATAAGCATGGCATGCATAATTAAGTCCTTAGTATTATTTTATACTTTCACATGACTTCCTCCTTAGAAATTTTGAGGATGAATGCTAGCTCTTTTGACCCCTCTAGTTAAAAACACTAAGTTAGAAATTAGTGGAAAACAAAGAAGAACTTAGCATAAAGACAAGACTCCAGAAGCATCTCCAAGAAGAAAAGTACTTAGAAGAAATCAAGAGGAAGTTCATGAAGACCAACCATCCTACTTTTTCTAAGTCCTTCTTCCTTTCTCTCTTTTCTCCTCCTTCCCTTAAACTTCATGGTGGCTAAGTTATATTCAAGATCAACCAGCTGCCAACATCATCAAGTCTTCAGAATCAACAAGTCCACAAATGTGCAATGGAGTCAACACATCAAGTAAAACCACAAGGGAGCAAAGAGAAGAATTTTAGAAGACCAACTACTTCTTTTCTTTCTATCCCCTCTCTATTTTTGTCTCACTTTAGACAAAGGCCAAGACCTTGTGTTTATGACTAAGTTCCTAGAGTGCTAATTGAAGACCATTGAAGATCAATGAAGCTACAAAGGAGTTGAAGATTATGTGAAGACCAAAATTGTGAAGACTTCTAGTAGCCTTACAACTCTTCAAGTTGTTATTTTATTATGTTTATTTGGCTTAACTTTGGCCTTGCCTTAGCTTTTGGGACATTGTTATATTAGGTCTTTTCCCTTATTTTGTTTTGCTTGTCTTTCATACCACATTTCTCTGTGTCATCCTGCATCACATGCATGTCATATTTTTCTAAGTGTTGCATTTATGAATGTATGTTTATTTGTGATTTGTTTGACTTGTTAGAAATTCCGGAGAGAGACGAAGGTGGTTGCAACTGCTACACCTGTTCTTCTGTTTGCCGAGGCAAGTGGCACACCCCCATAAATTTCCTAAGTATTTTTATATGCATTACTTAGTGTATTTCCTTATATGCATGTGTTGGATAGTATTATTGCTATATGCTAAACCCACCATACCTTTACTCTAGTTGTGTCTAGAATCCCCTTTGATAACTTAGTAGAATATTTGATGCTATGCAAATGTGTTTTCTTTAAAGCTTAATTCTACTAACTAATTTATCACCTGGGTGGACTTGGTTATGAAAAGATGATGGAAAGGTTGAGTGTCATCTCTTAGGGGTGACCTCTAAGGGATGGTCACTTGTGGTTGCCACCCAGGGTATTAAGGGGCCAAGGTTTTCTCTAAGTGAAGTTGCTTACCGTGCAGCCATTAGTCATATGGGCTCTGGCTAGATGGATTAAGTTGCGTGGACTCGTCCCGACTCGACAGGTGGTGGTAGAATGGTTAGAATGGGAGCGCGTCAAGTCGGTATGGGATGGGAAAATGCTTCTGAAAAGTCTCGTCTCAACTCTCTCCTTTTCCTTTGCACAAATTGTGTGCTTGAGGATAGTTTGGGTTTGTTGGGTCTAATGGTGAAAGTGCACAACCTCTGCAGAGTTAAAACTAAGTACTTAGCTGTGTCCCCGGTTACGGACAATTTGAGTAGCTGATCAAGGATTCAACGGAGGCTTCATCATTCCAATTTCGAAAGTAAAACTTGATGGTGAACAAGGGTAGATGAGACTATGGTCTTATACCATATCGTCTCCAACTTTTGAAGAAAATGTTTTACAAAGTGTTAGGCAAAATTGGCTTTTATGCAAAATAGCCTTGAAACTCCACCAGCCAGATATGCATATAGGCTATTAGAGTTATTCCATTAAGTGTCCACATAGTGTCACTTGCCAGGTCCATTTTTAATGGTTCTGACCCACTCTGTTGCAAATTTTTATTTGTTGCAGATTGTTCTGACGATGAGTGAGTTTCATTAGGGGGTTTCGAGTCTGCAACCAACATGTTTTCGCCTGTGGCACATGCAAAGGATGAGGACTCCATGAAGATTATTATTTCCGCTGCTTTACTTTTTCAAGCTAGCTATATGCTATGCAAGTTGTAATGAATATTTTACCAAGTCTGGATCATTCGATGTAATAATGATAATTTGTTGTGATACTACATCTTAAACTGTGTGTGCAAATGAAACGATCCAGGGGTTTGCACTATACACAGGTACCTCGCCATATTTTAAGTGCAGGTATGCTACAGTATAGCATTAAGTCTTATGACATGAAGTTAAAATAAGAACATGCTAGATCTAGTCACGGAGAAGTGGCATGGTCCCCACAACCCCTATAGCAAGGTATTTTTATTTAACACTAGTGAGGCAACAAAGTAAGGTAAACATACCCAAGTGGATCGCGGAACTTCTCTCACTTTCACTGCACTAGCCACCCCCCGTTACTCCAACTAATGCACACATCACCCCACACACGCTCTCATAAACATGCTCGATCAAAACAAGTAAATAGGAACGGGGTACATAATATGCATCTACTTTCATAACTGAAACAAAACTATTGCAATCTCAAACATATATTAACTCATAAAAAGATCCACCACATAGGTATTACATAGATGACCGTAATCATGTTCAGCAGCTCATACGGTACTAATTAGTGAAACTCAAAGAGAGGAGAGATACATAAGTTACTTCCACAAACCCATAGTCCAGGGGTGGACTACTCCCTCTTCATCATGGAGACGGTGGAGAAGTCGTTGGAGGAGATGGAGACCACGCCGACAGCGCCCCGCCGGAGTTTTCCCCCTCCACTCTGCAGCTCCAGGTCTCTGTTTCGGTGTTTCTGTGTTTCGGCGGCGCTCCTTTCCAGAGGGCGTCGAGGACTATTTTTATAGGCATTTTTAGGTCAAGACGAAGTCGGTGGAGAAAAGATCGACGGCAACGGAGCCACGAAGGCCAAGTTGGTGGGTCCCACGCAGCCAGGGAATCTGGCCGCGTGGGCTAACCTATTTTGGCCTACGGGCCTCCGCTTGTTCGCTTCCTTCACTCCCAAGTCTTCTTCCTTCCAAAAAATGATGCTCGTAAAATATCAGGTCATTTGGACGTCGTTTGGGTCCCTGAAACATCAAAATATAGAAAACAGGGTTTTCTGCCTACGCAGGGTTAATTCCATAAAAATAGGAAATCAATAAAATATTCCCAAAATCATGATAAAGCATTGATATAACCCTTATATGATGTAAATATGATTGGAATATAAGTAATATAATGGAAAGTTCATGTATGCATTTTACGTGCATCAATGGCGCAGCCCCTGAGTGTTCGAGTGCGGCCTAGGTCTTATTGCTTTTTTATTGCAAAAAGTAAAGGAAAGAGCTTGCTTCTTCAAACCACTTCATATATTAAGCTAGCAAGCGGCCTCATTAAAAACGTTCATGTCCCCTTAGGTAACCTGACAAGAAAAGAGCGCGTCTGAAACCTGCTGCTTGTTGCGTGTAAGTACAATTACATTGGGGTGTCGAATAAGCATAGAAGCGGCGCAATTGCGCAGCGTTCCACGAGTTGTGGCAGAGTTCCCCTGTCTTCGAGTTCTTCGGGCGTTAGGCACCATTGCCAAGTGCTTCCGTGATGATATAGGGTCCCTCCCATGGCGAGGCGAGCTTGTACATCTTCTTCTGCTTGAGCCATAACACCAGGTCACCAGGGACGAAGGATCTGGTTCGCAGTCGTCGACCGTGGTAGTTGCGGAGGCTTTGCTGATATACGGTTGTGCGGGATAGTGTGATGTCTCGGGCCTCATCTAACGTGTCCTTGTCATCCTCCATTGCTTCATCGGCGTCTGACTCGTCGTAGAGTACCACACGAGGTGCGTCGAAACGCAGGTCAGGTGGCATGACTGCTTCTGCTCCGTAGACCATGAAGAATGGGGTGTACTGGGTGGATCTGTTTGGCATGGTGCGCAAACTCCACAACACAGATGGTAACTCCTCCACCCAGGCTCCTGCAGCGCGTCTGAGCGGCACGAACAGGCGCTTCTTGAGGCCCCGACAGACAAGGCCATTTACTTTTTTGACTTGCCCACTGGATTGAGGGTGTGCGACGGAAGCGTAGTTGAGCTTGATGCCTTGGTCCGCGCAGAACTCCCTAAACTCTTCGGCTGTGAAGTTTGTGCGATTGTTGGTGATGATGTTGTTGGGCACGCCGAATCTGAAGATGATGGATCTGATGAAGTTGACCGCAGAAGAGGCAGTCAAGCTTATGATTGGAACGGCTTCGATCCACTAGGTGAACTTGTCGACTGCGACCAGTGGATGCATGTGTTCGCCAAGGGATGATTTCTTCAAAGGACCCACCATGTCGAGTCCCCACTGGGCAAATGGCCAGGCGAGTGGTATCGTCTTTAGCACTGCGGTAGGCGCATGTGGCTTGGTGGCGAACTTCTGGCACCCAGTGCACTTCTTGACCATATCTTCAGCTTCTTGCATAGCAGTAGGCCAGTAGAATCCAGCCCGAAAAGCTTTGGCGACTAGGGCGCGACTGCTGGCGTGGTGCCCACAGGTACCCGCATGGATATCGAACAGGATGGCTCTGCCGTCTTCTGGGTTGATGCATCGTTGCAGTACTCCTGATATGATGCGCTTGTATAACTCCCCATTGATGACCGTGAATGCTTTGGAGCGGCGGGTGATGCGCTTGGCCTCCGTTGTGTCCGCTGGGAGTTCCCGTCGCAGCATGTATGCCAGGAAAGGATTGGTCCATGTAGGTTCGATCAACAGTACCTCGATTGGTTGCGTGCTAGACGTCTCCTCGTCTTTTGCTGGCGGGTATTGTGAGCATGAGGTCGATGTCGAAGGCTCGTACGGCTGCTTCAGCTTGATGGAGCGATGCTTGATGCACTCGAGGAAGACTCCGTCTGGCACCTTTCCCTTTCTTGAGCCAATATTGGCAAGCATGTCCGCTTCTTCATTGCTTTCACGGCCTACGTGACGCAACTCGCAGCCTTCGAAGTTGCCTTGCATGACGTTGTACAGGTCTTGGTAGGCGATCATGTTGTCTGCGATGGCGTCGCAGTCCTTCATAGTTTGCTGCACGACGAGGTTCGAGTCCCCGTAGATCATGAGGTGAGTGGCGCCGCAGTTCTTGGCCATTCGCATGTCGTGGATGAGGGCCTCGTACTCTGCCTCATTGTTCGTAGGTCTCTTGAAGTCTATCTGTAGAACGTAGCGCAGCTTGTCTCCTTTATGTGACGTTAGGATGACGCCAGCTCCCGCATCGTCGTACTTCTTGGAGCCATCGAAGTACATGGTCCATGCGTTTGATAAGTCTGGGACGGCTGGTAGTGTGGCTTCTATCCACTCAGTCGTGAAATCAGGGAGCACCTGTGTCTTGATGGCTCTCGGGTGTGCGTATTTCAGGTCCCATGGACCCAACTCGATGACCCACTTGGCGACTCATCATGTTGCATCTTTGTTGGTGAGGATGTCCGAGATTGCTGTTGAGCTGACCACAGTTATCGGGTGCCCAGAGAAGTAATGCACCACCTTCCATGAGCTCATGAAGACACCGTATGCTAGCTTCTGGTAGTGCGGGTATCGTTGCTTGGACACGGACAGGACCTCGCTGAGGTAATACACGGGTCATTGTACAAGGTGGCCCTTGCCTTCATCACGTTCGATGACGAGGACGGTGTTGACCACTCAATTGGTTGCTGCAACATAAAGGAAGATGGGTTCCTTCTCAGTTGGTGCGACGAGGATGGTCGAAGTCGACAGGGCGCGCTTGAGGTGAACAAACGCTGCTCGTGCTTCTTCCGTCCCTTCGAATTTGTCCGTCTTCTTCATCAGTTGGTAGAAAGGAAGTGCCTTTTCACCCAACTTACTAATGAATCGACTGAGTGCCGCAACACGACCGGATAAGCGCTGGACTTCTCGGAGCTTGGTCGGAGCAAGCATCGTCAGTATTGCTTCTATCTTCTCTGGGTCGGCTTCGATTCCTCGTGCGGAAACCAAGTACCCAAGCAGCTGTCCTGCTGGCACGCCGAAGGCACACTTTGACGGGTTAAGCTTGATCTTGTACTCGTTGAGGTTTGCGAATGTCTCTCGCAGGTCCTTAAGGAGCGTGTCCTCTTTCTTGGTCATGACGACGATGTCGTCGACATAGACTTGCACATTGTGCCCGATTTACTACTAGAGGCAGTTCTGCATCATGCGCTGGTAAGTGGCTCCAGCGTTCTTCAGTCCAAAGGGCATTATCTGGTAACAGAAGACACCATGGGGTGTGATGAAGGATGTTTAATCCTTGTCTTTGACTTTCAGCCTGATCTGGTTGTAGCCCGAATAGGCATCCAGGAAGGAGAGGCGCTTGCAGCCTGCAGTTGAGTTGATGATCTGGTCGATGCGTGGTAGAGGAAAATATTCCTTCGGGCAACACTTGTTGAGGCTGGTGAAGTCCACGCACATGCGGAGCGCTGTTGATTTCTTCTTTTTGACCAAGACTGGGTTAGCGAGCCAGTCCGATTTCTTGATCTCTCGAATAAACTTGGCGTGACGTAGCCTGTCGATTTCCTTACCGATAATGAGCCGCTTCGGCTCGGGGAACCGGCATGGTCTGCTTGACTGGTCTTGCATCATCTTTCAGTTGGAGAGAGTGCTCGGCGAGTTCCCTAGGTACTCTTGGCATATCTGAAGGCTGCCAGGCGAAGATTTCCCAGTTCTCACGTAGGAACTCGACGAGCGCGCTTTCCTATGTGATAGGTAAGCTCGATGAGACTCGGACTGTCTTCTCAGGGTCAGTCGGGTGGACTTGGTGAGCTCTTGTGTCGTTGGTGGCGTTGAAGGCTGCATCGTACGGTGGCTTTTTGGCAATAGGGACAACCGTCATGTACTTCTTCGAGTTGCTCTTGCATGTTGAAGGACTCGGAGATCTTGCTGAAGTGTTTGTCGCACTTGTCTGATCGATCAAAGTCATCCTTCACTGTGATGACTCCTTTCGGGCCTGGCATCTTCAGCATGAGGTATGCATAATGTGGCACGGCCATCAACCGGGCGAATGTTGGACGCCCAAGTATCGCGTGATACTGTGATGCCCAGTCGACTACCTCGAAGTCGATTGCCTCCTTCCTGAAGTGATCGAGAATGCCAAACATGACTTCGAGTGTGATTGTTCCCACGGGTAGGACAGCTTTCCTGAGTACTATGCCGTGGAAAGTGTTGCTAGATGTGGCAAAGTTTGTCAAGGATCTGCCCATCTTGCGGAGAGTGTCGGCGAATATGATGTTGATGCCACTGCCACCGTCCATGAATACCTTGGTCATGCCGAAGTCTCCGATCTGTGCTTCGACTACGAGCACAGCATGGCCTGGTCGTGGTACTGCAGGCGGGTGATCGTCTCACGAGAAGGTGATGTTTCTCTCGGATCCTCTCAGGTACTCCGGGACTGCAGGTGGACATGTAACAACTTGGAAGACTTGCCGGCTGATCAGCTTCTGGCACCTGTTCGACGGGCGCCCCTTATGTATCATGTTCAGCTGTCCGCGGACTGCGGGGTACTGGTCTTCCACCACTCGAGGCTCTTTCTACTGGGGTTGCGGCTGCGGTTGTGGCTGCGGGTACGCTGCTGCAGCGTGTTCTGGCGGCGCCACTCCGGCGGGTGCAGCTTGGATGGACAGCTGTCCAGTCGGTTGTGGCGCGACTGCTGGTGGTTGGACGATCTTGGAGAGAGCCTCATATATCTTGTGTGCCTTCCTGCAATCCCTCAGCAAATGGTTGGCACCCCAGTTTCTTGTCTCGGGATTTTTGAACATGTGGTGCCTGCATGGCTGGTCAAGTTCTTCTTCAGGGGAGAGGGTGTGGCGTTTCCACTCGCGTTTATGACTTCCCTCATTGCGGTAGCTGTCGCGGTTTCGACCGTATTGTCCTTGGCTGTATTGTCGACCGCTGTCGCGGTTTCCATCCTCACGGGGGTTTGTGAACCCAACCGCTACTAGCTCGATCGTGTCTTGTCCATCGTAACGAGGCTTCTTCTTGTGGCGGTCGTCTCGCCAGTTGCTCAGGCCAGCCTCGTCCTTCAATGGGTATTGATGGTCTTCGCGTACAGAGTCTTCTCCGTCCGCCCATGTGTTGGCTATCCTCATGACGTCGACCATGGAATTTGGCTGGAGTGGCCCAAACGCTTCTCTGAGGTCGTGGCGGTAGACGCCTCGCATGAAGGCGTCCATCACCCTGTCTTCTGAGACGACTCCGACGCTGTTGCGCAGCAAGGTCCATCTCTAGATGTACGAGCGTAGTGGTTCTTCCTTCCCTTGTTTGCAGGCTTGTAGCTCTACGAACGGTCCGGGTCTCGAGTATGTTCCAAGGAAGTTCTTGATGAAGACTTCCTGGAACTGATCCCACGAGTTGAAGGAGTTCTTGGGCAAGGTTTGGAGCCACCCGCGTGCTGATCCGGTGAGCATCAGCTGTATATACTGCATCGCCGTAGTCGTGTTGCCTCCTTGATAGTTGCAGGCGATGAGGTAGTCTTCGAGCCAGAGCCTTGGGTCTTGCTTTCCGTTGAACTTGGTTGCCTCAGCTGTGAGCTTAAAGCCTTTCGGCATCCTTGTGTCGCGGATGCTGAGGGTGAAGCAGGAGGCACCGCACGGCTCGTAGTCGTCGCTGGAGTAGAGCTCTGGGTCTTGGGTGCTGCTGGCTCGTTTGGCGCGGTTGCGGTCAAGCTACCGCTGCGTGATGACATTACGTGCATCCTCTCTGTCCTGCAGGTGTCGCGTGGGCCGCTACACACGAGCAATGCGCCCGTGGTCGCGTCGACCTTGTTCCTCCTGCGCTCTGTCGGGTGCGCCCGTTGGGACAAGAGCATCTTCCGCGAGCTGAAGTGCTCTGATCTGCTGCATGTGCAGGTTGGCGCGCGGGTCGCCTTCTGGAGGTTGAGTCAGTCGCAGGTACGTGCCTATCAACATCAGCGCCGCACCTGGTGTCTTGGGGATAGGAATCCCGTCTGCATCTTCTGTTACGTAAGACGACTCGAGGTTGCGGGTGGCCCCCACTCTGTTTGCGTCGGTCAACAGGTGCATGCGAGTCCTGTGGCGTCTGGCTCCTTGTGTCACCGCAGGCTCCGAGGAAGCGAACGAGTAAGCCGCGCGCCTGGCACTCGATGCATCGGCGACTTCTTTGCGTCGAGCGAGTTCCACTTTTTTGCGAGCAGCTTCTCGTTCCCTTTCCACACCAGGTACCTCCAAGCCATCATGTCTCCTCGGGTCGCGTCTGGAGGGGGAACGGTGCATTCCTCGACATGCTTCAAGGCTCTAATTCCCATCTATCTGGTGATGGTGAGGGTCGTCGTCTTGTCTGGCATGAGTACCTCCATGGGGTATGTAGGCTCTTCTCGACGATTGCCAGTCGGGGTTGATGTGTCGATCAAGAAGACTTGCGTGGGGCGTGAATGGGTCGTCGAGTGTGCATCGCTATTGTCGGAGCTGCCCTCCGATGGAGGCGACGTGATACACGCCGCAGTCGTTGCAGAACTCGTCAGGCGAGGAGTTGCTGATCTTCGCGGTCTCCGTAGTCGATGGAGGTGTGGTGGGCACAGTCGAAGCAGATGCGATCTTCGTAGTCGACGGAGACGCGATCGATGTCGATGTAGCAAATGCGATCTCCGTAGTCGACGGAGACACGATCGATGTTGATGTTGCAGATGCGATCTCCGTAGTCGACGAAGACATGATCGATGTCAATGTAGCAGATGCGTTCTCCGTAGTCGACAGAGACGCGGTCGATGTCGATGTAGCAGATGCGATCTCTGTATTCGACAGAGACGCGAGTCCCGCGGCCATCACAGGCGCGAGAGTAGTGGGTCGAAAGACTCCCCACTTGTTCACATGGAGCTGCATGTTACCAAAGAACAAGCACATACCTCCATAGAGATCGGCGTACACCGAGCGTTGGGCCGACGGGTGCGGATCGTAGGAGTAGGAGCCGAAACAGATTGGATTTTAACGGTCGGCGCGTCGATCTTCATTGCCGATGTTGCCGGTGCAACCATGCTTCCGGCACTCGTCTTTCCCACAGATGGCGCCAAATGTCGAGGGGTCACCTCGGCAGATCCTAGGGTCGAGTACCCCGGGTTGATTGAAGGGGAGAAGATGGTGAGTGCTGGTAGTTACCACGGCTGACAAGCAAGGCGATTTACCCAGGTTCAGGCTCCCGGAGGATAACACCCTACTTCCTGCTTGTCTGCTATTGATGGAGTCGAAGGTTACAAGGGTGGTCCCGGCGAGAAGGCAATCTCGCTAGGATTTCGGTGGCTAGTATGGACGTACCCTTGATAGAGGTCCCTCCTAGCCTCTATATGGAGGCTAGGTCTCAGGAGATCGGTATCGATTAGGTTTACAGGTTTTGGTAAGTTTCTACCGAACTAATCTTCGGCCATCTTGGGACGCAAGTTGTCCTTCTTGGGCCCTTGCTGGGCCTCCAACGTCGACTCCAGTCCTGGCGTGCACCAGGTATCTTCACCGTGGGGCACCCGACAGTCCCCGCAACGTTTGTTTTGCAACTTTCCCATTTCGATAGACATATATAAGACTAGATCTACTGTGCTTGGTGTGGTGTATTTTTTACATCTATGTAGGCTCTGTTCAACTGTTGCCGGTCACCTTCATGAGTGTGTCACGAAGTAATCCCTTCGTTCTGATATCTCTACGATTTACAATCTCACTAGAATTGGAGCTCTCTCCTTCTTTCACATGCCAACATCATGGTACACCCCACTTAGTTCAAATTAGTTATTTGTTTACACTAGAATTGGAGCACTCTCATTCTCTCACATGTCAACGTGTCAACATCATGGTAGACCCCACTTAGCTCAAATTATTTATTTATTTATAGTTCATAGTTTTAAATTCAATTGAAAAATTCTATTGGATATATACATGCTTGTACTTATATGCTAAATCAAATGTCAACATCATGGTAGACCCCACTTAGCTCACATTATTTACTTATTTATAGTTTATAGATTTAACTTCAGTAGGGAAAAATTCTATTGGATATATATGTATATTTGTACTTATCTGCAAAATTTCTAGTGAAATAAAAAGGGATTTTCATCTATAAAAAAAAGATTGTGGCTGTAAAATGGAAAAATATAAAAAAAATACTCCTTTTGGGTAGACCAAAATACAAAAATTATATTCTAGAGTGCGTACAATACATACAGGCAGTTGTATGTTTTATTTTAACAAATTAAAACCTAAACATGTATTTTTGATTTTTTTTTATGCGGTGAGTCCGGATCTACTGGCGCTACCCGACAACCCTCTCTTATTTATGCCACCACCATCCACCGTAGCGTCACGCAGAATGTGCCACACAACTCCATTTCTCTCCATTCGGCTCCCTCGAGCCGTATTCTACCGAAAACCACCGGCCCTAGGCAAAGTTTGCCTATCTCTCCGCACACATCTCTGCTCCGTCAAACACTTGGTATTACAAGGCACCTCCATCCCTGATGTCGTGACTCAAGTCCATCGTTAACTTGCACACCACATGCGCTCCCTTCTGGTGGCCACCCAACGCCACTAAGATGAAAGACTTCCTGCAAGCCTTTTAGTAGTTGCACATGAACACCCATGTCGCCTCTTGCATTGACCGTCGTTGTCACCAATGTTGTTAGTAGTGCTTAACTCGGTGGTGGTGGCAGCTGAGGTTGAAATCGTGAACGACAAATTGATGGTGAATGGGGGTGGAACGATGAGTTATAAGCCTCTTTGTTAAATGCCACCAATTACTGATGAAAAATGATGTGGGTATTTATCTGTGAACTTTTTTCTACATATATTTGCTTATATCCCACTTGTATTCAGAGAACGAGTCAGATTTTGTAATAAAATGTATGTGTGTATTTTGTAGATGGTTGAATGCATACACTAAGAAGGACAAGCCTCAGTTGTAATTATTAGTGTAGAAAAGTCATGACCACGATGGTACAATAATAAAATAACTTGTGGTGTTGAACCGTGTGGCGAACATGACAAACTGTAGGTTAAGTGAAGGACATTTCTGCAATCGGATATATAATTTTGGTGATATTCATGACGTTTATTTTTGTTTATATTTTATTTTATTCAATCTAGATCCAATGCAGAAATTAATATAGCACGTAAACAGTGGAAGATCTTACTTTTCTCCGTATTTTGGTGAATTATTTAGTATTTTTGGTGAAATGTTCTTCTGTTTTTATATAGTGTTGATCATATTCGATGCAATTTAATTAACTATGTAACATAACTACGCCAACTAGTGTTACTGATTTCTGGATAATTTATGTCAGAAAAATCTACTTGATTTCATTATATTAAAATCAGTGACCTTCACTGTAGTACCTTGATGGCTAATCAATTCTTGGCTGAGTTTGCAATTTTGTGTCTCAGATTGTTAGAACTTTGATCAATATTTTTTTGTTCGAACCATTATAGAACCATGTACACAATTTAATTTTCATGACATTTCATAATTGTCGTTGTATCCTAACATAGTGGAAACTTTTTTTAGGGGGGAAGAGGTTCATGCTCTTTCTGTTGAGTGGTGTACTCCTAACGTTACTACAACTAAATAACTTTGTCCTTTCTCTACTCCTTTATATTTATGTGAGGATGTCTGAATAATCCTGTTCTAAAATATAGAGCCAATAATACAATTTTATTTATCATTGATATCAATTTTTATTTATGTATCCCTATTTTTTTTTTATTATTGTTCGTATTAGGATAGACGCGGCAACGCGCGTCTTTTCCTTCTAGTCTAAGGCCAAAGAGTCAAATCACTTGGAGCAAGGAGGTAATTACTCGGTGAAAGTAGCATGCATAGTGGAGAGAGATAAAAGAGAGGAAATAATACTAGTTACTAAGCAAATTAAGAAAAAACAACGAGTCGGGCACTAGATTACCAAACTATCTTAAAACAGATAGTGGAATTATATGCATGCTGCAAGTGTCACATGCATGTCAGTAATTAGAACAGCCACACAAGGATGTAAATATACCACGCGGCTTATTAGCTCGGTGCTAGATTATAACTATTTTTTTAGGGAAGCATCAGGATTACCGTCCTGCTGCGCGATTTTATTAGTTAATTTCAAATAATAGTTACATCGGTAATGAGTTTGCCAAGAATAAAATTAGGGGGTTCATCTACCCAATTACAAGAATTATTATCAATAAAACAAGACCTAGCTAATTTATGAGCAACTTCATTTGGTTCCCTCGGACAATGGTTGAAAGAAAACTCTTTCTATGAGTGACACCAGATCAGTATAGTCTGAGAATATTGCCGAAGATGGGCCCCACCATGTTTCTTCACTTGAGCATGCTTCAATAATTTCCAATGTATCCCATTATAACTAAATTCAACACATTTTTATTTTAGTAGACACAAACCGTGCTTCCATCTACAACAGAAAACCAAAAGTACTTCTGAAGAGTTATCGCAATAACAAAAAGAGGGTAGCATGCATATCCTTTTTCTTCTTGACACCAAAAAGATGGAAGTCCACACACCAGATAACCAAGAAGCGTTCTTGCTGTTTTTTATGGTCGTCATGATTGAGGATTATTGATTGACCACTTAAAATGTAAAAAAAAGACGTCTACATAATCATGGAAGGTTAAGGATAAACCTTCAGGTAACGATAGTGATTAGTCAAGATAGATTAGTGCAACTGGCATACTGCATTCAGGATCAACGTACTTTTGATGGCTAATCCGGCGTTGTCTGTAGATTCTTCTTCGGTGAGGCAGTGGAAGACCAGAGCCGAAACAAACAATCTTATCCCCGACTTATCTGCCCAAACATGCTGCATTGAGTTCGGTAATGCCCGTTCCTTTCACGGACTGATAGGCTGTACTCTGCTCAAATCTTTACTTTATCAGTGGATCGAAGATTCCAATTAGAAGAAAGCAGCGACATCATGTAACTCACAGGACAGGAGATAATGAAAACTATCTCATGCATAGATTCGATTAGCTTGAATATTAACATTAGAGATTGGATAATCATGCTTAAAGTGTCGGGCCACTCTCACTAGTAAAAGTAAAACTCTAAAAGCAATACTCCTGTTCCTAGATCTGGAAGTATTGACTTTTGACATGGTTTAGCTGAACCACTGCACTAATTATGGTAAGAAAAAGAACTAACTTTGTGATAGTAACAATAATTTAGGTTAAAAATGCCTTTCATTAGAGATATCCGTTGCGTTCTTAGAATTGATCTGAAACTTTGGTTGAAAATATCTTAGAGCTAGCTCTAGATCTTTCAAGATAACTGAAGCGAGCATTTTATGTATTAATTTGTTACTACAAAGGAGTACGGACTAATCCAGCGAAGAAATATCTTTTTCATTCTCGTATTGCAGAGGTTGGGAACAAATTCCATCATTTTCACTAGGGTGGTTTGGCGGTTATCTTTGCCTGGTAGCAGTTAGCTACCTGGTTATGATGCGGACCCTGTGTGTATCGGTTTTTGCCGCGAGAGACTTGGAATGCGGAATCAGGGCCGGTCCTGAAATTTTGGGGACCCAGGGCGAATCTAAAACTTGGGGCCCTTAATACAGACATCGTAGGATAATAATTAATATGCATGTTAAATATATCCTCAACTCATCATTTGGGTTTGTCGAATCGTCAATATTATCTATGAAAAGATTGTCAATATCTTATCTCTACTATATCAAGTCATTACATGTTTTTCTCTTTTCCTTTTTTACTACCAGACCAGATGGATATTTTCTGAACAACATTATAATACATAATACCGGACAAAAATTACATGTATATTGAAAATGAATGGTACCAGCTATGCATCATATATGTAGGACTTGTATAGGACTGGCTATGCATCATATATGTTAGGACTCGTTGAAATTAGATTTCTTACAAAACTCTATGTACCAGTTATGCATCATATATCTAGGACTTATGTAGGACTGGAGGTAGAGATTACCGTCATGTACCTCGTCAAATCAGTGATGTGCGTGCGTACCGCGTCTTGAGAGAAGAAAGAAAAGAGGCAGAAATGATATGGTCACGAATAGGGGCCCCAAGAATTAAAATCGGCGAGACGGGGAACTGCGGCAGGGATGGGGATTGCTGGCTCGGCGCTGCCTGGCGGCTGAGCGCGATGAAATAGGAAAGACCGAAGGGTTGTTTCCCTGCTGCATGCCATGCGATGCGACAGTTGCCTTGGGCTACGATCCTGAAGCCCATTAACACATAGGCCTTTTCTCTTGCGATCGTTTCCTGCAGCGATCGTTTCTTTTCTTTTTTATTACGGGAATACATATCAGTCAGCGTACGTACATCATACACATATGGACCTGGGAGGGGCCCCTGGATTTTGGGGGCCCGGGGCGGCCGCCCACCCTGACCCCCCATCCGGGCCGGCCCTGTGCGGAATTGCTAAACGAGCTGCTCAATGACATGGTCGATGATCCCGAGCGAGTGAATCCACCATCTGATAGCCAGTATGTGGAGTTCATGGCATGGATGCAAGAGGGGTCAAGCTTACGCGTCTCGAATGACATTGGTGTTTACATACCTGCGTCGGGGCTAAAGTTAGAGTAAGTTTGGTACGGCCTATTTTTTGTCATCATCAAATGATCATGCCTGTCCAAGTGGTGACGGTCGACCGCGGCAAAGACACCTCCACCGATGGCTTGTGTCGAGAGCGAAGATATTGTTTTCTCGCATTTACCCTACCTGTGGTAGACGGGTGGACGACATGTGGGTGGCCACTTATACGTATAATTCCAAGAGTGGGTTGGTGGTCTAAATATGCTCTGATTTCAGGCTAACTCGGTTGGCTCAATCTATCTATTATATAATTAAAACACAGGACAACCGACGGTGTAGATGTGTCATGCTAAACGTAGGAGATCTCAACGGTCCAGATCTTGGACTAAAAAACGAGACGTGCAGCCGGGACTAATACCTAAACGTACGATCGCAGGACTAGGCTTGGGAGTTGATTCGTATGCTAATTGGAGTCGTACCCAATCGGGATGCTTACGAAAACTGAATCAGACCATATGTGATTTGTGCTGCTTCTCTACGATATATATCCTTGGCAGCGGACCAGCGGTTCAAGCCCATAGATAGGTTTTCCACGAGCGAGAAATCGTAGATGATTTTCGGCGATACGCCCACATGAAGGAACGGGAGAATGACGTCTGATTGATTTGCATGGCGATCGGTAAATCATCCATCGGCGCCGGCAGCGAAGCATGTTGGTCAACAGCAGCGGCACCCATGGCATCACCGAACGCTGCAAGCACTCACATCAATCTGACGCCGGCCGCGTCGTTCAAAAACAGAAGAATCTGACATGGGATTAATTGCGCTGGGCGGTTATGTGTCGACGAGTCACCCGTGTGTGGCTGGCAGCGTGCTTTTCAACTTCCCGTCATAATCGGTTCCAGCATACATGTTTTGCTCGATGGAGTAATCGTAATTATCGGCAGTTGATGGATCGGTGTTGCTGCCAGCGTACCCTGCAACAGCCCAGCATAAACTTCGCATGAGCTCTAGGCGAGGGTGGCAATCTCACGACCATGAATTCGACGCCAACGAGCTCGATGAATATACAAGGAACCTCGAGTCTCCGACAAGTTTGTATGGCTATATTGATCCTTTGAGAAGCTTCGAAAAGTGGACAGATCGGTAATTCTTGATCTGTAAAAATGGTCAATCTTGGAAGAAGAAAGGCGGATAGGTAACTGCGAATCGTGTTAAGAGTCCTGATCCTCCGGCGCAGCTCGGCAAGACAATTCGAAAAATACATAGCGATGGATTCCAGCGTTTCAGACCAGTGGGACGCATGCGACCATGCCGTGAGGATGACAGTGCGCAGCTTTTGTATTGGTAGCATCTACCATAAGCACTACCATGAAGGTCCCGCCAGAAGACCCGCCGGCAGCCATCGATCACAAGCAAAGAAGTAGCTGAGTCGCGTACGAATTATGATCATATGCATGAGCACGGAGGGGGTTTTGCTAGAAGAAGTTTTGCGGCCAGCCAGTGTGACTTTCCGATCTTGCCGACAAGCCGTTGGGCCTGCAGCATAAGCATATGCACTGTAGATTTTAGTTTGAATGGAATCACGTGTTCAAGCAAAATCAGTGTTCAACTCTAAGAGGAGATGAAATATGTCTCCTCCATCGCTCTTCTGTTCATCTTTCAGACTTTGGCGTCTGGTACTTCTGCTGAGACAAGCCGCGAGGGATCATCGCGTAGCTACGACCTCAGTCTGAGATGAGCACGGTTAATGACCTCCTGCTGTTGCACTCCAGTCGCCAATGATTCATGCCGCGCTTACAGATTGGTATCACAAGACAAAAGTGGCGTTCTCCATGCTAATTGATGCTACGAACTGCAACACTCGCATGCATGTCTTTCATGTTGTACATCCTGAATTTGTTGCCATTGATGATTGGACTCCTCAGTGATCTTCAAGCTAAAGTATACTAGGTTTGTTAGTGGATTAGTTAAACTTCATTCGATAAACTGTGCTACATGGAAGTGCAAAATGCAGGAGGAAACATCTCAAAGCGAGGTAATCTCATCTCTAAATTTATACTGATGATGAAGTATAGGAAGGAGAAATATTGGTAGACGGACAGTTCTTTGCACTTGGAAGATCTGACTATTCTCCTTAACTCCTTAAGCAATATGAGATCGATGAGTATTTCTATGGATGACCAACTTCAGGATTATGTATGTTGATTCCTTAAGGACCTCTTGGTTGCTATTTTTAGCCAAATGAAATTAAACATCAAGCTGATTATCCTAATTTTTATGGTTGTACAAATATCTTATTAGCAGAGAAAATACATTATTCGGGTGATTACACAATTAAGATAATGATTTTGATTGCCAATTTTACCGACAGAGCAGATGGTTTTTCAATGAAATTTGAAGTTTCGGGACCACATTGATGAAAACTATGATTCTGGGAGTCGCGGGCATCAGGATAGGCAAGATTGTTGTCACAATTGTGATTTTTTTTAAGCACAGGGGATATTGTGGTGAGCGGCAATGATAAAAATTGATGGTCTTAATAGGTAAGAAGTTGTATTTATTAAAATCTTTTTTCTATTGCACATGCAATCGGTGAGGTTAACAACTGAAGTAAGTTTCTTTATGCTGGACCACGCAGGCTCAAGTATGCATGTTTCTTTGTGCATCTCTACTGAAATATCACCACAATATTTCAGAATTGATTTACAATGGAAAACTGTAATATGCTATAGATTTATATTTCATCCAACTAGAGACATGTGTAAGCTCTGGGCCAGCTGCTCTGGATATCGCGTGAAGAAATAATCAATTCAGAAATTAGGTAAAGGCGTGCCACTGAAGAAATCGTTAAATGGTAACTCCGTGAATAAGTTGTAATTTAAATTAATAGTCAGATTTACATATGCTTAGCATTCCGTTATGTAACAATATTTATTTGTTGCTCATATCATGCATCGGTAGGACAACATACAAAACAGGTCGAAAACAATTAGGACATATATGTTTGAAGGAACAAATGATAGCTGCTCACTCGCGGAGTTCATGGAGGTTAGAAGTAGCACAAAAGTGGCAAACAAGAATTAATCAATAATGAGAACATATGTTTCTAAGACCACTCACAAGAGGTACACATGAAAACCTCTAAGAACAATAATTTGGTATCCATAATGTGTAAATGTGTCTAACCTAGCTATTTTATGAGAAATGAGGAAGTAAAACATATTTTTGGTTGCACAAGAAAATTAGTAAGCAACTTATTTTTGGTTGCACAAGAAAAGTAGTAAACAATGACCTAAGTTTTCTATTAGGTCGCTTCAATAAATATTAGATCTTCTTATCCAGTCGATGCAATACCTTGAGCCTTGGAAGGATGAACACGCTATATAATGTGTGAGAGACATCGATGCTGAATTTGTAAACAAAAGATTTGGGGGTGTGATGATAACATAGGTAAGCAGCGGAAGAGAAAACACTGAGATATTACGACTCTATTATAGCTGATGTCCCTAATGTATCTAGCTTCTACATAATCAATATTTATTAATGTTGTATGACATGGAAAAACCACTTTACCAGCACCGAGACACAATTGATTGCTAGATTTTGAAACAATAAAAAAATAATGGTATAGGCAACTTGCATATAAGAAAACTTGGAATCCTAAACAATGAATGTATTCAGGTTTTTTATTTTTAAATTTACCCGTAGATTGAAATATGGAAGCAATTGGCGGCTCAATAAGCTATGTATTTTCGTTGATTTTAAATAGTTTTCTTATATAGTATCCATAATAAAATGATACATTTGATATGAATATATGAGATATATCAATGCTAGCCGCGCAATTGCGCGGGCCACCCAGCTAGTTATATACTTAAAACACAGGATAACCGATGGTCAGGATTAAACAACTAGAAGCGAACGGTGTAGATTAAAAAGTTATACTACCAGAAGCAACGTACGTGCGCAAGCAAGGTAAGATAAATAGATCATACGTTGGCAGAACTGTGGGCTGAGATAATTCCTTACCGACACACTACTGATGGATTTATCTCCGGCTTAGTAGAAGAGAAGGAACGGCCTGGATTAACTAGACTTAGACCATATGAAGAAATACGGCTCAGATTTGCTGAAGAGTTTTTGTACTACAAACAGACACGCATAAATTAACTTGCGGAGATATCCAAGAGAGGTACGTTCACAACATATATCTCAGGAAAAGAACAGCACTGTGTACTTGCCGATTAATTCCAGTTCGTGAGGCACACGGAAACATCTCATTGGGATAGAAAAAGGAAACGTCCTATGACAGCTTTACATGCATATATATACAGCATCCATAAACGTAGAAGCACAAACTCGCACACCTGCGGTCGCCGGCACAACACCTGATGCACGAACGCTGGACGTCAAAAGGGAGTTACTGGACGTCAAAAAGGAGATGCGGGACGCTGGACGCCGCCGGCCGGCCGGCCGGCGATGCCAATGTCTATGGCGATGACAAGACGGAGCGACGAAACATGGAGAAGCTCGGCCTCCAGGAGATCGATACTTAGGGCTGTCCACGATGTTACATTGATCGGCCGGACATGCACAAGGATTCAACAAGGCTATGGTCGAGACACTATTGGGCGAGCTCCGCGACAGCATCCCTGATTCCCCGTCGTCATCATGCACTCAAGGCTCATCACCAGATTTTTCAAGGACCTATTTGACACCTCTGCACATCAATCTTCTTTATCGTCATCAATCTCTCCAACGGCGATCACTGTTAGATTCTGGAGCTGCGCTCCCTGAGAGGTTATTCTTGCGGCCTCCATGCAGGCATCTCTATGATCGCTCTCCAGTCCGATTCTACTGCAGATTGCTAGGGCACTATACGTCGGTGCATGTATGATGCATCAAGCCATAAAGTGAATATGATCGGCTAGATGAACACGGCGGATTCATCACGATTATCTCCGGCCGGCCGTCGTTTTGGGAGCATTTGACATATCTCCGGCCGGCGTACATTCGTTTCTGTCCAAGCTACTGACAGTGATAATTGCAGGGTTCATCGGCGGCCGGAAAGTTAGCTTCGCCTCATCTAGGCGTACTTGACGCGAGAGCTAAATCTAGGTCAGATGATTTATTTTCTATGTGAGCTACTAATAGTGATAGTTGCAGGGTTTATCGGGGCGGACGGAATGAAGGATTTCCCTCGATTGTTGACTCCATCGCTTTCTGGTGTTCACGTGATTGCCCTGGTGTTCGCGTAATAGCTAGCTATAGTATGATCCGATCTAACGTGATCGTGTGGCAGCGTTCGTCGGCGGCCGGAAAGTGAGATTTCCTTGATTTTTTACTCCCTCGAATCGAGGTAATCACTTCATAGCTAGGTATAATTGGATCTGATCCAGTCAACAAATGAGAGCATATACATTGTGAATCTCACTGGCGGAAACGCCAACAAGAGATCATGAGATTTTGTTCATGAATATGGTCTTCAATCTCACATGCATGTCCACAGAGCACAGCAATGCAAGGCGGTCATGCATGCAGATCAGGCCGCATCAGCCGAATCAGCTAATCCTAGCCAGTATGTGTGCGTGGAGCACCGATCAAGGTTTGTTTCCTTTACTGAACAAATTAGCCTCAGCAACAGTCGATTTAAAAAGTTAACCCACGGACGCGATTACTCCGCTGCCTCGCAATTGCAAGGGACATCGCCTCTGTACCGGTGTTGATTTTCTAGACCCAGACTGTATTCAGCCTGTTTATATTCAGTGATTTGTGAGAAGAGTTAAAATCGATTAGTACGGACACGAGTTTTCTATGGCTGGAGAGCGGATTTCTCATGCATGGGTCAAATAATTCAGATATAATTAATCTTATATGTATTTTTCCCTAATAATCAATATACAGATATTCCAAGAGTTTTTTTATTTGGGATCCTGCAGCATGTGAGTCTGCAGAATACCAGCCGGTGAGAGTATTTTAAGTAGGGACAACACCTAGATTATATTGGGGTAGGTGAATAGGTATACTCTCCTACCGATCAGTATTGCTGATTTGTTGTTTATTGATACGGAATGCACAGGTGTGTGGGGAAGATATTGCTGAAATCACTCAAACTATGCAGGTAATCCAAGGGCTAATAGTGATTTTCTACCAGGTCATAACAGTTGCGAGGGTACTGCAAATACGTGAGTATCCAGACAACTGGGCGATGCTCGGTTCGGTTCATGTAAGTATTTTCCCTGCGGATATGAGATACTACATACATAACTTTGATCTTCACAAAATGTTCTATACCTTGGAACAAAGGTAATAGTTGCACACTACAAAACGTACACTATATCTACTTTTGGTACATAATTTGTGAACAAAAAATGTTGGGGTTAAATATAGAGACTAGGATATAAAGCGAAATATAAAACCACTGATATTAAATCCGTTGGCTTAGCACAACAAGCTAATATGGCAATGGCATTTGTCTTTCTGGCTTTCACATTACAAGGTTGTCCATATGCACGAACAATCTATTAATATATTACACATAAATAGATGCAAAAATATAAGTTTATTGACAAAGGAAAACACGTTAGCTACAATCATCTCTTTGTGTGATATTAGTTCTATTGTAGATGCAGATTAAATCTTTAAAAAACTGGATAATGACCAAAGGTTTGAAAAAGGAAATAACATAGAGATACTCGGTGAATCTAGCCGCGCAAATGCGCGGGCCACCCAGCTAGTTGTATATAAAGGAATATGTTTCGTAGGAAGCCAAAGCTTACGAGCTTGTCGATATTATAGGGGATGAAATGATTGACGACCACCGTGAAACTGATCCAGTGTGGTTTCCAGAAATATTTAAGTATTGGTAGTGTCTGGAATTCTTGCAAAGTTATTTCGGACACAAATTCGGGGTTTCTTCGACCCCTGCAACCTTGTAAATACTTCCTAGTTGATCTGTTGGTAGAACTAATTTTACTACTGCGCGCCGCCACGGCCCTCATCGCACCCATAGCATTCAACGGGAGCATGCCTACCGCCTGCAATTCCTTATCATTCACTGGGGAACACATAATGTTTTCATGTATGCCTCCTTCTCTTGCGCTAGATATTTGGCGAGGCCTTTGAATTTAAAGCCGAGCTTCTGCATATGAGCCTCTGGACCAGTGAGAGCACTAATCCTCCCATGACCGTCTCTTTGGAGGCTATGCAGCTACTTTGGTGAGCAAGGTTGGCATAGGAGTGGTTGCGGCTGGGACGGGGTGCCTAGTAGATCTATCTCATAGCTAAGGTTTAGGGCAGAATGAATGAACAGATAAAAGAATAAATGTCTACTGAGTAAATGGCTTCATAAGTTGTTAAATGAAGAAATAGCGTGGCAAGAACTGTTAACTAGAAGTACTTAGCTGATAAAACGTTGTCACAATTACAAAGTAAACTATTGGATTCACCTTTTTGGAAAGGACTAATGAAGGCGAAGAACGATTTTTTTGCTCGTGGATCTTTTGTGATTGGCAATGACGATCAGGTTTGGTTTCGGGAGATACATGGCTAGGCCATATCTCATTAGCAAATGAATATCCTTCTTTATATGCCATTGCCTCAATTATTAACGCAACGGTGGATGATGTATGTAATTCCGTACCCATTAATCTTCCATTTAGACGGAATTTGGTGGGCAATATTGGATCAGTTTGGTTACATCTAGTTGAAAGACTAATCCGAGTCAACTTATTAGATGAATTGGACATATTTAAATGGTCTTTGACGACACCATGTATCTTTTTAATAAAATATTTTAACGCATATTTACTCAATGAACATATGAGATACTTACAAAAATACATGTGGAAACGGAAGATCCCTTTAAAGATAAAAACATTCTTTGGTTTTTTCGAAAATAATTCTTGACGAAACATGACTTGGTTAAACAAAGATGGACATGATGAAAGAAATGTGTTTTCTCTGATACAGATGGTCGAGTATGTTGAGCACCTATTTATATCTTGCACTTCTGGTCGTGATATTTGGAGGCTTATACACTTCACTTTCAACATTTACCCACCAACTAGTATACGGAATATGTTTGGGCTGATTGAATGGGATAGACAAGTCTACCCAAGCCCGCATTAAAAATGGTGTGTCGATCGCTCTTTGAGAATTACGGAACTACCGCAATGACATTATATTTAACATGACAACATCTACTCATTATTTGCATGTTATCAACAAGGTGATTTATTGGATCCACTTGTTATCCTTTTCTTTTTATGGGGTGCGGATCCCCGGCCTCTGCACGATGCTCACAACTTTCTGCATTTTATTTCAAAGTTTCAAAGGTTTAACAATTTACGAACCACCGGTCACTTAAAGTGGATAAAAAATTAACAACTCAAAAATAGGTGCACTTAAACATCTAGTCTTCTAGGATGTAGGCACCACTCGTCGGAAGATAGCCCGTACGACCATCATCATGAGAGTACACCCGGTATCTATGAAATCATGCGCAAGACCGATACAAAGGTGTGACCGATGAGACTAGAAGATAGAATGACAAGTGGACTAGGTGTGGCCCTAATGAAAGAAGGTGATAGAAAAAAAAGTAAGGTGTGGCCCTAACGCGTTTGGTACCAAGAGCTCCGGGTGAAAATCTATGCTCTTCGGGAGCGGGCGGCGGTGACGATCTCGTCTCTACCTTGTTGGAGGCGCCGCTTTGGACCTCTTGGCCAGCGCGGTGCGACGGTTTCGCGGCGGATGTGCAGAGTGGGCGTGTGGTCGTGGGTGGTGGACGTCAGGGCGGCGGCTCCGGGAGGTGGTGGTGCGCCGAGGCGGTGGCTTCGGTCCCTGTTGCAGTGGCGGTCCTATGGGGCAGGACCGTGACCTTACACAGGCTTGGGTGACAACCTGGATGAAGACTGCGTGGGCAGAGGGTTCGTTGACCCGACTGGATCGCCTTCGGGCAATGCGAAGGTCGATTTGGTTGCTACACCGGGGCGGCGGCCCCGGAACATGGTGGTTTTGGTGGCAACCTGGATGAAGACTGCGTGGGCAGAGGGTTTGTCGACCATGACTGGATCGCTTTCGGCCAATGCGAGGGTCGATCTGGTTGCTTCGCCGGGACGGCGGTCCCGGAAGCGGTGGTGTGTTTTGTTGCGTTTGGTTGACTTGTGTCGTGTGGGCGGCGGGTCGCCTCGCTTGTGCGGTTTTTTGGCGCTGTTTTCCTTATAAACAGGGCGTTTGTATGGTTTTTTTGGCCCGGTCTTCCTTATAAACTGGGCCAATTCTTTTCTATCTATTCGAGGGTGGTACGACCACGTTATCTTCAAAAAGAAAAAAAAAGTAAGATAACCCCGTGACGGAAAAAAAGTGACGGTGATCGATGTATTTCTGAGGTCGTTTCACGTGTACGGTGGCGTATTTGGAATATTCCGAAGGAAGGAAGTTGATACTTGACAGTACAAAGCAAATTTACACGTGAACAGATCGAAGTACCGGTTAAATCCAAGCTACAACATCGGGAAGATGGCTTATTTTTCTACGGTTCCCTGCCCAATAACGCGTCCACATCCACAGCCAAAAGACCAGAAGCAGAAGCAGCATATTTATAGTGGGTGTTGTGTAAGTTTCGTCCCTAAGCTAACCTTAGCTAGCTGCTATAGGCAGTAGCACCACCCACTGCTACGGTTGTGGACAGACCGGTCTCCACCCATCTCTCTCACACACCATCCGCACCAAGGACAGTGCAGTGCGGATCGATTCAGTCGATTTATAGCCACACCATGGCCAGGAAGTGCTCGCACTGTGGAAACTACGGCCACAACTCAAGAACTTGCAGCAGCACAGGACAGCCGGGAGAAATTATGCTCTGCGAAGGAGGAGGCAGCAGCAGCAGCACTGGCGGCGGCAGGCTTCGGCTCTTCGGGGTGCAGCTCCATGTCGCCACGGGAGGTGGCGCCGGCGCCTCCATGAGGAAGAGCTACAGCATGGACTGCCTGCAGCTCGCTGCAGCTCCTAGCTCCCTTGTCTCGCCTTCGTCGTCGTCTTCGTCGTCGCTGCTTCTGTCGATCGACGAGGGCTTGGAGAGGGCTTCCAATGGGTACCTGTCCGACGGTCCTCATGGCAGATTAGTTCAGGAAAGGAAGAAAGGTAAAACTACACTATGCATTTATCTATTACGCCTGCTCGTAGTGATGCTAGTTACGCCACCGCTAAACAAAGAGAGAAAGAGTGGGTTTGAAATTAGGACTTGGTACCTAATTTCGTTCTTTGTTTTACCTGTTTTAGCCTGTCTCATCTTGACCTAATTAATAAAGGTGCACTATCCCTCTCAAGAAGATAAGTTGCATTATCTTCTACCTTGACTGCAAGGAAGCAGGCTAGAGATGGATATTGGCCGCTTTCTCAGACTAACTAAAGTAGTCGACCACTTGTGTCATCCTGAATAGTCGCTCTGTCTTCCGTGTACAATAATACCTGGAGTTCTGAGATGCCTGAACATGAATCCAGGGGTTCCATGGAGTGAGGAGGAGCACCGGCTATTCCTTGTCGGCCTGGAGAAGCTCGGAAAGGGAGACTGGAGAGGCATCTCCCGGAGCTACGTCACGACTCGAACCCCGACACAGGTTGCCAGCCACGCCCAGAAGTTCTTCCTGAGACAGAGCAGCATGGGGAAGAAGAAGCGTCGCTCCAGCCTTTTTGACATGGTATTGAGAGATACATTCAAATTTAATCCTTTATTACACTATGGGCGTAGCATATCTCAGTTTAGTGCTGCTTCAAACAAGTGCAGGTACCGATCTGCGAGAACGGCATGCGCGTTTGTGAGCCACCGACCAACAACAACAGCGAAGGAGCCTCAACTTCCCTGCCGCGGTATAGATCCCCTGACATGGCAGCCATTGATCTCAACTCCACTGAGGAAGATGACTACATGGCCGCGGATATTCCACTTTCGTCGGGGTCTCCAAGGACGACACCGTTTCCGGCGGTTCTGATGGCTCCTCCTCCTCATGGCCACGGCCACCACTGCTCCCCGCTGGACCTGGAGCTGGGCATGTCCCTCTCGCCGCCGTCCATCGGAACGTGACGTGGCCACCGTCCTAGCCTCAAGAAACGCAGGACGTTCCAGTTTTCTTGTCAGGCTGCCGTGTTTGCTGCGTGCATGCCGGCCTGACCTTGTCCAACCAAATGGAGATAAGGCTTGTAAAGTAGTGCTAATTGTGGATACAGTAATGTGTGTACTGCTCTTGGCTCCATGTAGAAACACCAGAATCCCGAGCCGAATCATGCCCCTGTTCCCCTACCCACGTACTCAGATCGCACGATGTTGAATTGTGAAACACACCTGTCCATACAAATTTATTAATCCAAGTCTGTTCTATAAGATTTTCAGATTTTTATCGTTTCGTAGCTGAATATATGTGTCTATTCGAGGAGACCCATTGGTACATGCAGGCAACGACAAGCAGGTTCAATCCAGATGGCAACGGCTAGCAGGATTGTGTGGTGGTTGCGTCGCGTCAGCATTCATCATATCCGGGTCCTACGCCTCCGGATCTGGGATACGGTACATGCACGTACGGTGACCCATATGCAGTCCATATTCGTTCCTCTCTAGTTTGTCGTCGCTGAACAGTACTACCAAGCTGGATTCCCAATTGGGACGCCCCTGCCCCTGTCACAGATGACGAGGCATGGGTTTAGGATAGGACGAAGGAGAGAAAGAAACACCTCCCTCCTCTGATCCTCTTCTTCCTTCCTATAGCTAACTGTAGTACTGTCACAGAGCTATGTGTCGCCAATGAGGGTGAGAAAAGCAAGGTGGAGGAGAAGATTTGGTGCTTATCCAGCACAGTGGTACTACTGTCTGATTGCAGCCACTTGGCAACAGAAAACTTAAACATCGTCTCCTCCGCTCCAAGTGGATAATTGATCACCATTCCAACCAATAAAGAGCAGGTAAAGCAAAAGCAGTACATGTTGCTTTATTTCACAATTGCTACCCGAAGAGCAACCGCAGATATGGACGTGACACTGAAAGCTCACATAATTGCAGCATCTCAACCAGCATCAATAATAACCTTCTCAATAGAGCACTTGGCGTGCCTTGCCGGCGGGTCCAATAAAATGTCCGACCCTCGCTCCGTGATCCCGGTCAATAGAGAGCGGCGTGGGATTGCCGGGCACCGCCGACAATCGATACCACGATGGGTAATGACACACGGGCATCCCATGTCAACGACACACACAGCAGGTCAAACAAATTATGTGCCATCAGCTTAGTTCAAAACGATGGCGATTTCACGGAGCAGCCACAAAAGTGTCTAGCACTGGTTCCCCTCTCCCATAGTTCACAGTCTGCCCTCTCGTATCCCATACTTTCTCAAGGACCCCTCTTCACCGAGCAGATCCATTAAATTGTCTACCCGCGGTTAGTGGCGAGGAATTCCTGGAGGAAAAACCACTACGTGGCGAGCTTGTCCCGCATGCCTCCTTCGCCGTCTCCACCACTCCCGCCTTTTGATGCGTCTGTCGACGCCGCGGGACGCGGGCGACCAAGTGCATAACAACATCCTCATGGGCGGTTAGCAGACAAATCTTTCCATGTTTTGGTGGCAACGCCTCTCACCGGCTTTCACAGGACGTGTTTGCCGGTGTTTTGGTAGAACTGGTGTACAATCCTAGGAACGGCATGCCATCACCCATTTGGGACGAGCACGTGCAGACGGTGTACGAGGGCCGCATCAACAATTTATTCACTACCTCTGAGGATTTCAAGTGGCATGCGCCTCGGGCAACCTCTTCCCCGTTCACTATGCCGACTTTGACTATGCGAGGAACTGACGAGATGTACCGGCGTCAATTGGGCGATGTGGGCTTCCCACCTCTGGAGGGAGAGAACTTCCCAAAGACCGAACAGTGACCCGACATGCAAGCGGGCATCGAAGCGTCCGCTGGCACCATCGCCGCCACCTCCACCGTTGGCTCCCACCATGCCGGCTTCGTCGGTGATCGCCATCGATTTTAATTAAGATTGGTGCACCACCGCCGCCACATCCATCTAATTATTATTATTAGTTTTATTTACGTTTTTGTATGTAATGTCGGAGTATGCATCGATAAGTTTTATGCTAAGTTTAAGATTTAAATTGTATATAGTTTGAAATGAAATTTGATTGATTTGTTACGTTTCTTCTGAATTGGATTGTTTGGAAAATTGTACTCCCTCCGTTCCAATTTAATTGACTTGCTATTCACCAAATGTGGATGTATCTAGACATGTTACATCTATAGATACATCCACATGTGGTAAAAAGCAAATCAATTAAATTAGAACGGAGTGAGTATATGGGAACACCACACCACTGGGGACAAGCAGCCCCAATAGAGCGACAAATTGTGGCCAGTGCAGTCACTGTTGACTACCTTGGTACTACGTCGGTATAGTAGTGAAATCTGAATCGGCGAGATAACCTGAATCGATCGACGCAGCGTACGTCCAGCTCCGGCGAAGGGCACCACGGGAGCGAGACGCACACACTTGTCCGGCAGCCCCGGCCCCGCCCGGGCACAAGGGGCCTTTCGGGCGATTGCGACGCCTCAGCGACTCACCTTGTCGCTTAGCCATGGATCATTGGATCGTCCATGCCGAACGAGTGTTTGGCGTTTCTTCCACAGGTCGTGGCCGGGCTTCCTAGCCACTTACTGCCCGGAGGCAACGAAACAAAGATGATGGACGTGTCCTGCACTCGCGTGGATGAGATGATGGCACACACGAACGCCTCACGCTCTGCCTATCAGCTTGTTCTTTCGTTATCCTTAATCCTCGTGGTGCCTGGAGTACGACCTTCGCATAAGCCGGCTTTTTTCCCTAGTGATTTCGATACACCAAACAACGGCTGGAAAATGTATACAAAAAGTTTGACCTAGAGAAAAATATGAGGTAAATTCAAAATGGCAGGATATGTCAAAACAATATATCAACTTGAAGTTTAAAACTTTGTGTATTTCTTCCACTGAGTTGAAAAATACGTCAACCAACTCTCAATGGTGCAACATATTTTATTTAATAATTTAGGTAACATGACCATCGTGAAAGCTGAAAACATAAACTTAATGGGGTGAAATGTCGTGCATTGTGTGATTTCTGCACTTTTCATCACAGTATTATTGTTTAACGGAATGACACTATTTGGCGATTGTTGCACACTTTTTGGCAGGGGTAGTGACACGTCCGAGCACACGAAGCAACATCTGACAAACATGAACCACAATAATGCACATCTAATTTTACATTCTCGACGTTATAAACTAGTACATACCAACAACTTCCATGAGTGTGGACTTCGTAACCACACATATGCAACTTTAATACGTGCGGCCTATGTATAAACTACATATACCCAACGAATTATGTATATTTTCCACAGAGAAATTCGTAGAGCTACCAATACATGTATATGCCTGGCGTGCGTCGCACGAAACTTCTTAGTACAACGCTAATAAGTTATTTGAACAAAGTTACATGAACAAGCATGTTGACATACTATCTCATCATTGCAAGGCTGCTAAACTTGGTGCTGAATCTTGATACAACGACAGTTCAGGAAACTGGTAGATACAAAACAAGCAGCATGGATGAATTTTTGCTCACACATGAAGGTTGTGATGAGGCAGGGGCATTGGAGGATGCACCGGTAAACGAATCATATAAGACAGTCGGTGGCGACACAAGGTTTGAAGTGTGAGGCAAGGGCACAAAAGGGATCTCCTATGGCTTGGAAAGGAAGTCAAACCTGAGGGACTATGGGTATGAATGAAGAGTCTACATCATGTCCGACAGAGGGCCAGGGATGACAACCGACAACATCATGTTCACGTACAAAAGATTGAAGACGAAATGATCATGGGAAGCAGATCGAGGAGACAAGGGCTTCAAGATCACGGGTAATTCATGGGGTTAACTACAAAAATCTATATGCTAACGGTGAGAAGTTCCGTATATCTTCCGCGCCATCAATCAATGATCTAACAACTAACGATGTTAATTTCCAAAAATTTACCTAATTACAGCTTTCACCTAATATTTCGCCGCTACCATTGTGTTTCATACTATTGTGTGTGATATTTAGTTGGCAATATTAATTGGTTTACATTAGGACTTTATGTGTTTTGTAATCTTCTCTATCTAAATAGGAGAACCCCACTAACTTATTTTCCTGCCTTCTCGTCAGGCCACGTCACCCCTATTATCCCACCCGGCAGCGCGTCGCTGGCTCGCTTCCATTCCCGCACCGCACGACGCCATTTTTTCCATACGTGGGCTGGAGGTCCCTAGCCGGCTGAGCTAAATGGGCTGGACTTCCGTGCCTGGGCTCGCGGAGCTATGTTGCTACTCGATGGGTTTGTTCGTCTCGCCAAAAAGGAGCAGCAGCCGTTCGTGTTCCTGGTGGTGGCTGCCCTAAAAAAGCTAATCGCCAGCAATTAATTTGACCTACTGCCCACAAATGCTTCTCGACGGATCTGTCCAGGCACGAATAATTGATGCTGCGGGCACCATGCACTCTTCCTGTTCACCATCTTCTCCTCGTCGGCGTAATCTCTTTGCCTCCCAACTATCTCTGCGAGAAACGGAAATTGATGGAGGCATATGAGAAGTTCACGCAATATCTCCCTATTTAATTGCCCTGCACCTCCGCCCCAAACCAAATTGTGAGCATCGTCCACAGTATGGACGGCCGTCCGGCCGCTCGGCGTCTTGCAGTTCCACATAGCTTTTACCGGCGGCGCTTGTGAGCTACCTGCCTACTTCCTCCTGTCTTCTCCCGTATGAATACTGCTTCTTACATCTCTCGGTTGGTACATATTCGTCCTGTTTATTCGTCTTTCTAAATGTATTTTTGATTAATACTAATCTGAATTTAATCAACCTCCCTGCAACTCACACCCTACGTGTAGCCTGGCTTTTGTGTACTGGCAGACTATCACAACCTGGCGGTTTACATGGTCGCCAAACACCAAGCATCAGTGAGCTCATCCACTACCCCTTTTTCATATATTTGAGTTTGACTGGCCTTGCTTCCTTAACATATCGATTGACCCCTTTTTTTGTGCATTATATGATTGCAAAATGAGGAGCAAAAGTGATTTTATGTTGAGACTGTTTAGATGTCCGACATGGGATTTTGTCAATATACGTGCATGCTTATGCAGTATAGAAAAGAAACCCGTTTTGCTCCTCTTCTATTTCACCGGTTTTCACCAATTAATGTGTCTCTGCAGTTCTCATATTCAGGTGCATATAGCTTCTATTGATCAATTCTCCATCCTGAACAAGCTGCAAGCTTGCAACAACCGATCATTTACTATTCATGGTGGTGGTTCTCTTATGTGATTTCCTTAAATAGTTCAACCATTCATGTTTATTAATGTTCACTTTAAGCCTATCTGAATCGACAAACTTGAGATTGTATCTACAAAAGGAATGAAAAGGTCATGCGATGAAATAAGAACACACCACTTTGCATAAAAAACGATTGTTCTGCAGTTTATCTTTTTGTACACGCCGTACCTGTCCTCATGTTGCTTCCAAGTGATTTCAGCAGGCTGTCCAACTGATTCTCTTGGAGTACAAATCAAATATTTTGCTCTAAATCAATGCCGTCTGTAATAATCTATGTCTGCACTATTTGTATAACCTATCACTACATAATTTATATGATCTATCAATATTCCTAATTGTCCAATAATTTGTTTCTAAAAGGTACCGCCGCAACGCGCGGGGCATCATCTAGTATTTAAAACAAACCGTGCACATTAAAACAACAGGCCAAAATGTCTACACCAAAAAACGATCATAGTGCAGTGCATGACTGTCAGCTCACACACATTTGCCACGAAACCTCATCCATGTAGCATGTGGCTCACCAAATCTTCCGCTCCACAAAAATCGTGACTAATTGTATGTGCCGAGGCAAGAAAAATAAACGTCACACATACACTTTGGTAACTTTTTTTCCATACTAGTTTTTCCCCATTTTGAGCTGGCACGGGCTGACAGTTTTTGAGATGACTACTTGCTATTAGTATACTTTTTTCGTCGGAATGTTTTATCGACTTTTAGTATGTATTTTTTTTTAGATTTTAGATCAATTTTCCCTTTTAGTGAGAGGAGGATTTTGGGCTTCTGTTGTGGAGTAGGCGTTACAAAATTTGGGCCTACGCTCTTTTGTTGTTGTTGGGGGGGTAAGCCAGGCCTAAGATGTCGAATGGCCAGCCCATGGTGACTTTGAGTCGTAGTATTGCGAGTCCACCAAGAAGTTCGGAAGGCAGCGGTCACGGGATCCCCTATATATCGCCTTTTGCGACGCCAACGATCCGACTCGCCTGCAGCGCTACTCCAACTGGGATCCGACTCGCTACAGGATCGCCAGGATGGGCCGGCCCATTTGACCTGGCTCAATGGAAAAAATACTTCGGAAAACGATGCGTACGTGTACAGGATCGCCAGGATGGGCCGGCCCATTTGACCTGGCTCAATGGAAAAAATACTTCGGAAAACGATGCGTACGTGTGGATCGAACATGGGACCTCACGTGAGGCGAATCTAGCGCTAGCCATTGCACTATCCTCGTTGATATGTCTAACCGTAACTTTCACACTATCTATAGTTTCCGATTTTATTTTTTCGTTTCTTTTTCTTTTTTTTTCGTTCTTTCTGTTTCACTTTTTCCTTTAATGTTTTTTATAGTCGCTTATTTTGAAAATGGTTCATATTTTGGAAAATGTTTATTTTTTAGAAAAAATGTTTCCGATTTGGAAAAATGGTTCTTAGAAAAAAAATCGGAACCATTTTCAAAATTGAAACCATTTCAAATTTGTAACCATTTTTAAAATCTAAACCAATTTTCAAAACGAATCATTTTCAAAATCGGAACCATTTTAAAAATCGGAAACATTTTTTTGGTTTGGAACCATTTTAAAAAATGAACCATTTAATCGGAACCATTTTTTTTTCATTCGGAACCGTTTTCAAAAAATTGGAATCATTTTTTAGGTTCGGAACCATATTCTAAAAGGAACCATTTTAAAAAAGGAACCATTTTCAAAAATCGAAATCATTTTTAAAAACAGAACCATTTTTTTTAAAGCGGAACCATTTTTTCGGTTTGGAACCATTTTCAAAAAGGAACCATTTTTTTCATTCGGAACCATTTTCGGTTCAGAAGCATTTTAAAAAAGGAACCATTTTTTCATTCGGAACTATTTTAAAAAATCGTAACCATGTTCAAAAAAGGAACCATTTTCAAAAAATCAGAACCATTTTTTTCATTCGGAAACATTTTCAAAAATTGGAACTATTTTTTCGGTTCGGAACCATATTCTAAAAGGAACCATATTTTCGGTTCGGAACCATTTTTAAAAAGGAACCATTTTTTCGGTTCGGAACCATTTTCAAAAAGGAACCATTTTCAGAAAATCGGAACCATTTTTTCGGTTCGGAATCATTTTAAAAAAGGAACCATTTTTTCATTCGGAACCATTTTTTCGTTCAGAACCATTTTCAAAAAGGAAACTTTTTTTTTTGGTTCGGAACCATTTTCAAAAAGGAACCATTTTTTTGGTTCGGAACTATTTTTAAAAAGGAACCATTTTTTCGGTTCGGAACCATTTTCAAAAAATCGGAACCATTTTTTTCATTCGAAACCGTTTTCAAAAATCAGAACCATTTTTTGGTTCGGAACCATTTTAAAAAAGGAACATTTTCGGTTCGGAACCATTTTAAAAAAGGAACCATTTTTTTTTCATTCGGAACCATTTTTCGGTTCGGAACCTTTTTTGGTTCGGAACCACTTTTAAAAAGGAACCATTTAAAAAATCATTTTTGAAAATCAGAACCATTTAAAAAAATAATTATTGTCCAAAAAATGAACTTTTTCAAAATAAGCGAAAATTAAAACATAAAATGGAAAAGTGAAACAAAAAAAAGGGAAAACGAAGAAAGAAAACCGAAAAAGAAAACAAAAAAGAAAACATAAAAACAAAATGGGAATAGAAAACAAAAAAGAAAATGGAAAAAGAAAAAAGAAATAATCAAACGTAACAAAAAAGAAAAAAATGAAAAAATAAAACGGAAAATAAAAAAAGAAATGAAAAGAAAGAACAAAGCGGAAAAAAGATACAGGAAAAGAAACGAAAACCAAATACGGAAACAATAGAAAGAATTGTAATGAACTAGTAACAAGAACGCAGTCGTAGCCCAGTGGCAGGGAACGTCTGTCTTCGTACGTGGATGGTCGGGGTTCGAATCCTACTCTGCGCCTTGTTCTCTTCATTTTTCGCTAAATACGGATCCTAATGGGCCGGCCCATCTAGAAACCTACGCAGGCGAGGCGAAAGTACAACTCACATAAGGCGATATATAGGGTTTCTGGCGGTCTCGGGCTCTCGGCTCCTTTGTAGTGTTGTCCCCACTGCCCCATGGCGCTGCGCTCCCTCCAGCACTCGTCGTCAGGATGTGCGCCCCCGTGATTCACCGCCGGCGGTAGCACCTGATTCCGCTCTCGTTCGATCGTTCCTCCTAGGATGGCTTCAATTCGCTGTCCGACTACCTAGCTAGTTCTGGTCGGGGTTCGAATCCTACTCTGCGCCTTGTTCTCTTCATTTTTCGCTAAATACGGATCCTAATGGGCCGGCCCATCTAGAAACCTACGCAGGCGAGGCGAAAGTACAACTCACATAAGGCGATATATAGGGTTTCTGGCGGTCTCGGGCTCTCGGCTCCTTTGTAGTGTTGTCCCCATCGCAAAACCCGGCCCAGATCGACGAAGCAAGCAGCCGTATTCTTGGGGCGTGCCACTGCCCCATGGCGCTGCGCTCCCTCCAGCACTCGTCGTCAGGATGTGCGCCCCCGTGATTCACCGCCGGCGGTAGCACCTGATTCCGCTCTCGTTCGATCGTTCCTCCTAGGATGGCTTCAATTCGCTGTCCGACTACCTAGCTAGTTCTGATGAGATCCATCGTCTATCACCGAACTAACCATGTTTCGCCATGATTTTCTTCCCCCAGAAAATAACAAAGATAGGGCTTTTGATGCAATTACCTTGTTCGGACCCTTGTTAGCAGAGGGTTTCTGTAATTTGACCCAGTAATGGTGAACACTGCCACTTAAATACAACCAATAACCTGGTTGCAGAGGAGGCCTATCTTAGAGATATGTGCTAAATTTGGTACTTTTGCTTAAAACAAAATGGTCATTAGTTTTTACTGCAGCAATTTGTAGTGGGTAGAGGAGCCATGCCCCGTTCCCCCACAATGAGTACACACTATAGATGAACAATAATTCCCTGATATAAGGGCGTTTGATTTACTTGGGTGCAGGGGATGAGTGTTTCATCTTGCAGTTTTAGTTTTCCTTAGTGACCCTATTTTCTAGCTTCTTTATCAATGATGTTCTACTTGTACTGTTGCTAAATCATTGCCAAAACCAAGTCTAGTACACCCTCCCTCCGTTCATAAAAGGATGTCTCAACTTTGTTTAAATTTACATTTACCTACACATTAAAACATATCTAGATACGTGTACGTAGAAAAAGTTGAGACATCCTTTCATAGACGGAGGAAGTAATATAAATTTCATATATTCAATTTGGATAGCTTTAGGCATTTAAGTGGTCAAACTTTTGAAAGTCTGATAATATGGATTCTAAAAGAACTGTTGTTAGCCATTTCAAAGCCATGCTATCTCGTTTGCAGACACTAACATACATGAATAGCTGTTTTAGCTTATGCATTACCATCTCAACTTTAATCGCTGATTAATCCTAGCAGGGTGGATCCGGCAATGGAGCTAGAGCTGATGTTGCTAGGAAGGCGTTGGAGGTTAAAAATTTGTTGGCAAATTTAGAAGAAGAGTGAGTGGAGATAGATGGCAAGATAGCTGGAATTCAAGCTGAAGCTGATAGGTAATTAATTGGAGGCGCTACAACTTATTTTATTTGAACTAAAATTCTAAAATTCATGCATTATGCTCATCCTTTTGATAGGGAGGGCAGCATCAATGGGCTGAAAAGAAACGGGCTGATGGTACTGCTCAGTATTACATCTTTTACTATGGGTTTCTTCCTGGGAGCGGACAGTGTTGATCAGTCATTCTATGGGCAGTTGTGCAAGATAGCCCTCTCTTTTGGTGAAAAATAGCCTAGGGCTTGCGGGTCCACTACTCCACTCTGCTTATGGTATGTAAAACCGAGTAGGTAGTCTGGGTAAACATTATACTATGGTATGCAAAACCTGTTTATGTTGTCTGATAGTTGTCGTGCTGTACTGTGGTTTTTGGCATGTAACAATGCAACTCTTACTACTAACACCATGTGCTTTTCTAATTAAGCTGCATGGAGCAGTTGCTCTGTTAATTACTGCAGGTTAACTAGTGTTCCACAAATGAATCTGGTGTGCACGGTGATTATATATGGATGATCTGTTGTGATAATATATGGAATAATTCATGGTATCATACTTAATACTCCGTAGAATGGTGATCTAGTGTTTGTGGCTTCACTCGCATAAACTGCTTGCAGAAATCATACAGTGTCACTGTGTTTTCATATATTTGGGAATCTCCAATTACCGGCTTTGGGCCATTTTCAGTATTTGTTACTCGTTGGTAAATGTTCTCTTTTTTTTTGAAATTTGGTAAATGTTCTCTTTGGTTTGTCAGAGAGCCTGCAAAGGAGCAATTCGGATGTCGTCAAAATGGAAGGTGAAAAAGAGAACGTTTTGCTTCACTTGATTAGTCAGAAGGTTTTCTACGTTGAGTTTCATTGATTCAGCACCACAACAAGCGAAATGTTATTAAACAGGGATTTTGATCTCGATGAACATTGATATGTCTGAAAATAGATGCTCAGGATCCAGCAGCACAGCAAACGGAATGTTTTAGCAAAAAAAAGCAAACGGAATGTTAAACAGGCTGTACGTCAAAACGCTTGGGTGTATTAGATGGACACTAATGGTGGCCTCACCACTCACCACATCAATGAGTTTTACAACCTTTGGTCGCTTGTGGCCCCTATGGAGTTGACTGAGGATGTGGAGGATACCATCTGTTGACGCCTCACGGAAACGCTTGCTATTCTACCGGCTCCGCCTATAAGCTTCAATTTCTCGGTGCGACGAGCGCCACATTCAAACAAATGATCTTCATTTGAAGAGGTTGGCCCAATAGTGGGTTGTGCCTACTGTGAAGGCAAGAGACAGAGACCAAAATCATGTGTGGACAATTGATCTTCATTTGAAGAGGTTGGCCGAATAGTGGGTTGTGCCTACTGTGAAGGCAAGAGGCAGAGACATCAGCCCTCATTTATTCCATTGTTGTTTTACTCCTAAAGTTTGGGGGCATGTATGCTCTTGGCTTGGGCGTCCCGACCTCACCCAATGCTTTGGTTTAGTTTTGATTCAATAAAGGAATGGTGGACAAGGCCGGTCATCAACCATCAGGGGTCCCCTAGAAAGGCTAAGGCTACCCTTATGCTAATCGCTTGTGAGATTTGGGGTGAGCAAAACACGAGTGTGCCGTAATTTCTCGTCGCTCCGCCACCGGTTTTCTTTCGCATGAAAAGTGAAGGCGCACTTTGGGTTAAGGCGGGTGCTACACACCTTGGTGATGTAATTATCGGAGAGTGATACCCTAGTATGTGCTGGCTATGACCGGGCTCTGTAATCTTGGAACATCAAACTCTCCTCTTTCCTGTTTAATCAAATATGGCAAATCTTTTGTCACCGTATAAAAAAACAGTGCGATCGGTTCTGGTTGAACAACAGGCCATGCCCGAGCATGACAGTAGTGGAAGGCACTAGATGGTTCCAGAATATTTTGGAAGGATCCAGAACTCCCCACATAGCATATAGATGTGCGAGAGGGACATACCATCATACCATGGGGTATTGAAGCCTCATCAAGCCAGCTCTTGTTGGCTGCACGCCACCCCAATCGTCGACGCCCAAGACCTATAGACACCATAATCCTCTCTCTCGTTGTTACACTACCGGGTCTTCTATTTGTTTTTATCCGATCTAAAGGACAAGGCCAGAGGGTTGAATCTTCGTCAATTCACTTCCCCTCTTCATCGTTGTGTTGTATCGCACAACGACACAGCGACGCCCGTAGAAAAAATCTTGGGAGGTTGTATAACCTAACTACTGGAGTGTGTGAACTTCATCAAGTAAATCGACATCTCCGATGTGTTGACGTGGTCTTCAAGGCCTCAAGGGTACAACCTCGTTGCTTGACCGTGTACTTTGATTTGTTCGTGGGTGGTCATTCTTTGTTTTGCATAACACCTCCCCTTATTGGTCCATGTTCAATTTGGCTTGTGTAGTTGGCCTGGCCCACTCCTTGTCCATTTACTTCGTTCAAAATTTCAAATTTACAAAAAATTAAGCATATTCATATTGGATCGATACTATAATTCTAAATACTACTATGGTTCAAACAGTTTAAAAAATAGATAAACAGTTTAGGACAAAATCATTTTAAATCTTGAAGTTCATTCAACGCCACCTACTTTTCATCCCGGGAGCAATTCGCCACATGTATCACACTTGCGTCTTTTCTTGATGACATGTCTATTTTGTGCCACCCTCATGAATCTAAACCGTTCAAAACTTCGATACATATATAAGATAGCCTTCTTTCTTCCGGAAGATATATACAATTGCATAATATATAAGCTAATCGGCTTGCACCACTGGTGATGATGATGACGAAAGTCGGATAGGATCTCACAAACATATATTTGTGGGCAACTATGTGTAATGGGGAAATCTACCGAGAGGCGCCGCTCCCTTGCTCTGTCGTGCGGCGGCTCATCACGATTTGTGCTAGCGAATCGAGCACGTCTCAGGGAACAGCTCATACCGCAGTACCGCACGCCTCTCTCGTCCGGTTGGATGAGGTTGTGTAGGGCCCACTTGTAAGCGACACCTGAGACGGAAAGGGGATTTTCGGCCAAAAAATTCTCTCCCTGCTCCCTCTCGGCTCCGGCAACGCTGGTGCCGATCTGCCATTTCCGCCCACGCCGACCGCAGTACGGCGGTTCGTCGCAGGAGGAGAGCTTCCTAGTTGCATCCCCCCGCCATGGTGAGCCCCTATCTCTTATGCTCTGCTCTCTCGCTCGGTGTTCCCGTCGATTTCGTCATCGATTTCGGATTTGGCCGCTGGGGCAGCCGCAGTCCGGTGGTTCCTCTCCGGCGTAGAGGCTCGGCGTCGTACTCCTAGGTGTCGTAAACCATGTGCCCTCTGTATTGTGCTCGTTTATGTGGTATGTTTCGTCTCTCTCGCCGCAGTTTGGTCAGGATTCGACCACCGTCGCCATCAACATCAATGGTGTAGTGGTAGAACGGCTTGTCGACGCAGCCCTCTCCGTGGCGAGGCTTGTCGCCTGTGGATTTGCTAGATTTTATTGTCCATCTCGTCAAAATGGTGTTCAGTGGTATGGATTTGCCCACTGTTGTTGTCTTCGTCGATGGTATAGGGACAGAGAGGCTTGACGGCGTTGTTCCTGTCATGTTTAGCCCGACAACCTCGAGAATTTTGTTGGAGGGCTGTTGCGTGTGCTTCAATTTACTAGAAGAAGATGGTTTATGAGGATTCCTGTTGCTGATGGATGGTGCCACTGTAGTACTGCTATATCATGTTGTTGTCTTGATGTTTTTATGGTAATTATTGAGTGGTTGATTTGCAATAGGTGTTTTTGAGAGCAGCACAACATGTCTGACACCATCAATGAGTATTTCATGTGCCCGATATGCGTTAAAATTACCGAGCAACCTGATATGGGCGTCGGTCGTCTCCTCGCCACCGTTTTGCTTTTGTCTTGTGTTTTTTAACCTGGTAATTGTGTGTGTAGAATATTATAGATGTGTACTCAAATCATGGTAGATGCGTTATTTTCCTCTAATGTTCGCCTTTTGTATTTCAAATCCTGGTCGTTGTGTATAAAAATCATGATAGTTCTGTATTCATGACTTGGTAGATGTGTGCTCGAATCATGGCAGCTGTATTATTTTACTCCAGTGTTTCTTTTGTATTTCAAATCCTGATTGTTGTGTATTCATAACCTGGTATAAGTGTACTCAAATCATGGCATCTACATTATTTTCCTCCAGTGTTCGCTTTTGTATTTCAAATCCTTGTTTTACTTTACATGAGAGCTAGCATGAATCAACATGGCATCTGTATTCAGTTTTACCTGATATCTATCATGAATTAACCTGGTTGGTAGCTTTTTTAAAATCCACTAGTAATGATTTAACCTCATTGTTAGCTTGAATTAAACTAGTAGCTGGAATGGACTAAACAGATAGCTAACATGAATTAACATGACAGTTGTGTTTGATAAATATGATATTTAGCATGTGTTCAACCTAGCAGCTGTTTTTGGATTAATCTGATGTATAGCATGTTTAAAACCTGGTGTCCAGGTTTTTTATATGGACCGGCCAAGATTTAATGTCATAGCTAGCATCAACGAAATTGGCATGTTCGTTCAAATATCATGGTAGCTAGCATGCATATCTTTCAATGATTTAAAACGGTTACATATCATGAACTAACTTAAGATCAATCTGGTAGCTACCATGAACTATACTAATAGCTTGTATATAACAACATGGTAACCAGTGGTGAATATGATACCTTCGTTGTTTGGGATTATATTGTCCAAAACCAGAATGTTAGTTCCATTGTTTGCACTGTCCATTTTTGTTTACCTGTAAAAATATACATAGTGGAACATGTTAGTGTTGCTAACTCAACCATTTTCTTCTTCATTTCTGCAACAGGATTTGAATGGAGATTGTTGGATTGTCTTGTCAAGGAAGAATTGATATGCTGGTGGTTTTGGCTATCATCGAAGAATGAAGTCTAAGGGTTTTATGTCTATGTCTCTGCATGTATATAGTTATACAATTCTGTAAGGGAATCCTTTTTTTTTAATGTAAGGGAAACCTTGACCCTTTGCAGTGTGTGAATCGTGTAAGTCGTTGTACTCTACCTTTGTACCTAAATGTGATCACATAGCTAGCTTTGTGTAGAAGTAGTGGTACTCTAATTCTAGTTGTACTCTAATTGTGGAGCTCTGTTTTATGGAGAAAGTTATTCTTGGTGGTGTTCTTTTCATATTTCTGATCCTTGCTAGATCTAGATTTGTACTTGAATTTTTCTTGATCTTGAGGAGGAGAAGCAGCAATAGATGAAGTAATTGTTGAAACTGGAAGTAGGAACCTTGATTTTGCTCTTGTTTCATGTTTTACGGAGCCAAGTGATCTGCAGCTGCTGACTGGGTGACGCTGGGTATAATTAGTTTTGGAGGGAAATACTAGCTATAACCAGGTCTATATTTTGCACTAGGCATTGTGTGTCTGAATATGGTCATGGATTGAGCCCAAGAGCGAGTTACGGCCCAGGAGCTACGCACAGCCCACGAGCGAGTCAGCCTCGCGCCCACGAGCGAGTCAGTCTCGCGCTGAGGAAATCGATCGGGTTGACCGCCGCTGGGACAGACACAGTAGCGGCGCCGCTCTGTAGTCCTGTCCATGTGTAATGACTGATCATTGGGCTGGTACTAAAACTGGGCTGGCTTGGGTTGGGCTAACATTTTCTACATGGCAGTGTGTGTTGTTTTTTCTTCGTTTTGTTTATTTTTTTCACTTTGAGATGGAAGATTACAGCGGCTTCTGTTTTTGTTCCTCTGAAAACTCGTGCCCGTCCTGTTTGTCGTTGTTACGGTCACACAGGCTCAAAAAGTCAAGACTCAAGAGGCCAGACTGCCCAACCCTACCCTAGACAAGTAACTCCCACTCCAGATTCTTCCTACGTGCTGGTTCCATGGCGCTGCGCTCTCCCTAGCTAGTCCCTACAGCACTCGTCGGCAGGATGTGCGCCCCCATGATTCACCGCTGGCGGACTCTCCGCCTCCCACCTCTCAGGTACCTAGTTCCGCTCTCGCTCGATCGATTTACCTATGATGCATGCAATTCGCTGTCCGGCTGCCTTATTCTGACGAGATCCATCGTTTATCACCAAATTAACCAGGAATACCATCAAACAATTGTTATGCTAGCAAATTATATGATGCACCTTAGCCAGATCCCGAGACAATAACAAAGATATAGGTTTGAGGTAATGTTCTAGTTCAAACCCTTCTTAGGAGAGGGTGTCTGTATTTGACCCAGTAATGGCGAATGTTGCCACTGAAATGTGCACAAGAAGTGCATATTGCAGAGGAGGCCTATCTTAGATTCATGTGCTAAATTTGTTACTTTTTGCTTGAGGAAGTGGTGATAATAGTTTTTACTTGAAGTGATTCGTAGTTGGTGGGCCCTTGGCGCTGGCCCCGCACGCACATTGAGTTGTGAGCGGATATGATGAACAGCTAGTTCCATGATAGATGGACGTTTGATTTACTTGGAGGGAAGAAGAGTATCCATCCTTCTAATCTATTTTTTGTGGTTGTCGAAATCTATCTTTGACCACTACTGTGTAGCTTCAAGATCAATGTATATGTTGTAGTTTGTACTATCGTCAAAGAATTTCCAAAACCACTTCATTAATATAAATTTCATACAGTCAGTCTTGATAGCTTTTAGACATACCTAGTGGTCAGACTTTTGAATAGTATGGATTGTAAAAAGAACCATTGTTAGCCAATACTCATGCTGTCTCGTTAGCATCCACTAACATGCATGAATAGCTGCTTTAACTAATGTATGACTGTCTCGTTATAATGCTCCAATTAATCTTAGCAGGGTCGATCCAGCAATGGAGCTAAAACTGATGTTGCTAGGAAGAAGAAGGAGGCTGATCATTTGCTGGCAAAATTAGAAAAAGAGGGAGTGGAGATAGATGACAAGATAGCTAGTATTATTGATGATGGGTTAGCCAGAATTAAAGCTGAAGCCACGAGGTAATTAATTTGAGGCACTATACCTTATTTGATTTTTTATTAAATGAAACAATTTTAACATTCATGCATTATGTACATCCTTTTGATAGGGAGAACATCAAGAAACCAGACAAGTGGATGGTAGGACTGCTCACTTATACATGTGTTGTCGTTGGTTATTTCATGGGTATTGACTGGGAATTAAAGTCCCTCCGTAAGAAGTTGGACAAGAAGAGACAGGCTTAGTTAAAGAGCCTAAGGCTTGCGGGTGCATTCTGTTATGGTATGTAAAACCAAGTAGGTAATCGTAAGAAAACACTGTAGTCTATTTATAGTTTGCAAAATTTAACTATTCCGGTGTGATCTCTCAAAGTAACTATTGGTGCTTTCAAAGCCAAAAGCAGTTTATAACGATTTTCAGTGAACACAGTTTCCACTACTCTTCCGGAAAACTGCACGGAAACTCCTGTTAGGCTTTAGGGTCTAAAATTAATTTGATGGGCAACCAATGGACGCTCTTTATGTTTTCTCATCACTAGTGCGTCCTCTATAGGTTATTACCGTTTTTATATAACACCACAAAATTTCCCACTATTTTCAGCAATTCCCTTCATATTTTGTCAAATGAACATCATTTTGGAATAATTTGCACCACAAGATATATAATTCAAAATCGATGAACTTGAAATCGTACAATTTTGATGTAGTTTTATTCCTATACCATCACAGATACTACAAACAGCTACTTGAAGATGTGAAATAAAAACATGAGAAACACAAACCTAAAACTATATAGTTTTTAAATCAACTACTTGTTCCTGCAATTTGGCAATCATCAAGCCCATTGATTTTAGTTGAACCAAAATATACATAGCTTGTCAAGAATCTACCGTCAACGGCAAGTACTTCTTATGGTCGCCCTCACAAGCCCATAGATCCATCATAGCTCGGATTAGCCCTGTCCAACCATAAGAAGCAATCACACTAAAAAAAAGTAAAGAACTTGAATTTGAACCAAAAGTCCATCTCCAAATAACAGAACAAGGAGAAGTTGACTAAGGGTTGATGATCATTTACCTTGATCCTCTCCCCACATAATATTGTCCCACATGAGAACGACCTCTCATCCTTATTTTAATGGTGTGCGACACATTTAAATGAGGGGCTCGACCCGCCTATAGCGCGGCCAGATCGGGACCAAAAGCTCGATGGTCTAAAGGGAGTGGGGGCTTAATAAGGACATCATGCTCGCCGAAAACCTCTGCCTCACGCGGGTGTGGAACTCGCCGGAGCCCTAGCTATTGCCGTGGCTTGCATGTCAGATGCATAACTCACCAGGATCCTTGCCACCGTCGCCGCCGGATGCATAACTGGAAGAGGATTAGAAGCGGAGAAGGACTCAAGGTCAGGGCAGAGAAGAGAGCATTCACATGTATGAGTGGCCAACATCTCTCTCTCTCTCTACACTAGCGGGGTTAACTGTCGACCAATTTTCACGACCGGAGGCTTCAACATCTAATTAACTTCAGAGAGAACATGGTTTCTTAAGCCGGACAATGATGTGGAGTCATGGGCGTGGTATTCTTCACTAGTGTCTTATTATTTATCTCCTCACAACCGACACGAGAAGGATATCCCAACATCTTGTAGGTGTAAAACTTGCATTGTGTAGACGCAAAAATAATAATTTTATTGTTGGTTTGTTTCTCGTGGCACTTTTCATATGAAGTCACATTAAACACACTAGCTTATTATTTTTTACAGCTCTCAATATTGTTGTTTTTATAGCCTTCCCGTTGATTTTAGTGTTTTTGTGTTCCTTCTGGGAATTACACTACTACCCTCCTCTCGCTCAATATTTTTTACAGCTCTCAATATTGTTTTTTATAGCCTTCCCGTTGATCTTAGTCACACTACGCACTTTTCAAGGAATTACTAGTTATATTTGCCGTGGCGTCACGCCACGCCCTTTGGAATGTTCAATTTTTTTTAATGAATTTGTAGCATTTTTTTCAGATGTTGGTGATATATTTTCCGCAGGTTTCCAATATTTAGTATTTTGAAAAAGTCGATCATGTTTGTATTTAATTTGGAAAAGTCGATCATGTTTGTATTTCGGTAATTGAAATTAGGAAAAGTGCATTTGTATTGTTCGCACATTTTGATGAATTTTGTATATTTAATGTTTTATTTACCATGAGTAGCTTGCATGTATTTTTCTGTTTGGTTTGATATAGTACGTGTATTTTTGTAGTGGATATATTCGGGGATATCGATTTTTGGACGACGTTAACATTCAATTGAAATTTGGAAAAGTGTATTTGAATTATTCGTACAATTTGACAAAATTCGTATGCTTAATGTTTTTTTTTAGTATAAGTAGGTCGCATGTATTTTTTTATGGTTGTTTTGATATAGTACCTGTATTTTAAAATTAGGGAAAATGCATCTGGATTGTTCGCATTTTTTGACAAAAAATGTGTATTTTTTTTATTTTTTTTTACCATAAGTAGGTTGCATGTCTTTTCCTGTTTGCTTTGATATATTACCTTTTTTTTGCAGTGGATATATTAAAAGGGAAAAAATGGTGGTGGAAAAAAATGTTTACATTTAAATCGTTTCGAATGGAGGAATTTTTGTTGAGTTAGAATAATTTTGGAAGGTGAACAAATTTTGGAAATTCCGCACCCGTCGTGATTCGAAATGTCGAAGTCAGATGTATTTTAAAAAGTCGTAATTTGCCGGGATTTGTCGTCTATATGTTAACGAAAATTTAACTGATTTGGTTATTCAAATTTGACGAATTTGGAACCGTTGAAATCCGTTGGATTTTGTCGTGTATTGTCTACTATGAATATATGATATATAAATTCTGCGCGGCGTCAGGCCGCGTCCTTGCTGAGAATATTGTGTGACAATTTGTCTTTTTTTTGTTAGTTGCGTTGCATATATTGTGAGGGAAGGTAATAGTTTAAAATTGTATAATGTAGGTAGCTTGAATTCAATTTGAAATCATTCCGTAATTAGAGGGAACAAATTTGTATTTTTCCGAAAATGTTCATTTGATGAAGAATTTTTTTAAGAAAGCTGAGTGTATAATTAGGTAGGTTTAAGTTATATTGCTTATGATTATGGTAGGTAGATTGAAATGATGAAACGTAGTGTCATTTTGCCACTATATTTAGTGAGAGTATTGAATGGGTATGGCTAACTATTATGTCTGTATTTCGCTGTGGGTATGTAATTTAGATCGATGGCTAGAGGAGATGTATTGTATTTGCAACTATTAAATTTAATTCATCTTTAGATGTAAAGAATGTGAGGATTCGTGAAATGTGCATGTAATAAAGCAGTTTGTAAATTTAAGTTCATATATAAAGAAAGGTAAGTTTAATATTCTCTTATTTAGCACCATAATAAGATGTGATGTATTACGGTTATGTCGATTTTTTGACTATTTGTAGTATTTATTAAATTTGTATGCACAGTTGGAGTGAGTATGAATCTATTTAAAATGATGCAAAAACTTGGTATTTTGCTTCGAAAATTTAATTTACCTACCTAAGACGACGCACATTTGGTGAGAAAATTTATTGCAATAATTTGTGTATTCTGTTTAAATGCGTTATATGTGTTGTAAGGAGAGGTGAAGGAAGTGCATTTGGATATTTTTTTCGTTTTTGTGAAATGGCGGCACTCTTTGGATTTTTGAAAAAATGTTTGTTCGTTGACATAAATAGCAATATTTATTTCTCATGAGTGGCCGGATATGTCATTCCAATTTGTTTAGGTTAGTAGATTGAAATTATGAAGTGTGAGTTCATTATTTTTTCCCGTATGTATGAGTGGGATCGCTGTATTTAGTAATTTGAAATAGTCATATATTTTTTAGAAAGGTAGAATGTCATGGGGGAATACTTTTTTTTTGGGAAATCGTTTGAAACATCGCATATTTGTTGTAAAACTTCGTGAATAAGCGGATATTTTTAAAGAGGTACAATGTCACGGGGGAGTACCTTTTTTAAAAAAAATTGTTTGTACTATTCGAAGTTTGAATTTTTTTTTCTTTTTTCGATCTCGCATTTGTAAGTAGTAAGTATCTGGAAATTTTTGGGAAAATTTGTTTGAAAATTTGTGGGAAATTTGGAAATCAGGAGAAGGGGGAAAAAAGGAAAAAGGGAGGGAAAAAAAAGCAGCGGGCCGGCAGACAGCTCGGCCCATTTAGTGGCCCATTTGGCCCGATGTGACGTCGGCTTGACGTCACGGGTGGCCGGGTCCGCCGCGGCGGCGCGGAGGTCACCGGAGGCGCACGCCGGCGTACTGGGATACGCGCGCGTGCGCGTCCGACGCGCCCGGCCGCGGGGGCGGGAGGTGGCGGCGCCTCCCCCTTTTGGTCGCCGGAGCAACGCCGGCAAGCCGCGGACGCGGCGGAGCGCCGCGCGGACGGCAGCGACGTTTCCGGCGCCTACGCGGCGTCCTGGCTCGCGATCCGCGGCGAGGAGGCGGCGCGAGCGGCGGCGGAGCCATCCGTGGCCTCGGATTCGTGCGGGGAGGCGCGAGGCGGCGGCGGGCGCGGCGACTCCGGCGGCGCGCGGAAGAGAGGAGGAAGAAGGGGTGAAATGGTTTTTTTGCAAGGAAGACCCTGGAGTTTGACAAATTTACGTGTACGTCCTTCCGTGCGTGTTTTCGTGGGCGGTGGTGCTATTGTTCGGCCACGAGGGGCCTTTCTGCAAAAAGGTCAGCGTGGAACCGTTCTGGCCGTCGGATCGCCGATGCACGGCCGGGATCGTGTGTACTGTAGAACAATGTAGATGCTACAGTAGACGGAGCGCGGAGGGAGCGAGACTTTGCACAGCTTTCATATAGTTAGTATATTTTTTCCCGTATGTATGAGTGGGATCACTGTATTTAGTAATTTGAAATAGTCGTATATTTTTTAGAAAGGTAGAATGTCATGGGGGAATACCTTTTTTTTTTGGGAAATCGTTTGAAACATCGCATATTTGTTGTAAAACTTCGTGAATAAGCAGATATTTATAAAGAGGTACAATGTCACGGGGGAGTACCTTTTTTTTAAAATTGTTTGTACTATTCGAAGTTTGAATTTTTTTTTTCGTTTTTCGATCTCGCATTTGTAAGTAGTAAGTATCTGGAAATTTTTGGGAAAATTTGTTTGAAAATTTGTGGGAAATTTGGAAATCAGGAGAAGGGGAAAAAAAAGGAAAAAAGGGAGGGAAAAAAAGCAGCGGGCCGACAGACAGCCCGGCCCATTTAGTGGCCCATTTGGCCCGATGTGACGTCGGCTTGACGTCACGGGTGGCCGGGTCCGCCGCGGCGGCGCGGAGGTCACCGGAGGCGCACGCCGGCGTACTGGGACACGCGCGCGCCTCCCCCTTTTGGTCGCCGGAGCAGCGCCGGCAAGCCGCGGACGCGGCGGAGCGCCGCGCGGACGGCGGCGACGTTTCCGGCGCCTACGCGGCGTCCTGGCTCGCGATCCGCGGCGAGGAGGCGGCGCGAGCGGCGGCGGAGCCATCTGTGGCCTCGGATTCGTGCGGGGAGGCGCGAGGCGGCGGCGCGAGGCGGCGCGCGGAAGAGAGGAGGAAGAAGGGGGTGAAATGGTTTTTTTTGCAAGGAAGACCCTGGAGTTTGACGAATTTACGTGTAGGTCCTTCCGTGCGTGTTTTCGTGGGCGGTGGTGCGATTGTTCAGCCGCGAGGGGCCTTTCTGCAAAAAGGTCAGCGTGGAACCGTTCTGGCCGTCGGATCGCCGATGCACGGCTGGGATCGTGTGTACTGTAGAACACTGTAGATGCTACAGTAGACGGAGCGCGGAGGGAGCGAGACTTTGCACAGCTTTCATATAGTTAGTATGACCGCGATTAAAATGTCCAGTTGGATTTATTGCAGTTGACCAAGGAGTGGATTTTTTGTATTTGGACCTAGATGATGTACCTTCAAAACGTAACACGATATTGACATAGACAGACATATTTATTTGAGACGACAAGTTGAGTTTTGATGATTCATGGAGCATATGCATATGTCAGCTTTGGATTACTGTTGCAAAATGACGATTCATGAGTAGATTGTTCTTAAACCTGGTTAGCACTCAGCAGAGAATGACTAAGTTGTGTTGCTAGCTTATGACTTGAAGAAGTTGGAAGATGTTCCAGTCATCATAATTGACAATTTATAGATTTGGTTGCCTAGAGCCCTAGAGGGAAATGACCGAGAGTTGCCCTGTAAGAAGCAAGGCAACTTTGAAGTTCCCTCGACGAGAGAAGTGCTCGACTAGTGACTATCTAGAGCTTCAAAAGACAATGCCACCATGAAGCTGCTTCCTATCCGAAAAAACGTTTGTGATGTTGATACTATTTCGGAGGTTAATTTTTAATGTAGCAGTGTGCCACTCTCTCATCCTAATTTCTCTCAAGAATAAAGTAAATGGAACTAAGCAATTGTGCATTGTGTCTGATCCCTAGCTAATCCTGGATGTCTAGAACGTGCTCCAACGAAGACGATGACCCATCCACGGTCAAAGTGTGCACCGTGGTCGACTCCAGCAACGGGTGAGTCACCATGAAGCTGTAGTCGCCGTGGACGAGGTCCAGCTGGGCCACGCCGTTGGCGTCCGTGGTGGCGGCCTCCGGGTGCGTCTTCCATTCAGCGATGAGTTTGTCGACGAGGTTGCCCGCTGGAAGATTGTTGAAGTTGCTGTCCGTGAGGCGCATGACATAGCAGTCCTTCTTGTGCCAGGCAGCCCACATGACGATGCCCTCAACGTTGGGGTGCCCGTAGCCTTCCCTCAGCACGTCCTCCAGGTACTCCACCTGGTAGGGGCCCGTATTGGGGTTCACGTCCACCTCGGTGAGCCAAATGGGGACCTCTAGCTGCGCGAGCATGTCCAGCGTCGCCCTCATGTAGGGGATGTTGGGCGTGCCGAAGTGGCTCTCGAGCCCGACGGCAAGCTTGAGTTCGCCGTTGCCGGGGTAGGAGCGTATATCCTCCAGCTTGCGGACGTACTTGCTGGCCATCCCGCCCATGTCTATGGCCTGCTCCAGGGTGTTGAACTCGTTCATGAACAACGTCGCCGTCCGGTCGATCTGCGCCACCTGCTGGAAGATCTGGGCCGAGACGTTGGGACCGAGTCTGGTCTCGAAGAACTCCCCGTGGAGGTTCTCATTCATCACGTCCCAGGCGATCACCTTGCCGGCGTACCGAGTCACGACGGAGTTGAGGCGCTTCTGCATGGCCACCTTGAGCTGCTCCACGCTCAGCGGCTTCACCCACCCCATCTGCGCGTTGTCAGTGTCCCAGAACACGTTGTGGCCGCGCACCTTGATGCCGTGCTTCTGGGCGAGGCTCAGCATGGCATCAGGGACGCTGTAGTCCTCCTGGTTCTGCTTACTTTCTGTGTAGTACCACTTCATCTCGTTCTCGAAGCTTGCCACGGTGAACCGTGAGGTGAACCACTTCTCGTAGGCCGGGATGTCAAGTATCTCCTTGGTCATGGCATTGCCCAACGGGAACCCGGGCCGGAGTAGCTCGATTTTCAAGTTGGCGTTCGCCAGCGGGGCGCCGCGGGCGAGGACCTTGACGGCGCTCTTGCGGGCCTTGTCGGCCGACACACGGCTGTGGTTTTTCCACTCCTCGAAGGAGAAGGGCTGTAAGGAGACGCTGTCCACCATGATGTCCACCATACCATCGGCCTGTATGTACATACGCGGACGCAGACTTGATTAAGATTGATGAACGAGAGAGGATTCACGTACGAGATACAATGGTAACGAACGATCCCTGTTTACCTCGAAGAAGAACTCGGCTTCTCCGGAAGAATAAGCAGTCATGCCACCCTTTAGCATGCTCCAACAGCCGGACTTGGCGACGATGGCTCCCCCGCTGATGAATGCGCCGTCGGGAGCTCTGAAGACCGCTTTCACCTCGGCCGTGCCGGACAGAACCTGCAACCATGCTGCATGGAGCCATGAAAAACGAAGTTCAGAACTGCAGATATGTAGTGCTTTTTGTGGGGAGCGATGAAAGATGGATCGTAATTCACTTTACCTGAGAGGGAGTAGTGGTGGTTGGTCTGCATCTGGATCTTCTGGTACACACTGCGCGACGGTTGCCCCTTGTTCTTCGCTGAAGCGAACCTGTTGCCGGACGCGGAGCTGCTCACGCCGGCCTTCACGCCGAACGGCACCAACCAGCCCAGCAGGCCGCTGTCGAAATTGCTGTTCTGAATAATGCCTCCTTTGTACAGAGAACCTATCGGGCTGCTCAAGCACTGGATATCAAGATATAAACGACAACAAGATTTACTTGACGTGCAATTCAGTAGGGAACATACTGTGTTACACACACAAAAAATCATGTAGGGAACATTTTTCATCATTTCTGGAGATCAGCATTTGGTCAAATCTTTTCCATAATTGTGGCAAATACTAATTGCCATGAACGGATATTAACTATCAGAGAAAACGTGGATCAAGATTTTAAAGGCGATTTGCATACCATTGTGGAATTTTCTTGGGTAACAGACTTTCTCCTTTTTTTTACATACTAGTACATAAGATCTGTAATTCATGTCTTACATTGCTGTTGTAAAATATCACGAAATTTCTTTCTTGTCTATGGAATCACCTATTTCAGGCCGATATTTTACCATTACAATTGGTAAGAAACCGAGTGATTTTTGTCTTTTGTCATGCCTAATAAAATTACTTAAACTAAGGAAAAGAAAGTCAATCGGCCAGAAAAAAGCAACTCGCCTCGATGCTCGCGGTATGATCATAGGGAACAGACATGGCCATCCACCCTGCACATACATACACATCAAGGGAATATACGAGATTCGTCATATCCTTACAATATGAAATAAGTGAAAAAAAATTAAAATCACAAATCTGAGAGACTTCGCTGGAATTGGAACTACAAACCGTGGGTAAAATAAACTAGAGAAAACGAACCTTCAAACAGTGAAATACATAGCAAAATGGTGACCAATTTCCGCATGGCGACCACCAATGTGTATGTAACTTCAACTTAACTGGAGAGATGTGTAGTTGACGGAGAGAGAGGTAAATATACCGGCAAACGGTACGGTAGTTCGTTCGTGCCTGAAAAAGCCAAGGTATTTGAACGAAAAAGCCAAGGTTGTATGTTTCTTAACTTTTTCGACCTTTGACTGAAGCGAAAGACAAAGCAGGAGGAGCAACACTTGTGCTTTATGTGCGGATGCGGTTCAATGTTGCTATTTATGGACGTGTTAATTAGGCGGTATGAACGCATGCACATCTCAGGTCGATCTTTCGCCATCATGCAAAAACCAGGGACGCATGCAAAGGATTAATGCCAATTAAATTAGTTCCAAAAAATGGCTTCAGAATATTTGGTTTATACCGATGAAAAATAAAAATAACCATAAAAATGAAGATAACCAAGAGGATAGATATCCAAATTACTTTGGAGAATACTAAATACCCAATTAATTATGGGCTGTGCTAATTTACGAGCGTGCGCGCGGTTTCAGACCGCTAAACGACGAGGATGTCGGGAAACAGAAGAACGGGCACCCCCCCCCCTCCCCCCCCCCCCCCCCCGCCGCCGGCGCAGTGGCGCCCGCCTCGTCGCCCTCCGTACTCAAATCACCGCCTCCACCGGTCAACTACTGCTGCGGTCATCGCTTTAAATCGCACCCCCACGCACAGATCTCGTTGCTGGCGACCCCCCCCCCCCCCCCAACACACACACACACAAAATTAAGTTTAGTCTTAACGACGCCTTCGTCGGCGCCATCTCGGGAAGGGTGTGGCGAGAGCAGGAACAGAAAGTGGGGGACATGAGGGGACGAAGAAAACATGGGCGGCACCCGCCTGCTCGTCGCGTGTGGGCGTGGACGCTCCCCCCGGAGGGAAAGTGATTTCGTTAATTATGTGATTCAATATGCTTTTATGAAGCACCATCGCTAGATAGAGACCGAATACGACAAAGACACGGAAGTGAAAACGGATACTTACCGGAACCAAGAGACCTCTTCAATCCCCATGAATGAAAACTCAGGCAAATTGACAAGCTTGTAAATCATGATTTCGAATAGTGTGCATAACTTATAAACATGTTAACATAAAAATAAATTCTACTACCGTCGCTAATCCTAGTGGGGCGATGAAATGACTATTTGGGAGTGACTCGAGAGACATGACATCCAGTACATAGTACATAATCATGGTCGATTCATATACTTTTTCGTTAGGCCGCTTTAAATACTTGCGTAGGCCTAAATGTCCAGTTAAAAGTGTTGGGTTTCCAAGATTGGGCTAGTACAACGCAGCTGAAAGGGGAAAGTGTCGTATTGCCTAAAAAATAATACTATTTGTTTCCGTGGTCATTCTGCCGAAATATTTTGTTCCGTTTTTTATTAAAATTTCCTTTAGAATTCCGCAAAGCTCTGTTTCTGTTTTTTCACTTAAAAGTATGAAAGTTTTCATTCAGTTTTCCTCTGTATGTGAGGGAAATATAACAGAATAAAATTATCAGGCATAAACTTTGAGGTTCCATTTACCGAAGAAAAATGTTCCAACAAGAAGTTATTCTCAAACATTGTAATACTAGGGGCTCTGTCCGTTCCATCGGTTAACAGTCGGAGACTAGTAGTGGTTATGTGTCTAGGGGAGGGTGTTTCCTCGATAGACTCCCGGGCTCCCGGCACATCTTTAAGGGGTACTCCACCCATACACATAGAATTGTCTCCATCATTAGTATGACAACTAGGGGTGATTCTACTCCCCATTAATGTCTTCTGCTCTCTCTCATATTTTATTTTAATTTTTTTACTTTACTTTTTTTACTTGTGTTCTTTTTAATTGTTACTTTAGATTACTCCTTTATTATTGTTATTCTAACAACTTTATATAGTAGACTATTTTCCAAACACTGCCTGGGTGTGAAACATAGTTGCGGGTGTATTTATAGTTTTATACATATGACACCGTAGTCATGGGCATTGTAAGAGCCTTTCTTTATAATCTCTTGGAACGATATAAACTGGGATAATATTGTTTGTGAAAATAATTGCAACAACCACGTGCACTTGTAGGCGTCAGACACTTAAAAGGGCCAGCGTGCCATAGAGTTGAGGCACGACGCCCACTCACGAACCAGGCGCTAGCCGCGAGTCAGCCACGGGACTCGGTTCTACCGCATCCGTCGCCTATTTATTCGTCTTGACCTAAAACCTTCGGGCAGATATTGTTTTGGAGAGCAGAGACAGAACTCGTCGTTCCGCGACGGCTTGTTCCAATACTCTGTCAGTAGAGGAATTCATTGCCGTAGGTTTCTTCGTCGGCCTTGTTGTCTCCCTGATGATGCCCGAGTAGTTCCCCTTAGACTATGAGTCCATATCTATAGCTAGATGCACTCTGTCCCAAGTTTTTTAATACAAAAATCTCATGAGCTGCTCTATATCACTGAGATTCATCTGATGTAATAGTTGTGGTGTTTGTAGTGATATGACGAATTGTCCCTTTATGGTCAGATGTGTTCATGTTATATGTTGATGCCTAATTATCTTGATGCATTATTTTGTAGTCATATATGCTTTCAGATCTATTTGTATGCTTTGGGTTATATGTTTAGATCTTCAAAGAGAGTAGTGTTGGTTCAACCTTGCATTGCTCTATATCCACAGAAAGTAATAAAATGTTCATTATGGTGTGTTGCCTCGGCTAAGAATACATTTGGATAATGTTTGTACTATTTACAATGTGTTATTTTATGAATTTAGTTTTTTTTTGAAAGAAAATTAATGGGGGAAGCGCTCACAATGAGTTAAAAAAAAGAACCCAAATTCGCGCCCGTGAGAGTTTGAACCTGGGTGGCTGGGTTGTACATCCACTCCACTAGCAAAGTGACATAACTTAGTTATTAGAGCTGCAATCATATAAGAGGTCTTGAAGAGGAGTGTCAGTTATAAATGATGTTGGATTAGCGGTCCATATACTTTTGGCATAATGCCTATATATGAATCATGACATGAATAATCAGTATGATAAAAAAGGTAAAAACAAGTAAAATTTAATTGTTGGCGAACTGTAATTCGTTCACTCAACATGGACATGTTTATTTGAAAAGATGTCTCTAGTGAACTTATGGCACCCTGTCCATCTTTTATTATTGTCCACATTCTTTCTACTGGGCTTCATCGCACTTTCACTTGTGGGTTGCCAACAACTTATCAGGAACTATCAAGTATCTAGATCATTGTGCAAACTATATGGGGGGAGTAGGTCTAACTATATGGAGATTTTTGGGCTCCCTGCCGAGCTCGATATTGATGCGTGTAAAGTCACACGTCCGTTGGGAACCCCAAGAGGAAGGTATGATGAGTGCAGCAGCAAGTTTTCCCTCAGTATGAAACCAAGGTTATCGAACTAGTAGGAAGTCGGCGATGCTCTGAAGGTGTCAACGGCGTCAGAAAAAGGTGCTTGTGGATGAAGGTCTGACTTGTTGACTTGGAACCTGCACACAACACAACCAAACTACTTTGCCCCAACGAAACAGTGAGGGTGTCAATCTCACCGGCTTGCTGAAAACAAAGGATTAGACGTATAGTGTGGAAAATGATGTTTGCTTGCAGAGAATGAAAAAGAACAATGATTGCAGTAGGTTGTATTTCAGATGTAAAAGAATGGACCGGGGTCCACTGTTCACTAGTGGTGTCTCTCCATAATAAAATACTAACATGCTGGGTAAACAAATTACAGCTGGGCAAATGACAAAATAGAGAGGTGCATAACAATGCATATACAAGTCATGATGATCACTATGAGATTTACTTGGGCATTACGACAAAGTACACAGACCGCTATCCAGCATGCATCTGTGCCTAAATAGTCCACCTTCAGGTTAGCATCCGCACCCCTTCCAGTAATAAGTTGCAAGCAACAGACAATTGCATTAAGTATGGTACATAATGTAAACAACACTAATATCCTTAGACAAAGCATTGCTGTTTTACCCCTAGTAGCAACAGCACATCCACAACCTTAGAACTTTCTGTCACTGTCCCAGATTAAATGGAGGCATGAACCCACTATCTAGCATAAATACTCCCTCTTGGAGTTACAAGCATAAACTTAGCCAGAGCCTACACTAATAACGGAGAGCATGCAAGATCATAAACAACATATATATGATAGATCAATAATCAACTTGACATAGTATTCAATATTCATCGGATCCCAGCAAACACAACATGTAGAATTACAATAAGATGATCTTGATCATGATAGGCAGCTCACAAGATCTAAACATGATGGCACAAGAGGAGAAGACAACCATCTAGCTACTGCTATGGAACCATAGTCCAAAGATGAACAACTCACACATCACTCCGGAGGCAGGCATGGCGATGTAGAGCCCTCCGGTGATGATTCCCCTCTCCGACAGGGTGCTGGGAAGAGCTTCAGAACCCTCCCGGGTTAGGGTTGATGGCGGCGGCGGCAGCGGCTGTTTTCTGGAAATATGGCTCGGTGTTTTATGGTTTTCGACTCGGGGGGAATAAATAGGCGAAGGGGCGATGTCGGTGGAGGCCCGAGGCCCGCTCCCCACATGGCTGCGCGGTAGGGGGCCCACCCGCGCCATGGGGTGGGGACGGCGCCTCGGTGCCCCCCTTCGTCTCTCCTTCGGACTTCTTGAACGTGTCGGGAAAAATAGGAACCTGGCAATTTGTTTCGTCCAATTCCGAGGATATTTCCAGAACAGCTTTTCTGAAACCAAAAAAGCAGATAACAGGAACTGGCACTCTGGCATCTTGTTAATAGGTTAGTCCCAGAAAATGCATAAAAATGCCATGAAGTGTGAATAAAACATGTAGCAATTGGTATAATATAAGCATGGAACATAAGAAATTATAGATACGTTGGAGACGTATCAAGCATCCCCAAGCTTAGTTCTACTCGTCCTCGAGTAGGTAAAACGATAACAACAAATAATTTCTGAAGTGACATGCTACCAACATAAACTTGATCAAATAATGTTGTAAAGCATGTGAGTTGAGATCAAATCATTCAAAGCAAAAGTCTATAATTGATATTAAATAAGAGATAACAAAGCAAGTTAGTTAAACAAGCTAAAAGTTTTCATGAATGATTGCATTAATGACATGAAACCATACAAGGTTCATTAAACATGTTTTAAGTATCCAATGTAGGAGTTCTATCCTTCAATTCCAAGCATCAAGCAATTTTTCATAACATAGAAGGATTCAGTCAAGTAAAAATAAACATGAACGTCATGAATCAACTGTTTCGAAGCCTACTCAACCGGTGAGCGTAAGCATTTGGTATTGGCACCAGGATGTTATGGCTAAGAGAACATTAATGGGGGGTTTGGAAGGCCAATGGAAGAAAGTCTCACAAAGCTATAAGTGATCATTAGACAAGAGAAAGTCTTATAATCGAAGCTATGTAAGGAGTAGTGATTGCCATGCAACGGATGCACATAGGGCTATATGGGTATGAAAAGCTCTCCAATGGAACTAGTGGGGGTGCATCCAACTTGGTTGCTCATGAAGACCTAGAGCATTTTTGAGGAAGCTCATCATTGGAATATACAACCCAAGTTCTATAGTGTAAATTCCCCACATAGTTATACTAGTAAAACATGAAAACTCTCTCACATGGAGTATATGTGCTAAACATGAGCACAAATGATGACTATGAATGCTGCAGGTGCTGAAACATGAGCACAAGTGTGGATAAAGGATAGTAATGTTGCCCCCTTTTTCTTTATTCTTTTTTTTCTGTTTATCTTTTCGATGGCCTCCATGGCTCTTTTCACTTTTAGGGGCAACACTCTAATATGATAACACACTTTTTGGTACAAATAACTCACAGGCTTATTGCAAACAACTAGCAGGTTTAACATTAAGAGCATGATTAAAATTCACTCCAAGAAGGGCCGTTCACGGCGGCACAAGTACCCCGCTAGATCCCTCGACCTTCAGCACAACTCAGTTATTACGAATTACCTTTAGACATGGAAAGCTATCAAGTCCAACTACACCTTCAACAATTTTAGTAGAGTTTGTAGTACGGTACAAGCTTAAAGACAACAATCCACTAATGATTTTAACTTAATTAACCAGCAAGCTTTACCATCTAAATATCTCAAAACGTTTGCAAAGAATCAGGTTATCAAAGTTCAATGATCTACAAGATTATGCAAGTTATTACTATACCACTACCACATGCAACATTTTCTAAACCAACACATCAACCAAGAAACTCTCCAAACAAAAACTCTCCAAGTAATTTACAAATGAAACAAGAGAGTACTACTCCACAAGAATTAACAGCTCTAAAAGAGATGCATGAAAAACATGAGCTAAAAGCATAGCAGTAGCTAGATAAGAATACTCAAAAGATATAAGTGAAAAATATGAGTATTCACATGAAAAAGCGTAGTGTGTCTCTCTCCCACACAAGAATGCTAGGATCCAAATTATTCAGAAAATAAAAACAAAAGGCAAAAATAAAAGCACACAGACGCTCCAAGTAAAATACATAAGATGTGGAAGAATTAAAATATAGTTTCACTAGAGATGACCTGATAAGTTGATGAAGAAGGGGATGCCTTGGGCATCCTGATGACCCATAAGTATAGGGGATCGCAACAGTTTTCGAGGGAAGTAAAACCCAAATTTATTGATTTGACACAAGGGGATCCAAAGAATATTTATAAGCCTTGACAGCGGAGTTGTCAATTCAGCTGCACCTGGAAATAGACTTGCTCGACACAGATTATCAGTAGCAACAGTTTTATAGCAGTAGCAGTAGTGAAATAACAGCAGCAGTAAAGTAAAAACAGCAGTGACAATTATAGTAGACAGCAGGATTAAAATACTGTACGCATAGGGATGGATGAACGGGCGCTGCATGGATAAGATGATTCATATAATAATCAAGACAAGGCATTTGCAGATAAATAATAAAACAGTATCCAAGTACTAAGTAACCATAGGCATGTGTTCCGTATATAGTCGTACGTGCTCGCAATGAGAAACTTGCACAACATCTTTTGTCCTACCAGCCCGTTGCAGCGGGGCCTCTAGGGAAACTACTGGTAATTAAGGTACTCCTTTTAATAGAGTACCGGAGCAAAGCATTAACACTCTGTGAACACATGTGATCCTCACATCACTGTCATCCCCTCCGGTTGTCCCAATTTCTGTCACTTTGGGGCCTCGGGTTCCGGACAACAATATGTGTAAACAACTTGCAGGTAAGATCTTAAAACAATGAATATCATCATGAATCAATAACATGTTTAGATCTGAAATCATGGCACTCGGGCCCTAGTGACAAGCATTAAGCATAACAAGTTGCAACAATGTCAATAAAGTACTAACAACGGATACTAGGCACCATGCCCTAACAATCTTATAGCTATTACATGAATGATCTCATCCAATCCCTTCCATCCCCTTCAGCCTACAGCGGGAATTACTCACACATGGATGGGGGAATCATGGATGGTTGATGGAGAGGCGTCGGTGATGATGATGGCGATGATCTCCTCCAATTCCCCGTCCCGGCGAAGTGCCAGAACGGAGTTTCTGGTCCCGCAATAGGGTTTTTGATGGCGGCGGCGCTCTAGAGGCTTTCTGGAATAATGGACGAACCTCCTGGCGTTTTTAGGTCGAAGGGATTAAGTACTCCAGAGGGGGACTCGGGGACGTGGCCGAGTCGGCCTCCCCATAGGGTGGCGCGGCCTAGGGCCCACCGCGCCGCCCTATGGGGAGGGCGGCTCGCTGCCTCCCTCCGTCTCCTCTTCTGGTTCCGTTGGTTTCTTCGTAAAATAGGGGCTTTGCAATTATTTCCACGGATTTTCTCGAAAGTTGACTTTTCTGCACAAAAACAAGACACCAGGGCAATTCTGCTGAAAACAGCGTTAGTCCGTGTTAGTTGTATTCAAAACACACAAATTAGAGGCAAAACAACAGCAAAAGTGTTTGGGAAAGTAGATACGTTTTGGACGTATCAACTCCCCCCAAGCTTAGCCTATTGCTTGTCCTCAAGCAATTCAGTTAACAACTGAGTGCGATAAAAGAACTTTCACGAACACATTTGCTTCATGTAATGTAAATATTCTCATTATATGGACAAGTGCTTAGACAATTCATAATAAAGTACATGCAAATAATGCCACCTAATAGTTATGTCAATCATGAAAAGATACCAACACACTAATAATAAGCAACATGAAACATACCTATTAGCAGGATTGCAATGCTCATAAAAAGATATGATAAGGTGGCATCTCGCTTGCCCGTATTTGTAAGGCAAAACATAAATGCCCAGGCACCTCTGAAGTTCATGGGAAGACTAGAAGTAAAGATTATCAAAGATAAAAGCATCAAAGTTATACCACAGTTAACCGTATTCTGGGACAAGCATATTACACTAAGAATGACAGTTATGCTCTCGAGAAGATGCTTAAAGAAAGGATAGTGACTCAACATAAAAGTAAAAGATTGGCCTTTGCAGAGGGAAGCAGGGATTATCATGTGCTAGAGCTTTTCATTTTTTTTTAAACAGAAGTAAAATTGTTTTGGGAGGTGATTGTTCCTGTCAACGAATGGCAGTAGAGTTCTTGTTATTTTCCATACTAAACAAGTTGAGAGCGGTACCGAAATGTTGATATTAAGCATTTATATAATGCACTTTGTATATAGTTTGACACTCCTCCCAACCTTTGCTTACACAAACCATGGCTAACTGAATCCTCGGGTGCCTGCCAACAATCACATACCATGGAGGAGTGTCTATTTTATTGTTTTAGCTTTTTGATGTTATAATGGTCTAACCAGCTCTTTGCAAAATTAGTGACAAGCAGATGAAGCATGCAAGTCGGGGTACTTAATTTAGTATGGAAGATGACAAACCCAACTACTACGTCCTCATGAGCTAAAAACAGTGTCACAAAATGAGAAGTAATTTGAAAGTTTTAAAGGTAGCACACGAAAATTTACTTGAATGGTTTGAAATGCCATGCATAGGGATTTATAGTGGACTCTTTGGAATAACTTGGTTTTCAGGGATTTGGAAGCACGAGCAGCATTCCCGCTCAGTACAAGTGGAGGCTAGCAATAGACTGGGAAGCGGCAATCAAGAGAGCAATAACCGTCATAATCATGCTTGCGACAAAACAAAATTAACGGGGGTATAAAAGTGTACTCTGAGGCAAAGTAAATCATCGAGGCTTATCGACTTTTTGTTTTTCAGTCGTATGCATGCATGAGCATGTGCCAAGTCAATTCAAATGAATTATTCAGAGGAGGATACCACAATGTCATACCCATTTATGAATAGAACAATACAAGCAAATATTTATGACATGCTACTCACTATTAATGAATTGGAACTAATCATAAGAGAACATGAACTACTAAGCATCCGTTAAATGACATATACCTCACATGAACCAACTAAGCATGCTCACATGGATGAGTATATGTACAAAAATGAAAACAAATAGAGTTCATACCAGTCTCTCACCCAACTCGAATTGTCGAAGATCATCATTATTACTTTTCACTTGTGTGGCTCGAATAATATGAAATGAAAACCAAGCTCCAACCACCGGAGACCGCTGAACTCTACAGCAAGCTTTACAAAACTGAAGAAGAACGACAAATATTTTTGGTGTTTTTGAATTTAAAATAAGAACAAAAGGAAATGAGCAAACAAAGCAAAATATTTTTGGATTTTTGAATAGCAAACCGAATTTAAAAAAGTAAGCAAACTAATACTAAAGAAAGAAATAAAGAGAAACAACAGAAATATTTTTGGTCTTTTTGTGTTTTGGAAAGCGGCAATAAACAACAAACAACAAAAAGAAAGAAAGAAAATTGAAACATGGATATACAAAGTACCGACAATTAAATGAGTGTGATATCGGTATACCTCCCCCCAAGCTTAGGCTTTTGGCCTAAGTGGAGATCAACCCCAGCGAGGGTAAGGGTTCCATGCCGGTGGATCATACATGGCGTGATCGTAATAAGGCCCCTGTGCAGAAGAAGAAGCTGAAGGCTCCGCATACCCAGAGTACTGATGTGAAGAGCCTGCTGCGTCGGATGACAAGTCGAGGGAATCCTCGGCCTCCTCCACGCCGTCCTCTGCGTGATGGCCGTGTCCCTCTATGTATGCATCGAATTCATCTTCTGTGACCGACCAACTCACCCTGGAATCAAGGTTAAACAAAACAGGTGCAGGCAATCCAACTATCCTCTCAGACTTAATCACTCTCCACTTTTTCTTGGAAAAGGTTATCTCATAGGATAGGCTATTCAAGTCAGACCAATTAGAAACAAAATCGTGTTTAATCATGGAAGCGATATCAAGTTTCTCTATAGGGAGTTGAACATCTAGAGGATGAGGTACTACACCATGCATGGCTAGCAAATGAGAGGCAATGAGACCCCCACAAATCCCACCTTTATCGCGGTTAGTAGCAAGTCTAAAAGCTATCAAAGCACCCAGATTATAAGTTCTATCACGTTGTAATGCAGCAGCTAAGAAGACCAAGTCATGGATAGATAACTTATTTGCATGCTTCCTAGCAAGAACGCACTTGGTGATAAAGTAAGCAAAATATCAAATTGATGGGAGTTGAATACTTCGAATTTTACCACTCTCATCTGAGAAACTTCTCCCTTGATAGATCTCCTTGTATAGGTCCAAGAGTGGCGGTGGCAGCCCCCTTATCTTCCCTCGTGATCCCTATTGTCGCACCTTAATGGCTGTACAAAAGTCATCAAAGGGCAAGTTGACAGTTTTATTGTAAATTTTATATCGAACCATGGGGTTAGGTAGGGACCAATTGAACTCAAAATCCTACACCACTGACATGGTTAGTTTTGCATATTTGTAAGGTTCACCAACAACAAAATCTCCTAGCCCTGCATTAGAGATTAGAGTTTGAACATCCTGCAGAATTCCTGCACTTTTCATGAATTCGGTGCATGGGTAGTAGGAGGGGAATACACCCTCTTCACGGTGGACTCTCATGACTTCATGCACCTCCAATTCTTGTTGGTTGAGTTGGTGTTCATTCACCTCCATTCTCTTGAATTGTATTGATATGGATCCAATCTTAATATTTTGATACCCCTCTTGATGATCATATATAGGACAATCAATACTTCCCACTTTGATAGCTCTCAAATTAGAAATTGTATTAACTCCAAACACTTTATCTCTCTTCTTGGGGAAATAAACAGTATGCTCTTTGTCATTCACATTAAAAGTTACTTTTCCTTTGTTGCAATCAATAACAGCACCTGCAGTATTAAGAAAAGGTCTCCCAAGAATAATAGACATATTATCATCTTCAGGCATTTCAAGAACAACAAAATCAGTCAAGATTAAGCAGTTATTAGCAACTTGAACAGGAACATCCTCACAAATGCCAACAGGAACAATAGTAGATTTATCAGCCATTTGCAAAGATATATCAGTTGGTATCAATTTATCCAAATAAAGTCTCTTGTAAAGAGAAAAGGCATAACACTAACTCCTGCTCCCAAATCACATAGAGCAGTTCTAACATAATTATTCTTGATGGAACAAGGAATAGTTGGTATACCTGGATCTCCCAGCTTCTTTGGAACCTTGCCATTGAAAGAGTAATTAGCAAGCATAGTGGAAATCTCCTCATTGGGAATTTTCCTTTTGTTAGAAACAATATCTTTCATATACTTTGAATAAGGAGGCAATTTAATAGCATCAGTCAAAGGGATTTGCAAGAACAAAGGTTTCATCCAATCACAAAATTTATTATAGTGTTCTTCTTCCTTTGATTTGAGCTTCTTAACAGGAAAAGGCATTTGCTTTTGAACCCAAGGTTCTCTTTCATTACCATGTTTCTTAGCAATGAAATCTTCTTTAGTGTACTTTTTATTTTTAGCATGCTTTTCAGGTTCCTCTTCAACCTCTTCTTTATCAGAAGCATCATTCTTATCACTATCATTGCCATGTTCATTACCACTTTCAGTTTCAGCATCAGAAATAGATATACTATTAGGATCATTAGCAGGTTCAGAGATTCTACAACAGTTTTATGTTTCTTCTTCTTTTTCTTAGAAGGAGCACTAGTTTCTTTAGTTCGTTGAGAATCTTGTTCAACTCTTTTGGGATGCCCCTCAGGATATAAAGGATCCTGAGTAGAAACACCACCTCTAGTTGTTACTTCATAAGCATGTTTCTCTTTTTCTTTAGAAGTATTAACTAACATGTCATTTTGCACTTTAGTGAGTTGATCAATTTGAGTTTGAACCATATGAAAATGTTTAACAAGCATCTTAACATCATTGGAGGTTCTCTCCACAATATCATGCAATTTACTAATAGCTTGAGAATTTTCCATTAAGTGATTCTCCACTCTCATATTAAAGTTATCTTGCTTAACAACATAATTATCAAATTCATCTAAGCATTGATCAGGAGGTTTTGAGTAAGGAATATCTCCCTCATTAAAGCGTTGAAGAGAGTGTACCTCAATTGTAGATGAATGGGGAATTGGCTTACATAAATCTTCTATGGGTGGTAGATTCTTCACATCTTCAGATTTAATACCCTTCTCTTTAAGAGATTTCTTGGCTTCCCTCATCTCTTCATCATTTAATTCAATCATACCCCTCTTCTTCAATATTGGGTTGGAGTCGGTTCAGGTGTAGTCCAATCATCATGATTTTGGCTTATTCTAGCCATTAATTCTTCAGCTTCGTCTGAGTTCTTTTCCTGAAAACACAACCAGCACAACTATCCAGGTATGCCCTAGATTCAATGGTTAGTCCACTATAAAATATATCAAGAAGGTCATGCTTTTCCAAATCATGTCCAGGCCGAGCCCTAATAAGAGAGCAAAACCTTGCCCAAGCTTCAGGCAATTTCTCTCCATCTTCCTGATCAAAATTATAGATTTTCTGCAAAGCAATATGTTGAGCACTAGCAGGAAAATATTTCTGAAAGAAAACATTAAGCAAACCAGTTGGACTATCAATAGAATCAGGAGGCAAATTATTATACCAAGTTTTAGCATCATCCTTTAATGAGAAAGGAAAAAATTTAGCAACAAAGTAACTACGCTTCTTGATATCATCAGAAAACAAGCTACTCAAAGTAGAGAGCTCATTCATGTGCTCTATAGCACTTTCTTTTTCAGTACCTCGAAAAGGTGTTTTCTCAACAATAGATATATGAGATAAATCAAGAGAGAAATCATAATCCTTATCCTTAATGTTTATGGGAGATGTGGCAAATTTAGGATCAGGAGACAGTTTATATCTAACAGCATGTTGTGCAAGAAGGCTTTTATACCGCTTGCACTAGTAGTAGCATGACATTTATCAATAAAGTCATCATCAAGTTCCACATAAGTATCATCAAGATCATCACTAGAGTGTTCTACAGACTCAGGTGAACCAATAGGTGTAAAAGATTTTCATTAGGTGTTTCATCATTTTCAAGTTGTTTAGATTTAGCAATAGCAGCATCTAAAAGAGGACCTAATGGAATACTCTCATCAAGCACAGTTGAAGCATCATCAAAATTTCAGAAGTAATTTCAGATTCAGCAGAAGTACCAACACGTGAAGCTTGTGGTGGTGTAACAAGTTGACTCATCACAGATGGTGAATCAAGAGCAGCGGCGGTACTAAGAGTCGTACCTTTCCTTGTAGTGGATGGCAATACACGGACTCTCTCAACAGGAGCCTTGCCCATGATGGAGTAGTTGCAGCGAACAATATCAATATCAGGTGAGCTTATAAATAAAGCTATGCTCCCCGGCAACGGCGCCAGAAAATAGTCTTGATGACCCACAAGTATAGGGGATCGCAACAGTCTTCGAGGGAAGTAAAACCCAAATTTATTGATTCGACACAAGGGGAGCCAAAGAATATTTATAAGCCTTAACAGCGGAGTTGTCAATTCAGCTGCACCTGGAAATAGACTTGCTCGACACAGATTATCAGTAGCAACAGTTTTATAGCAGTAGTGAAATAACAGCAGCAGTAAAGTAAAAACAGCAGTGACGATTATAGTAGACAGCAGGATTAAAATACTGTAGGCATAGGGATGGATGAACGGGCGCTGCATGGATAATATGATTCATGTAATAATCAAGACAAGGCATTTGCAGATAAATAATAAAACAGTATCCAAGTACTAAGTAACCATAGGCATGTGTTCCGTATATAGTCGTACGTGCTCGCAATGAGAAACTTGCACAACATCTTTTTCCTACCAGCCCGTTGCAGCGGGGCCTCTAGGGAAACTACTGGTAATTAAGGTACTCCTTTTAATAGAGTACCGGAGCAAAGCATTAACACTCCGTGAACACATGTGATCCTCACATCACAGCCATCCCTCCGGTTGTCCCAATTTCTGTCACTTTGGGGCCTCGGGTTCCGGACAACAATATGTGTAACAACTTGCAGGTAAGATCTTAAAACAATGAATATCATCATGAATCAATAACATGTTCAGATCTGAAATCATGGCACTCGGGCCCTAGTGACAAGCATTAAGCATAACAAGTTGCAACAATGTCAATAAAGTACTAACAACGGATACTAGGCACCATGCCCTAACAATCTTATAGCTATTACATGAATGATCTCATCCAATCCCTTCCATCCCCTTCAGCCTACAGCGGGAATTACTCACACATGGATGGGGGAATCATGGATGGTTGATGGAGAGGCGTCGGTGATGATGATGGCGATGATCTCCTCCAATTCCCCGTCCCGGCGAAGTGCCAGAACGGAGTTTCTGGTCCCGAAATAGGGTTTTCGATGGCGGCGGCGCTCTGGAGGCTTTCTGGAATAATGGACAAACCTGCTGTTGTTTTTAGTTCGAAGGGATTAAGTACTCCAGAGGGGGACTCGGGGACGTGGCCGAGTCGGCCTCCCCATAGGGTGGCGCGGCCCAGGGCCCACCGCGCCGCCCTATGGGGAGGGCGGCTCGCTGCCCCCCTCCGTCTCCTCTTCTGGCTCCGTGGGTTTCTTCGTAAAATAGGGGCTTTGCAATTATTTCCACGGATTTTCTCGAAAGTTGACTTTTCTGCACAAAAACAAGACACCAGGGCAATTCTGCTGAAAACAATGTTAGTACGCGTTAGTTGTATTCAAAACACACAAATTAGAGGCAAAACAACAGCAAAAGTGTTCGGGAAAGTAGATACGTTTTGGACGTATCACATCCCCAAGCTTAGACGCTTGAGTCTTCTTGAATATTGCTGGGATGACCCACGGGGCATCCCCAAGCTTAAGCTTTTCACTCTTCTTGATCACATCATATCATCCTTCTCTCTTGATCCTTGAAAACTTCCGCCACACCAAATTCAAAGTAATTCTCATTATAGGGTTATTGCATAATCAAAAATTCACATATTCTACTGTGACACAATCATTACCAATGCTTCTGGACATTAACTACAGCCACTGATGTTTTATGGAGCAAAAAAATCCAATCAATCATAGTAAAAGAGGCAATGCAAAATAAAAGGCAGAATCTGTCAAAAACAGAACAGTCTGGAAAGACGAATTTTTTCGAGGCACTTAACTTGCTCAGATGCGAAAAATCAAAACTAATGAAAGTTGCGTACATATATAAGGATCATGCGTGAATTGTTTCAGAAGTTTTCAATTTTTTTGGAGTGAATACAGCTCAAAACAGTGGATAGTAAAAATTTGTCACTGCGCAGAAATCCAAATCTAGCATCAACTTTCAACTAGAGACTTTACTTCGCACAACAATGCAATAAAATAAAGATACAAAGGTGTTGTTACAGAAGTAAGCAACACCTTGAGAAAAACTGAAAATAAAAGATAAAGGGTTGCCTCCCTAAAGCGCTTTCTTTAATGCCTTTTAGCTAGGCTAGAAGATTTTAATGATGCTCTCATAAAAATAAGAGTTGAAAACCAAAGAGAGCATCAAGAGGCAAATATCAACACATTTAAGTCTAACCCACTTCCTATGAAAAGGAATCTTGTAAGAAAACAAATTATTGAAGCATGAAGCTACTAGTGTATGAAGACAAAACAAGTTCAACTTCAAAACTTTCAACATAAAGGGAGATGTTTTAGTGACTTGAAAACTTTTACCACCATATTTTCCTCTCTCATAATAACTTTCAGTAGCATCATGAAAAAACTCAACAATATAACTATCACATAAAGCATGTTTTTCATGATCTATAAACACATAATTTTTATTAAGCTCAAAAACAGTGAGGTCATTAAACCCACTTTTGACAATAGTAGTATAATAAATATCATTAGGCAATATAGGACCATCATCAAGAGCACTATCATATATAACATCAGGGAGCCATTGTTTTATTTCTAAAATTTTCTTTACTTGAGTCAAGGTGTTGCTTACGTAAAATTTATCAAAAGGAGATATTTCAATAGAATCATGACATCCAACAATATAGCACTCTTCCTCCTTAGGAAGGCATGGAGGGTAATCAAATAATGTAAGAGTTAAAAAGTTACTATCATTAGAAGGTAGATCCTCCTTTTGTTCATCCCTCTCTTCCTCTTTTTCATCCAATGAGCTTTCAGTTTGAGCAATTTCTTCTTCCATAGGTTCCTGAAAGGAAGCAAGTTGTTCTGGAGAATAAATTTTCTCAAGAAATTCAGTGATATAAGGATTATCATTATAATATTCAAGTCAATAACCTAGTATAGCACAATTCTCAGTTCCACAAGGAGCATCATCATATTGAATATAACCAGCAATTTCATAGGCACCCTTAAAAACAACAAATTCTTTAATTTGTTCAAGATTATCAAATTCATAGTTTCCTTTAGCATAAGCAGCCAAGGTTTCATTATCATTATAATCACATTGAAAAGGGAGGTGTTTATGCCTTCTACAACAAGAAGATTCATTGAAGCAGTAGGATTCATCATAAGTAGAGCACAAGTTTCTAGCAAAACAATTCAATTTATATATTTGTACCCATAAGTGTTTCCCTTTTTGAGACAAGCGGTATTCCTTATAATAATTCTGTTGTTCCTCCGTGAACCCACTTAGACAATAAGATTTTGTTTCAAAGAGAGAAGCCATCGATAGCAAATAAATAACTTGACATAATAACAAACTGAAATAAAACTAGATGCAAGTAACTAATTTTTTTTTGTGTTTTTGATATAAAGAAAGCAAACAAGACAAAGTAAAAATAAAATAAGCAAGACAAAAACAAAGTAAAGAGATGGGAAGTGAGATACTCCCCTTGCAGAAGCAACTCGACCTCCCCGGCAACGGCGCCAGAAAAAGTGCTTGATGCGTGTAAAGTCACACGTCCGTTGGGAACCCCAAGAGGAAGGTATGATGAGTGCAGCAGCAAGTTTTCCCTCAGTATGAAACGAAGGTTATCGAACTAGTAGGAAGTCGGCAATGCTTTGAAGGTGTCAACAGCGTCAGAAAAAGGTGCTTGTGGATGAAGGTCTGACTTGTTGACTTGGAACCCGCACACAACACAACCAAACTAATTTGCCCCAACGAAACAGTGAGGGTGTCAATCTCACCGGCTTGCTGAAAACAAAGGATTAGACGTATAGTGTGGAAAATGATGTTTGCTTGCAGAGAATGAAAAAGAACAATGATTGCAGTAGGTTGTATTTCAGATGTAAAAGAATGGACTGGGGTCCACAGTTCACTAGTGGTGTCTCTCCATAATAAAATACTAACATGCTGGGTAAACAAATTACAGCTGGGCAAATGACAAAATAGAGAGGTGCATAACAATGCATATACAATTCATGATGATCACTATGAGATTTACTTGGGCATTACGACAAAGTACACAGACCGCTATCCAGCATGCATCTGTGTCTAAATAGACCACCTTCAGGTTAGCATCCGCACCCCTTCCAGTATTAAGTTGCAAGCAACAGAAAATTGCATTAAGTATGGTGCATAATGTAAACAACACTAATATCTTTAGACAAAACATTGCTGTTTTACCCCTAGTAGCAACAGCACATCCACAACCTTAGAACTTTCTGTCACTGTCCCAGATTAAATGGAGGCATGAACCCACTATCTAGCATAAATACTCCCGCTTGGAGTTACAAGCATAAACTTGGCCAGAGCCTACACTAATAACGGAGAGCATGCAAGATCATAAACAACATATATATGATAGATCAATAATCAACTTGACATAGTATTCAATATTCATCGGATCCCAGCAAACACAACATGTAGCATTACAATAAGATGATCTTGATCATGATAGGCAGCTCAAAAGATCTAAACATGATGACACAAGAGGAGAAGACGACCATCTAGCTACTGCTATGGACCCATAGTCCAATGATGAACTTCTCACACATCACTCTGGAGGCAGGCATGGCGATGTAGAGCCCTCCGGTGATGATTCCCCTCTCCGGCAGGGTGCCGGGAAGAGCTTCAGAACCCTCCCGAGTTAGGGTTGACGGCGGCGGCGGCAGCGGACGCTTTCTGGAAATATGGCTCGGTATTTTAGGGTTTTCGCCTCGGGGGGAATAAATAGGAGAAGGGGCGATGTCGGTGGAGGCCCGAGGCCCGCTCCCCACATGGCGATGCGGCAGGGGGCCCACCCGCGCCATGTGGTGGGGACGGCGCGTCGGTGCCCCCCCTTCATCTCTCTTTCGGACTTCTTGAACGTGTCGGGAAAAATAGGAACCTGACAATTTGTTTCGTCCAATTCTGAGGATATTTGCAGAACAGCTTTTCTGAAACCAAAAACAGCAGAAAACAGGAACTGACACTGTGGCATCTTGTTAATAGGTTAGTCCCAGAAAATACATAAAAATGTCATGAAGTGTGAATAAAACATGTAGCAATTGGTATAATATAAGCATTGAACATAAGAAATTATAGATACGTTGGAGACGTATCAGATATATCTCGGCCTCTCTTGCATGGATTTTGATAGGTTTCTCATCAGCTCGGTAACCTCTCCAAATTGATAGCTCAATATATTTGAATTATAATCATTGTAATAAACTGTACAAATTCGATATATCGTGGTTATGACATCTACCTTTGCTTAGGTTTCTTGACATGAGTGTTGTGGATCTCAACGCTAATGGCAACTTGATCCAAGTGCTTATTATGTTCTTGAATCTAAGAGCACTATGTCTCCGCGAGTGCAATTTTATTATTATTTTCCAACACACACATATATTGACTATCGAGCATTCGAACCTCACATCACTCCAACTGCTTGATCTATGAGAGCGTGGGGTTGACAACTTTGAATCCAACCTACTAGTTCTAGGATGTCCGCACCATGAGGCATCTCGATCTTACAATTAATGGGCATGTTTGATTCAACACTATATCATGTTCGGCTGATGAACACGTAGCATCCTGTTTTCAAACTCTTCATGGACGGTGTAGCTATTATTTGGTCCTTATTTGATATTCATAAGTAGACATCATGTTCTCTCCTAAAAAAACTAGCCCATACATTCACAAATTGGCTGAATTCGCTCGGCCCATTTCCTTGTAGACCAGAGGAGAGGTTGTTTCGGCTCGGCATCGAGTGACACGAGTGAACCCATTTAACTCGCTGCGTCGGACGATTGGGCAGCGAGTGAAACCATCCACCCATCCACTCCAACCACCGCCTCTATGGCCCGCCGCCGGCGAAACGGCCCCACACAGACTGCACGGGTACCAGCTCCAGCGACGGTGAGCCGCCGCCGGCGAAACGTCCCCGCATAACCTGCACGGGCAGCAGCTCCACCCCCTACCTCCCCGCGGACCTGCTGCGCGAGATCTTCCTCCGCCTCGGCTCTCTCTCGGACCTCGTCCGCGCCGCCTGCACCTGCCGAGAATGGCGCGACGCGGTGGTCTCCTCTCCTCCCTTCCGCCGTCAGTTCATCAATCGACACCCGGCGCCCCTCCTCGGCCTCTTCTTCGACCCAGTGAGCCCAGTAGTCCCTGCCATGCCCTCCTTCGCCCCCGCCCGCGGGAAAGACCCGGTGCTCGTAGCCGCCCTCTTGCGCGGTGACTTCCTCCTCGCCAACCTCCAGAAGGAGTTCGCGCGCCGGAACCGAGCTGGTTCGTCCTCGACGCCCGCGGCGGCTACCTTCTCCTCATGAATTGGATCGAGGGATACCACGGATCGCTCGCGGTGCTAAACCCGATGTCGCGGCCGCTCGAGCGCTTCTTTGATGTGGATGATATCCGCGTCTTCGACGACAACCACATCGGGTACGGTCGAATCCTTCACGCCGGCGTCTTCATCTCCCATGACGATGACGAGGACCCCGAGAGGGTTGGCATCTTCTGTCTTGCAGCCCAAGGAGAGTTCAGGTTGCGAGCTGCCGTCTCACCCGCGGAAATCGACGGCGACTGGGTCTTCTCCGCATGGTTGCAGGTCCCGCCACACCCCCCACCGGACCCCGAAATCCATGGCGGTCCTTGGCTCTGGCTTGAGAGGGGCATGCGAGCGGGTAATTTCATCTACTGGCCTTACATCAATCGTCAGCACGTGGTTATCTTGGATCTCACCGACCCAGACACTCCACGATTGTCCGTTGAGATGCTCGCTTTCCCACCTGGCCTGGATCTGGGTGGTTTTGGAAGATATATCATTGGTGAAACTCATGGCGGTAGGATGTGCCTTGCTTATACAGATGGATTCAGCATCGTTCTCACGGTGCGTGGAGAAGATGGCAGCGCAGCTGGGACATGGGCTACCGTCAACCAATTCGACCTGACTGCTGAGCTCTTTCAGAGGCTGGGGCAGTATCCAGATGGGTTGGAACTTGTGGCAATGAGGGGTAGCATCGTCTACTTCGCAGCATCACAGATGCACCATCCGTCTCAGAACCCTTGTTGGTTCGGGTCCCTGTGCCTGGAAACAGGGGAAAGGCAGTGGTTGTTTGCGAGGACGTATGATGCTTTCTTCCAACCATATCACCATTTGTCATGGACAAGTTTTCCAAAGAATGCCGAAGAGCCTGACAAAGTTCCATGATATTGAGGATCCAAGGACCAGCCAGTCCTGTACTCGCATCTTCTGTTACCAAACTTACCACTTACACTGTGAGTGGAAATTTGCTGAATTCATATGTTCCTTAGGTTCGCTACAGTATCGTTTAGGTGTTTGGGCAAAGCGTCAGGACCTTGGAGCCTCTTTTGTGTTCTGTCTGTATGATCAGTGTTCCCAACCGGTTGCAATCCTGTTTACGCCTTTTGCCAAAAACAATATGTTAATTTTTGGCACATTAACTAGCAATACATACCGTCTGTTTGACATGTTGTCCTCAGAATGGTGTTGTATTCTGTATGATCTCTTGCAAAAGTTGTATGCCTTTTAGAATGCTTCATTTAAGCAAGTTACTGCTTCTACTTATGTAGTTGCAGTATTTTTCTTGTACTGCATTGATAGGTTGGCTAGCTTATTTTAGAGTTTAGAAGCTTGACTTGTTGTCTTGTACATTTTATTAGCATACACGTTTCAACTCATTAATCTTGAAATAGTTTTCCTAATAAATCTGTAGTGGAATAATTTGAAAAAATCTCAGACAGGGTAACAGCACTGGTTGCATGTGCTTAAGTATGTTGGTAATGTAACAGCGACTTCAGGGATAAAAAACCAGCTTACAAGTTTTGATGGAGTAGTGTGACAAAGGGGATCATATATGAAAAATTTCTTTTACAGTAAATATCTGCAAACACGAGTTCCCAAAAATATATGCTCAGTTGCTGGATTGGTACATCTGATTTTGTCTGTATACCAGTCCATAAATTACATAATAGTATTAGATACAATTGTTTTCTAACATTTGCGACAGCCTATAAATTTCTAGACCTACCAGCTTTCTGTTGAAATCTGTTGGATTTTATAGAAATTGCTATTTTGATCTGTACAAACTGGTTCGAACAATAATATGTAGCGATAAATATGCTCAAGGTATCAAACTGACACCCTGATCACTTAGGATTTGTAGCCCGCACTGCTGCTCATTTTAAGCATCCTTTCGAAAGACCTGTTCTAGAATTTCATAAACAAAGTGATATCATGAGAGGTTATGAATACTGAGTACTCCTTTCTCTACCTTGCCTTAATGTGAAGGCATGGAATTGGCCTTTCTTATGAGGAGGGTTTGTATTTTTGCCCTTTACTCAAAAGGACAATGGCCGAACTTCGTTAAGAAAGGGAGAAAAGAGGTACAAGGTCGTGTTACAGGCAGGCCGAGACCGAGAAAGGTCTTGTTTGTGGTCGGCTGATTCTTGCTCTAACTGTTTTTCTGGTTCTGCATTTGCTTTTAATACTTACCGATTTGATTTGTGTCCTGAGGCAGGTCTAATCTCTGATTTAGGTGAACATCATTCTCTTGTTGAAAACCAATTAGCAGTATTAATTTGTATAACTTATCTGTTATTCTCCCCACCACCACCACGTAGTCAAGTTGCATTGTTTAACAACATGACTAAACTTTTTAAATAATGTCCACAGTTATGTAAAGATTTTTCTTAGTCATTTATGGACCTTGTGTTATTGATTGGAAATTTGATTTATACATATAGAGACAGGCCTATTTCATTTCATTGGGTGATAATATAGTAACGACGGTATTAGTTGGGCATGAACATTTGGCTGGTGTTGCATAGGGTTTTGGTTCAGGATGACATGGGTTAACAATGTATGGTCTCCTATTCTAGCCTATCTGTCATGTCAAAGTGAATTAGTACGGGCGACGGTAACAATGTATTACGACGTTAATATAATAGTACGTTAGAGTGTCATTTCAAAGTGAATTAGTCGTCCAAATTATTAACCTTTCTGTTGGAGCACTATCAGCATAAACGATAGACCCATTGCCGCTGTCAGAAAGGCCATAACACGAAATAATGGTGACATTATGCAAATCTGCAGAGGCACCCTGGACGGCCGTGATGAAAATAGCCGGTATTGGCTGCAGCTGCTATACATATCTCGTATTGTGCGTACTTACTCGTTATGATGAGAAAGATCTGCTACCTGTATGCAGTTTCTGATGCCCATATTCATCTGACAATGGCATTGAAAATGAGTGCAAGATAGCACCCTTGTTATTGTTCATATAAATTTCACATGATCTTTTCTTTCTGTGAAAACGGCGGGACAAGATCCTAGCATACAGCAAATTTTATTTCATTATCGATTTTTTTTACATAATGTTCACAAACTCTATTCTGAACAATCTTTCGGCTAGTAGCCCTCTGACTGAATCAAAATCAGGTTCCTCGTATGCACAAACGGCCCTTCTTTTAACAAAAATTCGGACGCTGGCGACTTCTTCCTCACCTCCTGTTATGGTTGCTAGGGTTTGAGCGGGAGAGAGAGAGCTGCGAGGGCGCGAGGGAGCCGGCCGGGGTCGGGGACCGGGCCGGGCAAGAGGGAAGGGTTTTCCTTCTTAATTCTTGCTTGATTAGATTGATACATCTCCTCTCCTTATATAGAGAGGTTTACTTGACTCCCAAGTAAGGCTACTTGACCCCTAAGTAAACCCTAAGACTAACGGGACCAGGCCCATCACGTACTCTAACACTACACCCCACCTGGACATGCAGCTCGTCCTCGAGCTGCAACCTAACGACGACTCAACTCCACACAAACCTAACGCCTAAAAACAAGCCTTTTACATCTCGGCCTATTGTATTGACCTGAAATAAGCTAACCCGAACTAGACTCCGACTCTTTATTTTTTACTCCGAACGATAAGGCGAGAATCCTCCGCGCACCGAACTTTTGCGTTTGCAGCCCCCTGGATCCCATGGACACCATCGGGACCAAAGGAGCCCTCGCGTCGGCCGGCGGCGGAAAGCAGTGGTGCAACGCGGTGCGCTCCTGTCAGTGACGCCAAGTCTTCTCCCCGTCGGTGACTGTCGATGTCGCAGACTTGGAGGTCGCTGTCCGCGGGAAAAACAGCATGCCCGCCGCCCTTGGGGGAAACCGCATGCCCAAGATCCCGACGCAGCGGACGAGATTGAGGTCCCTTGCGCCGCGAAGCGCAACTTGGAGGAGCTGCAGCTGCAAATCACGCATCTCCCACACATGCCGACGCGCTAGGAGGCCGCGCGCAGCAGCCTGCAGCCGCACCGCCGCCGACACGTGGTGGGGAGCGATCCAAGCCGGAAGCGGTGACGGCGACGGCTGGAACTTGATCTGCTGGATGGGATCGCACTGGGACGGCGGTGGCGCTGCTGGGAACGAGGTCGTCGCAGTCCCGACGTAGGGCATCCCATGCTGGAACGTGATGACCGGCGCCGTGGTCGCGGATGAGGGCGGCGGCGGCGGCCGTGCGGGGGTCGGCGCCGGTGCTGTGACCATGGAGGACCCCCCATGGAACGGCGCACCGTCGGGACCGGCGTAAGGACCGGCGAAGTGGGAGAGCCCGCCATACTGTTGGGATGGCGCTGGTGGCGACTGGATGTGCGGCGGCGCCCAGGCCGCCGTATAGATCGGCCCGGAGATGGACAGCGGCAGCTGCAGCAGCCTGGCTTCGAGTGGCGGCGACGACAGCAGCAGCGTCGGCTGCTGCGGCCCGGCGATCGCGGCGGAGGCCGCCTGGTGCGGCGGCTGCCACGGCAGCAGCGCCGGCCCATAGGCGGCGACTGATTGCGCGGCCGGCGGCGGCTGCAGTAGTCTGGCGTCGAGTGGCGGCGACGACACCAGCATCGTCGGCTGCCGCGGCCCGGCGATCGCGGCGGAGGCCGCCTGGTGCGGCGGCTGCCACGGCAGCAGCGCCGGCCCGTAGGCGGCGACTGATGGCGCGGCCGGCGGCGGTCCGTAGGGACCGGCCAGGAAGAAGCATATCTCTTGGACGGCGGTGGTGAGATCGCGGACAGCCGTCGTGAGCTCCGCCGGAGAGAGAACGGCGGCCGGGTCGGGGGGCGGCGCCAGGCCGACGGAGGCGGCCGGCCCAGAGGGGATCGGCGGCGCTGCCGTGGTGGACGCCGGTGTGCCGGCGGTGGAGGTGGGGAAACCTGAAGACATGGTCGAACATGAGCAATCTGATACCAAATGTTATGGTTGATAGGGTTTGAGCGGGAGAGAGAGCTGCGAGGACGCGAGGGACCGGCCGGGGTCGGGGCCTAGGCCGAGCAAGAGGGAAGGCTTTTCCTTCTTAATTCTTGCTTGATTAGATTGATACATCTCCTCTCCTTATATAGAGAGGTTTACTTGACTCCCAAACAAGGCTTACTTGACCCCTAAGCAAACCCTAAGACTAACGGGACCAGGCCCATCACGTACTCTAACACCTCCATGCGAGCATGCCTAGAGAATTAACTCCCCACCTTGGTAGGAGGGGACATTAACCTAGTTAGGTTCCAGGATGATAAGAGCAATGTGAGGATTAATGATAAACATAGTGACAAGTTTAATGCTTGGATAGCGATATGAAGCCGGCTAGAAACTAAATTAGCTAGTAGAAGATTCACTTGGGCGAATAACCTGCTGACCCGATCATGCCCACTATGGGAAGTGATCACACCCCATCCTCTGTGATTCTGGGGTAGAAGACATTCTCAAACTTCCTAGTTTCAAATTTGATAAGTGTTGGATATTAAGAAAAACTTTCAGGCCTCTCATGGAGAAGACCGAAAGGTCAAGTTATTACAAATTAGACGGGCAATGATAGGATGTGATATTAATGTTCTCAACTGTTCTCGAAACGAAAGTACCGTAGCTTTCCCTACAAAACGGTGATATTATGTGATATTTCACGTGACCAGTGCAAAACTAAGCCATCAATCCTAAACTAGGGCCATTTTTCTGCGGATGATTTTAAAATGTTGTCAGATTTTCTAAGGTTATAACCCGTCACGAAAAAAGCTCAAACGATGCCATAATAGGGCAAACTTTTCGCTACGCTTCTTCTTCTCCACCTAAGCCTACGCTAAATATGAAACTCACTCACCACCTTAGTACTACTCTCACCCAAAACCCATGGGACTGCCTAGTTTATACGTTGCCTCCCTAAGCTTATAACAACAACACTTAGATATGAAATCCTATCACGAGGACTTCTCAGGAGGTCACCTAGCGTAGTACTACTCTCGTCTAAATGGGTTATTGGCTCGCCACGCCTATCACAACCATCCTCCTTTAGCCGGATTTGGGACCGGCTATGGCTAGAAGACATAGGCAGTGTTAAATTTTTCGCTAGCGCGGTATGAGAGTTTGCTACAATAGTAGAATGGTCTAGATTTAATCTTGTATAAATGATCAAACGGCTCTAGAAGCGGGAACCGTTGGGATTAATCCGAGGACGCTCAACGGTAGTCTTAAAATATTCGATCTAAAAAACATTGGGCCAAATGATGTAGTGCAGGTTGCTCCAAGGAGCCGAAGCAGTTTCAGTCCGTCAACTGTGGGACAATAGTACCTGGAACATTGGGAGTGAACGGTATCTATAGCCACATCGGGCCATATATCGGGTCGGGCTTCGGGTCGATGTCAAGCCTGAGCCTGGTCCCGACCCGACATATTTCTTCGCTTCTGAGGCCTGAGCCTAGCCCAAGGCAAATAGTATAAACATAAGTTGACATGCAAACACAAGAGGTGCTGCCAACGCGGAAGCTCGTGGTCACCGGCGCGGCGTGTCGCTACGGTTGACGGGAAGGAGATGCGGCGGCATGGGCAGGAGAGATGAGGTGCCGCTAAGGTTCAGATGGCGTCGTCATGTCGTATGGGAGAGAGGGACTAAGGGAGGGAGAGATTAGGGATGTAAACGGTATGGATAATTTCTGCCCCGAGTCCGCATTCGTATCCGTTTTTAAGGATATGGAATGTAATTATGGAAATCCGCCGGATACGGATGCGGGTAAGGATATTAGCTAGGCGGTATCCGACAGATACGGTAGAGGATATAGTATTGCTATTATCCGACGGATGCAGATTACCCGCCAGTTTTGGTGAATTATCTGATATAATCTATTAGGATAATCCGATTTATTAGCTTATTTAGTTATTATAAATACCCAAATCCATTAGCACACTGAACTAATCGCCCTTTTACGTCTCATAAGAGTATTCGTTTTATGTCATGCAACCATGCAGTTGCATCATGCACATGTACATTTTGGTCCCTCTGTAGTGTTATGTGTTTGGATAGTTCTTTTGTTTATATTTTTTGCACGGTAAAATTATGTTTCTTTGTAAATATTTATCCGCTACTTAGTATTTATATCCGGTCCACAACCGTTATGTTCCCGATCCGTATCCATAGTTCGTTATTATCTGTATTCGTATCCGCATCCGACTATCCATCCGATTATTATCCGATCCGCTCCGAATCCGATAATTTTTTAGTATATCCGATAAAAAATTATGGAAAGAGCCCAAGCCTGGCCCAACTGACTGTTCGGGCCGGGCTGCCCATAAGGTCGCCTCTTCCACAGATCGCCTCCCTGCACGAAAAGGTCGTGGGTTTGATAGCCGAGGAGAGAATCCCCTCGCCTCCACCGCCGCTACCCGCCATGGACCTCAGCCTGCGGGAGATCTTGCTCCTCCTCCCCTCCCTCACGGCGCTCATCCGCGCCGCCTTCACCTGCCGGACGTGGCGCCGCGCCGTGGCCTCCTCCCTGTCCTTCCGCCGCCGATTCCGCGCCCTCCACCCGTAGCCTCCCCTCGGCCTGTTCTTCACGCGCCCCAGGTCCGTCCACCGTCCTAGCATCCCGGCGCTCCCCGACTTTGTGCCGACCCGTCGCCCCGACAAGGACCTGGCCGCCGCCGTCCGCTACGGCGATTTCTTCATCACCTCCATCCCGGATCGCCCCGGCGAAACACCCTGCTGGGATATCGTGGACTGCCGCGACGGCTTCGTCCTCCTTAATGATTGGGACAAGGGGTTGCTCGTCTTGGTAAACCCATATTCAAGGTGGAACCGTGAGGTCATCGACATGCCGGAGTGGGATATCTTTGAGGGTTACCGTGGAATTTTTGGCCTCCGTAGTATCCACTTGATCTACTCTGACGAGGACCCCATGTCGTTCCGCGTGGTGTGCCTTGTCTATGATGAGTCCAGGGTCAGGGCTTTGATCTTCTCCTCGGATACCTGGGGGTGGCACATTGCCCCATAGGTGGAAGTCTGCCCGACGCCGCAGCCTGACTTGCAATGGCCTGAGGATGGCATGCAGGCTAATGGGTGGTTCATCTTCTGGGTGTGCGTGAATCTGAAGAGGGTGATTACATTGAACACTACCACCATGGAGTTCTCGGTTGCTGATCTCCCACAGTGCTTGATGATGATTGATCAAGATGTCAGCTTTGACGTGGGTGAAACCATGGACGGTGCGCCTTGTATCGTTTATGCAGTTGAACTCAGCATTGGTGTTTTGTTACGTCATACTGATGATGATGGTGTTGAGAAATGGGTGCAAGACAGCGTAGTTCCTCTCGGAACACAGCTTGCTCGGATAATCGAGGAACTTCCACAAATAGGTGACCTTGAGCTAAATGTTGCTGCAATCAGGAATGGCTTTGTGTACTTGGCAACGTCGGATATGTATCATGAGCCGCAAAATCCTTGTTGGTTCCTGTCCCTTAGCTTGGAAACAATGGAGCTGGAACTGTTGTTTCAGAGGACATTGATGACCAAATTTATCCATATGTCTTACCATGGCCTCGTTCTTTGGTAGGTGATTATGGGAGGTTTGTGCATGAAGTTGCTCCATGAAATGCATAATCGTACATCTGATGTTACTATGACGATGAAGGTGGATTTGTCGAAGAGCACTCTTAGTAGAACTACAAAGACATTTGCTTCTTGTTCCCTGCGAAATTTCAATGTCCTGTGAATTCAGTGGTGTTGAAGATTGGTTTGTCCTTTGGTTGGCAACTCTTGAACTATTACTCTAGTTGAATTCAGTGGTGTTGAACCAAATCCATTACCTTTTGCACCTTTTGTATCTTTTGTTGAATAATGGTTTACATTCAATTAGCACTTCTCGATATGGGTGTAAAAACTCTCAACTTGGTCTGTCCTTTGGTTGGCAACTCTTGAACCGTGCGGATTTTAGGTGTTTGTGAGGATTTACTGTGTTGAGAATCTCCTTTGTGTTCACTGTTCTGCGATCTTACTGAAACGACCTTGTTCCTAGCAGAACAGAAACTGCTGAGAATATAACTTTCTCTGTGTTGACCGCTCCACGCATGGCCGCTCTCGCGACCGAGGGCGCGCCCTTGCCGCCGCCGCCGCCACCCCCTCCCAGCACCCTCCCACCCCCACCTTTCAAGCCCACCGTCGTCACGCTCGGCTCTCCCTGCTGCCCCTCGCGCCCCCTGGCTTCACCGCTGCGCGAATCCTGCTCGCACAGTGCGGTGCGAGATCCAGATTCGCCGGCGCCCAACTCGCTGCCTAGGGGGCCCTCGTCGCCCTCGTCCGTGTCGGCGCCGGCCTCTGTAGCGGGATACCCTGCCGTCCCACGCCCCTCCCCAGCAGCTCCCGCAGCTGCTGCGCCCAGGCTCAAGTCCATGGTGGTCGGTGCCCTGGCCACTGATGAAGAGAAGGCTGAAGTTGTTCCCCGCCTGCGTGAGGACGACCGTAGGGGTGTGGGGGATGGTGGAGGATGGGAGACGGTCGGCCCGAGACGCCGTCCACGCCATGTACCTGCCCCGCAGCGCCATCACCGCCCCTCCACCGAGCGGGAGGCTGCTTTCAGGCGGAAGCTGCACGGGCTCTGTTTCCGCTGCTTCTCCCCACGCCACTTCGCAAAGGACCGCAGAGACTCGATTCGCTGCCTCAACTGCCGCTGCTCCGGCCACCGTGCGCGGGACTGCGTCAACCACCTCGCCACCTCCATCAAGCACGACGATGCCCTTCCTCGCGCTCCTCCGCCTGCTCGCTGCCCGGACGGCTCTTCCTCTTGGGCCGAGATTGCGGCTCCTCGCACTGCCCCTCACTCCAGCGACCATCACCTTGCAAGCAAGCCAAACGAGTTGGCCGGCTTTGGCCCGACAGCTCTGTGTGATGCGATGCAAAGCCTCCAGGAGCAGGCGGCGTTGTCGCGGGCTGAGCAGGAACATGCGACACTGCTGCGGGAGGAGCTGCGGGGCTGGGTCGCGTCTCAGCTAGAGGAGTTGCTTTCGACTCAGCTCAAGATGCAGGAATATGTGCAGAGTTTGATGGAGCGCGCTGGGAACTTGCTGGAGCGGGCTGAGGCTGCTCTAGAGAGGTTGTCCCTGCCGCCGGCTATGCTGCAGGTGGAGCCAACATCTTCTCTGAGCATTGGGGGCAATGCTGATTGCACAGATGGAGGGATCAAACGTTTTGGTTGCTACTCACCCAGGAGTGTGAGCCTTTCAGCGTCGCCGGTTGCCCTGGACTCCACCCCCATGCCTACTGCTGCTTTGGAGCATGTCTCCCCAGGGATGCAGGGGCCCCCGATGAAAGTTCTTGGAGTGGAGATGACTTTGGCATTGGAGGAGTTTAGGGGTTCTGATACCCCAAGCCCGGAGGAGGAGAAGATCGCGAAGGTGATGGCTCAGTATGACGCAATTGAGCCACATGAGAAGACCTCGCCTTCTTTGATGATGGAGCTCTGTCGTGAGATTGCTGACATGCCAAAGGACAAGCAGCTTCGGTTGGAGGCTCCCTCTTTGGACGCCAGACGAAGCATCCGGTTGGACAAGAAGAATAAAGATTGTGTCATTCCAACAGCCAAGCGCGCCGAGTTTAGGCGGGCGGAGTCTTTTGGGGAAAACCCAAAACTCAAGAGCAAAGAGAAAGCCACCGACGAAGCCATCGAGGAGAAGATGCAATTCTATTCGCAGTTGTCCAAGAAGCAGCGCACGCCGCAGGTGTTGGAGGCGGTTCGAGAGTTAGTGGTGAGTAATGCATGATCTCTTCTGTGTAGAGGATGCACACCGGTGCATCGATAGCGGTGAGAGGATGTGTGTGTTTGGAGAGTGTCTCTTAGTTGGGTATGAGGTGTGGCCTATTAGTTTGGGTCTAGGGTCGCTTGTCTCAGGCACAGATGACGTTCCATGAGTTAGAGTGTGCGGTTTTTTAACCGCGCTTTGTATGGTTTTTGGGTCCAGTTTCCCTGATTAACTGGATCATTTCTTCTTCCAATCTGTATACGTCTGAGGGTACACACGGTATGGAAAGGGTGCTTGATACGGTTCCACGGCGAGTTACACAGCAGATGAATGATGATCTGTTAGCACCGTATTCTAAGGTTGAGGTAAAATCAGCTCTTCCAGATGTTTCCCACAAAGGCTCCGGGGCCTAATGGGTATCCGGCACATTTTTTCCAAAGAAATTGGGAACTCTGTGGAGCAGAGGTGACAAGTGCAGTACTGCGTATTTTACGTGGGATAGATAGTCCGGAAGATGTCAACAACACTTTTATTGTGCTAATTCCAAAGGTGGCTAGCCCAACGGAGCTAGGGCAATTCCGGCCAATTAGCTTGTGCAATGTAATGTACAAGATAGCATCAAAAGTCCTTGCAAATAGACTGAAGAAGTTGCGGCCAGAAGTCATTTCTCAAGAACAATCTGCATTTGTTCCTGGTAGGCTGATTACAGATAATATTATTTCAGCCTTTGAGTGCCTCCATTTTATGAAGAGAAATAAAGCTAAGAAACATAGGCATTGTGCACTAAAGCTGGACATGCGAAAGGCATATGACAGGGTGGAGTGGTCATACCTGGAAGCTATGATGATCCGACTAGGCTTTCATGCGACTTGGGTTAGTTTGGTGATGACGATGATATCTTCGGTGTCATTCTCAGTGCTCATGAATGGATCGCCACTGGAGTCTTTTAAGCCAACTCGAGGTATTAGACAAGGTGATCCCATCTCCCCGTATTTGTTTTTGCTTGCAGCAGAGGGCCTCTCGTGCCTTTTAAAATCAAGAAGTGTTGTTCCATCATCGAATCTCCAAGGTCTAAAAGTGGCGGTTTCTGCCCGGCAGTCAACCACTTGCTCTTTGCGGATGATAGCCTGCTGTTTGTGAAAGCAAGTAATGAAGGAGCTGATGAGGTTAGTGAGGTCCTTGAGACCTATTGTCAAGCCTCGGGGCAAAGAATAAATATGGACAAATCTTCGGTGTTCTTTAGCAAGGGATGTCCGGAGATGGTGAAACAAGAAATGAAGAATAGGCTCAATATCCAGAATGAGTCTCTTAGTGAAAAGTACCTTGGTATGCCCTCTGAAGTGGGACGATCTGTAAATGGGGCCTTTAAATATCTAAAGGACCGAGTGTGGAAGAGGATCCAAGGGTGGATGGAATTACTGTTATCTGCAGGAGGTAAAGAGATTCTCATCAAAGCAGTAGCCCAAGCAGTGCCGACTTTCTCCATGTCATGCTTTAAGCTGCCGCAAGGACTTTGCCAGACTATAAATTCTTTGTTGCAGAATTTCTGGTGGGGTAGTAGAGATGGGAAGAGAAAGACGTGCTGGGTTTCATGGGAGGAGATGACCACCCCGAAATATGCTGGTGGTTTAGGGTTCAGAGACATCGAGATTTTTAATCTGGCTTTGTTGGCTCGCCAAGCATGGCGCATACTGGAGAACCCTGATACTTTGAGTGCAATTTTTTTGAAGGCAATATACTACCCGGATAGTGATTTCCTTGAGGCTGCGGTAGGCTCCCATCCGTCAAAAGTGTGGAGAGCTATCATAGAAGGACGTGATACCCTAAGACAGGGGCTTATCCAAAGAATTGGTACCGGCGAGACAACGCATGCATGGGATATGAATTGGCTGCCTAGAGATCATTCTATGCGTCCCACTGCTTGCCCCAAGGCGGATCCTCCAATCCGTGTTTCTGACTTCATTGATACTACATCGGCATGCTGGAATGGACATAAACTGGAGAAGTATTTCCTACCGATGGATGTAGAAGTTACCAAAACAATCCCAATAAGTACTCGCAGACATGATGATTTTTGGGCTTGGAATTTTTTAGCGGACGGGTATTTTCTCTGTAAGATTAGCTTACAGGATGATTATAAACACCAAGAGACGCCGTGAGGCGTGGTTAGAGGAAAGAGCGTCCTCCTCGGATCAGGTACAGGAAGCGAAGAACTGGACTAAACTTTGGAAAGTTCAGGTGCCCACAAAAATCCAAGTTTTTCTATGGAGGCTAGCAAGGACCTCGATCCCAACAGGTGATGTGAGATTTCACAGAAACATGGCGACTGATAGCTCATGTGGGCTGTGTGGCGAAGATGACTCCTGGAGACATTCTCTACTAGAGTGCAGAATGGCGAGAAGTGTGTGGGCTCTCATCCCAGAGACAATCACGGAACATATGGATCGCACATCAGAGCCAGATGCCAAGCAGTGGGTTTTTGCAATGATCTCATCTCTCTCTCACGAGGAGCTAACCTGCTGTCTTGTAATGATGTGGGCAATTTGGCATGAAAGACGCAAAGCCATCCACGAAGGGATCTTCCAAAGCCCTCTCTCCACTTTCTGTTTCATAGAGAGGTTTATCAGGGACCTTGAAATTTCAGAGAGGGGGAAGAAGATGAACTTGCTGAAAGTTCGGACCAGATAGACAACCACTGTTAGACGCTGGATCGCACCACCGTCGGGCATGGTGAAAATCAATGTTGATGCCGCTATTCACAAGCAGCAGAACGGGGGCTTAGTTGCATCAGTATGTCGAGGTGAAGATTGCCATTTTCTGGGGGCCTCGGCAGTGGTAATGCAGGGTATCACAGATCCTGCTACTTTGGAGGCACTCGCCTGCCGTGAAGCTCTTGCCCTAGCGAAGGACTTGCAGCTCACTAAGGTTCAGATTGCGTCAGACTGCCTGGAGGGTATTACAAGCTTGTCAACTCCAAACCGGGCAGGTTTAGTTCAGTGTTGCTTGAAATAAAGGCAAGTATGAGAGATTTCACAGTGGTGAACTTCGTCTACGAGAGAAGATTCTCGAATACTGAAGCTCATGGCTTAGCCCGTAGCTCGGCTAGTTTAGATTATGGTCGTCACCTCTGGCTTATTCAGACGCCAGATGAATTTTGTATCCCCATGAACATTTCGGTTTAATAAAGTGACGGCCGCTTAACCCTAAAAAAATAAATCAAAATGCATATTATTATGACTTAAAAAAATACATATTTCGGTGTAAGAAAACGATCTACGCTTTTTGGCGCGGCATTACTTTGCAGCATATTGCAGAGTCATTTGCAGCAATAATACCAACTTCTTCTAGCAAAATAAAAACTGCAACATTTTAAAGTCTTAGTGGCATATATCTTTGTAGTAGATTCATGAACTGTTTGTAACAATTCCAACATCAAGAGTCCCTCGTGTGAAATTAGTTTGCAACTTATATCCGGTGGGAGGAGGCACCGCTTTGCAGCACCTCGTCATTCCGGCCGACGACTTGAAACATGATGGCTTTGTCTTGCAGCATTGTCGTCCTCCGCAGATAGCATCGACAATGCTCTTGCCACTAGTACAGAACGACACATCCGATACCCCTCTATGGAAACGGCACGAGTTAGGCGACAGAGAATCGCGACTTTAGCGTTGCGGACGAGGCCTGGCAGAGGCTGGTCCGTCAACATTAGTTACGGAGGATTTTATATCTCCGTTACCAAATATATCGGCAACGGTCATAAATTCGTCTCCGTTTCCAATATGTGTCTCTATGGCAACGGTTGTTTATGTATATCCGTTTGCGATGTGCTTGGGAAATTGCAGTTGCAAACTGGAAGCGCGCCTGTTCAATGCGGCTTAATTCACGAGGGATTGGAACCGCCTGCTCGACGCTAACAAAATGTGACTGGAACCGCGCGAAGCCAGGCAGGTGCCGCATTCTCCCCTTCGTTCTCTCCCACGTTCTCTACCACACTAGCACAACCGCCATGGAGGAACCCTGGTGGCAGAACGAGGAAGTCCCGAGCGACGACGCGAGCGCTGAAGACCGCGGTGAAGTTCCATGGTGTGATCAAGACGGGCCGCCGGACTCGGACCCCGACGACTCGGACCCGCCATCTTCACGCTATGTAGAAGACGACTCCGACGACTCGGACTCGCCGTCTTCACGCGAAGGAGAAGACGACTCCGAAGAGGACGAGTCGCCGGCGGAAGAGGAGCCGGAGGACCCGCCGGAGCCGTATTCTAGCCAGGAAGAATACGACACCGGCGACGAGGAGGAGGAGGAGGAGCAGACGGAGGAGGAGGCGCCGGAGGAGGAGGCGCCGGAGAAGGACGCGCCGGAGGAGGACACGCCGGAGAAGGATGATCACGCTCCGGAGAAGGAGGCGCGAGAGGAGGATTCGCCGGAGAAGGACGCACAGCCGGAGAAGGAGGAGCACGAGCCGGAGGAGGAGGAGCACGCGCCTGAGGAGAAGGCAACCGGCAAGAAGCGACGCCGCGCCGCGGATGACAGGGCGTAAGAAGAACAAGTAGAGTAGAGTAGATAGATAGTTCAATTCTACCGTATCGATCCTTCGTAAGTAGGTCCAGTGTGTCAGTGAAGAGATAAAACGAAACGGTTGTTTATTGCCTCCGTTTGCGATGTTAGTGCTATATATGTGCCACTGCGGCAACCCTAACGCTCTCGCTCTCACTCTCACTCCACAGTCACAATGTGGCGGCGGCTTCAAGCAACACACCAGATCTAACCCTTATCTCGTAGATCTGAGCGGCGCGTCCGGCCGGCATCGCCGCCGTTCATCTTCCCCCAGCGGCGCGTCGGTGAGTTGCCGCGCATCTTCCCCCAGCGGCGCGTCGTGAGCCGCCGCGCATCCCCCCCCCCCCCCCCCCCCCAGCGGCTCGTCGGCGAGCCGCCGCGCATCTTCCCCGAGTATGTCGCCGACGCGGATCTACTGGTCTATTGCCGTGCATCTTCCCCGGGTATGTCGCCGACTTGATCTTACATTTTGTTTAAAGTAGCACAGAAAACTTGTCTAGTATTTGAAGTCTGGTATTATGTTATGTCTAGTATTGTAGTACTGCCGATGATGAATACGCCCCTCGACACTAGATCTTACATTTTATTTAAAGTAACAGCTACCGATCTAGTATTGTAGTATTGTGTTCTGTCTAGTATTGTAGTACTGCCGATGATGAATACACCCCTCAACACTAGATCTTACATTTTATTTAAAGTAGCATAGAAAACTTGTCTAGTATTTGAAGTCTAGTATTGTGTTGTGTCTGTTTTTAGTACTGCCGATGATGAATACATCCCTCAATACTAAATCTTGCACAATTTTAAGTCTACTAGGGTAAATTAATTTCAACGCTTTGTAGTACTACCGATGATGAATAAATCCCTCACTACTAGTAGTACCGATGATGAATAGATTAATTTTAACCCTTTGTCAATGTGCTAATCCTCGTTATGGTTTTGTGTAGCTAGTGTATGAAGTAATAGTATATTTCGGCGACAATGCATAAAAATGGTGAGGCAATTGAAGGTAACATCACCTTCAAGCTCTGCCTCCAAATCGTTTCGATCGGACATCAAGCACACGGATATAGGCGCTTAAGGTGTAAACTGTTTTCATCTTAAATTGTATTTTATGTCATGTCGCATCATATTTTGCTCTTTTCTAACTAGACATCCATGTATTTTATATGCAGAAACGCCATGCAGATCCAAACAAGCTTTAAAAGAGCTAAATACAAAGTGGGATCATATCCGTGAACCGTCGCTGTTGTGACGTTTCGCTGCACTGTTCAAAACACTTTTTTAATTAAGAGTGTCTTGGACAGTGTGGCCGAAATGTCACAGCGGTGACGCTATTATATTTCGGCGACACCGTCCAAGATGGAGCAACCTCAGTACGAAGAATTTGGCAAGATTAATTTGCTAAGGAGGCTTGCGAGCTCGGTGTGGTTTCTGGTTTTCAGTTTCTCCATCTATTTTGTGTATGTGTGTAGCAATTTGGCTGCAGATGTGATTTGGAGAAGCATGAAACCGCTACTCGAGTCTTTTGCTAGGTCGAATTCCGTTTTCGGCGCTTCGGAACTGAGGAAGAAGATGGAGCTGGAGAAGAGTGGAGTGTCATAAAAGTTAAGTTTAGGGAGGCATGAGAATGATAGGATTAGTGAGGCATGTGTAACTCATCTTTTGATGCTATATAATGATGACAATTCTTATATACGTTATGAATGGATTTGCTAGCAACTTTGTGCTTCTGCTGTGAGATTTTGAATGTCAATTGGCAACTGCATTGCTGCTGTAGGCTTCTGAACAAATCTCAATGCAAACGAGTAAAATAGAATCTCCGTTACTGATGCACCGATACATCGGAAACGGAGATTGGTCGGCAACCGTAGCCAACTTAAGCCTCATCGGTGACGATTTTTTTGCCTCCGTTCCCGATGAGGTCCTTCACATCAGTGACAGGGTCGGGGACACGGACCCTTTCTCCGTTTCCAAAGGGGTTTTTGGCCCGTTTCCGATGTGTCGTTCTGTACTAGTGTGCCCAGCTTGCAATATCGACCATGCCCCCTTCTAGCATCGCTGGCGGATCTTCCCAACATCAATGGTGGGGGCTTGCAACAACTGTAGTGCTAGGCGTCCCCCGCCATCGGCCTCACAATCCCTCTTTCAGATTCAGGCACAAACAACTCGGCGAGAGAGATGGGCAGAAGTGGGACGTCATGATGAGGGAAAGTCAATAACGACACGTGGGTGGGACGACGGCATGGTTGAATGTGAATCTGTGAACCGTGTGTTTCTTGTGTCGACGGAAAAAGAGAGATGCTTGCAGGAAAGAGAATGTGTGGTGGAGCCCGATAGTCTTTCAACCACACGTGGGAACACATGTCGCGGATGAGGGACAATCCCCACTTGATCGGTCGCCCAAATGTTGTACTTTTCCTTTTGGGATAGATGTGAGCATTGCTACCAAATGTTGAATTATCACAAGGTGTATAATGTAGATATTGTCACAAACAGGAACAACCAGATAGTGTTCGTCGCTGGTGATGCCTGGATCTGCTAAAGCATCTGCATTGTCTCTGAACATGAAGGATGTTATCATTTTTCTCGTAAATTAACTCTCTGATATGTATGCTAATTGGAAGTATTCTCCAGCGTGAAATCGATGCTGAAGATTGTGAGAGTATCCACATCACCTTGTTCTCCACTACAAAGCATAATGGATCTTGTGCCTCCAAAAGTCAGTATGCAAAAAGGGAGGTGCTAGAACAGATGATATCTTCTACTCCCTCCGATCCGAAATGGTTTGACGCACATTTATCTACATAGGGACATATCTATACTCTAAAATACGTGTAGATGTATCGGTATTTAGATAAATCTATGGCAATCATTTTTTAGGAGTACATTCTTAACGTTTTATATTTTGGAGTAATGGAATTATTTACCAGGCAGCGTGTGCCTTTGTGGACCCATTGTCTTCCCAAGATTTGATCAGAACATGTGAGAGATCAAGCATTGTTTTATGATAGGATTTGAGTCTTCAAGAATGCATTGGGTTGCATTTTGCGTAGGTTCTTACATAATCTTTACAGGAATAAGAAAGTAGAAAGAGACCGGGTAAATCCCACGGCTTTTTCATCGATAGGAATGTGATTTTCTAACGGGTGTGGTTGCTCGGTTGGTTACCCACCATGTATGCCAACCATTGACCGACTCCTGTTATAGTACTTTCTGTGACTGGAATGTTTCAGACATTTTGATGATAATAAGAGAAATTCTCCATTTATGTTTAATATATCAGGTATTTCATGCAGAAAATTTAAGCTCAAATACCACCAATTGGTACCGGTAAATATTTCATCACATAAGTACATAACCATGTAACTGTTTGCATGGATTTCTGACTGAAAGGAAAAGGATTACAGTGCTACAGAAGAACAGAGCAATTCCAATTCCAAAATCGAGTTCAGAGAACGCAGCAGGTCCTATGCGCAATTCATATTCCTATTTTGTCAGTCAATTTCATTCTTGTAACAATTCCAAATCAATTTTCACTAGAGCACCATTAGATCATATTTACAGTGACAATCATAAAACAACCAATTCAGTCCAAACATGTAAGTATATGTATTAGCAGAACCGAAGGCCGAAGGGTAAAAAGAACGGGAAATGGACTAATTTACAAACAGAGAACAAGTCCACGAGGCTCTAATCGGAGGCGAGAGCGGAGGAATCCCTTCACAAGGCGGCGAGGCCGAGAAAATCGACGGCGGACTTGGCCATGATGACGGTGAATTCCTGGAAGCTTATGGAACCGTCGCCGTCGGTGTCGGCCTCGCGCATCATGTCGGTGAGCTCGGCGTAGCAGATGGGGTGCCCCATGCGCGCCATGGAGCGCGCGAGCTCGGCGGCGGAGATGTACCCGTTGCCGTCGCGGTCGAAGGCGCGGAAGGCCTCGGCGAGCTGCTCGTGGTCGACGGCGACGGAGGGGCGGCAGGGCCCGAGGAGCAGCTGCGAGAGGGAGGAGGTGAGCTCGTCGAACTCGACGGTCCCGTTGCCGTCGGCGTCCATGGATGCGATGAGGGTGTGGATCTCGTCCCCCGCGGCGGGGCGGAGGCCGAGCGAGCGGAGCAGCGCGGCAATCTCGAGCTTGGTGAGGCTGCCGTCGCCGTCGAGGTCGAAGCGGAGGAAGAGCTCGCGGAGCTGCCGCAGCTGCTCGTCCCGGAGCCGCGTCCGCCCGACCTCGGTCGGCGGGGGCGGGGCGGTGTAGGGGGCTCCTTGCCACCGCCGGAGGGAGCGGACATGGATGCCGAGCGTCTCGCGCGCGCCGCGGTCGTCGCCGTCGCCGCCGCCGCGTGTCCCCTGGTGGTTGATGGTTGGGAGCCTGCGCTTCTGCTTCCTTCTCGGACGCGGTCTTCGGGGGCGAGGCGGTGGCTCGGCATGTTGCGTGGCGTGGCCACCAGAACGAGATCTTTCCGTCGGAGTATCGTTTTGATGGTGAGGGCGAGCCGGGCGAGGCCGTGTCAACTCTTCCCATTTGCCTCTCTCGTTTCTTTGTTCGCAACACCAATTTTTTTTTTTGAAGCGGTCGCATCCCCACCTGAATGTTATTGCATCAAAAAAGTTACAAGACCAGGCTCCTGTCCACCCCTGGGGTTGACATCGGTCAGGATACATAAGAAAATACAGAGGGAAAGATGGGTCTCGCCTGCGAGAGGCGGCCATCTGAAGTTCTACACTACTGAACAGACAAAAAATGAGCCCATATCTAAGAAAGGTAGCAGAAGGTCCATCACCATGAGAGGCACAAATAGATGAGGGGTGCTGTCGAGGATAACAATATCAAGACTCAGCAAACAGCCTAGCGCGCCGCACCTGCGTGCGTATCGAATCCCAGGCACAACTGAGGAGCATACCAGATCAACGAGTGCTAAGCCTAGCACTGAGCACGAACCTTGACTGGGATCTCCGCCACGGGAGGTCGAGACGATTAACAGGTTGGGGAGGCCTCATTGCGTCGTCATTGAGCAAAGTTGAGCCGGGACGACACCAAAAGCCCAAAGCTTCCGCAACACAGCACCGGCCATGGGAGGATCTTGAGCAGGCACACCAAGTAAAAGCAGCACAAGGGCAGTGGCGAGCAGCAGAAGTCAAGCGCTGCCGCGGGAGCTTGCACAGCAGGACAAGAACGGGAGTCGAATGCACCACATGGCAGAACTGCAAGGTCCAATGCCTCGCCGCCGGGAACACCCCAGGAACAGCAAGCCCATCACGCCGATCAGGGGTCAATGGCGAAGAACAGGGATCCTTGCGACGCCTTCACTGGCCGGTGGTGCGTCTCACAAACCACGCCCCTAGGAGGGTTAGCAACAGCAAGCAGCGTCGCCGTGGTCTGCTCAGACCAGAGGTTTGAGAATGGATTTCTCAAGAGACACACCTCGACACCTCCCGACAGTTGAGCCCGCATCAGCGTCAGAGAGAGCTGAGGAGGAGCACGGCCGCGCGGTGGGAGCACTGGAGCCACTCCAAAACCACGCCTTCAGCAAGGTTAGCGACGCCGAGAGGCGCCGCCGTGGTCTGCTAACGCGAATAGCATGAGCACGGGCTTCCCCGGGAGCGGCACGCCCAGAAACCGCAGTGAGCGCGGTGGCTGAATCGAGAGGTGCCAAGCCTCGGCCGCCAAAGAGGAGCAGTAGGGGATCCGTGGCGGGCAGGGCTGCGCGTCGTCAGCGCCGACGCACAGGTGGCGGAGCCACGCGTCATCTGAGCAGCGCCCGCTCAGACTCCACGTCGCCGGTGGGGAGCAGATGGGGACGAGACGGAGCGCCGCCGGCGCTGATGGCGGCCAGGCGCCGCCGGCCCAGAAGCGGGAGCTGCTGACCTTCGAGGACATCAGGTGAAGTGGCGTCGTGCTGCAGAGTCAACGAAGGGCAAGCATCCATGGGACGAGCTCCGTCAGCAGCGTCGGAGCAGCGGCATCTCGGGCGCCACACCACAGGAGGAGCAGCGGCGGGAGCGGGGCGGAGCACCGCCGGCGCGGAGGCCAAGGAGGCCAGGCTGGGCGCCCACAGAACGCCGAGACGGAGCAGAGGAGCGGGCAGGACCTGGAGCTTCACCGGACGGCCGATTTGGGGGCGGATTTGGGGGCGGATTTGGGTGGGGATTTGGATTTTCTAGGAGGAAACCGCCGGCTGAGACCTCCCGCCGCCGCCGTCCGCCGTGGGACGGCCTCCTCCGACGGCAGCGGGGGCAGAGGATGCGGTGTGAAGGTTTGTGGTGGCGGCGGCACGGGCGCCTCGGGGTCGCCTGGGAGCGACCCGGAGGCGGCTAGGGTTTTTTTCGCAACACCAATTCATCACTGACTTCGTGCATATTCATATTTCTATCTCTAATTATAGGCATTTTTATCAGTTTGTGATATTCAGGTCACCATACTTGGATAATAAAAGGACCCATGATTATTTTCACATCGGTTTTCAACGTTTATGTTTCATATGAATACACCTTCTAAGTTTGGTTACAGAACTCTTTTGTGCAGTTAGTTCCGCTTTCAGTTCATTGGAACAAGTCTGTTAGAATGCGGGATCAAAGGAGAAGAGACATTTATACCTTTTATAAAACAAAACCTCACTAACAGGCTTTATGATTTTCTGTCTCAATATATAAGATATTCATATCACATACTCCCTCCGCTCACAAAAGGGTGTTTCAATTTTGTTCTATCTTAGCCCAAAGTTGAGACATCCTTTTGTGGACGTAGGGGGCACGGGCGGAGCGTCGTGGAGGCGAAACGGGACCACGACCCCCCTTAAAAATTTGCAATTTTTTTTACTAAGTAGTAATACGCAGCATGGCCCAGCCCGCGGAGAGAGAGAACGAGGAAAACAGAGGGGTGCGGTCCCGCGTACGCCTCCAGCTCCGCCCCTGACCCATGCTAGGTCGCCGTGCTCCTCCTGTCCTCCGCCGTCCGGTCGATTGCAGTTCTCCTCCTCCCAGTTCAACGTCGTGCCGGCCGATCCGCCGCCGCTGCTGCTCAATTTCGCCCCGGGCTAGGCCCTTCCCCAGTTCTCCTTCAATCTGCTGTGCGTCGGCTCTTCTCTCCAAAATCCAAATCGCCGGCCGGCCGGCAGACAGCCACGCACTGCAGACAGCAGCAAGCCAGCAACGATCTGCTGCTTCTGCTCCACCCCAACGCCCAACTGATCCACGCCACTGAGCTCAAAACTGGAAGGTACAAAAATATATACCCTATTTCTGAATTCTTACTATTTCCCTAGGAATTGAGAATTTGAGATGTACTGGTAATTTGTATGTCCATTGTGCTGCACTTGTTTAGTTGTTTGAGAATTATTTGATGCAAAATTAATTCAATGCAAATTTCTTATTTATGTAGCAATGGGGAAACAACAGAAAATGCAATCTTTTTTTAAAAGAAAACGAGATGAAGAAGTTGCTGAACATACATCTGCTTCAGATGCTCTTGCACTGGTGGTATTTGTACATAAAACACAAGATGAAGCTGGACAAGAAAATCAGATGCAAGATGAAGAAGGGCAAGAAAATCATATTAGTCAAGATGAAGAAGAAGAGCAGCAAGCAAGTGCACCTGTGATATTTTGTGGAATAGAATCCTTGGAGTGAGATCCTGCATTGCATCCACAAGCCTGGCAATACCCTCCGAACCAGAGAGATGATGTACGAAGAGCATACTTGAGGTTGGGTCCTATGCAGCCTAAGCTAAATCAGTACAAAGCTACTGGAATACAAGGACAGAAAAGGCGTTTTCAGCAGAGCTATTTTGGTCATTTCCCATCATGGCTGGAGTACTCCGTGAGCAGTGGTCGTGCATATTGTCTGTTTTGCTTCATTTTCAGCAAAAATATAAAGAAAAGAGGTGGTTTTGATGTCTTCACAACACAAGGTTTTGATAGGTGGAAGAAAGTTCATGATGGAAAAAAGTGTGCATTTTTAACACATATGGGATCAAATCCTTGCTCACAACACAACAATGCAGTGAGAGACAGCCAAGCATTATTGAATCAGCCAAACCATTTAGCAGATATTTTAGAGGTGAAGAGCAAAGAGGAGAAAGAAAAGGACCGCTTAAGACTGAAAACAGCGATTGCATGTGTTAGGTGGCTCACATTTCAGTCTTGTGCCTTGAGAGGCCATGATGAGAGACCGGAATCAAGAAACCGAGGAAATTTCCTATAATTGGAAAAACTTCTAGGAGAATTTTGTCCTGATGTTGCAGCTGTAATTGATGGGAATGCTCCACAGATTTGCAAGTACAATTCGCATGAAATACAAAATGAGATCTTGAGCATCTATGCTATGAAAGTTAGGGAACATATTAGAGCAGAAATTGGGGATTCTAAGTACTCTATTCTTGTGGATGAAACATGCGACGTGTCCAAAAGAGAGCAAATGGCACTTGTAATCAGATTTGTTGATAAAGATGGTTATTCCCAAGAAAGGTTCTTTCATGTCATACATGTGGCCAACACAAAATCATTAACACTAAAGCAGGAGTTGTCTAAAGTATTATCCAAACATGGATTTGATGTACAAAATATGCGAGGCCAAGGGTACGACGGGGCCAGCAACATGAAGGGGAATTGAATGGATTGCAGGCTCTTTTTATGAAAGATTGCCCCTATGCATATTATGTTCATTGCTATGCACACCGCTTGCAACTTGCCCTTGTTGGTGCAGCAAAAGATGTGGTTCCTGTCACCCAATTCTTTCAGAAGCTTCTCTTTATTATAAACACAGTTGACTCTTCTTCGAAGCGCCACGATGAACTTCATGATGCCCAAGTTGAAGAGATTGCACGTTTGCTTGCTATTGATGAGATTGAGACCGGTAAAGGAGCTAATCAGATTTGCGCATTGAAACGACCAGGAGACACTAGATGGGGTACCCATTTAGGTTCAGTTTCTAGTCTCATGCACTTGTTTAATCCGGTGAGAGTAGTCTTGGAAAAATTAGGTGGTGATTCGTCGACAGGAGCAAACCGAGCTGATGGAGACACTGGTTTCACCTACTTTACCTCCTTTGAGTTTGTATTTATCCTGTGCATGATGAGAGATATATTGGAAACTAGTGAAGGTCTTGGGAAGGCTTTACAAAAGAAGACACAAGACATAGTAAATGCAGTTCGGCTTGTGCATTCCACAAAGGTGCTTCTAGAAGATATGAGATCCGATGAAGGATGGGATACGTTCATTCTTACGGTTATTGAGTTTTGTGTGGAGCATGGCGTCGATATTCCTGAGATGGAGGCAACATATATTTTGCGTGGTGGACGTTCCCGTCGTCAACCGGATCATTTCACTACTGAAAGGTATTTAAGAGTGGAGATATACAGAGCAACAATTGACAGCCAGCTCACTGAATTGAATCTTAGGTTCAATGAGAAAGAAATGGATCTCTTATCCATTAGTGTTACACTCATACCAAGAAATAGATTTAGATCTTTCAGTGCTAAAGAGGTATGTTCAATGGTGGAGAAATATTATCCAGCTGATTTTACACAACAAGAGAGGTATGGATTAGAGTTTCAGCTGAACCATTTTGTTGTGGATGCTAAAAACAGTAAAGAATTGCGAAAGCCTAAAACCATTACTACTTTATGCCGCTGCCTTGTTAAGACAGGAAGAGATATGATCTATAATTTGCTTGATAGGTTGCTTCGATTGATTGTTACTCTCCCCGTTTCCACTGCAACTGCTGAGCGTGCTTTCTCGTCTTTGAAGATTATCAAGTCAAGGCTGCGTAACAGAATGGAAGATGATCTTCTTGCAGATAGCATGCTCCTACAGATAGAACGAGAAATCGCATTACAAATTAGTTATGAAGATGTAATTGCTGATTTCAAAGCTACGAAGAACCGGAGAGCATTTCTGTAGCTAGTTTGGTCATATTTATGTTGTATTTTGGTCATGGAGCATGAAAATTACTTGTCCAATGCCCAGGAATATTCGAACCAATTATATTGTTGTATTTTGAGTGAAGATATCTATATATCATCATGAAATTGCCAGCCAACCAACATATTGTGTTTATTTCCTCATATCATGTGCTTATTTCCTGTTTTTCTGTGGAATCTGCCCCCTCTTCTGTTTTGTTCACGCTCCGCCACTGGTAGGGGGTACTATTTTAGCCAATCAATTATCCATTTGTAACATTTATTAATGATTGTATATCTACATGCACATATCCACATCATCTATTGCTTTAAGCCATACAACTGTCCACATCACCAATTTCGTTTGAACATGGCATACCTCTTTCTTCATTCACAATACAGAAGACATAATCAACCAAAAGAGGTGTTGCGTTTGGGGGTGGATTGTTGTCTAATACCCTTCCGTTTTTTAATATAAGATGTTTTAGCCTCCTGGTCTGCAGCCCCGTGCTTCGTTGCAACTGGGACGACGTCCTTGCGGCCATCCGTGGCGGCGACTTCTTCCTCACCTCCCTCCTGGAGCCCGACGATGATGACGTCACGCCCCGCGGCTGGGTTGCCTGCTGCCACGACGGCTACCTCGTACTCCCTTTGAGCCATCGTCTACCCTTTGAGCCGATACAGCCCCGACTACACCGCTCTCCCTGATATGGGTGCGGGCACTCCGGAGACTCTTTTCCTCGGCATGTTTTTGCTTTCATCCGATGAAGAACCGATCTCGTTTCGAGTGCTCTGGGCTTACGACTCCAAGGTTCACGCGGCTGTGTTCTCGTCGGACACCTGGGATTGGTATGCTCTACCATGGGTGGAGGTAGCTGAGAGGGCACCGCCTCATGACGGGGACAAATACTGGCTTCGGTCTGGGAATCTTGTCGGCGACACAGTGTACTGGCTTTTCAAAAATATATGGAGTACGTGCTCACTCTGGACACGAGGACGATGCTCTGTCTCCGAGCTTCCACCATGTTTAAAGAGCCAGAGACATCACAACGTTATCATCTTCGGGACCAAGGACGGCGCGCCTCGTATTGTGTATGATAGTGGACTCTGCATTATAATTCTGACGCCTCCCGGGGACTACGAGAACAGTGTTGGCAGGTGGGAGCAAGACGACTTCGTCTATCACATGGAGGACTCTCCTATGCTTGACATGGTGGCTAGTAAGGATGGCTTTGTGTATTTGGCCTCAGCGGAGATGGTATATTCACTCTGCTTAGAGACAATGCAGCTGAAGAAGCTAGCTCCGAGGACATTCGGTGCCTATTGTTCCTCTTCCTCCTACTTCGTGGCGTGGCCTCCCTCGTTAGTAGGAAACTATGGGGTTTTTGCAGCGCCCCAAGCTGATCCGCCGACGCTGTATAAATGTTTTGCAGCGCCGAAATTGACGTTTGGCGCGCCACGCGCAGGTTTCGGTTTAGCAGTCGCGCTATAATTTAGCGCGTCGCTGCCGCGTTTCAACAGGCGCGCTAGAATGCAGCGCGCGAGCTCAACGGAAACAACATTTGCACTTCAACATACAACCGTGAAGATCAAATAAATACCAAATCAATCAACAATAAATAGTATAATTATTATTACAACACAAACAAATTGTTTTTATCGAATACAAATAGTTCAGCAAACAATAGAATGAATAGTTCAATAAAAATATAACAAGCAAATGAATGAAGTTCATTGTTGTCCATTCCACTTCCACCACTCCTCGATTAGATCCTTTTAAAGCTCATTATGTACCTCGTTCCGTCGAATGGTATGATAAGATGCCACAAAGCGAGCTGTCCTCTCCGATCTCCTCCGCACTTGAACGGGACGGCCCATCAACTCATAGTGAGTGTAGTCAAACTCTTCCCACGCTCATCCTTGATGATCATATTGTGCATGATCACACAAGCGGTCATGATATACCAAAGCATGTCTTGATCCCAAAAATTAGCCGGCCCTCTCACGATAGCAAATTGGGCTTGCAAAATCCCAAATGCCCTATCCACATCTTTCCTAGCCGCCGCTTGAGCATTGTGGAAATCCCAAATGCTCTCTCCACATCTCTTCGCGCGAATAGCTAGGATCATTGCAACCTCTTCCTCCTCTTGAAGATCAAATTCTTCATCGGAAGAATCGTACAAATAACTCATCTACATGCATCAATGCACTCTAATTTAAATTCTAAAACTAAATATGCACTAAATTCACGGAAGTTTAAGTTCACATGTCATTGTTACCTTCGAGGTGTTTTGTCAAACACCTTGCGCGCGTGGAGATGTGCGCCCGCGAGGTGGCAGCGGCTACGGGTCGGCGCAGCAGCGGCGACTGTTCGGCGAAACTGCTGCCGCCGGAAGCGCCGGCGGCGTCGGTGAAGGCCCGGCTCGTCCGGGTCGATTCAGCGCGGCGGTGAGGTCCGCGCAGCCATATATAGCGGCGGCGCGCTGTGGAGTAGCGGAGCCAGCGCCGGCGACAGGTAAATCAACCGCGGTGGCGCCGGCCAAGTTGGGGGAAGAGATGCGAGCGGCGGCGCGAGCAGTGGGATTCTTCAGATCTGGCGGTTGCTAGGTCGCACCAGAATTTGCTGTCGTCCCGCGCGCTGTAGTCGCCGCCCCAAATTTGGGGCAAAATCTACCGCTTGGCAGCGCGCGCTGGACGGTTTTTAGGGCGCGCGGGATTTTACCGCTACCGCTGGAGCACTGGATTTCGCTCCGCGCGCGCTAAAAAGCCGTTATTTGGCGTGCGCGGTCCAAATTGGGCGCCTGTTGGAGATGCTCTAAGAAGCTATGGCACATGAGTACATGACTCTCCTTCACCCGGAGCTATGATATATGTGTGACTTGGTACGATGTGAGGCCCAGATTCTTTTTTTTTTTTTTTTGAGAATTACTGGTCTTTTACAATACAGCTGTAGTATCTGAACTCACGCACAATTCACCCCACACACACTCAACACCACACGCACGCCACCTGTGCGCAAGCTAGACCTAACCAGACTATATTGAGCTTCTGAGCCCCGTGAGCCTAGACCTACTGGGAAACCCCTGCGGTGGTGGGCACACCACAATACCTCTGACAGAACCACGGTGGAATTGACCCAGAAGCACTGTTCACGTGAACAGTGTCACTCTGGGCACTGTTCACACGCGCGAGACACCGCGAGCCGATCAGGGATCGAACTCGGGTGGGTTGGCTGGCCACTGCCATGCACAACCACCGAGCCACTGGCTCGTTCTCTGAGGCCCAGATTCTGTGGTTAAGCTTCGTGGGACTGGGGAAGATTGTAATCGGGCTGGTGCTTAATATATCTCAATTCATTTGCAAATATTGTCATATTTGATCTGCTCCTTATGATTTGCTGTCTATGCCACCTGGCCCTATGCTTAATATATCGAAAATCCAGAACCAATCATATTCTCAGATCTGGTATCATACTTAAGATACTCGCATGTTATCACTTTGTCACAAGCCCCTAAGAAATTTGATACACTACTCTCATCCTTAAATATAAAACGTTTTGTAGGCTATTTTTACCTACAAAAATGTCTTATATTTTGGAATAGAGAAAGTACTTAACAAGCGAGACACTAACCTTAGGAAATTAGTATACGGGGTTTCTGTCTCATGATACCACAGTTGAAAGAGTGCAACAAGCCAGCATCAAATTAGAAGACAGGCCACGCTTTGCATTCCCGACATCGACTCCATCGAGCAAAGTCTACTCTCACTATGCTTACATATAGAATATCATACAAAAAGCAATAGTCAATCATATTCGTACGAAACATAAGGAACAAATACATCTGGTGTTTATCTCTCTCTAATTAACCAGGCAAAACTAGAAAGAGCATTGACAACGTTAACCATCATCCTAACCATAGAAAGTTCGCTGGATAACTGACATCGAATTGGCATCAATCATTTAATAGTGCAAATAACAGCCACAGCCAGCAACCTTTCTTGTTTATGTAACAAATCATCCTCAAGAATTATGTGCTATTCCCTCCATTTTTAAATGTAAGATGTTTTAGATGTTTCACATGGTGTCTACATTTTTTTTATGCCATGTCAATATTTTCTTATGTTCTCTATGACTTACGACGTAATACAAAATTTACGTGACGTAAAAATCAATTACGGTTCAGAAGATACGGGGTGGGTGTAGAATAAGTTATTCTACAGCCTGGGTGTCTATGAACAAATGGTAAAACATCTTATATTGAAAAACGGAGGCCGTATCAGTCAAAACATACTGTTCACTTAGGACCTACTGCTTTTCACAAAAAAAATTATCCGGTGCCACCCATTGAGTAGCTCAGTAAGACGTGAAACGGGGATATGAAAACAATACAAGGATGTGCAAGTGAAGTGTATGTTCTTAACAATCGAACGGGAAAGCCCAGTGTATCAGAAACTGTTTGTATGTAGAGGAGATCAAGGGATGCATACGAATGGCGTGTCCCATGCCTTCTATCTCAGCCACCATCTTTGGGCTGCTGAAATGGGTGTGTTGAGGAATGGCGCATACCGATGAATGTGCGGGTTTACAGACCGACCAATTCTTGCCCACACACTCTGGTGATAACCCGATGTAACAGGTGCATGGTACATCAACTTCAACAGCTGTACAAAATAGATGTATACACAAAACTTAGCAAGGTAATATAATTGTGAATGCACTATTTGAAAATCTAACAGCTTAATTAAGTAACATCCATGTCAAAGCTTGAGCAATCGTATAAAGTTCTACCCTTCTTATACAGTATGGAAGATATGAACAGTTTTAAAATGTTAAAAGCAAGGTTGGCACAGGGGGGGAAGGGAAGGGGGAGACCTCATACATGTGAAAAACTTGTTCTCACTTTCCAGTGGTTCAGTTAGATACATGCGGTGGTAATGCAGCTAAGAATACATGCAGATACTCAACCTATATTGCCGTCATATTCTCAAACTACTGAAAACAGAAAACGAAACAAAAGCAGGGAAAAAATTCTTATTTACAGGAGGAAAACTCACATGAAAGTACATGAATGTCTGAATTATGTTGCGTTTCGGCCTGCATGAGAAAGAACACATGACATTTTTAATAAGTTTAGATACAAAAACCTTCACTAAATAGTTCACCGAGAAGTGAATGATTGAACATACGAGAACAGTGATGTAATCATAAGAAAGCCCAGGGCAATTTCAGCATTCGAACAAAGAAGGCTAACTGTAGTGTTATTTGTCTCCACCCACAAACAAGGCTCCTCCAAATACCTCCTAAACAAGAGATAAAAACGAAATCAACCATAGGCTAAAAGGTGTATATTCAATTTATAGAAATCAGTGACTAACCTGTAGAAAGAGGAGCGTGCAAAATTACGCCTCAGGAATCTAGCAACATGATCAAGTGCCCAGCAAAGCACTGGCAGTAGAGCAACTGAATAAAGAAAAAATGAAACTGCTAAGGACAGAACAGAGATTAGACTCACAAATCTTAAGAAATCAGGAAAAGGAAGTGAAGCTTACTCTTAAAATGTACATTAGATGTGAACATCATAAGAGAGAACATCAAATGAACAAACTCCTTGGCAACAATTATAGACTGCAACCAAGGCTGAATTGCAGGCATGTTCCATGCTCTTGGTTTCTACAGGCAGCAGGATGTGGGAGGATCAGGATTGAGAAAGGAAATTGACACAAAGAAAACTAGAAGAAAACACTTCATCTATTCATTTGATAAGCAGGAACTTACCCCATAAGTGCAGTATAAAGAATATGCTGACGAGCATATGGTTCCTAGCAATGAAAGTCTATATGCTTTGCTTGCGATATCTTTCGGTAGAACTGGAAGTATTCCAAGACTAGAAACAACCAACACCTGCAAAACCCCATGTCGCAGTACCATATTATGGTATGACATGTAACAGTATAAACCAAGACCTCTACAAAAAAAGTATAAATCAAGAAAAAAAACCAATCGAAGTGTAGTTAGGGGGACTGAGAAATTTAAGGCCATGGCATATGTTTTTTCCTGCTGAACTACGGTCCATATATGCTATCAGTTGTTTACACAAACGAGAAGACAATAGACCAGGGCCTAAGAACAAAAGTTCTGATCAGCAAAATAAGTAAAATATCTAAACGGAATAGAGAACTAGACCATAAAGAACACAAACTGTTCTCACAGCGAGTAGATAATGAATATGCTTTCTATGTTGAAGGAGAGAAGGTAGCTATTCCTACCCAAGCATTGATAGAGAAATGGATAGTTCTTCCATCGAACCGTAAAGAACTTCCTGTCCTTTCTGTTGGTGGTGGTTGAGATGCAGTAGATCCTACATATAGGAGCAAAATATAGTTATGAAACGAATCTTCAGATTTCAGACTGATGTGGCAATGAGAGAAAACATAGTGACAATTCTTTTCCGGTTATTTCTAGTTTCCATTCCAAAAGTGATCTATTAAGCACTAGAGTTCTTTTTATTCTTGCAGAAAAGGGAACGCCAACTTTTATGAACTCTGGTTCACCACAAAACCACAAACCCTGTGAGAGCATGCAATTTACACTGCTGAGAACACATAATAAATAATGATATAAATAGCAAGGAGTAATTCCTGGAGTGCCTTCAGCCAATGATCTTGCCACTTTCTCCAGACGACAAACATTAAGCACCAAAGTTCACCATACCTGAGTCACGAGCTCTAACATTCTCACTCGATGGCGTAGATGAAGAACTTGCTGCTGATTTGTTGGACGGAGTCGAACTTGTGGAAGACATTGGTTCAACCACCAAATCGGGATCCTGAGGTTTAAAGGAGCGTTAGTAATTTTGAGACTATCAATTGTCGTACACTAGTCCTTTAACTTGGATATGACTCTGGGCTTAAGCAGTACGGATGGTAACTGAACATACTACCATACCAAATGGAGAACAGCTAGCAAATAATAGGCAAGAAATATTGGATCATAACCAAATAAATCCACTTTTCACTAACCAACCTGACTCGTGGGTACCAAGGCATCCGTAAAAGAAAACTATTGGCATGTCTATAGGGAAATGCTATCATTAGCAACGAGAAGTTGAACATGTCATGCTTCCGGAAAGGAACATAAGTATGTTAAACATGAGAGATACAGAAGCAATAAATCTTTGTGAAAGTAAAACAAACTTTCAGCTATCTGACACCTAGATTGCACAATCGCAAAATGGGTGTGTTGCTGCGAGAAGCCAAAATGTTGGAGCGTAGGTAAGGAAGCCACATTGCTCAGTACTTCCACCCAGTTTATCAATCTCAGTTCTTCTGTTTTTCAACTGAAAACTAAAAAAGGGACGTATAATCAAGCAACATACTCAAGAGCAGCATTGGGCTGCTGGCCATACAAGGAGATTTACCCTGTTGAAGAAATAAGGGCAAGCATTGCATGCACATCCTAGAGGTAAATACCATGTGACTCAGTTATTTCATAAGAAAAAAAACACAAATAAGAGGTAACTAAAATTTTGATGTACAAAAGGTAAGCTGCAAAAAAACTTGGTCATTATGCATTCAATAAAATAAATCTTCAGCTCTTGCACTTATTAATTTGGCCCAAAAGCCATCCATAAGGATGATCTGGATCTTCTTTTTCAGCGCAAAGCATTAGCATGCGCGTCCTGATGTTTGAGCTAAATTAAGCAGTAAACACTATCAGGTCCTCATCAGTGAAGGATGCCAGATAAAAATATAGGCACACCGAATTTATAAAAGTGGAATAGTATAACTCAAAAATGTTGGCAAATGCATGGAACCAAGTACAGAATGTGGCTCTGATCACGATGATGCAGATACCATATAACCCCATGAAAACCATTTTGCTTTTACGACTATGTTAACGGACAATCAAACACTCTCTAACTCTCTAAAATAAACAGCCAATTGGACTCCTGGAGCATCAGATTTTCGAGCCATCTACCCATTTCCAACGAATCACTCTCCCCACACAAGCGCACGGAGAGAATAAGTCAAACAGATCGTGCTAGCGGCTACACAGAACGACAGGAGGTGTGCACCCAATACAAAAAAAATGGTGCGCGTCTGAGGGGGGCTTACGATGTATCGCTGGTAGAACTTGCGCTTGAAGTGGTCGACGACGTCGGCGCGGGAGGCGAGGTGGGGCGGGACGAGGACGTTGGACCAGTACCCCGCCCACCGCGCGTCGTTCTCGTAGTCGTACGCCCCCGCCCCGATCCGCTTCAGCCGCTGCGGGTCCGCGCCGCCGCCGGTGCTCGCGTCCCCGTCCCCCATCGCCGCCGCTGCGGGATCTTCCTGCCTCGCCTCGTCCGGGGTTTGGGTTCTTCTGTTGGAGACTCGCGATCCGGGCGGGACGAAGAAGAGATGAGAGGTGAGTGCAGGGAGTTTCTTCTGTTGGTACGACTTTTCGTCCCGCGGCGTGGGGCCTCGGTATTGTTGGCAGTTGGGATCAGAGAATATTCTAGAGCCTGCAAGTGTGAAGCGCTGGCCTAAATCACGATCACAGTTCTTTTCTCCGAGAAATGGATACTCCAGCCTCTGCAATCAAGGATTCAGTAAACCTTTGCAAGAATTTAGCAGCCTGCGTCCTCTTTATAAGATGCAATTCTGTTAGAGTTAATCTTATCATGATTATGTAGCTGCATGTTTGCTTAGTTTTGCACGTGTTAGACTGAGTGAATCGGTCATGTAGCTAGCTGGTAATGTGCACGGCTGGGTTAGTTTGCTAGTGTCCTTGAGAAGAGGTCAAGAGTTAGTTAGTACTAGTAGCTTGAGAATAGGTCTTCGAGCTAGCATGCGTGTTAGTGGGTTTGTTAGTGCGTGAGTGCATGAATCGAGTGGTCAGTGGACTAATGGGTCGTAGTGGCTGCGGCCAAGTTCGTGTATATATACTGGTTTGAGTTAATGGAAAGTTAAGCCGTGAGGGCAAGACACAATGTAGCCACTGTGGTTCCAAGGAAAGGCCTCTCGGCAAGCTGGTTGTGTTCTTCCTTGGCTGTGTGCGTGCGTGTGTGTTCATGAGAGATTATGAGAGGTAGAAGAAGAGCGGCGCTGCGAGATGCAGCGCCAACAATTGGTATCAGAGCCTTCCGCTCTTGGTTCCTGTGGTGGTGGCGCAAGGAGATGACACTGCCAAGGCGATGGCGAGGCGGACTCCCTGCGAGATGGAAGCCGGGGGCGCAAGAAGGGCTGGTGGTGGCGCGATGTCGCCGGCGGCCGGTTGCGTTGAGATGCAGCGCCAACAAATTCGAGAGTCTCATGACCTCTCAAATGAACTAAATTGTTTGGAAGAGCTCCCTTAAATGTAAATTTTTCGCTTGGTTGATATTGAAAAATAGCATTTGGACGGCGGACTGCTAGGATGTCGTGGATGGCAGAAAATTTTCTTTTGTGCAATCAAGTGTAAGAGTTGCTTTGAGAAATGTAATACTCAGAGATTAGACTCCATCCTAGGCATTTTTTTGTTGTTGTTGTTGTGGCATCAAAACCTCTAAAACATTTTTTTCTTAATTAATGAAAACGATAAGCATTTTGCCTTGTTTTAAATATATACAACTCCAATAGCAGAATTCGGATCAAACTGATGGGCAAAATTTGGGACTGCTTGAACGATTTGTACCCTCCTTGCCAGCCATGTAATTTCTTCCAAGAATGCGCGCTTAATCGAGGTAGGCAACCAATCATACACACTGCATACAACTGCTTACCAGTTTACAACATTGGATACATACAGCACGGTGGCACAACACAAATGCTTACAGAAAACAGATAAATTTCACAGTACAAGTTTATCAAAATAAGCCAGCTGCTACTATCTTGTTGATACTTCTGACTTGAAATACAGGAATGGAAACTTTTGAATTAAAAAACAAACTGATTAACATATATGGAGTCAACATTGACAATTTGATATACATACACATAAACATATTACATATGAACATAGATCTATATTTAGACTATCGGTGCATCCACCATGCGTGTACATAAATCTAGGAATCAAACGGCTATCTAGGCGAAACCTAGCTATTACAGATGAACTTCGATCTAGATTTAGACTATCGTGCCGATCGCCGATCGGTGCATCCACCGTATCCGTATCCTTGAATCCCCAGCTGGTGCAGGAAGCCGGAATCAGACGGTCATGCACGCGAAACCTAACGCGAGGCTGCCGTCAACTGGATCCATCGGGCGGCAGCCGAGGTTGCAAGAACTCAAACCCGCGGCGAGGGCGTCGTCGAGCGCCTGCTGCAACGCCGCCTTCTTGGCGCTGCTGTCCCTGCGGAGCTCCTTCCAGCGACGCTTCATGACGCGCGAGGTGCGCCGGTGGACGGCGCGGCTGATGTCGCTCCAGCGTCCGTCGTGGAGGCGGTGGAGGCGCGCGAGCTCGGCGTCGTCGCTGGCTGTGAAGGCGCGGTGGTAGACGTCGCGCGCCAGGTGCTCCTGCCACCTGTCGCGGCAGAGCGCGCGGGAGCGGCCCGGCATCTGCTCCGCCACCCGGTGCCAGTGCCGGAATCCGTTCTCCCTGGCGAGGTGCGCCAGGCGCGCGTCCTCCTCCGCCGTCCACGCGCGCGGAATCTTCAGTCGCACGAGAATCATGGTCGATCTCCTCCTCCTCCTCCTCGGTTCCGCGCGCGCGCTTGATCGATCGTATCCGGTTGAATCGGGGGAAGAACTTGAGCACGGGGAGGTCCAAGAAATGGTAGATGCGCAGATGTTCACCTGCTTATATCGGCAGGGAAGCAGATGGCGGTGTGTGTGACGAATTCGGAGTCCGATCCCAGTTCGAATTCCCTTCGCAGTTCGCCCTCGGGAAGAAGGAAAAGCAACTAACCGCCCGACGGACGTGGAAACAAATTTCTTGGCGAGAACGAGTTCAAAAACCAATTTCTAGGCGAGAAAAAATTGCTCACCTTTAATCGAAAAAAATTGCTCGCCTGCCTCGACCGTTTATTCTTGCCTTTCTGGGCCGCTCTGCGCAGTACAACTTTTGTTAACTACAGCTATTGGGCTTAGCCCAACTATTGTTTAGCTAATTCCGGACGGACCAACAGGCCCACAGGCAACAGGCTAACAGCCCGCGGGTGACCACTGTGACTTCGCTCGTCCTTCGCCTTCACTTCCGGCTCTGTCTCGCCGGCTCCCCCGGCCGCCGCCGCCACCACCACCATCGCATTCTCTCCACACCCGAGCCCCTCAATGCGCGCCCTCGCCCACGTCGCTTCGCTCCTGCGTCGCGCCACGGCGTGCACGCCGCAGATCGGCGCCCGCGGCCGCGACGTCCCGCTCCTCTCGAAGGTCTGCCTCTCGTACTCCCTCCCCCCATAGCATGTCTTTTCGGACCCAGTGAGGCTACTGCTACGTCCTCCGCCCTTCGAGCGCCTGCGGCAGCGTTTGGTTCGTTGATTTGGTAGGGTTTATGAGCGGTTTAGGAACAGGGATCTGGGTGCGACCTTGGGGATGATGACAGGTTAATTGTTATTACCGCTTAAAGGATTGTACGACGGATCGATTCTTGGCTGCTTACAGTATTCGAAATGGAAGTTTACATAGAGCAGCATGAGCTTTCCGTGATTTGGTTCGTTGACAAATACATGATGTGGTTTGTCATCATACTGTTACAGGCTTTGGTTTCTCCAAGTGTAGGCTATCGACATGTTAAATGTCCGTTGTGTTCGACTCACCCCGTTCCAAATTGTAACATGTTTTGGATATTTCAATATGGACTACATACAAAATGAAATCAAATGAGCAAATATGCACACTGAAATACCGATTCAAAAAAGGATAGAACATCTTATAATTCACAACGGAGGGCGTAGTTTACATTACAGTACAAAATGCTGACTGTATGAAAGGTTCAAGCTGTAGAAGAATTGGTCACGGCGTGACTCTACATACAACTACAAGTATTCATTGGATAAAGCCATTGACACGTCAGAATTTCAACTTCCTGACAAATACATTCAGTAGAGCTTTGTCTGAAGTGGAAATATTCAGCTATATTCTTTTAGTTATATCTTCAGTTGGATTTTATTCTAGTTGTTGCCCATCTCCATAGTTGGCTTGCCTGATCTCCTAAAGTTATTTGAACTGTTTACTGATGTATGCACTAAAACTACATCTGTGGTGTGGTTTAACCCCATGGAGCATTTGATTTCTGATAATTTAGACAGTTGCAGTTATTTACTCAGTAGAGCTTTGTCTGAAGTCGAAATATTCTGCTATATTTTTTAGTTATATCTTCAGTTGGATCTTATTCTATTTTTTCTGCCTTCTAAGTTAGCGTTCTTCATTTGCAGATTTTGCCAAATGTCTACTGCAACAGGTATTCGAGTCTTTTGGCTCCAGCAAATGATGCGCTGATTCCTCCGGAACTTCTATCTAGCAAGACTGCTTGGACACCAGACCGAGAACTTGGTATGTTCTATTATATGTTATCCATTTGCTGCTGTCATAGTGTTGTTTCTCTTGAGCGACCTACACAATACTCTATTTAACCAACATAGACTCTCAGATGACTGCTTCTAGTTGATTGAGAATTTAGCTTCATTCAGTCTAAGCAAGATATTCGAATTGCGCTGAATTGTAATTACTCTTAATTTTGTATTACAGGGCAGTATGAGGACTTAGTAGCTAGAGTAACAAACTTCCATAATGAGGACAAGGGATTTATGGTTTTGGATGGTGATGTTTTTGATGTTCCAATTAGGAAGGATATTGTTCACCGAGTAGTAAGGTGGCAGCTTGCTAAAAGACAACAGGTGCACACTACGATCTCTCCTTTTCTTTTGATTGTCTACAGATTGTGAGCTTCCAAATCTTTCATACTCCTGTGAACTCATCAGGGCTTTATTAATTTAAAGTCGGGTTGCCAAGCCTAATATCTAAAAAAACTTCCAAATCATGCAATCCTTTATATATTCTTTAAGTTGGATATTTAAGTTGTATCTATCTTGTGAGAATATTTGTGCTGCACCTTTTGATAATTGCATGCACCTGTCTTTCGCAGGGAACACACTCGACTAAAACTATCAGTGAAGTGAGTGGCACAGGAAGAAAGCCCTACAAGCAAAAAGGAACTGGAAGAGCACGTCATGGAACATTGCGTGGTTGTCAGGTTATACTGCCCGATCTTAATAGTATATCAGTCATATGATTGTTATTGCGTAGGCTGGGAGTAGGGAGATAACTCCCCGTGTTGTGCTCTGACTAAACTAATATTTGGACTACCAACAGTTTCGTGGCGGTGCAACCATGCATGGCCCTAAACCACGGAGCCATGCGTTCAAATTGCAAAAGAAAGTACGGCGTCTGGGACTTAAGATCGCCTTGTCTGCTCGAACAGCTGAGGGGAAGGTATCTGCCGATTTACCAAATTAATGTGTCCTCGATGTTCTCATCTCCAGTTAGCTCCTGTTTTATGTGGTTATGCCTGATAATGTAAATATATTTTGCACTACAGATCTTTCATGAAGTTCAGAGAAACAGGCTAACCACTTGCCTAGTTCTGTATAGATTGTTTTCTATGTATGTCTTGTTCTCTTAGATGGTCAATCTAGATGGTTTAAGATCAATTTAGATTACTAGAACCCCTTTTTTCACGAAGTATTATGTTGTTACTTACGAGATTGAACATTGAGCTTGTATTGTTTGCATGTGTTCCTGTAAGAGTGAAAAGCTTATTGAAATTTATTGAGCAATATGACAATAAACTTGTTTTATGCAAGGAATTGTCCACCACGCAAAGCGTCTGGATTTCTCCATTTGAATCCATTCTTTGCAGTAAATGCATATGCATTAAAAAACTGATCTTGTTTTTCTATAGCTCTGCATCTTTGAGGACTTGGAAGTCCCTAGCCACAAGACGAAAAACATTGTGCAGTACATAAAGCAGATGGATGATACGAAGAAGGTTTTGTTGGTGGATGGAGGCGACATTGATAAGAAGTTAAAGCTGGCTACTCAGAATCTTCACTATGTGAACGTCATTCCGTCAATTGTAAGTGTCTTGGAACCTCAGCAGTTAAATGTGGAATAGTGAATATAGTCATATTGTAGTTTTCCCATTTATTTATTTATTTTACCCAAGAAGACCATGCTGATGTTTAATACCTTCAAACACAGGGTCTCAATGTCTACAGCATCCTGCAGCATGACACCATTGTAATGACTCGCGATGCCATCAACAGACTCGTCGAGCGGATGCATACCCCCATCAGCCGCTAGCAAGTAGGGTTCAACAATATCAAACACCACTGCTCTGTACCAAATGAGCTTCAATCCCCCGAAGCTACGGCAGCATTTGTTTTCTCATCTCAGAATGCTACGTTTACATGAGATAGTCATTTTGTTAACATGAGATTCTGCTAGATGTAATGTGTCCTAGTAGGGAACAAATGGGCTACTCCCCAGCCGTAGGGTCTCAATAAAATTTGATGTCGCAAAAATAGGGATGTTATTCGTATGATTTACAAATTATCACCATTGATGAGTTTGTTTGTCAGTCCTTATATTGTCTGATCGAGTCATGGATGAAGGTGTGAAATTGATACTTAAATGTATGGATAACATCTCATCTTCTCTTCTGACCAATACAAAACTGGGCGTTAATGCGTGCCCAGATGCCCTCATGTTGACAGGACAACCCACGAAGTTTTGAATATAAGATGCACCCTTACGCCCAACGCAGGATTGTCGTTTTTACGCAACAAATTCTGAACTATTTAGGGTCTAGGTATGAACGTCATACTCGATAGACAACCCACTTTAGGCAAAGTTAATCGTTGGTCTAAGCAGATCGATGGATGTTGGAATCCCAACATGATATGTAGGTGTAGATTTCAGATGCAAATGATTAAAACCAAACAAATCACTAGAGCGACAATTACACCCCGATGCCGCTGCAGATACACCATCACAAATACAAACACAAATCACTACAACTCGCACGCAGAGACTTAACTATTAGCTACTTAGGTTTGTAGGAACTATTTCTAATGTTCTCACGAGAATATGATGTTGCCTAAGTCACACGTGTGTCTTACTAAGAAATGAAGGACCTAATTAAAAAAAAATGAAGGACCTAACATGGACGACAGGAACAAGTATTTGGAACATGATCACACATCATGGAGATAACAGCAAGTGCGCAAGAATTAACGATGGTACTTCAAGTAGAGATTTGAGGATTTTGAAGCTGCCACTATCAACTTATAGAGTTGGATTCGGCAACCCCTATTGCTGTCCGAAATTCCCTCAGTTCCTTCTTGAATAGTACTCCTAGGGGGTATTTTAGGCTTGAATTTTGTTTGCTGAAAAGTTTGCCATATCTACAACTTGGCGTGCTTCGTTTTTATCAGCCGACAAGGCCAAGCCCGTATTTCAGAGAACCCAACTTTTAACCTATCCTTCATCTCTGTTTGCAACATTGGCATATGATAGTTCTTGCTCATCTCCAGTTGTTTTCAGAAATTGAACCTTTTTGGTCAGGTTGGATCGTGCTTTCGATATTGTCAGTACACATCTGATATGTTTCATTTGGTCAGTCAATAAACTCAGATTGTTTGCTGAAAAATAAGTTTGATGTCAAAAGTTCATCAATCATGAAAGTTCATCAATCATGCCGGGGATAGTAGATAAAACGGTGAAAGGAATGAACCAAAATGAGTTTCGAAGTGCGTTGCCTGCCAATCAGATCGAAAATTCTGGTCCAGTGCATTTCGTTCTGGCGTCGGGAAGTGGAAGAAGCTTTCCGTCGTAGTACCAACAAACCAAAAACAAAGGAGGCAAAGAACAGTTACCGGTGGCTGCCGTACGTGTTTGGCTGGCTCCACGCATACCGGCGGACGTGGAGAGCACTGCGGGCAGCAGCCAGCAGGTCGATCGGTCCTTTGGCTTTCAGGGATGGATCGGATCGCATCGCATGTAGACACCCTGTTTGGGCAAAAGCTGTGTGGGACGGGCGATCCATCTCCGCACGATACGTCGCCTTGCCTAGCTAGATATATAGCCGCCTGCATGCTTCCGTGGCCTAATTGAAGTGATGCGTTCTTTCTTGCTCCCCGGCCAACCGGTCGCTCTCTTCAGGCCTCGTTTGGTAGGCCGGGGTGGGCCGGGAATTGGAGGGAAATTCCTCTAGAGGATTAAAAACCCCGAAATTCCCCCGTGGGCCGTTTGGTAGGCCGGGTTAGGGCTGGGCTAGCCCGGTCGAACCCAGCCAAACCGCCCCGACCCATGCGTGTATCAGCCCTCGAGCGACCCCTCGCGGAACGACCGGGGCGAAACGAGGAGAGAAAGCGAGGCGCCGCCGCCGCCTCCTCGGCTCCTCCCCGTCGACGGCCGCCGCCGTTGTCTCCTCTCCGTCGCCGGGCGCCCCCGACAGCTCCTCCGCTGGCGTTATACCCGGTACGGCTTCCCTCCCCTTCTTCCCCCTCTCGAAAATTGCCAATCTTGACTCCCAGATCCGCAGCCGCCGGCCGGCTCCGCTCCCGCCGGCGACCCTCTCTCTCTCGACCTCCACCTCCGCTTGACGTAGGTTGTAGCACGCTGTTGGTCGTGCTTTGTCATAGATTGCTCCGATCCAGTGCGTACGGTGCGTGCGCGTGCGTTTCTCGAGCGCCCTCGGCTGCGATCCTGCGCGCGAGTCTTTTTCTTTTATGGAGCTGACCGAACGCATTAGGACCGTCCTTGGCTTGCATCGCGTCCTCACGAGCGCTAGTGCTTCTGAACGCTAGTGCTAGTGCTTCTGCATACGTTAGCTGAAACTGTGGGTACAGGGTTGCCTGCTTTTAAATGTTAGTGCTAGTTCTTGTTGTGAATTTGGTATCTATACTCTATCAACAATGAAATTCATGGATTATGCTAATGGAGAAATAAATTTGATGATCAGTTTCCCCCAAAAAAATGATGGTCGGAAGCTTACTTCTCGTTTGTGAGTTTGAAAGAAAGATCATTACTTTTTGGTCTGTGTTTCTTTCCAAATGACACAAGTGTTATCTGCTTTTCTTTTGTATGGTGCGTGCCTGCCTACTTTTAGTAGGTACAATCTGTGAATGAACTTGTGCTTCACACCGTCATTACAAATAGAGGGTGCAGCTTGAGTGTCTTAGCTTTTTACATGTGTTTTCCTGCTTGTGTGATGAACTGATGATGCATCTTCATATTTATTTTAAAGCGAAAGCTACAGAGAAATTTAGTCAACCCCATTTATATTGTTCAACCTCTTCGGCCAGCACTGACCATTCAGGCGAGACTTAGAAATATATATTGTCTAGCTCAGGCAACATCACGACAATGCTCTTGTAAAAAATGATTGCAAGGAAACAAAGTATTTAGCTCAAAAACTTTTTAGCTCAGGTTTGGAGGGGTTTGGGTGAGTGGAGAGGTTTCACCCAAACCCTATGGGGATAATCCCCACTAATCCCCTCAAAACCCCTTGCACCAAACAAGGCCTCATGGGTGATGGGTCACCATGCTATTCGATTCGAGTAAATGTAGTGTCCTTGTACCTCTCTGGTTTAAAGAAAAAAGAGTTGGGCACACGTGATCAAAGTTCTTTTACAGTGACGGCGACGTCTCCTTTGTGGAACAGTTGTATTAGCCACATTGACACAAGTAGAATTCTATGCCGAGTGCTATCTGGAGGAGGTATGGGAGCCCGATCCACGACTTTGCTTAACTTGTGGCCAAGTTCCCCACGGTGCGAGTTGCACATAGTATCCCGTTGTTGGCTGGGCCACACCAAAGTGCTTTCGTCCGAGGGAGGCGTGCCTCCATGACAACTTCATGTTGGTGAGTGACATGGCGATGAAGTTGCACCACACGAGCAACACGGCGGTTCTCCTAAGCCTCAAAATTATGAAGACATTTGACACGGTGGATTGGGCCATCCTGTTGAAAGTGCTCAGAAAGATGGGTTTTGGTGGGAAGTTGATTGTGTGGATTTGTATCTTACTATCCACGGCGTCGACGAGGGTGTCGATGAACGTGGGCTCAGGCACGAGGACCTCTATCAACCATGCTTTTCATCTTGATCATGGAGGCCCTCTACCATCTGATTGATAAGGTTGTGTAGATGGGCTGCTATCTCGCCTAGCACCTCCATTTTACGTCGCCGCACCTTCATCTACACGAACGACCTTGTCCCATTTCTGCACCCTTCGCTGGGTGACCTACGGATCTTTGCTGCCTTGTTGGAGGATTTCACTGTATCATCTGTCTACAAACAAGCTCAACTCATCTCATTCGTGGATCGGAGGAGGATGCCCAGAGGGTGATGCATATACTGGATGTGAGGTCCAGCCTTTCCCTCTCTGCTACCGTGGGCTCCCATGTCGCTGCGGAAGCCGATTGACAAACATCTACAATATTTGATAGATAACATGGTCAACCGCCTTCCTAGCTGGGGGGCATGATTTGATGGATAAGGATGGACGTTTGGCCTTGATCAGCACCACCCTCTCTGTTGTATCGATCATCGGTATTGCATCAACTTACCAGCCAAGACCCTTGTGGGACTTGATAAGATGTTGCAAGGGTTCCCGTGTGAAAGTGCATGGTTGCCCCCATGTGTGGTTTTGGTAATTAATGACAATCCTTATGGACTAATGTTTACATTGAGATATTCTTATAGATCTTGTCCATGGGAAAATATTAGAGTTCATGTGTTGGACTCTTGAAGATGACATGATGACCAATGCTTTATTCAAGGGTTTATATGAAGAATGGTCATGTGTAGAGTTGAGCTTATTGCAAGTATGGCTTGGAAAAGAAGATTGAGTGAACAATCATGTTTACCTCTAAGCCATCATACTTATCAAGAGAAGAAGATGAAGTGCAAGCTCAATATGATGCATCTCGGAAGATATCATTTGATTGAGAATTGTAAAGGAGACATGAAGACGGAGCTTAGCGAGGCCCTCCCATAATGGAGTATGGGGGAGCATTTGGAGAAGTCTTCATCAAGCATGTTCTAGCAAGCACAATCAAGAAAGGTGCTTCAACTTGAGAGAGTCAAGATCGTCATCATCGAGCTCAAGTGGAATGCGCAAGGCAAAGGTATGATCTTGATAGGTTTTCTATTTTACTGGTCTCATGTTGTTAGTGAGAGACCGGGTTATATGATAGACGGTGTACTATCAAGAGGGGCTCTCAAGCGAGTAACTTGATCGCATCTTTGTGAAGAGCTCAAACCTTTGCATACTTGCCATATCATTTTTCTTGGTTCTTATTTGGTTTTCTCCTTGTTGGGTTTTGGTGCTTGTTGTGATCTTCACGACAAGCCCAAGTTCACCGAAAACGAATTTCGTATGGAAAACTTGTTGCGTTTTCGGTTTTGGAGGTTTGCCGGTTATTCCTTTTTAGAGAGGTTTTACCTTTCTCCATTTGGTTTTATCTTCCATTGTTGGACTATAATATTTCTCTGCATGTTCTTGTAAAGCTCTTCGTTGCGATTCCAACGAGCCCGAGAACATCGAAAACGGAGTCCGGATGATCAAGATATCATCGTTTTCGTGTTCGGTGTTTCTGCAGTTTTCTGAGGGGCGGAAGTTCCGGATTTCCGGCCAAATCCGGAACTTCCGGGCAAATTTCTGGCCAAAGTTCCGGCCGAGTACAGAACCGTCTTTTAGTCGCTTTTCTGGGGGTCCAGAAGTTCCCGGCCGAAAGTTCCAGCCCCAGGACCGGAAGTTCCGGCCTAAGTGAGCCTGCAACTGCTATTTCGGTGGGAGGGGCTATAAATACCCCTCCCCTTCTTCAACCTTGGGGAGCTCATTTTTTCCCTCTTTCTCCTCCATTGTTTGACCTTGGAAAAGCTTGTCCCCTCTCAATCCCTCTCATGATTCTTACATATCTTTGAGGGAAAAGTGAGAGGAGATCTAGATCTACATTTCCACCAATCCATCTCTCCTCTAATGAGGGGAACCCTTTGGATCTAGATCTTGGAGTTCCATTTGTTGAGTTCTTCTTTGTTCTTCATCTCTTCTCCCCCCATAAGCATTAGTTGTTTTTGGTGGGATTTGAGAGTGAAGGATTTGAGCACTTGTGTTCTTGCCATTGCTTTGTGCATCGGTTTGTGCTCTCCACGAGGATTCGTGGAAGTTGAAAGTTTGTGAGATTGTTACTCTTGGGTCTTTGGACCTAGACGCCCGTGTGGTGGTTGAGACCTTTGTGGTCATTTGTAAAGCCGTTCAGGAGCCCCCGATCCCGTTGTGGGTTGTGCCCTGGACTGTTGTCGAAAGGTTCCGGATTCCGCCTCGAAGGATTTCGATAGTGGAAGGTGAACCAAAACTTTGTGGTGCGGTTCATCGGAGAATAGGGTGAGCCTTTGTGGCGTTGAGATCGACCTTAGTGGTGCCTCGCACCTCTCCCAACGAGACGTACTCCCTTAACAAGGAGGAACTCGGGAATACATCCTCGTCACCGCGTGCCTCGTTATTTCTATACCCAAACTATTTACTTATGCACATTACTTTGTGATAGCCTTCGTGCTTGAAGTATTCTATAGCTATCACCTTGTTGTTTGTCTTGCTTAGCATAAGTTGTTGGTACACATAGGTGAGCCTAGTTTATTTAGGTTGTCGGCTTGTTAATTTAAACACCTAGTTTTATTCCGCAATTATCAAGCCTAAACCGGAAAAGTTTTAAACCGCCTATTCACCCCCCCCCCCCTTTAGGTGACATCATTGTCCTTTCACCGTGGAAAGGCCGCAAATCGGTGCATGGTGGGCATTGCCTTGTGGCGTGGGACCATGATCATATTCTAGGGAATTTGGAGGCCTAGAATACTAAACTTGATAGTGATCAGCATGGCTCTCACAGCTAGGTGGTTGTTGTTGGAGCATACGGACCCAAATAAACCATGGCGTAAGTTCAGCCTCCAAGTCCCGAAGATGGTCAGGAAGATTTTCAAGACACTGGGGCACTTGGTTTTCAGCGGTGAGACGCTCTTCTGGACAGACATGTGCCACCCCGACGGGTGCGTCAGAGACCTAGCACCGCACCTGTTCGGGGCAATATCGAGGAGGAAGTCTTGCTAGGCTATGGCTCAGGGCTATTTGACATAGCCAACATGCTGGCAGGAGTGGAGCTTATCTCAGAGTAGGTAGACTCTTTCTAGTGGGTTTGGGACGCGAGGGGTGTGTACTCCTCCCGCTCGTGCTACTCGGCGATTTTCCAGGGGTCTATGCCCATGGTTGGCGGCACATAGATTTGGTGATCCAAGGCACATTTCAAGTGCAAGTTCTTCCTCTAGTTTGCGCTTCCGGAACGATGATGGAAAGCAGACCACCTTGCCCGCAGGGTTCTTCCCACCCTGAACCCTGCCCCCTCTATGACCAACATGATGAGACTGCCAGCCAACTGCTTGTGGGTTGTGTCTTTACCCGAGAGGCGTGGACTAGCTGTTGTCGTGAAGACTCACTGCAGGTGTGGCCCACTACCAAGACAACACCGATGAGAGACATCAGAGATCTCGGCTGCAGTGGCCTTGGTGCCTTGGACACTATGTAACCTACAAAACGACGGAGTCTTCAACGAAGTTTCTCAGTCGGGTGTGGTAGGGTATTAGAGTCTACTAGAGTTGAGGAGAGGTCTAGAGAGTTGCCAAAATTTTCTGAGATACCCTAGGACAGGTGGCACGGTGGAGCATTGTTGAGTTGTTTCGCTATGTAAACGTTCTACCTAGTCAGCATGGTGTGTGCGTTCGGCGTTTGTGCCTGCATGTGCTGTAATTTTGGTCTCTTGACCCTTCTCTTCTAAGAAATCTGATATGGCATTCCTAACATATCGTCGAATTAAAGAATTCTATGTCGCAGAATGGAAGTACAAAAAGATGTTCTTCATCATGGGGATGGACGAGTAATAATGTGTCAGTTCGTGTGGCAGAATCAGTGACGGAGCTAGAGTGACCGTCTATTGGGTTCATCTTGATTATCTATGGTATAATTTTGCACTAAAATCAAAGCAAGGATGATTTAGTGAAGAATTTACCAAAATGCATTCGATTCATGTGCACCCATTCTTCAATGCCAGCTCCGCCACTGGGGTTGATGAATCCATCTCACATTTGTTCTTTGTTTATCCTATGTCACGCTACATTCGGAAAGTTGCTCACTGTTAACTTTAAACATAAGAAGAGGTCGAACCAACATCTGCGGGGAGGAAAAGAATCGAAGCCAGCGTTTTATAATCTGGAGAGCCAGGTTGTTCGTGCAATTATCAAGTGAAGTCTTTCATGCATCAAATGGGTGGAGACCAACAAGGCAGAGGTTGGCGTTCTGAAGGATGAATTATGATGTGCAGTACTAGCTTCCCTCTGTCGAGTTAGTTGTATATCTCTGTCCTTTTCTGGGGGCTAGTTCGTTGGACTTGCTTCGGTTGCTGCCCTGCAAGCTGCAAGACGTTTCGGCTTTGTGATTTTGTAGCAGCACTTTTGGTCGTTCTATGCCTTTTTTTTTCTTTTCTTTTGCATGTAAAGAATCTTATGGTTTCTTTAAGTAGAAATTGGGAGGAAACCCCGTTCCTCAATCAACATAATACTACTAAAAATAATAATCACCATGCATGACCCCAAATGCGTCGACGTTCTTCTGTCATCCAATTTTATTCTCCATCCCACACAACAAATCCTTCTCTTTTTTGTTACACGACAGTCAATACAATCCTAGTCAAGAGAACCGATGGCGAACCGTTTTTTTCTCGCTCCGGCGATTATGAGGGCGATTATAAGGGCGATCTAGGGTTTACCGCTGCTGCCGCCGGCGGCCGGTCCTTCCGATGATTGGCAAGGCCAGCTGATTCTTGTCCCCGTTTAGGGTCTCCTTCCTCTCCTGGATTCAGTCCAGCGTTGAGTTTTCTTTCCTCCCCTGGTCTCGAACCAGAGGTGAGTTTCTTCGTGTTAGCTTTCGAGTTGGTTGAAGTTGTTCTTGGTAGATTGAGGTACAGCGTGATCTGATCCGAGTCGCGCTACTGCTGATTGACTCTTCGGATTAGAAACTGAGTTCAGTTCATTATTGCCCAATGGATTCCTTCATATGGAACTGTCGGGGGCGGGGAACCGCCGGACAGTTCGTGAGGCACAGAATCTGTGCCAAAAGTACAACCCCGGCCTCGTGTTTCTGTGTGAAACGAGGCAAACTGAAGAACGGATGAAGTTAATGTGTGTTCGTCTTGGCTTGAAGGGCTTTGAAGCTGTTGGGAGTGATGGGCGCAGCGGCGGTATTGCTCTTTTCTGGCATGAATCGTTGGTGGTGGAGGTGCTAGGTAAAGGTACTAGATTTATTGATGTTTGTGTGAGAGAAGGACCGAATGCTGCTCCTTGGAAAGCCACCTTTGTGTACGGCGAACCACGTGTGGAAAACCGTCATCTTATGTGGGAGTTATTGAGTGATCTGAGCACTGCTTCGTCGCTACCTTGGGTTTAAAGACTTCCCATACACCTTTGACAATCGGCAGCTGATGGCTACGTGTTGGTGAACCCCAAGAGGAAGGTTATGATGTAGACAGCAGAAGTTTTCCCTTGAGAAATCTACCCAAGGTTATCAATCCAGTAGGACTTGACGATCTATCGGAAGGTTGTTGATGTTGACTCCCCCTGGCGCTAGGGAGCTTGCACCAACGTGGAATCTGCACAGACACAAACCAGAACTTTGCCCAACACGAAACAGAGAGGTTGTCAATCTCTCCGGTCTTGCAGAAACAAAGAGTTAAACGTATGGTGTGGAAAACAGCAGGAAAAACAGCAAGTAACAGGAAACAGATGATTGCAGCAGGTTGTGTAAACAGTATGAGGAAATTGGACCAGGGTCCACAGTTCACTAGTGGTGTCTCTCTCAGAACAGATAACTAGCATGTTGGGTAAACAAATTACAGCTGGGCAATTGACAAATAGAGAGGGCATAACAATGCAATACATGCCAAGATGTCTACTATGAAATCTAGTTGGGCATTACAACAAAGTACATAGACCGTTATTCCAACAGCATCTATGCCTAAATAATCCACCTTCAAGGCAGCATCCGCATCCCATTCAGTATTAAGTTGCTAACAACAGATTATTGCATGAAGTAAAGTGTGTAATGTAATCAATACAAGTGCCCTTGGACACTGCACCAATGTTTTATCCCTAGTAGCAACAGCACATCTACCATCTTAGACCTTTCTGTCACTGATCCAGATATCTAGAGACTGAACCCACTATCGAGCATAAATACCCCCTCTTGGAGTCACAAGCATCTACTTGGCCAAAGCATCTACTAGCAACGGAGAGCATGCAAGATCAAGAGCACATAGATAAACAACTTGAATAAACATGGTATCAATATTCATCGGATCCCAGCAAACACAACATCTAGCATTACAATAAGATGATCTTGATCATGTTAGGCAGCTCACAAGATCTAAACATGGAGGCACAAGGTAGAGAGACAACCATCTAGCTACTGCTATGGACCCGTAGTCCAGGGGTGGACTACTCACGCATCACTCCGGAGGCAGGCATGGTGATGTAGAGCCCTCCGGTGATGATCTCCCCTCCGGCAGGGTGCCGGGAAGAGCTTCAGAACTCCTCCGATCTGAGATTGACGATGACGGCCGCGACGGAACTTTTCGTGGAATATGATCGACCGTAATAGGGTTTTCGCGTCGCGGAGAATATATAGGCGAAGAGGCGGCGTCGGTGGCCGAGGGGGGCCACCACGCCATAGGGGGCGCGGGCCCACCCTGGGCCGCGCCCTAGTGTGGCGTGGCCCCCTGGTGGGTCTGCTCCGACTCCCCTTTGGACTCCGTGATCTCCTCGTGATATTATTGACGATGTCTTTTGTTTCGTCCAATTCCGAGAATATTTCCTTAATAGATTTTCTGAAACCAAAAACAGCAGAAAACAGGGAACTGGCACTGTGGCATCTTGTTAATAGGTTAGTCCCAGAAAATGCATAAAAATGATATAAAGTGTAACCAAAACATGTAGCAATTGATATAATAACAGCATGGAACATCAAAAATTATAGATACGTTTGAGACGTATCAAGCATCCCCAAGCTTAGTTCCTGCTCGTCCTCGAGTAGGTAAACGATAAAAACAGATAATTTTTGAAGTGACATGCTACCAACACAATCTTTGATCAAATAACAATGTAATGCACATGATCTGAATGAAGTGATCCAAGCCAATGGTCTATAGTTTGCAAGCAAGTAAATAAAGAGTAAACATAAGTGATCACACAAGTGCAAACTTTCATGAATAACACTATAAAACATTTAGAGATATAATAGTCTAACATAATAGTTAGTTCACAGCAGCAATAATTCTCAACATGAAAGTGTTTGTATCAACACAAAGGAAGATAATAGCTTCAGCTTTTGCTTCAACTTTCAACATGTATATCATATAGATAATGTCAATGCAAAGAATATGATCAACCAAACACAAAGTTATGTAAAAACTGTTATACTGGAGTTGACAATGATGTTTGCTTAAGTAGACAGAAAGAAGTGGGAAAACTGACTCAACATAAAAGTAAAAGAATGGCCCTTCGCAGAGGGAAGCAGGGATTAACATCATGTGCTAGAGCTGTAGTTCCCGAAGGCATATAGAGAGCATAAAATATTGTTTTGTAAGGTAATGGTGTATACAGGTGTCAACAAATCAAATAGCAGGTACTTGTCATCTTCCATGGCTAACTAACTTTTAGAGCGGTTCCGAGAGTTTTTAGGACTGCACTTGTAACAAGCACTTATTGGTGACACTCCTCCCAACCATTTACTTTCCACAAACCATGGCTAACCGAATCCTCGGGTGCCCACCAACATTCACCATGGAGGAGTGTCTATTTATTTATTTATAGGGTGGACTAACCAGCTCTTTAATGCAAAATAAAAGGTGGAGAAGCAGATGAAGCTGCCAATCCTTGTAAATTAATTAGCATGGAAGATGACAAATCTCACTACTACGTCCTTATGAGCTTTTCAAGTAGTGACACAAAAAGGAAATGTAACAGTTTTGAGTAGTTAGTAGATAGCACATGAAGAAATTTACTTGGAATGGTGAAAACACCACATAATAGGTAGGTATGGTGGACACAGGTGGCATGGATTTGGCTCAAGGTTTTGGATGTACAAGAAGCATTCCCTCTTAGTACAGAGTTTAGGCTAGCAAGTTATTATAAGCAAACATCATTATCAACTGGAATAGCAAGAGTGTACATAAAACACAAGGTTTGACGAACCATAGACTCCCACTGTCTTCCTTGTTAACACATAGCCTTCATCCAAAAATTATCTAGACTACTATGGACTTCCAATCATGCAACAGATTATTATAGCAGAAAATCCTTATAGTAGTTCTTCATTAATAGCCATTACTTACATGATGCACAAGCTTAAACATTAATTACTTGACAGCTCAAAACAATTGGCAAGCATCAAATTACTCAAGACAACGATCTAAAAAGATTCATGTAAGCATTTTATACCACTACCACATGCATAGCATTTTTCTGGTCCAACCAAACACCAATCAACTTATTTGACAACTCTCCAAACAGATATAAGTGAAGCAAGAGAGTACTTTCTTCAAAAGAAACTGAAAGCTCTAACAAGAGATGTATGAAAAACTGAGAGCTAACAGCAATAACAGCAACTAGACAGGAATACTCAACAAGTATAAGTGAAGCACAAGAGTATTCTAATGAAAAAGTGGAGCGTGTCTCTCTCCCAAACATGAATGCTAGGATCCAACAAGTATAGCACAGCAAACAAAACAAAACAAACTGAAAACAAAAACACACTGACGCTCCAAGGAAGAGTACACTAGTATGAAGCAATAAAAATATAGCACCATTAGAGATGACCTGATAATTTGTAGATGAAGAAGGGGATGCCTTGGGCATCCCCAAGCTTAGATGCTTGAGTCTTCTTGAAATATGCTGGGGAGGTAAGCCTCCCCAAGCTTAAGCTCTTCACTCTTCTTGATCATGTAATATCATTCTCCTCTATCAACACTTGAAAACTTCCTTCACACCAAAACTTAACAGCTTTTCTCATTAGCAGGTTAGTGCACTAAAAGATAATACTTCAAAGTTCTAGCAAAGACAAAACTCACAAGCCAACTATTTTAAACATTAGCCACTGTTACTAGGCTCAAGTGGGCACTTTTACACGAAAAGAAACCACTTAAAAACTTGTAAAAGAGAGAATGCAAAATAAAAGACAGAATCTGTCAAACCAGAACAGTCTGTAATGACGAATTTTTTCGAGGCACTTACGATGCTCAGATGAAAAACTTTTGAAATAATGAAAGTTGCGTAACATCATCAGGAACATGCACAAAAATTTCAGCATTTTTCGATTTTTTCTGATTTTCTACTGAATTAAACGGTGACGAACAGCAATCTGTCCCAATGCAGTCCCGAAAATAAAAACCAACTTTGCATTAGTAACTCTCCTTGGCACAACAAAACAGCAAATAAAAGATACAAAGGAGTTGCTACAGAGGTAAACAAGCATCCTTGACTCAAGAAAACAAAAATAAAACAGCAAATAAAAACATGGGTTATCTCCCAGAAGTGCTTTTCTTTAATGCCTTTGAGCTAGGCATGAAGAGATGCATCAAGTATTGTCAAGACCAGAAAATCCAAAACCATAATTTGTCTTGACACTAGTATCATGTGAGTATTTCATCTTCTTCCTAGGGAAGTGTTCCATACCTTTCTTGAGTGGGAATTGAAATTTTATATTCCCCTCTCTCATATCAATAACAGCACCAACAGTTCTCAGAAAAGGTCTTCCCAAAACAATAGGACAAGAAGGATTGCATTCAATATCCAAAACCACAAAATCAACAGGGACAAGATTGTTATTAACCATTATCAAAACATCATCAACTTTTCCTAAAGGTTTCTTCATAGAAGAATCAGCAAAGTGAACATCCAAATGACATTTTTCCAAAGGTGCAAGCTTGAGAATATCATATAAATTTTTAGGCATAACCGAAATACAAGAACCAAGGTCACACAAAGCATTGCATTCAAACTCACTCAGTTTCATTTTAATAACAGGTTCCCAATTATCATCTAACTTCCTAGGGATAGAAGCTTCAAGTTTTAATTTTTCTTCCCTAGCATGCATGAGAGCTTTGATAATATGTTCAGTAAAAGCCATATTTATTTTACTAGCATTAGGACTCTTAGCTAGCTTTTGCAAGAACATGATGACTTCAGTTATGTTACAATTTTCGAAATTGAAGTTGTTGTCATCAAAAACAATGGAGCAATTATCACCAACACCTCTAAAAATTTCAGCACTTTTACTAGGAACAAAAGTAGTGCTATCAGGCAATTTAAAACTTTTTGTAGAGGTAGTAGAGACATTTCCAACACTTATTATCTTTTCACTAACAGTAGGGGGCGCATTAGCATGTGAGGCATCATTTGTTTCATTAGTAAAAATAGTGCAAACTCTAACAACACTATTTTGTTCAGCAATTTCAGCTTCTCTTTCTTCTCTCTCCCATCTTTCATGAAGTTCAGCAAGCATCCTAATGTTATTATCAATTTTAATTTGGATAGCATTGAGTGTTTTACTCTCTCTAATATCACTAGGAATAGCTTTTATTTTCAGCATTTCAACATCATGAGCAAGACTATCAACTTTAGCAGCAAGAGTATCAATTTTTCCTAGCTTTTCCTCAACAGTTTTATTAAAAGTAGTTTGTGTGCTAATAAAATCCTTAAGCATGACTTCAAGATCAGAGGGCACACTTCTATTGTTACTGTAGGAATTGCCATAGAATTACCATAAGAGTTGCTACCATTAGCAGGATATGGCCTATAATTGTTGCTACCAAAATTATTCCTATAGGCATTGTTGTTGAAGTTGTTATTTTTAATGAAGTTTACATCAACATTTTTCTCATCATGAGCAACCAAAGAAGCAAGAGGAATATTATTTGGATCCACAACACCATGTCCATTCGAAAGCATAGTCATAATAGCATCAACTTTATCACTCAAGGAGGAAATTTCCTCAACAGAATTTACCTTCTTACCAGTTGGAGCCCTTTCAGTGTGCCATTCAGAATAATTTACCATCATATCATCAAGAAGCTTTGTAGCAGCACCCAAAGTGATGGACATAAAGGTCCCTCCAGCAGCCGAGTCCAATAAGTTCCTTGAGAAAAATTTAGTCCTGCATAAAAGGTTTGGATGATCATCCAAGTAGTCAGTCCATGAGTGGGGCAATTTTTAACCAAAGACTTCATTCTTTCCCAAGCTTGGGCAACATGCTCATTATCAAGTTGCCTAAAGTTCATAATACCACTTCTTAAAGAGATAATTTTAGCAGGAGGATAATATTTTCCAATGAAAGCATCTTTGCATTTAGTCCAGGAATCAATACTATTTCTAGGCAAAGATAGCAACCAATCTTTAGCTCTTCCTCTTAAAGAGAAAGGAAACAATTTCAGCTTAATAATATCACTCTCTACCTCCTTATACTTTTGCATATCACAAAGTTCAACAAATTGTTTAAGTGGGCAGCAGCATCATCAGTACTAACACCAGAAAATTGCTCTTTCATAACCAGATTTAACAGTGCAGGCTTAATCTCATAAAATTCTGCTTTAGAAGCAGGTGGAGCAATGGGTGTACAGATAAAATCATTGTTGTTTGTGCTAGTAAAGTCACACAACTTAGTATTTTCAGGATTACTCATTTTAGCAAGCCTAAAACAAGCAACAGGGCAACTCGAAATTAAAAACTAGATGCAGGAATTTAATTTTTTTGGGTTTTTGATTTTTAACAGCAAGCAAAACAAAAATAAAACAAGACAAAAAACAAAGTAAAGAGATTGGAACTGAGAGACTCCCCTTTCCAATAGCCTCCAAGTCCCCGGCAACGGCGCCAGAAAACAGCTTGATGGCTACGTGTTGGTGAACCCCAAGAGGAAGGTTATGATGTAGACAGCAGAAGTTTTCCCTTGAGAAATCTACCCAAGGTTATCAATCCAGTAGGACTTGACGATCTATCGGAAGGTTGTTGATGTTGACTCCCCCTGGCGCTAGGGAGCTTGCACCAACGTGGAATCTGCACAGACACAAACCAGAACTTTGCCCAACACGAAACAGAGAGGTTGTCAATCTCTCCGGTCTTGCAGAAACAAAGAGTTAAACGTATGGTGTGGAAAACAGCAGCAAGTAACAGGAAACAGATGATTGCAGCAGGTTGTGTAAACAGTATGAGGAAATTGGACCAGGGTCCACAGTTCACTAGTGGTGTCTCTCTCAGAACAGATAACTAGCATGTTGGGTAAACAAATTACAGCTGGGCAATTGACAAATAGAGAGGGCATAACAATGCAATACATGCCAAGATGTCTACTATGAAATCTAGTTGGGCATTACAACAAAGTACATAGACCGTTATTCCAACACATCTATGCCTAAATAATCCACCTTCAAGGCAGCATCCGCATCCATTCAGTATTAAGTTGCTAACAACAGATTATTGCATGAAGTAAAGTGTGTAATGTAATCAATACAAGTGCCCTTGGACACTGCACCAATGTTTTATCCCTAGTAGCAACAGCACATCTACCATCTTAGACCTTTCTGTCACTGATCCAGATATCTAGAGACTGAACCCACTATCGAGCATAAATACCCCCTCTTGGAGTCACAAGCATCTACTTGGCCAAAGCATCTACTAGCAACGGAGAGCATGCAAGATCAAGAGCACATAGATAAACAACTTGAATAAACATGGTATCAATATTCATCGGATCCCAGCAAACACAACATCTAGCATTACAATAAGATGATCTTGATCATGTTAGGCAGCTCACAAGATCTAAACATGGAGGCACAAGGTAGAGAGACAACCATCTAGCTACTGCTATGGACCCGTAGTCCAGGGGTGGACTACTCACGCATCACTCCGGAGGCAGGCATGGTGATGTAGAGCCCTCCGGTGATGATCTCCCCTCCGGCAGGGTGCCGGGAAGAGCTTCAGAACTCCTCCGATCTGAGATTGACGATGACGGCCGCGACGGAACTTTTCGTGGAATATGATCGACCGTAATAGGGTTTTCGCGTCGCGGAGAATATATAGGCGAAGAGGCGGCGTCGGTGGCCGAGGGGGGCCACCACGCCATAGGGGGCGCGGGCCCACCCTGGGCCGCGCCCTAGTGTGGCGTGGCCCCCTGGTGGGTCTGCTCCGACTCCCCTTTGGACTCCGTGATCTCCTCGTGATATTATTGACGATGTCTTTTGTTTCGTCCAATTCCGAGAATATTTCCTTAATAGATTTTCTGAAACCAAAAACAGCAGAAAACAGGGAACTGGCACTGTGGCATCTTGTTAATAGGTTAGTCCCAGAAAATGCATAAAAATGATATAAAGTGTAACCAAAACATGTAGCAATTGATATAATAACAGCATGGAACATCAAAAATTATAGATACGTTTGAGACGTATCAGCAGCAAGGTGACCGGAACGTCAAAGTGAGGCTGGATGGTGTGTGTGCCAATATGGATTGGAGGGATCGTTTTCCAATGGCAGAGGTGGAACATCTAGTATCTCTAGATCAGATCATGTGCCGCTCTTACTTCGGCTCAGCCAAGGAGATGCGACACCTTACAAACGAGTTATGAGGTATGAGATAATGTGGGAAAGAGACTCTACGTTACCGGAAATAATCTCCAATGCTTGGGGTAACGTGAGAAAGGAAGGTGATCTTGGAGAAGTGGCATGCTCACTTAAACAAGTTATGGCAGAATTGAATGAATGGAGCAAGCAAAAATTTGGGCATGTCCGGCGAGAGCTTGAGCAGCTGAGGTTGGAACTGGCTAGTTTGAACCAAGCGAATGCTGATCGGGAGATTATTCGGAGGAAGATGGAGAGGATGGATGAACTCTTATACCGAGAGGAAATGATGTGGTTGCAAAGAAGTAGAATTTCTTGGCTGAAGGAGGGGGATAGAAACACAAAATATTTCCACCAGAAGGCAGTGTGGCGAGCTAGGAAAAATCATGATAAAAATCTGAAAAGAGATGATGGTACGGTGTGTACCACACCATCAGAGATGGAAAGAATGGCATCTTCATATTTTAAGGAGCTATATACAAAAGATCCGACTTTGGATCCGCATGTAATTCTGGATATGTTGGAGGGAGGGTTACAGAGGAGATGAATGAAATGCTCACAAAAGAGTTTTCGGATGAGGAGATTAGCGATGCCCTTTTCCAAATAGGTCCTTTGAAAGCTCCGGGCTCTGATGGACTGCCAGCTCGTTTTTATCAAAGGAATTGGGCCACGTTAAAGGAAGACATCATTAAGGCGATTAAGTGTTTCATCTCGACGGGTGTGATGCCTGAAGGAGTAAATGACACGGTAATTGTTCTTATTCCCAAGAACAACCAACCGGAATGCATGTAGGACTTCAGGCCGATTTCTCTATGCAACGTGCTATATAAAATTGCATCCAAATGCATGGTGAATTGGATGCGGCTCATACTCGATGATTTAATATCTGAATGTCAAAGCGCATTCGTCCCGGGAAGGCTGATCATTGATAACGTTATTGTTGCGTTTGAAGTGTTACATCATATTCAGCAGGAGAGGAATCCAGAGACGGCGAGCTGTGCATACAAACTGGACTTGTCCAAGGCATATGATCGGGTGGACTGGTCGTTTCTTGAACAAGCAATGGTAAAAATTGGGTTTTCAACAACCTGGGTAAGATGGATTATGCAATGCGTAACTACGGTATGCTTTGCTGTCAAGTTCAATGGAAAATTGTTGGATTGGTTCTCGCCGACACGGGACTACGCCAAGGGGATCCGTTATCACCGTTTTTATTCCTTTTTGTTGCTGATTCGTTGACAAGCTTGATCCAGGAGGCTGTACGAAACAGGGGACTAAAACCGGTGATCCTATGTCGGTCTGCACCAGCTATCTCTCATTTGTTGTTTGCGGATGATACACTGATGTTTTTGAAGGCAACAGAAGATCAAGCAAAGTTGGTAAAGGATATTCTGGAGAGGTATGCGCGAGGTACAGGACAACTAATTAACCCGGAAAAATGCAGTATTTTCTTTGGTGAAGCTTGTACCGAGGAGGCACAGGAGAGGGTTAGGGCGATTTTGCAAGTCCAAGCAGGCCAATTTGAGGATAAATACCTCGGTTTACCGGTACCGGAGGGGTGTATGCACCGGGGAAGATTGCAAACACTCCTGGAGCGTCTTTGCAAAAGAATGGTGGATTGGGGGATAAGATGATGTCGGTGGCAGCAAAAGAAACTCTAATCAAGGCAATTGCACAAGCTATACCGACGTATATTATGGGCGTCTTTAAGCTGCCCTTGTCGGTGTGTGATGATCTCACGAAGTTGATTAGAAGCTATGGTGGGGGGTGGAAGATGGGAATCACAAGACCCACTGGGTTGCATGGGAGAAAATGATACGCCCAAAGAACCGTGGGGGTTTAGGCTTCCGAGATATGAGGGTCTTTAATCAAGCTCTACTTGCTAGGCAAGCTTGGAGATTGGTGATCAGACCGAAGAGCTTATGTGCCCGCCTCCTGAAAGCAAAGTATTACAGAAGTGGGAGTTTACTGGATATTGTCTTTCCTGTAAATTCATCACCAGTGTGGAAGGGAATTGAATATGGACTGGAATTATTGAAAAAGGGTGTCATATGGCGAATTGGGAATGGACAGATGGTGAAGATCTGGAGGGATCCTTGGATCCCACGAGCTGCTGGTTCTCGCAAACCATTATCACTAAGGGGCAATTGTCGTTTGACAAGAGTAGCACAATTACTCCGAGTGAATGGTTCATGGAATGAGGAGCTGCTGAATGGGCACATGATACTTGCGGATGTAGCTGAAATTCTGAAGATAAGGGTGTCTCCTAGACTAGCGGAAGATTTTGTGGCGTGGGATTTAGAGAAAACTGGAATATTTACAGTCTGGAGTGCGTACCATCTTGGTGTGGATGAAAAACTTAAACCACAAGGGGTGTGTCGACAAGCTCTAGACCTAATGGTGATAGACCTGTTTCGAAGATGTTCTGGAGGATTAAAGTACCCGAGAAAGTTAAAATCTGTGCATGGAAATTGCTGGTTGGGGGTCTACCAACGAGAGTAACAAAAAAGCACAAGCATATGGAGGTTGATAGTGTGTGTCAAAGATGCGGCTGTACTGAAGAGGATGGTTTCCATGCTGTGATTTTCTGTCCAAGAGCGGTGGCGCTTTGGGATGCTATGAAAGAAATCTGGGATATTCCAGAGAAGGAAGAAATATTACACACTGGACCTGAATGGTTGTTTGACCTTCTGGTTACTTTGGATGATGATACATGGGTGCGTGTTCTTATGATCATTTGGAGAAACTGGCATAATCGGAATGAGGTTATCCATGGCAAGAAGGAAGCTCCTTTAGAAGCTTCACGTTTGTTCCTCCAAAGCTATGTCGATTCTTTGATGCATCTTGAAGCTAAAGACGGAAAGGACTTGCTAAAAGGGAAGTCGGTCATTGATGGAAATTTCAGAAAGAAAAGGCGGGGAAAGAATGTACAAAAACTGGAAGTGTCAAAGTGGCCGAAACCACCTGATGGTTGGCTAGCAGTTTCAGTTGATGCCTCATATGATCCAGGTCTAGGAATGGCGGGGACGGCTGCTGTTATTCGTGATACAAGGGGAGATTTTGTACTAGCTTCTTGTAAATTTCATAACCACTGCCGTGATGCCCTAGAGGCCGAAGCACTCGCCTTTAGAGAAGGAATTGGGATGGCCTTGGTTTACACAGCTCAACCTTTGGTGATTCAAACTGATTGTGCAAACCTTGCAAAGGTAGTGAAGCAGGGGACTATGGACAGATCGCATATAGGACATCATATAGGACATCTGGTAAAGGATATCAAGGAGAGTGTAGGGGGAGGAAGGGAGCTTGTTATATAAGTTATCAAAAGAACAAATAATAGGGTTGCAGATCGTCTAGCTTATCTATCGCGAGCTGAGCATCAAACCGACTTGTGGTTACAAGATGCTCCTGACGCTCTAACGGACCTTCTGGCTGCTGATTGTAATCCTATTTCTGATTAATAAAGCTCCCAATTTTATCGCAAAAAAAAACAATCCTAGTCGGACGTCAACCATTCTAAGTCACAGCAGCGTTTAGGCACGTCGTGGAAACGTGCCGGGGACACGAGACGAGGATGAAAAACGTACACGGTTTTCAAGAAACTGTAGAAATTTCCTGCGGAAAATAGGAGCCAACTACCGACAACTATGAGTGGCTGACTTTCCATCACACAAACTTGGCCGTCAAGTCTGTGCGGACAGTTGCAAACCTGCTTTACCCGACGCACGACTACAAAAATATACCGAGAAACGTCAGTATGCGAGTGCATTTGCGGGTTTGTTTCCAGCAACACTTCCATCTGTACCTATCAGGATCTTTTCCATCATATGTTGGCAGCACGATCATTTAATAATACGCCTCACCCGTGTTCTACCACAACACAAAATTCGCCATTTTGTATATTGTGCAGGGCACTGATGTACTGCACTCCTTTTATTTTTACATTTACACTGGACAGTTCTAAACAAAAACATGCGTAATTCAAACCACACGACCTTCGCAAAAACAATATGCTGCTGACGCTCATCATGCACATAGATCGTACGTAACATGGCTTCATCATCATGGACATTTGAACATCGACAGGAACGCTCACCAGCAGAAAAGAGGAAAACGAAACAGCCAATAGCCATAAAGAGACAACATAATTATCTGAAAGTGGGCGTCCAGCAAGGCTTCCAGTTAGTCGATTCTGCTTTCAGCTTTCAATACCCAACCACGGCCATTTCTGGAGTTTGTTTTGCACGGTCACCAAAGGAACATGCCGATGCCTTTAGAAAACTCACCACTAAGTAGCGTGATGCCATTTTTCTACTTTGGCCAAGGCCTGCTTTCTAGACAACGCACCAATCTGACCAATATTTTTTAGCTTGACTGACTCACCAGTCACCCACCCACTTCCACGCAAACCAGCTGGCGCCTATATAACCGAGCGCCAGCTAAACGCCCACATTCAACGCCGACCACCACGATCACTTGAAGGTTGAAATCTCTAAACACTTGGTCGTGAAGGAAAGTGGAAGCAGAGGAGTGAGAGCCGGGAGAAGCTCCCCGCCGGCCATGGCGTCCTACGACAAGGCCATGGAATCGTACAAGAAGGCTGTCACCACCGCGGCGTCCCTCGCCGCATCGGCGATGCTGGTGCGGGGCGTCGTCAATGAGCTGGTGCCGTACGAGGTCCGCGACCTGCTCTTCTCCGGCATGGGCTACCTCCGCTCGCACATGTCCTCCCAGCACACCATCATCATTGAGGAGACCGAGGGGTGGACCAACAACCAGCTCTACGACGCCGCGCGCGCGTACCTCGCGACGCGGATCAACACCGACATGCAGCGCCTTCGGGTTAGCCGCGTCGACGAGACCAAGAGCATGATGTTCAGCATGGAGGAGGGGAAGAGATGGCAGATGTCCATGAAGGCACCGAGTTCAAGTGGCGCCTTGTCTGCCGGGACAACTCCAGCGCCAGCAGCAGCAATGGCAACGGCCGTGGTGGCAACGGCAATTTCAAGCTTGAGGTCCGGTCTTTCGAGATGAGCTTCCATAGGAAGCACAAGGACAAAGCCCTCACCTCCTACCTTCCTCACATCCTGGCCATGGCCAAGAAAATCAAGGAGCAGAACAGGACCCTCAAGATCTACATGAACGAAGGTGAGTCATGGTTTGCCATTGATCTCCACCACCCATCAACCTTCAGTACGCTGGCCATGGATCACAAGCTGAAGCAGTCGGTCATGGATGATCTCGAGAGGTTTGTCAAGAGAAAGGAATACTACAAGAAGATCGGCAAGGCCTGGAAACGAGGGTACCTGCTGTATGGCCCGCCTGGGACCGGCAAGTCCAGCATGATTGCAGCAATGGCCAATTACCTAAAGTTTGATGTATATGATCTTGAGCTGACTGAGGTCAACTGGAACTCGACGCTAAGGAGGTTGCTCATCGGAATGACCAACCGGTCAATTCTTGTCATTGAAGACATCGACTGTACTGTCGAGCTGCAACAACGGGACGAAGGTCAAGAGGGTACCAAATCCAACCCTTCAGAAGACAAGGTTAGATAGACACTTGAAATGATACTACCCTTACATTTCTCAGTTCCCTAGCTTTCTTTCCATTCTGAACTGTGCTATACTGCTACCTCGAACAGGTGACACTATCCGGGCTACTCAACTTCGTCGACGGGCTTTGGTCAACAAGCGGGGAGGAGAGAATAATTATCTTCACAACAAACTACAGGGAGAGGCTCGATCCTGCGCTTCTGCGCCCTGGCAGAATGGACATGCACATACACATGGGGTACTGCTGCCCGGAGTCGTTTAGAATCCTGGCCTCCAACTACCACTCTATAGATCACCATGCCACATACCCAGAGATAGAAGAGTTAATTAAGGAGGTGATGGTGACTCCGGCGGAGGTAGCAGAGGTGCTCATGAGGAATGAAGAGACAGACATTGCACTTGAAGGTCTTATCCAGTTCCTCAAGAGAAAGAAGGATGGCGCCAAGGATGGCAAAGCAGAAAATGTGGACCAAGCGGTGAACGAGGAAGAAGAGAAAGAGATGACGACGAAAAGTGATGTCCTGGACAATCAAATTCATCAAGATGAGAGCAAATAATGATATGTATACAGTGTGAATATCATACAATTAGTGCCAGAAACATCTGGCAAAAATGTATCGTATTGCGACAATAAGAGATCATTTTTGGAACAATAAGATAGTCTGGTGTTGTGAACTGTCATACTATATCGGTGCATATAAGCCAGGTTATGAAGTGATTACTGTAGCCATTTCAATGCACAAATACTGTTCACTATAAGCACTCTACAATGTTCAAATAATCAATGCTCTCATGACTCAAACCTAATGTTTTTAGAGGGAACTTGCATGACAATGCTTCTAATAACCCATTACAATTCAGTCTTCAGTACAAGCGTTCACCTCATTTTCTTCTCGTAGGTCATACTCAACAATTAGACCAAGATTGTCAACAAACTTGTGATACACCTGGCACCCTGCGCACTGTGTGTGGTGTGCATGTTAGAGAATAATGTACAGCATGTCTAAGAAAGTAAATGAGCATATCAACATGGTCTTGTCTCATATTAGAAAAAAGAGAATGCAGTAGGCAAATAAGGTTTGTACTTATACAAGCAAATGGCTGGCTGAACAGGCGAACAACGCAAATAAGTAAATACACTAAGCAATTTACCTGAAGAAAAACTGTTCCTCTTTCATAGGCCGCCCTGTTTATCAAACGCTTTGTCCTTGCATCACATTTAGTACATGTAAACTCAACGAGCAAGCTTCTTCTAGGAAGCTTTATATCAAAAGTTCCTTCCTGAAATATCACATGAGAAATGTATGTTGTTTTAGTTTACAGGCCTACCGATTAATCCACAGTACGATGCTCGAATTTCAATGATACGTGAATAGTGATAAATACTAAACAATATTCGATCAAAGTTATCAATATTTCAAAATGACTCAGCCACCATAGAGAACAAACTGAGTTATCTCTGTTCAGTTAGTCTCATTAGTGTAGCAAAAAGTGTGTTTTCATACATGATACAAATACAATATTGGTCTATATGATGCAAAGATGGATATTTACATCACTAAGTTTTCAGTCTACCAAATTCGAAAGCTATGTTTTTGTGTTATCTTTTGAAGGCCACATCATTCAGTATCGGCTAAGATAGATATTTGCATCACTGTGTTATCTTCTGAAGGCCACATCTTTTGATACAATATCGGCTTTGCACTGTATTGCGCATACTGCCCCTTGTGAGTTGATACCAGAGCAAAATATCGTCAATCTGAATTTCAGGTCAGAAGTTGGTAATTAGTTAACTGGTTATATTTCAAGCAACTAACTAGTTCATGCTTTTGCTTGCTGCGTGATCAAATCCTGGGATTCAGAATCACATAGTGCTACTAAAACTAGCAATTCAGTAACCACCACGGGAACAGAAGAGAGTCAAAACCCAGATCAGTTCACCGAACAATATCAAAGGATAAAAGGCAGGGAAAGGAGAGGGGGCTCAGCAGCTCACCGCCGGTGACGCCGCCGAGGCGTCCGGGCCAACCTCATCGGAGCACGCAGAGACATACAGTTTCCTACGACGATGAGAAACCCTCAGTCTGCAAGGGGAACGCAGAAGCTAATTAGCACCGGCATCGACGAGCTGAATACGACACGAGAAGAGGCTAGTACGGAGCGTACCCCGGAGCCGGCGACCTGGGATTGGGGTTGGAGTAGGCGAGGGAGACGCGGGACGGGGGCGCGCGACGGAGGAAGGGGCTGTCCGTGATCGGCCGCACCGCGGCCGCCGAGCAGCCGTACGCTGCAGCCGTCGTCGCCATCGGCCGGTGGCTACTGGATTGAGGAATCCTTTCTTCTTCTTTTTTTTTAGGGTTTTTCTTTTTGAGGGGGAGGAATCCTCTCTTCTCTTCCGTTCCTCTCGAACTGTACCGTAGAGGCCCAGTATGGCCCACGGCCCACTTAACTTTTCCCCACGCCCGCGTTTCCTTTTCGCTGCGTTGCCGCCCCGCACCTCCAAATCTCTCTTCGAAACCAGGACGCGGGAGTGGGAGCTCGCGATTGCCAAGCACAAGCGAGGAGGAGAGGAGAAGGCGCCGCCACCGCGCTCTAACATTCGCCGGAGCTCATCTCCGTTGATGCGATAGGTAAGATTTGTGCGCGCCCTTCGTCTGTGCCTCCGCTCTCTATTTTATGGCCAGTCGCCAAACTGTTCGACGTAATGCCGCACCGGCGAGGAGTGAGGGCCTACGAGGTGGAGGCCTGCAACGAACAGTATGTTCATGTGCACCCGCCGGTCGTATTGACTACGAGGTGGTTCTATCTTCTATGTATTGGCCTGTGCTGGTGTTGTTTACTCCAGCGTTTAAGGTGTGTACACCTTGGACTGGTATTTGTACATTTCTCCTTGTAAACGATGTATGCAGCTGTTCTGCACCCTCAGCAGGAATCCTGCGAAACTGTTTATTTCCTATCTATGATCTCTTGATCTTACCTGACACAATAAGTGCAAGAATACTATCGTATATACTGTGATAAGCCACTACCACTAATGCTTTGTAAATGTATATCCTATGGTATCCTGGTTCAATCAAAATAATCCGTGCTTTTGATTTTTCTCTTGGTTTGCTTGTGTTCCAAATTTATGGGTGATATTTCAGCGTAATGTGCCTTCTGTGCAGGCTTGTGTTTCCCCTAAATAACTTGATGGCTCAAGCTGCAAGGCTCAGTCTAAGAATGCAGAAAGAGATTAAACTTCTGATGAGTGATCCACCTGCTGGGGTCTCTCTTAATCTGTCTGAAGAGGAGAGCGACTTGTCATCTTTATCAACCATTGAGACCAGTACGTACCCCTACCACCACAAACTTGTGCGCTGGCACCCCAAACTGTAGCTAAATTTTGCATTCCACCTATTTTCCTCATCAATTTGATTCGGCTTCCCTACTACTAATGAAGGAATCGAGGGGCCCGAGGGAACAGTTTATTCAAAAGGAGTTTTCATTTTGAAGATCCAGATTCCTGAAAGGTTTGTTTTGATTATGGTAGAATCCAACCCTCTTCCCCTTGTTGTTTAAATGTTCTGACAGTAACACTTTTGCTGAGATGCAGATATCCTTTTCAACCTCCCAATGTGACTTTTGTTACTCCCATTTATCATCCTAACATCGACAATGGAGGACGCATTTGCCTTGACATTCTAAATTTACCTCCAAAGGTAATTTATAAGGATTGAAAAATAATTTACGATACATGAATTATCTTGCGCATGAAGAGAGTCCTAAATCCCAACAATGTTTTTTTTATGGATGCAGGGTGCCTGGCAACCATCACTCAACATTTCTACTGTTTTGAGAAGCATTGGTTTGCTACTAAATGAGCCAAATCCTGATGACGGGCTGATGGCTGAAATAGTAAGTACTTCCTTTGGGAAGTAAATATAAGTGTGTTTGTGGCAATAGCAGGCAGATCAATGATCATAACATAACTAACTTTCTTCTCATAATTCAACCATGCTATTGTTTTTTATCACAGAGCCGAGAGTACAAATACAACATGCAAGTTTTTGACATAAATGCCCAATCATGGACTGAGAAGTATGCCAATCCTGCAGTAGTTGGCACAAGTGGCTGGAGCTCCTTGGATGCTTCAGTTCTGGTAAACAAGCATCTAAAACTTCAATGTCCATTTTTCTGCAGTCTTGGCATGGGCTTAATTTGTATTCTGATAGGCACAGAACACACAAATGGAGAAAACACAGAACCTACAATCTTTGCCGGAAGCATGTAGTAAAGATTGTGAAGGGAGTCGAAAGAAGATGCGGTTACTGGGCAAAAAGTTATCACTAAAATCAGAAGGATCTGAACAGAACGCCACCACTCATAAGCAACATGCAGTGGCAGACCGCTTACGATTGACATCAATATCCACTGTTCCTACTACATGCTTGGCCAATGCTTCTGTCAAACAGAATGCTACTTCCGAAAGCATGTCTGTCAGTGCAGATAGTGGGGTGATTTACCAAGCAGATAGAACGAACTTGCAGTTACATGGGCAGAGACTGTCTGTTACATCAGAGGCTCCTAACCAAAGGCACAGTGGAAGTGTCGAAGCTAAGTTCCCTAATTATCTTCCAGTGTCAGCATCCGATACTAAAGGCCATGCCACTCAATCTTCTGATGATTTTTTAGTGGAGAGTATGCCAAAGAGCATTGGCAGATCATCAGACAGTGTGTGTAAACCATCAGAAGGTAATGGAACAAATGTTAGGTCACTTGGTCAGAAGATGCCACTGAAATTGGTAAAGCTTGAAAGCAAGAGCAGTTATCAGAAGGACAATATGGCTCCAGATCATCTTCCTTCGCTGCCGGGTTTCAGTAATCTGCAGAAAAGGTCCTCAGATGTTTCAAGGGAAATTCCTGTTGAATGTACTAATCTCGTTCAACAAAATTCTCGTACCCAACATGTACTTGCCAATACCCAGTCAGTACCAGATAAAGAATGCAATCAAGGTCGTAAGAAGCTGAGCTTACTAAGTAAGAGGTTGTCACTGAAACCTGAGCTGTCTGAGATGGACAAGAGCAGTAACAGATATAAGCCACCAGAACATGAGAATAGGAAGCCCAGTGAAGCGCGACTGTCAGCTCCAGTCCCCCCATAAGCCAAAGCCAACCCAGGGGCCTAGGCTTTGTTGATTCACAGAACAGTGTCAGCCAAAGCTATTGCCCCATCAAACAGAATGCAACGTATACGAACACCATTGCTGTTTCAGACAGTGAAGATAGCTCAGAGGAATGTCAAATCATTGAACCAGGCCTTGTTCATTCACAGAAAAATACCAGCCAAAGCAATTGCTCCGTCAAACAAAAAGCAGCACCAATGGAGAATGTTGTTTCAGATAGCGAAGACAGCGCAGACGAACGTGAAAAAAGACCTTCAAGATCAAGGTTATCGTTGATGAAGAGACGGTTGGCTGGAAAGCTTCGACGTTAATTCCATCCAATAACAGGAGTTATTTAGGTGCTGTCCTGTAGAGCCTCTGAAGATTAACATGTCCCGCTAGTAATCTCGATGTTGGTGGCCAGCTCATGCACGTTTCATGTTTATATTGCCCTACAATTTATCTATTCTGACCAGATGCGAAGTGTAACCCAAGGGCACGGCAATTAAACCTGCTAGTCTGAAGATCCCAATTGATGATGATCTAAGCATGCTATCTACTTTTAGCTTAAATATGACCCACGGCAGTTGGCAGTGTGACAATGAAAAAATCTAGAATTCAAACGCAGAGCACACTCCATATTGGTATTCCCACTTTGATGTAAACGCATCTTAATTTAACATGCAACACTACCAGGGTACCATCCCAAACACATTCTGACACACGGTGCTTGTGTGAATCCGTATAAGCAGCAAACATGTTTGAAACATTTACTGTATATATACACGGCAAAAAACACAAAGATCAGTTGGGAGGTCACTGTACAGAAAGCTAGAACTGAAAAAACTGAAAAATTATGAAGGGGCCTTCAACAAGTATGTGGTCTACTACTCTAAGAACCAAGTCTACTGCTGAGCTTACAACACGGTCATCCAGATATTGGCCAATGAGGCCGCTGAAAAACGAATCAGCCCCTGCATTTGTACAATGGGGTGTATAGCAGCAAATGGTAGTCAAAACCATGACCAGGTGCATGACATGACTTCATGTCGGCCAGTAACATCCATCAGACTTCTGATAAGTGATTACGGTGACTCGCGCTGGGGGCTGAAGCATCAGCTCTGCCTTCTGAAGGATAGATTCATCATCAGACTCAATGGTCAAGTTTCTAAGTGCTGAAGAATATTGAAGGACACTGAGAGCAATTGAAAATTCAGTCTCTCCTCCTTTGAAGCCCAATAATTTCATGGAGCGCAGAGAGCGCAAGAAGTCAAAACTTTGCAATGTGTCTGATAGCATCGACTGCCACAGAGGATGATACGGCATCCATTCTCTGATAAAAAAAAGAGATGTTTTAGAACAAATTAAACAACATTTTGCGCAAGGAAAAAAAGAGCCAACCATATCATTGCCATCACAGGCATGCAGCCATGCACATAGATAAACGGCCTAAATCTTTACTCAGTGCTACCTTTTATAAATACCATCTGAGGGAGGCAGTAATCTATGGGAAATTATTGTTTTTGTGCTAATTTTTTTTCAGTATCACTGTATTCAGCTAGGAAAATTGTACTGATAAAATCTATTTGGAACAGAAATAAGAGGGACGCCCAGCAGTTATTATGACCTTCATATTTCATCATAGCACAAATATTAAGTAGATGCACTTTCATATTGAGTCTGATTTTCTGAATAACTAGGAAGGGGCACAAGTAACACTATTTGCTGCAACAGAACACTGAAATGTAATATCCCAAAATCGTTAGGAGGACTTAGATCCCAAAAGACACAAAACAGACTTGGATGCCAAACAGTGGCGGAGCCAGGAATTGAGCAAGACCCGGGCCAAAATTTTGGCTCAAAAAAACTTGCAGAAAAAACTCTAGTCATGGCATAGAAATTTGGCATGATTGCAAATACAAACTCATGTTTTCAACTACAATTCTTAATGGTCCACCGAAAGTACATAAAAGATGACAGAAAGTACATAAAAGATGACAAAATTGTAAAGCAAGTAGTACAAACGTACACAAGATAGTACGAAATCAATTGTTTACTTCATCCGAGCCTCCCATTGCCTCATCACCTCTGATGGTAGAAGAACAGAGGACTGTAGAAGAAGGACCAATACCTTAAAAGACAAGAATTGTGTCATAAGAAAAAGCAGAAGCATAGGTAAAATATTCAATCATGCATACGAACAGAATACAAATAGAAGAACTTACCAAAACGACGAGGTAAAATTCCTTTGCGTGACTTATATGCTTGGAAACGATATAAAATATCTTCATCATTGACAGTATTGAAGACATCTCGCTCAATATAACAAACCATGTTGTGATTCATCCAATCATCACCCATTTTATTTCTCAAATCAGTCTTGATAATTTTCATGACCTAGAAAGCTCTCTCCACTTGTGCCGTTGCAACCGGTAGGATCAATGCCAACTCAACGAGACGATACACCAAAGGAAAAACAGTGTGTCTGTCAGTTTGAACCATCTTCACAGCAACAGAAACAAAATGCTGCATCTTTAGCAACACTATACTCCAACCAATCACCATGTTTTTGAACCAAGTATCATGGAAGCTTCTAAGTCTACCAGATTTTCCAAAAGCAGACCTCTTATAATTGTGACCATAAGGTTGGCATGGACCCAAATTAACATACTCCCTTCTAGCATCATCTCTAATGTTCGGATCCAAATCCTCAATAGGTGTCCTAAGACCAGGGTCTGAAACAATCACATTCATACCATGTCCGAGACGAGTGTTGATATTGAGAACACGATCTGCAAGGTTGGTGAAAGTGCATGTGTTGCCCCATGTGTGGTTTTGGTAATTAATGACAATCCTTATGGACTAATGCTTGCATTGAGATATACTTGTAGATCTTGTCCATAGGAAATGATTGGAGTTCATGTGTTGGACTCTAGAAGATTACATGATGATCAATACTCTACTCAAGGGTTTATATGAAGAATGGTCATATCAAGAGAAGAAGGAGACATGAAGACGGAGCTTAGCGAGGCTCTCCCATAATGGAGTATGGGGGAGCATTTGGAGATGTCTTCATCAAGCATGTGCTAGCAAGCACAATCAAGAAAGGTGTTCCAACTTGAGAGAGTCAAGATCGTCATCATCGAGCTCAAGTGGAATGCGCAAGGCAAAGGTATGATCTTGATAGGTTTTCTATTTTACCGGTCTCATGGTGTTAGTGGGAGACCGGGTTATAGGATAGACGGCGTACTATCAAGAGGGGCTCTCAAGTGAGTAACTTGATCGCATCTTTGTGGAGAGCTCAAACCTTTGCATTCTTGGCATATCATCTTTCTTGGTTCTTATTTGGCTTTTATCCATGTGAGAATTTAGAGCTTGTGTTCATCTCCATACCAAGCTCTAGTTCATCAAAAACGGATTTCATTCGGATATCTTGTGATGTTTTTGATGTTGGAAGTTTTACCGGTTCGTCTCTTGTCGAGAGGTCAAACTCTCCTCTTGTGTTATCTTCCTCACATGATGGACTATGATGTGTATATGCATGATCTTGTAGTGCTTGTGAGAGCAAGCCCAAGATCATTGAAAACGGAGTCCGGATGGAAAACTTGTTGCATTCTCGGTTTTGGAAATATTACCGGTCCTCCTCGAGATAAGGTTCATACCTCATATGTGTGATATCTCCTCCATATTTGTGACCCTTAATATTTCCACTTTTTGTAGGCAAGCACTCGTCGTTACCTTTCCAACGCAATTGGATTCACCTGTTTTGGAGTTCATACGAGAAAGTTATTGCATTTCAGGAAGAGCTTTTCTGTGTCTGGCGGTAGTACCGCTGTCGCAGCGGTAGTACCGCTCCACCTGGAGCGGGACTCCTGCAGCACAGCTGGTACTCCTCCTGGCGGTGGTACCGTGTAGTACCGCTGGTTTTCAGCCAGCGGTACTACCGCTGGTGGTACCGCCAGGGGTACCGCTAGGCCGGTTTTGCTCTCTGGACTCGCTACGGTACCCACCGGTAGTTGCCTCGTACTACCGCTGGTTTCCTTCTATTTTATTCGAAGGATCCCAGCGGTACTACCGCAGTGCCGCGGTAGTACCGCTGTGCCTGGCAGCTACAGTACTTCTCCGAGGTACCGCTGCAGCTGGGTTGTGCAGTACACTGGGTACCGCAGTGAGACCAGCAGTGGTAGTACCGCTGTCCCAGCGGTAGTACCGCTGGGTACGAAAACTGGGCATAACGGTCAGATTTCCAGGGAACCTATTTAAGGGGTCCTCTTCCCCAATGGTTCCCTAGCTTTTCCAAGCACGTTTCCCCCTCTCTCACCTCCATTGTTGACCTTGGAAAGCTTGCCCCTCTCCCAATTCCTCCCATGATTCTTGCATATCTTTGAGGGATTTGAGAGAGGAGACCTAGATCTACATTTCCACCAATCAATCTCTCCTCTAAGTGAGGGGAACATAGTGGATCTAGTTCTTGGAGTTCTTGTGTGGTTCTCTCTTTGTTCTTCCTCTCTTTCCCCCATAAGCATTTGTTGCTTGTGGTGGATTTGAGAGTGAAGGATTTGAGCACTTGTGCTCTTGCCTTTTGCTTTGCATCGGTGTGCTCTCCACGAGGATTCGTGGAAGTTGAAAGCTTGTGAACTTGTTACTCTTGGGTCTTCGGGCCCTAGACGCCTTTGTGGTGGTTGGACCCTTGTGTGGTCACTTGAAGCCGTTCGGGAGCCCCCAATCCATTGTGGGTTGTGCCTCGGATTGTTGTTGAAAGCCGTTCGGGAGCCCCCAATCCCATTGTGGGTTGTGCCCGGATTGTTGTTGAAAGGCTCCGGATTCCGCCTCGAAGGAATACCGATAGTGGAAGGTGAACCAAACCTTTGTGGTGCGGTTCATCGGAGAAGAGGGTGAAACCTTTGTGGTTGTTGAACCGTTGTGTCGGTTCACACCTCTCCAACGAGACGTACTCCCTTTCAAGGAGGAACTCGGGAATACATCCTCGTCTCCGCGTGCTTCGGTTATTTCTATACCCGAGCTTTTTACTTATGCACTTTACATTGTGATAGCCTTCGTGCTTGAAGTATTCTATATTGCTATCACCTTGTTGCTTGTCTTGCTTAGCATAAGTTGTTGGTGCACATAGGTGAGCCTAGTTTATTTAGGTTGTTGGCTTGTTAATTTAAACACCTAGTTTTATTCCGCAATTAGCAAGCCTAAACCGGAAAAGTTTTAATCGCCTATTCACCCCCCCCTCTAGGCGACATCATTGTCCTTTCAATTGGTATCAGAGCCTGGGCTCTCTTTTTGGGCTTTACCGCCTAGAGAGTAAAAGATGTCGTTTAGGGAATTAGTGCACGATCCCACTTTCATATTCGATGGCACAAATTATGATGTTTGGAAAATTCGCATGCTTAATCTTTTTAGGGCCATGGGTCCAAATTATATTAAGAGGATTGTGGATGTGGGTTTTCTCCTCCAAAGGATTCCAAGAATTATCTTTAGAGGATGAGGAAAACTCTCATCTCGAGACTCTAGTTTCTAATGGTCTTATATGTGTTTTGAGCGATGTAGTTCTTGCTTCAATCATGCCTTTTCGGAACGCTCATGAGCTTTGGACCAAGCTTCAAGATATATATGAAGTGTCCAAAATTATTGAGGATGATTGTTCTCCTTCCACTCCGGCCGTGATGAGTTCACAACTTCTTCCACTTCACCAACATGTGATTTGTCACAAGGTAATGATATGGTGAGTGGTGATAGAAATTGCATTGTGATGGTGAACTTACTATTGATTATACTTCTTCTCTATCTCATTGCAATGTTCTATCTTTGGACTTAAACTCTTCTAGCACTCCAAATGTCATACATGCTAGAGTTGATAGTCCTTGCATATCATGTAATAGTTGTTTAACTAAATCTCATGATGATATGCTTCATATGTCTTGTTGCCATGAAAACAATGCTTCCATATCCTCTAGTACTTGCATGACTAACAATGTAGAGGAATCCCAACATTTGTTGGAACAAGACATGGACCTAAATGGTGCTTCAAGTAATTCTTCATCTTCATCATTAATCATGTTTGCCTTATGGCTAAGGATTCCGAGGTGTCTCCCACCTCAAATCCAAATTGTGATGATGGGATGAGGATTCTCATGAAGAAGGTTTTGATTTTGAATCCTTAACCAAGATGGGTGAGATGGTACTTGGTGCTCTCCCCAAAGGTAGTAAAGCTATCCCTCCTCTTGTGAAATCATTGATTATGTTACTAAGAGTAGGGAATTTATTGAGGATTTGGAAAGTCAATTTGATGAGAAATGTCAAATTGAGAGAGATGACTCTATACTATAGCTTCCTTGAAAGCTTCTCTTGAAGAAGAAGAACTTAGGTCTTCTCTTGAAGAGAGACTTGAATCTCTTGATGAGTCTAATGATCTTATTATTGCTAAAATCATTAAGGAAAGAGATCATGCCCTTGCTAAATATAAAGTGCTTAAAAAGGAAAAAGTTGAATTTGGTGTTGGCAATGCTAGACTAAGTGAGGACATAGAGAGACTTGACAAAGCTCACAAGGCTTTAGAAAGTGAACACTCTCTCCTTATCAAGTCTCATGATCAACTCCAAACTCAACTATCTAAGAATGATAAGCTTGCCAAATTGTCTTCTTCATTTCTAATATTAATGATGCTTGTGCTACTAACTCCACTTCTTGTGAAGCATCTATTTTGAAGGAGAATGTTGAGCTAAGGGCTCAACTTGAGTTGCTATCTAGCAAGTATGGGAAATTGGAAGAAAGTCATGAAAAGCTTTCTAGCTCTAATGATGATCTTCTAGCATCCCATGCTAGGCTAAAGTTAGCTCATGAGGCTATTATGTCAAAGGTAACATCTTGTGAGCCTCATGTGGAAATTGGCACAACTTCTTCAAAATGCTTTATTGCCATGTGCTAGTCCTAGTGATTCATCCACTCACAATGTTGCTACATCTTGTGATGAATTACTTTCATGCCTTGTTGCTCTAACAATGAAGCTTCTACTTCCTCTAGTGTTTTGTTGATACTAACCATGTAGAGGAACTAAATGAGCTCAAGGCCCAAGTCACTTCTTTGAAGAAAGACTTGGAAAAGCGTCATGTTGGGAAGTCCACACTTGACAATATGTTGAGTGTTCAAAGACGCCCCAATGACAAGAGTGGACTTGGATTCAACTCCAATAACAAGAACAAGTCCAAGTCAACAAGAAGAACAAGGGCCAAGAACAAGTTAAAGATTCGGCCAAGATTGTTTGCTTCAAGTGCAAAGTTGAAGGGCACCATGTTAGATCTTGCCCTTTGAAGAAGAAGCTCTTAGTGAGAAGCAACAAGGGAAGAAGCCTCAAGTTCAAACTCAAGTTCCTCAAGTTGAAGAACAACCTCTTCCCAAGAAGAATCAGCTACCCTCCTCAAGTCAAGATTCCAACCAAGAAGAGAGGAGGAAGTCGATGTTGCTACCTATGCCGTGAGAAGGGTCACCTTGCTTCTTCATGCACAAATGGTACCTTATCCAACCCCATTATATTGATGATGTTATTCTCTTGGAAGGATAAGGTTGGCAATGTGTTTGCCAAATATGTTGGGACTCAAAGTGGTGTCAAGAAAAGAACCATTTGGGTTGCCAACCTATTGTGACTAACCTCTTAGGACCCAACTTGGTTGGGGACCAACAAGCTAAAACTTGATCAATAGGTGTTGTTGGAGGCATTGGAGACTTGGCTACATCATGAAGAATTAAGGGATCTTCATCAATTATATTCTCTCAAGCCAAGTCATTTGGATTATATTGTTCTATCTCATATCCAATGTTCCTCCTTGCGGTAACTTTTATTTAAATCATATATACATTGAAAGTTGCTTGCACCCTTGCATGTGTTTGGTTTTGTACCTTGCTAGTGTTTGTATGTGTTGTGCTCTCTACTTACTTATCTTGAGAAATCAAGTATGTGTATGTTGGTTTGCACACCATTTACTTGTTTGAGCCTTATTGCTTTTATTTGATATATTACCTTGTTGGCTCTCTTTTGAGAGATTAATGGACCATTCCATTTTTGGAGAGTGATATGCTTCGTGCACTTCACAAACCAAAAATGTGTGTACATGAGGAATACCACTTAGTGATGATATATCAATCTTATCTATTCTCTATGTGGTATGTCATGCTCATGAGAAATTCAAATTCTATAATGTCCATTAATTTCTCGAGTTGGTTTTGTTTGCCTCTTGCTTTAAAAAAATGGATTATCACATTATGGGGGAGTAATAAGCTATGTGCATATTACAAGCCTAGAAAATGTGAACATGTGAGGTATTGCCACCTAGAATTGATATTCTTCATTATCTTATTCCTTTGTGGCATGTTGCTCAAACAAGTTCCATTTTGCTTAAATGTTTTGTTTTCCTCTTTTGGATCTTGTTTGTGATGGAATTTCTTGTATGGCTTTCCCTAAATATGTTCTCATATATCTTTTGGGAAACCAATTGCTTCAAGCTACTCCTTGGAGTTGCTTTGCATTATTGCGTTTTTTGAAGCTATCAAGAATATCTATCTATCTAAGCATGGCTTTTAATTCCTATCCTTTGCCATATGCTTATGTTTTGTGAATATGATCTTGAATATATCTTTGCAATCCACCACCGAGAAATATCTCCATACATTACTTGTCTTGACAAGTGATAATCATATTGTGGTAAATATATTGATCATATTCACTTTGGCTCTTGCTTTGAATTGCCTTATTTGATTGCCAAGGATTTGTTTTGATCTAACTCTCATTTGTCTTCCTTGTATCTTTTGGATCCTTTATTGCTCTACTTGAAATTTGTTTTGTGCTTTCTTGAGTTGGGAAAAGCAATGAACCAATTCTTGTGCATTGACATTCAAAAGTCATACTTCTTGATAATGCACTATTCTTTGGGAAGCTATCCTACTTTGAGTAAAACACCGTTCTTTAAATTGGTATTGCAATTTCTTGCCTTTCTTGAACATGACTAGTGTTTGATATATATATATATATGGAGAGTGATGATCTCATTTGTGTGCATTTTGTATTCAAATGCAAAATCTTAAATAATGCACACATCTTGGGGGAGCAATCCTATAGGCTTTTTGAACATTAGTTGTCTTCATTTGATATTTGATCCCGATGACGTGTCTCCTTGGAAGACAAACATTTTTCGTCTTGGTACTTGTGCCATCATGAAAAGTGTAGAGGGTTTGGTTTATTCCTTGATGATATTTTCATCATTGGTATCTTGTTTCATTGGTATCTTTTCAAAGTGGTATCTTCACTCATGTGTTGATTTGGTATTTGATATAATTTGGACACTTTGTTTTCTTGTCACACTTGTGTGTGCTTTGTTGGTTTACTTGGTGTTTTGTCTAAATTATATCTTGTTTGGTTCTTGAAAGTCATGTGCATGCATATTTATTATATGTATATCTTATGGCATGCTTACTTTCGTTGATCCAATATATAGGATAAACTCCATCAAATCCTAAATGACTAAGATGTGCATGAAATTCAATTTCATATCTATATGCACATAGTTATGTGGAGTTTGTCCTATGTATTGTAGTTGCTCTAACTACTTTGGACCCAATGAGTTTGGGTACCATTTTGTACTTGAATTTGTTTTAGGTACATTTGGAGATGCATTGGAAGCTTGTCTCATCTACAAGGAAGGTGTTGTCACCATGTGCTTATTGGAGCCAAGCTGGATGATCATCTTATCTTCTACATCACCAATGCTATCTCGGTAACAAGTATCTACCTCATGCATACTTTTCTAGCTCTCAACCTTGTGTAGGTTGTTTCATGGCATGAATCTCTTTGGTTGCAATTCTTTTGATTCTTGCAAAACGTCTTTATTGCAAATGTGAGTAAGCCGGGATGATTACATATCAAGGGGATATATATTCATGATTCATCAATCCCAATATGTTAATCTAGCACTTTCTACTTATGTCTCGCATATGTAATATTGATGTTTTCAAAATCATTTGCCTTTGCGATACTTGTTATCTTACTCGGAGCATCCCTTTTATCACCTTTATCCTTTGTGGATAGTTTTTGATGCTATGATGAGTATGTGTTGGAAGTTCATCTATATCCCTTTAAGATAAAATTGAGCTTTGTGCTATGCTTTTAAGCAAAGATCTTATTGGTGTATTTATGACTTCCTCTTGGATATCATGACCTTTACCTTTGTACCTATTTTGTGTGTACATGTTTTTTGTGGACTTATATCTTCGTGATTGGTGTCTACTTAGAAACTTATACACATAAGAATAGTTACATCTTTTTGGTATTCCAATTCTTTAGTGACCACCTCTTATTGCTTTTGTTCTTTGGTGGTTTCTAATTAAAGGCACAAGCTTTTTTTTATGTGTTATGCTTTTCATTTAATAAGCTTGTGGAGCTATTTGCTATATCTCCTTGGTGTGTGAGTATGGAAAGACATGATATGCACTATGTGCAACTTTTTGAAAGACTATGTTGATGCTTTGCTCATCCTTGTATTAGTCTCCTAAAATGTCTTTAATCTCACACCCATCCTTTTATTTGCCGCTCCTTGCTCATGTTGCAAAACATTTTATTTGTTGCAAGTTGTTTTGCCTCTTTTCATTTATATTCTCTTGCATGTGCTTGTGTTCGAATTTATCTAGGAGGGAGTGAGGATTCCATGTTGTGCACACTATATTGAAATACAAATCCTATTTGTGCACGTACCTTGGGGAGTTCCCTCTTGATATTTAGAACATTTTTGGATCTTTTGATTGCTTGCTTCTTTCGTTGAAGTATCTTTCTATTTGATATTCATTTGCAATCTTTGGATCCTCAATATAGTTTGATCTCCTTTCCAACTATTCGTTATTGGATATGTGCATTTGATTTCACTCATATTATGAGAAATGCACACATTATGGGGGAGCTCTTACTATATTGGCCTTCTAAATTTTTCCTCCCATTTCGGCAATCGATGCCAATGGGGGAGAAGTTTAGAGGGTTTAAGAGTTGGTTTTATGCTTTAGTTTCGTTCTTAAGCATTTGCCTTTCTTGCTCTTGCATCCTTGCTCTTTGTGTTGCATGGTTGCTTAATTCATTATATAAACCCTCGTAAAAGGGATTGTCATCAATTACCAAAATGGGGGAGATTGAAAGTGCATGTGTTGCCCCATGTGTGGTTTTGGTAATTAATGACAATCCTTATGGACTAATTTTGCATTGAGATATACTTGTAGATCTTGTCCATAGGAAATGATTGGAGTTCATGTGTTGGACTCTAGAAGATTACATGATGATCAATACTCTACTCAAGGGTTTATATGAAGAATGGTCATATCAAGAGAAGAAGGAGACATGAAGACGGAGCTTAGCGAGGCTCTCCCATAATGGAGTATGGGGGAGCATTTGGAGATGTCTTCATCAAGCATGTGCTAGCAAGCACAATCAAGAAAGGTGTTCCAACTTGAGAGAGTCAAGATCGTCATCATCGAGCTCAAGTGGAATGCGCAAGGCAAAGGTATGATCTTGATAGGTTTTCTATTTTACCGGTCTCATGGTGTTAGTGGGAGACCGGGTTATAGGATAGACGGCGTACTTTCAAGAGGGGCTCTCAAGTGAGTAACTTGATCGCATCTTTCTGGAGAGCTCAAACCTTTGCATTCTTGGCATATCATCTTTCTTGGTTCTTATTTGGCTTTTATCCATGTGAGAATTTAGAGCTTGTGTTCATCTCCATACCAAGCTCTAGTTCATCAAAAACGGATTTCATTCGGATATCTTGTGATGTTTTTGATGTTGGAAGTTTTACCGGTTCGTCTCTTGTCGAGAGGTCAAACTCTCCTCTTGTGTTATCTTCCTCACATGATGGACTATGATGTGTATATGCATGATCTTGTAGTGCTTGTGAGAGCAAGCCCAAGATCATTGAAAACGGAGTCCGGATGGAAAACTTGTTGCATTCTCGGTTTTGGAAATATTACCGGTCCTCCTCGAGATAAGGTTCATACCTCATATGTGTGATATCTCCTCCATATTTGTGACCCTTAATATTTCCACTTTTTGTAGACAAGCACTCGTCGTTACCTTTCCAACGCAATTGGATTCACCTGTTTTGGAGTTCATACGAGAAAGTTATTGCATTTCAGGAAGAGCTTTTCTGTGTCTGGCGGTAGTACCGCTGTCGCAGCGGTAGTACCGCTCCACCTGGAGCGGGACTCCTGCAGCACAGCTGGTACTCCTCCTGGCGGTGGTACCGTGTAGTACCGCTGGTTTTCAGCCAGCGGTACTACCGCTGGTGGTACCGCCAGGGGTACCGCTAGGCCGGTTTTGCTCTCTGGACTCGCTACGGTACCCACCGGTAGTTGCCTCGTACTACCGCTGGTTTCCTTCTATTTTATTCGAAGGATCCCAGCGGTACTTGTGGGGACCCCGGACTAACCGTCCGAAATACCCGATTATGCTTAACGCAACGATCCCGTGATCAGTCTGTCGTTGCACATAATCCGAACCGAATATCAAAGTTTACATCCATACAGTACCGAGTTTAAAGTCTTACAAACCTGGCCATCCAGGCCTAATTATACATAGGTGCCTTCAAGGGCCAATCATCTTTATTCAGCGGAAGCTACGGTAGTAGGGCTAAACCATTCTATCAACACCCGACAGGCAGCTGACTTATGAAGATTTTAGTTCGCATAGACGTCGCCAAACTCCTCCTCCACGAAGGTCTCCTCGAAATCTGGCTAAGACAATAGCCAGGGACGAAACCAATATGAGTACATTTGATTGTACTCGCAAACTACCCCAACTTGAGTAAGCTCTAAGTTTAAATTTTTATTTTGTAAAACTTTTATTTACTTCAACACCTCCAAAACCTTTCTGAAGAAGATACGAAGAAGTTTATAACCATCCTTTAAGAAATCACCACTTTGAGTACTTTTCCGAAATTCCCCCTTTTCCCGACCATAACTCACTTATGGTCCAATTCCCTTACAACCTCGTACCACTCATTGGTACAGGTCTGCAACCTTTTTCCACTTCACTTCCCTTTCAAAACTCCAGATTTTATAAAACTTGCACATGGTCTTAGGACAGCCTTCCAACTGTCCATATCCGAGGACTCGGCTATTCGAATAGTTTTACACTCTGCAGAGGTAGCACGCTTTTCCCACACCCATCCGGTCACTCATCGTGTCAGCCACGTCCCGCCATACCAAGGGTATGCGAAGTTGAGTTCCCGGCCATAGCCTGTCCTTTGCTCATGCTAGTATAGGATCCTGCCGCTACGATACTTTCCGTCAACACTTAAATCCTCAGAAACTAAGTGTGAGGACTCGTAGTTCTGCCCGGCTAATTTTAATGGCCCTACAAATCCTCTATCTCCGGTTCAATCTCAACAGCCCTTAGGCGTTCTTCGCTTTAGACCATCCCCTCATGGAACGAGGTCATCCTCGTTATTGAGGCATCCAGTACTAACACGAGCAAATTATATGACTATGCCCCGCCCCATATGGGGGTAGATGTGGTCGCACAGGGTATTGGTTGGTCGTTATAGTACTAGGACACAATGTGCATTTTTCTCAAATCAACACCACCATTTTCCAACTGAACACCGACCTTTCGGCATCTCATCTTCACCAAGTACTTTCAAAGGAGTTTTGAGAAACATGGTTTTTTCCCATCCTATAGTTTTAAATAACTACCTTATACTTCTACATAAGGTGGCAAAATAGTTTTCATGTATTTGTAAAAAGGGTTTTCCAAAACTCATTGATTCCTTTGAATAACTCTTGGGACTAAAATAGAGGTATATAAATGCAAGCTCAGTGAAGTAGCTTGCCTTGCTCAGCAAAGTTCTCGGGATCTGGCTCTTGCTGATCAAACTACTCCCCTTCCTCGTAGACTCCGGCAACGTTCTCGTCTAAACGTTAAACAAGCAAAACAAACAATCACTACACTAACTCAAGCATCAGCACAACATTACAAAGGCTACACATTGCTACTGCACACATCAAGCAACACAAGGTGGTTTCAAATTAATTGAATTAATCTTTATTTAATTGTTTTCAAACTAAGGCAGAAACTAGTTGTACACCAATTAATTCACCATTTAATCTATGTTTGTCACAAAAATTCAAACTAAATTTCTATGGATAGCTACTGATGTGTAGAAGATCACCCAATTGGATTGGGGTCATTTGGAGTTACCAAACTCCCTACACATTTGTTTTAGTTCAGAAGGTTTTCAAACAAGTTTTAGCTACCAAACAAATTAGGTTGCTCCAAAAATTAAATCCTTTTAGGGGCAACTAACTTTGGCTACAAGTGATCTAACAAAATTGGTTTGAGCTTAATTGGACCTACTGATAAATCACACTAATTGGTTTAGTGCAGAAGGGTGCACTGAAGTTCAACCAAAGGCTAAGGAGTTTACACTACTCAATTAATTCTACCAAAATTTGGTGAGCTAAAGGATCCTAATACAAAGCTACCAAAATTGGTTTCAAGTCATTTGGATTGACATAACTCCAGAAACAAATGGTTTGGTGTTTTAAACCTTCTGGAGCATTTTTATTAATGTATTTTTACTATTTAATTAAATGAGATGAGACCACTTTGGTGAGTTAAGGAATTTTGTAAGCTTTCCAGAACAGTTGAGTTTGATTTATTTGGGTTCCTAGAACTCGAGTTGTTGTATTTCAAAACTTGGTCCAGTACTGAATTCAGAAAAGATTTAAATTCGAAAATACTGGATAAAGGTGAGATCCCTGACGGGTGGGGTCCACTCGTCAGCGACTCAGTGGAAAACGGTTCGCGCGCGGTTTAAGTTTAAAACGCTGACGGGTGGGGTCCACCAGTCAGTGTCTAATCTAAACGAAAGGGTAAGCTGCCGTTGGATCTAGATCCAACGGCTCACAGAGGCCGCGAACGGCGACGACCATAAACGGGCGGCGCCGCCGCGCCGGCGACGGTGGCGAGCATGGATAGCTCACCTAGGGGCCTCGGGTGGTGGCGGAGATGACGGGAATCGACGGCGGAGGGAGTGGGGAAGCTCTGGGACAAGCTGCGCGTGCTGGGACGGCTCCAATCGACGGCGGCGTGATCAGCTCCTCCTCCGCGGCCGTGGTTCAACTCCGGCGAGTCCTCCGCGGCTCTGCTGTGCATGAAACACGGGCAAAATGCGGCGGGTGAGCTAAGGTTCAATGGAGATGCGAATAGGGTGCAAAGAAAAGAGGGGGAGAGAGTGGCACGGCTCGGCCGTGACCGTCGCCCACCTTCTGCTCCGGCGACGTGCAGAGCACGGGCAAGGGCAGGAGCGCTTCCGTGGCTGCGAATCCGCCCTCCTGGCGATGCACTGGGGTGAGTGGAGTGGTGTGATGGCCGTGAGGGAGTGTGGAGAAATGGCGAGGCTCGGGTGGCCTTTTATGGGCGAGCTCGGGCTCGTCGTGGACGCAGTGCAGGAATGGGGCTGGGGAGTGGGAGAGTGCGGCATTGGTGGCGCTTCTGTGCGAGTACGGAGTGGTGCGGTGGCAAGCGGGGAGAGGGTGCGGCGGTGTTGCTCGCTGACCCTGGCAGGGGTAGCGTCGCGAGCGCGCTCTGGCCGCGGCGTGGCGAGGGTGCACGCAAGGGGGAGAGTGCTCTGCGGCGCTCGGGTCACTTCGAGCAGGGGCAGAGGGGAGAGGTGGTGTGTCGGGCAGAGCGTGGCGTCGCATCGCTGCCTCCTCTGCTTCCTCCACAGAGCGACCACGGACGGCAGTGCGTGGCGTCGCGTCGCGGACGGTGGGCACGCCAGCGAGCTTGGCAGCGCTTGAGTCACGTCGACCAGAGGCAGAGGGAAGAGGGTGGTGTGGCGGGCATGGCGCGGCGTCGCCTCTGCGTCGCGTCCTTGCTCACCACGGGGACGACCCGTGCGGCAGTGCGCCACGGGCGGCATCGGCGTGGCGCACGCCACACTCCATCTCCAGGTCAACGAGCTTGCTTCCTTCGCAATCATTCACGTGTGTGAGGTGAGAGGAAGGAGTGGGAGCTACTGGAGTGATCGATTTCACCGAATCGAGTTCGAATTTTTGGATTGAATTTGGTTCAGAGTTGAACATGGTGGTGATCACCATGTGCTCGATCAAATACCCGAACCAAGTTCAAATTTGAATTTTTGAAAATTGTTTTCATAGTTTGCTTCCAAATATTTTTCCAAGGTTTGTGGTACCACTGGATAATTTAATTTGGAAGTGTAGCTTGGTGATTGTGATGGTTTTCCAAAGTTAAAGAAACATTTGGAATTTTGAAAAATAGAATTTAGGATATTTGAAATAAAGAAGGAGAGGAAAGTATTAAGGATGAAAATGAGAGGGTTCACTTCTCTCCACTGAATTTTTGTTTGGAATAATTTTTGAATCCACACTTGTGGTTTTAGTGTGACACTTGTCACATTAGTTTTATTGTTTCTATTATTTGTTTTATTTCTTTCTTTTTTTTCTTTTCTCCAAGTTTTTTTTTTATTTATAGCAAGCAACACTTCAAGCAAGCATAATCAAACAAACACACCTCAAATAACAAAAGTTTTTGTTGGCCCACAAATTTTGACTAATAAAGCTGGGTTACAATTTTGGGATGTTACAGTACTACCGGCAGTGCCGCGGTAGTACCGCTGTGCCTGGCAGCTACAGTACTTCTCCGAGGTACCGCTGCAGCTGGGTTGTGCAGTACACTGGGTACCGCAGTGAGACCAGCAGTGGTAGTACCGCTGTCCCAGCGGTAGTACCGCTGGGTACGAAAACTGGGCATAACGGTCAGATTTCCAGGGAACCTATTTAAGGGGTCCTCTTCCCCAATGGTTCCCTAGCTTTTCCAAGCACGTTTTCCCCCTCTCTCACCTCCATTGTTGACCTTGGAAAGCTTGCCCCTCTCCCAATTCCTCCCATGATTCTTGCATATCTTTGAGGGATTTGAGAGAGGAGACCTAGATCTACATTTCCACCAATCAATCTCTCCTCTAAGTGAGGGGAACATAGTGGATCTAGTTCTTGGAGTTCTTGTGTGGTTCTCTTCTTTGTTCTTCCTCTCTTCTCCCCCATAAGCATTAGTTGCTTGTGGTGGGATTTGAGAGTGAAGGACTTGAGCATTTTGTGTGCTCTTGCCATTGCTTCATTGCATCGGTTTGTGCTCTCCACGAGGATTCGTGGAAGTTGAAAGCTTGTGAACTTGTTACTCTTGGGTCTTCGGGCCCTAGACGCCTTTGTGGTGGTTGGACCCTTGTGTCGTCACTTAAGCCGTTCGGGAGCCCCCAATCCCTTTGTGGGTTGTGCCTCGGATTGTTGTTGAAAGCCGTTCGGGAGCCCCCAATCCCATTGTGGGTTGTGCCCCGGATTGTTGTTGAAAGGCTCCGGATTCCGCCTCGAAGGAATACCGATAGTGGAAGGTGAACCAAACCTTTGTGGTGCGGTTCATCGGAGAAGAGGGTGAAACCTTTGTGGTTGTTGAACCGTTGTGTCGGTTCACACCTCTCCAACGAGACGTACTCCCTTTCAAGGAGGAACTCGGGAATACATCCTCGTCTCCGCGTGCTTCGGTTATTTCTATACCCGAGCTTTTTACTTATGCACTTTACATTGTGATAGCCTTCGTGCTTGAAGTATTCTATATTGCTATCACCTTGTTGCTTGTCTTGCTTAGCATAAGTTGTTGGTGCACATAGGTGAGCCTAGTTTATTTAGGTTGTCGGCTTGTTAATTTAAACACCTAGTTTTATTCCGTAATTAGCAAGCCTAAACCGGAAAAGTTTTAATCGCCTATTCACCCCCCCCCTCTAGGCGACATCATTGTCCTTTCAGTTGGTACTTTCTTCGGTCGAGATTGAAGGTCCACTTTGCGGGGCTGGTTCAGTTTGGATAGCTACTTCAGCTTGAGGAGCTTGGTCAGGTTGAGGAGCTTGTTCAGGTTGGTTCGCCTCTGGTTTTGAGATAGAGGGATAAAATCTCTTCATCTTTATTTCCTAATATATGAAACCCAACAGGTTGTTAGGCAGACACGAGACTAAATTGTGGAGAACGCCAAGAGGAGAACAGAAATTACCTAGAAGCCGAGGAGAAATCGATTGAGGATTTGAGGAGAGCAGCCGAGCAGGCGCCGAGCGCGATGCGTGCCGTGGGGATTCAGCCTTCGGGGAAGGCCGGAAGGGGAGAGGCGCGGGCCGTGGGGCGTGGGGCACGGCACGGGCGCGGGGCGCGGCAAGCCAACAGGAGGCGCCAGCAGTTCTGGGCGTCGGGGCCAGGCCGGGGCGGAGATGGGCGACGGCCGACGGGTGGCGATTGGCGTGTGGCGGCGCGGTCAGGTTCGTGCGGTCCTGCGTCGAGCAGAGAAAGGAGCGACCGTAGCGGAGAGAACGAGTGGACGAGGTGCGAGGCAGTGTCTGGAGCGAGGCCTCCTTGCTGGATTCTTTCCCTGGCATCGGGAGACCTGGGCTAGGCCTGGGCTGCGCCCCGGGCCAGATATTTTTTTCCTAGATGGTAAGAAGGAAATTTTCCTGCGACCCGGGCCACGGCCCAGGTTGCCTGGGTCGCAGCTCCGCCTCTGATGCCAAAGCAATCGACATTTTACAGGGCATCAGGCCACACCAATAAATAATGAATCAACTGACCAGACAAACATCCATTCTATATTGAAAATAAGATGCTTCAGAATAAGTTAAATTACACAAGGAATGAAATATAATTGCTGATTGGAACAAGAACAGTAAAGTTGACATCAGTAGTAAAAAGGGGGAAACCCAACGGTTTCTCTGTTGCTGAATTCCTACCAGGGACTTCATTTACTTACCCATAAAACCATAGACTCCATCTGAGTGCAAGCTCTAAATATGTTCATCAAATTCCTTCTTTCTCGAGCAACTGACAACCGAACACCGAGATAAAGGTGCTTGACGGTCGGGATAGTAACCTTTCCCTGCAGAAGCAGAACCAAACACATTAGTACTGTTAAAAGTTACACACATAAGTTACCAACCAAGAACCAACCCACCTCCGTGATGGAGAAGCCGTTCACCCTGATCACTTGTCTCCAACTCTCCATATATTGCATAGGATGCTGCGTATTGCTGGGGATTTCTTGATGGCAACTATTATTTGCTTCATGTCTGCCTTTGGTAGTGCTGAAACAGTGATGTTCTGGAGCTTTGGAGCATATTCTACACAAACTTCACGCATTTTGGAGGACCATATTTGTAGAGTGACTAAGCTTTCTGAATTGATCCTTAGGTTCTCACTGAAGTAGCCAAGGTGTAAGGACTCCAAAGCAGTGCACCTCTGCACAAACTCATATAGAGCTTGCGTTTCCATTACACAGTGTGCCAGATCAAGCATCTTCAGACTCCCATCTCAAATACGCATGCTTCAGGCACTTTGCAGAATGCCATCCTAACAGTCTCGACCTCACTGTTGTCGAGGCAATCGATGGGGAAGTCCAGGATTCTTGTAGGCCAAGCTCGGTTCACCACCAGCACATTGCGGACCTTTTTATTGCAAGAATCTTGAGCAAGTTCTCAAGCTGCAGATCATCTGCTGCAAAAGAATCAAGTCGGAATTCTGTGATTAGCCCTGGCTCTCTCTCCAAAGCTTCCATAGTCCTTTCTACAGAGAGCATCTGCAGGTCGTGAATCAGGACCCCCTGTCCCCCCTCGGTCTTCCCCCAATGTCGAGCGCGAGGTGCTGGCTGGCGCCTTCATCTTGCTCCCGCGACGCATCTTGCGTCCAGCCATTGCCAGGTGCAAACCCCTTGAAGCCCGATCCACCGGGAGCGGCGAAGTCGTCGCGCGAGCCCCCAGCGCCACACGCACCTCCATGGCAGCTGGCCGGCGCCGTCTCGTCTCGGGCGTTTCCAACAAGATCAACATACACAGCGCCTCTCGATCCGTCGCCGGTTCCTGCACCTCCTGGGCTGCGCGCACGCGCCACCTCTCGTACGGATCCCGCGCCGGGGACCACGAAGCCTGCCGTACCTCCACGGCTGCTGGCCCGCGCCGCCTCGCCTCGGCCGTCCCTGGCGGCGCCAGCATAGCCCACCGCTTGCTTCTTGTCCGGAGACGCGGCATCCTCGCCCCACGCGCATCCACCATCCTGGCGGCGGTAGAGTGTGGAGAACATCCTCTACGATCCGCAGACGGCGAGGGTCGGAGGTGGGGAATGGCAGCGCCATGAGGCTAGGGTTTCGGACTGAATGGCGTGCGGAGGAGGCCGGGAGGGGATCGGGATTGCACGCTTCGGAGGGGCAGACAATGGGAGGGGCGACCGGGCGACGGGCGACGGCCGACGGGGCGCCGAGGCGGGGGATTTTTTTGATCTCCGCCGACGGGGCGCCGAGGCGGGGGATTTTTTTGGCCCCAAATTTCGAGATCAAGTACTCCCACTACTCTCGGCGATGGAAATCACTTTTTTTTTCGTGGTCAAGAATACAAAAGAATACATGACACGTACCCACCAATCTTATAAACTGAAAACATAACATAATCCTATAACAAAACAGTTCTATCCCCGACGATACCAACGAAGCGGCCACCAAAAAGATGGAAGACATATCACCTCTTCACCCGAACTTAATGCGGATCCATCGCTAATCTGCAGCTTTACGAATCTCCTGCCAGCAACAAAATCATTGCCGTTGAAAGAATCATACCGGTGCAACATGTTTCCGGACACGCTATTGAACTATAGGAAATGACACCCCCACACGACTACAACGTCGAACAAGGAAATCACATTTGTCAGCCTCCAAGCATAAACCCAGCACACAATATACCATCTTTCAGTTGTCACCACCCAACGGTACACCACGACCTGCAAACTCAAATCCTAACTACATAAAATCAGTGAGTTGGACCCATAGCCATCGACTCTACTGGCTAAAGAACATATACAGTGAAAGAGATGAATATATGCACCACCTGCACCCGTGGTTTATGGGCCTTTGTATAGAAAAGAAGGGACATGATCCAGTGAAAAGATAGGCGGGTGACACATTTGCACTATAGACCCCGTGATATTTCTCCTAGGCCAAGTTTCGTCTCTCTCCTTGGCTCATGAGAACCTATGTTCCTTTTTCTTGCAGATTGATCCAATATGGGGATTTTTTATGGGACAGAAACTCAAAAATGGTATTGGGATTTGGATCGGGATAGCTGTATCCAATAGTTTCTCATGCCTTTCCCTCCTAATCATCTCTACTTTCCAAATAGTTGAGGATTTCACTAGAGACACCAGCACGACTGCAAGGGCACAAGAGATCATGGCGAGGCCTTTGTGTTGCCCAGCTTGCCGCTCCAGCAGGCACATGCCGCGATACGAGCCTCGACATCTTTCCACACAGCAGTCGATTTGATACCCACATTTTCCCATAAGGGCATGTACAATGCGGTGACGTCAGTCTTCTCTTAGAGATGTCACGTCGGATTTTTGTTTAGTTGGAGGAAAGAGAATGAAGAGAGAGAGGGTTGCATTCCCTTAGCTAAGCGATAATCTCTTAATAATTAAGAGAAATTTATTTTGTGCATTGTACCATATGCTCTCCCTTATAACATAATTTCTTTCTAAATTTAGTCATTTCTCATTAATTGCAAAAGATCACAATAAGAGATAACACATTTTTTTATTGCCTTTTCTAACTGACGTAGAGAGTTAAGAGAAGACAAGCCTTTTCTAGCATTGTACATGCCCTAACCCACGGGTGCAGGGTGCATATATTCATCTCTTCCACTGGATACGTTCTCCCACGGGCTAGTACTTGTTCTTGTCTTTTTTTCCTTTCGTTTTTTCTTCTAATGCTTACCTTCTCTGTTTCCTTTTTCAGTTTTCTTTTACTCTTTGATTTCTTTTGTTGTTTCCTTCTTACCTTTTTTAGTAATAGATGAATACTTTTTGAAACATGTAAACATTTTATCTCAACCCGTGTAAATATTTTTGAACCCAAGAACTTAATTACTCCGTATTTAAACTCGTGAACATTTTTCGAACCCATGGACATACTTTTCTTAGCTAGCAAACGTTTTAAAAATCCATGCACATTTTTTCAAACACAGGAACATTCTTTTTTTTTTTTGATCTCGTGATTTTTTTTGAACCCATGAACATATTTTGTTTTGATCTTCTAAGCATTTTTTTAACCCACGGTATTTTTTATTTTGTAGACTAACAGGGGAGTTTTTTTTTCAAAACATAGACATTTCTAAAAAACATGATTTTTTACAGCAACATTTTATGTCATATCAAAATATTTTATGTTTCAAAATTTATATTTTCTTAGTTTATTAAATCTGGAATATAAATTTATTAATATAAAGTTATTTTCAAGATTAATAAAAAATCTATTCTGTTTGAGGGCCAGACAAAAGCTGGCCCATATCTAGACGAAACAGGCTTTCGCCCCGCTTTATAAATAAAGCAACATGCCAAGCAAGTCCATACGTAGTCAACAAGCAGAAACAGAGGCTAGGAAAGAAGAGCTGGGGCAGCAGCACAAGTAAGCCCAAACAGTAAAAGTAGCACTAGGGGCAGGGAATGGAGAGAACAAGGGGGGGGGGGGGGCAGGGAGAGGGTACATCAGAGAGAACAAAAAAACCCAGGCCAGTCGGCGCTAGCTGCTAGATGTAGAGGAGAGACGTCGCGCGGTCTCCATAAGTCTGTCAAGCATGACATCTAGTTGCCCCCTGTCGCGCTGCCTAGCAAGCGGGTGCCACTGCTGCAAGAAAGCCATGAATTTAAACATGGAGTCAGAAGCACGCCGAAGAAAAACCCGCTCAATCACCATCTTGTTACAAATAGTCCAAAGAGTCCATGTCATCGCGGCGAACACCAACCAAAACAGGCATCGCCTGTTTCCGGTACGATTCGCCTGTGTTTTAAGGAACTCGCCAAGGTCTGAGGCTTGCCAAGCAGGCCCAAGTGCCTTGTGGACAAAGTTCCATAGAAACCTGGCAGCAGGACAACTAAACAGGATATGGGTTTCCGTTTCGGTGATCCCACAAAGAGGGCAAAGCCCAGTACCCGGTCCACGACGCTTTCGGACCTCCACCCCTGAAGGGAGACGGTCCCTAAGAAGTTGCCACACGAAGATTCTAATTTTTAGGGGAAGGGGAGCCTTCCACAGTGGGGGAAGCCCAGGCTGTATGTGGCCCCCTGAATAAATTCCGATAGGACGACTTTACAGAGAATATCCCAGAGGGCGCCAGGTGCCAGGACACCAAGTCTCGGCCCCCTGGCAGCGCCTCCGGAAGCAAACTCCGTCCAATCTGTAGCCTCTGCAAGGCCAAATGATCGTCGGAACGAGATGTTCCAAGTCCCATTTTGCCCCGCCGCGGCCACCAACTGCGTCGGGTCTGAACAGATAGCAAACAAGGAAGGGAACCTATGCTGTAAAGGGCCATCACCCAGCCAAGGGTCTAGCCAAAAGAGGGTACCCTCTCCATTCCCTATGGAGAAACGGGTCCCCTTTCTAATCTCATACTTGATGGATTGAATGGATCGCCAAAATTGCGAACCATCATGACGGTCACACGCGAGGAGGGGGCGTCCCTGCAAGTATTTCGCTTTGATAAGCTACAGCCATAACCCCCTCCTCCCTAAGTATCCGCCAAACCCAACGAAGCAAAAGGGCCGTATTCATCTTCCGCGACGCTAAGATACCTATGCCCCCCATGTCCTTGGGGGCGCACACATCAGCCCATTTGACCATGTGATATTTCTAGCGCCCATTGGCCGCCGACCAAAAGAAGCGCGAGAGTTCCTTATCAAACTCGCCATGCATGCCTTCTAGAAGTTCGTAGACTCCCATCATGTACATAGGCAAGCTGGCCCATATCTCGCTATGGGCAAGCGCCCAGCAAACGCCCGCTGAGGACCGCAGGAAACGAAAGCGTGCGGTTACTCAAAAACCTCTCCCGTTCTGGAACCGCGCAGCCATGGCGACGGGGTCGCTGTTGCTACTCCTCCTGCCGCGCCTATGTCTTCTCCTGTTTCTCCTCACCGGCGCCGCACGCTCGGCGTCTCCGGCGGCGCTTCAGTGGCTCGACGCGAGCGCGGCTGAAAACCGTATGATCGATAAATTCCTCGACAATTCACTCGCTCTTTCCCGTGCTTGCTCCGTTTCTACCGTCTGCGTTTCCTGCCGTGAGAAAGTTTACCCTCGGCTACGCCTCACTGACTGGATGACTCTCTCCTGCAGCCCAGATACCACCGGGTGTCGGCCGCACCCTCTCGGCCCCTATCATCGGCCACGGCGGCCGCCTCATCGCTTGCTCCGGGAAGAACCTGCTCGCGTTCCACCGGAACGGATCCTTCGCGTGGATCGTTCCGCTCGGGTACAGCTGCAGACAAGATATCAGCCTAGTTACCGAGAGGGACAAGGTAAGCATGTAACAGAATGCATCAGGCAGACCTTCTTCAGTTATCTCTTTGGGGGTATCAACAGTGTTCAGGAGTACGATTTCTTCTTCTGGGTCTAGTGCTAGTAGTCTGTAGAAATCTAAAATTTAGCTGAATGAATCACATTTCCGTTACATTATGCACACTCGTTTGTACTGGAGCGCCATACCAGAGAGTAAGGTGTATCGATTGTGCAGATATATCTGGTGGCAGAAGATAAGGTCATAAAGATAACTCCACAAAACCAGCACACCAGCGCCCCATCATCAGAAGTATTTTTCAGTCACAGTTCAGCACCGGGGAGGTCCGAGGAGATCATCGGCCTATCGACCAGCAGCAGCTACTCGTCTCTTTTAATCACCATTGCGAACCGTGGCCTCTTCTCCTTCTCGTTGCGCGACGGGCAGCTACAGTGGAGTGCCGGACCTGTGATCGACCGCTTCGGTTACCGTCTGGGCTGCAAGGGAAACATCTCAGGCTGCTATTTCAGTTCAGCTCCGGTTGTTGATCAGTGTGAGGGGACTCTTTATGTAAGGCATCATTTACCTGCATACAGTTTTTTTGTCCTTTCAACTTGTATGCATGATCACCTGTCATTTTAACTCCATATGACTGACAGATAACGAATACCGAAGGCCAGCTCTATTCCATGTACATCCACAGCCGTCAGTACAGATGGATCCAAGACTTGAGCTCAATCGACAAGGTGATGACAATTGCACCAGGAAATAATGGGCGTCTATACATTGTCCTTCCAAGAAAGTCGACTGTGATGGGGCTTGATGTTATGACAGGAAACATTTCATGGCAGCAGAGTGTTGGTCCACTTAGTAATGACAAAGTCTTGCCAGCTGTGGATTCCAATGGTAAAAGAAAAAATTCTTCCAGCATCAGTTCTTGGGATTTTGGAACATGTTTGTTCCTCCACTAATGCATTCACATCTAGAGCAGTTTAGTTTTCATGGGGTAGTAATTTCCATTAATTAGATGCATTCTCTTCAACATTCATATTTGCGTGATAATCTGTATTATATCATCATTCATGACACTTTATTCGACTGTTGTGATAGGTTGGATATCTATCGGCTCGTTAGATGGGATATTATATTCAGTTTCTCCTGATGGTGACATCAGAAAGTTACTTCGAAGAACAGCACCTAACTCAGTGATCCATGCAAGCCCAGTCCTAGACTGCTCAGGCTTTTCAGTGTACATTGGCCAGACCATAATGGAGGCAAAATCAAGCCAAACTATTGCTGATTATACCTATGTATCTGCGATGAAACCTTCAAGCAGCTTGTTTACTTTGTTGGCTCCAGCAACTGGAACAGTCTACTGGACTGAAAAGTATACTGGTCTGTCTCTTTATTTACATACAGGGATGAGTCGTTTTTGTGCCACCAAAATAGTGCCTTCAAATTGGTTATTATCTGACATCCTTTTTCTTTCCAGGACAATTGTCAAATTTGTTGTCCAGTAGTGACCTGAACTACTTTACACTAGATGAGACCATTCTTCTCACTGTTCTATCTGCTGCAAGTAAGTCTTGTTTATGTATTATTAAATTCTCAGTTAATATGCTTCAAGTTGACTGAATAGAGAAACAATGGAAAAGAAAGGTAAGTGCTAAAATTATACCTGACATCAACTAATATGCAAAGCCTTCATCTCCTGAAATTTCATGTCACAGGAATCGGCAGCACCATGCAGTGCTACACGAGGAGTATGCTTCTTCTCTCATGTATGTCTTGCTTTTCCATCCTAAAGCTACACTGAGGGCTTGACTTGTTTGTATTGCAAGGGCAAAAGATTGCTTGGACCTGCAGAAAAGCAAAACCAAAGATTGTTCATGGTGATCCAGGTCAAATTCAAGCCGTGTCATTTTCTTCTTCTTCAGTTGCTGTTGTTTAGTTAGAAATGCAGAATTGCTGATTGAGTGATCGATCATGTCCACCAGGTGACCACAACCATATCCTTCTGCTGTTCTTCTTCCAACTTATTGTCATAATCATACAAGCGGTAGTTGTTCGGTTCTGCTGCATTTTCTGGAGGAAGAAAAAACTTCAAAAAAACAATGGCTTGCAGAAGTTCCTGGAAAAGAGGGTAATGTGTGATAGTAATAGTTTAGGCCTTTAGGGTGCCCTGATCGCAACTGAACTCTTGTCTGACCTCTACTTTGTGAAAATACAGCGTTCTCTTCACACCAGGAAGAGAGTCTTAAGTAAGATAATCTCAGAGCTAGAGCAGAAGGCGACCGAAGACGCCTCTTCAAACGAAACTCTGGAACAGCTGGGTGAAATGGTGAAAGCCAAGGAAGGTGTCGAGAGGAAGCTGTACACATCATACAGCCTTGGCAGGGATGTCCTGGGCTTGAGGCGAGGCTCTTCCTCCATCTTGCCACTGTACAATGGAAAACACAAGAGCCACTCGTTTCACGGCGCGCAGCGAGAAAGCATTACGATCTTTAACACGCTCAGTGACAACTCTGCTTCGTCTGAGGATCGAACAAGCAGTAGCTACTCCAGTGGCAGTGGGAGCTACAGCAGCAGCAGCAGTAGCTCTGGAGATATGGAATTCGACACTGGGTCTAGGTCAGCAGGAGAAGCTGGACCTTCCATCAATGCAGATGTTGCAGACGGAGATCAAGATAAGTTGCCAGCAGATGTTGAATCTTCGTATGAGGTGTTTATGAATCCGCTGTATGTGCAAGGACAAAGCAGTAGCAGATCGCTATCGCAGAGGTCAGAATTTCTGGGTAGTGCACCCACCAAGAGAATGTGGCTGAAGAGGAGGCGAACTCTGTCTTCGACGAACTGAAGTGACTCCATGAAGATGCAGTAGCGTTTTTGATTATTCATGGTAATCATGTCATGGAAATCTAGGGTGTAATTTCATGTAATCTTGTAGTTCATTTGTTCCCAAGTTCATGCTCAAATGCATATTGACCTCCATTAAGACTTTTTTTTGTTTCTTTGCGTGGAACCACCATTAACTCAGATTCCGTACAAAAAATGTGAACAATATTGCATTCAAACTTATACACCTTCAATTTTTACAAGATTCTTCAAATTTCCCTTGGCCACTGATTTTGCCAAATTTGAGCAACATTCAAACGGAAAATATTAAGGTTCAGTAGCAGAAAGCAAAGATCGTGTCTCTACAAATAAGTCAAGTCAGGTCTTCTCCCCACGCCAAATACTGTATAGCTCCAATAATTTAGATGGACAAAGATGCTAATAAACTCTATTGCTGGTTCAGTTAGCCGAAGCAAAACTGAATTTAAACAATAGAAATAAATGTAAATGACAAACTCTCATTACCATAACTGACAAAAAAATCGATATGAACATCTCTATCTTCTGTATGGAGTCATCTCCTGAGCGTCCGAGCAATCTCAGTGCTAGGCTCTTTGACGCGAGAATCCCGGCTGAAATAAAGTGTAATGCAGGGTGAGGCCCCAAAAGAACATAATTTCTGTGCGCATCATTCGTCTCATATACAACTGTAGCTCTTTGTGTGGTATGAACTGAAGGACTATACCTGAAGTAGCATCGAAGGGGCCCTCGGTGGAGTTTCAGCGGCCACATGGCTCCGAGTCTTCCTTCCATTGACAGCAAGAACTGAAGGGCTATCGCCTCCAAAGTCCCAGAAGGTACGCTTCTTAGCAGTTGGCGTAGGCGACGTGAACCGGTGGCTTGGGCTCTTCAGCTCGCCTGCTGCTGCTGCATCTTTGTGGGCCTTCCGTATGCTTGCCCTTGTGATCAATCTTCTTTCAGCTGTTGCTGCTTCAGGGTCATTTGAGTTCTTCTTGTTGATCAGACCACGGATGAACTCGTCTTTCTGTTTGAGCTGCTGATAGTGTTCCTTCTTCATCTTCTCGATCTCGGCCTCCAGGGTCTTCACCTTCCTCTGCAGATCCCGGACCTGTGCATTGTCTGCTGGCCTCTTAGGATTTGGTGTGCTGAAACAGCTCCCGTCTAAGATAGACCTCTTCGCCTTTCTTTGTGTTGAGCAAGGCGTGGTAACCTGGGGCGAGGGGGCAGCAGATTGTTGTGGTGTGGAGTTGGGAGCAAGTGACTGAGCCTGAACGCTCAGTAACTTCTGTTGCAGCTTCACCACCTGCTGCCTCAGCTCACTATTCTCCTTCTGGAGCTCCAGTACTAGCTTTGCCTGCTCAGTATCAGAATCAGATGCCTTAAATATCTCTTCGTTCCCAGCCGTTACTGCCTGAAAAATCGCAAGACAAATTCACTCTATCATTAGTTCTGTTAATTAGAATATGTGATGTTTCCATGTTGCAGAATTAAGTTTCCTGACCTTGGTTCTTATCTCCTTGGCACGGTCAGCCCAATGAAGAGTGTTCTGTGTCTCATTAAAGGAAAGATTTGAGGGGCTGATGTTTGCAATCATCACAGTGTTGCAGGACCCCCGAGTGAATCCTTGAGGAGCTGCGTCAGCTTGGAATTGCGATATGGTACATGCTTCTTCCCCTCCACAAGAGCATGGATACAACTGCTGAGTGCAAGGAGAGAGCGATTTATGTTAGCTCCTTCAAGCGACCTCTGTGAGCGTTGGTCAGTTGCTACAGCTCTCTCTGATCCAGCAAGATCGATGAGTGAGAGCTTTCCGACTCGTGTTACAACACTAGCTCCATCCATGTATCTATATTCCACCACAACCTGTAAAAATTTCAACGGTTTACATTTTTGCAGTTTACAGGATCATGTTGTTTACAGGGGGTGAAAGTGCACTCTAGACAGATATTCACCTGCAGTATTGCATGGGAGCGCGATGAGGTCTCATTAACTCTAGTTGGTTCAGTTGTCCTATTCTGGTTACCTTGCTGAAGTAATTTCATAACCTGTGACAAACAGAGATATTAGTTAAGCATGCTATTATCATTTTGATTGAGAACTGCAAAGTAATAGTGCATAAGGAAGAGCTCATTACTTCATCTGTAGAGTATGCTCTATATTGTGTAAGACCAGCAGCAACAGTTCCCTGGAATGCACAATACACTCTTCTGTTAGAATATTCAGATTAACAAGACCTATAAATTGTACATATTCTATAAAATGTGTACAGAACATTCAGAATGTATCTATTTGGCAACACAATATACATTTCCTTCTGTTCGAAGAGCATGATTAAATTCACTTTATTGGTAAATAAATACTTAACTTGATATCATAAAGAGTAAATTAAACTTGCTTAACAAAATTTGCTTCGTTAGTAGAGAACGTGGTTAGGCTAATACCTGCTTATTATCTTCTCTCAGGAGGAGGGGTCTAGCAGGAGACAGCAAGTCCCTCACTGTCTCATTGTACACCTCGAGGTATGACAGCTGAATGGAGTGGCTGCCATCATGGCTCCTCTGCCTCACCTTCAAGAACAAATCCTTGATGGCGAGCACCATAACGCCAGGGTTTTCCATCGTCCCCAGCATGGTATAAGTCTTCCCAGCCCCTGTTGCTCCATAGCAGAATACTGTTCCATTCCTTCCTTGCAGAACACCTTCCACAAGATCTGCTGTTCTGCAATATCACAATGGAGGATTAAACTCATGTTACATGCGATACCAGGGAAGTGTACAAATTGCAATTTAGCCTTACATTCAAGAAAGTAGCACTCTATAACTAATATCACAGACCTATCATTACTGCTACCTACCTATCATTACTGCTGCCTAACATTCACCGTACTAACACTCATATTACTGCTGCTGAACTCATGTTACATGACATACCAGGGAAGCATACAAATTGCTTACTGCTGCCTAACATTCACCGTACTAACACTCATATTACTGCTGCTGAACTCATGTTACATGACATACCAGGGAAGCATACAAATTGCAATTTGGCCTAATAGTCAAGAAAGTGGCACTGTATAACCAATATCACAGACCTACGATTGCTGCTGCCTAACATTCACCATACTGACACTTTCACAAACCTATCATTATATATCTGCTATTTTCTAATCCAGTTTTATCAACTTTCATCAGCATTTAATTTTTCCTAATAGCCAAGAAATACCACCCCTATAACCAATATAACACACCTACCATTACTTTCACCTAACATTTTACAATACTAGCGCTTCCATAACCAATTTCATCACGAACCTGTCATGAAATGCATCTGCTATTGTCTAATTTAGTCTTATCAAGTTTTGCAGTTTCAACAGCAAATTTATCAGTTCTAAAATGCAAGAGTCCAAAAGCTCTGCGTTTTTGCATAATTTTTCTTACTGAGATAAACAAATACAGTAGTTGTCTGAAACATGTGCATCTCATGAAAAAACAGAATTCTAGATTTGTGTCTACTATTGTATAGCAATGATACGGTAGTGCTTTTCTTACGAGGTGTTGTAGACTTCGGCTTGCATCGTGGAGTCGGGGAAGGAGGCGTCGAAGCAGAAATGGTGGGCACGCACCCGCTTCAGGCGGAGATAGTCATTCTCGGAGGCCAGGTCGGTAAGGTACACGTCCTTCTTGTTGACGATCTTGACGCAGCTCTTGGAGCCAGCCTCCTTCTCCTTCCTTAACATGGGTCGCAGCCTGACGAACACCAGGATCCGGCTCCCCATCGCATCGGCATTCCCAGCCCCCACCTCGCTTACAGCCTTCAGCTTGCCGCCGATGCCGCCTCCCAGTGAGAGCTTCCTCGCCGCCGGTGCCGGGAGAACCGGCATGGCCTTCTTGGGGGGCAGGACATGAAATTGGCGGCGTGGGGCACGTTCTCCTTCTCCTTGGGCTCCGGCAGTCGCGAGAAGACGACGACGTTGTTGTTCTTGGAAGGGGGTCGCGCCTCCGGAGGGGCCATGTTTTCCCTCAGCACCGCCGTCTCCTCGAAGGCGTCGCGGTGGCCCTCTCCGACGCTGGCGTGCGCGATGCTGCGGCTACGCCGCCCACCATTCTCGTCCCTGCCCTCTCCGACGCTGGCGTGCGCGATGCTGCGGCTACGGCGCAGGGCGGCGCCGCCCTGCGAGGAGGCGAGTTTCTGCTGCTCGTACAAGAGGCTGAGCTCGCGCATCTTCTCCTTGAGCTGGTGGTGCGCATTGGTTAGGAGCTGCGGGCGCCGCGCCGCGCCTCCATCTTGTCCTGGGGCCACCGACGAGCTCCTTGGCCGGGTGGCGCTGGCCTGCGACCGAGTGGCAACCGGCATCTGCTGAGACGAGATCTGGTCAACTTTAGCTCTGACGAACCAAGCCAAGCAGCTCCCCGGCCGAAAGAAAAGAAGCCAAAGAAAACCCAGTAGCAGCTCACCACTGGCACGCAGAGCTTCTCGCCAAATCCTCCGGATCTGCCCCCAGATCGACGAAATCCCCAGAGCGCAGATGCACTAACGCCCTCGAATCGGAGCAAGATCTCGGGATTTCACGGCCGGAATGCTGGGGTGGGGTTTCTTGGATTGGGATGAGGCGGAGAGGAAGACTGAGAGAGACCTGCCTTGTGGAGTGGTAACAGTGGAGGATAGCTGGAGGAGGAGATGCGGTGACGTGGGGAAGGAGGTGTTGCCGTCGGATCGGAGCTTGGGGAGATGGACGGCGGGTGCGGGGCCGCGGGTTCGAAATCTCAGGGAGGGAGGGATGCTGCAACGGTCGACGGGGGTCCTCTCCTTCCTCTGCCAAGAGCCAACGGTCGTGCGATGCGTGAACGACAGTTTTGTGCGGGGATTACGGCCATGATTGCAGAGTTATCAGCGGGTCAACCAACTCGATGGTGCGTGGATTTGGGCATGATGAGCGGCCTCATTAGTCTGTGCTTTCATCTTTATCTGCCCTGATTCTTAGAAGAGTATGTGAATGCTGCCCTAAAAACTGTGCTCTAATTGCCTGGTGAAGAGCAAGTAAAATATAGTTAGTGAGACGAATGCGAAGATTTAAGTATTTAACTAATAAGTACAATGCGAAGATTTAAGTATTTAACTAATAAGTACTCCCTCCGTTTCTAAATGCAAGATGTTTTATGTGTTACACATATTGTAAAGATGCATACTAAAATGAATGACCATATACACAAAATGTGTCTAGATAAATGCTAAAACATCTTACATTGTGGAACGAAGTGAGTATATTCTTAGTGAGTTAGTGTAAGGTAATAATATGAGAAATAAAAGAAGCGGCTTGTATAGAACAATAATATCAGGGAGGAAAATGCACTTAACATCAAATAGAGAATGCATCATTGGTCACTGAACTTGTCGACGATAAGTACTTTAGTCACCGAACTCACAAAATGTTGTGCGATAGGTCATGAAACTTGGCAAGGGTGAGCAAACCGGTCACAATGGTGAGCAGTTGCCGCCAAATATGTCTAATGTGGAGGTAGGTGGATGATACTATATGTCGATGTCAGAGAAGTTGTTGAAGCTTTGCTCGATGGAGGTAATCAACAATGGCATTATGTTCTGTTATTTCGGGCCACTCAGCGCCTAGGTGCTCTTTGTGCTGATGGGTTTTCGCACTCCAAGCCGGCGTGCAGTGCCACAACGGAGGATCTCATGAAAAATAATACACACAGGTGGAAAATAGTAACACCCATAACACAGCCTACTGAAGATAAACACATTTTAGAATAAATAGAACCAATTTTTTTTTAAATACAAATAGTAACATTATCCAAATAGAATGTGATGTTGAAATTGAGCAATGTTGTGTTTTGAAATTATGATTAAGCTCACAACACACTATGCCAGAGTTGAAACAGTGTTGTGTTTGAAATTCTAAGTTACGAGTTTGAGCTACTTGTGAACGGACTCTGCGTCGCTGGTGACTGGTGACTTCCCGATGGGGATATATGTAGAGAGAATGTGTCCTTGTATTTGAATGAGGGAGTGAATGATCCCTCTACCCCTCGAGTGGTTTATACAAGAAAGGGGTACTTGACAAATGATCATGGCCACCCTTCACGGTGGTAGCTGTGAGGGGGTACACAGGTTGTGCTGGTTCTAATTGATGAGAGGAAATGAGCGTGATCCGTAGTGGACTAGCCCACCTAAGACTCAAACCTAATGGCTTCTTACTTGATGGGCTCCATCTTATTGTGGTTTGTAGTGTTTGATCCACTAATTCATGAGAGATGTGAATGAGATATGAGATGACCATGATCTGATCCACTAATTAACGAGAGATGTGAATGATATATGAGATGGCCATGATCTGATCCACTAGTTCATGACAGATATGAATGAGAGAAGAGATGGTCGTGGTCCATGTGGACTAGCCCAACTAGAACTCCACTTAATGGCTTCTTCCTTTATGGGCTCCATCTTATTGGCCGTGACTTTTTATAGATAAAGGAATTTTATTACTTAAAAGTCTTAGGGATGGAGGGAAGGGTCCTCTAGGTAGAAATATCCATTCTTCAACAAAATATAACAAATTAAACTAAGAAAAAGAAAAAGAAATAATGAAAAGAAAAGAAAAAGAAAAGGACGTAAGAAAGAAGAAACAACAAAAGGGAGAAAACACACAAAATTAGCAAGTCGAGATTTTTTTTCACCCGGTCTCCATTGCTCCCGCTACTTTTAATAAATCTATCTCTTAAATTTCCTGAATAATCTAAAAAAACATGCATGTTTTCAATAATGTATATCTTATACACATGCAAAATCACAAAGTGAGATAATTTCTATTCCGACCTAAAAAAAAGGGAAAATTTAAAGATCAATGCATAGTTTGGAATCTCCAACTTTATCATTTATGTTATGTGTAGACTATAATATAAATATTTTGTATTGAGATTTTACACGCTTATAGTATTCATCATTGCGATTTTTATGAAACTTGTAAATGTTTATTTTTTTTAAAAAAAACTAGTAAACATGCCCGTGCGTTGCAACGGGGGGAAAAATCTGTGTCACCGAGACACCCAAAGAAAGTTCTCCTTGGTATTCATAGACACGCTTATAGTATTCAAGTATTTAGTTTAAATTCGAAACTCAATTTGTTATGTATACAAGTGCACAAAAGGTACACGAAATTGTTCTTATATGCATACACAATGCAAAATTACACGAAATTGTTCTTATACAAGTGCACAAAAGGTACACAAATTATACAAATGGAGAAAAAGTACACAATTTTTTGTATACACCCATTTTCGGAGCTAAATACACACGTTTGGTCTAACACAATAACATCTAGCTATATACCCTTCCATTTCTATGAAAAGATGATTTTACTTCATGAAGAGTTTTGTCAAACCGGGTACAAACGAATAATCAATAAAACTTCCGAGCTCACATGCCACCGTCTGAATACAAAATTTGAATAAACACTAAAGGTTACCCAGACTTCTTCTTGTGCCAATGAAATCAAATCAAATCTCTATTGGTCCAGAAATTGGAGGAATAGGTTTGTTGCTTCATTACATGCCAAAAATTGAAGGTGAGGCCGTGTGCATCTGGGAGGAGCTGCTCACACCGTCGATCTCTGGCCGGCCCATCCCATCAATCTTGCTATCTCAACTACTACATCACGAATTCACGATTCGCTAGAAAAAACACTCCACCACGAGGTCTTTTTCGATACGAAGTCCATCACGCTCCCAGGATGTACGCGCTCTGATCCGACATGTCAGTGCGTTCCAACGGGAAATAAAAGGCTACATCATGGAAGCATTGTCGGTATAACCCCGGCCAATCCAAAGTAAGAAGATGCTCTTCTCGACCAAATGAAGATAAATACCAAATCTCTCAATTACTAGAACATCACATACGAATACAGAAAAAATGTCAAAGAACATGGAACCAATAAAAATAATACGGAATAAATGCTAAAAATATGGATTAGATTAAAATAAATTCTTTAACATAAATAAACCTAGCAAAAGGAGCAAAAAGCTTAAACTTTCCCTTCGCTGCTTATTTTTTTAGAACACACACATATGCATGATCACGCATATGTACATGACTCGTTGTCAGTCAGCTAGCTTGCCGGTGAAACCATGCACGTGCATGACGACCTCAGGAGCTGGACCATGGAGTCGTCTGTCCTCGGCAGCTTCGCTGCAGATCGGCTGTGAGCTATTGCGATTGCAGATTTTTTTTTTTTTTTTGAGCAGATATTGCGATTGCAGATGAGGGAAGCGACCCTGCCGGATGGCTACGACATAAACGGTTGAGCTATGCCGCAAGTGCGTCGCGCGCCTTCGCCAACGGGCTGGCTGAGTTTGGTCGCCAGCTCTGCGGTTGCCAGCATCAGCGGCTTCTCCGCCGGCTAGGTATCGCTGTGGCAAAGATCCCTCGGACACCGAGATTCTCAGTTCAATTGGGCAGCAGTGATCCACGCAATTGATGAACCCGTGCCGGTGTGTCAACCGGCGGTGTACGTTGCCCGCATCCGGCATCCGGCCGACACGGCCGTTCTCTGTACCACGCCCATGCTAGATGCAAAGAAGAACCAAGTAATATTTAATCAGCAATAATCTCCATCATTAGAGAAGATTATATACATCTTATTCCTAGCTTCGCCGATGCCTTCGTGTAGATGAATCCCGTTGAATCCGTTGATGGAACTATTGCATGGGCAGCCATCACCTTCGCGGATGCCTTCGGGTAGATTGAAGGATTGCCTAGCCGACATGAGCCCCGGTGTGTGCGCACAGGCTATCTCTGAGATCGTCTCCTCCGAGCTCCCTCCTGTGTTAGCGACGGAGTTGTATGCGTTGTCTCCTCCAGCCACATGGCTCTCGGCGAGACCATCTCCTCCAAGCTCTCCATGCGTAAGCGACGGAGTTGTGCGCGCGTCTCCTCAGGTCACAGGCTCTCGGCAAGATCGTCTCCTACAAGCTCCTTGAGCGAGATGTCGCCTGCACGTCTCCTTCCGGCCGCAGGCTCTCGGCGAGATCCTCCCGGCGACATTGTTTCCTTCGAACTCTCGCGTGCGTGAGCGAGATGTCCTGTAGGAGTTGTGCGCGTGTCTCTACTCACCTCCGATCGTTACTTTATCTAGCCAACAGGCCAGCCCTTGGCGGTGGTTTGGCGTGTACCGTGTTGGACTCATATTTAACTTATCTGTATCTATCCACGACGGGAAACGGAAGAAGAAAAAATCGATACGGTACATGACTTATGGGTGGCATTGGTGGGTAATTTTTACAAACTTTAGGGGTATTTTGAACGATGTACGAGAAGACGTCTTAATGTTTTTATTATTAGGTATAGAATATGGGTGTCACAGGAGGGAGCAGAAACCACTCTCCGACAATCAGCATCTTGATCTTTTTTTGTGGTTGAAGGAAGAGAAAAATTCACGTACGGTCACTGAACTATTCTCGTGCGTGCAAAAATGTCAACAAACTCAGCAAGTGGCATTTTCGGGTGCTGGAACTTGTTCCGTCTGTGCACGTACGGTCACTGCAGCCCTGAATGTACGTATTTCCGAGCCAAGTCAGCGTATAAGGGATGGCGGGAGGAAGAGTCAGCGTGTGCGGGGGGTTTCTGCAAAAACGCGTCGCCGCTAAATTCCCCATTCCATTCTTTTGCAATCCCGCCGGAGTCCTGACACATCTCCACCCTAGATCGATGGAGGAGGATGGCCGGCGGCGGCGACTGTGGCTGCAACATCGGCGCCGGCGCTCGGGTCGGCGGCGTCGCGCACCTCGCGTGCCCGCGACGGGAGGACTACGGCCCCGCGCGGCGACGGCGAGCGCGCAGTCGGCGGCGTCGCGCACCTCGCGCGCCCGCGACGGGAGGACTACGTCCCCGGCGCGGACGAGGCGCAACGCGTCGAGCAGCTTGGTGGAGTCGATCTCGTGCTCCCGCCGCGTCCTCCACCTGGACGGCGCGTGCTGCGGCGTGTCGTCCGTCCCCCGCTTGCGCTTGCGGTCCCTCTCGTCCGCCGCGGCGGTTGTCGTGGGGATCGTCGACGAGGAGGACGCCATGACGAACCACGACGGTGCGGTGGCTGATTGCGGGAGCGAGCGGAGCTGAGCTGAGGTGGTGTTTGCTTTGCTTTGCGCCCGCTGCCTGTGCAGTGCAGCAGAGTCGTGGTGACTGGTTGCAGAGGAGGAGGCTCGATGGTGGCTTTGTAGTTCTCCGCCTCGGAGCTTAGCTGCCCCGACATAAAGGGACGGATGGCGTAGTGCTGAGCATGGAGAGCCTCCCAGAGGATGCGTGGGAGCCCCAGGCTGTTAACCTTGTTCTTGCAGGTCTCGACGGCGACTGACCGTTGGGTGTTGCCGGTCCCGGCGTGGCCGCGCGACCCCTGCGCTGTGCCTAAATGTGTCACTGTGACCATACCGGTGCCACCTCTGCTTCCTCCACAGCGCAGCTCCGACGACGAGGTAGAATCACCGATGGCTATCACCCTAAGCCGGAAGAACACGACATGAGCCGCAAGCACAAGTTCAATACCTGGCGCGGGAAGATGGATGGTGTAGGGCCTGGTGATCATGGCTATGCATGATCTTGTAGTTGTGTGTGTGTTATGAAAACCGTAGTGTGCTATGTGTGTTGTTCTGAAGCTATGTGTTCTATGTGTGTGCTATGTAAGCTGGTACTATGAATTATGGATATATGTTTGTTGTTCATGAATGATGGTTATGCCTGTTATGTGTCTGTTTTGTGCTCTGCTCCGGAACTGAATAAACATCTGTTTGCACAACTTGTAAGCAACAAAATGAAGAAAATAACTGAAAATTTCGGCAGCATATATGAACATAAATCATTTTGGACAGCACAAATATCATAAAAAGAAGATCTTTCAGAAGCATCCACAAACATAGATCCATTTGAACCAACTAGTACATAAACACTGCTTACATTATCCAAAATAAACAGGACCAGAACAACAAAGTAGGTTTCATATGCTCCATTACATGAACAACATCTATCAACTAGTTCATATAGTTCTGATATGCTCCATCAAATGGTCCTGCACCAGAACAACAAAATATGTTTCATATGCTCCATCACATGAGTAGATACACTCATTAGGATCAACTCCAACAGCAGCTAGCAAAATACCACCAGCATTGGTCTTCAGGTGACACCCATCCAAGCAAATAACCAGCCTACAACCTGCCATGAAGCCCCTTTTCATTGCATCAAAGCTGAAGAAACATCGTTTAAACCTGCCTTCCTCTGTCAGCCCAATGTAGAATGTGCTTCCTGGATTTGCCCTCCTCAGCTCACTTGCAAAATCCCAGAGCTTGGTGTATTGAGCATATTCATCGCCATATATAAGCCTTTGTGCATATTTCCTTGCTCTACCAAGCTTAGGTTTAGAAACTGTTATATTCCAATCCTTCTGAACTAGCCTCCCTAAATTCTTCAAGCTGATCTTCTCATCTGCTCTAACTGTGTCAATGTATTTTTGTGCAATGAATTTATAGCTGAAAGCCTTGATTTTCCAGTTCCTTTCACAAGTATGCACATCATTTAGCTTCTTTATCATGAAACACTTGCTTCTGTTGTCGTATGACGCCCACATGTACCAGGGACAATCTTCCACACACCTAGCTTCTAGCCTCTGCTGGTCATTGACTGGTAGGGTTATAGCACGCCTGCTTTGACATGTGTACTCACTGATTGCCTTTCTAAGCAACTCAACTGAAGCAAATACTTGACCAACTTTGAATGTTGGATTCAACATGTCCTCTGGTCCAAAATGCTTGAATTTCAGCCTGATTTCCTCATCATCTTCTGAATGAGGCAAATGTAGGTCATCTTCTTCAGAATCCTCCACATAGTCAGCTTCTTTCTTCCCTTTTACGTCTCTCTGGTCTAAGTTCTCATCATACAGGTCAGCATCATCTTCTAGATATGTGATGATCACTATCAACAATTTCTGGTTCATAGTCTTCATCCTCACTCGATTCACAGTCGAATCCACCATCAACTGACAGCCTCCTCTTGATTCTCTCCCTGCCTGCAACATTGCATGCCTGCTCGAAGTCTGGCTTCAGTGGACTAATAACATGTGGCAGCTCTGCTCTTGGTTGCATCACAACATCGTCAACAACTTGACCTCCTCCCAGGCTCTGCTCAATGATGTTATCAATATCTACATACATGAACATGACCTTGTTCCCAAGTGTTACTGCACATGACATGTTATCAGTGTCCTTGGAAGATCTTATTTCTGTCAAGCCATTGTGCATCATTTCGAAGCCAGGAAGACACCAATAGGCCCTTGCTCTCCCTGCATAATCAAAGCCTAAATCCCATATTATGTTCTGAATACTGCTCAACCCCCGGTAGCCTCTGTCACAGTAATCGAACCACATCATCGAGCCACCAATGTAAGCCCTGTCTGAGCCATCTCCAAGGAAAAACCCTCCATAATTGACAGCAAGAGTAAAAAAATCCCAATCTTCATCTCCTACAATTGAGTATACAAGTGCAAATTCAGTTAACACTAGCACCACAAATAACTGAGCTACTATACACACCAATATCAACTGAATTTGCAAAGTTTCTGTTCCGGAAAATTTCTGAATTTGCAGCTCTCAAGTTACAGGTGACACTTTTACTGTTCAAAAATTCAGTTAACTTGCAAAATTCAGTTCAGACTTTTTCTAGTCACAAATGCACTCCGAAAACATCAAAGGAACCATAACATTATACCCTACAATACAAATTAATCCAAATTCGTCGTCTTTTCCCCACAACAGCACACGAACAGAGCACCCAAAACCCCGCCTTTTTCTTCTACAAAAGACACCAAAACCGTACCTCATCTAACCACCTGCACACATGTACATACCTAGCTAAAGAGGAGCAGCAAAGGATTCATGGCGGAGGAGCAGCAACAAAATCATGGCGGAGGAACACACACGTACAGTACAGAGGAGCAGCAAGACACTCATGGCGGAGGACTCGGAAACGAACCATAAACGGGGGGCGGCTCCTCATCCTCTCGTTGTCGCGGTGCCATGCTTCCGAGTTCGCGCCGCCGCCGGGCGCGGCGGCGGAGCGGTTCGTGCCGCCACCGAAACCCTAGGTGATCGTCGTCGTCTCCGCCATTCTTTCCTCTCTTTCCTTTCTCCTCTGTTCTGGATGTTCTGAAAACGAAGCGTCCGCCTCTGGTCTGAAATATTCTCTGTCCAAACGTGTAATTTGCAGAAACACCCTCCCACTAGCACTGTTCTGCCTCCCTGCTCCCTCATACGCTGACGTGGCTCGAAAATACGTACGAAAATGGTTGCAGTGACCGTACGTGCACATACGGAACAAGTTTCAGCACCCGAAAAAATTATTTCCTGAGTTCGTTGCCATTTCTGCACGCGCGAGCAGAGTTTTTTTTTTTTTTTGAGAATTACCACTACTTTATTGCTCAGTCACAGAAGGTACAAATATTACATCAGGAGTATCAATGAGCCAGGTTAAGTGACCGTACGTGAATTTTTCTCTTGAAGGAATCAACAATTCAACATCTTGATCCCGGGCGATAGCGATAGGTGGACATTACCCAAGCCCAAGCCCAAGCCCAAGCCCAAGCGGAACAGCTCGTACATACCCTCGGTCTGAAATTGCAGCAGCAAGTCTCGACGCCACCATGCAAAAAAAAAAAAAAGTCTCGACGCCCCACAGTAGCGGCAGCCTGTCAGAGCGGCTCACGCATCGCCGTTGCCATCTCCACCGATCCCCTTCCCGCGCCACTCCCGATGGCCGCCGGCGGCGGCGGCGGCGGAGACATCGGCGCCGAATCCGAGCGGCGCCTCAAGAAGGCCATGGACAAGCTCTACCACTTCCCCAAGCCCAAGCCTAACCCCAGCCCCGGCTCCAAGCCCTCTTCATCGTCCACTCCCAGGTTAGCTCCAGCCTCCCAGACTCTCCCCTCCCGTGAGCCTCTATGTGTGGTTGCGAAGTGGGTTTGATCTGATCTGCTGTGACAGCTCGTGGAGGGCGGGGAAAGCGGCGGATGCCGGGAGGAGATTCGGGGTGGTGCGGGGGTCACGGCTCCCGCCGCAGATGGCCGCTATGTCAGCGATGTCCCCGCCTCCGCCGTGCCGCCCGTGGGACCGCCGCGACCTTGTACGGAGGCTAGCTTCATTCAAGGCCATGACCTGGTTCGCAAAGCCCAAGGTAAACGCCCTTCATGTTGCTTGCACTGCGTACCTTCTCTCAGGGTTGTCGCCGCCTACCCCTTTAGGAAATCTCTTACTCGTAATTAAGATGGTTTTGCACGATATCTAACGGATTGATGGTTAATTGTTGGAAACTTCTAGAACAAAAGCGATGTTCGCATTGCCGTGATTTGTATTGATAGACCAGTTAGAAATATAACTGAATGTTTTGTATGTTCTGCACTAGCATAAATTGGAGGCACTTGGTTCGCTTACACATTTTTCTTCACTTGGATATCGATTCTGAAGGGAATCTAGCTGATTGGTTGAACATTTCAGCTCAAGCATCTCATACTTTTTTGGTGATAGCTAATAGCGAGTTACCTTTTTTCAGGTTGTTAGTCCTGTTAACTGCGCCAGGAGAGGGTGGACTAATATTGAACCGGACATTATAATATGTGAGGCATGTGGGGCACGGCTCCTGTTCTCCTCTCCTTCTTCATGGACACCACAGCAAGGTGCGTGCATTATTTTTGTTTTACCATTGGGCTTCATCTCAAGCTATGACTAAATAAGGCAATTCTCTTTTCTCATTAGAAACAATTAAATGAAACATGCACATACATTTCTTTGTGGACTTAATTTAATCAATTTAGTATTTGAAGATTCAAGCAAATGATGATTACTTGGATTAACATTGCTACTGTTCAATTTCTATCTGTGGGAGACTTGCTTATAGGCATAACTGACCTCCTTGATTTCAACACTATTTAGTTATTTTACATTGAATTGTATCTTTGCTGCAGTTGAAAAGGCTGCTGCTGTTTTCAGCTTGAAGCTGGACACTGGACATAAACTACTCTGTCCATGGATTGACAACATATGTGATGAATCACTTGCCTTATTTCCACCCACACCTCCTCCTGTTTTAGTTGAGAATTACTACGAGTGCTTCTCGTCTCTGCTACGCCTTTCAGCACTTCCAAGAATTTCATGCTCTTCTCTGGGTAGCATGAAGAAGAGGAGTCCACAGCTAGAACAGTTTCTATTGCAGCAATTTTCTTCATCAGTTGTCCTTAAAGGGGGATTTATGCTTACTGAAGACTCAACTATTAAGGATCTGGATGGCACTTTTCAAGATGCTGCCACATATTATCAGGTCAGACTTTGATTTACACATAATTACTCCTCCTCACATCTTTGTGGAGTTTGCATCTCTTTGATTTATGTTTGCCAAAATCATGTTCTTTTCTTTTATTAATTACTCTTCAGCATTTGTTTCTTATTATGTTTCATGTTACTAATATGTGATATCTCGGTGCCACCTTTATAACTGAATAAATTCTGCTTACCTTCTAGCCTTCACTGGGTAGCATGTTCATCAGTTCGTACTTAATCCCCAGTTGCACATTGCACTAAAAACGTTACATCTCTTTCTAAATAAAGGCGAGTTTCCATTTTTACTCTATAATTTACTATTCGTGACACCAATTACCCTCTTTAGCAGAAATTCCCCCTTAGTTTAACTTGTGCCAGATTTTACCCCTTTTAAGATTCGAAGTGTTTAGTCAAGTGAAACCTGATTGTCAGGACTATTTGGCATGCCACATGGAGACACATTTTTCATATAGTTCGGCACTCGCTCCCTACATCTCTAAATGGAACCGATCTATGGACATTTTAGTCAGTGATCGAAGGCAACACATGCACAAATAGCAAACATGGATGGTACAAGGAACCAATGGAACATGAAACTTTGATAATTAGATTCTTTTTGGTAATCCAGATGCAAACCTAATTTACCACATTGCACCGCTGTTCGGCGAGACCGTGAATGTAAGAAAGCTGGCGGGTTGATATTTATATCCCATGATGAAGGAAAAAGTCATGGCAGCTGCAAGAGACACCAGGTCGATCACCAGCTGAAAAGCACACAGTTATGTAGCTGCAAGGAGATCGATACCAGCTGAGTGAACATACTACTTGCGCACTGCTCAGCAGCTAGCTAGCCGTCAGGGCATGAAATTTCTCCTTTTATTTTCCCATTCATTGCTTGGTTGCCTGGTTGGTGCAAGGTTCGATGTAGATGGTCATACTATCTACTCCCTCCGTTCCTAATTATAAGATGCTATAGATATTGCATTGTGGACTACATACGGACTAAAATGAGTGAATGTATACCCTTAAACTCGTCTAGATTCATACGAATTTGACAAAACTGAGAATAGCTAAAACATCTTATATTTAGGAACAGAGGGAGTACTAGCTAGGCTCGGCAACTGCAGCAGCGACCAAGTGCGATCAGGTGTTTTTTGTATCGAAGCGCGGGCAGCGGTAGGCCGGGCTGTTACCTACACCGTACACTTCATAAGTTCCATCCTATTTTGCATCAATGGTGCTGTCTTTTATCCCTTCCATCCCCGTGGTTTACTCAATGCAACCCACATAGATGTGGCACCCCATGTACCCCTGATGACCAGACCGCACCCACAATGCTCTTAAATCTTAAAAGGGGTAAAGTTTGGCACAAGTTTCTGTAAATGTGGTAATAGAGAAGAATTTATGTTAAATGGGGTAATGTTTTGCACAAATGTCAAACTAGAGGGTAAAAAGTACTTCCTCTGTCCCAATTTATAAGACGTTTTGGCAAGCTTAATTTATTCCAAAAAAGAAAAAGGAAAGTAAATTATTTGTCCCTCTTTTTTTCTTGATCCTGTCATATTGCTAGTAGCAAGACATAGATATGCTTTTGTTGATGAAAATCTATACCAAGAAGTGTTGTCATGTAATATCGAAAACCCTCTGTAGTCTTGATAATATGAACTACAACAGCGTTCAGGCCCCAACTGCATACATGTTTAAGTAACTGAAAATTTCTTTTGTTACAAATTGATTTGCCTGGTCCATGTTGGCAATATATCTTGTACTTAGCTAGGTGTTTCAAATTGCTTTGTTTAGATATCCTGGACTGTAGGGTTGCTGTTAAGTATTGTGTGCTTTAAGTTTACAGTTTTGTATATTCTTTTTCACTCAATCATTAAGTCTCTGTGCTCAAACTTAATGCATAACTGGCTAGCAGGCACTGAAGATAATAAGCTTATGTGGATGGGAACCACGCCTACTTCACTATGCTGTTGATTGTGCAACTGAATCTCAGTCAGATGCAAATTCTACGTCTATATTGGCCCAACCTGAACAAGTAAACAACACACTCGAAGATCGGGTTGTAATTTACTCACGCAAGGAAGTTGATGGTTCTTCAGCAATGGCAGCTGCTAGTCAGGGAGATCAACAGTATGATCCATCGTCTGTTGTTTTAGATTGTCAATTTTGTGGAGCCTGTGTTGCCTTGTGGCGTTTTTCACTTGTAGAACGACCTCTTCAACTCTTTAAGCTTGTGTCAGATGCGAATATACAAGATGAGCAAACTAATGGGCATTCCAGTGGAGCAGAACCTTCAAAGTCTGCTAATGTTGGTTTTAATTTTACAATTGCTGGTGGTCCTCCGCCAACTAGGCAGAGTTTTCGACCAAGAGTTTCATTTCCTGTTGTCAGTCGACACTTGAAAGCTGATTTGAACTCCCGTGAAAAACCATTTTCGTCTGGAAATGACAGCCAGATGGTTCCTGTTGCTTTGCATTCTTCAGGGCCCACGAAACGCAAAAGAAGCATGGATGAGCTTCACATGTTGGAAGGCATTAATAAAATCTCCAAAGGGGCACATCATGACCATGAAGGTGATAATCCTGAAAAGGACATTGCAAACATGGAAGTCAGCACTGAGCTCAATCAAGGGTCTTCCCATTCTGAGACAAGTAATGGTACCAATATGGAAGAAGTTTTGAATGAAGAACCAGAATCAGGTGTTCCCAGAAGAAGTCTAACAAGCACAAACTTGGAACTTGATCAACATGGATCAGATCCTAAGTTTTCACATATTCAGGATACAGTAGAAGAACCTGCTAATGACCAGAACTCGGTACAGCTTCACAGAAACAGTTCTGAGGTACTTGAATTTGGCGCAATCGCAAAATCGTCTATCAACTTGGAAAAATGTGTACAACCATCAGGTAAGAAATTCATTAATGTTTCTTTTGCTTTAGCTGTAACATACTACATACTGCATAGTGCAAGGATGACAACTCACTCTTTACTTGGTCGAGTTGTCCTGCTTAGCAATATTATGAAGTACGAACTAGTTGGTTCGTTGCAACGGTAATAGTTCACTTGTAGAACCAACTAGTATTCTGCCCTGCTGGTACAGTTTAAGGAATATAAGGGAATAAAAGTGTACTCAATCAGAAACTTGAAGGGAACGAAAAAGTAGTCAAAATACTACGTAGGAGTAACTTGTTGTAAGAGTTGGGAACTTCTGACAACAATTAGCATATTGACTCCTTTCGCAGGAATAGCTGCTTAACATTACAGTTACCACACTGATCTATGACAATAGTGCTTAGTTTTTGGCCCCTCTAGTGGAGGTGAAATTAGTTATTTATTGCTAGTTTGTTAGTAGGATTTTTCATGAAGACTGCATACACAATTACTCATAATATTTCTTATTCACCACACATCTTTCCATAACAGGAAAAGGCCTGTATGACAAAATGGATGAGTTTGATCCTATCAAACAGCACCGGACGTTCTGCCCTTGGACATCCCCTGACGCCGGTGAAGCCTTGTCTGGATGGAGGCTGACTCTTTCGGCATTGCTTGCCCAGGATAAAAGAACTGATGGAGATCCACAAATGGAGGCTCAGCTCAGCCTCCTCAACGAGGTAAGTGTTCTTTTGTTGAATCTTTTCTTGTTTCTTCTGAATCATGACCTCACAGTTGGTTTCTGTAATTCCAGGAGGATGATCCCGTTACATCTGTTAGAAAGCTTTTCATGTCACCGCCTTCCAAAAAGCCGAGGATACATCAAGCATAGAAGAGCTGAGGACTGTATTGGTTTGTTCCAAATTTCGGGCTGAGCCAATGTAGCCATGTCAAGAGATTCAACCAGAATACCAGATCGATGGAAACATTTGTGCCTAAACAGCACTGTATACACATATTTGGGGTGGAAATGATTAGAGGAAAAAACAGAAGGAATTGTGATCTGGAAAACTGTTCAGGGTAATATCACACTGGACTCTTCCTGTGAAGACAATTCGATGGTTGCTCGTGCTATGGTGGTTAAAAAAAATCTGGACTGCATTGCACATTCATTTCTCTACCCCGTTCGCTCTCACATGCCGCAATCCTCTGGAATTTTGTAGCTTAGTACTGTTGTTGTTAATGTTTGGTGTTTAGCACCTGTAAACTAGTATTAAACTCTGACAATTTTTTGAGCCGTGAAACCGGTAAATGGCTTGCACTCCCTGCCTGGAATTGAATCGAAACATCTGAATATCATAGTGCCTGTGAGCTTAATTATATTCTAGAATGCGACTCCCAGGGCCTTGGCAACATAATCGTAGTTCTGACTTTCTGTTGAGCAAGACAAAATGATCGAGGCATGCTGCATGGACTCTTCATGGCTTCACGCGAGTTGCATGCGATTACTTATAGGCGTTGACAACAACGCCGATTGCATGGGATGATCGCTTGTACACTCGTAACCATGATCATTACGAGCCGCGAAGCCATGACATTGCAATCCTATGATTTAGAATCTGTATCAGACATTGCAATCCTATGATTTAGAATCTGTATCTGAGAGTACAGCGCCAGAAGGCTCCCGACCGAACTGTTAAAATTTCCTACTTGCTTTCGTGGAGTTCCCGCCTCCGACTTCTCTTCAATGACACGTCGTGAAGAGTTGGGTTCACAAAAAAAGGGTTCGAAGGTGGCAATTTTGTTCAGTGTCTGAAGGTAAACATTGAGTGCATGTCTAAGAGCATCTCCACCGGGGGCCTCCAAACGACCCCCAAAGGCCCTTCGGGGGCCGGACACGAAAAACCGCCATCAGCGGCACACCCCAAAGGCTCGCCCCGAGCGATTTTGTGTCCGGCACCCCCAATAGGGCCTCCAATTCCGTTGCGGCCAATCCTGCGCTGAGCCAGGCCCAGCTCCGCGCCGCCGCTTCCCAGCTTCGGCAACAACGACGAGTCAAGGCGAAGGACAAGTCGCGGCTGATCTGTCGTCGTCGCCGAACGACAACGCCGCCGAGATGTTGATCGCCATGAGCCAAAGCAGATCTAGCCCAGCATCCGTCGGCGGGTTTGTCGGGTCGCCGTCTGTCCTGGCCTTCTTCGACGGCACCTCTGGCTACCCGTCGCAGGTGTCGCGGCTTTCCCCCGAAGAGCCGACCCTCGATGTGAACGCCGCGCCGCTGTTCAGCAAATCGCCGGCGTTGCGGCGGACACCTGCCACGAGCCAAGACGCGACTGCTTCCCGCGGCCTTCTCTTCGGCGACCAACTCGGCCATGTGAGTGCTATTTATAATCTTGATCTCCCCTCATTTATTGTGTTCTCTGGCCGATTGTTTGTTGGGCGTAGTTATTGCGAGCGGCCGGATGCAAATTGTTGTATTGTGCATTAATTGCCGAGGATGCAAATTGTGGTTTTTGCTGGGTAGGACGCTGGCGCCTCGGTCATGACTGCAATCATCGATGACGGTAGTGCCTACGCCAAGACAGATCAGTTCGGCCAGGGCGACGAAGGGGATGCTGGCCAGGGCCAGGAAGGGGATGCCGGCCAGGGCCTGGAAGGGGAGGGCGAAGAAGAAGAGGATGGCGTCCGGAGGCCGGGAAACAGAGGCCCGACTTGGTCCGAGGAGGAGGACGTCTTGTTGGCCGAGTCGTGGATGAACGTGAGCATGTGCGGCGAGAAGGGCGCCAACCAAAGGAGGAACGCCTATTGGTTACGCGTGCACAAGGACTACACCGAAAGAAGGTCGTATCCTCCTCATGAAGATTTGTCCAACCGCAATGCCAAATCGGTTGAGAGTCGTTGGGGCGTCATCTCGGCTCTCACTACCAAGTTTCACGTTTGCAATGAGCAAATCTTGATGAGAGACGAGAGTGGCAAGAACGATGCCGACAAGGTTAGCCGATCATCTTAACTTGAAACTCATCATATTTACATGCATACTTGACTTGGCCTTTGTTTGTGTAGCTGAAAGACACCAAGTACATGTACCTTGACTTGGAGATGGATGGCAATAAGCCATACGAGTTCATGCATGTTTGGGAGGTGGTTAAAGGTTGCCCGAAATGGAAGAGCCATATAAAAGACCAAGGCACCGCCGAGGGAGATGAAAGAAAGATGCCGGCTGCTAGCGCCGAGCGTCCCGAGATGGGAGTGAAGGCGTGCAAGGCGGCCGCCAGGGCTGGCAAGAAGCCAGGGGCCTCGGGTGCCACAGGCAGCATCCAAGAGTCGGTGAAGCTATACATTGTCGAGGTGGCCGCGTCGACTGTCGAGAAGAAGAAGCTACAAGCAAAGTCCGACGAGAAGTGGAAGCTCTACTTCAAGATGCAGCGGACCAAGCTCAAGAACCAAGAGAAGAAGGAGGAGCGTCTGTTCATGGCCACGAACACGACCGGCATGAGCCCCAACCAGAAGGCCTACTTCGTGGCCGAACGGAGGCGCATTCAGGCTGAGAAGGCGACAACCGAAGCGGCGGGGCTCGAGGAATCCGGAGAGGAAGGCGAGGACGGCGACGACAACGAAGAAGTCGCGTGATCGGCATGAACCACTGCGCCAGGGAGGCGCCCTTTTGATGGCCGGCTTGGAGACTTGTTCTCCGGCGCGGTCGATCTTTTTTGATGGCCGGCGTTGGAGATTGTTTCCAGCGCGGTCGAAACTATGCCAAGTCTCTGACTTGTTCTCCGGCGCGGCAAAACTATTTGATTGCGACATCATTTGAGACATTTTTATTAATGCATGCACCGCATTCCTGTTCCGCCGCGTACTCTTCGTGTTGTTCATCGGCGGCGACCACAGCATGCCCGCAAGGTGGTCGTTAGTTCACTCAAATGTTGGGCGCGTTTGGGGGTGGGCCTTTGAGGAGTGCCGTTGTGGGCGACCTCCAAATGTTGGCCGGACACATGTCCGGCTTCCCTGAAAGGAGGCACAATTGGGGGTGCCGGACACCGATTTAGAGGCCCCGGTGGAGATGCTCTAATGCTAATGTGGATTCGAGAGGGGTGCAACGATACGTGACGCTGCCGATGTCACTGAAATGGACACGCACTGAGACAATGGCGTAGCCAGGAACTGTTGACACCCAGGACAAAAAACCAAGTGCCATTTTTTTTCAAAAGGTCACCCCAGTTTGAAGGGCCAGTTTTGTGGTTTCAATGGTTTGTACTTGAAAAGGCTGTCAAATTCTTATTTTGTTTGTATATCACGTCTCTATGTAAAATTTAAATCTAAGCAAAATTTACTAAATCGAGTAAGGGCATAGGCAGAGACGGAGCTAGAACATCTTGAATCAAGTTGCACACAACAGGCTGGGCGTTCGGGTTTACCCGAAAATTAGGGTCGGGTAATTCGGGCAATAAGAAATTCGGGTTCCAAAAATTAACACCCAAAATTTGTCCAATTTTTTTATACCCGACAATTCGGGTACCCGCAAAATCGGGTTTGGGTTCGGTCAATCCCGAATTGCCCAAAATTCAACTCACAAACAAAAAATACAGCAACTTCCGTAGGAATCGTGTGGCAGATACGAAGCATAGTAGGCCTAGAACGACGGCGCGCTGGTGCTGGTGCCTGGAAGGCGCCTTGTTCTCGTGCGCAGCTCGTATTCATCGCCACACAACTTCTATAGTCGCCTGCTTCTAGGAAGATAGAGGCGAGGACAGATCTGTTGCGGGCGGCGCAGCGGTTGCAGGCAAGGGATGCAGACGGAGGTGCACTCGGGCATGGCCGCATGGGAGAGCCGGCGGCGCAGTGGGGTGTGGACTTGTGGCGGCGGCGGCGTAGTGGATTGGGGATGAGGTCGTAGTATGGAGGTCATGCCTGGATTGGGGACGAGGTCGTGCGTAGAAAGGCGAGGGACTAGTTACATGGGGAAGTTGGGCTGGGCCTTACCAAACGATGAATTTTCTCACTGGCCTTTCTACAACTTCGGGTAGTTTGGGTACCGTAACTTCACACCCGAATTTGCTGAATAAAATTCGGGTTCCCAAAATTGGTACCCGATATAGCTCACGGGTTTGTCGGGTTCGGGTTATTCGGGTTCAGGCTCGGGTATTTCGATTTCGAGCTTCGGGCGTCGGGTTTTATGCCCACCGTGAGCACACATACACATGGTGTCACAACACATTCAAAACATTTTTTGAGGGTTAATATATGGTAAAAAATTGCTAATTAACAAAGGATATTTTTCTCCTCCCCGTGTCCTGTGCACCCGACTGGGTCAAGGTGGATCCGCCAATGGCATAGGGCAGAGCAGCTAAATTGGATATTTAATGAAATAAGAGGAAATAAAGATTTGGAAGAGAGCAGAGCAACAAAATCAGTATGACACGTATGTATACTAACTATCCTTGTCACAGAGTGACCAAAACGCTCGCGAGTGGTAACTTGGTGACCTTCTTTTCAGGTTTTCAACTTGGTGACCAAAGCGCACATTTATGGCAAGATGGTGTACTAAATCTGCATTTTAATCAAGCAACAATATGTCAATATATGAAACTGAACGGACTCACTGATTAACATGTTGCATTTGGCAAGCTTTGCGTATAAAATTTAACAAAAATAAGAACACACAATATTGCAACATAAATGATAAAGTTTTTATCGCACCAAAAAAGGTTGATACTAGCAAAAGATACCATTCAACCTTGAATTAATAGTGTGATTTTAAATTATCAACTAAAACAAAATTATCAAACATAATTATTTTTAGGCAGACCATTTTATCCTTTACTCTCTCCATTCTGTTTTTATTGTCTGAAAATATGGTTCAGATTCTTCCCAATTTGTATCTCTATAGACTTTCCACGACACTTTCTTTAAGTGATAAATGTCCATGTATCTGCATTTGATATTGATCAAGTAAACTAAATACTGTGCTTCGCAACACGCCCGTGCACGGAATTGCAAAATCTAATCAGACATTTAGGTATGACACGTGGTGGCTGATAAGATCGGCGCCTCGATCAGCAGTCCGTGGGTGCTTTGATCGCTGCAGACTGGAACGCATGGCGCTGCCGTAGATTCAGTCGTCCACGATGGGATCGCGATGACTCCCCGGCGAGCCGAGCGGATAGGTGAACGGAACGGCGATCTGGTCATATATGGATAATAGGATAAGCTCAACGGTAAAACTAATTTTCCAACGATTACTTGGGGAAGTCGACCCTCACCCTCCTATATAAGCTCCGCTTCTCTCCTGGATAACAACCATTCTCCATTCCCATCTCGCTCGCTCGTTCGTTCGTTCTCCTCCCAACGCTCAGCTCGCAAGATGGTTTCCGCCGACGCCGCCCGCAACATTGTTGGCATCATCGGCAATGTCATCTCCTTTGGCCTCTTCCTCTCCCCTGTGTAAGTCGCCGCTGCCACCCTCTCCCAAGTCCGCCCGCCCGCTTGTGTAGTCTAGATATGGAAGGTGGTTTTGTGACTAGCTAGGGTTTGCATCTGACGCCGCCGCTTGCTGTTCGCTCGTGCAGGCCGACTGTCTTGAAGATCATCAAGAGGAAGGACGTGGAGGAGTTCTTGCCCGACCCCTACCTGGCGACGCTGCTGAACTGCATGCTCTGGGTTTTCTACGGGCTCCCCATCGTTCACCCTAACAGCATCCTCGTCGTCACCATCAATGGAGTCGGCCTCGTCGTGGAGGGCGCGTACCTCATCATCTTCTTCATCTACTCGCCCAACAAGAAGCGCGTAAGTCCTCTCTGATCCTATGTACTCAAGATGTTTTGGTTTCAGTTGATTAGAACTGTCTAATTTACCCATGCATGGCCGTGCTGCGTGCAGTTGAGGATGCTCGCTGTGCTTGCTGTTGAGGCGGTGTTCATGGTTATCGTGGTGCTCTGCGTGATGTTGGCTGCCCACACCCACGAGAAGCGCTCCATGATTGTCGGCATCCTCTGCATCATCTTTGGCACGGCGATGTACGCATCCCCCCTCACCGTCATGGTACGTATACGCGGCACACCCAACTCTTTGATCCACGCTTTTATTTCCTCGATCTGTTTAAGGTTCTGGCACTGGCGGCGCTGTTGGTTTCATTTGGAACTCTGTTCTTTCGTCTTAATCACCGCACCTGGCTAATTAATCTCCACGCTCCCGGTTTGGACGCTCGATGAGTTCAGGAGCAGATCTGCATGGATCTGCTGTTCGACGGGCCCACATGTCTGTGAGTGGCCAGATGTCATATTTAGATCTAATTAGTTCATGAGAGGAGATTTTGTTTCCGTTTTGTGTGGGTTTTTGATAGGTTAATTTTGGGTGCATGGTCATTTACAGCTGGGTTCTCCAAAGATTTCATGGAACCACCTGTCAGTTACAGCCATTGCAGTTAATAATTCGAGGTGGAATTACCTGTGGTTTAATTTTGTGCCACTCCTACCGATCGACACCAGATTTTTTGTTGGCCGTATATCCACACCAGATTAGGCATCAGGTTTTATTCTGTGTTCCCATCTATAAACTGCACCCATGTATAGGCATGCCATTTTTCTACCTCAACACGGATCACAAACGCAGCATTCCTTCAGTATAGGCAACCAAACTTTATGTTGCCCGCGCCAAACTCTCGTGTTTTACTGTTGGGTGACGGTCCGGAAATTAAGGATGGATCCGAAAGAATCGGTCATGAATCTAACTAAAACCTGTGATCCAGCTCATCGAAAACGCATGTGCAGTTTGTGATCCTTTTCTTTTTCCAACCATGTAGTAATGTGATCGATGCTGAAACACTATGTTGTACCGGCCATCTACATTGGTTCCAGGTTTTGAGTTTGCTGGTAATTAACCACGAGTATATGCTTGCAGGGCAAGGTGATCAAGACCAAGAGTGTGGAGTACATGCCCTTCCTACTGTCCCTCGTCAACTTCATCAACGGCTCCTGCTGGACGGCCTACGCGCTCATCAAGTTCGACCTCTACATCACGGTCAGTATATACAACACGCATCTCCCTCCCTAGCTCAGCTGCTGGCCCTTGACATCCTGCATCGATTGACCTAATCATCCCGTACCTGCAGATTCCCAATGGCCTCGGCGCATTGTTCGGCCTCGCCCAGCTCGTCCTCTACGCCTGCTACTACAAGTCGACCCCCAAGAAGGAGAAGAAGCAGGTCGAGCTGCCCACCGTCGTCACCAACAACACTGTCGGCAATGTCTCCGTCACCGTCGAGAGATAAGAAGCTTGGGGTTGCAGCAGCAGCAAGCCGGCGGCCGTCGAGATTTTTAGCATATTGAGAGATTTTGAGTAGTAGTTAATTTCCGGATGATATATAAGTGTGTCCTTTCGTGTTAGCTAGGGTCCCGAGTATGTGCCTTTAGTTTCGTGAACCTCATCGTCGTCGATCGTAATGCAAATTATCAGAACTATATACGCAGCAAGCTGAGCTATCCCAGATAATGACACCACTCGTTCCTCCTCTCTGAATCTACTCTTACTAGTCTCAAAAAAAAAAAAAAAAAAATCTACTCTTACTGTTACCAGATGAGGATGGTGATGGCTTGGTTAATTCTAAAACGCGGTCTTTTTGTAATCTTTGTCTCGGCCGAGGCCGGTAATATGCAACGTGGTATGGGCGAAAAGGAGGCGCGGACTTACTGTTCCTTACTGGGAGGTTGGTATGTTTTGGACTGACGCCTGCCTCTGTTGCTACATCGATTGATCGATAAGCTTGTGCAAGGCAACGAGCGGCTCTGTAGTTTGGGCAAATATTCCATTCGTACATCCAAGTATATTTCTCCTTTTTACGGAAAAACTTGAATCCGTCTAAAAAAATATTGTACGTGGTTTGATGACTGTACGGTCAAGTTCGCTTCGAACCAGCCCATATATGCACAACATACGTGTAAATCTGCTCAGTAGTCAAGTTAATATGTGCCTATTGGTGGATGTATGGATTAATCCAAGACTTATCTTGGCCATATCCAGGACTTCTTATCCTTTGGAAGAAGCTCGGGAACATCCTCAAAAGTCAAAACCCAGATGCTAAGATGGAAAAACCTAATGATACAGGATGTTTGGATCTGCTTCTGACCTTTCGCATGTGATTCGCTTCTATACAAGCTTTGGGCACCCTTTCCAATTTGGTGATGCACAACTGCGTTTGGTAGGCGGACCCATTACAATGTTAGGGATGAGCAATTGTGGTCTTTCTCAGCTATGCAAGCATGAGTAGGAGAGCTAGCTTGCCGATGAGCACATCCTGAAAAATCGGACACTGTAAGATGGTAACTAACAAATGATGGTACATACTCCCACTGCAATTTGGCAAACTTCCTTTTTCAAGGATTGTGGATTATCACGGTTGGTGCGAATGCAACACATCGCTGCACCTATTGTAGGTATGAAGACGGGAATAGCTAGAACACTACGGTATCAAGCGTTGATCGGAAACACCGACCCTTGACCTAGGCTCAAAGTCCTCTCGCTACAATGAATGTTGAGCTTAAGGCCTCACCACCTCCTCACCGACAATTTTGGCGATTCCAATGGAAAGAATCTCAGGCCTTCTCTGATTTCAAAGGAACAAAGAATCAAAAGCATAGACATAGAATTATTTCCCATGATAACACTATTCGTGCATTTTACTTAAAGGAATGTAGTAGGAGGAAATTTTTCTTTGACGTAGGTTTCAAAGGAAAAACAAAGGAATTCTACAATCCATTCAAACCTCCTTTTTTTTACATTCATATGCACAAAAACAAGGCAAAGGCTATAAGTTGCATAATAATGACCCAATATTATCTTTGAATATGTTTAACCTCGATTTGGTTATGTATTTTAGGTTTCTGCATTTTTCTTTTCCTGCTAATCAAATCCCACGTTCATGAGTTTTTGTGTTTTCTCAATATGTGTTTTTCATATTCCTATATTTTGGAGATCCCGAATCAAAAGCCCCTCGATAGCTCCTTGACGATTTCAATGGTGGTACAACTAAAACAAATACTATCTCTGTTCTAGTGAGTAATGCGTATAAATTGAGTCAAAATTCAAATTTACTTAGTTTGACCAAATATATAAAATAAAATATTAACATCTATGTATTAAATGAATACAGTATAAAATATATTTTATGGCAAATCTATTGATATTGACTTGGTAATATAAATGTACATATTTTGTCTACAACATTGGTAAAACTTGAATGTTGTTGATTTTGGCTAAATTTATACGCCTTATTCCTCATTTGAACGAAGAGAGTGTGAAGTTGTACGAAACACATCAATCTTCGCTTGGAGTGGAGGTGATGTTAAATAAACCTAGTCCAAGAAACCAAGGCACTTGCACACCTTGAACTTAGATTTGATGAGTGAGTATTTGTTATGCGCCTTGTAGCTCAATAAGGATAATGATACAATTTGTTGACAAGTTGGTGAATTCTTTTGCTCCCAATAAACTATTTCGATGTACCGACGACTGATACCCACAAGTATAGGGGATCGTTGAAATCTTCGATGTGTAAGTATTATAACGATCCCACGAGGAGTAGAAGGTATAAGTATTTATTCTCTCAAATAAGAGTGTCACTTCTCTTATTATCTATGCACTAGACAAACTAAAATGATTAAATGATGCAAGTGTTTTTATGTTTTTGGTGTAGAGTTTGCAATAAAGTAAAAAGCTGAAAATGAAATATGACAAGTGAAATCTCTCAAAGAGAGAAAGGCCAATCCTCTATGCAGCAAGAGGACAAGCTCAAGTGTGTGTTTCTTATAAGTGGAAAACGTTTCCAAGGGCTACCTAGACTTCATGACATAAATATTTTTAGGACAACAAGGTAAGCATTTTGTCAAGTTTTAATATTCTTTGGACGGAGCCATAATTAGGGAAAGCTAAATAAATAAACTAAACCCCCTTATGATGGTTCTTATGGCCAAGTAATTGATTGCACAAGAGTTATTAAGACATAGGGTCCCACCATACTACCATAGCCTTACACTCTAAGGTCCCCGATACTAATATCCTCATAATGCAACTTCATGACTCGGTCTCAGGTTTACATGTCCTCCCAAGTCTCCCTCACTCCATTACACTACGGTGTTCTCCTATGAGCCCATATAGGTGAAGTGATGTGCAGTCGACGTTCGCACAACACCATCATAGAATTACATAAAAAGATAAACACTAGACAAAATACCAACACATGTCAAATATAAATCATTGCCAATCCATCCTATGCCCCCAGGAACATGAGAGAACTACTCACAACACGAAGACATGATATGATTCAATGGCATAAGTGATACAACACAATTTGAAAATAGGGATTATTGCTTTTGTGCCCTGGTTCTCTCTAGTTTATCTGTTTGTGCCCTACGCGCGTAGTTTCTCTCGTCCGTGCCCTGGTTGGCTCGCACATGGCCCGCGGATGGGGAAGACGGCCGTTTCCGCTCTTTGACCGTTAACAAACCTGTTACATGTGGGCCCAGCGAAGTGCATGCACCCCGTCCCACTTAAAGCTTACAAGTGGGGCCAGCGGCGGAGGAGTGCTTGCATGCAGCCATACGTGCGCGTCCATGTGATCATGCCTTTGCTCGCCGTCCCCAAATTTGCGCCGCGCCTTCAATGGCGTGCCTCCCTGGCCGGCAAAAAGTTGCCTCGCCGCCTACACTGCCGGCCCGGCCGCGCATCTGCTCCGCCGTCCTCACGTCTCTCTTGCCTACTCTGTCCTGCTGCAAGCTGAGCAGTCTGGAGCCGAATCAATGCCCGGTCGCCATTACTGCCGTCTAAACCGCGACGCCGTCCATACCGCAGATGGCTTTAAAAGGAGCCATCTCCTTGCCCATTGCGCTCACAAATTCCCTCTTCCTCTCCTAGACACCCTCGCCCAGTCCCTTATCTCTCCATGGCTCGTGGTGATGGCAGCTCCACTCCCATCTCCAACCGCCGCCGCCACGTCCGCTATCCTTGGTTTCTTGAGGCGAGCGAGGGAAGCGGCATGGGGCGTGGGCGTGCGCGTGCGCATACTCCAAGTTCGAGCAGGATGCGTTCAAGGATGGAGATTGCACGATTCAGGGAGTCTCCAAGGCGCAAGGGCAGGGGCATGGGCAGGGCCATTGCTCCCGATCCCATTCCCTTCAACGATTTGTCCGACGAGGACGACCCGGATATGGACTGGACCATGGCCTGGAAGGACGAGGTCACGGAGGTCCTGGACCCGGGTATGGCCTGGACCATGGCCGACCATAAAGCCACGGAGCTGGCCAAGCATTCCGCCGCCGAGCAGCAACGGCTCAAGGGGAAGAAGAAGGGCATGTGGTCGCCATCGAACAGCAACGCCCCAATGGAGGTCGATGCCAAGGGCAAGGGCAGGGGCAAGGGCAAGGCCGAGTCGGTGGAGGTTTCCGATGACGAGGACGAGTGGTAGTCCATTTTAGTTATTAGTTGCTTTATTAAGGGCAAGTGCCAATTTAGTTATTAGTTATTGATCTATTTTATAATTTTGTACTATCATGAAATTTAGCAAGGCCTTGTGCTTGACGTTTCCAATTGTGTGTGTAAATCCCCATTTGGTGTGCCAAAATCCACTTCAGTTTGCAAATTTTGCTTAGAAATGGGGCCGTTTACCCTACCTTTGGAGCTCATTTGAAAGACATTTTTCAGCGAGTCCACCATTTTTGCTTAGAAATGGGGCCGTTTACCCTACCTTTGGAGCTCATTTGAAAGACATTTTCCAGCGAGTCCACCATTTTTTCTTACAAATGGAGCCGTTTACCATACCTTTGTAGCTCATTTGAAATACATTTTTCATCGAGTCCAAGCTCATTTGAAAATTTATATGGATTCAAGCTAGATTTGACCAAGCTCATGGCTATCCCCATTTGGTGTGCCAAAATCCCCATTTAAGTTACGATGACGGGTTACAACCAAAATCCCCATTTGGTGTGCCAAAATCCCCATTTTGTGTCACTGAGGCAAATGGGGGTGGACAAGCCAAAATCCCCATTGGGTATGCCATGGTCCACTCGTCAGCGGGTAAAGCCCTAGTCCTACGCGCGCGTCCAATCAGATCGCAGAATGAGCATCTCGCTGATCGCCCCGAGTCTGCCTGCAGATTCCTTCTAGAGGAACGATCGGACGGCTGCAGTTCAGCGCTAGGGTTAGTTCGACATTCATTGTTCAAATGGGGTTTGGTGGCACTCAACGGAGTTTTGAAAAGTTTGATAAAGTGTCCAAGCTTCATTTTGAAGTGACTAAGAAGGATCGAGGCTTCGTTTTTCAAATTTCATGTTTTAAACTTGTTTAAATGTAGGTCAACGTTAGTTTGACCGAAATTTGAAATGAGCTTCAAATATTCAAAAAACAATCAAAAAAGGGAAAATCCTGCGCACATAGTCGTCTTATGTCATATACTAACAATTCAAACTGATAAACAATGTCTATACACATGCAGATGAAAAATGCATGTATCTAAGTGATATCCTCGAACTATGTCGTATGAACTCGAGGTTCAAATGAGCTTCAAATATTCAAAAAAAATCAAAAAAAGGAAAATCCTGCGCACATAGTCGTCTTATGTCATATACTAACGATTCAAGTTGATAAACATCATCTATAAACATGTCATATGAGAAATGCATGTATCTAAGGCGATATCTCAGACTATGTCCTATGATTTCAAGGGTGAAGAGAAGGGGTTTTGGATTTCAAACATAAAATGTTCAAACACCTCACAAAGTTTCATTTTGGAGTGACTAAGAAGGATCCTTTTAAACTTGTTTAAATGTAGGTCAACGTTAGTTTGACCGAAATTTGAAATGAGCTTCAAATATTAAAAAAAAATCAAAAAAAGGAAAATCCTGCGCACATAGTCATCTTATGTCATATACTAACGATTCAAGTTGATAAACAAGGTCTACACACGTTCAGATCGCGTAACTACACAGAGCGTGCATTGTGGGTGCCGTTCACGTCCAGTTCATGTCCAGATCGCGCTTGGTGTGTTGACATGGATGCACTGACGCATATTTGCACGTAAACAAAAAGTTAATCACATCAGTTCTCGCAAAAATGCTTCTGCTACGTGTAGATGTCTCACAGCGTCTCCAACTGAATTCAATTTGACCAGAACGACGACGCACATCAACTGTTCGACACTTGTACTCGACACGTCAAGGGGCACCAGATGGAGTGGTGAACATTTACAGGCATGTCAGTTCGACTAGACATGAAGCGCGGTCACACGATGTCATCATTGCGAATATAATCTGTAAATTGTGTTGTCATTTCACACTGCGTTGGCTAGAAAACGACGCCTGCCGCCTGTTCGGTGTCCCAAGCGGTTATCGATCTACGCGCCGGCGGCAGTGAATTCATCACTTTCCCTTCATCACACATAAAAACCCCAATCCCATTGCATTGCGGTTCACTCGGTTCTCTCTTCTCGACATTGCCATTGTGCAGTTCTTCTCTCTTCTCTCCAGTCCGAAAAACCCCCAACCACCCCCTTCCCTGCAATGGATCCGTGGTGGCAGAACGAAGCCATACCGAGCGACTCCGACGGCGAGGGGAACCTGTCGTGGGTTTGTCACGTCAGGTGTCATAGATGACTTCGTAGGTGTGGGATTACGCGAGTCAAGCATCTCCGAGCTTGGGATCGCAGGAACAAAGATCAACATAGATTTACCCAGGTTCGGCCCCCTCAATGTGAGGTAAAAGACCTACTTCCTGCCTACCCTAGATTGGTATTGATATGATAATCGAGGTGTTACAATGGAGGCGATCCGATCTGGTACTCGCCGTATAAGCTAGGGTTTGGGGCTTGATAGCTTAACCCGCTCTAAGTCCTACGAGTCCTCTTTATATACACAGAGGCTCGCTAGGTTACAAAAGGAAACTTCCCCATAAGGAATACATCCACAGAGGCCTACTCAGAGACTACTTGGTCTTCACGTCCTCCGGGATTTGTCTTCTAGATCTTTCTCCTTATGGCGGTTCAATATTGGGCTTGTTCCCAAGTGGGCCTTCATCCGTGCGAGTAAGTTAAGTCGCACTGGGCCGCGGGTTAATCCAGAAAGTATTCCCTCGACATTAGCCCCCAAGCATGGCCTGAACTTCATAGTACTTCTTGATCTTGAATGCTTAGGCCGTGCTTTTCCTTGTTTCGCGGCTTATAATTGCACAGGCTTGGCCTTGACTCGCACCTGGAAGATCATCTGACTTCATGAGCTTTAGAGTATCCTGATAGCTTCAAAACTTGATGACGATCTATCTTCAAATTTTTGATGATAATATGGTATAGCCCCCAAGGATTGAGAGGATGTTATGTGGTAATCATCTCAATTCTTCTCAGAGAACTCTGAAGGTCATCACCTGTAACTTGATATCATGAATAAAACAATTGTTAAGTTACAAGTAATTGTAATTGGTGTTGCCGTACTATAAGCAGTACATCGACCTCTAGTTAGGCCATCTGAATCCTTAAGTGGGCACTCGCGCGACTCAGTATTTCCCAGGAATATGTGTGTTCAGGGTCGAGAGCGTCCATGATAGGCAATCAAGCTCGATTGACGCCACACCCCAGTACTTTGGCCACATAATGCGAGTAGCAATCCAACTTAAGGCAAATTTGATAATTGCCAATAAATTGGCTGTTTCAGGGTAACAAAGGTCGCGCCTAGGTGGCAACCGAGTGTTATTCATAGGGTTGGATCGCGCGTAGGTGGCGATCCATGGTGATACATGGGGTCGGTCGTGCCTAGGTGGCGACCAGAGATGATACAAAGTTTACGGCCGCGCCTAGGTGGCGGCCGATTTCTGATACAAGGGTCGATCGCGCCTGGGTGGCGATCAGATGTTGCATAGGTCGCGCCTAGGTGGCGACCAAAGTTGAAGTTCTAGCCCTGAGTGGCTGTGATGATACTCAGCTATAAAGCTGGAAAGGATGATGCTTGGCTCTGATTAGCCTTTTCTTATGTATAGTACGGTCGCAGGTGTGCGACGTTCCAAGGGCGAGGTGCCTCGAGACGATCCTCGAAATCATGGCGTTCGCTGCTTTCTTCCCTTACATCCAGCAGGTAGTACGACCCATTGTTTAGCTTCTTGCTGATGATGTAGGGTCCTTCCCATGGAGAGGACAGCTTATGCATTCCCTTGTGATCTTGTTTAAGTCGCACACTAGGTCGCCTTCTTGAAAGGTGCGGTTTTGATGCGTCTGGCATGATAGCGTCGCAAGTCTTGTTGATATACTGCTGACCTTGATGCTGCCAAGTCTCTAACTTCTTCTAATGTGTCCACCGAGTCTTGCCGAGCTATCTCATTATCTGTCTCGATGTAAGCCGCAACTCTTGGTGAATCATGTATGATATCGCTGGGCATGACTGCTTCTGCTCCATAGACCATGAAATATGGTGTAAATCCTGTGGATCTGTTAGGGGTTGTTCTCAAGCTCCACAGTACTGCTGGCAGTTCTTCCACCCAACATCCTGGAGATGCTTCGACCTTTTCAATAAGGCGCGGCTTAATTCCATGGAGAATTTCCTGGTTAGCTCGCTCAGCTTGTCCATTGCTCTGCGGGTGTGCTACTGACGTGAGGTCCAATCTTATCCCATTGTCTGCGCAAAATATCTGTGTAGCCCCTTCAGAGGTGTTGCTCCCATTGTCTGTAATGATACTATGGGGGTAACCAAAGCGGAATATGACCTTCTTCAAGAACTTGACTGCTGTTTCAGCCTCGCAATCTCCCACAGGTTCTGCTTCTATCCACTTTGTGAATTTGTCCACCATGACTAAGAGGTGAGTTTTTCCGTTTGAAGACCGTCTGAAAGGCCCTACCATGTCAAAACCCCATACGGCAAAAGGCCATGTGATGGGTATTGTGCGAAGTGCTTGGGCTGGCATATGATCTTGCCTAGCGTATCTTTGACATCCATCGCACACTCTGACAATTTGCTCTGCATCTGCTAATGCTGTTAACCAGAAGAATCCATGTCGGAACGCCTTTGCCACCAAAGATCTTGACGAAGCATGATGGCCACAATCGCCTGAATGAATTTCGTGCAAGATTTTTCGTCCCTCTTCTGGTGAGACACATCTTTGAATGCTCCTGATACGCTGCGCTTGTATAATTCATTGTTGATGATTGTATAGGCCTTTGATCGTCGTATGATTTTGCGCGCCTCAATTTCATCGTCCGGCAGCACTCCGCGACTTAAATATGCCATGTATGGCTCTGTCCATCCTGGCTGTTCATGCAGGGCTGCGACTAAAGTTGAATCATCCTCTGGCTCTGCAATGTCAATTTCTGCTGGAGGCTTGACTGATGGATTGTGCAGTTCATCCAGGAAAACATTGGGTGGGACTGACTGTCTATTGGATCCAAGCCGAGACAGGGCATCCGCAGCTTCATTTTGTCTCCGATCAATATGTTCAACTTGGTATCCAGTGAAATGTCCAGCAATTCTGTCCACCTCTCTCCTATATGCAGCCATGTTCGTCCTTGCTGTCCCACGTTCCGGAGACCTGCTGTGCCACCAAGTCTGAATCGCCAAAACAGCGTATGCGACTGATGTTCATCTCCTTTGCTATACGTAGACCATGAAGCAGTGCCTCGTACTCCGCCACGTTATTTGTGCAGTTGAAGTGTATCTGTAACACATACCGCAGCTTGTCTCCCTTGGGAGATGTCAGAACAACTCCAGCCCCCGAGCCTTGCAACTGTCTTGACCCATCAAAATGCATGGTCCAGTATTTGGTTTCTGCCATGCTAGGGCAACTTGGATTTCTGTCCAATCGTTAATAAAATCTGCAAGGGCTTGCGACTTAATTGATGTGCGCGGCTCGTAGCTGATGTGATGTGGTCCCAACTCGATCGCCCACTTAGCGACTCTTCCAGTAGCTTCTCGATTACGAATGATATCTGCCAATGGTGCTGAACTCACCACAGTTATTGGATGCTCTTGGAAGTAGTGCTTCAGCTTGCGACTCGCCATGAACACTCCAAACACCAACTTCTGCCACTGTGGGTAACGCTGTTTGGAAGCTGTGAGGACTTCGCTCACGTAGTATACTGGCCTCTGGACAGGGTATTCCTTTCCTGCTTCTTGTCTCTCCACAACCATGACAGCACTCACAGCGCGGGAATTTGCCGCTATGTATAGTACATTGGCTCTTTATCTTTTGGAGCCGCCAGAACTGGAGCATTTGTCAATTGATGTTTCAAGGCTGTCAGAGCTTCGTCGGCCTCTGCGTCCCAAACGAAGGTGTCTGATTTTTTCAACAGTCTGTACAAAGGTAGTGCTTTCTCTCCCAATCTTGATATAAAGCGACTCAAAGCTGCTACGCAACCAGTAAGCCGCTGTACATCTTTTATCTTTTCTGGCTTTTGGAGATCCATCACGGCCTTTATCTTGTCAGGATTGGCCTCAATGCCTCTTTCTGATACTATGAATCCCAATAGCTTCCTGCTGGTACTCCGAAGACGCACTTTGTGGGGTTGAGCTTCATGTTGTATTTTCTGAGATTTGTAATGTCTCTGCCAGATCACCAATAAGATCCTGGCTAACTTGCGATTTAATCACAATATCATCCACGTAGGCATGAACGTTGCGACCTATTTGCTCATGTAGCAATTCTGAATGCATCTTTGGTAAGTCGCACCTGCGTTCTTCAACCCAAAGGGCATGCTGACGTAACAAAAAGCTCCGAAGGGTGTGATGAAGGACGTCTTTTCTTGGTCTTCCCTCTTCATCTTGATTTGATGGTAGCCTGAATAGGCGTCCAAAAAGCATAACAGCTCGCACCCAGCAGTTGAATCAATTACTTGGTCGATTCTTGGCAAAGCAAATGGATCCTTTGGACAAGCTTTGTTAAGACTGGTGTAATCAACGCACATTCGCCACGTACCATTCTTTTTCATAACCAATACTGGATTTGCCACCCACTCCGGATGGTATACCTCTGTGATGAATCCTGCAGCCAGCAAGCGAGCTATTCCTCTCCTATTGCCTTTCTCCTGTCATCATGAAAACGCCGTAGTGGCTGCTTCACTGGTTTAGCCGCAGGGTTCACTTTGAGGCTATGTTCTGCTAATTCTCTTGGTACCCCTGGCATATCTGACGGCTTCCATGCGAAGATGTCTTTATTTTCCTGGAGAAAAGCAACGAGGGCCTTCTCCTGTTCTTCTTCCATGTGTGCTCCAATGCTAGTTTGCTTGGATGAGTCGCCAGGAATAAGATTTATCTGCTTAGTGTCCTGGGCCGCTTTGAATTTCATTGGTGGCTCGGCAGATGGCGTGGTAACCACACTCATATCGTTTGGGTCCACCTGCGACTTATAACCTTTTAGTTCTTCCGCGGCACAGGCGGATTCTGCGAAAGCCGCATCTCCTTTCTCGCATTCTATTGCTTTTTCTCTATCTCCGTACACTGTGATGACCCCTTTTGGTCCTGGTATCTTCAACTGTAGGTACACGTAGCATGGCCTGGCCATAAACTTAGCAAAGGCCGTTCTTCCAAACAGGCGTGTATGGGCTTTGGAATTTTACTACTTCGAAGCTTAGGAATTCACTTCTAAAGTTCTCTTCTGTTCCAAAAGTTACCCCTAGGGTTATTTTCCCCACTGGCCGTGCGGACCTTCCTGGGACAATGCCGTGAAATACTGTTGACGTGGGCTGCAGCTGGAATCTTGAGTCCTAGACGCTGGAAAGTATCGTAGTACAAGATATTAATGCTGCTTCCTCCATCCATAAGCACTTTGGTCAGCTTGTATCCTGCAACGTATGGTGCCACAACCAGTGCCAACTTGCCAGGTTCCCGTACCTGTGGCGGGTGGTCGTCGCGACTCCAGGTTACCGCGTATTCTGACCACCTTAACCAAGCGGGTGTTGTGGTATCACGGCGTTCACCTGCTGACTTCTCCGGCTCAATTTCTCTTCTCTTTTGGAGGTATCGATAACTATGGTTGATACTGCCCCGTCTGCTGGGGTTACTCGCGCCGTGCTGCCCAATGTTTGTGTTATGAGCCGCACTAGGGTTTCCTTCATGGGTATTCCCCCCGTTGTGTTGGCTCTCTTCTTCCACTTTTTGTAATAATGGCATTGCGCCTTGGTATGGTCCGCTGGCCGTCCATCACCTGTCGCATGAAGGTCGCATGGCCGGTTGAACACTTCTTGCATATTGATTGGCCGGGAGCCGTATCCTCGACCCCTTCCACGCTGGCCTCTGAATCCTCCACGCGCATTGGCTACGAGCCCTGAGTGACCATCTTCGCTTTTGCGTTTGTTTTGACTCGTGTTGTTGTGGCTCGTTTGCTGCTGGTGGCTTGTTGGAGTTTTTCTTTCCTTTTGCAGCAACCTCCTCTTCTTCTCCGTCTGACGCGTCTCTGGTTTTGTCTGAGCTGGCATATTTGTTAGCCGCAGCCATCACCTCGCTGAGGCTTTGACTTTATCCTTCATGCGACCCAGCTTATGAATCAGCGGCTCAAACTTGCAGTTTTTCTCCATCACCAGGACGGCTGAGCTTGGTGGTATATTATCTGAGGAGTGTATTATTTCTGCCACCCTTTTCATCCAATGGCGACTTGACTCGCCTTCCTTCTGGACACAACGCTCTAAATCTTCTATATTGCAGAGTCGCTTGCAAGTTCCTTGGAAGTTCTTAATGAAGGCATCCTTCAGTTCCTCCCAAGTATTTATAGAGTTGGGAGGCAAATTTTGCAGCCATATGTGCGCTGCTCCTTCTAGCATCATGTTCAGGTAGCGTGCGCAGATCTCTTCAGATGCGTTTAGGATGCTCATGCCCATCTCGTAATTGTTGAGCCAAGTGGTTGGATCCATGCTGGCGTTATAGTTTGCCACCTTGCGTGGCCCTTTGAAATCTTCAGGAAAAGGTTCCGATCTGATCTTTTCAGTGAAACACGCTGGTCCCTTGAGTCGCGAGGACAGGGCTGTGGGTGCGCCTGCGGGGTTATCTGCGGGCCGCTTTTGCATCAATGGGCATTCGCCTGCGCTTCTGCGACTCGCTCCTGTTGCCTCTGTGCGACTCCTGACACGTCCTCTGGTGGCCTACTCTGGACGCTTCTTTCTGCCGTAATCCTGTGATTGGCTGGTACGAGGGGCAGCTGTGCTTCGGCTTCCGCCCTATTGGCTTGTTGCAGGACTGCCGTACTTAACATCTGAATCGCGCGCCGCGCCTCAGCATTGACCGGGTCATCGCCTGTTGGTACCATCTGTCAAGATATTAGCCGCAGCATACATATTATCGACAGGGTTCTGGTAATGGCCCTGTGGGGTGTGAAACCTCCTTGGTTGTTGCTGGGTCTCTTGATTTGTTGGTACCCTTCCTTCCGCAGTCGTCTGGATTCCGTCCCTGCGGCTGGAGTGAGCGGGATTTCCACTGTTGGTTGAGTCGCGCGCAGCTGTGTTTGCGGGTCAACCTGTTGTTGAGTCGCAGCCAGCGCGGCTACTCTCTGTCGCTCCTGTTGGATTCCTTGGTTTATCTGATCGAGCCTGCGGCGCTCTTCTTCCATCCTTCGAACCTCATACAGGAGCTCGGCCCTGGCGGCCTCAATTTCTGTTGCACGGAGGGCGGCGTTCGTGGCTGACACAGGGACAAGAAGTGGGTTGCTTGGGGGTGCCGATGCCTCGGTTTCTCCAGCAGTCCCTGACGCACCTGCTCCTCCGGCCATGTAAACCGCGACTTGTGCCATCTCTTGATCTGGTGATGATGTGATTTCTGGTGGGTAACCCCAGCAACTTTCTTCAAAGGCAGGTATGATGGACCCAAACTCTTGCGAGTCCATGCTTTCCACGGATTCTTCCCCGTCATCGGCGACTTCTTCTATTGAATCGCCTTCCTGGACCGATCTAACGGACCTGCCACCGATGAAGCCGACGAAGACGTTGATGGATCCGAACGGGATGACGTGGCCGGTCTCCAAATAATCTGCCTCCGGCCCCAGCTTGAATCGTCGATGAGGGGTGTGCCATTGACCGTGATGATACGGCCAACAACAAGATCTTCAGCTCCCTTCATGGATCCTGCGCGGAACGTGACGCTTTGACCGCAGGCCCCACGGTGGGCGCCAACTGTCGTGGGTTTGTCACGTCAGGTGTCATAGATGACTTCGTAGGTGTGGGATTACGCGAGTCAAGCATCTCCGAGCTTGGGATCGCAGGAACAAAGATCAACACAGATTTACCCAGGTTCGGCCCCCTCAATGTGAGGTAAAAGACCTACTTCCTGCCTACCCTAGATTGGTATTGATATGATAATCGAGGTGTTACAATGGAGGCGATCCGATCTGGTACTCGCCGTATGAGCTAGGGTTTGGGGCTTGATAGCTTGACCCGCTCTAAGTCCTGCGAGTCCTCTTTATATACACAGAGGCTCGCTAGGTTACAAAAGGAAACTTCCCCATAAGGAATACATCCACAGAGGCCTACTCGGAGACTACTTGGTCTTCACGTCCTCCGGGATTTGTCTTCTAGATCTTTCTCCTTATGGCGGTTCAATATTGGGCTTGTTCCCAAGTGGGCCTTCATCCGTGCGAGTAAGTTAAGTCGCACTGGGCCGCGAGTTAATCCAGAAAGTATTCCCCGACAGAACCCGATCCCGTGGTGGGAAGAGGGCGATGGGCGTTGGCAGGAGAACGCCGGCTCCGACGACGACGGCGAGGGCGACGATGACGACCATGGGGAGGACAGCGACTCCGACCTCGACTCCGACCCCGACTCCGACGACAACGACGGGTCCGAGGAGGAGGACTCGGACCCGGAGTTGGAGCCGCAGGACGGCAACGGCTCCGACTCCGACGATAACGAGGAGGAGGAGGACGACGAGGAGGAGGAGGAGCCTCCACAGGAGGAGGATGAGGACGAGGATGACGGCGATGACGGCGACAACAACCACGGCTCTGACTCCGACGACTCCGACGACGAACCGCCAGCCCAGAGGCGGCGCATGTAGGAGCCGAGGCCGGCGTAGTAGCAGTAGCAGTGCATTAGTTGCACTGCTACTGATTAGTAGTAGTATTAGGCCGCCGCCAGCGTAGTAGCAGTGCATAAAGCACTGCTAATCTTGTCTAATCTTTTGTAAAACCGCCGGAATCTTTGGTAATCAATGTTAATAGTAATATGAATCATAATTTCAGTGTTAATCTTGTCTAATTTGTTTTCAATTTCTAATTATGAATCCTAATTTCACTTCAGTTTCAGTGTTAACGACATAATTTCAGTGTTAACGACGTAATTTCTAATCATAATTTCAGTGTTAACGACGTACTAACCAACTCACTAAACAATGACTCGTTTCCTAATCAGTTAATTCAGTGTTAACACGTAATTTTAGTTTCATTTTCCAGTGAATATGAATCATAATTTTAGTTTAATTTTTGTTCTAACGACGTACTAATCAACTCACTAAGCAATGACTCGTTTCCTAATCAGTTAATTCAGTGTTAGCGACGTGTTAATCTTGGGGCCAAGACCCCACTTAAACTCACTTCCTGACCCCACTTAAACTCACTTCCTGACCCCACCTAACTCGCTTCGCTTCCTGTCCCAACTTAACTCGCTCCCTGTCCCCACTTGACCGGTCCCACTTCCATCTCACGAGCCGCGCCAGGCCGACCCCACAAGTCAGGCCAAGTTACGGTGAAACGAGGTTGACCAGACGGAAACGGCCGTCTTGGCCGTCCACGGGCCATCGGCGAGTTTGCCAGGGCATGGACGAGAGAAACTACGCGGGCAGGGCACAAACAGATAAAACTGAGGTAGGTAGGCCACAAAAACGACTGTCCCTTGAAAATATAATCTCACCACAAAACAATGACAAGTAGCTAATCATACACAGGTAGAATAACACTTAAACAATTATCTAGGGTTCAACAATCTCAAACTATGAGGGGGATGAAGTGGATCACGAAGATGGTGATGGAGATGGTGCTGGTCTTGACGGTGGTGTTGATGGAGACTCCGGAGGAGGGATGGAGGAGCCTTCCGGAGGTGATTCCGGTGGCGTTTCCCCCCTACGATCTTCTCCGGCGGGAGCCTTTTGTCTCCTGTTTCTTGGTTTTCTGTTTCTCCGCCGCCTCCTCGCAAAACTCCTCGGGGCACTATTTATAGTCGGTTTTAGGTCAAGACGAAGCCACGGAGACGAAAACGGACGACATCGGAGCCACGAGGCCCAGGATAGGGGTCCCAGGCGGCCAAGGAATCTGGCCACGTGGGCCCACCTCCTTTGGCCCTCGGGTTTCCATTTTTTTGCTTCCTTCACTCCTACACTTTGTTCCTTCCAAAAAAATGATCTCCGCAAAATATTAGGTCATTTGGACGTTGTTTGGGTCCCTGAAACATTAAAATATAGAAAAAGAGTTTTTCTGGTTTTGCAGGGTTAATTCCAAATAAATGGGAAAACTGTGAATTATCCCCTAAAATCATTATAAAACATAAATATAACCCATATATGATGCAAATAAGTTGGAATATCAAGTAATAACATGTAAAGTTCATGTATGCATTTTACATGCATCAACGACCAATGAGTGCCAAGTATCAAGATTTATTACAGTTTTGTAACCGTTACTCCTTCGAAGACTGGCCTAAAACGAACGAGCACGTTGAGAGTCGTCTCGACACTTCCACCGCCGCCCCTCTTCCTCTTTCTTTCCGACTGATTCGCTCGCCGGCGAGAGGATGGAATAGGTGGTTGGCTCAATCTGTACATAGTAGCTGTTACAGTAGATCTGTGGTTTGCCTTTACGGCGTTTGGGAGTAGATCACTGGATTTCATTGGCTGGATCTGGCGCGTCCTCTTCTTGATCCTCTCTACTGCTTTGCTCCGGTGGGTGCAGTGGCGAATGAAGGAGCTCGAGGGAGGCATCTCCGACAATAAAGCCGTCTTCCCCTCTAGTTGCTACATGCGGTTGCCAGCGAGCGGCGGCACATCGGGGCGACCTACCTCACGGGCATGCTCCCATGGCGGGAGCTGCTTCGGGGGCAAGAAGCTCAAGGCAAGGTTTCCAATAATCTTGCTTTAATCGGTGGATCCACTGGTGCGTGTGGGAAATCGAAGTTCTCTTCCTCTGCTCATCTCGGTGGTGAGAGGGAACGAAGCTCCGGTGTTCCGCTTTGCTGCTGGCCGGATCTGCTTTAGGGGAGAGCGGGTGAATATCCTGGGAGCATCCTCACGACAGCGCCGTATTCGCTGTCGTTTGATACGTCCATTTTGCATCACTATTTTATATCATAATTTACTGTTATTCATTGATATATTTCATATTTAGAGATGATACTTATGTTATTTTACCCATTTTGCATGTTTGATGATTATTGGAGAATTAACCACCGGACTCAGGATTCTGCTAGAAAAAGGACCGTCAAGACGCCATATTTCTAAAGATCAACAATTAACAGAAAATATCCAGAAGTCCCTATTTTGTCAGATGCCGGAGGCAGCCAAAAGGGGAGGCCAAGGTGGGCCACCATGGGCCCTCACCATGCCGTGGCGCGGCCCCCTTGCTGCCGCGCCGCCACGTGGTGAGGAGGCCTAGGTCCACCTCTGCAGGTGCCCCTTCGCGTACTTCATCCCCAGGAAACCCTAACACTCGAGGAGTCATCGAGGAAATATTCCGCCGCCTCCACGAGGCGGAAAACACCAGAGAGAGAAAAGCTCTCCGGCAGGGAGAAATCTGCCAGGGGAAATTCCTTCCCGGAGGGGGGAAATCATCGCCATCGTCACCATCATTGAGCTGAACTTCATTGGGATCATCATCATTTCTACCGCCGACATCATCATCTCCGCAGCTCCACTCCGTTCCGCTATAACATCTAGGGTTGAATCTTGTCTAGTTCATAGGGGAAACTTTCCCGGTGTTAATTACTCCTTGTGGTTGATGCTATTGAGTGAAACCGTTGAATTAAGGTTTATGTCCAGATTGTTATTTCTCATTATATCACCTCTGATCATGATCCATATGATGTATTGTGAGTAGTTCGTTTAGTTCTTGAGGACATGGGAGAAGTCTTGATGTTAGTAGTGAACTATGTTGACTTTCGGGAAAATCCCCAGAAAATATCGCAAAGTTCCTATTTTATCAGAAGACCCACAGAGCCAGAAGGGGAGACGGAGGCGAGCCACGAGGCGCCCTCACCATGTGATGGCGCAGTGGGCCCTGGGCCGCGCCACCACATGATGAGGCCAGTTCGGGTACCCCCTCGCGTCCCCCTCTCGACTACTTAAAGCCTCTGACCTAAAAACACCTGGGGGATCGACCATATTTCGAGAAACCCTCTAGAGCGCCGCCGCCATCGGAAACCCTATTTCGGGGACCGGAAACTCTCTGTTATGGCACTCCACCGGGACGGGGAATTGGAGGAGATCATCGCCATCATCATCACCGACGCCTCTCCATCAACCATCCATGTTTCCCTCATCCATGTGTGAGTAATTCCCCGCTAAAGGCCGAAGGGGATGGAAGGGATTGGATGAGATCATTCATGTAATAGCTATAAGATCATTAGGGCATGGTGCCTAGTATCCGTTGTTAGTACTTTATGTCATTGTTGCAACTTGTTATGCTTAATGCTTGTCACTTAGGTACGAGTGCCATGATTTCAGATCTGAACATGTTATTGTATCATGAGGATAATCATTGTTTTAGATCATAACTGCAAGTTGTATACACATATTATTGTCCGGAACCCGAGGCCCCGAAGTGACAACAATTGGGACAACCGGAGGGGATGGCTTTGATGTGAGGATCACATGTGTTCACGGAGTGTTAATGCTTTGCTCCGGTACTTTATTAAAAGTAGTACCTTAATTACCAGTAGTTTCCCTTGAGGCCCCGTTGCAAACGGGCTGGTAGGACAAAAGATGTTGTGCAAGTTTCTCATTGCGAGCACGTACGACTATATATGGAACACATGCCTATGGTTACTTAGTACTTGGATGCTTTATCTTTATTTATCTGCAAATGCCTATGTCTTGATTATTATATGAATTATCTTATCCATGCAACATCCGTTCATCCATCCCTATGCCTACAGTACTTTCATCCTGCTGTTTACTGCAATCACTACTACTGTCTTTATTTCACTGCTGCTATTATTTCACTACTGCTACTGCTATAAACCTGTTGCAACTGATAATCTGTGTCGAGCAAGTCTATTTCCAGGTGCAGCTGAACTGACAATTCGGTTGCTAAGGCTTATAAATATTCTTTGTCTCCCTTGTGTCGAATCAATAAATTGGGTTTTACTTCCCTCGAAAACTATTTTCTGGCGCCGTTGCCGGGGAGCATAGCTCTATCTATAAGCTCACTGAGAGTAATATTGTTCGCTGCAATTAACTCATCATGGGGAAGACTCGTGATGAGAAGGTCCGCATACTGCCATCCACTACAAGAAAAGGTACAACTCTGAGTACCTCTGCTGCTCTTGATTCACCATCTGTGATGAGTCAACTTATTACACCACCACAAGCTACACGCACTGTCACTTCTGCTGAATCTGAAAATGCTTCTGATAATTTTGATGATGCTTCTACTGTTCTTGATGAAAGTGGTTCTTTAGGTCCCTTTCTAGATGCTACAATTGCTAAATCTAAACAAATTGAAAATGCTGAAACACCTAGTGGAAGTCCCACTACTCCCGTTGATTCACCGAGTTGAGGGATTATACCTGCGATGATCTCGATGAAACTTATGTGGAACTTAATGATGACTTTATTGATGAATGTCATGCTACTTGTGGTGCAATCAATATGAAAAATCTTCTTGCAAAACATGTTGTTAGATATCAACTGTCTCCTGATGCTAAATTTGCCACATCTCCCATAAACATTAAAGATAAGGATTATGACTTCTCTCTTGATTTGTCACATATATCCATTGTTGAGAAAGAACCTTTTTGTGGTACTGAAAATGAAAGTGTTGTAGAACACATGAATGAGCTCTCTACTTTGAGTAGTTTGTTTTCTGATGATATAAAGAAACGCAGTTACTTTGTTACTAAATTTTTTCCTTTCTCATTGAAAGATGAAGCTAAAACTTTGGTATAATAATCTGTCTCCTGGTTCTATTGATAGTCCTATTGGTTTGCTTAATGCTTTCTTGCAGAAATATTATCCTGCTAGTGCTCAACATGCTGCCTTGCAGAGAATTTTTAACTTCAAACAGGTTGAAGGAGAGAAAATGCCTGAATCTTGGTCAAGGTTTTGTTATTTAATTAGGGCTCGGCCTAGACATCAATTGGCCAAAAATGAACTTCTTGATATATTTTATAATGGACTAACTTCTGAATCTAGGAAAAGAACTCGAGATGAAGCTGAGGAATTAATGGCTAAAATAAGCCAAAATCATGATGATTGGACCTTACCTGAGCCGACCCCAACTCCAACACCAATACTAAAGAAGAGGGGTATGATTGAATTAAATGATGAAGGAATGAGGGAAGCCAAGAAATCTCTTAAAGAGAAGGGTATTAAATCTGAAGATGTAAAGAATCTTCCACCAATATAAAATTATGTAAGCCGATTCCCCATTCATCCATAATTGAGGTACACTCTCTCCAACGGTTTGATGATAGAGATATTCCCTACTCTAAACCTCCTGATCAATGCTTAGATGAGTTTGATAATTATATTGTTAAGCAAGATAACTTTAATATGAGAGTGGAAAATCATTTAAATGAGAATTCTTAAGCTATTAGTATATTGCATGATATTGTGGAGAGAACCTCCAATGATGTTAAGATGCTATTTAAACATTTTCATATGGTTCAAACTCAAATTGATCAACTCACTAAAGTGCAAAAAGATCTGTTAGTTAATGCCTCTAGGGATAAAGAGAAACATGTTTGTGAAGTAACAACTAGAGGAGGTATTTCTACTCAGGATGCTCTATATCCTGAGGGGAATCCTAAAAGAATTGAACAAGATTCTGAACGAGTTAATGAAACTAGTACTCCTTCTAAGAAAAAGAAAAAGATACATAAAACTGTTGTAGAATCCTCTGAACATGCTAATAATCCTATTAGTATATCTATTTCTGATGCTGAAACTGAAAGTGGTAATGAACATAACAATGATAATGATAACAATGATGCTTCTGATAAAGAAGAAATTGAACAGGAACCTGAAAAGCATACTAAAGGTAAAAAGTATGGTAAGGAAGACTTCATTGCTAAGAAACATGGTAATTAGAGAGAACCTTGGGTCCAAAAGCAAATGCCTTTTCATGCTAAGAAACTCAAATCAAAGGAAGAACACTATAATAAATTTTGTGATTGGATGAAACCTTTGTTCTTGCAAATTCCTTTGACTGATGCTATTAAATTGCCTCCTTATTCAAAGTATATGAAAGATATTGTTTCTAACAAGAGGAAAATTCCCAATGAGGAAATTTCTACCATGCTTGCTAATTATTCTTTCAATGGCAAGGTTCCAAAGAATCTTGGAGATCCAGGTATACCAACCATTCCCTGTTCCATCAAAAATAATTATGTTAGAACTGCTCTATGTGATTTGGGAGCAGGAGTTAGTGTTATGCCTTTCTCTCATTATAAGAGACTTTATCTTGACAAGCTGATACCTACTGATATATCTTTGCAAATGGTGATAAATCTACTGCTGTTCCTGTTGGCATTTGTGAGGTTTTACCTGTTCAAGTGGCTAATAATTGTTTGATTTTAACCGATTTTATTGTGCTTGAAATGCCTGAAGATGATAATATGTCTATTATTCTTGGGAGACCTTTTCTAAATACTGCAGGTGCTGTTATTGATTGCAATAAAGGAAAAGTAATTTTTAATGTGAATGACAAAGAGCACACTGTTTATTTCCCCAAGAAAGTGGACAAGGTATTTGGAGTTAATACAATTTCTAATCTTAAAACTATCAAAGTGGGAAGTATTGATTGTCCTATATGATCATCAAGAAGGATATCAAAATATTATGATTGGATCCATATCAATTCAATTCAAGGTAACATAATTGTCTCATGATGTTTAATTTATTTGTGTCATATAAATTTTATTTGGTGGCAAGACTTGATCAACCTTGTTAACAAATGCACTTTATATACATAAAGGTGCTAAACAACATTTTATTCCTCATCCTTGTCTTACCTACTGTATTGCTGCTTAGTTTTCAAAAGTTTAGTTGAATTAGATTTTGAAAATCATTTTTCTACCCTGATTTTATTATCTTGAGTACTGATGGCCCTTGAAGAGGTTGATCTACAGCTCCAGAAAACAGCCTTGATCTCCGGTGCGTAGTTACCTGCGTCAAAAGTAAATGGGTTAGATTGAGACTCCAAGTGCAGAGTGTGTAGTAAGTGGAAGACGTGTTTTCCCCACGAGGGTGACTCGAGGGTTTAATATCAAACTCTCGGGGAATCAGTAGTGAAAGATTTATCTTCCTATCCTTCTTTTGGTCACCTACAAAACAAGGTTAATTGTTTTGGTCCTCAACCTCACCTGTGGTTGTCAAGCACAAGGTGTATGAATGATATCAAGATAATTATGCAATGCAAACAAGAAATAAATATGCAATGGTGGTGAATGAATGTGCAAGGATGATGATAACAATGATAAATGATATTTTTGGGTTTTTTATGATGAATGCAAGATGGAAAAGTGTTTTTGTATTTTCGGATTTAATAATTGCAGAAAATGGAAAAGTGGTAAAAGTGGTTGGAAAGGTGTTTCTTATGATTAAAATGGACCGGGGTTCATGGTTTCACAAATGCACGCTTTCTTTTAATGGTGTGGCAGACAATGGACACATAGAGTTGACATACGAGATTGCAACACAAAGTTTGATATCAAGTTACTAATTATATGGGCATCACATCCTAACATAGAGATCTTTTGGTTATTAATCTCACTTATACTCCACCAAGATGCGAACCAAATCATAACACCTTAGTAATTAAGATAACTCAGAGTATAGCTTTAAGTATCATGACATGAAGTGAAAATAAGAACATGCTAGATCTAGTCACAGGAAGAAGCTTGGTCACCCTCAACCCTTGTGGCATGGTATTTTTATTTATCCCTAGTGAGGCAACAAAGTAAGGTAAAACACCTAAGTGGATCGCGATATTACAGTTGTCAACTTACCGCACTCACCACCCCCCGTTACTCCAACTAATGCACACATCACCCCACACACGCCCTCATAAACATGCTTGATCATAACAAGTAGATAAGAACGGGGTACATAATATGCATCTATATTCATAACTGAAACAAACATTTGCAATCTCAACATATATTAACTCACAAAAAGATCCACCACATAGGAATTACATATATGACCATAATCATGTTCAACAGCTCATACGGTACTAATTAGTGAAGCTCAAAGAGAGGAGAGATACATAAGTTACTTCCACAAACCCATAGTCCAGAGGTGGACTACTCCCTCTTCATCATGGAGATGGTGGAGATGTCGATGGAGAGGATGGAGACCATGCCGGCAGCGCCCCGCCGGAGTTTTCCCCTCCAATCTGCAGCTCCAGATCTTCGTTTTCGTGTTTCTTTCTTGTGGCGGCGCTTGTTTTCGAGAACGCCGTGGAGCTTGTTTTATAGGCGTTTTTAGGTCAAGACGAAGACGGTGGAGAAAAGATCGATGGCTGCGGAGCCCCGAGGCCCAAGTTGGTGGGCCCCACGTGGCCAGGTACAGTGGCCGTGTGGGCCACCCTCTTTTGGCCCTCCGGCCTCCGTTTGCTTGCTTCCTTCGCTCCCAAGTCTTCCTCCTTCCAAAATATTGACGCATGTATTTTTCCAGGTCATTTGGACGTCGTTTAGGTCCCTGAAACATAAAAGGAAAGAAATAGGGTTTTCTGCCTACGCAGGGTTAATTCCATAAAAATAGGAAACAATTATTTTATTTCCTAAAATCATTAAATAACAGTGGTATAACCCTTATATGATGCAAATATGATTGGAATATAAGTGATATAGTGCAAAATTCATGTATGCATTTTACATGCATCAAGTACCCAGAAATTGTCCAAATTGAAAGTTCTCAAAAATTTATAAAAATTATACCACTGGTCCTATTTTTGAAAGAGCAACGTGGGAGTGCCTGATGCTGACCAGGGGGACCCACCATGACACCTCACCACCTGGTGGTGCGGCAGGCATCTGGTCGCGCCTTGGCATGGTGAGGGCCCCACCTGGCCCTCCACTCACTCAGCCACCTACCACTCCTTTCTCTTTCACGACCAAACACATTTTCTCTGCTCAAACCCTGTTCTTGCTGTTCTTGCTCGTGATTTTTGATCTCCTTGCTCAGCCCATCTTTGCTGCTGAGATTTGGGGCATTTGCTCTCCGGTATGTGACTCTTCTGAATATCCAAGTAGAATTTTGTTTAGTGGAGTATTTCTTGAGTATTTTTCTGCTGTAGGTGACATGTTAAGTGAGTTTGCATGCTTGTTCTAAGTTAGAATAATTAGTTTTGATGTATGTTTAATCCTCTAGCAAGTTCCTATAGTAGTTCCCTTCATTTAGATGTCTCAAAATCAATTTTTATAGTGTTTGCCAAAAATTTCAGGAAATGGAGATGAATATACATCAACTCAACCAGCAAGAATTGGTGGTGCCTGAAGTCATGAGAATCCATCGTGAAGAGGGTGTGTTCCCTCCATCTATCCATGCTCAGAGTTCATGAGAAGTGTAGGGATTCTGCAAGATTTTCAAACTCTAATCTCTAATGCAGGATTGGTTGATTTTGTCGTCGGTGAACCTTACCAATATCCAAAACTAACTGTCTCTGTGGTGCTGGATTTCAGTTTCGATTGGTCTTTACCTAACCCCATGGTTCGCTACAAAATTTACAATAAAACTGTCAACTTGCCCTTTGATGATTTTTGTACAGCCATTAGGGTGCCCCAATGGGGGTCGCGAGAGAAGATAAGAGGGCATCCAAGGCCATTGATGGACTTGTACAAAGATATCTACCAAGGAAGAAACTTCTCAGATGATAATGGTAAAATTCGAAGTATTCAACTCCCATCTATTCAATATTTTGCTTATTTCGTTTCAAAGTGCGTTCTTGCTAGGAAAGCTGCAGGTAAATTATCCGTTCATGACTTGGCTTTCCTAGCAGCGGCTTTGCAAAGAGATAGGAACTATAATTTGGGTGCTTTGATAGCTTTCCGTCTTGCTACTAACCGCGAGAAAGGGGATTTTGTGGGGGTCTCATTGCTTCTCGCTTATTAGCTATCATTCTTCAAGAAACATGGGTGGAGAGTAGTTAAATCTGACCAAATAGTCGGTTTGCATGTGCCTCTTTTGTTTAACCTTGATTCCAGGGCAAGTTGGTCACTCTTGGAGGATGAGTTCGATGCATACATAGAGCAGCATGGCCATCACGCAGAGGGTGATGGAGAGTGGGCTGAAGATGACTTCGCCCAGTCGTCTGACACGGCTGGTTACTCACACCCACACCCTGGGTACGCTGGGCCTTCTGCTTCTTCTTCCTCAGTGGAGCCAGATTATGAGCACGCCAGGTATGATCCACCAGCCTGGAGTTCCTACCCACGTTACGATTGATCTCCACTTAGGCCAAAAGCCTAAGCTTGGGGGGAGGTATACCGACATCTCACTCATTTATACATCATGTTCTGTCGGTACTTTGTATATCCATGTTTCGATTTTCTTTCTTTCTTTTTGTTGTTTCTTGTTTTGCTTTTGCTTTCCAAAACACAAAAAGACCAAAAATATTTCTCTTGTCTCTCTTTATTTGTTTCTTTAAGTCTCTAGTATTAGTTTGCTTAGTTGTTTAAATTCGGTTTGTTATTCAAAAACCAAAAAATATTTTGCTTTATTGCTTGCTTCTTTTTGCTTTTGTTTTAAATTCGAAAAACCCAAAAATATTTGTTGTTCTTCTTCAGTTTTGTATAGTTTGCTGCAGAGTTTGATAACCTTCCGTGACTCCAGTGGAGCTTGGTTATCATTTCATATCATTCAAGCCACACAAGTGAAAAGCAATAATGACGATTTACGACGATTCGAGTTGGGGTGAGAGGCTGGTATGAACTCTATTTGTTTTCATTTTTGTACATATGAGCATGCTTAGTTGGTTCATGTGAGGTATATGTTATTTAGTGGATGCTTAGTAGTTCATGTTCTCTTATGATCAGTCCCAATTTATTAATAGTGGGTAGCATGTTATATTGATGTTTGCTCGCATTGTTCTATTCATAAAAGGGTATGACACTGTGTTATCCTCCTCTGAATGATTCATTTGAATTGACTTGGCACATGCTCACGCATGCATATGACTGAAAAACAAAAAGTCAATTAAGCCTTGATGATTTATTTTGCCTCAGAGTTCTTGTATCACTTTTATGCCTCCATTAATTTTGTTTTGTCGCAAGCATGATTATGACGGTTATTGCTCTCTTGATTGTCGCTTCCAGTCTATTCCTAGCCTCCAGTTGTACTGAGCGGGAATGCTGCTCGTGCTTCCAAATCCCTGAAAACCAAGTATTCCAAAGAGTCCACTATAAATTCCTATGCACGGCATTTCAAACCATTCAAGTAAATTTCCATGTGCAACCTTTAAAACTTTCAAATTACTTCTCATTTTTTGATGCTATTTTTTAGCTCATGAGGAAGTAGTAGTTGGGTTTGTTATCTTCCATACTAAATTAAGTACCCCGACTTGCATGCTTCATCTGCTTGTCACTAATTTTGCAAAGAGCTGGTTAGACCATTATAACATCAAAAATCTAAACAAACAAAATAGGCACTCCTCCATGGTATGTGATTGTTGGAAGGCACACGAGGATTCGGTTAGCCATGGCTTGTGTAAGCAATGGTTGGGAGGAGTGTCATACCAATATATAAATGTGCATGTGTAAACAAAAGAGAAGAGGGATGATCTACCTTTGGGTAGAAATAACGTCCTTCATGGGAGCCGCTCTTGAAAGTCTGGATGACATGGGAAATATTGTTTTCACCCACTACCATTCATTGACAATGACATACATAGCTAAAACTTATTTTTATACTCTCTATATGATTTCAAAACTTAAAATCTCTAGCACATAATTTAATCCCTGCTTCCCTCTGCGAAGGGCCTATCTTTTACTTTTCTGTTGAGTCAGTAAACATATTCCCCTCTGTCTCAAGCAAGCATTTGAGTTGTTGTGATTCAACCATCTATATGTTGATATTTGCAATCTTGTCTTTTATGTTTCCATGTTTAGCACAAAGCTTTTATCTGAATGAATATAACTTTGAAAGTTATTAATGACTGTAAGGAGACTGTTATGATTGAGCATGTAAGTTCTGCAATATAAGCTCTAATATAAAGACTCTGCTCGAAAGATAAGTACAATTTGTTAATTGTTCTCTGACCAAGAACAAAAGTTTGCCATCACCAATTATGATTTTCTCTATGCACCTTATTGTGACTCCCTTTACTCGTTTCAAGTTAAGTTATATGAAGGGAAGTTGCTGTCTAAAATGACTTGTGTATTAATAGATGTGATGCTTCTTGTCCGTATTTTGTTTATCGACACTTCACTCCATAAACATGTGGTCTAGTTTACTGAGTTCAGTTTTCGCTTGGGGACAAGCAAGGTCTAAGCTTGGGGGGATAATTTACTGTTATTCATTGATACTTATGTTATTTTACCCATTTTGCATGTTTGATGATTATTGGAGAATTAACCACCGGAGTCAGGATTTTGCTGGAAAAAGGACCGTCAAGAGGCCATATTTCTAAAGATCAACAATTAACAGAAAATATCCAGAAGTCCCTATTTTGTCAGATGCCAGAGGCAGCCAAAAGGGGAGGCCAAGGTGGGCCCTCACCATGCCGTGGCGCGGCCCCCCTTGTTGCCAAAGTTCAATGATCTACAAGATTATGCAAGTTATTACTATACCACTACCACATGCAAGCAAAGGTTGGGAAGAGTTTCAAACTATATATAAAGTGCATGCTATAAATGCTTAATATCAACATCTCGGAACCGCTCTCAACTTGTTTAGTATGGAAGATAACAGAAACTCTATTGCCATTCGTTGACAGGAACAACCACCTCCCAAAACAATTTTACTTCTGTTTTAAAAATAAAAAGCTCTAGCACATGTTAATCCCTGCTTCCCTCTGCGAAGGGCCAATCTTTTACTTCTCATGTTGAGTCACCATCCTTTCTTTGAGCACCTTCTCGAGAGCATAGTTGTCATTCTTATTGTAATGTGCTTGTCCCAGAATGTGGTTAACTGTGGTATAACCTTGATGCTTTTATCTTTGATATCTTTACTTCTAGTCTTCCCTTGAACTTCAGAGGTGCCTGGGCATTTATGTTTTGCTGTACAAATACGGGCAAGCGAGATACCACCTTATCATATCCTATTATGAGCATTGTAATCTTGCAGATAGATATGTTTCATGTTGTTTGTTATTAGTATGTTGGCATCTTTTCATGGTTTACATGGCTATTAGGTGACATTATTTGCATACATCTTATTATGATCTGCCTAAGCACTTGTCCATATAGTGAGAATATATACATCATATGAAGCAAATGTGTTTGTGAAAGTTTCTTTTATCGCAGTCAGTTGTTAACTGAATTGCTTGAGGACAAGCAATAAGCTAATCTTGGGGGAGTTGATACGTCCAAAACGTATCTACTTTCCCGAACACTTTTGCTGTTGTTTTGCCTCTAATTTGTGTGTTTTGAATACAACTAACATGGACTAACGCTGTTTTCAGCAGAATTGCCCTGGTGTCTTGTTTTTGTGCAGAAAGTCAACTTTCGGGAAAATCCCCAGAAAATATCGCAAAGTTCCTATTTTATCAGAAGACCCACGGAGTCAGAAGGGGCGACGGAGGCGAGCCACGAGGCGCCCTCACCACGTGGCGGCGCGGTGGGCCCTGGGCCGCGCCACCACATGGTGAGGCCGTCTCGGGTACCCCCTAGCGTCCCCCTCTCGACTACTTAAAGCCTCTGACCTAAAAACGCCGGGGGGATCCACCATATTTCAAGAAACCCTCCAGAGCGCCGCCGCCATCGAAAACCCTATTTCAGGGACCAGAACCTCTGTTCTGGCACTCCGCCGGGACGAGGAATTGGAGGAGATCATCGCCATCATCATCACCGACGCCTCTCCATCAACCATCCATGTTTCCCCCATCGATGTGTGAGTAATTCCCCGCTGTAGGCTGAAGGGGATGGAAGGGATTGGATGAGATCATTCATGTAATAGCTATAAGATCATTAGGGCATGGTGCCTAGTATCCGTTGTTAGTACTTTATGTCATTGTTGCAACTTGTTATGCTTAATGCTTGTCACTTAGGGCCCGAGTGCCATGATTTCAGATCTAAACATATTATTGCATCATGAGGATAATCATTGTTTTAGATCATAACTGCAAGTTGTATACACATATTATTGTCCGGAACCCGAGGCCCCGAAGTGACAAGAATTGGGACAACCGGAGGGGATGGCTTTGATGTGAGGATCACATGTGTTCACGGAGTGTTAATGCTTTGCTCCGGTACTTTATTATAAGGAGTACCTTAATTACCAGTAGTTTCCCTTGAGGCCCCGCTCCAAACGGGCTGGTAGGACAAAAGATGTTGTGCAAGTTTCTCATTGCGAGCACGTACGATTATATATGGAACACATGCCTATGGTTACTTAGTACTTGGATGCTTTATCTTTATTTATCTGCAAATGCCTATGTCTTGATTATTATATGAATTATCTTATCCATGCAACGCCCGTTCATCCATCCCTATGCCTACAGTATTTTTATCCTGATGTTTACAGCAATCACTACTGCTGTCTTTATTTCACTGCTGCTATTATTTCACTACTGCTACTGCTATAAACCTGTTGCTACTGATAATCTGTGTCGAGCAAGTCTATTTCCAGGTGCAGCTGAACTGACAATTCGGTTGTTGAGGCTTATAAATATTCTTTGTCTCCCCTTGTGTCGAATCAATAAATTGGGTTTTACTTCCCTCGAAGACTGTTGCGATCCCCTATACTTGTGGGTCATTAAACCCCCGTTGGTATATCGATGCATGAGGGATAGCAGGATCTCAGAGTTTAAGGCTGTGGTTAGATTTATCTTAATTACTTTCTTGTATTTGCGGATGCTTGCAAGGGGTATAATCACAAGTATGTATTAGTCCTAGGAAGGGCGGTGCATTAGCATAGGTCCATGCAATCCCTCTTCTCCCGCTTCCAGTAATTATGTCAATGGGGGTTGGCCTTTTTTTATTTCGACATCAACAAAAAATCTTCGTCGCATATGGGCTTTTCCTAGTGTTTTATTCTTAAGTATAGCTATGGTATTCTCAATTCAACTATCTATTCAACAAATAAATGGAAGTTCTATTTATCAATATCTATGGTCTTGGACAGTCAATAATGATTTTTCCTTAGAATTTGGATACTTGATTGACCCACTTACTTCTATTATGTTAATACTAATTACTACTGTGGGAATCCTGGTTCTTATTTATAGTGACGGTTATATGTCTCACGATGAAGGATATTTGAGATTTTTTGTTTATATAAGTTTTTTCACTACTTCTATGTTGGGATTGGTTACTAGCTCCAATTTGATAGAATTTTTTTTGGGAACTCGTGGGAATGTGTTCCTATTTATTGATAGGCTTTTGGTTTACACGACCAATCGCAGCGAGTGCTTGTCAAAAAGCTTTTGTAACTAATCGTGTAGGGGATTTTGGTTTATTATTAGGAATTTTAGGTTTTTTTTGGATAACAGGTAGTTTAGAGTTTAGGGATTTGTTCAAAATCGCTAATAACTGGATTCCTAATAATGGAATCACAACACCTATCAAAACAATAAAGATTAATCAGCTATATGAAGCGAAAGCACTTGACGAAATTTCCGTGTGTCCTCAAGAACGTTTGGTCATTATAAGCAAACATACCGGCTTGTCCTTTGCTCTAGAAAGGATTGGGCACTTGCTGCAATTATTATTACTGTCTTTTATTTACTTGTACTTTATTTATCTACTATATCAAAAATCACTAAAGACTTGTCTGCTAGTATTTAAAGTGAATGCCTAATCAAAACTGCTTGTCAACACCTTCTGCTCCTCGTTGGGTTCAAAACTCTTATTTATCGAAAGTACTATGATACACCCCCTATACTTGTGGGTCATCAAGACTATTTTCTGGCGCCATTGTCGGGGAGTGAAGCGCTATTGGTAAGTGGAATTGGTAAGGAAACTCTTACTGTACGTGTTGTTTTTATTTCTGTCTGCTGCTTTATTTTATCATGGAGAGATCTTTGCTTGAATTCCTATTTGGAAAACTACTACCACTTCTAAGGTAGTAGATGAGGCGCCATCTGTGCAAGTAATCCCATTCAAAATACCTATGAAAATTGTTGAACGTGTTACGAATAACCGCTATGAAGGGGATGGAACTGTCCATCCTGGTAATCATTTGTTATTTTTACATGAACTATGCGAGTTGTTCAAGTGTGCAGGTATTTCAATGGAAGAAGTTAAGAAGAAATTATTCTCTATATCGCTGACTGGTAGAGCTGCACAATGGTATAAACTGCTGAAAAATGGGCGTTCTCTTGGTTGGGAGGAAATTGTACCTCTCTTTTATTCTAAATTCTATCCTCCAAGTGAGATTCACCAAGATCGGAACCTTATATATAATTTCTGGCCTCATGATGAAGAGTATGCCCAAGCGTGGGGGGATTGAAGTCGCTAATGCTCAAATGCCCCATTCATGAGCTTCCTGGTAATGTCGTTGTTGATAACTTCTATGCAAGGCTTTCTTTTCAGGATAAAACTTTATTGGATACTGCTTGTTCTGGATCATTCACTCGTAATAAAGAAGAGTTTAAATGGGACCTTCTTGATCGGATTCAGGAGAACACTGAAGGATGGGAGAACGACAAAGGTAGAGAGTCAGGTATAAAATATGATTTTGAATGTATTAAAACTTTCATGAACACTGATGATTTTCGCAATATTAGTATGTTTATGGTCTTGACTCTCAAGTTGTTGCAAATTACTATAAAGTTTTTGCCTCTTATTTCGGTATGCCTAAGGAGGTTTTAAGAAATATCATGAACCTTATAAAGATAAATCTGTTTCTCCTATGACTAGAAGTATTGAAGTTAATACTGTTGATCACATTATTCCTGAGCCTTATATTGAAAAAGTTCCTTTTCCTGCTAAAATAAAGGAACATTTATTATAGCTAGTGTTGTTAACAAAAGTACAAAGAAAGCTATAGAACCTGATGAACAAATAACTGTTGAACCTGCTGTAGCAATAATAAAGGACCTTGTCACCGAAAATATAGAAGATGGCACATTATCTTTTGTGAAGATGCTTCTAATATTGTTTCACATCCTAAAAGCTCTAGGAAAACTAGTGTTCCTGTGCTTTCTGTTAGGATAGGTGATCATTGCTATTATGGTTTATGTGATATTGGTGCAAGTTCAGTGCTATTCCTTATGAGCTTACAGGGAAATCATGCATGAAATTGGTTCTTGTGAACTTGAAGAAATTGATGTGGTTATTCAGCTTGCTAATAGAGAAACTATCTCTCCAATTGGTATTGTTAGAGATGTGGAAGTTTTATGTGGTAAGACTAAATATCCTGCTGATTTTCTAGTACTTGGTTCAGCTGCTAGTAAAACTTGTCCTATCATTTTTGGTAGACCTTTTCTGAATACTTGTGGTGCTGTTATAGATTGTAAGAAAGAGAAAATCTTTACTAAATTTGCTGGTGAATCTTATGAGTTCAATTTCTCTAAATTTGCCAAAGCTCCTTATGAAACCGAATTGCCTAATGAAGATTTTAAAGTTGCTCAGCTTGCCTCTATTGCTCTTGCTCCTAACAATGCTTTGCAGCAACACATGGAGGACCACGAAAGTGAGGTCTTTATGGAAGAAAGGAATGAGCTTGACGAAATATTCTTCGTCAACCAATACTTAAACATAATTTACCGGTGGAAGATTTGGGTACCACACCACCACCCAAGGAGGATCCTGTTTTTGATTTAAAACCTTTACCTGATAATCTTAAATATGCTCATATTGATGATAAGAAAACATATCCTGTTATTATTAGTTCTAAACTTTCAGGTAGAGAAGAGGAAAGATTGTTGGAAGTGTTGAAGAAACACCGTGGAGCTATTGGCTACACTCTTGATGATTTAAAAGGGATCTCCCCTGCTATTTGTCAACATGCTATTAATATGGAACCTGATGCAAAGCCAGAAACATCAACGTCGTTTAATACCCAAGATGAAGGAAGTGGTAAGAAATGAGGTATTGAAACTTCTTGAAGCTGGTATTATTTATCCTATTGCTGATAGTAGATGGGTAAGTCTGTGCATTGTGTTCCTAAGAAAGGAGGAATTACTGTTGTGCCAAATGAAAATGATGAACTTATTCCTCAAAGAGTAGTAGTTGGTTATAGAATGTGCATTGATTTTAGAAAGGTTAACAAAGTTACTAAGAAGGATCATTATCCTTTACCTTTTATTGATCAAATGTTATTTTTGCTTTCCTTGATGGTTATTCTGGGTTTTCTCAAATTGCTGTAGAAAGCAAGATCAAGAGAAAACCACTTTTACTTGTCCTTATGGAACTTATGCTTATAGACGTATGCCTTTTGGTTTGTGTAATGCTCCTGCTACTTTTCAAAGATGCATGTCTGCTATTTTTCATGGTTTTTGTGAGGAAATTGTGGAAGTCTTCATGGACGATTTCTCCGTCTATGGAACTTCTTTTGATAATTGCTTGCACAATCTTGATAAAGTTTTGCAGAGATGTGAGGAAACTAATCTTGTTCTTAATTGGGAGAAATGCCACTTTATGGTCAATGAAGGAATTGTTCTTGGACATAAAATTTCTGAAAGAGGCATTGAAGTTGACGAGCTAAAGTTGAGGCAATCGAGAAAATGCCTTGCCCCAAGATGTCAAAGGTATTCGTAGTATTCTTGGTCATGCTGGTTTCTATAGAAGGTTTATTAAAGATTTCTCTAAAATTTCAAAGCCTCTTACTAATCTTCTCCAAAAAGATGTACCTTTTGTTTTTGATGATGATTGTAAGGAAGCTTTTGAAACTCTAAAGAAGCTTTAATTACTGCTCCATTGTTCAACCACCTGATTGGACTTACCTTTTGAAATTATGTGTGATGCTAGTGATTTTGCTGTTGGTGTTGTTCTTGGACAGCGATAGATAAGAAGTTGAATGTTATTCATTATGCTAGTAAGACTCTTGATTCTGCTCAAAAGAATTATGCACTACTGAAAAGGAATTCCTAGCTGTAGTTTTTGCTTGTGACAAATTTAGACCTTATATTGTTGATTCGAAAGTCACTATTCATACGATCATGCTGCTATTAGGTACCTTATGGAAAAGAAAGATGCTAAGCCTAGGCTTATTAGATGGGTGCTTCTTTTGCAAGAGTTTGATTTGCATATTGTAGATAGGAAAGGTGCTGAAAATCCTGTTGCTGATAATTTGTCTAGATTGGAAAACATTGCTTATGATCCTATTCCTGTTAATGATAGTTTTCCAAATGAACAGTTGGCTGCAATAAGGGTAAGTTCGCGAGATAGTCCTTGGTATGCTGATTATGCTAACTTTATTGTTTCCAAGTACTTGCCTCCAACCTTTTCAGCTCAGCAAAGAAGGAAATTCTTTTATGACTTGAGGCATTATTTTTGGGATGACCCACACTTATATAAAGAAGGAGTGGATGGTATTATGCGAAGATGTGTTCCAGAACATGAACAACGAGAGATATTGAGAAAATGTCATGGTAGTGCTTATGGAGGACATCATGCTGGAGATAGAACTGCACAAAAGGTTCTACAATCAGGTTTTTATTGGCCTACTCTTTAAAGATGCAAGAAATTTATTTTATCTTGTGATGAATGTCAAAGAGTTGGTAATATCTCTAGACGTAATGAAATGCCTATGAATTATTCTCTTGTTATTGAACCATTTGACTGTTGGGGATTCGACTTTATGGGTCCTTTTCCTCCTTCAGAAGGTAATACTCATATACTTGTTGTTGTTGATTATGTTACTAAATGGGTAGAAGCTATACCTACAAAAAGTGCTGATGGTGAGACCTCTTTAAAAATGCTTCAAGATGTTATTTTTCCTAGGTTTGGTGTGCCTAGATATCTTATGACTGATGGAGGTTCTCATTTTATTCATGGTGGTTTTAGAAAGACCCTTGCTAAATATGGTGTTAATCATAGAATTGCTTCAGCTTATCATCCCCAAACAAGTGGGCAAGTAGAATTATCAAATAGAGAGATTAAATCTATCTTGCAAAAGACTGTTAATAAATCTAGAAAAAATTGGGCTAGTAAGTTAAATGATGCTTTATGGGCTTATAGAACTGCTTATAAAAACCCTATGGGTATGTCTCCTTATAAAATGGTTTATGGAAAAGCTTGTCACTTGCCTTAGAATTAGAACACAAAGCTTATTGGGCAGTGAGAGAACTTAATAGAGACTTTAAACTTGCTGGTAAAAAGATTGCTTGACTTGAGTTCTTTAGATGAATGGAGAAGTGAGGTTATGAAAATGCTAGACTTTTTAAAGAGAAAGTTAAGAAATGGCATGATAGGAGAATTCTTAAGAGAGAGTTCAATGTTGGTGAGAAAGTTCTATTGTATAGGTCTCGTCTCAGATTTTTTGCAGGAAAATTACTCTCAAAATGGGAAGGACCTTTTGTTATTGTAGAGGTGTATCGTTCAGGTGCAATAAAGATTGCTTCACTCAAAGATAACTCTACACAAGTGGTGAATGGGCAAAGACTCAAACATTATATTTCTGGAGATTCTTATAATGAAGATGTTGATATTATTCAAGTGGTGACTCCGGAAGTTTTTATTGAAAAGCAAATTCAGGAAACTGCAGAGTCTGTTTTCAAATAGGTAAAAGTTTCGGTGAGAAAAAGTTCGCGTTTAACTTTCCAAGAGTTAATTTTGACATTTTTATTAAATATGGAAAATTACGAGACGAAAACATGTAGGAAACGGTGCCCGAGGGCACCTCACCACGCCGTGGCGCGGGCCTACCCCTGGCCGCGCCGCCACATGGTGAGGGCGCCTCGGAGCCTGTCTCCGATCAGATTTCTCCTATACCTTCCTTTTGTTGCGAAACTTTTTGCTATATAATCCCCCGAGGTCCGTACATCGTCTTTTCGTCGTGTTTTCGTTTCGACCTGTTTCTGCCAGGGATTGTTCTCAGTTTTAGAAGCATCATGGTCTCCACCAACAACAACAAGGGCAAGGAGCCTTTGGAAGATGATCCCCAAGATCCTAAGCTGAAGGAGGAGGTCAAGAGTGAAGCTGAAGAAGAAGTGGAAGAAGATCCGCGTTCATACCCTCGCGCCACCATTGCAAGCATTGGAGTGGTAGCAAATCCTTTCAACCTCAAGAGAGGCGCGCGGATGAGCACTAGAGGGAAGGTTCCACGACGTTTCTTAGCTCCAAGGACACCTTCTTCAGGCAACGATAACCCTTTCCACACTCTAATCCATAAACATCAATTTCAAAGGGTGCCTGAGGCAGAGTTACCCTCTGGTTGGAATATGGATCGCTCTAACAACGCAGGAAAAGAGAACTCTCAATTTGAAGAAGGGTGAGGAAACAACTCCAAAAGCTGGGATTCACAGTCTGACAAATTCATGAACCGTATTGAGCACAACACGGAGTTGATTCGTATTCTCACCCACAAGATTGATGAACTGAAGGAGCTGGTTGATAAGCTTATTAAGGATTCACCACCACCGCCGAAGGAGTAATTCATCATTGGTATTGGCATCCCCTTGGCTTGTTCCAAGCTTGGGGGAGTGTCGCGGTATCACACCATTATCTTTTACCTTTTACCTTTCAATAGAGTCATATCATGAGTAGGGAAGTTATCTTATAAGATGGTTTGCAGTGTGGAAGTATCTCTTTTAGTTGGTTATCTATGTATCCCTTGGTTGCCGTTATGGAATATTAATGAGAAGTTTTATCATTTACTTTCTGCATACTTTATTTTAGTTTGCAAATTCTGTCATATGAATGATCTTGTTATTAGTATTGGTATCACTTTGGGAGCATCAAGTAAATCTTTTTGGTTTTGGCAAACTTAGCATTGGTCAGTAGCAACAATACTTTGAGGCTTAAGTAGAGAGAGGGAAGTGCATGTACATATATTATTCCATGATCTTTCTCTCTTGTTGGCTCATAAGCTTAGTATTCTCAAGTTAAAATTATTTGTGCTTACAAGGAAGATTGCATGATTGTTTTTACTACATGTATATTTGTTTGTATCCCTCAACTCTTATGCTTGCTACACAACCTTGCTAGCCAAAAACCTGTATTGAGAGGGATTGCTTCTCATACATCCAAATCTTGGGCCAAAACCTTTGCCATTTTTGTCCACCATAACTACCTATTATGTGGTATTTCCTTCCACTCCAAGTAAATACTTCATGTGCTACCTTTAACTATTCAAAAACTATTATCTCTCATTTGTGTCACTGTTTATTAGCTCATGAGGAAGTATGTGGGTTATTCTCTATTTAACTTGCCAGACAGACTTTCATCAATGGACTAGTGGCATATACATCCGCTTATCCAATAATTTTGTAAAAAGAGCTGGCAAATGGGGTGCACAGTCCCAATTAATTACAACTATAACTGTTTAATTCTCTTCACATGTTTTGCCATGATTTATCAGAAGCAATTTTCAAAGTGTTAAACAATTTAAATAGGCACTCCTTCATGCTATGTGATTGTTGGAAGGCACCCGAGGATTCGGTTAGCCATGGCTTGTGTAAGCAAAGGTTGGGGGAGTGTCATACCAATATATAAATGTGCATGTGTAAACAAAAGAGAAGAGGGATGATCTACCTTTGGGTAGAAATAACGTCCTTCATGGGAGCCACTCTTGAAAGTCTGGATGACATGGGAAATATTGTTTTCACCCACTACCATTCGTTGACAATGACATACATAGCTAAAACTTATTTTTACACTCTCTATATGATTTCAAAACTTAAAAGCTCTAACACATGATTTAATCCCTGCTTCCCTCTGCGAAGGGCCTATCTTTTACTTTTATGTTGAGTCAGTAAACCTATTCCCCTCTGTCTCAAGCAAGCATTTGAGTTGTTGTGATTCAACGATCTATATGTTGATATTTGCAATCTTCTCTTTTATGTTTCCTTGTTTAGCACAAAGCTTTTATCTGAATGAATATAACTTTGAAAGTTATTAATGACTGTAAGGAGACTGTTATGATTGAGCATGTAAGTTCTGCAATATAAGCTCTAATATAAAGACTCTGCTCGAAAGATAAGTACAATTTGTTAATTGTTCTCTGACCAAGAACAAAAGTTTGCCATCACCAATTTTGATTTTCTCTATGCACCTTATTGTGACTCCCTTTACTCGTTTCAAGTTAAGTTATATGAAGGGAAGTTGCTGTCTAAAATGACTTGTGTATTAATAGATGTGATGCTTCTTGTCCATATTTTGTTTATCGACACTTCACTCCATAAACCTGTGGTCTTGTTTACTGAGTTCAGTTTTCGCTTGGGGACAAGCAAGGTCTAAGCTTGGGGGATAATTTACTGTTATTCATTGATACTTATGTTATTTTACCCATTTGCATGTTGGATGATTATTGAAGAATTAACCACCGGAGTCAGGATTCTGCTGGAAAAAGGACCGTCAAGATGCCATATTTCTAAAGATCAACAATTAACAGAAAATATCCAGAAGTCCCTATTTTGTCAGATGCCAGAGGCAGCCAAAAGGGGAGGCCAAGGTGGGCCAGCATGGGCCCTCACCATGCCGTGGCGCAGCCCCCCTTGTTGCCGCGCGGCCACGTGGTGAGGAGGCCCAGGCCCACCTCTGCCGGTGCCCCTTCGTGTACTTCATCCCCAGGAAACCCTAACACTCGGGAAGTCATCGAGGAAATATTCCGCCGCCTCCACGAGGCAGAAAACACCAGAGAGAGAAAAACTCTCCGGCAGGGAGAAATCTGCCGGGGGAAATTCCTCCCGGAGGAGGGAAATCATCGTCATCGTCATTGTCATCGAGCTGAACTTTATTGGGATCATCATCATCTCTACCGCCGACATCATCATCTCCGCCGCTCCACTCCGTTCCGCTGTAACATCTAGGGTTGAATCTTGTCTAGTTCATAGGGGAAACTTTCCCGGTGTTAATTACTCCTTGTGGTTGATGCTATTGAGTGAAACCGTTAAATTAAGGTTTATGTCCAGATTGTTATTCATCATTATATCACCTCTGATCATGATCTATATGATGTCTTGTGAGTAGTTTGTTTAGTTCTTGAGGACATGGGAGAAGTCTTGATATTAGTAGTGAACTATGTTGAGTAATATTTAATGGTTTGATATTTAAGTTGTGGTGCTATTCTTCTAGTGGTGTCATGTGTACGTCGACTACATGATACTTCACCTTTATGGGCATAGGGGAATGCATTGTGTATTCGAATATTAATTGTGGGGTTGATGGAGTGACAGAAACCTGAACCCCCGTTGGTATATCAATGCATGAAGGATAACAGGATCTTAGAGTTTAATGCTGTGGTTAGATTTATCTTAATTACTTTTTTCTATTTGCGGATGCTTTCAAGGCGTATAATCACAAGTATGTATTAGTCCTAAAAATGGCGGTGCATTAGCATAGGTTCACCCACACAACACCTATCAAAACAATAAAGATTAATCAGCTATATGAAACGAAAGCACTTGACGAAATTTCCGTGTGTCATCAAGAACGTTTGGTCATTATAAGTAAACCTACCGGCTTGTCCTTTGCTCTAGAAATGATTGGGCTACTTGCTGCAATTATTATTACTGTCTTTTATTTACTTGTACTTTATTTATCTGCTATATCAAAAATCTCCAAATACTTGTCTGTTAGTATCGGGCCTGTCCCGGGAGTGGTTTAAACAGCGTGCCAGCCAAAAAATGGCTGCAGATAAACAACAAACTAGGTGGCTCTGCAGCCCACGAGCCTGTTTGGGGTCGCTGCGCTACCAAAGGCGCACTAAGAAAAAAATGGACCGGCCATATGGCCCAAATAGATCGGCCAGCACTCGGTAAAACATCCGGACGCTCACCAAATCCCTAACCTTTCTGATGCTTGGAGCCCGAAGCGGCGACGACCGACGGCGAGGTGCGGCCGACGCGACGCGTCTTGCTTGTCGTGAGTCGTGACGGTGATCTCGCGGCGACATCGAGACCTCTTGGCGGCCGACGGTTTGCGGAAGCCCGCGTCAGATCCTCTGAGCTCCGGCAGCAGGGACCGCGTGCCCGCGGCAGTGGGGCAGGCACAGCAATCCAGCAGTTCCGGCAGTCTCGTATTGAAGGTCGAGTGCCGGGACCGAGCACCGTGAGTTCCATTTGAATCTCCTTTTGGTTTTAGTTTTTCAAACCGCAGTTTAGATCAGTGATGGGTTTCGGCGTGTTCGAAACCGGAGAACACGGAAATGCGAGAAAACCACAAACCGAACTTTTTACAAAATCCTCTATCAAAAACCTCTTAAGCATGGCGCTCCTGGAAAGTTGACGATAAGTCCAACATTTCCATATGTGGGGTTAATCCCGAATGAAATAGAAAAGGAAAACATGGGGCTGAGAAGGCCAGGACGCCAGGTGAGAGCAAGACGAAGGGACACAATGGTCAGATTAGGCGCCATGTTTTGCCCTTTTTGTTTCTGCAGTGGTTGTAGAAAATGTAAATGTAACTGTTTCTACCAATGCACTACTGCCTCTAAGCATGTGTTGTTTCCGTGTAATTAGAATTTAGGAATTTTTCCTTTGTCTCCAGGTATTTTGTTGATGCCTATATGGATGCAAAACTTTCTGTGTAATGGTTTATTATGTCAAGTCTATAGATTAACAAGGATGCCACCTTTTAGCGTCCATGGCAGCTGGCTATGTTAGTGGCATCAGCAATTACCTAGGAATTTGAGAAGCAGTATAGGATAATGTTTTGTTTCCTACTCTGTGGCTGCATCAGTGCTGACTCTGTTGAGCTGTGTTCGCCTCCACTTGATTTTTTTTTCTAACACCAGTGTCAAGCTGCTGTGAGATGGATATTTTATATCAGTGCAAGGAGATCTTAAAGATTCAGAAGCTTAGGCGCTTGGTCTCTTATGCTGGATTCTATTCCTTCACTACCCTCGTTACCTATGCTTACACAAGCAATACGTATGTCACTGCTGAATTACCCTGTTTCACATAGTAGCAAATTGTTGCCACTTATTGATCTTAACTGTCAATATTCTTCTCTCTCTGATCTTACTGCAGGACAAGGGCTGGTATTTCGAGGGCCGATCAGTATTATGCCTCCTACCCTTCTGGTACTGAGCTACTAACTGACACTGCAAAGGTACAGAACTGAATTTTGTGCTTGTTCTATTGCAACTTATGTTTTATCTTAGGAGTAAGCAGATGTAAGTAAGTTTTCATCCTGTTTAGCATGTCGATTGCTCACTTGATTCAGAGAGGTGATATGTGATTTCTTCTGGTGGTTTGCAGCTTTACAAGGCTGCGTTAGGTAATTGTTTTGAAATAGATGACTGGGGTCCAATAGAGTTCTCCATCATGGCAAAGCACTTTGACAGGCAAGGAAAACCACCATACGCATACCATGCTGTAAGTTTTTTAGTACTTGGAAATATGCACTACTAAACAAACATGCTCCTTTGTGGGGATTCATTTTCCCATATAATTTGCAAGTTTTATATCGGGTTTTACTTCTTTCTTTTTCCAGCAATATATGTCGCACCTTCTATCCCATGGCCAAATTGATGGAAGTGGTTAACTGCCAGATGTGTTTTAGTTAACTCTTGTGATGCCTTGCTATAATCTGCCAACTATAGGCACTGTATCGGGTGTTGTAAACAAAAAGAGATTTCTTGCTTGGAATCCTGAATTTTCCTGCCCCATGACCATGGATGGCAGAGTTGAAATAAGAATCGATGCTGACTATTAGGCCAGGATTCCATGAAACACTACAGCATCAGCTTATTTATTACTCCTTCCGATCCAAAATAAGTGAATTAGTTCAAAATTGCGACATTTATTATGGATAGGAGGTAGTAGTATAAATTGTGCGGAATTTTCCAAAGTATCATGATGATGGTATACATTGTAGAAGCATGGATGGATGCAGTCATTTTCGTTGCTGAATGTAACTTTTTGATTGTCATTGTTTAGTTTGTTCTCTTTATCTGAATGTTCTCTTTCTAAGCCAAGATCGGGGACCTCCACCCTACGCCTAGAGTCGCTGCACCCTGGATATCTGACAGGTGAACTAGCAACTGTAGGTGCGTGAATGGTAGCTTGTTGGCTCACTGGACTTTAGTTGATCCTCTTGAGGTCTTCGGTACAAGTTCAGAAGTTCATCAAGGCTCCTGGAATCCTGGTACGTGGAATTCAGTGAATCACATGTGTGATCGTTAACGTGAAACACTGATAATCAGCTACTGTCCATCAACGGAAGTGATAGGCTAGAGTTTTGACGAAGCGCCACACCTACTTTTCTGACAGGTGGAGTAAAATTTCCATTAACATGAAAACAAAAGCGTGCCATTTTGTCACAGTTTTCTACTTTGCTTATCTTAACTTATTTAAAACTGAGCTTGTTGTCAGAGAATTGGCTATGCTCACATACAGTGGTTGCAAGGCTGCTGACATATAAGGCCTACTTACTGAACTAGCAAGATTGTCTCTGAACATAGCTAGCCTTATTCGGAAAAAAGACAAGTCCAAATGTGCTACGTGCATAATCTGAACATACACGGCGTAGATTATTTCTATGTAAAATAGGAAAAGGCACTCTCTTCTTATTCAGTCTCCATGTTGATCTTGTACTCCACTTCTTAATCTTCTTGTTGTGGCACCGTTACAGTGACAGAGGCTTCGTTTTCTTCTAATACGAGGGGACATCTGGGCATCCATGTCAAAAAACTGCTGCCATCAACATAAAATTCATTTTACTGTATGTTACTTGTTAATCTGAATCATTTCTAGAAAATATTATATGAACTGTATGTGTAAGATGGAAACACAGTTGCTTCTATCAATTTTATTTACTTGAAACTAATCGCATCTTGAGCTTGAATGTGCAAAGAGTCATTTTCGTGCTCATAATTTTACTCTGAAAACGGGTAGCAATAACCATGGGTGAAGTCAATTCATCCCAGTAACTTTGGTCTAAAATCATCACAATCCTTTCTTTTCATGACCCAGACTAACATTCAGACAATAGCATGACAGATTGAGTACTCTTACACATCGTAACTTGCTACGTCACACAACAAATTTATCATATCGACTCTGGGCATAAATTAGGACGAAGCTAAAACAGAATCAGAGCATAGATCAGGAATAAGTTAAAGTAGAAGACGGGTACTTACTGCCTTAGAGCATCTCTAGTAGAGCCCTTAAATCCCCAAACATGTAAATTTAACCGCTTTTTTACAGTTTTTGATGAAAAAAGTCCGAAGACTAGAACCCCTAAACCCCTAAACCCGTAAAAAAAATTACAGTTCGGTCCCGGGTATCCCCTCCCAACCGGTAAAAACAAGGGTTGGAGGGTCAACCCTCACCAACCCGGGTATCTCCTCTCCCCACGCGCGGGACGGAAATTTCCCCAACCACCGCCGCCTCCTTGCGCCCCTCCCGCGCCGCCCGCCATGGCCGCCGTCCCCGGCGCAGCCGCGCCCGCCCCGGCCCCTCCCGCCCCGGACCCGACCCCTCCCACCCCGTCCCCGTCCCCGACCGCCCCGGCCCCGACCGCCCCTTCCGCCTCCGCCGTGGTGGCGGCGACGCACGTCGTCGGCTCGAAGCGCCGGCGTGCGGGGACGCACCTCGTCGCGACCGCGGCCGCCGCCCTCGCCCCGATCGCGGAGACCGCCCCGCCGTCCAGCCTCCGCCCGCACCGCCCGCACCGGCCGCACCTCGGGTCCGGGGCAAGGTGGCCTCGGGTGGGCCGCGTGCTGCTGCCGCCAAGGCGAAGGCGGCATCCTCCCCGACCCCGAGGAAGGCCGTGGCCAAGCCTAGGGTCCCGAGGAAGAAGGATGTGGCCGCCCCGGAGGTGCTCGATGAAATGGACACCCCGTCCACATCGTTCATGGATATGCTCAATGAAGCGGGTGGACATTGGCGCTCCACTGCTCGATCCCTATAGGGTTGATGATGATTTGGAGGGAGGAGATGATGTGGAGGAGGAAGGGGAGGATGATGATGACGACGAGGACATCACCGAGATAGAGGAGGAGGCGTTCGCCGCCGTTGCTCGCCCCGTCGTCCGCTCGTCGAACTACACCGACGCGGGAGATGTGCTCTTGGTTCGAGCTTGGGCGTCGGTGGGGATGGATGCGGGCACCGGTACCGACCAAACCGGAAAACGGTATTGGCAGCCCATCGAGGACGCCTATCTCAAGATGAAGCCGAAGAGGAGTGGGTTTGCCTCTCGCTCATACCGGTCGCTTCAAGGTCGGTGGGACTTGATCAAGCCGGCATGTTCGCGTTGGAGTGCGGCCATGGACCAAGTGATGGATGCGCCGCCGAGTGGCACCGTGGAGAGTGACTATGTAAGTTTGCAAACCTCACTTTCAATTTGTTGTGTGTTGTGTCATGTGTGTTGTGTGGTTTCTCATGTGTGTTGCTTGGTTTCTCATGTGTGTTGTGTGGTTTGTAGGAGACCATTGCCGGCTTGAGGTACAAGGAGATGGCCGCTTCCAAGGGCAAAGCATTCCCATTCAAGCATGTTTGGTCAATTCTTCAAACATATGACAAGTGGAAGTTGAGGGATCAAGAAACCGCACCGAAGAAGTCGGCAATGCTTGACATGGATGATCTGGATGTTGAGGAGAGGAACTTGAACAAGCCCGAGGGAACCAAGAAGGCCAAGCTTAGGGTGAAGATGGAAGAAGAGGCGTCTAGCCTAAGGGAGAAGATGGAGCATATGATGAAGGCAAGAGAGGCTTTGACAACCAAGACGTTGGAGACAAAGCTTCTCATCACCGAGCAAAAGAAGGTGGTCAAGCTTGCACACATTGAAGCAAAGCGTGAGGAGGCAAAGCGCAAGGCCGACTTGGAGGAGAGGATGATCAAGGTGAAAGAAGCCAAGGTATGGAAATAACTCATGGTGGAAGAGAAGGAGCACATGATGATGTCCAAGAAGGACATGGATGAAGACCAGCTGCAGTGGTGGAAGGACTACAAGGATGACATCGCGGAGAGGAAGAGGATGTTCCGAGGGTCCTCCTCTACCTTTCGAGTTGACACTCCCATGAGCGATGGCGGCGTCGACAACTCGCATGATGGTGCGGTTTGATGGTGGTGGAGTGGCCTAGCAGATGGCGCCGAGGTGTAAGTTTTTGGTGATGGTGCCAATGAGATGGGCAAGATGATGATTCTGTGATGTAAAAACTATTAAACCATGCATCCATGATTGTTATTTTGTAGTATGTTTGATGGTTCATTGTGTTTTTGTGTCATATTTGTGATGAATATGTGACAGGTTTAGAGGTTGGGGTTGAGGCAAAGACTAGAACCCTTAAACCCAACCCTTATAACGGAATATAAAGACTAGAACCCTTAAACCCAACCCTTATAACGGAATATATTCCGTTATAAGGGTTGGGTTTAAGGTTCTAGTCTTTGCCCCTGTTTTTCAACCCGTAAAAGTGCACAAAAACGGCTATTTCCAACCCTTAAAACTGCTATAAGGGTTTGGGGTTTTAAGGGTTCTACTAGACATGCTCTTAGAGCATCACTAGCAGAGCCCTCAAACGTCCAACCCTTAAAAGGGAATAAGGGTCGAGAAATGGCAGTTTTAAGGGTTGGAAACAGAGGGCGTAGATCAGTACCCTCAAACCCAACCCTTAAAACAGAATATTCCGTTATAAGGGTTTGGTTTGAGGGCACTGCTAGATGCCACAACCCCAACCCTTAAAACCGACATGTATGTTTCATCACAATTTTCATAGAACAATAATAGTTTGAACAAAACAATAATCATTCTAGTTATTATTACAACACCAAATAGTAGTTTCAAACACATAATAATCATTCAAATTATTACAACAAGGGTTTTTCGAAATTACAACAATTGTTCGAATCAAATAGGACATGGAAAAGTAAAACAATGGTAGATCATTGGCGTTGGCGACGACGCCCATCTAGCTGCCAATGGTGCTCGAGAAGGTCCTTCTGCAGCTGGCAATGAGTGTTGGCACTCTCAATATCTCGATGTGTTTGGAGAAAAGCTTCTACGCGATTTGGGTTTCTTTCCGGTTGCACTCGGGTTCCAACATTGTCATAGAAACAAGGCAAATTCAAACCCCTCTCATCCTCAAGGATCATGTTGTGTAGAATCACACAACATTTCATAATGTTCTTTAGGGTTTTCTTGTCCCAAAAACGAGCTGGACCTCGAACTATGGCAAACCTTGCTTGCAATACACCGAAAGCTCTCTCAATGTCCTTGCTGGCTGACTCTTGTGCCTTGGTAAAAGTAGCCTCTTTTTTGGTTAAGGCCACTCCATTTTTCTCCTTAATGGCCTTCACAAGAGTTGCCCACTCAGGATAAATGCCATTGGTTAGATAGTATCCCATAGAGTACTCATTGTCCATGACTTTGTAGTTGCAAGGTGGAGCATCTCTAGAAACTATTCTAGAAAATAAAGGGGATCTTGCTAGCACATTGATGTCATTGAGTGTTCCCGGTAAACCGAAAAATGCATGCCAAATCCACAAGTCCTCCGATGCTACGGCCTCAAGCACAATGGTAGGATCATGGATTTTACCACAATACATACCATGCCATGCTTTTGGACAATTTTTCCATGTCCAATGCATGCAATCAAGACTACCAAGCATGCCCGGCCATCCCCTTTTTTCATTCATCTCCATCAACCTCTTTGTATCTTCCTCATTGGGTGCTCGGAGATACCAATCACCATACAAGCGGATGACACTAGTACAGAACGACACATCGGATACCCCTCTATGGAAACAACAGGCGTTAGGCGACGGAGAATCGCGCTTTCCGCGCGGCCAGTGCGTACAAACCTGACCTGGGCCGTGGCTGGCCCGTCAACATAGGTAACGGAGAAAGTATTAACTCCGTTACCCATAGTATTGGCAACGGTCTTAATTCTGGCTCCGTTTCCGATATGTGCCTCTATAGCAACGGAGACTTGTGTGTGTCCGTGTGCAATGTGGACACGTTCCATCTTCTTGGAATTCGATGCAAGCGGAGTAACTGCTATGGCGTAGTGGCGTAGTGACGCCGCGGCACCGCCCACTACTCCTTAAAAACCCACGATCTCCCTGCTATCTCAGTACGCCACTTCGCCGCAGCCATGGATACTCCTAGCAACTCCTCGGGCGTTCGCCGCAGCAGTTTCCCGCTTTCGCTGAATTGGAACCACGTCGTCATGCCGGAGGCCATCACGCAGAGGCACTGGCAATATAGGAGGCCAGTGCCCTGGTCAAATGTTAGCCTCCCCGCTGGCTGGCGCGTCAACCACAGGAGGGTGCCTATGCCGCCGGAAGAGGACGCGGGATCCTCGGGTGCCCGCGACCGCAGCCGCTCGCCGCGGCGGAGAGACGCTCGTCCGCGGTCGCCTGGATGGAACCGCGTCATCGTCGGGCAGGCCGTCGCGGAGCGGCACTGGCAATATAGGAGGCCAGTGTCATGGTCAAAGGTTCGGCTACCCGGTGGCTGGCACCTCAACCGCGCGTCGGTGCCTATGCCGCCGGAAAGAGTTGAGCTGCTTCAGAGCCGCCGGCTCCTCCTCCCGCCAGAGCTGCGCGACGATCCTGCCTACGACGACGACGAGATGTGCGAAGGGCGCATGGGCGGCGATGACATCGTCGGCGAGGAGCCGCGAGACGACACGGACGACTACGCGGCTCTCCTCGCATACGAGCAGGAGAAGGCGGAGGCCGAGGAGTAGTTATAGTTATTTATTTTTATGTTCTTCAACTTCAACACTAGTAGAGATCAGTATAAGCCCAGTGTGTCAGTGAAAAAATCAAAGGAAACGGTTGTTTATACCCTCCGTTTCCGATGTTCTACTTTGCTATAAATGCGCCCTTCACACAGCCCTAAACTCCATCGCTCTCACTCTCAGCCTCACTCTCAAAGTGTGGCGGCGCCTCCACGCAGCACCAGATCTTAGCTCCACCGTGGCGGCGCGCATCTCCCTCCCTCCGACCGTGGCGGCGCGCATCTCCCTCCCTCCGATCGTGGCGGCGCGCATCTTCCTCTCCTCCGACCGTGGCGGCGCGCATCTCCCTCCCTCCGACCGTGGCGGCGCGCATCTTCTTCTCCTCCGACCGTGGCGGCGCGCATCTCCCTCCCTCCGACCGTATCGGCGCGCATCTTCCTCTCCTCCGACCGTGGCAGCGCGTACCCGTTCTTTGCTCCACCCGGCAGATCTCGTCGCCCGATCTGTAGCTGGAGGGCGCATGGCGTGTCGATCCGAGGACGACGAGGACGACTACGTACTCCCGCCGCCAGATCCGAAGGTAATACATCTATTTGTGACCGGCCGTCGTGCCGACGAACTAGGGTTGTTGTCATTGTTCTGCTTAGGTTTTCTTCCATAGGACACTCATGAACAGAACTAGAACTAGGGTTGTAATACATCCGAGGACGATGAGACGACCACTGGCGGATCCACCTTGAGCCAGCCGGGTGCACAGGACACCGGGAGAAGGAATTTTTCTTTGTAAATTAGCATTTTTTCATCACATATGCACCCCTAAAAATTGTTTTAAATGTATTGTGGTAACATGTGTGCATCCTGGTTCAATATGTTCTAGCTCCGCCACTGAGGACGACTACGTAGTGTCGCTCAAAAAGAACATAACTAGCACAAATCGGAAGTGTATGAAACTCATGGCTGACTTATCTCCTTTGCAAAACAGATGTACATTTCGGTGACACTGTATAAAAAGCCGGGTCCTTAGCCAAGGTGCGCTTGTCGTCCGGCATAATTGTTGGTACACAACAACTATGCAATAGATTTGTAAGTTTGTTATTCTGTCTTATGCATACTTTTGTGTTGTATGTCCTTTATGCTAGATGTATAGTGAGCTAACATGGAGTCATATATTCTCTCTTTGCATTTCAGTGACCACTTTACAAAAGAGCACTTTCAGTACATCAGCACTCGCTTATTGCACTATGTGCAGAGCATGGTGCTGATCCGTTTAGCTCATTTAAATGAGCTAACTACAAGGTCGGGGACAAAGCGGCGAGTTGATTATATTTTGGCGACACCGTCCAAGAAGAAGATTCAATTCATGAACTCTAACAACAAGTCATGAAGATAAATTAAGTTGGAAATGACAATGATAAGTTTAGAGAGGCATGACATAGATAGATTTAGCTAGACATGTCAATGATAGATTTAGAGAGGCATGACAATGAAGATAAGTAATTGGTTGTCTTGTGATGCAATGTATTGGTGACATTTGTTATACCTTATGAATGAATTTGTTAGCATTTTTGTGCTTCTGCTGTGAAATTTTAAATGTCCAGTGCCAAATCTATTCCTCTCTAGGCTTATGAAGAAACCTCAATGCAAACGAGCAGAAACAGAATCTCCGTTTCTGATGTCCAGATACATCGGCAACGGAGACTGGATGGCAACCGTAGCCAAAATCAAGCCTCATCGGTGACGGTTTTTCTTGTCCGTTGCCGATGAGAGCCTTCACATTAGTGACAGGGTCGGGGACACGGACCCTTTTTCCGTTTCCGATGGGCTTTTTGGCCCGTTTCCGATGTGTCGTTCTGTACTAGTGTGATCATTTTGGCAAACCTACGGACGGACTCCGTGGTTGTATCTTGGCCAATGCGAAGATACTCATCGGTATAGTCCGCGGGTACGCCATAGGCGATCACCCGCATGGCAGCCGATATCTTTTGGAATGCACTAAACCCCATGGTGCCGGTGGCATTTCTATGCCGCTTGAAATAGTCGGAGTTGGCCTCACAATCCTTCACAATTTTCACAAACAAACTACGGCGCATTCGGTACCTTCTCCGGAAGAGGCGAGGTGGGTACGTTGGTACCTCCGAGAAGTAGTCTTGCATCAGTTGGTCGTGCCCGCCAGCGCGGTTCCTGGGGATGCAAATGCGACCCATCTGAGACCCCTTCTCTGATCGAGCATCTTCGCTCGGTCCTCTATATCTTGCACGGCGAGGACGACGACCATCAACTCGGCATCGTCGTCTTGAAGCAAATCATCGATGTCGGAATCGTCCGACGACGACCAACCCGAACGGTCATGGAATCATCGGTGTCCATCTACAATATACAAAATATAGTTAGTTTGATTTGCTACAAATTAAAACAAGCAAATAAAAGGGGAAAGAAAACATACCGTAGTTGCACGGAGCGGCCGGGGGAGTTGCGGGCTGGAGCCGGTCGAGGGAGCAAATCGCGGCGGCGTCGAGGGAGCTGCGGCCGGGCTGGAGGCGGAGGCGGCGGCTGCGGGCGTCGAGGGAGCTGCGGGCGACCAAATCGCGGCAGCGGCGTCCAGGAGATGCGGGCGCGCTGGGCAAGAGGGCGGCGACGGCTCGAGCCGGGGCGAGGTGGCGGCGTGGCGGCGACGGCTGGATCCAGCCGATGGAGGGCCTGAGGAGCTCGCGCGAGGCCGGGGGCGACCAAATTGCGGCGGCCGGTGGACTGGCGCAGGCGCGGGGCAGCACGGGCGCGGCGCGGCGGACTGCCGCGGGCGCGAGGTCGGGCCGGGGAGGGGCGGGCGACGCGAGTGGAGGGGCGGCGGGGGCCGGCCGGAGGCGGAGGCGGCGGCGACGGCGGGCGCGGTCGGTGACGACGGGCGTGGAAGCTTCAGCCCGCGCGTCCGGGACGGCCGAGTAGGGGTCGGCTGCAGATTTCCCCCCCAACCCTCACCTGTACAGGTTCGTAGACGAAAATAGGGGTCAACTCTCAAACTTTTTTTTACAGTTTTAAGGATTTAAGGGTTCTGCTAGTTCGTTTTTCCCTCCCGAACCCGTAAAAAAGCGATTATTTTTAAGGGTTGGCCCTTTTAAGGGCTCTGCTAGTGATGCTCTTAGCCTACTGTACTTCTATCTTATGCGTCATGTATACTTACTTAGCGAGCGGAAGGAGCAAATAACATATGGGGAGAGGACAATGTCAGCCGACAGCGGTGGCCTTGTCCCTCCCGACGGTAGCCATCAAATCCGTTTGTGTGCCTGCATTTCTACATAACTAAAGGGTGTGTAAAGGGTGTGTTTGTGTTTGGTTTTGAACAAGATGGAATGGAAAGATGGAATGGAATGGAACTGTTCCGTACCTAGAGTCCATTCCTGTGTTTAGTTGAGAAGTGGAACGGAATCAACTGGTTCCTCAAAATGAAATATTCCACTTATATGCGGAACACACTTGTTCGGTTGAAAGGCTCGCTAACTATCAAAGATAAACGAAATTACCTTATCCTAACGAACAAGTCCACGACCTATGCCCTCACCTCTCGTCATCTCTCTCCTCTTGCCATCTCTCCCTGTCCCTCACCGACCCCCTCGCCTCTCCCTTCCAGCCAGCAGGTGCGGCAGATGCGGCGCGACTAGGGTGGCAGAGGTGGCGACCGCAGCCGCGACGGTGGTGGCCTGCAAGCACAGGGGAGCCGGCTGTGACTAGGGCAGCGTGAACTTCTGCCACGCCGGCGGTGTCCAGCAGGCATGGCACAGCTTGGGCGGCTGAGGCGGCGCGACTCCGGATTTGACCCTATATATATGTGCTTTGATTTTCTTCTGTTCACTCCAATTTTGACTATGTCCATTCCAATTTTTCAATATGAGAAGAACATGTGCTGCCCTTTCTCTGATTTGCCTCTATCAAGTCCGATTTCGAGACAAAAAGATCAAGTTGGGGTCAAATTAATACAATGTTTAAGGACTATATTGTGATACATTCTGTGTTTAATTCCCCAAACTAAACATAGAATGGAACGGTTTCATTCCACCTTTTCGGTTCCAACCAAACACGTGAGTGGCACGGTTCCATTTCACCGGAATATAAACATGGCATTTCATTCCACCTCGTTCTAAAACCAAACACACCTAAGGGTGCAGATCCAGTACAAACATATTTTCATAATGGACTCAAAAGGATCACCCGGATATACATGAAAAATGTTTATATACGATATTTATGACGTGGTATTCCGTTAGCAGGGACATAGCACATACGACATCTCCACAACCACGACGAAGATAGGAGTTGGAGGAGCTGACACGTCGTGTAAAAAAGTACTATAAAAACCCCTCTTCTTTTTAAAGAGTACGCAGCTAGAAAGAAGTCCAACAATAAGCGTTAGCTCAATTTACGTACAAGACAGAGAAAGGCCACAACACTAAGCACCCTCAAACATAAAAGATAACTACTCACAGTTATATCAATCCCACCCGCTCCTGATTGCAGCCACATACTCAACTCCTCAAGAATACATGCAAGTAGGATGATCATGTTGCACTGCTGATAAATAGAAGAGTCTTGCATCTAAGAGTGGGAATGGGCCAGGTCGACCCGACGGGTAACTGGCCCGACCCAAAAAAGCAAGGCCCATGGGTTGGCTGGGTCAGCCTCAAATAAACAATTGGCCAAGGAAGCCGGTATATGTTGACCCGATGGGTACGTGTAGTACCCCCAAGAGCCAAGCTAGACAAATCCTAGATCTTCATCTGACATAAGCCTAACCCGGATCTCAAAGGCCAACAGTTGCATAATTGGTAACACAACAGTAACCCTACAACACAAAGAAGTAATATATCAAGCTCGTAACCGAGCGAAGAAGCAGATATCACCAAATAAGGTCACTGACCTGTCAACCATCAATACAACGGAAGGCAAATTATGCTATTAGACATATCAAGATTAGCAAAATGCCTAAGAGGCCAGCAGCATAACGGCGACGTCCCAGTCCATAGATTCCAGGCTGCCACCTGGGAACGCCAAGCTACTCGTCGATGTCGATGTCCACAAAACTCACCTGTCCAAAATAATTGCGCAAGGTTGAGCACTCAAGGTACCCAACAAGACTTAATTAACCTATTATATATCTGCTCGTTCAGAGAGTATGTATGATGTTTCCTTTACATAAAGCCACCTTTATTTTCAATCGAGGGAGGAAAGAAGCTCGTATCAGTAGACTTTTTAAAAGGGATAAGATAGCGACACAACCAGCTTCAACCTCCATCTTCTGTAGACACCCGAGTAAAAACTGCACCAACCACCAGAATCACCCCCTCATTCAACCCTGAGGAAGCAATCCTAAACACACACTTAGTTGCCAAGTTTTACGATGGATTCATGTTGTCTATGATCATCAGACATAAGGCACCAAGTCGTCCGTAACCGTGGACAAGGCTTTTCGAAAGATTAACCCTGCAGGGGGTGTAACTACCCACACACGCCAACCAATCCTTGCGCCAGAACTTTAGCACTCTTCCGGAGGAATGCCGGCAGAAGGGTTGGCCACGACACTTCCCAAGCTCCACCTATTTCCATGAGCCACAATAGTAGGTCTGACCGCCAACGCGTAACGGTCCCTAGTGCGGTTTGTCGAAGCCAAGATCTGTGACCTCAGCCCCACTTGACCCCGACCCTACATTTTTCCTCAAATCCTTTTTACCGCACACACAAATGGAACACAAACTAGTGGCTTCACAGAGTAGGCTAGGCAAGCTGGAGCCGAGGGGGAACTGAATCCCCTGAGTGGATGCATGTTTGGTCTTGGTTCCAAAGACAAGAACTCAGGCCCTAGTGTCGGCGAGAATGGAACAAAAACACCACAGTTCCCATGTGGCCTCCCATCCAAGCCTTTAGTCATGTTCGACGCAACTCCACCTTTCCACTTCATCCTTCATTAATGTAACACGACACAAGACTACGCAACACACGAGACACCCAAAGCCTCAACCCAAAACCATATTTTAATCGCATGCATAATACAAGAATCAAATACTTTGAAACTATATATGTGCAGATAAGAGGTTATGCTTGCCTTACTTGTTTGATAACCAAAAATTATATCATCGGAAATCTTCTGCTTGACTTGATCATTGATGGGTCAAGTATTTGTCTCTGGTGTTGTCGAATTCCATCTTGAACTCGTATCCGCGTACTACCGAGAAGAACCAAAACACCGGAAAGAAAAGAAAACAACAATCACTTCATGGCATAATGCAATGCGCAAACACATGAATGACATGACATATTAAGCAATTCAAGTGTAAGCCCTAAACATGGATAAACACATAATTAAAGAAACAAGTTATTTAGTTCTTCTAATTGAATCTCAATTTAAGTTACTTAGTCATGCATGATTTTGATACAAACATATAGATTGCATTTTTCTGAACATTTCGGTATATTATTTGCAATTTTCTGAATTACAAATCAAAAGTTATTGATTTTACAAGTCTAAAACATTTTCTAGAAATGTTTAAAAACCTGACAACGGGACCCGAGGAAGAGGAAGAAGAAGGAGCGGCGGCAATTCGAGGTGGAGCCGAAGCTAGGGTTTCGGCCGCGGCGGCCAGAGGAAGAAGAAGGAGCAGGTGGCGGCTAGGGTTTCAAGGGCGGCGGCGGAGGAGCTTCTTATAGGCCCAACAACGGTGGCGGCGAGGATCTTGACGCAGATACGGCAGCGGAAGGCCGGGGCGCGACACGGCGTGCTGCGAGGTCAGAAGGTTGAAGACGACTGGTGGTTTTGCAAAAAAAAAACCTGAGGTTTCGAGAAATTGGAAAATCTTTTAAAATAGAACCTTTTGAATAGATTCTGGACCTTTTTGCAAGATTTAAAAATTATAGAAAACACCTAAGAGATTCAGAATTTCACAAGGAAGCCATTGGCAACATTGGATTTTGAAAATTTTAAATATTTTCAAGTCATTCAAAAATAACAAGTGGTGTAAGCCACTTTAGAGTTTTTCTCTTTTATTTTGAATATACTTTTCTCAAATTCAAAATAAATGCATATGATGCTCATGAGTGCACAAACAAATCCAAATTACCATAAGCTTAAGTTGGGGATGTTACAGTACGCTGGGCCGACCCGATGCAAAGAAGGCGGGGGGCAAGAACACGACATGTTGGTGAATGGATGGGTTGGAGAATGGGAGAAAGCGCATTCACTAGGTCGCCGACATGACCAGGAAATCAAAACCTCGGTAACAATTGCCCAGCTAAAGGCCAGCAATAGTCTAGGCACCAGATTCCGAAGATTAAGTGCACTAAAGCCTGAGTACCAGAACTGTGGAGAGTAGACACTAAAGAAAGATGTAACCGGTAGCATGAAGGAGGTGAGGTGAGGTAACCAGAATCCTAGTCGCTTCTGCCTACGACATGATCACTTTCGAGGGAGGTGAGGTGCGCTCTCATGCTCTCTGATACTTGGTGTCATGACAATGCGAAAAGTGCTGGGCTGACCGGGTTGCCATGGCGACGTGATATTGCATGGCGTCTGCGGCGCGATCAATGCTTTTCCTCATTTAGCCATATTAGCTCCATATGTGGACTTCTCAAGTGATTCAGTAGGTGACCAACAATGTTCAATATGTGGCAACGAGGTTAAAAGTTGGCGGTCCAAGTATGGTGGTGCAGCTAGGAGCTGTAGCTAGAAGGCCGTCATAGCGGCATGGTCCTTGTTGGTATGTGCGATATTTTCTCGATTAGCATGCACCCAATGACTAGCTCGTGTACCTTCTACCTAGTGGTTGTGTGTCCCTCTATTTTTCTTCGACGTTGAAGTGAGATTTTCCCTCCTTGTTGGGGATCTGGTTTTCTTATTGTTGAGGTGTGTTGGGATTTATCCTTTTTTCAGGTTTTATGAATATAGAAAGTTATCATTCATGTGTATTGTACTGGGGTGTGCCATGATGACGGTATATCTTCAATCACATTTGCAACAGTGTGATCAAAACTATTAGTTCTATTCTCGCGCAGGATCGCCGATACTCGTCGGTACCCTCTTGTCCTGCTAGGGGTGGCAACTATCATTTTGTATGAAGCCTCACTATGCTATCCAGAGTCTATTAGGGTTACTTCCTCCACCTATAGATCACCGTTGATGACCTTCTTGGGGTGGGGGTGGGGTTGGGGGTGGGGGAGGGGGGGGAGATTTTTGTTGTGTTGTGGTGACTATTTTTTCAAGTCAACGCCCCAACGTTTTGTCCTCTTTGCTAATTTGGCTTCTATCTCACCTCGGAGGTTTTGGATTTAGGCTTGTGCTTCCATACACCCCCAAATCTCACAATCACATAACCGTACCGGTCCAAGCCCTGGCTCACGCGGAGGAAAAATGAAATTAATTGGTGGCTGCTGAGATTTGAACCTGGGTCACAAGCATGCAGCACAAGGAGTCATACCGCTAAGCTAACTTAATCTCTGTGTTGTACTCCCTCCATTCCTTCATATAATGTGGCTAAACTTTTTGCACGAATATTAACACGCATCATATAACGTACGTATTAGACTAGATTGCCCCTAGGAAAAATCGGAAGGGAATAGTCCGTATGAGCAAAGAATTAGAAACATTCCTTTCGAAGAAAGTGATCGCCAAGAATTCATTACGATCCTATTTCTAAGCTACGTGAGGTGAGCTATCTAACGTACTAAAAGGATTCCTATTTAAGCTAGCTGAGAGAGACAAAATGAATGCTAATTCTATTTTATGTGCATGCCGTTTTAGGTAGGTTGCATGCGTCTAGCTTGTACGCTATGTAATTGGCTTAAATAATTGTATCTTCCTCAATTCAAGGGATTGCATGCGTTTAGCTGATAGTTATTTTTTTAGAAGCTCGGTATAATATTAGTACGCTCTATATTTAGGAATTTTCCTAAAAGATTAGGAAGCTTACATCATGGAACAAAGGGAGTATAATGCATACTATAGAATACTATTTAACCTATCTACGTGGCTGAGGAAATGAATGGGGCTAGCATAGGGAAATGGATGGAGCGAGCCTACATAGCGCAAGCAGGACATATCTTTATACATTTTTTGACGTACTAATTATTGAAATTGAGCATCAAATTATTTAAAATTAATTCTAAAAAATTAACAACAAGAAATTGAAATAGAGATGAACCCATTTTCATGAAAAACTTGACAATTGCATCAAGTGATATTTTTGGCCTGTTTGAAATGACCCATTATTTTTTTCTAGTATAGTATGACCAAAATAGGCATCCTTGACACATAGTTTTCTTTTTTGACAAGTCCAACATATTATTAATTTTTTCAGCAAATATGTCGAAAAAGAGCATTCTTGCACGTGCAACGAATTTTGCGATAACCGAGTCAATGTGAAAACCAGTTGGTCTACCCAATTCGACGCCAGTCCAAGGGGTAGAGGTCACACGACACAAAAATCATCAGGGTTCATCAAAAATCTATGATAGTATATGACAAGACCACACGAAAAGTTGGATTTGATCATAATATTCCTATATAGGTGTGGATTGAAGTTGATGAGACAATATCCAACCTCCAAATTCACATAATTATCAGTTTGGCATTATTCCCGACATTTTTGTATTGAAATAAAAATATATGGAACATTGCCAAAATGCAAAATAACATTGCATTCATGCCTAATTTGGTCTTGCTAGATGTCTAGAAGTGCTGCACGTGGATCCACACGTCCCAAACATGGTAGATATACAACTAGAAAGTTATGAGTGTTGCATGTTGGTCTACATGTCCCATTGTGCTAGTTTAAAATAGATAGGGGTGTTACATGTGGGTCCACATGTCCCAAGCGGTAGATACATACCTGTCTGACCTGCTAGACATTTGGATCTACATGCACCATCCCTAAACAAATTGACCTAAAACTATCATGTGGGTCTCACAACATGCAACATAGTTAGGAGTGTTGCATATGGGTCCACATGTCCGAAAGTGGTAGATATAGTACAAGATGGTTACGAGTGTTGCATGTGGGTCCACATGTCCCTAGATATGCTAGGTCAAGATGGATAGGGGTTTTGCATGTGGGTCCACATGTCCCAAGGGTGCTAACGGAAAACCAAGTGGGCCTGATAGGAGTGTTTCTATGTGGTCCACATGACCAAAATGTGATAGATGTATACCTAGATGGTTAGGAGTGTCACGGTGGGATGACATATATCCCAAAGGTTATAGGGGCATACCTATATATCTCGCAAGGAGAGTTGCATGTAGGTCCATAAATGTCCCGAAGGTGGTAAGGGTAGACCTAATGGAGACAAGAGTGTTGTTTGTGGGTCCACATGTCTCAAAGGTGGTAGGGGTAGACGTGTGTGGGTCCACATGTCCAAATTAAGGGTGCTATGGGTAGACCAAGCGGGTGTGGTAGGAGTGTTTTCATGTGGGTCCACACGTCCCAAACATGGTAGATATACAACTAGAAAGTTATGAGTGTTGCATGTTGGTCTACATGTCCCATTGTGCTAGTTTAAAATAGATAGGGGTGTTACATGTGGGTCCACATGTCCCAAGCGGTAGATACATACCTGTCTGACCTGCTAGACATTTGGATCTACATGCACCATCCCTAAACAAATTGACCTAAAACTATCATGTGGGTCTCACAACATGCAACATAGTTAGGAGTGTTGCATATGGGTCCACATGTCCGAAAGTGGTAGATATAGTACAAGATGGTTACGAGTGTTGCATGTGGGTCCACATGTCCCTAGATATGCTAGGTCAAGATGGATAGGGGTTTTGCATGTGGGTTCACATGTCCCAAGGGTGCTAACGGAAAACCAAGTGGGCCTGATAGGAGTGTTTTTATGTGGTCCACATGACCAAAATGTGATAGATGTATACCTATATGGTTAGGAGTGTCACGGTGGGATGACATATATCCCAAAGGTTATAGGGGCATACCTATATATCTCGCAAGGAGAGTTGCATGTAGGTCCATAAATGTCCGAAGGTGGTAAGGGTAGACCTAATGGAGACAGGAGTGTTGTTTGTGGGTCCACATGTCTCAAAGGTGGTAGGGGTAGACGTGTGTGGGTCCACATGTCCAAATTAAGGGTGCTATGGGTAGACCAAGCGGGTGTGGTAGGAGTGTTTTCATGTGGGTCCACATACCCAAAAGGTGATAGATGTATACCAAGATGGCTAGGAGTGTTACGGTGGGATGACATATCCCAAAGGTTGTATGGGCAGACCTATATATCTTGCAAGGTGAGTTGTATGTGGGTCCACACATTTCCTAAAGGTGGTAAGGGTAGACCTAGCAGGTCAGATATGAGTGTTGTTTGTGGGTCCACATGTCTCAGAGGTGGTAGGGGTAGACGTGTGTGGGTCCACATGTCCCAAGGGTTCTAAGGGCAGACCAAGCTAGCGTGATAGGAGTGTATTCATGTGGGTCTACATGCCTAAAAGGTGATAGATGTATATATAGATGGCTAGGAGTGTTGCGGTGGGACGACATATGTTCCAAAGGTTGTAAGGGTAGACCTATCTCGCAAGGAGAGTTGCATGCATGTGTGTCCACACATGTCCCGAAGGTGGTAAGGGTAGACCTAGCGGGTCCGATAGGAGTGTTGCATGTGGGTCCCCATGTCCCAAAGGTGGTAGGGGTAAACATGTGTGGGTCCACATGTCCCAAGGGTGCTAATGGTAGACCAAACGAGCGTGATAGGAGTGTTTTCATGTGGGTCCACATCGGCAAAAGGTGATAGATGTATACCTAGATGGCTAGGAGTGTTGTGGAGGGATGACATATATAGGGGCAGACCTATATATCTCTCAAGGAGTGTTGCATGTGGGTCCACACATTTCCTAAAGGGTGTAAGGGTAGACCTAGTGGGTCAGATATGAGTGTTTCTTGTGGGTCCACATGTCCCAAGGGTGCTAAGGGTAGACCATTCTGGCGTGATAGGAGTGTTTTCATGTGGGTGCACATGCCCAAAAGGTGATAGATGTATACCTAGATGGCTACGAGTATTGCGGTGGGATGACATATAACCCAAAGGTTGTAGGGGCAGATCTATATATCTCGCAAGGAGAGTTGCATGTGGGTCCACACATGTCCCGAAGGTGGTAAGGGTAGACCTAGGTAGACGTGTGTGGGTCCACATGTCCCAACGGTGCTAAGGGTAGACCAATCTAGCGTGATAGGAGTGTTTTCATGTGGCTGCACATGCCCAAAAGGTGATAGATGGCTAGGAGTGTTGCGGTGGGACGACATATATTTCAAAAGGTTGTAGGGGCAGACCTATCTCGCAAGGAGAGTTGCATGTGGGTCCACACATGTCCCGAAGGTGGTAAGGGTAGACCTAACGTGTCATATAGGAGTGTTGCATGTGGTCCACATATCCCAAAGATGGTTGGAGTAGACGTGTGTGGGTCCACATGTCCCAAGGGTGCTAATGGTAGACCAAGCTGACGTGATAGGAGTGTTTTATGTGGGTCCACATGCCCAAAAGGTGATAGATGTATACCTAGATGGTTAGGAGTGTTGCGACTATGAGTGTTCACAAATGTCCCAAAAGTGGTAAGGGTAGACCTAATGGGCCAGATAAGAGTGTTCAATGTGGGTCCATATATCCCAATGGTGGTAGGGTAGACCTGTGTGGATACGCATGTCCCAGGGATGCTAAGGGCAGACCAAGCTGGCGCGATAGGAGTGTTTTTATGTGGGTCCACATACCCAAAAGTTGATAGATATATAACTAGATGGCTAGGACTATTACGACTATGAGTGTTGTGGGCTAGGAGAGTTACATGTGGGTCCACATGTCTAAAGATGGTACTATATATACCAGGCTGCTAAGGAGAGTTGCATTGTGTCTACATTTAACACAAAGGTGTTATGGGTAGCTCTATGAATTTTGAGGTTTAATGTTGTCTCCTCAAATTCACTCCACACCTACATGTGAATATTAGGATCAAATCCAACTTTTCAACTGGTCTCGATGCATAATACCCAAAAGTTGATAGATATATAACTAGATGGCTAGGAGTGTTGCGGTGGGATGACATATATCCCAATGGTTTTATGGGCAGACCTATATACCTCGCAAGGAGAGTTGCATGTGGGTCTAGACATTTCCTAAAGGTGGTAAGTAGTGTTCATGTGGGTCCACATATCCGAAAGATGATAGATGTATACCTAGATGCTAGGAGTTTTCCGGTGGGATGACATATATGACAAAGGCTAGGGGTGTTGCATGTGGGTCCACATGTTTCAAAGATGCTAGATACATATCTAGAACTATCATGTGGGTCCCACAATATGAACATAGATATGAGTGTTGCATGTGGTTCCACATGTCCCAGAGTTGGTAGATATACAACTAGACGACTATGAGTATTTCATTTGCACAATATGCAACGCGCACGCCTACAACACGTTGCCACTGCTATGGACCCTGGCAACGCGCCCCAATACACGTTGCTAGTAAAAATAGCAGCAGCTTGATACTGGCAACGTGTGCCAACACGTTGCTATTGGCAAAAATGGCACGTTGCCAATTAGCTGTATTGTACTAGTGGTGGGTCCACATGTCCCAGATGGTCAAGATGACTAGGGGTGTTGATACAAAGATATCCTTTTCACAGGGTAAAAATACCCTTTACTTTAATTATTTAAAATTATTTTATTTGGAATTTGAACACGTAGGTCCACGTGTCACAAAGGTGCCACATTCCCTAAAGGTGATAGATGTACAACTGTATAGTTATGAATGTTGTATATGGGTTCACATATATCAAAGGTGATATAGGGTAGACTAACACCTTACCCCTACCACCTTTCATACATGTGGACCCACATGTAACACCTCTAAACAACTAGGTTTGCCCCTACCATCTTTGGGGCATATGGCCCAAATTCAAAACACCTGACCATCTAGGTACACATCTAAGTACTGCAGCATGTGGGTCCACATGTCTCAAATGTGGTAGGGGTAGACATAGCTTGAAAGGGTCCACATGCAACCAAGGGTGGCATGGGTAAACTTAGCTGGCTAGAATAAATTCATGTGGGTCCACATGCCCCAAATGCGGCAGATGTACAACTAGATGGATAGGTGTCGCATGTGGGTCCACATGCCCAGAGGTGATAGATGTATGTGGGTCCACATATACCAAAGGTGGTACAGGGTAGACCTAACACCTTACCCCTACCATCTTTCATATATGTGAACCCACACGTAACACCTCTAAACAACTAGGTCTGCTGATGACGTGAGCGCACACGTTGTAGGGTGACCCCAAGAGGAAGGTATGATGTATTGCAGCAGCAAAGTTTTCCCTTGGAATATGACCAAGGATATCGAACCAGTAGGACACAGAAGAGCTCAGAAGGTGACAGCAGCAGCAGAATATGGCACGGCGCAATACTAGGGAATCTGGTGGCTGACGTGGAACCTGCCCCAAAGTCATAGATGTACAACTGTATCATTAGGAGTGTGTTCATTAGGAGTGTTGTATATGGGTCCACATATACCAAAGGTGGTACAGGGTAGACCTAACACCTTACCCCTACCACATTTCATACATGTGGACCCACATGTAACACCTCTAGACAACTAGGTCTGCCCCTACCACATTTGGGGCATTTGGACCTAAATTCAACACTCTGACCATCTAGATACACATCTAAGTACTGCAGCATGCGAGTCCACATGTCTCTAAGGTGGTATTAGCTTGCAAGGGTCCACATGCAACCAAGGGTGGCATGGGTAAACCTAGGATAGATGAATGTGCGTCCACATGCCCCAAATGCGTCAGATGTACAACTAGATGGCTAGGAGTGTCGCATGTGGGTCCACATGCTCCAAAGGTGATAGATGCACAACTGTATGGTTAGAAGTGGTGTATACGAGTGCACATATATACCAAAGGTGGTACAGGGTAGACCTAACACCTTACCCCTTCCACCTTTCATACATGTGGACCCACATGTAATACCTCTAAACAACTAGGTCTGCCCCTACTACCTTTGGGCATGTGGACCCAAATTCAACACTCCTGACCACTAGGTACACATCTAAGTACTGCAGCATCTGGTCCACATGTCTCAAAGATGGTAGGGGTAGACATAGCTTGCAAGGGTACACATACAACTAAGAGTACACATGCAATTTCTTTCAAATATACAATCCGCAACTAAGTATACCCACTAACTATCCTGGCCACCCAAATGCTTTGTGATCCATGCACAATTTTATCAACGAATTTCCAAACAACAATGCATTATCAATAATTGATAGATTTATGTAATTTCAATTTTAGATTCATGTACTAAGAAGAAATTTATGTGTATGCATGAGAAAAAAAATTAAAACTACACATTAACAATTGTTTTATTTTATCAACACATAAAATAGTAGGAATAATATTTTCTCTTGGATGCAAAATCAATGGTTGAGATAAGCGTTGGGTATCCTCCTAGTTGTGAGAAAATTGTGTTGTGTTTTATTCTATTTAATGGGACCCCAACCATTGAAAAAACCAACTGTAGCTCGGGCTGCATGTAGGACTATAACCTTTTTTAAACAGTATGTAAAAGTTTCAAAAAATTCTAAATTAAATCTGGATGTATCCAGTACCATATACTACAATTGTGCAAAGTTTCAATCCGAAAGTCTTTGTACTTTAGGTTACATAAAAAAGAAATATTCTTACAAGATTTGAAGGTGTACTGTTCACACACGAGATGTACAATTTTGTCTTTTTATATAGCGTAGAATACAATGTATTTAGGATTAAGATTTTGCACACTTGTAGTATATATCCATGGCTACACCTAGATTTTTTTTAGATTTTTTTGAAACTTTAAATTTGTATTTCTAATTTTTAAATTAAAGGCTACATGTAGCCCAGGCTACAAAACACCCCTCTCCTCAACCATCCTCTTCACCAACGCGCTGCCTCCTCCTCTCCCCACCAAATCCACCGCCCCTCCATCGTCTTCTACACCATGCTGCCTCCTCCCCTCCACCACCATATCCACCGCCCCTACACAAACACCAGCCGCCTTCGCCCCCATGGCCGGAGGCTCCCTCCGCAAGTCCCCATCTCTAATCCGTATGGTGACCCACGGCGCGTAGTGCACGGCGGCTAATCTTCCACTTCAGCCACGCAGGACTGCCCCTTGCTCCGCACCCAGCAGCCCGGCACACACAACTGCAGCACTACACACACACACCGCCACGAGTTCATGGATCGTGCAGCCCGAAGTCTGAAGCCTTTCTGTTTGAAATTCAGTAGACGTCACTCGCTATGTTTATATAGCCTTGGATTCTATTCCAGTCACAAATTGAGATGTAGCCCGGTGGCTATGCTCCCTGTGTCTCGCCTTGGAGACCCAGGTTCGAAACCTGGCAGACACATATTTTCGTTTTTTTTTTCTCAGGAGCCGTCTCAGCTACATATTGTCCAGGCAAGCCTCCACGGCTCAGCTAGATATTTTCCTGGCTCGGCTCGAGCCGACTGAGTTGGCTTGGCTCCTTGTGAGATTAAATCTCAGCCGTCCTTGTGTTTCTGCTCAAGATACCCCTTCGCTCTAGGGGGTGTATGGAAGCACAAGCCTTGGATTTATTAATGATATCATGGACATAAATATTGTTGGTGAGGTTGTTGTTGGCTCCTTTTGCTTTATTGCTCATTTGATAACGTCTGTAGTTGTCATTTTGCACTATATGTACTCTCTAAACCTAATTCCCACCGTTTTTCTGGTTTTCTGTTAAATTAATGTATGTTGATTGTTGGAATATTTCCGACCAATTCGTTAGCAATAAATAACCTAGTGATGCTTGTTTCATCGAAAAATGGTGCAGATTAATTTGCAACGAGAGACAACTCCGCCAGTGTAAACTACGGTGGGGGTCCTAAACCTAGAGCAGCATTACCAAGTATAATGTGATATGAATGAGCTGGTACTGCAGGATTCATTGTGTACTCATTCCAGGATTTGTGAAAATTTATAGTACCGATTGTGAAAAAAAAGGAAGTGGCCCAGCTCACTTTCTTAGGGGAAGTGGATGTACAACCCATCCACCCAGATTCAACTTCTCACGGTCGCGGATTTGAGTTCTTAAAAGTTCAAAGAAAAAACCGGTTGTAGGGATCTTCCCCTACCGCATTCCTTTGAAGAAAATTCTAAGTGCTTGTAGTTGGCGCTTTACGGAGGTGGCCTCTCTAAACCCTATTCTCACTCATCTCGTGTGTTTTCACATTTATCTCTTCAACTGTTACCGTTTCTTTGGTGATAATAACCTGTCGATGCTTGGTCCGTGGAAAATGATGTAACCTCAATGCAATCCGGAGATACGTCTAGTGTGAACTCAAAGCCAAATTTAGTAGCAACATGACCAAGTATATCTGGAGATACTCCCTTCATCCCATAATATAAGATATTATTACTTATATATTGTGAGACAGAGGGAGTAGATGAGTAGAATACAAGACACAGATTCTCTGAGTTAGGTTGACGTGACTTAACTTACCGGCCATCCCACCAGAAATCGAAGTATGACACCAAACATCATGTCGGTCAAGTTTCGGTCACTTTAGTGTATCTCCCTGGCTTATATCTCTTTTTTTGTATTAATATCAAGTAGATGATTATTACACTCAGTCTCTGTAATAACGTGAAGAGGTCTTCCAAACAGTTCGGACGCGCACATAACAAAAACCCTCCCAAAACGATCAAATGACTCGTGAGAGTAGGAACAACCACCACAATTAGCAGAACTCGGATTACGAAAATGGTTCTTCAAAATCTACGCCTCCAAGAAAGGATTAACACACAACCGCCATCGTCGCCCGATCCACTAAAGTCAGATAATTTGTTTTCACCGTCAGAGAAAGTCCTGATTCTAGACAATACCCTCAACAGTGAAACGGTAAAATCCATCTTTGTCAGGTACAACGGTTAGACTTACGGATCTCACTAGGGATGTTGGCGGACGTCCGCTCCGCGTCAAAAGTCTGTCCGCCTCGTTTCAAATTAGACCATGCTGTCACGTCATTAGGCGCTGATTAGGCGCTGATTAGAGAAAGTCTCAGCTTTGACTTGTACTGGCGGACTGTCCGCCCGGCCTGTTGGACTGTCCACCAACATGCCTAGATCTCACCTCACAAATTAAGAATCGCTACTCAAGAGCACCACCAAAAATAAAATCACCCCTTGCTGGTGCTGCCCCACTTGTAGAGAACACTGTTGTAACACACCGATCGTCACATTCACCACTGCCACACATGCGCGGGCGTGGACATCGCCGCGCAAATGAAACTGTAGTCGCAAAAAATGTTGTGAGCTTATTTTCTCCTCGTCTAATGCGAACCCACCAAATACAGCTCGAGCATGGTCCTGATGTAAACATTGCCACACGACCGGAAATACCATGCTTATGCAAAACGAAATGTTGGGCTGAATTTCTCCGTTCGGTAACCTCGATCTATAGAACACAACTACTACTGCGCACCTTGGTAATCATGACAGTAAGGGCTAGGGGACTTGTTGTGGTCGACGTGCCCGATGTTGCAGATGAAGGAGTCCATGACGAGCTGCGGGCGCCGTGCAAGGCTTGTGTGATCTTGCCACTACCGATCTCATTCTCACGGTCTGCCCATAAAAAAAAAACTGCAACTGTTTTAGCTTGTACCGAGCTGTGCAATTATTCGCAATATAGGCACCGAGCTACATCTGACGCATTGCCTGATCGCAAGAAAACTTGCATGTCCTCACGGAGCACGAATCACGACCTGACCTGCATGTCCTCATGGAGCACGAGCCTCGCGGGAAGTGGCCGTCGTCGCCGTCATCCGGCAGCAGCCCGTCCAGATCCAAGGCCGACGGCCGACAACAGCAGAGACAGGTCGACCGGATCGAGACGAACAAGTGGGATGGAGGAGGAGGAATATGGCCTGAGTTATCTCCCGTAAGCTAGAGAATCTTAGTTGGATAACCGGGGAGAGAGAATTCATGCATGGCGTACTCGTTCCGGGCTTTGTCATTTTACCTATGAAAGGACTGCGTATTTTCCTATTAGTTCTCACACACAGGCCATCATGTACCGATCCAACGTACGTCCACAAATCAGAGAATTTTCATATTTTCACCAGACGACCATGTTTCAACTGCCTAGTCACCAAACGGGACGAGCATGCCATGAATATGATGGGATCACAAGCTCATTAACTAGCTCTAGAGCGGCGCACTACGCTTCACTTCCTTGGACACGGCACGACGGCCTCGTCGACGACGTCCGACGACCGGCAGAGCCCCGTGACCGCCTCCTTCACCCCGCGTCGGGGCTGAGGGATCGGCCGGCCGTGGCTGTCGTAGTGGATACAGCCAGAGAAGTTGAGCGGCTCGCACCGCTTTCCCATCAGTATCTCCCGGTGCCACAGGGCTCCGGCGTCGTCCACCACGCCCACGCCGTCCGGTTCCGCCGCGTCCTTCTTGTGCCGGGACGACCGCCGTGCGCGCAGGAGGCGGCGTGTGGCGCGCGAGACGCTGCGGGCGCTGGCGGCCACGGCGCCGGACACTTTGCTGAGGAGGCTAGGCATCGATGGGAATGGGATGGTGCCCGTGCTCCACTGAGGTTCAGTCACGGTCTGCAGGGATTGCTGGATAGTGCAAGAAAACACTGTTCTTGGGGTTCGTATTTATGGACGGACTAATTAATTTTGGAGGGAATACGACTAAATCTTTCCCAGGAAAAGATGTACTATAAATTGTGAATCCATTATTAGATATTATTGTGCTATAAATTTTCAGTATTAATACTAGTTTAACAAGGATTTGATGGTTGCAGAGATATATCTGGTCCCTGCAAATATCTTGACGAAATATATAGTTTGGCACTATTTAATTGCATCGAAATGGTACTTATTCCTCTCTGTCACCCATATAGACATCCTTTGCATACGAGATGGATAAGGTACTTATCTTGTACATCATCACGGCTTGATGATAAGTGACGCTTAACTATTGTTTATATGCAATAATTTAATTCTTTGTTTCTAAAAAAATAATGTAATTCTGTTAACGAAATAATGTAACAATTTCTTCATCAAAAGCATGTGTTTACCTCACCAAGTGCCCCCTCTCCCTTCACCCTCTCCTGGCGTGGTCTCATGTAATCTACATAGAATGTAAAGCAACCGTTCGTCCAATTTTCTATTAGCTTAAATGTATGTAGCCGCTCGTGTGCATACATGCTCATTATGAGGAAATTTGGAAGGTTCAGGCTTCCAAGGTTACCAAACACCTAATGCCACGCGTGTGTTCGGTTTTAGGCTATCAAACATGCACACTATCTCCCTATCTCACGTCTTGATTTTGGGTGCTGCCTCAACCTGATCAGACGACAATGTGAAACCCACTGACCCTTATTTCATCTCATGAGCCCAATCCTAACCCTAAATGAGACGCAACCCTAACATTACTTTTACCGCTCCGCTGGTAAGTCCCTCTGCTGGCATCAAGCATATTCTGACCCTGATCCAAACCCTAACCCTAGACATCAATCTAACATTAGTTGTAGCGCGCTTCTTGTTGGTTCCTCTAATGGCACCACAAGTACATCCACATCATCGAGATTGAGTCAAGGTGACGTCTAGGGCGACATAAGGTTGAGCAGTGAAAGGGGGGGGGGGGGTGGAGGAATTGGTGTTTCGAGAGAGACCTAAGGAGAGGGATATGGGTGGATAGATTTTTAGTACGGGTAATTAATAGGCAGGCGTGGTGATGGGTGTCCCCCACTTCACTGATTACGCGTACGCCACCATTTCGAGGGTGGAACATGTGAGACATATTAATATCATAAAAATTAATACACTTACCAAATAACTTAACAATGTTTCCAACGATATTTTTAAATTTCACTTCTGGAGTGTCATTCCCTCTTCCACTCTTCAGGTACCCTGCACCGACTTTGCCCTCTTTTTGACACAGTGATTTCCACCTAAAATGTATCATTATGGTAGATACATGTGACATCATGACATCACTTGTTAGGATTTATATGATGCTACAAGATGCATCTCGGGAAGTTTCCATAGATATCCGGGGTTAAGCGTGCTTGACTCTGACTAATTTGGGGATGAGTGGCTTGCCTTAGGGAGGTTTCCCGAGAGTAGGGACAAAGTGCGCTTCAAAGATTTGTGTTGGTCTAGGCTACCAGTTTATAAACCCTAGATAGTTATCAAGTGTAACGACCGCCAGCTCCGGGGTGGGGTGTTTACAATAAACTTGAAGAGCGACGAGAGGGCTATCTACGCAACAAATCCCTTCCACCCACAAGACACACCATGAACCAAAAATTATAATATATGATCCACATTTACTTTCAAATTGTAGTAAGTTCTAGGAGAATTATCACTAATTATGCCTTACTTATTATCGATGATTTGGATCCCTTGCCTTTGTTTTCTGGCTCTGCCACTCGGCTGATACGCCGGTAACAAACTATAAACTAGATTACACAGGTAAGTCTGATACTAAAAAACACGGTTAATTAATGAAATGCATAAACAACTTTTAGCTTTTCAGCATGACATGTGATGACAACACACAAGTATAGGAATTCACAAGGACTTTTGTACCTTTTGTTCGAGATCATTTCATTTTAATCATGTACAAGCAATTTTTTTGTCTCTATGCGGCTAGAAGTTATTCTTGTTATTTGTATATTTGGATACTACCTTCCCAGGGTGGTTGGGTGTTGCAATTCAGTGGAGGAGCGATGAAATACCTGACTGGGCTACAACTCCCTTCCACCCACAACACACACCATGAAGCAAAAGTGTAATATATGGTCTACCTTGGACATATAAATTTAATAATTTCTAGGAGTATTGCAAATAACAAGAAGCACAACACACACCATGAAGCAAAAGTGTAATATATGGTCTACCTTGGACATATAAATTTAATAATTTCTAGGAGTATTAGGACTAACTATCCACTTTTCAATATTATCTCTCATTTACCAAAAAGTTCTATAGGTTTAGTTAGAGATCATTTCATTTTAATCATGCCCAAGAAAAATCTTTTTCCTGTATATGTCTAGAGGTATACTTGTTATTTGGAAAAGAATTCCTTAGAGACTCAACAAGAGACGGTATTAGAGTTCCTTAATAAGTTCCGATAAATTCTAGAACATACATTTGTTTTGATTAACTAGGGTAGAATATATATGTGACTCATGCATGACTTTTAAGTATGTATTATTGCCCGTGCGAGGCACGTGCACTTACCAAACAAAAAATCATTCACTAAGAAAAAAGTATGTCTTATTGGCTTCCATATGTGGATATTTACGTTATAATAAAACAATATATTTGGAGACTACTAAAACAATATATTTATAATCATTCACCCCATACAGTATATGTTTCATCAAAAGTATGTCTTATTGGCTTCCATATGTGGATATTTACGTTATATAAGTAAGCTTGCGGATTGGACAATTTGGGAAGGCAAAATATTGGTTAATACAAGTCATCTTACGGTTCGAGAAGTTTGGGGTGGTTTACTACTAGTACATGATGAAACATATGTACTTTGTGAACATTCAAACACAATGGAAGAATGGCTGATAACTATATTACTCCCTCCATTTATAGAAGGATGCCACAACCAACATCAAATTTGCATGTATTTAGACATGATTTAGTGTGTAGATACATGCAAATTTGAGGTTGGTTCTGACATCCTTTTGTGAACGGAGGAAGAATTAAGTTAGAGGTTCCTCTAAAATTGAGTTACGTTTGAGGTTTGGAGGCGATATTTATTGATGACATAAACTAGGACTAACGGGGCGGTGGTATAGGCACCAACGGTTGCCGGAGATATTGATCATTATCTAAGAGGAAAGACAAACGCTTAGATGAGAGTAATGTTTTTTTCTATTTGCAACTGAGTATTATTAAAAAGAAAAGACAACAAGCCACCATATTCGTCTACATGGGCTAAACATTTACATACACCATTGATAGTTATTGTAGTGGTCGAATATATGCATAATGCAAATATTGATATTAAACCGAATGATGCATATCGCGAAGAAGCCAGGCCAGGCAGAAAAGTTGGAGCGAAAAAAACTTATCATATGTAAGACAGAGACACCACCACATGGGCACCTATACATCGCCTACAAAATCGTGCAACTAGAAATTAATGAAGTGTCTTGTTTTCAATGGATACACCACGTATCGCCAATATTCACATTATGTACATTGTCGGATCGTCATATATTCAGATGAGAATTGTGAGATGAATATAACTACATATAGAAAACCAATATAAGACATAAGTTGTTATTAAGTGAACAAAGAAGATTAATTTATTTAACAAATTCATAGTGGACATATCTGGAACCATTATACTAAGATACAACTCTTATATACTGAACAAAGTAGTGAATACATTTTATACACAACATTCAAAATAAGCACAAACGACAGTGTAAAACCGTGATTTTGCTTGCCCCAATTGATATAGTTAGCCGACTAATTAGATCCACTGCAGCCAGACATCCTCCAGACATAATCCTCCACTATGATCATATAAAAAATATGTAGTAGTATCAGCTACATCGTGATGATTCTAATAAGAAAGGAAACAACCCTATTACATGGTGTGACATTCTAAGGTACAATTGACAAGCAGACCAAAGAGCAAGGGATTCACAGTAAATGAAAAATACTCCCTCTGTTTCACACGAACCTACGGAGTATATACCAAAAACAAGGCGTGGAGACGGCTAAGCATTGCGGTGGTTCTATCTGATCTTCTTGTTCATGTTGCCGGCGAGCTGCCGCATCTGGAACCTCCAGAACATGAAGATGGCGAGGGCAGCACCAACCAAGATGAACCCCGCAACCATCTCCCCCTCGCCTTCCTTCTTCCACGCAACCTCCTCGATCCGCCATTGCCTCGTCCCCTTCACCTCCGCCTCCGCCAGCGTGTACACCCGCTTCCGCTCCCTCACCGCCACAGCCACCACCGCGACGGCGCCGTCTGGCTCCCCACGTCGTGCTCAGCGCAAGACACCCACCCGTCGTTGCTCCCGACCAGGCGCAGAGTCGCGGATCCGCCCACGGCCACCAACCCATCGCTCCGCACGGCAACGGCGACGGGCGTGGGGGGCGAAGAGGGCCCGGAAACGATTCTCGCGACGCCGTCCTCCATGTCCACGCGGAGGAGCTGGCCGGAGCTGGGCAGGCCCACGATCAGAAACCCGCGGCTCACGTGTGCGGTGAGGGAGGAAAGGGGGTCGGAGCCGTACACGGGCGATGCGGGGAGCGCAGCGAGGACGCCGTCAGGGGAAACCTTGTAGATGTGCGCGCCCACGGTGAGGAAGGCGGCGCCAGAGTGCGGGTCCACGGCGACGCCGCCGGGCGCGGCGGGGTCGGGGAGCGGGGTGGAGAAGAGGAGGCGATGGGGCCGAGGGGAACGGAGGTCGAAGGCGGAGAAGGAACCCTCGGACGCGACGAGGAGGCGCCGGCGGCGGTCGTCGACTGCGACTACGGAGGCGCCGGAGGACGCGATCGATTCGGTCACGCCGGCGTCGGAGACGGACAGGACGGCGTCGCCCCCGCCGGCGACGACGAAGTGCTGAGCCGTGGGGTCCCAGGCTAGGGAGGAGGGGGAGACGCCGCGATTGGGGGTGAAGGTGACAACGTGGCTGGAGGAGGAGGAGGAGGAGGGGCGTGGGGCAACTGCGGCGAGGATGAGCAGGAGGGTTACGACGGCGGCGGCCATCTCGAGAGGGTAGGTTCTGGACGGGACCTGGTTGGGCAGATTCGATCGGGAGAGGACGATTTTCGGCTGCCTTGACTAGCTGTGGCTGTCGTCTTCAAGGGGAAAAACTGAACTACTTTTGCCCTGCCATCGACGGAAAACGCAGCGAAGCATGAATTCACCGATATTCTATATGTTTAACGAAAACATTATTTAACCTCAAACAAGTTGTACATGTATGTATGCTCAACCAACAAAAAGGCTTGAGATACGTAAATTGGTTTGTGAGCATTCAGCTACTCGTCCTAAAAAAAGGACTAGTTGTAATCGGCGCGGCGCCACGCCGCGTCCTTGTTGAGAAATTTGATACCAGATTTTATTTCTTTTTTTAGAGAATTAAAGTTGAAACTTAAACATGGAGATCATTTGAAATGGAGCATAAATGAGTAGCATATAGAGATACCTCTTGGATTCAAAATAGGTGATTTAGTTCTCCCACATAAAAATGATTCAAATTTGTTTAAACATGCATGAATTTAATACAAACATAATGATCTCATTTTTGTGGACATTTTGGTATGTCATTCACATTTTTCTGATTTAAAAGAATTAGTTATGAATTTTCAAAGCGTAATACAAATTTCAGAGTTTTTTGCAATTATGGAATCTTGAGAAGTGTTAATTTTTTTTGTTTTTGGGAGAAAGAATTTTTTGGGAAAATATATTTTTCTACAAATTTCGGTATATTGCTTCCGATATTTTGAATCGCGGAGCAGAAAATATGAATTTGACAAATTTTGATCTCATGATTAAAAGTTGTTTAAACATGCATGAATTTGATACGAACATAATGATCTCATTGTTGTGAACATTTTGGTATGTTATTCAAGTTGAATGCCCGTGCGTTGCAACTGATTATAAAAATATCACATGACCAAAAACCGGGAAATTATATATGTACTACGTGTTCTGTTGTCACTATGATGTTCCTCCAACCTCTTGTCTCCACATACACATCATGGCATCTTCTTCGGCTCCAAAATACACATCAAATTGTTATTGTAGGGCAGAATCTTTTCCTATAAAGACTCCTTAGAATCTAGGATCAACTCTACCTAAATAGATTCAATACACACTCAATTTTGTACATTGTACCCAAATGAGAACGGCCGCCTCTGCTGCCCCCGACAACCAACTCACATTCATGAGAAAGCTAGTAAGATTTCGTGAACGACCATGTTAGCAAAGAAGATTTCTTAACTAACAGAATTACATAAGGGTATAAGCATTTGGAATAAGCACAATTTTGATACTATAAAATGAACTATTTGCAAAAGGGTGGATGTGATAAACACACATCCAGCTGTAAAAAAATTGTCTAGACAATACCCGTACACAATGATGACACGACGTCCATGTATGCATACATAAAACCCATCTTTATCGGAAAGACAATGAAAGCATGACAAAATATTCATTAGATGCCAGAAGAAGACTGGCTATTATAGAAAAGCATGCAAATTTCTTCATGGAATAAATATCTTGAATTCAATCCAAGGGCCCAAAAATTATGGTTACATATGCTACAAATTATTAATTTAGGAGTGTCTAATTTTATGACTGGTTGGACACTGCTAGTTTGTCAGTTCCATGATAGCACTGACGGTATCACCATCAATCCATCAACACCCTTGTGTGACTTTATAGCCTTTGCCCTCGGCAGGCCAGCATAGGTCTCATCAACATCGTGACCTGTTGTCGAAGCCCCATGGTTTGAAATGACGCTGCTACAACACCTTGATTTGCTCAGCGGCATCTGACTGCAGCTGGGAGCTCAGATCCTTGATCTTAGCCTCGCCGAAATTGACATAGCTATCAGAGGCAGGGCTGTTGAAGATATCTAGTTTGAAGTATCATACAGGTTATGAAAATGTAACATAAGCTAGCAGCATGAAACTAACTAAGCTAATTGTGCAAAGAAAGATAAGAGCACTCATGGTGCTCGTGTGCTTGATCTTTTTGACAGCTACATGGCTCACATCAGTTATGAACTTCATGCCAAGCTTTAGCATGGACGTCATACTCTTTTCTCACTCTGACTCTGCTTAGAGATCCTCTACCTCCAGATCATTAGAGCATATAGGAATATAAATTAGAGAACAGAGACCGATTTAAACCAACTTCTAAATGTCTAGCAAAAAAAAAAATCATGCAACTAAAGAGCTTCATTGCAACAAAACTCAATTAGCAATTGGTCATGCTACAGAGCAAAAGCTGTCAAGACGTGTACATTAAGAGCTCTCAAAAACATGTCTTGGCCAAGTTACAAATAACTAACTGGCATAATTGATAATTACAAAAAATATGTTGTGAACCACGATCCAAAAAATGGAGAAGGCATCAATTGATAATGACCACACATCTATCTGGAGATAGAAACATGGATTATAATGGAACATCCTGAATTTTTCCAAGCAAATATATCAGTCAAGCGGTAAATTATTACTGTGTATTTAGTAAAAATAGATAAATGTTCTAATTTGGGAACCGGTTAAGTAACAAAGAATCTCTCAGCAATTGTTGGAACCATATATACACGAGATTCAGGATGTGCAAACGTTAAACCTGATCGATGGCCATCTCATTTTTTTCTTCTTATTCCAAGTTAGAGCCTCTTGGATATTGAATGCCCTGGTCGTTGACCATCTCAATTTTCCTCCTTCCAAATTAGAGCCTCCTGGATACTGAATGCCGCCAATAAGTTACAGAAAGGAAACACCAATTTTAAATACATAATATGACTTGTAGGAACATCTGGACACTCAGTAGACATGAAGGCAATTTCCTTTTTCTTGCCAATAAAAGAAGTCAGTCCAAATGAATAAATCATAAAACAGTGGCAAATAAAGCAGTAATAGTCTACTATATTTCAAGATCAATTGCAATGACAGTAGGTTGATGGTAGCTTAGGAATAATGAGTGGCTTGCAGTGGTGCTTCTCCCTTTTGTTGTAGACACTCGAGACGTAAAGCATCTGCAGTGAGCAAAGGAAATAACTGGAGCACTATATGTAATATCATTTTATTTACACAAACGTAGCATGTAGCTAGAGTAAAAAAATTCTGGCCACTCCCCACGCCCTCTCCCTCTCACGTCGCTCTCGTGAGGCGACGGGGAGGGAAACCCTAACCGCCGCCGCCTCCGCTCCCCACGCTCTTCCTCCTCCCTCCCCGCCGCCGCCAAGGGCGCGGCCGGGCAAAGCTTGGTCGTCGCCGGCGGCGGGGGGCATCTCGTCTCCTCACGCGCAGGGTCGGCGGCGCGGGATGCCACCTGCGGGCTTGGACTTGGTGCGCGTCGGGCACCACGGCGGCGTGGCTCTCCGGCGTGTCGGCGGCATGTCCGGCGCAGCAGCGACGCGGCGGACGGCGATCTGGTGGTCTGTGATCTGGATCTCCAATCGGCAAGGGAGGCGGTTGGCGTGCGGCGGCGGCGACGGTCTGTGCGGTGGTGGAGATGTTCGTCTCGATCTGGGTTCCTATGGGCTCGATCATGGCTAGCACCTCCGATCCATCCTGCACATCATGTCGGTGGCCGCTGTATCATGGTCCAATCAGTACCCGGGCCTGGACTTGCGAGGCTGCGGTGAAAACCGATGCAGATGATGGCGGCGCATCTTGGCGTCGTTCCCTGGCGAAGGCATCATTTTTGCAGCTGCAATTTCTTTGCTTGGGATTCTCCGGGGGGAATCCCTTGATCCGGACTTTCCGGATCGGACGCTGGCGACACTTTCCGGTGCCGTTTTCCCTCTGTAGGGCAGCATTTTTGGAGATCATGCTGACTGAAGTGGTCTAAAGGTGGAGCGGTGCTGTCTCTAGCGCATCATCGACGACGAGTCTCGGCGGCATGGTGCAGCGGGGCCTATACGTAGGTCGCGTGACGGTGGTAATGCTCAGGGTGGAGGAGCTGTCTTGCATCGTGGCGATGTCGATGGTAGGCCTGGCAAAGAGAATGCTTTGATCCCTGTCCTGAATGGGCTAGTGGAAGATGGCGGCGGCAACTTCTGTAGCGTGTACGTCGGTACACGCTGGGGTCTGCTGGAGCAGTTTGGCCCCTTGCACGCTGTCGGGCGGCTTGTGAGGCCTTCGGTTCTTAGATGATGTGCGTAGGTCTAATGTCAGGGCATGCGGCCCTGTTCAAGGCCACACCCTTCATCAGTTTGTAGGTATAGGCTATAGCCAGTTGTCGCTAGTTTGGTGGCTTCAGGTTGATCTTTGTATTCTTTTTATAAGGTTTGGTTGAATAATCTAATAAAATCGGCTGTGTGCATCCTCTGGATGCAGAAGCTGGGGGTCTCAACCTCCATTTCTAAAAAAAAGCTAGAGTAAAATAAACTATGCACTTACTTTAGTGTTATTTTTTGTTTAGTGTCATGCAAAGTAATAGTATGATGCAAAGCTCATTAGTTTATGACAAATTGATATTGCTGTATTGTTCAAAGACATCTAAATAAGGCAATGCTTTACAGAAGCAATTTTCTGATGCAGTTAAGGCCATAGCTGAAGAAAAAAAAGCAACTGAATGAAAATATTAGCACATAGCTCACTAAAAGACAATTAGCCTTCGTTCGTGACAATCTGGTGCAAGCTCTTGAGCTATCATGGAAATATCATAGTGCGTATGTATAACATGTGCACCAGTACCTTGATATGTCCTAACCTGATTCAACATCCATATAGAGTTAACTAAATTTAATAGGAGTGCTTCCACGACCAGACAAATTGAGTATGTGAGAAAGGAATTTTGTTATTCCTTCTTTTCATGACACAACCATGGGTCGAGGTATGGTTAACATGGGTGTAGGAGTGCTTCTTCTGCCTCTGAAGATCATATCCAAATAGAAGTACGGTTAACATGGTTGCGCCTCATAGTAATTTCCAAAATCGTGGCATACACATGGGCTTGAATCACTCATCTATCAGAGGATGTGTGCAGGAGGCGAGGCCTCGTACATCGGCGGGAGGACATCATCCCAAATCAATGGCCTTGCCTCCGGCCGCCATCTTGATAGGTCGAGGAGATCAGGTAGCGCCGTCGGAACCGCGAGAGGAAACGAAGATGGATTGGATCGGCAGGGAGAATGAGAAGGGCGAACCTATTCCTGCGGGAGATCAAGTGTGGGCACCAGCTCCCCTCCTCCTCGTCTGATGCATCGAGCGGAGACGCCAGGCTCCACTCGAGATCAGAGAAGACGCGGACCCCCGCGGCGGCAGCCTCGATGGCAACCTGGCGGAGCGAGCCGCCGAAGCGGGAGGATTTGAGGCGGCCGAGGTCGAGCACGACGACGCCGACTCCAGGGTCTCTTGGTGCTCCCACCCGCGAACTTCCGGCGGTCCCTAACATTCACCTTGGATCAGAAAAAATGGGGAGTGGTCAAGAAATCAGGGGCACTGCAACAGGATGCGATCAAGAACCGGTTGAAAAAGAGAAGCACGTTCACCTCTGATGGGATTCCTACGGATTGCGACGGAAGAACATCAACCGCCACTCGGGGACCTCCGGCAACAATCTTCCCACGCGTGCGCACGGGGCTGACCAGCGGTTGGCACGAAAAGTGAGGTGGCGCCGGGGAATTGGGGAGGAGGCCGCGACGGACGCCGAGCATGGCGGCGACGAATCCGGCGAGGCACGGCCATTCCAGAATGCGGCGCTCGGCACGGAGGCGGAGGAGGCGGAGGGGAAGCTCCCCACATGCTTCGATCTGAGCGGGGAGGGGCGGAATGGTGCGGCGCGTGTCGGCGACGGTGGCGAGCTCGGGGTCGCCCGGGAGAGAGAGGAAGAGGGAGGGGGGATTTTGTGGACGGTTTGCAAAACAATCCCTGAGTTTTCAACCTTTTGGAAATAGGTCCATCCCTTCGGGAAAACGTGGACTGCGGAGCAGTGGCTGGGTTTGTGAGGGAGATTTTTGTGAAATAGGCACGGATGTCTCACTTGGACCGTCGGATCAGAAAACAGACGGCCCGGATCGCAGCGGGTACTGTAGATTACTGTAGATGCTACATTAGCCGCCCGATTTGGTTGATTGGGGCCGTCGGATCTCGATCCAACGGCCCAAAATCGGAGCGCGGAGAGGCCTCCAATCCCTTCAGCCTTAATATATAGGGGTAATGTTGAAAACATGAACCTGCAAATCAGAAACAACAAAACTGTGTTCATGCAAACAGTATATCTCTAAGCTTTTTCCCATGTCATTCATAAGCTTTATAGCTATTGTTCATGTCTATTCAACTAACTCGCACCACTCATCGTCGGCCAGCATCATTCGTATCTCCCACGAGCGTTATTGCCTTCACGCGCGATAGACAGCATCCTTGTGTCAGGTAGCAACTACCGACCGGCGGCGGCTACTTCACTGCAACATTTGGTGACCTTATTCGACGTGGCAACTGTCGACCAACAGTGGCTCCTTCACAACTACAATCGATGCAAGCACCCACAGTGGCCATTAGCAATCAGCCAATCAGCAACATGAACCGAAGAGAAAATCAGATTCATGGGGTTGGCTTAGCCCCTGCTCGTCACCCTTCCTCCGTCCCTAGTTGTATCTTAAGCCAACATGAACTGCAAGAGAAATTTACTTTGTGCACATTGGACACGGTGTTTCTAACAATATCATGGAGTCAAATATTTGACCCTGAACACGTAGGCCTTGAGATAGGCATGATATTTGTTGTTTGGCATTCACGAGAGGAACCTGCATATCTATCGAGCAGATAAGTGTGAGACTATTGCGATCTTAGTTGCCTTTCTCAAGCCAATTGTTGGCCTCCGCTGACTTATATGGTCGATGGTCCAATGACGGCCGCTCTGAGCTCTAGTATCGGTTGTTATCTATAGTGCCATCTCTCCTAAAACCTCTCGGACGTTGATCCAACACATCTGTGAGCGGCGGGGTAGGGGGGGTTGGGTCCATCAACTTTGACGTGACGTCCTCTGCCTGCTCCATCCACCAAGTGCCGTAGTCGCCAGTGGTGGCATAAGTTTCTTGGGAACTCTAGATCAATTTCGTTGGTGAAGGACTGGGTTGTGATCTCATTTTCTATTTTTAGTCTTGTGTGCAAAATCTTAGGACAATGATGTGATTTATTTTTATTTGCAGTGCTCTTTATGTTTGTAATCCCATGGATGAAAATTAATGAAGTTTCTTGATCTTCGGGGACCTGCCCTTGTTAAAAATAATAAAGCAGACTCATGATTCAGCAAGCTGAAAATTATAACTGCACATAGAGATGGTGGCATGCATACACCTGCGGTAACCGCCTGCACCTCACATTCAGTTTCATACCCTTATTCTGGTTTGGAACTTTTAGTTGCAGAAATAGTAGTTTGTGATACTTTGTAAAGGCTGGTGAATGCACTGTGTAGAAAGTGTGAAACACTAATATTTGTTATTGTATTGATCCGACCTTTATGGGAACATAAAAATGACTGAGTGTATAGGAGGAACTAGATAATGAAGGGTGTTTTGGCTCTTGGGAGCATATGCTCCTGTTATCTGTTTCAAAATTTTAAAAATATGAAAACATTTCAAAAGAATCTGAAACAATTTGGGCACAAACATATACCAGTTTTCAACACTCGTGCAAAATTACGCAAGGAAATGACATTTTATATGGTCTTTGCAAAAAATACAAAATATGTGCTTTGAAAAATGTATTTTTAGATCTCATTTTGGTCACAGATTGTGTCTTTTTTTTCCAGATCGCAGAAAGTGTCATTTAGCTCCGAAAATATTCACGGGTGTTGCAAACTTGCATATGTTTGTGCCCCCATTTTTTCAGAATTTTTCAAAATGTTTTCATATTTCTTTAATTTTGAAAACTATAACAGGAGCATATGCACCGGAGAGTCAAAGTGAATTTCCTGAACTAGATACTACTTTTATAATATAGTAGGAGCTGAAATTCGAACTCATGTTGTCCAGCACACTATAAGTGGTGCTAGCGAGTAAGCCCCTGGGTGACTCTCAGTATATTAGAATATACTGTGATAAGGGGTGGATAGACTTAGGGTATAACAATCATAATCAAATTCTAACTTATATCATATATTATTCTAACACATATTTGCACACTGATATATATACTCGTATTTGTGCTAAACCCTGGGTTCGCGATGAGCAAAGCGAAGAATTGGGCGGAAAAAGCATTTTGCTCCCGGGCACCATTGCTCCCTCCCATTTAAAAAAAATTGGAAATCATATTTGTGAGCTTTAAAAAGTTCTGAAAAACAATATGTATGTAGTTGATGATATATCCCAACAACGTGCAAATTTTCAATTCAAAATACTTTATATTTTGGCCTAAAAAAATAACAAATCTGATCAAACTTAGAGATTTAAAATATGTATACTTAGATCCACATTTTTGTTATTTTTGTGTAGCTCAAAATACAACTTACTTGAATTTGATAGTTTACACGTTTGTAGGATATATCAATAACTATCCCCTGAATTTTTGAAGAATTTTTAAAATCTTATAAATATGTTTTTCGATTTTTTAAAATGGGAGGGAGCAGTGGTGCCCGGGAGAAAAACTCTCCATTAAGAATTGGGTCGCGAACTTTCTTTCGTAAAAATGTGAGATACCCATCGATCTTCTTGCCTGGTGCCTGGCTGCCTGCAATGCAACGTAGGTTAGCTGGAGATTCGCGGCTTTGACGTCTGTCGAGATTTCTTGTGTTGCCTCCGGTATATTTTTCTCCTTTCCCGTACGTGTACTGCTTCGCTGCCATTGAGCCATGGTAAACTAATAAGAAGAGCCCAGATGCTTCGGGTAAAGCGATCCGTTCGCCGCCGGTGCCGCCCGTCTCCATCTCATTGTCAAAGCAGAACATAAATGAAGCTTAAGAAACAGCCACAACATGTTCTTCCGAACACAGATTCCTTCATTGAGAAAAACCTACAGCGAACACGTGTTGCCGGCGTATTTGAGCACGACACAACTCTTTGGCACGTTATGCCTAGTATCCAAATATGGCTAATATAGCAGGTCTCGCTCAGCCAAATTTAGTAAAGACGGCCAAGTTCGGTATTCCTTTTTCGACCTACCGTCAAGGAGTAGAAGGCTACACGTGTCTTGGTGGGATTGACCACGAGAAATCATGCTTTTTCGGTAGTTTGGTAGTCCCTCCATTTAAAAAAAAACTTAGGCGTAATAAATTTGAGTTTAGTGTTGTGTTGTTTAACTTTGATCATGTTTTTAGACAAAATATAAATTATAAATCAATATCATTAGATAAACTATATACTTTCATACTGTACCAAATATTGTAGTTGTTGATATATTTTTGGAAATGTTAGGTGAAACTTAGCATGTTTTGACCTTTGACCAAACATACGGGTTTTGTTTTATGAAAGGAGGTCGTATAAACTCAACACGCTAAACTAATAAAGAGTGATGAGATAATGCTCTTACAAAGCATCTAGGTGGGATCAAATTTGAAAGTTGGGCTAGCTCAGCACTAGGTGATACCTCATACCTCCTTAAGAAACTAGCGAACATTATTTCATCACACACAACAATTTGTCGCGGAGTGGACCGCCAGCCTTCTCGTTTCAGCCCATGGAGTGTCGATCCTTCCAGCAGGCAACGAGGATCGAGAACGATGACAACTAAGACACGTGTAAGAAATGCAAGACCATCGAAGCCACCCACATCATAGCCAACAAGTCTCTATGTCATCGTGGGAGTCGCCACATGAGAAGATCCCCGCCGCCCCATCATCGGCGTCATGGTGCTCCAGGCTCAGAGAGGAAAGACTGGAGGGAGTGGTGGCGACGATCACACACCATCTATCGCCTAGAGGGGACGAGAGGGTCACCTCCAATTCAATTATCCAAATGGTCAAGCCACCTGTTCAAAAAAAAAAATGGTCAAGCCATAAAAACTCAGACGGAGATAGCAAGTCGGTCTTTGAAGTGAAAATGTCGTGTTCATATCAGCGCAGCTGCGGTTGCACGAAACTACGAGCTGTCGACGCCCAAGATCAAGATACACATGCGCGCTGGCCCCACCGGATCAAAACCACGCCGGACACAGGCTGGGAGGTGGGCCCACCGTCGCCTGCATCCACAGAAACCGGACACAGCCGAAAATATCTTGGCGCCCGCAGGCTCGGAAGCATGAGGTGGCGATGGTCGGCCGACGGCCGTTCTGGAACGTTCAGGACGCGAGATATTTTTCCCCTTTCCCGCGCTCAAAGCGCCCAAGCCCAACCCGGCTTCAACTCCTTCCCCTTCGCAACGCTTCGTCTATCCTCTCCACCTTTCTCCTCCCACCTCCGCGCGACACGCCTTTATATACGCCACCTCCCTCCTCTGCAACTCCCCCGCTTTCATCAGGTCGCCATCGAAGCACCAGTAGCAGACACCCCGGCGTACGTGAGATCGGCGATCGTGTGTAGCTTCATAGCTTGGAGGATAGCATTGCTAGATCGAAACAGGGAGAGGAGCAAGATGCAGTCGCAGCACCGGCCGTCCTACTACGCCGTGCTCGGCGTCCACCCCCGCGCGTCCGCTGCCGAGATACGCGCCGCGTACCACCGCCTCGCCATGGTGAGTAAAGCCAGTCAGTTATCCTGATATCCTATGGGGTCGGTTTAGGCCGGAGATCGAAGCAGATACTAACGTTTCTCTTTTCGATCGCGGATGTAATATGGTCTCTGTTTTTCTATGTCATGGCGCAGAGGTGGCACCCCGACAAGGTCGCCAATGGCCGTGTGGATCCGGCGAGCGCGGAGGAAGCCAAGGCCAGGTTCCAGCAGATACACGAGGCGTACAAGGGTAGGCTAGTGCACTGTTCTCGGTTCTGGTATATGCTTGCTTCTTCGTAGTTGGTGTCTTCTGTGTTTAACGTTCGAAATGGTCTATTTCTTGCAGTGTTGTCGGACGAGCAGAGGAGGGCGCTCTACGACGCCGGGATGTACGATCCCCTTGACAACGACCAAGAGGAGGTCGAGGGTTTCCACGATTTCCTTCAGGAGATGCTCTCGCTCATGGCCACAGTCGGCCGAGAGGTAATTATTCACTATCTAATGTGAATTGTGTTTAATCTGCAAAACAGAGGAAATCTGAGAGACACTGATTCTGCATGAAACTAGTATGACACTCGATCCGATCTTTAACAAACACTCGCTTGACTTTTTGTTGCAGGAGCCCGTGTATTCCCTGGGCGAATTGCAATCCATGCTCAACGGGATGATGCAGGATTTCGCCTCTCCCCAACCCCCACCACCACAACCAAGCAGCTTCTTCACCAGCTCCGGTTCGTCGACACGGTTCGGGGCGCCTAACGGTGGACAGCAGCAGCGTAAATCATCCTCGAGCGTGCGGCCCCAGGGGTTCAGCAGCTCGGCCGCCTCGGCTTGCTTCAGCCGGGCGACTTTCTCTGGCTGCTAAGCACTTGGGGCGATCTGCACTGCAGAAATCACAAGGATCGCTGATGTGAAGGCACTGACCGAATTGCAGAGCCAGGGAGGCCATTGCTCTTGCGATGAACGGATTAGGGGAATAAAGTAGTACTAGATGGCTCATAGGTTTCCAACTGACGATAGGATTTCTGTTCTTGAGTCGTTTTTGCGTAGATGTACATAGCTCGATGACCACCTCATTCTGTAGTCTGTACGAGCGTGTGGCATTAGGAATTGGTGTTGCATTTGTACAGATCTTGAGTTTGTTGCGTGTGTCTGGTGACAGTTTGAAGTGATGGCGTGATGTTTTGTGTATACTGATTTTTGTTTTACATGCGTATATTTGACACTACTGTTCACGCCTTCACGGGCCGCTCGCGTCTGGGCCTCTCAGGCCGAATGAAGCCTACTAGTGACAGCAGTGGAGGAGTAACTTGCAACGGCATCAACCGAACAGACTAAAATTAAGCACTAATATTTGGTTCGGTTCCATGGCTTTCTGAAACAGAGCGTGTAACACACAGAGGCACATTAGAAATTAGCAGTAGTTGCACCAGCATACCAAAACAATTTAGGATATGCACCAACTAAAGCTCGGTGGTTCAGCTCACATATATACATATACAGTCACGGCTTACTAATCAGTGAGATAGAAAACATGAGACAATCAAACCAACTGTTGCCTCTCCAGGCAATGATCCTCGCCTCCATCTCCATGTTCTTGGTGATGGTGGTGTCCACGTCAATGGGGGAAGTGACAGAAGACAAGTGCAAGTGCCTCGCGTGTGTCTGCGACGTGGATCCGCACCCGTTCCCGCCGGCGGTGCCCACGCGCCACCCGCCACCGTCCGAGCCGGAACCGGAACCGGAGCCAAAGCCCGAGCCGGAACCGGAGCCTAAGCCCGAGCCAGAGCCAGAGCCAAAGCCTGAGCCAGTTCCAACGCCGAAGTACTACCCACCGCCGTCGGAGCCTGAGCCGACGCCAGTGTACTACCCGCCATCGACGAAGCCTGAGCCGACGCCGGTGTACTACTACACTCCGCCGTCGGAGCCGGAACCGACGATCGGGTACTACTACACACCGCCGGCTGGGCCTTACGGGTACCCGTGGGGTGACACCTACGGTTCGCCGGCGCAGATGTACCCGCGGGAGTACTACCCGTCCAGTGCCCACCGGAAGCTGAGTCGCGGCCTTGCCTACTTCGTCTTGGCAGCAGGGGTACTGTCACTGCTTACGTGCCGCGCGTAGACATTATTTTGCCACACTGTGTTAGAATAGTTCGTTATAGATATGTATCGTGCCGTGTTTATCAAGTGTAATGCCCATCCAAGTTATAAGGATCGAGGCTTTGATGTTTATCTCCTGTAACCGAACAATGTAAATTCTTTTGAGGTTGTTGGTTAAACCTCCTATATAAACACACGCACGGTGTGCCCCCAACGGGTAAGACACCTTAACCTAAACTTTTACATGGTATCAGAGCCTATCCTCCACAAACACATCTAGCTAATCCTAGATCGCATCCATGGCGTCACCTAGCCACCCTACCGTTCCCTCCAATCCCTTCGGCAATCCTGTAGCCGAGAAACTCACCAAGACCAACTTCATCATGTGGCAGACGCTAGTTCTCCCGGCTGTGCGTGGAGCACGGCTTCAGGGATTCCTCGATAGCAAGAAGAAGCCGCCGTCGAAGGAGGTCACCGTCAAGGACGGCGACAAGACTATCAAGGTGGAGAACCCGGACTACGGTGTCTGGGTTGCGCAGGACCAGCAGGTTCTGTCCTTCCTCGTGTCCTCCCTCTCAAGGGATCTTCTGCCTCACGCCGCGTCAGCAACCACGGCGGCGGAGCTGTGGGACACGCTTCAAGAGATGTTCGCGGCAAGATCGCGTGCACACACCACCAACACACGTATCGCCCTCGCCAATGCAGAGAAGGGCTCCAAATCCATGGCGGAATATCTCGCCGGATTAAAGTCTCTGGAGAACGAGATGATCTCCGCCGGCAAGTACCTCGATGACGAGGACATGGTCTCCTACACCCTTGCCGGCCTCAAAGATCAGGAGTACAACTCGCTGGTCTCCGCCATCCTCGCCCGCGAAACTCCAATCACGGTGAGTGACTTGTATCAGCAACTTCTTTCCTATGAAAGCCGCCAGCAGATGATTCGCGGCGCATATGCACAATCCTACGCCAATGCTGCCATGCGCGGCGGACGCGGGCGCTTTGGTGGACGAGGTCCTGGAGGCCGCGGCAGGCAAGGCCGTGGCTACAATGGAGGCGGAGGCGGCCCAAGTGGCCATGGCGGCTACAACAACTACGGCGGCAACAACCGTGGCCGCGGCAACTACAACAACAATGGCCGTGGCCACGGAGGCGGTGATCGCGGTGACCGCCCGAGATGCCAGCTCTGCGGTGTCCTGGGACACGTCGTCACCGACTGCTGGTACCGCTATGACGCGGACTTTGTCCCCAAGGATAGGACTGCTGCTGCCGCCTACAACACCAACTACGGCAACTACAACAACGGCAACTACAACAACGGCAACTACAACTACAGCAACGGCAACTACAACGGCAACTACAACAACTACAATGGCGGTGCTGAAAATCCATGGCACATGGATACAGGCGCCACTGACCATGTCACTGGAGAACTAGAGAAACTCCATGTCCATGACAAGTATCATGGCAATGATCAAGTACACACCGCTAGCGGTGCAGGTATGGCTATTAACCGCATTGGTCACTCAATTATTTCAACTCATGGTCGAAACCTTCATCTGAAAAATATTCTCCATGTTCCGGATGCAAGCAAAAAATTTAATCTCTGCTCATAAATTCGTCAATGACAATCATGTTTTTCTTGAAATTCATCCAAAATTCTTTTGTGTCAAGGATCAGGTCACGAGGAGAACTCTGGTTGACGGTCCGTGTAGGGATGGCCTATATCCTCTTCCCGATCCATCCACGCCATCCAAACAAGCTTTCAGCGCCATCAAGCCATCACATGAGCATTGGCATCATCGCTTAGGTCATCCGGCATCTACAATAGTTCGTCAAGTCATTAGCAAAAATAATCTCCCTTGTTCTAGTGAGAATAAAATTTTAGTTTGTGAGGCGTGTCAAAAGGCAAAAGGTCACCAATTGCCTTATCCTAGATCCACTAGTATTTCTCATCATCCATTAGAGTTGATTTTCTCCGATGTATGGGGTCCAGCCCCTGATTCCTTTGGTCGCAAGAACTATTATGTGAGTTTTATTGATGATTTTAGCAAGTTCACATGGATCTATCTTATCAGACATCGTTCTGAAGTGTTTCATATATTCCATGAATTTCAAGCCCTTGTTGAACGTCGTTTTGGGCGGAAAATAATTACAGTACAATCTGATTGGGGAGGAGAATATGAAAAATTGAATTCTTTCTTTAGAACTATAGGCATTACACATCAAGTGTCTTGTCCGCATGCCCATCAACAGAATGGGTCAGCTGAAAGAAAACATAGGCATATCGTAGAAGTTGGCCTCTCACTTCTTGCTCAAGCCTCTATGCCTTTGAAGTTTTGGGATGAAGCCTTTATTGCTGCGGTTTATTTAATTAATCGTCTTCCCACAAAACTTCTTGATTTTTCTACCCCACTAGAAACACTTGAACAAACCAAACCAGACTATGGTTCTCTCCGCATATTTGGTTGTGCTTGCTATCCAAACCTTCGGCCGTTCAATGCTCGCAAACTTCAGTACCGATCTGTCCAATGTGTGTTTTTGGGCTATAGCAACCTTCATAAAGGTTTTAAATGTCCTGATATCAATTCTGGCCGAATCTATATTTCTAGAGATGTCATCTTTGATGAAACTATTTTTCTGTTTGCCAAACTACATGCAAATGCTGGAGCACGGCTCAGATCCGAAATATTGTTGCTTCCTTCCAACCTCCTCAACCCGAGCCAATTCGATCATGGGGGTGAAAATAATGATGATCAAATTTCTACGGCTAATAACCCTGCTAATATTACTTGTGAGCCTCTTGTTGTACAAATGCAGAATTCAGCAGCAAATAGAGGTGGAGACGGAGAAGAAAATGGTGTGCATGCACGTATGCATGGGCGTGGCACGGAACCCCAGGGTCAGGTGCAAACAACACCGGCCAGATCGTCTCGGGATCGCCAAACCGCGTCTGACCGGTCCCGTGAATCAGCGCACGGCGAATCGCCGGCCGCCACGTCGTCTCCTTCGCACGTGAGCGGATCTCCTCTGCATGGTGCCAGCCCAGCGACAGGATCTTCTGCGGCGACTCCTTCGACCGCGAGCGGACACACAGCAGCCACGGGATCATCTGCAACGAGCGACAGAAATCCCGAGACAGATGGGCCTGTAGGCAGCGATCCCGACGTGGATTCGACTGCCGCACCTGGCGTCTCAGGTGTCAGATCTTCTGCGACATCAGATCCTGTAGCTTCACCTGTGCGGCGCGTGACCACAAGACTTCAAAAAGGTATTGTTCAACCGAAAAAATTCACAGATGGCACCGTCACCTACGGACTACTGAAGAAGAGGTATACTAATGGTATTATTAGATATGCTAATCTTGCTACTACGGGTGAACCAGAGAATCTACATGAGGCACTAAAAAATAAAAAATGGAAATGTGCAATGGATGATGAATATCATGCACTCATGCAAAATAAGACTTGGCATTTAGTCTCACCACAATATGCTGGCAAGAATGTTATAGATTGCAAATGGGTCTACAAAATTAAAAGAAAAGCTGATGGTAGCATAGACAGATATAAAGCTAGATTAGTTGCTAAAGGTTTTAAGCAGAGATATGGGATTGACTATGAGGACACTTTTAGTCCAGTAATCAAACCTGCAACCATTCGCCTTGTGTTATCTATTGCTGTGTCCAGGGGGTGGAGCCTACGACAGCTAGATGTGAAGAATGCGTTCCTTCATGGTGTTCTGGAGGAAGATGTCTATATGAGACAACCACCTGGTTATGAGGTTAAAGGAAAAGATAAGTACATCTGCAAACTTGATAAAGCCTTGTATGGGCTGAAGCAAGCCCTAGAGCATGGTTCTCTAAGCTGAGTACAAAGTTGCAAACACTTCATTTTCAATCATCCAAGGCAGACACATCTTTGTTCTTTTATTCAAAAGGGAAGATTATCATCTTTGTATTAATCTATGTTGATGATATAATTGTTGCTAGCTCGTGTCCGAAAGCAACAGGATGCCTCCTTCGAGATCTTCAAAAGGAGTTTGCCTTAAAGGATTTAGGCGATGTTCACTACTTCATTGGGATTGAGGTCAAGAAGATGAAAGATGGTTTATTGCTGTCACAAGACAAGTATACCTCGGATGTGCTGAAGAGAGTAGGTATGGAAAATTGCAAACCTGCTAATACACCGATATCCACTAGTGAAAAACTGTCAGCATTTGAAGGAGATACTCTTGGATTAGAGGACTCTACTAAATATAGAAGTATAGTTGGTGCATTGCAATATCTGACGCTTACTAGACCAGATATTTCTTACTCAGTCAACAAGGTATGCCAATTCTTACATGCACCAACCACAATACACTGGACAGCCGTTAAGAGAATACTAAGATATCTCAAGTTTACTCCCAAACTCGGGTTGAAGTTCATGAAATCTTCTTCAGTGCTTGTTAGTGCATTCTCTGATGCAGATTGGGCAGGCAGTCCAGATGATAGAAGATCTACAGGTGGATTTGCTGTATTTCTTGGACCAAATTTAATTTCATGGAGTGCAAGAAAACAAGCCACAGTATCTAGATCCAGTACAGAGGCAGAATATAAATCTCTTGCAAATGCCACAGCTGAGGTTATGTGGGTACAAACCTTGCTTATGGAACTAGGAGTTCCTCATCCTTCAGCAGCACAGTTATGGTGTGACAACATGGGTGCAACTTATCTCTCAGCTAATCCAGTATTTCATGCTAGAACTAAACATATTGAAGTTGATTATCATTTTGTTAGAGAAAGAGTAGCTCAGAAATTATTGGATATTCGATTCATTCCCACAGGTGATCAAGTTGCAGATGGTTTCACAAAACCCCTCACAGTTCGTCAACTAGAAGTTTTTAGAAACAATCTCAACTTAGATAAGTTGTGATTGAGGGGGTGTGTTAGAATAGTTTGTTATAGATATGTATCGTGCCGTGTTTATCAAGTGTAATGCCCATCCAAGTTATAAGGATCGAGGCTTTGATGTTTATCTCCTGTAACCGAACAATGTAAATCCTTTTGAGGTTGTTGGTTAAACCTCCTATATAAACACGCACGGTGTGCCCCCAACGGGGTAAGACACCTTAACCTAAACTTTTACACACTGAAGTTGATCACACAGTTGCCATGTATGTAATGCTGTATTTCGCTGATTATGCTATCTACTCCTGTTTTTGCTTAATTTCAGTGTTATCCGCTCTTATTTTTCCCTTAATTTCAAGTGCGTAACTCTGAATTTGTCCGTGCGGACTGCACAGATAATGTATAGAGTGAAAGATAATTATCCCTGACGAGCACAGTAAACCCGAGCAAAATAAACTGGCATGCAGATTCACAGACACAATCGCCAGAGAAACTAAACTGCATTCTACAAATCTGAATATTTACAACCGTAGGTGCATGTCACTGAAAATAGTTACTTGCACTGTCCCCTCAGATCATGAAAACGCACGCGAACAAACTGCACCGGTCAGGAAGAGATTTCAGGCATCATGCCATGTATAAAGTGACAGCCTCAGCGTATGCAACAAAAGGATCCAACCAAGAATGACGCAGCAGGCACAGGTATGTATCAAAAGCTTTCCGATGGAAAAAACAATGGGCAACATCTATCAGAACTGGAGCGTGACCAAGACTGCCGCCGCGAAGACCACCGCCACAAGGAAAACCCGGCAGGCACAGAAGGCAACCGATCCCGACTGCTGATCAAGCGGCACGGGCGTCGATGTCGAATGCTCCTCCATCTCCGCGGCCAGGGACGCTGGTCCTGGAACGGTCGCTGTAGAGGCAAGCACAGCAGATTAACCAATGCACATGAAGTATGACCGCCGATGCAAGAAAGACATCAGTGTTTCAAATGACCATATTGAATTGCTCACGTTAACAGATCAGAAGGTGCATCCACAACATAACAGAGCAGTGCACGCAAAGCAGACAGTATCCGTCAGAGGAATTCGATACTGAGATTAGTAGGCACACTTATAGCTGAAGAGAACATAAGTTTCAAGTACGAGGGAGAGTATGAGGTGCAAAATCAGATGTTCTATTCCATAGTTTACTTTGAACCAGTACAGTTGCAGCATAGAACGTGAACTAGATTGAACACCTTAAGATAAAACAAATTCAGGTTTCGTCCAGGCACACAACGAGAGAACATATGGGCATGTCTGCCAAAATTGCCTACTCTTTTATTCTTCAGAATAGCATAACTGAACATACGACCACAATGGAATGCTCAGGTTAAAAGACTAGAAGGTGCAGCCACGACTTAACAGAGCAGCGGATGCAAAACAGACAATATCGGCAGCAGGAGATTTGATGCTGAGATTAGTAGGCACATTTATAACTGAAGAGACCAGAGCATTCAAGTACAAGTAGAGAGTATGAGGTACAAAATTAGATGTTCTATCCTATAGTTAACTTTGAAGCTGTACAATTTTTACCCCGCAAAAAAAAAAAAGCTGTACAATTTCGGCATAGAACACAAACTGGATAGACCACCTCAAGATAAAACAAATTCAGGTTTGGCCTGCACACACAAGCATATGACATGTCTGCCAAAATGCCTACTGTTTTATTCTTCAGAGTAGCATAACTGAAAACTGATTCATCGAATCAATAGACATGCAGAAAATTTGGTTTACCTGGAGGAATTTTTGGTGCGGGAGGTGGCGATGGAGGTGTAAAATGCATCTCAGGCAGTGACTTGAGCTCTGTTTCAATTGAAAAATCAAGTTAGCGAATAGTACCACACTTGTATCTCAATTTTATAAAAAAAAATTGTGATTTTTTTTAGAGAAACCACCAAGTGAGCACGCCTTAACTTACTGTAAATATTGCAAACAGTTGTGTAAAATTCATTGTATCTAACAAGCAATCCAACAAATAACAAACTGCTTAAGTGACCAGTAGACAGTAGTCATGACTAATTGTAGCAAGAATACAAAAGCAACCATGTGCTTCGGGGACATCAGGTAATCATGGGCCTCTCAGGATCTTCTCCTAACAAATAATCCGAGGTGTTTCCCTCCCCCGGTGCACTAGTTCAGAAATGCAAGAGTAGTAATCTCCCTAGTAGCATAGCATCTAGTGCTTAGCGGTTATCCGCATCTACAGCCACCAATGTGGTTGTACAAGGACTCAGGAGGCAATAATCAAGAGATCATTAGATAACTTCTATTCTGATGGGTGATCAACGGGAACGCCACCGCAAGCGCATAGGGTGTGCACAGCACAGTCGATCGAAGCACAGACATATTGCAAGGGCATATATATGGAGGAGCGGCGGAGGAGGAAGGACAAGTTTCGCACCTCGGCACTTGTCGGCGAAGAGGGTTTCGGCCTCGACGGTGGTGGCGGGGGATGCCTCCGCGGAGGCGCAGGCGGGAGGAGCGCGCCGAGGCGAGCGGCGTCGACGGGGAAGCCCAGGAGGAGCGGGTCGCGGAGCAGGTGGCAGAAGCACCCCTCCCCTCCTCCGGCCTCGCCGTCCCCGGTGGAGACGGCTCGCAGGAACGCCGCGCAGCAGGCGGTGGTGGGCGCGGGCGCGGGAAGGGCGGGCGGCGCCACCACCGCGACGTGCGCGAGGCACGGCGAGAAGGCCACGATGGCCGCCGCGCACGGCGTCGCCGGTGGCTCCTGGGACAACGCGGCGGAGACGGCGGGGGAGGCGAGGAGGGCGGCGGTGACGGCTGAGACGAGGAGGAGGACGGCGGTGGGGGCCATGTCACGCCACGCCCGTCTCTCTCTCTCTCGTCTCTTTGTCGGACGGGGATTCAGTGACTGGGCAGAAGGCCAGTCACGTTGTAACTCTCCCCCATATATCTACCATTCGTTCTCCATCCAATGGCTAGGATTAAGCCAAAAAATAATCTCAAAATTAAAAACTTTCAGAAAAAATTGAAAAAATTCCAGTAGGTTGTATATGGTACGTTACGTATTCTGTGAGATTTTCGTGTCGTTTGAACGATTGGTTTATTTTTAATTAGCTTTTCAATTTTTAATCTTAAAAGGCTAATAAATCATAAACGGACAATCAAAATGACACGAAACTTTCACAGAAATACATAACGGGACATATATGACCTACTAGAATTTTTTCAATTTTTTCTAAAATATTTGAATTTTGAGATCTCGTTTTGACTCAATCGTAGCCGTTGGATGAAGAATCTAGGGTGGATAATGGGGGACAGTTACAACGTGACTGCCAGTCACTGAATCCCCGTCCCTCTTTGTCTGCGCGGCGTGGGTGGTGAGGTGGTGCCGTGTTGGTTTTAGGGAGGAGCGATGGTCTGACGAGGCGTGATCATGTCCGTCCGTTCATAAAGGCGGCGCGAAGCTGGGCGCATCGGATGGCTTTTGATGATCCTATGTTGTACTACCTGTTGCTAGCAGCCGCTGTCATATACGGATTCTGAATTTCTGATCGGGGGCACGGTCACGCCGTATGCGTATGTCCATCAACATTTGAAGTTTCGTGCACGGAGCAAACTGAGTAAACTACCCCGAAGAAACATCTGGGTACGAAATTTGAAATATGAAAAGATTTAAAAAGGTTTATATTTAGAAATAGAGATAGTTTGTAGGTTCAAAGTTCAAAGGCTGGGTTGTTCCGGATTCATACTAGGAGATTCGCTATTTTGGGTCGATATCTTTCAAAATTGTCCACCCTAAAAACGTTTAGGCGTGTTTTGTTACGCTTGGTAAACGCACGAGAAGATAAACACTCTGACAAATTACGGTTTGATCGTTTTCATCCTACCTCGTCTTACTTCTAGATCTAATCACCTCGCCGTCGCAGGCGCCTCCACGGTGATTCGTGAATAGTCCATGTTTGGAGTATGGGTCCATAGTTGTAGCTCGACGACACTCTTTCCCATGTTTTTCAATACAAAAGTTTTGTGAGCTGTCTAATATGATCAAGATTTAACTGATGAATGTGCTATGCTAATGTGGTATGTTTTGTTTGTTGGCACATGAGGAACCGTCACTTTATGATAAGTTTGTGATGTTATAATATGATTTTATTGTCATCATGATTGCTCTGTTTTATAGTCCTACATGTTGTACGATCTATTTGTTTACATGGAAAGTTTAATCATAAGTATATTTCTTGTCCGACCAAGGACACAGCAATTGGCATAAGTCTACACACATAACATTATCAAAACAATGAAACTTAATAAGTGGACAGGGCCGGCCCTGAGGGGGGTTAGGAGGGGCGGCCCCGGGCCCCCGAAATCAAGGGCCCCATCTGGGTACGACGTATGCAGGCGGAAAGTCCTTTTTGCACCCGGGCACCAGTGATCCTTCTTGTTTAAATTTTTTGCAAATCATATTTGTGAGTTTCAAAAAAATATGAAAAAAAATTATGGTGTTGCCAATGGTGGATCCCACAAAAGTGCAAATTCTCAGTGTGAAATAATTTATATTATGGGCTACACAAAAATGACAAATCTGATAAAAGTTAGAGATTTGAAAATATACATACTCAGATCTACAAATTTGTCATTTTTGTGTAGCTCAAAATATAAAGTTTTTGAAGTTGATATTTTGCACGTCAGAGGGATATATCATTGGCTACACTCGGATTTTTTTCCAGGATTTTTTGAAACATAGAAATATGATTTTCGAATTTTTTAAATTGAAGGGATCACTGGTGCCCGTGTGCAAAAAATCTCCACTGGCATGCAGGCGCCATTAGAACAGCTCAGAAATTTTCTCTGGTACGTTTACGGAGAAGAACAGACAAAGCGTTACATTGGGCTGAGACTTGGGCCCTTTCGTTTGCCTGGGCCGTGTCACTCTTTGGTTTTGCAAAGGAAACGATTAAATGGGTGGGGCCAGTAGACTAGCTGATCAATCAACTTGTTCCATTCCACTAAAAAAATTAACATGTTCCAATGGTTTTTTCTTTGTTCTTGAGCTGCTTATTTCTCTTAGATTTTCTATATTAATTTCTCTAACGCTGCCAAAGACGGAACAACCAACTTTTGTGCGATAAAAGCGTGGACACAACATTTTACAACTCAGGGTCGGGCGGCGTACAGGCCAAACTAAATTTCGAGTGCCGATCAAAATATTAAAAGGATGGTGACGAAAAGGTTTGGTTTGAACTTTTTTTATAGAAGGTTTGGAAAATAACGAAACTCGGAGAAAGAACAAAGTATTAAGTATTGTTCCGTGCACATCGTTGCTCAGTCGTTCCATAGGCAACAGTTAGGATACCTCGCCCTCACTATGAAGAGATGAGATGCCGATTCTCCGAGAGTCGAGAGGAGACCTCATCTCACATACCAACCACCACCACGATACTTGAAATGATTGGTGATAAGAGTCATAACCAATATGATCGAGATTGCGGCTAGATTTGTTCGATTTTGTTGAATCCAATGTATAGAAATTATCTGATGTTAATTTTTATTTTTATATGGTTCAGTATTGTATATTTTTGACACATAAGTAATTGAATTTTTGCAACAAGGGCCCCAATTTCTTGTTTCGCCCCGGGCCCCAAAAATCGCAGGACCGGCCCTGTAAGTGGACTTGATGAAAATAACTCAACAATAATCACATGTGTCTTCAAGAGCGTCTTAGTCTTTCCTCACTTCCATCACTCTTGGAGATGGCAAAACAGCGCCTTTTTGGCATGCCCCGTGGCTTTCCTGTTGCAAGCCCAAGAACATTGCCCTCTCCGTTTTCGTGCTCTCCAAGAGGGAGAAATTTTGTGTCCACAAGGGGCTCGATCAAGATTATTGGATCGCTAACTTTGATATCGCCTCGATTACCACCGTCGAACAAATCCGCGAGTTCACCATGCTTTGGACCATGCTTTTAAGACGTTCGCCTAGATGCTATAGAGCACGCTGACATCACTCGGAAGTTGACTAGCTTCGGAGTTTACACGGCGTCCTCCGCTTATCATATGCTAATTTGGAAGGGACAATTTCTACGACTATGGAGATGACGGTTTGCAGCAATTGGGAACCACCAAAAAGCAAATTATTTGCATCGCTAATCCTCCAAGATAGAGCTTGGACCGCCAATAGATTGCAACGTTGAGGCTGTCCAAATTGTGGTTTTTGTCAACTTTGTCGAAAGAAATCCAAAACATGGCGCATATTATGTTCAAGTGTAGGTACATGTTACGCATTTGGCTCCTAAAATTGGGCTCACTTTGATTCGGTCAAGAATTGGTAGCTCTACATCACCAATGCCGATGGCGAGAGAAGAAGGTCCATGGCCTCGGTGGTATGATTATATCATGGGAAATTTGGAATGAGCGCAATGCTACAGTATTCCGGCACGTTAGCTCCATGCCAAACGCGATCATGAAAAAAAACAAGATTGAGGCCAGAAAATTGGCAACTCGCGAGAGTGATCATTATGTTTGTACCCTTATCTTTTTGGCCATTTGGCCTTTTTTGTTAAACTCCCCATAATTAATATGAGGCAAAGTTTTTGCCTCCGCTTCTATAAAAAAAACAATCGGCTTTTCCTTAGCTCAAATAAGGATCGGTTGTAATTCACAGATTACACGAATCGTGATGTAAATCTAGTGATATTGCAACTCAACACACTTCCAACTGCAAATTTAATTACTATGGAGGCGACTGAAAACTAGCAATTCATGAAACAAAATTGGTGAAAAATGTAATTACAACATCTCAACGTTTCCAACGCATGTGTCCTCTGCTCCTTTGGAAGTATTCTGACAACCCTGTCAAGAATCTTAGATACAACCAGCCTTTAGAGCAATTCCACCGTGAAATCTCGTCACAACAATTCCCCTGTCTACACACACACACAAAAACGGAGCTAGCCGCCCAAATTCGTGACGGGTCCCTTGAACCAGTGCCTGGCACTGAAGATCCAGGACGTCAACACGAGGATGAACAGCCCGCCAACGGCGACCGGAGCGTAGTTGAGTGTGTCGCTGGTCACCGGGAACGTCACCGGCAGAGAGAAAAGCACGGTGATTGTGACAACCCAGAGCACGGCCACCCAGCCCACGAAGACGCCATATCGTCCGAGGTTGAATGGTCCCGGCACGAAGTGCTTGCGAGCCAGCGTCACCCGGAAGAAGATGGGCAGCGCGTACGCGATGTAGAGCCCGATTGTCGCGATTGACACCATTGCCTGGAACGCCACCAGGCTGCCCAGAGACTGCAAAATTCCATTTTCAGAGCAGGATTAGATTGGTGTGCTTGAAACTCTGTAGTTTCAGTGACATGTTCAGGTGCCGAACAGTCGTTTACCGGCAACGCCATGCAGAGGGAGATGAAGGCCGAGAGCCAGACGGCGTTGATCGGCACCTCATACTTGTTAACCTTGTGCCACACGGACGACAGCGGCATCGCTCCGTCTCTCGAGAACGCATAAGCCATCCTAATCATCAGAACGAGCGACTGAATGATGCAGCCAAAAAGACTTTACTTGTAGAGCGTAATAATGCGAAGCAAGCGGGGGATGATCACCTGGAGTTGCTTGTCACCGAGCTCATGCCGCAGAAGTATATGGCGACGGCAACGATTCCCAGGCAGACGATCCCGCCCACGCCGCTACCGTAACGGCTCTTGAACGCTTGGTAGAACACTTGAGCGATTGCGTATCCTCCAGCTTCATTGTCGGGGCTCAGTAGGTAGGGTATGTCCTTCACTGCAAATGTGATGCCTAGTATGTACCCCCAGCCTGCTATGATCGATATACCGATCGCGCTTATGATCCCAATAGGGCCGTTCATGTCTGCATTTTTCGTCTCCTCGGTCTGCACGAACAAAAAACCAACATATTTTTAGATTCGGCCGCACATTGCTATTACATCCAGATTTCCTTCACTTGACAGTGTTTTTTAATTTTATTGCCCCCTTACCATATGCGCCGATGCGTCGTATCCCATCAGTGTGTACTGGCTCATCAGGAGCCCCAGGACAAAGATGTAAATATTGTTGTGGATTCCGGCGCTGTTGTCAGTGTTGAAATTGGTGAAGACAAACTTGGCACTAGCCCTCTCGGTAGCAACAGTCGGCACAGCAATCATCAAGACAAAGACACCTGCAAAGAACAGATACCACACAAATTAGCAATGTGTCTGTGAGAACGGTTTCTGGCTCTAGTCGTGATGTGTCTGCAATGTGTCACCTATCATGTTCCAAGCAGCTGCGAACTGCCCGATGAAGGAGAGCCATGAGATGGGGAAGCTGTTGATGACGGCGTGGCTGAGCAGGATGGCCGCGTGGATGGCGATGACGACGTACTTGGACGCCAGGTAACCTCCTCCATTGTTGCCGCCAGTGCTGAGAAGGATGATCACCTGGATCAGCTGCGCTAGCGAGTAGTTCACGCTGGTTGTCACCGCCCACTGCAAAGCACAGGTTCAATCAGCATTGAATGTTCTGAGATCTGCACTGAAGGTTGAGAGATAGATTGTGGTATGGGTTACCTGTCCAACGATGTTAAACCTTCATGCAGCAGAGAAGAACCGCATTAGAAACATTGGAACAGAAGACAACTGACAAGTAGGAGTAGCACAGCATTGGAACAGAGACACGCTGATCGATTTCACATTTTCAATCGCCATCAAATTCGGAAATTTGTGCAGTTGTCATCAGGAATTTTGAACTAGATCAAGATCCGTCTATTTAGAGAAAATGCATTTCTACCCTGCTTTACAGACAAAACATAATATGTCTTATTATAAACGAGGTCCTGAGACAAGGCTCAGGAAGTCCTTTTGCTATCTCTCTTTCTGTTTCCTCTCATTAATTATTATTACTTAGTGAAGAGGCCAACGTCTTGTCATTTTCATTATATCTCTCCTCCATGTAATAATAATGCCATATAAACGGGTTTATAGCCTACTATTATACTTGCTCTAACTGAACAGCAACGTAAACATGTTGATCTTGTTGGGAAAAAAAACATGTTCATCGCCGACATAACTAAACAAGACCCACATGTTTGATTTTTTTGCCTGTTTTTTTTGTTTGAGTATTCAATCATCGGCGCATGAAGGAACCACGTATAAAAAGTCTTGCAACTTAATTGGGGGCTGGTTACGTATTTGTTGGAGTGAGTTGTAAATAGTTAAATTGTAGGGTTCAAACTGTAAGTTGTACTCAGAATATAGAAAAGTTGAGAAGGATCGGGAGAGTGTAGGAAGCCCAGGAAAATCTCTCCTCTTCCACAAACTCCTCCTTCGAGCTGTGTAAGACTAATCCAAGAAATCAATGAATCACTGATTCTCTGTGTGAGTTTCTACATGGTATCAGAGCAGGACGAATCCAGTGTTGTTCTCCTGCGATTTTGAGTGGATTCGAGGCATCGGGCGAGGAATTGGATCGAGGCGGAGCTTGCAGTGTGCTGTGCCGCCTGCGCAGATCGGCTGCCGTGGATTGACCGCGGAGCTGCCCCACGTTGAAGCCTCCTCTGCCGGAGCTGCCCCACGTTGAAGCCTCCTCTGCCGGAACCACCTGATTCCTTTCTCCTCGAGTCCCCTTCCGGTACTGCTCCTGCGTTCGTGAGGAAGTGGCCCTGAGATTCGACATTGTTGCTTGCCGCCTGCTGTTGAAACAGCAGCTGCCAACGGCTGTGTGCTGGGTCCTGTTGAACTCAAATTCGAGCTTCTTCTAGCTTCTGCCGTGGACAAGTATTCCAGGTACTGCGTGCTAGTGCTGCTGTTAATTGTTCAGCTAGACTGTATATCTGCTGTGCTATCAAGACGGTCCTGTGTGGCTGAGTGTTTTGGTCGTATTGCAACTACTGAAAATTAATACTACTTGCTAGAAAGGAAAGGGCTCGGCTGCTATTGGTTTCTTGCTGCTCTTGAGTGCTACTAGCAGTTTAGAAAATACTGTATTTGGTGTTCTAAGTTGTGCATTTGCTGCGTTCTTGACTGAAAAAATTATGGGGGACTCAAGCAAAGACAAGACAGGGGATTCCAGTGTGGATAAGATGTATGAGATATTTAGTAAACTACTTGAACAACAGCAGCAGCAAAAGTTAGTCCCTGAGGCAGTCAAGTATGCTCTTGAACCCAACCCAGTGAGGCTGTCAGGTCCAGGGAACTATGTCAGTTGGGCGCGTCATGCCCAACTGATTCTGAGTTCTCATGGATATGAAGATTTAATTATTGATGATGTTGAGCAGAAGAAGACTGATATTAGTGCAAAGCAGATTAATGACAGAGTACTAGTCTGGATACTAGGAAGCATGGAACCTATTGTTCGACAACAAGTTGAAATTATGACAAATGTGTATGAAGTATGGGCAGCTTTAGAGAAACAATTTGCTGGTAAATCAAACAAGATGCAGGCTACACGAATTATGGATGAGCTGACTCATCTCAAGCAAGGATCCAAATCTGTCACAGAGTATGCAGGTGAGGTTAAAAGGCTGTACAGGGACCTTCACTATTACCATCCATTTCAGCCTGTTGACAAGAAAGATTTAGATGTCCATCATAAATGGTTCGAGTCCCTTGTGGCCAAGCTGTTCTTGGATGGACTAAACCAGGAACTTAATCTTCGGAGGCAACTTATATTCTCACAACAAGAGTGGCCAAATCTTGATGACATCATATGTAGTGTTATCGAGGAAGAAACACGCTTAGCACAACGCAAGGAGAATGAACAAAGATGTACAGATCGAGCTGCGTTTTCAATGCATTCAAGGCGTGTGCCAAGGTCCTTCAACAAAACAGACAAGAGTAAACTATTCTGTGATCATTGCAGGAAAAATGGACACACAATAGACATGTGTTTTGAATTGCATGGCTATCCACCATGGTGGGATGAGAAAGGAAGGTCACGGACAGGGGGAGTTCAGGGAGCAAATAAAAGACATGCCATTCATACTGCATTTCTACAGAAGCAACCTCTGGTAGATGTCCGACCCCCTGAGGAGTTCAGTTCCAAGCTTCGAATCTCAGAAAGCTCTCCTTTTACCCACGATGCATCCAAACCTGAATCTAGCCTCATGTCCACTTCACACCCAGGTACTAAATGTCATCAGGCCCACACTTCTACAAATCTCTTGAGCTCCTGGATTATTGACACAGGGGCCACTAATCATATGACAGGAGCTTCCAACTTATTTACTTCCTATACACCTTGCTCAGGAAAGGACAAGGTGCGTGTAGCTGATGGATCCATGGCACCTATTGTAGGACGTGGATCTGTTAGGTGCACCGAGACATTGTCCTTATCTCCTGTGTTACATGTCCCTAAGTTCCCAATCAGTTTATTGTCAGTCAGCTCTATTACGAAGTCTCTTAATTGTGGAGGTTGGTTTGATCCTACTCGTTGCATTTTTCAGGAGCTAGGGACAGGGAGATTGTTGGGGACCGGAACCGAGCATGAGGGGCTCTACTATCTTGATAAAGGAAGTGATGAAGTTGCACTTGCATCTTGTTTGTCACCAAGCCAAGAATTGTTGCTACATCATCGCAGGCTTGGACATCTTTCTTTTGCTGCTTTGTCTCGTATTTATCCAAGTCTGTTTAAGTCATGCGCTAGAGAGTTGTTGGTTTGTGATGCATGTGAACTGGCTAAACATACTAGGGGCACATATCCTAGTAGTGGTTTGAGAAGCAAAAAACCATTTGAAGTAATCCACTCTGACGTATGGGGACCCTGTGAGGTGCACTCAATTTCTGGACACCGATGGTTTGTAACTTTCATTGACTGTTTTAGTCGGTATACCTGGCTTTATCTTTTGAAACGCAAGAGTGATGTTTTTTCTGTCTTCAAAGATTTATGTGCACTTATAAAAAATCAACATGAAGCAACTGTTAAAGTTTTACGTTCAGATAATGGCACTGAATATGTCAATCAGGAGCTTGAGCAATTTCTTATTTCAAATGGCATTGAACACCAGACCACTTGTGTTAATACCCCAGAGCAAAATGGTGTCGCAGAGCGGAAAAATAGACATTTACTTGAAGTTGCTCGCTCACTTATGTTTACAATGCATGTTCCAAAATTTCTTTGGGGAGAAGCGATTAAAACTGCAACATATCTGATAAATCGGATGCCTCTTCGTACCCTTGGGTATAAAACTCCAGCAGAATGTCTACTAAACTCAAATGAATTTATTGTTCCCCCCAAGGTTTTCGGGTCTGTTTGTTTTGTGCATGATTATAGAAACTCTGTTGGAAAACTGGATCCACGTGCGCTAAAATGTGTTTTTATGGGTTATTCTCCTTCTAAGAAAGGCTATAGATGTTGGTGCCCTTCCGAACACCGGTTCTTTGTGAGCATGGATGTCACGTTTCGTGAACATGAATCATTTTATGGGTCAACTAATGATACTGGTATTATGTTGTCACCACCTGAAGTGGAACAAGAGGGGGAGAGTGAGGTTAAAGGTTCTTTGAGTCCTGTTCTTGTTCCCACTGCAGGTGGTTCTCCAACTTTTGATCGCATTCCAAGTCAGGGGGAGCAACAAAGAATTCATGATGTAGACAATGATTCTTGTCATGGAGATGGAGAGGATTTAAGTGGAAATTCACCACTTCCATCTGAAGGTGTCGAGTCTCCAATACATGAGGATCCAGGTACGGATGGTATTTCTCCTAATTATGTAGCTCCTACTAGCACTGGAGGGCAGAGTGATTATCCACTCCCTAGTGTTAACCCACAAGAAAATTTGCCCATTGCCACGAGAAAAACAACTAGAGTCCACAAGCCTCCAGAATATCTTAAAGATTATGTGAGATCTAAACATGACATAGCCAACTTCGTTTCCTATAAATACTGCAGTCCTTCCTTTCAAAGCTTTATTGCCTCTCTAGATTCTGGTTCTATACCATCTAACTGGGAAATAGCCATAAAAGACCCAAAATGGAAGGAAGCCATGCTTGACGAGATGAGAGCCTTGGAAAAAAATGAAACATGGGAGCTTGTGGATCTTCCTCATGGTAAGCAAGCTGTAGGATGTAAGTGGGTTTTCTCCATTAAATACAACCCTGAGGGTAAAGTAGAGAGATATAAAGCTCGCCTTGTAGCGAAGGGTTATACACAAACTTATGGTATCGATTATGAAGAGACCTTTGCCCCTGTAGCAAAGATGAATTCAATAAGGACACTCATTTCTTGTGCTGTAAATCTTGATTGGAGTATTTATCAGATGGATGTGAAAAATGCCTTCCTCCATGGTGATCTCCAAGAGGAAGTGTATATGAAAATTCCTCCTGGCTTTGAACCAAATCAGGAAAGAACTGATAAGGTACTTCGCCTGCGGCGGTCATTATATGGCCTCAAACAGTCTCCGAGAGCGTGGTTTGATCGATTTAGACAAGCTATGGTTAGGAGAGGCTATCACCAAAGCAATGCAGATCATACACTATTCTACAAGCATGATAATGATAAGGTGGCCATATTAATAGTATATGTTGATGATATTGTGATAACAGGGGATGATCTTAAGGAAATTGGTGATCTGAAGCACCACTTAGCGCAAGAATTTGAAGTGAAGGACCTTGGGCATCTCCGTTATTTCCTTGGCATAGAGGTCTCACGTGGATCAAAAGGTATTTTTCTATCACAGAGAAAGTATACTTTGGACCTGCTTAGAGAGACAGGTATGATCGGCTCACGTCCTATAGCGACCCCCATAGAACAAAATCATCGATTAAGCTGCAATGATGGGACTCATGTTGATCGGGAACGTTATCAAAGGTTGGTTGGCAGGTTGATATATCTCTCACACACACGACCTGACATTGCATTTGCTGTGAGTGTTGTTAGTCAATTCATGCATGAACCAAAGACAACTCACATGGACGCTGTTATAAAAATCTTGAGGTACCTCAAAGGGTGCCCGGGAAAAGGCCTCTTATACACTAAGCAAGGGAACATGCTAGTTGAATGTTACACGGATGCTGACTGGGCTGGCTCTCTTGATGATCGTCGGTCCACTTCAGGCTATTGTGCATTTGTTGGGGGAAACCTTGTGTCCTGGAGGAGTAAAAAGCAGTCTGTAGTAGCCAGGTCTACAGCCGAGGCAGAGTTTCGGTCTATGGCCCATGGTATATGTGAGTTATTATGGCTACAAATCCTTCTAGTTGAGCTGAAACTGTATAAGCATGGACCATTAATGCTCTACTGTGACAATAAGGCTGCTATTGACATTGCAAATAATCCTGTTAAACACGATAGGACTAAACACATTGAGATTGATCGACATTTCATCAAAGAAAAACTTGATAGAGGAATAGTATGCTTGACATATGTATCCTCAACAAGCCAAGTAGCTGATATCCTTACCAAAGGACTACCAGAAAAAGTTTTTCACTGTTTTGTAGCAAGATGGGTCTGTTTGATGTGTTTGCCCCATCTTGAGGGGAGTGTTGGAGTGAGTTGTAAATAGTTAAATTGTAGGGTTCAAACTGTAAGTTGTACTCAGAATATAGAAAAGTTGAGAAGGATCGGGAGAGTGTAGGAAGCCCAGGAAAATATCTCCTCTTCCACAAACTCCTCCTTCGAGCTGTGTAAGACTAATCCAAGAAATCAATGAATCACTGATTCTCTGTGTGAGTTTCTACAGTATTGCACATTCAATCGAGTGAAGACGTGTCACAACAATTGTCAGACGCTGACCACATCTCCAATTGTGTTTTTAGCATACCACATACAATTTGTGGTGATGGGAAAATTGGGTATAAACTAAATTCGGCTTAAAAAATGTTGAATGTAGTAGTGAACAAGCGAAGTCAGTGTGCTTACCAGCCGGTGAGCCAGGAAGCGAAGGGGCCCCAGCGTCGCTCGGTGCAGAGTCTGGCGCTCCAGAAGTAGAGGCCACCGGAAGTAGGGTACGCGGAACATATCTCGGCCATGGCTAGGCCGACGATCATGGTGAACATGCCGGCGATTGGCCATCCATACACCATGGTCGCTGGACCGCCGAATTCAAGGCCCGTCCCGTACAGCGTCGTGATGCCGGTCAGGACCGACACGATGGAGAAGGTAACCGAGAAGTTGGACAACAGTCTGCATGCCATGAGTCCATAAATTTCCAAGAAGAAATGAGAGAACATCTAGTGCTACTGCTACCACCCCTTTAGATGGTACCATGCTCCCATTTTTTTTTAAAAAATATAATGTTAAAAAATTCTAGATAAATATCCATGTGTGAATAGTGCCAGTTTTGATTTTGACCTTTTTGTGTCACTGTTCATAGTTTTCTCAATGTGCCTTTAGAATTTGGTCCTGGAATTTTGATGGTTGTAGAACCATTCCTTGTGGCATTCACACTTTTTCTGAGAAAATTGAAACATTTTAATATATATATTTTTGAAATGGTAGCATGTGAGAGTTGGTACAGTAGATACTTCGTCAAAAGAAAGTTACACAAGCAGCGTAAATTTGTACTAGAGAGGAAAAATTTCTTATTGGCATCCACGAGAAAACACAAAAAGGAAACTGAAGCATGAGGGGCCGTGGAGATGGATTGTGCAGAAAATCAAAACGATAAAAAATGATGCAACATTTGTATCAGTTTTTTTTTTTTTTTTTTTTGAGATAGAACATTGTATCAGCTGATTTAAAACAACTAGTTTGACAGGCCAGGTCTCTCATGTCCTATTAGGCCCATTCGAATAATGTGGAAACAGTCCTAGTACATTGCTTGGTTCAGAGACAGTAGAGTAATTCACAAAAGAAACTAAAAACAGAGAGTACATTGCTTGCTTAAAGATATGATTCAGCTTAGTTTCAGGGCCTTGTATACGAGAATCCTAATATGCGTAGTATTGATTCCACACAAATTTTTGTCTAGTAAAAAAATGCACTCAAAATCCTCCATAGAAAAATCTGTGGCATCGCTCAACACATACGGCTTGCATTGGACAAGCAAGTGCACAGCGGCCGCAAGCAACCGATTCGTCGCTGAATCAACGAAACACGCAGCTAGGCAGCAGCTAGATAACAAGCATCCAGACATCCACACACATCAAACAAAACTGAACTGGATTGATCTACTAGTAAATTTATACGGAGTAGATCGGTAGGATCGATCTTGCGCAACTAACTATTCAGCGGGTGCAGGAAGACATCGAACCCGTGGAGAATGGACAGGTACGTACGAGAGATTGCGCTTGAGCTGCGGCTCGTAGCCGAGCAGCCGTAGCTTCTTGGAGTCGTAGTCGTCGCTGCCGGAGATCATGGCGGCCTCGTCGTCGCCGGCGAGACGGCTGTAGCTGCTCTGCCCTGCCATGCTCACCCCTCCTCTTCTGCGACCTGGAACTGACAGTGGCTCCGAGCGCTCACCCCTCCTCGGGACACGAGCTTAAAATGAAGACGGCCCAGTCCGTCCGGGAGGGAGGAGAGCCGAGAGCGTACAGTGGAGGTGCCGGGCTGCCTCGCTGGCTGGCTCTCTGCACGTGGGATATATCTTTCAAAAAATGCAGTTCCACAGTGCCGTTGGCCCCAAAGGGTTATCCATGCCGTCCATTCGGTCAGATCCGACGGCCGCATGGTGGTCAAGATTTTGGACGCGTTTTTGCAGATCAGTCCATACTTTTCCAGCCTTTCGCAAATTCGTTCACAGTTTTCAAATCACAAAACTAAATTGTATGTTGTTGAAGAATTTTTCAAAGAATTTTTCTTCCTAGAAAATATTCAACAATATGAAAAATATTTTTTTCAAGAATGTTCAACAATTTTATGTAAGTTTCAAATAATGTTTTTTATGTTACAAGATTTTCGTTGGAGCTTTACTCAATGAATATTTTTTCCCAGAAAATATTCAATAATACGAAAACATTGTTTTTAAGAATATTCAGAAAAGTTTCAAATATATTTCATACAAGTTTGTCTGCTTTATTCTTCCGGACAACTTATATTTCAAGGGTTTGTAAACGTTTCATTTCTGTTTCCCTCATGTTTCATTTCTGTTTCTGGACAACTTATAAGAAAATGATTCACTAAATTTTCTTTTCCATGTCACACAAGATTCACAGCACGATTCCAACACAGAAGATACAAGTCGAACAAAAATACAATCCAATTTCATCACTGATTCATTCATATTTTCCAATCATAGGTACAATCAATACAAAATCTTCATAGATTCGACCAATTTATATATACATATTATGAATTTCCGCAATCTATATATACAGGAACCTGAAACCAAAAAAACATGAATCTTCAATGAAATGAGATCCAATCATCAACGAAATTACAAGGAAAACTGGAATGAACATGATCTCGGACTGATTAAAAAAGGTAAGTCATAAAATTAAAACTCCACTGTATCACAAATGTATCATTCATGTACCAGTATATGAAATGTAATTTCTTCAAGCAAATTTGGATCTCGACTAAGCAAATCCGGATCAAGAAATCACACTGTTTTTGATCTGGACCAAGCAAATTCGGATCTGAACAGAAGAAATACCATCTTCATAGAAGAAACAAATGAACAAGATACAAAAAAAAAAATACTACAAGAGCTCAGATCCATATCCGGGCTTCCAAGATCCAAATTAAACAATAGAAAAAAGTCCGTGGATCCAGACTGTACCTGGACAAAACTAAATAACAAAAATATCCACACGTATATTTTTGCAATAGATATTTACTAGAACCTCTATAAAAAAAATCATCAATCATCAATAAAAATGAGATCCAATCGCAACAGAAAATCGAGAGAAACTAGAGGAGGCAAGAACATTAGCTTCCATGGCCAGATGCGGCCCTTATAGCCCAGATCGAAGAGCACACCAGATCCAAACAGAAAGAAACAAAACACCATCGCTGCAAGCCCAGATCGGTGCAAAGGGAGCCAAGATCCAGGCTAAGATCTGGCTGCAAGCCCAGATCCAGAGCAACCACTCTCGGACGTTGTTGACCAAGGCCGTAGCTTCACCCGGCGGCTGGAATAGTTTGGGCCGTCGCGGCCTCCCACCATGGCGCCGTCGCCGTCACCGCCACGCCCTCCCTCAACGGCGCCGTCGCCGTCACGACCTCCACGCCTCGGTCCTCGCGGGAAGAGCTGGAGAAGGCGTGTCCTCGCCGGGAAGTAAGCTCGTCGGGGCCGCGGCGCATGGATCCGGCGGCCGGGCGAGGTGGGCGACAGCGACGTAGCGGCGGCGGCGGGGGAAGAGGTGGGCGGCGGCGGCGGGAGCTGAGGTGGGTGGGTGGATTCTGGTTTGGGCTAGGGTTTTGCGCCTATATATAGTGCTGGTGGACTGCGGGTTGAATTCGGAATTGTACAGGGGTTAAAATGCAAAACAACGTGGAATTTAACTTTCCACAAAATGGACGGCTATGATAGTGCCGGGGGCCAAGGGTAGTCTGGAAAATCCCTATCTCTTTCAATATTTTACAGTAACCAAACTTCGTGAATTTCTGGACAAATCAGGTCTAAGCTTCCGTGCGTTCGCATCAGTTCAGTGACCGGACATCTCGACAGTTTTGACTCGGAGCAGGAGCTCGACTCCAGGTACGCACTCCACGTTTCCGATCGATCGATTTTGACTCCGAGTCGGAGTACGAGTTCGAGTTCAGAGAGGCAAGGTCTGCGTGTTCTGGAAGCCTGGCCTACATATATAAGGGGCACCAGCTACATTCTCCGGTCCTCATCTCGTCGCACTTGCTATCTTCCTCGGCGATTCAATCTGGGCGAATCGTCTCCTACTGCCATGGCGGCTTCCACCTTTGCGAACCAGGACGCCTGGCCTCACTACATGCGGAGGTATGAGCGGCTGGAGAAGCTGGGCGAGGGCATCAACGGCGCGGTCTTCAGAGCGTGGGACACCCAGGCCAACAGGATCGTCGCCGTGAAGCGGCTGAGCGCGACCGGCGACGACGGCTTCATCGCTTCTGGCCTCTCGGAGGTCTTGCGGGAGTGCAGAAGCCTGAAGAGTGAAGACGTGCGAGGACAAGCCCTCGATCGCGAAGCTCCGCGAGAAGGTCGTCCCCACAGTCGGCGACTCCTTCATCGTCATGGAGTACGCCGGCCGCGTCAATCTACGCAGCCACATGCAGCGCCATGGAAAGTTCTCCGAGGCCGTGGTGCGGCGGATCATGAGGCAGATCTTGGAGGGTGTCAAGTCCGTGCACGGCAAGGGCATCATGCACCTCGACATCACGCCGGAGAACGTGATCCTCGACGACCATACGGAGGACAGGACGCAGAAGCGGGCGATCCAAGACGGCAAGCTCAAGGAGGACAGCATCGTCTGCAACATCGGCGGCTTCGGGATGTCCCGGAAGAAAGAGCGAGGCCAGACGCAGCCGGAGGTGATCATCCTGACGCCGTCAGTGGCAGACCCAGAGGTATGCCGGGTATGCCTTGGCATACCCTCCGGACACCGGGATGTACTACTAGTATACACTGCAGTCTGCAGATGCGCTAATGGCCGGAGATAATTATATGATTAATTAGCCTATGTACTTAAGGTCCGTATGTAATGTCCTAGTAGCTCTGTAGCTAAGCTAGAAAAGCAAGAGGCCATCACGTAGAAGCTCTCTTTTGCATGTCTGTACCTGTACCTGAGCCTCAAAACTACTACATTTTCTACTTTAGTTTTGTTTGGCCTGACCTAGCTTCACTGGATCGTGTTCGACACCCGTCGCCACTAAGCCACTGCACTTGCGGTCGCTAGGAGATCATGACACTGCTGCGTTGCTTCGTCAGTCAGCCGATCTTGCTGGCATGAGACAGCGTCACCGTGCCGGATATCCACGTATGAGACTATGCATTATCAAAATGGTTGAAGAGCTTGGCTCACGGTTAAATAATACATAATTTTTTCCCTGTGACTTTTGAGTTGATAGAAATTTCATTGTTCGAAAAACATACTCCCTTCGTTCGTCTCAACCTAGTCTAAATTTACATGTGTATAGATATAATTTAATGTGTACATAAATGCAATTCTGATATAGGTTGAGACATTCTTTTGTGTACGGAGGGAGTACATTAAAAACCTAATCGATTAAAGGTTTGTATAGCTAAATACCGAGAACCATACAACATCAAAACAAATATAGATGCACAATATTCTTTTGTATAGCTCTTTATGTTGAAATATTGATGCATAATATTTTTTTCGTGCGGCATACCCTTCGGTTAAATCCTGGGTCCGCCACTGGACGCCGTACAGCGCGCCGGAGCTCCTCCTGCGCTCTCGCGAGTACGACGAGCGCGTGGACACGTGGGGGCTCAGATGCATAATGGCCGAGCTCCTCTCGAACACCGGCATGCCCACGTTCAGCGGCGAATCGGACAAGAAGATCATGGCCCAATTGGCTGCCATCGTCGGCGTGCAGGGCATCAAGGAGTGGCCTGGGTACTCGGGGACAGCGGACGAGTGGAGGTCGGAGCTGACGGGGGACGGAAACATCCGCCTTCGGCGCCGGTTTCCCTGGAGCAAGTTGTCGTCCGCCGGCTTCGAGATGCTCAGCGGGCTCCTGGAGAGCAACCCGGCGAAGCGGCTTACCGCAGAGGAGGCGCTCCAGAAGCCATGGTTTCAGGAACGTCCACGACGTGGATTTGGAGGCTGCTTCCGTTAGATTGTCGAGCTCCTACCGATGCCTTCTTTGGTTGTTTGAGAATTTAAGGCATTACATTCTACTCGTAAATTCTGTATACGATGGCATGTTCACTGTGTAGCCACCTTGTAATACTGATTAGATTCATTCATTCATTCACTGGCTCCTTTTTTTTCATAAAGGAAGAAATTGTGCAATCTGATCCTTACCCATGTTTGTTTACTGCAGTTGCACTCTCTTTCCTATATAACTGATTCGTGTGATGCTTTTTATTTCAATTTCGGTAGGTTCTTTCGTTTATTCTACCATCGTGCCCGTAGCTCCGGTTGATGCAAAACAAGTATAACGTTGCTTTAGAGGTTGAGAGTACTTCACAGATTGCTGAATCATGGAAGGGGAGTAGATGAATAGCGTTTTGGCACACAAAAAATGCGAGGCGTTTCCACAAAAGTTGATCATGGAAAATGTCTATGAAGGAGAGAACAAATGTGTGCGCACAAATGTCATACCAATGGTAACAAATTTAGATCGCTGCATATATCATTTTTTAAGAAAAAAATATAGGTACTGACATCTTATAAATGTTATCATTTCATATATCATGTACGGCCGGAGTAAAGTTCCACTCGATTGGGTTCAAATCTTGATGATAACCTGTGCACGCAGTCAAAGAGTGTTTCGATGGGAGAGCGCATGCTCGTGCTATGCCATTTGTGAAAATTCAATTTTAATCATCTCACAAAGCAAAAGCAGGGAGCAAAAGGGAAACGAGAACACCTATCTGAGAGGCTGGAAACGAGAACCATGTGTACTTACAATTGCACGTATTGTATGTCTATTATGGACATAGACATGGATATTTAGACGAGGCTGACATTAACAAAAAATGGAGCTGACCTGAACACAAAGCAAAACAGGCCAACTTCCCAAGAACGTCCCACTGAGGGATGTGCAAAATTACAGAACCCAGACCAAGTTCCTAGCAATCAGCTTGACTTATGGCGCACCTCAATCATGTCTTCGTCCTCCAGGTCAAGATCCTGGGGTGTACTTGTCGGGTTTATTTTGACACCATCAAATATGAAAGTCAGATTGGATGCATTAAGCTGAACCTTCTTAGCATATGCCTTGAAAAGCTTTTCAAACTTATCATCCTGTGGCAGTCATAAATCCAGGTTTTAGAACATGAAGTTGGTTTAAATTCACATTTCGCAAATTCCATAGATGGCGAAATTTCAAAATCCCAGCTTAAACATATTGAACTAATGTAGATACCATTTCAGAAGGTAATGTTCAACAATAAAATGAAAATGAGAAAGCATATTGGACAATCATTATATCAACCTGAATCTAAACTGATCATTTGGTTAAATGTGTCAAATTATTATTGCAACTATCAGTCAGAGAATTTGATTTTTCTAACAGAAGAGTAATGTCACCATGAGAAGTTCATACCTTAGACAACCGGAACTGCTGGTTCCCGTCCTTGTCCTGAACCATAATGCAAATCTTCTCCTTTAATTTCTTAATTTGTGGTTCCGTTGGAGAGTCAAGAACAACACTTTCAGGTGGTTTCTTGGCTGCAATGTCTTTCTTGACAGCTTCAACAACCTTTTGAAATGTATCTTCGGCAAGTTTGGCTATATCTTGTTTCTCTAATCTGAGAAAGTCGTGTGAAGAATTTGGAATGTTCCAAGTCAGTAACATTTTCTAGATTCTACCACTGATAGCAAAAAAAAATGATAATCAAAGCACTTGGTAACATATAACAGCAACAGCAAGAAATACAGTAAGTAAATGAGTTTTATCTCCATTTCCGGATGTCATCCATAAAGCTGATTAACACTATAAATAGGTTGAACCAATTTTTCTTCCAAAATTTCAAGCAAGACTGGATGAAACCACTTCTAGGTTGCGTTCTTACAGACGCAGAAGATAAATATTGTTGTGGTTACTATTCTATACAGAAAGATCAGATACAGTGTGCCTACGACGATACGGTGCTCTCCCTTTTTCTGTGAGCGTGTGGTTGTTCCAGAAACTGTAAATGATGATACCATGAAAGAGAACAAAAAGGATAATTGGTCTTTGTGAACACATAACCTGTTGTTAGGTTATCGGATTTTCAGCTAATCTAATTTGTTCATGAGGATGATAAGTACTCTTGCAGAAGAGGTACACATACCAGAGATGCAATGGAACAGTTTAGGACACAATTGCACAACGAGAACTACAATAGAATTTACAGAGGATTGCCAATCACATGACAACAGTACTCCCAGAGGCACTAAGCAGGCAACAGGAAGGTGCCCAGACCCTAACACCAACCAGACGGGATAGACGACCACCTTCTAGCAGCATTGAGATAAAAACAAGTCATTTTGCTCTGGAAAGTTTTTCGAGAACCCAATTGCAGGCTCAAAATGATAATCCAACATGCTAAAATCAGTGATCAAATAATATTATACATGATTTGGGAGGATGATGGTTAAAGCTATCTTTACTAAGAAAAGGGAGTTGGTGGTGGTGGTACGTTGCTCTCTGTCCCTGAAGCAGTGCCGACATGTGGTTCTAGTTCCTGATTTTGCATGTCCACTTCGTTATTGAATCCTCAATCTATCTTCATCATCTCTCTCTTAAATCCCGCTCCAAATCGTCCCGTGATGATCTAGCCACCCTCCACGCCAGCATTCCTCAATCTTCTCCTGCAGCTTCCCTCATATTCTTTTCTCCATCTTAGTATGCTCTTCAGCCATATCAGGAATCCAGAAACTACTGGTGGCATGTCCGTGGCGTCAGATAGGAATCAGAGGCAAAGAGGTAGACGACTGCGAGGCCGCTGCGGGCAGGCAAGGCCCTGCATCGCTGCTGCCGTCAAGGACGAAATCGACATAGCGGGTGCCCTGCACATCGACCTCTGGGTACGACTCTGGAGCACGGGGTTGTACAAGCTGCTGCAACTCAAGTTCCCCTGGCTGCCACCGACGATAAATATCTTTGTCGACTTCCATAGCACTGATTCTGAAGCACTCAGCTTGCATAGGATTGAACCTGAAGCTTTTAGTTCTACTGATACATATCGATAACCTGGAGGAAGCATTGTAATTGCACCACATTCCTCATTCTTGTGAAAGTTCATTACTTATTTGTATGGTACAGTGATACTCATGACTATGGTTCAGAATTTAAAATCGTCCACGACTCTTCATTATTACTTTTGGTTCCTTACCCTGTTATGCTTAATCTTGTCGCTTCTTTATTATTAATTGCCTGATGCAATTGCTGGTGAAAAGTTAGATGATGGGAGAACTCCAGGAGCTCATTTTGTTGGTAGAGATGACTCGAATACTTGATTGCATAAAAAAAAGGAGGACTCATGCCTAAAAGGTGGGTTTACAAGCAAATAAATTATCCACATATTTCAGGGCATTTCAGATAGGTCAGTACTAATCTATCTTGCAGCAACTGCTGATACTTTTGGTGATTCATGCATCACCAATGGACATGCCCTTGTCAGTGAGAATTTGCTGATAAATGACACTTAATTTTAATTTCACCAATAGTTCAGAACTTCAGATGCATGGTCATAGCTACTTGGTCACATTCTGAGAGGAACCATTTTCAGTTCTAGGTTTAAAATAAAATAGTATGCTTATAAATAAAAGTGCCATACTAATTTACCACAATATTTGCATTTTTGTAGACTGGGGATGAGACTATAGGGAGCACAAAAGCATTCTCTCAAACTATAATAAGGCACTTCCAGTCACTATAATCAGACTTGGGATGTACACTGAGTCCTTATTTGTACCTGTAATCGCCTCCTAGGAGTGGTGTAACTCAAAACTCTACCTTTTCAATAAAACGAAACGCCAAAGTCTTTTGCGTTTTCTCTAAAAACTATATACTATATAGTATTAGAATAGTATAGACATGCTATTCAGCACACAGGGTGCATAATATGTTATTTTGCACCCAGAGTGTTTTAAGTTGTTACATTAAATATTTATGTTTGGAATACATGTAATTATGTTCGTACTGACCTACAACAAAACATTGTCATAAGAAACAAAATATACAAGTCATAACAACATAAAAAACACAAAACATGTGTATTTTACATCATATCTTTCTACGTCACGTAAAAACGCCATGTCTATTTTCTCACAAACTTCTCGATTTACAGGGTAAGACAAAAAATACGTGCGTAAAAACATGTACGGTTGCAAAGAAACAGGGTGGGTGTAGAATAACTATTCTACTCCCTGGGGAGTCAGATAGCGCATCTCATAGTATATAGTACATGTTTTTAGTTCAATACAAAATAGAAAGGGAGAATAAAACACCTCTTAATCTTGACATGTGATTTCTGAAAAACGTTTCTCTTAAATTACTGAATTAGTAGTAACTGGCTTAAAGTCTGGTGTTAATCTTGCTGCCTTGCTTACTTTCTCCCTAATGTTTACAAGTATATATCCCAGTTCATGGTTCTTACAGTGCATTATATATTCCTAGCAACTTTAGTTTTCCAGGTGAACATATTGCTAATCTTTTATTTGCTAATTAAAGACTTTGAAAGGTAGCTTCTGCACTCACTTGTTTTTGTTTTGTGGCCAGATAAACTGAGGAAGCATTGCAGCTTGATTAGAATGCCTCTGCTCATGATAATCAAGCTGTGATTGCACGGTTAGTGTTGGAAATGTTGGAATTGGGGCATTAGTCCCAACATTGTGTAACTAACCCACTAACCGTTGATTTATGGAAGCACATTTCTTTTGGGCAGTGCAATATTTATATCTACATCACTTAATTTGCCTTATAAAAAAGTCTTGAGGCATGTATCCTGCTTCTGGTGGAGATATATGTTATGGTCTATTAATTTTAAGTTAAATGTTTATTTATTATTGAATCATTATTTAGAGGCGCAGTCGATGCAGCATTTTCTAAAGCAACAGAATACTCAATTCAGACTAACTCTAATTTGGCGTAAATGTCCCACAAGACGCTATTTGGCATAATATACCATAAGATCGAGAGCAGCGTTTTGGCTCCCGGGAGCATATGCTCCCGGTATTTTCGACAAAATTTAGCAAATTGAAAACTTATCAAAAAATTCCGAAAAAATCATGCATGTACCTGACCATGTTGCGCACCGCCATGATTTTTTTCGCGCCGAAATGACATCGTATGCGCCCTGTACAGAAATGACAAATTTCCTGTCAGAAAATTCAAATTTTGAATCTCAAATCTGACAGGAAATTTGTCATTTTTGTACGAGAGAATTCCCTGTGTGACACTCTGCTAAAATCACGTTCCTTATTTGACACTGCTAAAATATTTCTTCCCTGTATGTCTCTTCTCAATTTTTCTTTCCTTTTGTGACACTAACGTTAAGTCCGTTACACTGTTCCGTTAAAAAATAATCGGCTGGACAAAAATACCCTTGTCTCTGTCGATCGAACCAAAGGAACTAAGTACTCTCGCTGCTCACGCATCACTCACCGGCCAAACCTCCGCGGCCGCGGCGGCCGCCGTCGCGCGCCGCCCGCCGGCCCCGTCTCCGCAGCAGCTGCCCCGTCGCTGCTCGCGCATGGCTCACCGGCCCAGCCTCCGCGGCCGCCGCTGTCACGCGCCGCCCGCCGGCCCCGTCTCCACGGCAGCTGCCGTAGCTGCTCGCGCATGGCTCGCGGCCCAGCCACCGCCGTCACGAGACGCTCGCCGGCCCTGCCTCGGCAGCAACTTAGGAAAACGACGGCGAGGTTGGGAAATCAGTACTGATTGGTCTCGTGCGCAGCCTCCGTAGCGGATGGTCGCCGTCCGGCGGCGCAGGTCTTCTCTAGGAGCGGCGGTGGCCGGACCAGATCTGATGGTGGCCGGTGAGCGCGTGGTGGTCACCGGTGAGCGCGTGGTGGTGGATGCGCTCGTTTCGGCGGCCGTGGTGGCGAACGGCGTGGTGGCGGATGCGCTCGTGGGTGGAGCGGTTCGGTTCGGCCGCGGCGGCGAACGGCGTGGTGGCGGATGCGCTCGTTCCGGCGGCGAACGGCATGGTGGAGCACGCCAAGAAGCTTCGTGCTGCTCCCATCTGCGGCGGCGCACCGCGCGTCATCAGCGGCCATGCCCCGGACCTGGGCGGCGGCGCGCGCGTCCTCGAAGCGCGCTACCGCGCGCGCCGTGCTGCGCACCCGGAAGAGCGCCTCCACCTCGGGGGCCTCCGGCGCGTGAGGGCCGCTCCATCCGGACGCGAAGATGAGCTCGACGACGCGCCGCGACGAGTGGCCCTCCGGCAGCTCCGTCATTGCCAGGAACGCCGAGCTCGGCCGCGCCGGGGACGGCGCGAGCTGCGCCGGCTGCTGGGGCTTCTTATCCTTCTTCCCAGGCTTGGACGACGTGGCCGTCTTCTTCTTCTTCCTGGCAGGTCGTTCCTGCTCCCTTGCTCTAGCTTTACTGTAGCAGGAGAGGGGAAAGTGAAAGCAAACTCTGTACACGGACGATGGAGAGTGTTTGGCTACATTATGCATTAGGGTAAAAAAGACTTTTCACATATTTCTTTAACACCGTTGCTGCACAAAATGAACTGGAGTGTCACCAAAGGAAAGAAAAAAATGAGAAGAGACATACAGGGAAGAAATATTTTAGCAGTGTCAAATAAGGAACGTGATTTTAGCAGAGTGTCACACAGGGAATTCTCTCTTTTTGTACAGGGCGCATACGAAGTCATTTCGGCGCGAAAAAAATCATGGTGGTGCGCAACATGGTCAGGTACATGCATGATTTTTTTCGGAATTTTTTGATAAGTTTTCAATTTGCTAAATTTTGTCGAAAAAAACGGGAGCATATGAGCCCGAGCTCCAAAGTGAATTTCCGCATAAGATCCTATTATATATCTAAATAGTATTGAGATATGAAGGCAGTGTCATGACTTACAATTTTCAGAATGGGAGGAGTATTTTTCAATGAAAATGCAGGACTTTTTCCAAGAAAAAGTAAAAGACAGAATTCCTTGAATAAACAGCTACTCCCTCCATTCCGAATTAGATGACGCAAATTTGTCCAAATATAAATGTGTTTAGACCTATTTTAGTCTGTAGATTCATCCGTATTTAGACAAACATGTGTCATCTAATTCAGAAAGGATGGAGTATAAAGCACAAACAAAGCACCTCGGCAGCTCTTTACTTATCATGGTCCCTACTAGCCTCCAAGACCTACTGACCTACCTGGCAAATTTCAGCTGCAATGAGCTACGCAGTAAGAATCTGGGTTGCTACTGATGCACCGTACATTATAGCCCTACTTCCAACTAATGCAGACAGTTCCACATATGACATCAAGGTGCTACATAACTTACTTAAAATGCTCGATTGCATCATCTAATCCATAGCAAACAGTGTCTCCACGCCAATATCTCAGTAGTATCCGTGATTATCATGGTCAACAACAGCTAACCTCGTAAAACGGCACAACGTACAGACAAAACATAGCTATACCTCGGCTGGTGCAGTGTTGTATCTTTACATGGGTCAGCCCTGGCCACAGGCTTGAGGGGCGGTGTAGCCAGCCAATCCTCGTCATCCAAATTCACCACCGCAGCCTTCTTCACGCCGGCGTTAGCCTTATCCCCTCCTGCAGGGCACACAGATCGGCATAAACACGTTAGCTTCCGCACCCAAAAGTCTGAAACCTCAACCATCAAAGCGAACTGAGCTCGGTTGCACTCACGGCAGCGTCGTCGTCGGCAAAGGCATCTACCAGTGGGCGCTTGTTGCAGTGGACGAAGATGTCCGACTTCTCGAGGTCGGAGTCTGCGCATCGAAACCGTGAAAGGCCCTGAGCAACTCTCGAGAGGGAAACCCTACGCCGGCCAGTGAGTCGCGAAACGTACCGTCGAAGCGGAAGTCCATGGTGGGCTGCACGCGGGAGTAGTCGAAGAGCGGCTCAAGCTCCTCGCTGTCCGCCGCCGCCGCCGCCGGCACCTCCTCCCCATCCGCCTGCGCCAGAAAAAAAAACACGAACCGAATCCGACGATAATGAAGGAGTGAATCGAGGAGTTCCTCCGCGAATGCGAGGGGGTCGGGGGATTAGGGATCCGTAAGAAGGCGTACCATCGCCGCCGGCCCGAGCGATTTGGGTATCCCTCCCTCTGGTGAATTTGAGAGGTGGGAGTTGGGGATGTCGTTTGGGAGTTGAGTATGGTTTTTTGGAGTCAGGCGGCGGAGGGAATAATTTGGTGTTTTGAGGGAGGGGAGGGGAGGCGAGGGAAAGCGGCGCTCGGTCGCAGGAGTACCAAATTTGGGGCGAATTTGAATTGGGGGACAGAGTTCTTATGAAGATTCCTTTTCCGAACGAAAATTGACTTTCTATCTTTGCATACCTTACTTTTTTTTTTTTGAATTTTCCATATATTAAACCAACAAAGACCACACGATTACATCGATTACAAAAACAAAACTAAAATAAACTAGAAAATCTATAAAATATTCAAGCCCTTTCTTCATCCATGACACAATCTTGTACTTTTCTGAAGGAACCTGTAGAACAACGACAAAACCACCAAACCACACACCTGTGAGTACCACTGAAAGTTCTCCCTTTTTAATTTTGAGCCGCAATGCCAAGGCTTTGTGCACGCACGCAGCCATTAAATTAATCAAGCAACATCGGCAAGAGCACCACCACTGATATTTCAGGGACAAATAACCGAACCACGTTGTCGACGTCGTTGGGAGCCGAGAGAACGAATCACCATTGCCGAAGACGTAATAGCCGGGATAGATATTGCGAGGACAAACCTCCTCGCGGCAACCATGAGAAACATTCCAAGATTGATCTGGCGAAGCAAGATCTGAAGAACCATACATAGACAGACTTAATCTTCCAAGACCACCATTGTGGCGCCCTGACCTGACTGTTATACAGTGATGTTGTGTGTCACCGGTTAAGCGATACAACCGGAGGTTACGGGTTTACCAATCCCCGGCCAAAACCTTTGGCAGGCGTTGCTCGGAATGGATCATCGGCAACGCAACTCCCCGATTGATGCCTTAACACAGGCACAACCCTCAATGCATAATAGAGAGACCAAGACTTGTGGAACAACTGGCACATCACAGACTCTACGACACAAATCATATAGTTCAACTCTTATAATAGAGAAAGATAGCAAATGACATCCAGAGGTCACAGACCCAACATTACATCAAGCGGAAGCAAATTAGGTTGTTCTAAACAACAAGAACTAACATATGGCCTAAGAGGACTACAGATAAACATCACAACGCCAGCTGTTTCAGGATGTCCCAAGCTGCCACCTGGGAACCCCAGACTACTCGTCGACATCCATAAAGAACCCACCTTCGAGTTCGGTGAAGTCCTCCTCTGAAACAAAACAAACGACGTTGAGTTCGACGAACTCACAAGATTAAGAGCTAATATATGCTCGATGATTAGCTTTCAAGGTTTTATGGCTGTTTTGCATAAAGCTGATTTTATTTTAAAAGACACAACTCCAAGGCACCGACTATTCAGATTATTTTGAAAAAGGGGTAAGGAGTAACTCTTTCTTTCATCACCTTACTCATCATCAACCATCACCAACCACCGTACCTGTTCATCAAAGGCACCTCCCCGAATCACCCTCGAGGAAGCTCACCTTGCATTTGTGAGTGGTACCTCTAGTACCCAGTTTTTAATCATTCCGTTAACGTTATTCTATGATCTTACCTTCACTTCCCAAGTTCGTCCATAACCGCGGACACGGCTTTTCGAAAAGATTTAACCCTGCAGGGGTGTACAAATGTTTGTCACGCGTACCGTCCGACCCATTACCTGATCATTAGCTCTCTTCCTTGGAAAGCCGGCTGGGTGGGAGCGGTGTCGACTTCTCCCTCGTTAAGGACTAACCCAGGATCATCAGTGAGGACGGAGCAGCGGATCATCGACACCGTGCCCCGTGGCCACTCATTTTCCTAACACAACCATCCTCATCTCAGTTCAATCCACCATCATCACGCATGCGCAAATGGAAGCCCGAACTAGAGGACCCTGGCTAGCCCCGCCCGAGTTATTTAGTCTATGAGGGTTCCTGCAAATGCATAGGCCTCACGCATGGTTGCACGCCCAGTCTTGGTTCAAGAGGTATAGAACTCGCACCTAGGCGGCGAGAACGAGACAAAGCACCACAACCACAGTGGCCTCTCATCCCCACCTTTAAGCATGTTATTATCCGTCACCACAATTTCTCCACCATCATCTGCACGATTCATCACCTGTTTCCAACATGAACCATCCATCGGACGGCTAAGCATTTAACTAAGCATGGCTAAGCAACAACATAGCATAGTTAAGTGACTCAGGCCAACAATACAATTCCTATGGATGATAGGAGGGAAACGGGTATTGGCACCGAAAACTTAATGCAACTATAGGATACTCTAATCCAATAAAAATTGACATTTGGAACCGCATGCAATATTATAGTGGAGAAAATATTTGCGGAAACATAGGATAAGATATGCTCAGAGGGGGATTACGCTTGCCTTGATCAAGGTGCTGGTAGTACGGATCTTCGGGGTATGGCGGTGTGACCCCGGTTGCTTGATCTAACGAAACATAACAACGGAGAAGCAATCAATCACCACACATGCTTCAACAGATTCAATGCGCAAACACATGATGTCATGACATGTTAAATCCCCGAGAGGAGGATGATGCAACTATTCACATTAAACGGAGTCCGGATGCTTAAAGGGGCGCATCTCGAATATATCGTGGAAATAGGTATTGGAACAACTTTACTAGTTGATCCGGATAGATGAACCCTATGGTTAACTTGCATATGAATGTCATGACCATGGGAGGATGCAGGGTTAGGGTGATTAAACAAGCAAGGATTAACTTAACAGTTGCATTGAAACAAACGTCGAAGAAAAAGAAGCAAAACAAAAAGTCTGGCCAGACCGGAGTTTCCGGTCTCAGGGGACTCAGGGGGGCCGGAGTTTCCGATCCAGCATTTTCGAGCCAGCGACGGCAGCCACTGGATCGAGTCCGGAGTAGGTGCGGAGTAGGTACGGAGTTTCCGGTGTCATGGGTCCGGAGTATCCGGTGTAGGAGTCCGGAGTTTCCGGCCCAGAGGAAGTTGATGCAAAAGGGAACACGCGACGGCAGGCTCTGGATCGGGTACGGAGTTACCCCGGAGTTAGTCCGGAGTTTCCGGTCGCAGGTCCGGAGTCTCCGGTTCCAGGTCCGGAGTTTCCGGTCTGGAACTTCGAACTGCGGCTGGAAACTTGCAGGCTATGGCTAGAAAGCGGACAAGAGGGGGAGGGAAAGAATGAAGGTGTCCAGGAGGTGTGCTTGCTCACCCTGAACTCGTGGAGATGCTCAGCAAGGGCGGGGATGGACTGGAACGGCTTCAATCGAACTCGGGCACGCGGAGGACGTCGTGGAGAAGAACTTGAATCCCCGGCAATGTGCTACCTCCCCGCTCGATTCCTCCGATGAGGATGTAGAGGAGGACGAGGCGGAGCTGGTGTGCTTCTTCGATTCGCTCGGGAGCGCTTCAATCAACGGCGAGGCGGCGGTGGAGCTCGGCGTCCATGGCGGCTCGGTGGGGAGCAAGAAGAGGAGAGGAACAGGGATGGCTTCCTAGGGAATGGGGTAAGGAGCAGGTGGGGGTCGCGTGGGGTTGCTCTTCCTTGCAGGGAGAGGGCAGAGAGGGCCCCTGCGTCGAGCTGGTGCGGCTGGAGCTCGAGCTTCGTGTCGTGGGTTTGTCACGTCAGGTGTCATAGATGACTTCGTAGGTATGGGATTACGCGAGTCAAGCATCTCCGAGCTTGGGATCGCAGGAACAAAGATCAACACAGATTTACCCAGGTTCGGCCCCCTCAATGTGAGGTAAAAGACCTACTTCCTGCCTACCCTAGATTGGTATTGATATGATAATCGAGGTGTTACAATGGAGGCGATCCGATCTGGTACTCGCCGTATGAGCTAGGGTTTGGGGCTTGATAGCTTGACCCGCTCTAAGTCCTGCGAGTCCTCTTTATATACACAGAGGCTCGCTAGGTTACAAAAGGAAACTTCCCCATAAGGAATACATCCACAGAGGCCTACTCGGAGACTACTTGGTCTTCACGTCCTCCGGGATTGTCTTCTAGATCTTTCTCCTTATGGCGGTTCAATATTGGGCTTGTTCCCAAGTGGGCCTTCATCCGTGCGAGTAAGTTAAGTCGCACTGGGCCGCGGGTTAATCCAGAAAGTATTCCCCCGACATTAGCCCCCAAGATTGGTTAGGACTTTACGGTGAGAATCTTCTGGCCTCTTGAAATGGTCTCTGAGCCGCACTGTAAACGTTCTGACCAATCTCCTGACTCATGCGATTCAGAGCTGTGACTCATCTGTGCGACTCATCTCTTCTTCTGGAAATATTCTGTTTCCTTTAATTGCGGACCGTTACTCTTTTTGCGGGCGCAAATTGTGCCGTTGGTTGCGAGCACAGATAATGCCGTTAGTTGCGGGCCCCTTCAGTTATAAGCTGCGGCCACCTAGGTCATTATCCATTTGCCCTTGCAATCTTCTCATCCCTAGCCGCGCCGTCTTCTTCCTCGACCCAGCCTAGTTCCCCAATTCAATCTCTCCCTCGCAATGGCGCCCAAGGCGAAGCCATCTGACAATAGGCGCCAGATCTCCTGCAACTGGGAAGGATCCTGGGTAACAGAGGAAACTCTTGCGGATCTGGCCGAGGCTGGCTTCTTGCCGCCGAAGGGGGACGGCGTCTGGCGGGCACCAGGCGATGAAATCGAGCCGCGCCCCAAGCCCAACGAGCTGGTGATGTTCGTGGAGCACGTGGAGCGTGGATTCACGCCGCCAGGTTCTCCCTTCTTCCGCAATTTGCTGCAACGCCTAGGCCTCCGTCTTCACGACATCGGGCCCAACTCAATGCTCCAGGTGAGCAATTTTCACGTGCTGTGCGAGGATTATCTTGGCATAGCCCCCAACATCGATCTGTGGCTGGCCTCTTTCACCTGCAACAGCCAACTTGTCTCCAAGGGTGGCGCCTACGTTCAGGTCGGCGCCATCTCTCTTCAGCGCCATAGGAATTCTTGCCTTCCCAAGCTAGCCCTGGCGAATCGACCCAGGGCTTGGCAAAAATCTTTCTTTTATTGCCAAGATACTTCACCGGAGGGCGAAACTCGCCTTCCCTCCTGGTCTAACACCCTCTTCGTGCCTACCGAGGCACTGAAATCAAAACCCCGCGACTCGTCCATGTCCTTCATCAATGAGTCGCTGATCAAAGTCCGCGCCTTAATAGGTCATGGTCTTACTGGCCTTGATCTTCTCTCTTGCTGGACCAAATGGCGCATTCAGCCCGTGAGTCACGACAGCGATCTTTCCTTGAGTGCACAGGCACCTCTGCTGACGTTGATCGTATCAAGGCTTCGGACTGGAGGCCTGAGGATTGGGTGGAATTTGTCACCCGCGTGACTGAGGAGAAGGACATCTCCTTCGATAAGGTGGGGCTTGCCCCTTTCAGTGTTAACAACAAGCCTTTTGAGGTAACTCCTCTTCTCTGTCTTTTCGCCTTCATAGTTGAGTCGCATTCCTTTTCTTAACACTGCAACTTATATTTCTCTCATCCAGGCTGACGAGAACTACTGGTCGCTGCCTGCGACTGTCGCCGGCACTGCTGCTCCCAAGCGTGCCGCACGAAAGAAGTTGCTGCCCACTCTAGAGGGCAGCGAGACTGCTGATATCCCTTCTGTTGCCTCTGCGGCCTCAGATGATGAAGAGACCGAACTGGACGAGGACGTGAGTCCAGTGCCAGCCGCGAGTTCTGTTGCCGCGGCTGAACCAACTCCCCGTAGAGCCTCCAAGAGGCTATCTCGTGAAGAACCAGAGGTTGATGCTCTGGAAAACCCCGAGGCCACGAAGCGTCGCAAACCTGTTACGGGCGCGATCTCCTTGTTGCCAGGCGTGCTTTCAAAGCTACCGCCTCTGCTGAAGAAGACATGGGTCCCCACTCTGGTAATTTCTGCTGTCTTGTCATCTTGAATGCTTATTCTTTTTCCTCTACTGACACGTAAAACTTTACTCGTAGATTCTGGGACCCAAGGCCTGTCCTCACCATCAAGTGGTGAACTTATGGCCTTTGTGAAGATGGCTCCAGAGTTAGTAACTTTTCCCTGTGCTTTCAATACTTTTATTCTGGCTTATGTTCTTCTTCTTCTCACAATGCCCTTGCTTTTTACAGAAGTGCGGCTGAACCCGCGACTGAGCCTGGAACCGCGGTTGAGCCGCATTTATCACCTGCTCATACCGCCATGGTAGAGGGCGTGGCCACCACTGATGACCTGGCCACGGTCCTGTTTTGACACAGCCACCCAAGAGGTGGCTCTGGAGGATAGAACGGATCCCCTTATGATCCAGGACGTGGAGAAGGTCAACCCCTCCTCCATAGATGTAATGGCCAAGGATGCTGATACGCCAGTGGTTGAGTCGCCAGCGGCGGACAATCTGCGGTCGCCAATTCACATGCTGAGGTTGCTTCTTCCTCCTCCACAAGCCGCGCTGAGAAACTGTCAGAGGCTATCATTGCCTCAAATGACAAGCAAGCCATGGAGCTCCGCAAGGCACTATCTGACCTGTCTGCGGCTTATAAGGTAAACTTCTATCTCCAGTTATCTGTCTCTAGCCCCCAAGGATCAAGTTTCTTCTTTGACTGTAAAGGGAGACTTGATGCTTCTCTTTTAGCTGACTGACTTCCCTTCATAGGAGGAACTAAGCTCCATAACAGCTGCCAAAATTGCCTTGGAAAAGCAGCTGGGGGATACTCCCTCTGAACTGGAGAGGCTACGCGAGCTCCTTGGCCAGCGTGACGCTGAGCTAAAGAAGAGGGAAACCAGGATGGGCGAGCTATCTGATGAAAGCTTCAAGTTTTCTGAGCAAGCCAAAAATACCGAGCTGCGACTTAAAACTGTTGAAGAGAAATTCCATGAGAGGGTCCAGCAGCTGGAGCTCCAAGTCAGCGCTCAGAAAGACGCCATTGCTGATGTCAATGAGGACGCAAGGCTTAAGGCCGTTTCCATTGGCGAACTTGAGAAAAATTGAAGAAAGTTTCTGATGCCCATAACCTCGTCCACGCCAAAGTGTGCATCATGACTCAAGAATTAACTGGTATGTATTGCGACTTGTAACTGCATCTTTTTTCTATTATCTTTGCCTGTGTGTTGTAGAGCTGACGGAGACATGCCTTGATGTAGGTGAAGATGCCAAGGAGCAGCGCGGCAGTACTCAGGAGCAGCTGGAGTATATCCGCGATTTTTCGCGAAGAACTTGTGACGCCATGAAATCACTGTCTAAGTGCCTGCTGCCGACCAAGCCAGTCCCTGGTGATTCTGAAGGGCTGCTGAAAAGACTGCTTAGGGCGCCTCAGTTCTTTTTGGACTGGAAAGAGTCCTCAGCTCGCACCGGCGCGGCTCATGTTCTTGCTTTGGCCAAGACGTACTATCCTTCTTTTGATGCTGCCAAGGTTGCAAAAGGTAGGCCCTCGAAGAAGGTGGATGGCACCGAACTGACGGCCTCAGAATATGCGACAACTTGGAAGGATATGCGCGGCCATGCGACTGAACTGGTGGAGGGGATTGATCTTGCGACCTATATGGGCAAGTATAACGCAGATGGAAGCAGATGGGAGAAGTTACCCGCTCCGTCGTCCAGCGCGGTGATTCCGCAGGACAAGAACCCCTCTCCAGGCGTATCCAGCTCTGCAGCCCCCAAGCCCGCGACTGAAGAGCCCTCCAGCGAGCCTGCGAGCTCCTTCTGGCAAGCTTGGTAAGCCGCCTGTTCCTCCTTCCCACCGGCCAAAAGCTGCGCACAAGTGAAGAAGAGAAAACAATGGTTTGATGGCCTTGGCCCTTAGCGGTCTGTAATAATTGTTAGAGTTTATGTGTCATAAGACAATTTTATGGTTTGCTTAAGTACTCTTGGCAGTACATGTTTCGACCAATAGGCTGGTCCTTATGATTTGTCTCGGTTTTTCCTCACTTAGGCCCTTGCGCGGCTCAGTATTTCCCAGGTAAAAAGTGCGTGTTCAGGGTCGAGAGCGGCCATGATAGGCAATCAAACTCGATTGACGCCACACCCCCAGTACTTTGGCCGCATTGTGCAAGTCGCATCCAAGAGAGGTTGAGTATAATCACGATAAATGCCACTTGTTTGGCGATCCCAAGGAATAGGCCGCGCTAAAAAGCTGCCGCACCCCCAAGGGACCAATGATTAAAAAATAAAAGACTCACAACTCAATTGGTAGTTTGAGATGCTTTATTTCAGAATCATTATATGATACATAGGGTCGGTCGCGCCTAGGTGGCGACCAGAAGTGATGCTTGGGTCGGTTGCGCCTAGGTGGCAACCAGAATTGGGTCGATCGCGCCTAGGTGGCGATCAGAGATGTTACATGGGTCGGTCGCGCCTGAGTGGCGACCAGAATTGGGTCGGTTGCGCCTAGGTGGCAACCAGAGATGATACATGGGTCGGTCGCGCCTGAGTGGCGACTAGAATGGGGTCGATCGCGCCTAGGTGGCGATCCGAATTGAAGCTTTTTTAGCACTGAGTGGCTTGCTTGATGATGTAAACTCTTAATAATTTTACTGCGACTGTTGATGGCAACTCGCGATGCCTGGGATGTGTCCTTATTGGCAATGACTCGTAGCTTTTGACTTCCTTGCCTCCCTTGCGGCTGTAATCTGAAGTCGCAAGTCAGGCAGGTGCCTCTTGGCCTTCACGATGTCATCAAAATTCTCCTGCGACTTGCACATGGTCGCGCTCTCTGCAATGCAAGCTGCTCTGGCTATGGCCTTGTCGCCTTCTTCACATTCTTGAGCTATTCTTTTGTCGCCATTGATGGTGATGACACCTCTAGGGCCTGGTATTTTGAGCTTTAGGTACACATAGCACGGCCTAGCTATAAACTTTGCGAATGCTTCTCTGCCAAACAGCGCATGATATGGCTCTAGAAATCTACAACCTCGAACCAAATGTACTCGCTCCTGAAGTTGCTTTGTGTCCCAAAGGCGACCTCCAAGTTAACTCGCCCCAATGGCTGGCTGATATGCCTGGCACGACACCATGAAATGTTGTTCTTGATGGGTGTAGCTGCTTTTCTTGAAGGTTCATTCTTTTGAAGGTTTCATAATATAATATGTTGATACTGCTGCCTCCATCCATGAGTACTTTGCTCAACTTGTATCCTGCGACTTGAGGGGCAACCACCAGCGCGAGTTTTCCCTCTTCATTTATTTCTCCTGGGTGATCCTCGCGGCTCCAAATTACTGGTTGTTCGACCACTTTAGCCATTGTGGGACGGCTGGTACTATGGCATTAATAGCCTGATTGCGTCGTCGCAGTTTTTGTTCCCTCCTTGAAGTATTCACCACAATGGTATGATACTGACCCAATTGTTTTGGGAACTGTGGCTGATCTGGCTGCGCGATTCGGGACGGCGTTGTTGCTGTTGTTGCCTCCGCCATTTTTACCTTCCTCGTTGTTTTGATGATTGAAGTTTGCGTTGAGGGTTGTCCATCCTTCCACTTTTTGTAATGATAACACTGTGCCTTCGTGTGGTTGGGTGGTTTCCCATCTTTTCCTATATGAATGTCGCAGGGGCGATTGAAAACCTCTTCCAAATTGACTGGGTGAAAATTCCTTCCTCTGCTGCTGCTTTGTTTGTGACGAGTATTCGTATTTGCGACTAACCCTGAGTTTCCTTCTTCGTTTTTGCGCTTGTTATAACTCGTATTGACATTGCTAGCTTGCTGTTGTTGAGGCTTGCTACTGGCCTTTTTTCCTTTGCCAGTGCTTTCCCTTCCTCCCCATCAGATGCGTCCCTGGTTTTATCCGAGCTAGCATACTTGTTGGCCGCCGCCATTACCTCACTTAGGCTCTTGACCTTATCCTTCATGTGACCTAGTTTGTGGACTAGCGGCTCAAATTTGCAATTTTTCTCCATGACAAGGACTACTGAACTGGGTGGTATATTGTCTGAGGAATGTATGATCTCTGCGACCCTTCTCATCCAGTGGTGACTTGACTCGCCTTCCTTCTGTACACAACGCTCTAGGTCCTCTATGCTGCAGAGTCGCTTGCATGTCCCTTGGAAATTCTTGATAAAAGCTTCCTTCATCTCATCCCAAGAGTTTATTGAATTTGGTGGCAAATTTTGTAGCCATAGTGGGCTGCGCCCTCTAACATCATGTTTAGGTAACGTGCGCAGATCTCTTCGGATGCGTTTAGGATGCTCATGCCCATCTCGTAATTGTTGAGCCAAGTAACAGGGTCCATGCTGGCGTTGTAGTTGGCGACCTTGCGAGGTCCTTTAAAATCTGCGGGAAACGGTTCAGACCTGATTCTTTCGTTGAAACAGACTGGGCCTTTGAGTCGCGACGATAGGTTTGGACGAAGCTGGCCTTCCAATTGGGTTGGCCGCCGGGCGCGGCTGCACAATCTCTATAGGTTGAACTTGCTGAGGTTGATCTTGAGCCGCAGGCTGATCTTCCCTTCGTCGCCTAGCCGAGCTTGAGGTCGCAACGTGTGGCGACTCCGCGTGGATGCTTCTCTCCGCCGTTGCTCTGCTATTGTAAGGGGTGGAGTGCAGCCGTCCTGCGTGTTCGGACATATTCGCCTGCTGTATCACTGCTGTGCTCAGCATCTCAATGACGCGCCGTGCCTCTCTGTCCATTGGCGTGTTTCTGCTGGCGCTAATCTGGCCAAGATGTTTGTGGCTGCAAAGAGATTCTCCACCGGCTAACATAATGTCCTTGCAGCGTGTGGAACCTTCGAGGCTGTTGTGGCGACTGCTGCACAAAGGTTGGCTGCGTCAGTGGCGGGGCCATCATGGCCTGTTGTTAGCCGGTACTATGGCCCTTGATCCAGGTATCTCTGCTACTCTTGGTGCTGCGAAAGGTGGAACCGCTGGCACGATTGATGGTACCGCGATTGCTTGAACCGCGGGTGCGGCTAACGGGGCCACTGATCGCATAACCATGGCAGATGGTGCCGTGCGCGCGGGTATCGCGACTGGAGGTTGTGCGACCCCTGACCATGCTACCGGGTGCGTCGTGTTGGTGGCGACTGATGGTACCGCAATTGCTGGTTCAATGGTGGGTGATTGGAACAGCTCCATAGGGTTCACTGTTCCTGGCTGCAGGCGACTCGCGTGACGTCTATGCGGCAAGGTGGCATGTATTCCTTGCAGAGGATTGGTTTCCTCGATGAGTCGCAGTTGTTCCTGTTGGAGGCGCTGTTCCTCACGTGCCAGCCTGGCCTCTCATCTGCGATTCTCTGGACCTCATCATATAGCCCGATCCTGGTAGCCTCCAATTCTATTACTCTAGCAGCCGCGTTAACCGCAGATATTGGTGTAAACAACACGCTTCCCGGTGGCGCGTGACCGCTGCGCTGGGGGTTACCCTTGCCCCTGATTCCGCAGGCGCGATTCCAGGTGGAGTTTTCTCTGTTTGTGACTCCTGAGGCCGCGACTCCTGGCGTGATCACAGCGGATGCCGCGACTCCTGATGCATCTACGCGGCTTGTTCTGCTGCTTCCGGCGGTGTGGGGGCTAAGCTGCCTGGTGGCATGCCCAGCCCTTCGTCTGCTTCTGTGGTCCTGTAGACCCCTTCCACGTGCCGATCTTCTATAGAGGGTGAGCCACTGTCCACAGGGCCTCCGCATAGCCTTTCCTCAAGGACATACTCAATGGATTGGCCTTCTTCGTCTTCGAGAGGCAGCGACTCGTGGTTGATAGATCCTTCTTCTTGGTCCACTGTTACCGCGACTCCTTCTTCTGAGTCGCCATGCTGCGATGGATCCTCTGACTCGCAGCCAATGAAGCCGACGAAGATGTTGATGGATCCAAAGGGGATGACGTGGCCGGTCTCCAAGTAATCTGCTTCCGGCCCCCAGCTTGAATCGTCGATGAGGGGTGTGCCATTGAACGTGATGATATGGCCAACAACGAGATCTTCAGCTCCCTTCATGGATCCTGCGTGGAACGTGACGCTTTTGACCGCAGGCCCCACGGTGGGCGCCAACTGTCGTGGGTTTGTCACGTCAGGTGTCATAGATGACTTCGTAGGTGTGAGATTACGCGAGTCAATCATCTCCGAGCTTGGGATCGCGGAACAAAGATCAACACAAATTTACCCAGGTTCGGCCCCCTCAATGTGAGGTAAAAGACCTACTTCCTGCCTACCCTAGATTGGTATTGATATGATAATCGAGGTGTTACAATGGAGGCAATCCGATCTGGTACTCACCGTATAAGCTAGGGTTTTGGGGCTTGATAGCTAACCCGCTCTAAGTCCTGCGAGTCCTCTTTATATACACAGAGGCTCGCTAGGTTACAAAAGGAATCTTCCCCATAAGGAATACATCCACAGAGGCCTACTCGGAGACTACTTGGTCTTCACGTCCTCCGGGAGTTGTCTTCTAGATCTTTCTCGTTATGGCGGTTCAATATTGGGCTTGTTCCCAAGTGGGCCTTCATCCGTGCGAGTAAGTTAACTCGCACTGGGCCGTGGGCTAATCCAGAAAAGTATTCCCCCGACACTTCGGTCGCTACAGCACGAAGAAGATGACAATCTTCTGAAAACCCCCCTGGAAGCTTTCTTCCATCACGGATAGGTCCTTCTCCCATTTAAATTTTAAAACCAGCAACATTTCCTGAATTAATTTAGGCACCAAAACATTTTATAAAAATTTGAGAAAAATTGGGGAGCCTCCCCATATTGAGTAGAAGCTACACAAAAATTGGGGCTTCAAAAATAAAATAGTTTGGACCACTTTTGTTCATAAGGTTGACTTAAGGCATTAATGCTAAATTTGAAAATGTTGCTCCTTTAATATTTTAGTGCAAATGCAAAATATTGTTTTCAACCCTTGGAACTTCCTTGACAAATATAGTTGTCAAGTATTGGTATCTTGCAAGGTTGAGTGCCATCATTGTGTGGAAGTTTTGTTAGAGCACTTTGGCATTTGGTTTTAGCAACTCCATATCATTCCGATATCAATGTTGTGTTAACTCAATGGAGACATGGTTATGCATGGATGCCATGATGCAATTATCGCAAAAGTGGGAAAAATTACACAGGTTTCTAGGTTCTCAGCTTTGGGTTGTTACAACCATTGACGCCGGGAAGGAAATCTCGTCGTCGAACGAAGCGTGGGAGATCACTTATTGCAGACGATATCATCTCCATTAACGAAGAAGATGATGATCAAAACCAAGCTCTAATAACAATAGGGACCTTCGTTTAGCGCCGTGCGTAGGTCCGAGGTCCCCACCCCTTCTAGTGCCAGAACGGCAACTAGAGGAGGCAAGTCGAATCTTTGCAGGCGGCGACGATGAGAATGCAGATGGCACCGGCGGCGACGGCTAGGGTTGAAACCCTAAACCGCCGCCACGATCGTGCAAACTCCTTCGCTCGTACCAGATCACGGAAATTCTTACCGGACATCATATCTTATTTGTTTGAGCCAAGGATGTGTTTTTAAATTAGGAAACATACTACGCTCGCATGCACGTGCACACATTCACCATCATGGACGTACGCACGCACACCTTAACCCTATGAGCAACTTCGAAAGACTGATCGACGATCGGTCTTGAAATTGACGAAATCATCACAATTACCTAACCGTCGACGTGAACGTGACCTCCCACTGAATAATATTTCACTTAAATGAGAAACACAATACTAAATATAGGATTTGAGCTATATTAGGCTCGGGATACCACCACCCTTCTAACAATTTTATTACAGGCAAGTTCTTGAGCCAAGGGTGTGTTTGGTACCTTGCAGTAGCAGCCTGAAACAACAGGCGGGTTCGGGCGGGATTCGATGTATACACGATGTTCTTACCATGCTAGGCACGCGGCTCAAAAGATGTCGACTAGAGACGAATCGGCCGTTTGCATGAAGTCGGGCCTGAGTCGCGTGCAGAACTTCAAGGCGCGACATGGGCAGAGATGAAATATGTTTGTCTCGGTTTGGTGGCAAAACTTTTTTTTTTGCGAAACACAGTACAACGCAGACGCTCACATACACGCGCATACAATCACCCCTATGAACGCACACATGCACACCCTATCCCTATGAGCACTTCCGAAAGACTGGGCCGGCGGTTGGGTCTTGAGATTGACGAAGTCACCACGGGCGCCTCGCTGTCGACGGGAACGTCGACTCCCACTGAAGAATATTCCGCCTAAATGAGAAACACCAGCGTCAAACCTGGAGTTTGAACTCTGGTGGGCTGGGAATACAACCACCCTCCTAACTATCTTGCCACAGACAAGTTCTCGGTGGCAAAGCTAATCTCACCCTTTTTTTTATTCGATATCTCGGGACATGCGTATAGGAAAAATCTCCATCATGTTTTCGGCACCGACGATTGCGCGGATGCAAATCTTCGTGACCGATCGATTCATTCATCTCTAGCATTAGATTCTCGCCCTTGTCCCTGTCTCTTGTGTCAGTATGGGCTTATCTTCTTCTTTTCAAACCACGTCTCATCTCCTATGGTGTTTGTAAACCATCCTCCTCTCCCCTCATCTCTATGCACCGTTAGTGCATAATATGTAGGGTCTATAAGGCAATACCCTTGCAATATCGATTTTATTAGCTTGGCTGGATGAGTCTTATCAGTCAGGCATAAGCACCCATAATTATGGTCCAATTTAGATCCTACTGGTTGAAAAGAGAATAATTAGACGCAATATCATTTATAGAGTCACATATGGTTATATGCTGGCCCAAAATAAGGAATATTGCAGATCTAAACTACATATACTACTGGAACAACGTCGAGTTTGTCCAAATGCTTTAGATAAAATAGCCCCATTGTTTGCACTTGCCAAAGTTTTACGTGTATAATATTGTTGCAAGATAACATCCACACATTTGTGGAAGATCAACAAATTGATATTTTATGCATGGTGTATGTCATAGCTAGAGTTTTAGGGTGATCCCAAACACATTCAAGAGATTCATATAGACAACATCTCGCTATTTTAAACAAGTCTTGTTAGCAATTGGAGAGCTCACAAAATACATGTTGAAACACCATTGAAGGAACAAACAAGCCCAACTGGAGTAAGAAAATTGCATGTCATCATACGACTGTTTTGGTCTGAAACATGATTGTTTGTTCGTGTCAAGATTGTATTGGCGTTGTTGATGGTACCCATGTGACTGCTAGACTATCAAGATCAATGTCAACATCATTCAGGAGAAGAGGTAGCATCTTAACAAGCTATGTGCGAAGAAATGTCCTAAGAATGCCATGGAATTGTCAAGTCTATACAACCTTACACCACCAAGTTAACTTAGTTCTTGCATGTTGCATTCTTTACAACTGGATCTTACGGTTTAGTTTTCGATGAGCATGTGTTGGATGAGGTGTAACTCATGATGTCATTGACTCTACACATGGTGTCAAACAAACTTACAATGAACCTTGGAAGACCAAGAGGATTGAAAGGGATTTTTGGCCCCTAAGTGTGTTTTGATGCTTAATGACAACATGATGATCTCTAATCCTTTGCTTGGATCTCTAGGTTATTTTGAAAGAATGAAAATGTGGACCCCCAAAGTGTGATGAGAAGAAAGAGCGAATCCGGTGTTTTGTGTTTCAGTTTGTAGATAGTTTACTAAGTTTAGCATACTATTTAGAGGGGGTGCATAGACATTTTTTACAGTAGAATTTAATCGGTAAAAACATGACCAATTATGCCTTTGTGGAATTCTTGCATGAAACAGACGGTCAAACATATGTGTCTAACCGTCTGACCCTATGTCTAGGTTTCTAGACATTCCTAGGCTCTATCTAGGGTTCACCCGGGTCAGCCGTTGTAGGTTCTGGTGTGGGGTGTCAAGGGTTTGGACTATTACTCATTTTTTTCCAGACATATGTCATTGGATCCCGGTCTATATGGCTTGGACATGTCTGGCACGTATTAAGAGTTCCTAGCGTTTGTGCATTTTTTCTGGTCGGGTTTCATGTAAAAATTCACCAGCGACCAGATTTCCCCTCAAGCCACCTCTACTTCTTGTAGAGATCTCTCTCCATGGCCACGCAAACCCGTTGATTCTCTCGGGTTGGAGGAGGAGACCTAGTTCTACAATCCTCACCAAACCGATTCACTTCCAACGCTCTTATCTGTTCTGGATATGGTTACTCTTGGGTTTCTTGTAACCCTAGGCGGAAGTTGGTGCTCGGAGCTTTGCCTTGGTACAAAAAGCACCGGCAACTTGTTGGGAGAATGAAATCATTGTGGATTGACCAAAAATTTGTGTAAATGTTGAGATTGTAACTTGTTATCCTTTGTGGAAGTAGTGTATGCATTTCTTGCGTTGGAGTGCCTTTGGGGCTCCACATCCCTCCAAAGAAGCCAATCTTCTATTGGGAAGGAACATCAGAAATTACATCCTCATGCCCACCATTGAGGTTACCGACATTGCTTATAACACTAGGAAGGATACTGAAACCAAGGCCACAAGGCTAAGGCGGACAGAGAGTAGTCCGACAAATGCTAAACCTACCACGGCGAATGGTTCGGGAAAGCATGGCAAGGAGCCTCCTTCGGAGTGCTACACCACTCACCCCAATCCTTCCCATGCCCCGCATAAATAGCCTTGGTTCTCTTCCTATGAGTTAACTCCTATTCAAAGTTTTTTGATGCTTGTCTTGAAAGTACTATTCATGAAAAGTTTTTGATTGTATGATTCAGTTGTTTACTCTTTATCTACTCGTTAGCAAAACTATAGACCATTGCCTCGAGTCACTTCATTCATAACATGTGCTTTACATTATTATTTGATCAAGATTGTGTGGTAGCATGTCACCTAGGAAATTATTTTGTTGTTATCGTTTTACCTACTCGAGGACGAGTAGAACTAAGCTTTGGGGATGCTTGATACGTCTCCAACGTATCCTTAATTTCTGATGTTCCATGCATGTTTTATATCAATTGCCACATGTTTTATATACTCTTTATATCACTTTTATGCATTTTCTGGGACTAACCTATTAACAAGATGCCACAGTGCCAGTTCCTGTTTTCTGCTGTTTTTGGTTTCAGAAAAGTTGTTCTGGAAATATTCTCGGAATTGGACGAAACAAAGGCCAACGTTCCTATTTTCCCGACTCGTACACGGAGTCCAAAGGGGAGAAGGAGGAGGGCCGTGGGCCGCCCTCACCATGCCATGGCACGGGTGGGCCCTGGGCCGCGCCGCCACGTGGTGAGGAGCCCACGGGTCTCCACCGACCATCGTCCTTTCGCCTATATATTGCCCCCAACGCGAAAACCCTAAAATAATCAGTCATATTCCACGAAGAGGTCCGCAGCGCCGCCGCCATCCAGAACAGTTTCGGGGGACAGAAGTCTCTGTTCCAGCACGCTGCCGGGACAGGGAAGTGCCCCCGGAACCATCTCCATCGACTCCACCGCCAACTTCATCACCGTTGCTGCCTCCCATGATGAGGAGGGAGTAGTTCTCCCCCGAGGCTGAGGGCTCTACCGGTAGCTATGTGGTTTATCTCTCTCCCATGGTGTGATTTTTATGTGATCATGAGCTTTGTAATCTAGTTGAATAAGTAGATATTACTCTTTATCTATTATGCCACTCTAGAGGTTACTTTAATATGAACTCCGGAGTCACTCTCCGCGGTGTGAAGGTGACGGTGTGCGCATCGTGTGTGACTCCTTTATGACGTTGTGGTGTTTGTTTACTCAGACTTTGAGGTGTGCTTTTGCAGCCCTACGCAATGAATGGTGTTCGTTATCCAACAAGAGAGTGTTTGAGAGTAGTATTTATTTATTCAATTATGAGGTCATTGTTGAGAGTGTCCACTAGTGAAAGTATGATCCCTAGGTCTTGTTTCTAAGCATTTAAACACCGTTTACAACAAGTTCTGCTACATGTTTGCTTGCTGCCATTTTTATTTCAGATTGCAATTACTACTTATAATCATCGATATTACTTGTATTTCACTATCTCTTCGCCGAACTAGTGCACCTATACATCTGACAAGTGTATTAGGTGTGTTGGGGACACAAGAGACTTCTTGTATCTTAATTGCAGGGTTGCTTGAGAGGGATATCTTTGACCTCTACCTCCCTGAGTTCGATAAACCTTGGGTGATTCACTTAAGGGAAACTTGCTGCTGTTCTACAAACCTCTGCTCTTGGAGGCCCAACACTGTCTACAAGAATAGAAGCGTGCGTAGACATCAATGTTCACCATCCCTCACTCCCCTTGGTCGTCTCGTTCCATTCCTGCTCCGGCTCTGCTTCCTGGTCCTGTTTCTGAATCTTGTCATGTTTCCTCCCCTGTTTTCAGGTCCTGGAGCTCGCCGGGAATGCCGCCAAGGACAGCAAGAAGTCCTGCATCATGCTACGCCACCTGCTGCTCGCCATCCGCAAGCGGGAGTCACCATCACCCACGGCGGCGTGCTGCCCAACATCAACGCCGAGCTGCTCCCCAAGAACACCGCCGAGAAGACCCAGAAGCGGAGTCTGCCAAGTCGCCCAAGATCAAGAACAAGTTTCATCGAGCCCGCCTTCAAGGAGATGGCCTCCCGCTTCGTCGACGCCCTTTTCGTCAAGATCGATGTCGACAAGCTCGGGGTACCTCCCTCTCTCCCGTGCTACTGCAATGCAACTGCAATGCAATAAAATTGGTCTCATCATGTGATTTTTGTTGTTGCTGTATAAAAATGGACCAGTCTGAGATGATACTCCATTAACTTATGCATCATCTTACTCGAATTTGATGCTAGCTGCATTGCTAAGCTAGATACTGTACTACTATGTGTAATTCAAAGCATAATTGGGTCTGTAACCATAGTGTTTATTTATAAACTTAATTGACACATATCTCATCTGCCTATGAGTCTTGAGATACAACATCAATATAGGCATCATTTTTACTCCATTTTATACTGAGGAGATTATACTCCACTAGGAGTACCATTTCTGAATGAATGATAAGCAATGGGTGATTTGCATGTGTGTTGCTTGTAGAGAGTAACTGTAGGTGTTATCAACTTTTGTCATAACACCTCAACTTTTGTCACAACTCATGAATATCACATACTCATGAATATTTGTCTTTACAACATAATATACTCCCTGTCACTACCATGCTTATAATTTACAATTGTTTGCTCTAGTATCACATGTCAGCTAATTTAGGATGGCTAGCTGTTTGTTTTGTGCCTTCCTTGTCTTCTTGTATTGCCCTTCATCTTCTCCTCCTTTCTCCTCTTGATCCTCTTCTTCTCCTCAGGCTTCTCTTCTTCTATTCTTGTTTGTATTGCAGCTTCAAATTCGCCTATTTGTGTTTCCCGGATGAGATCAAGTTTCTGCAAATAGTAAACATAAAATTATGTCAGTAAGATGCATCAGTATAGACCTATCTTAAAACAGATAATTACAAGCAATAAGACATTGGCATACACTCTTGACTCGACGGCGTGGACGGACAATGCTTGATGGGTCCTTCAACCATGTGGCATATTCTTTTCCTGCGATAATTGTGTCATAATCCAGGATTACTTGGGACCTTCCTTTTCTCTTTGATGCTTTCTTTGCTTGTTTAGCCTTCATCTTCTCCTCCTCTTTCTCCACTTGTTGTTTCTCATAGTCGGCTATTAGCTTTAAGGTTTCTTCATATAGTGTGCTATCAACCTCTAGTATGTTAGGAAGCTTTCCCTCTTTTATTAGCTTGTCCTTGCCCATGTGGGGTGGCTTATATGTGTTTCCACCTTGGTCTTTCATAATCTCCAACAAGACTGACTGCAAGGTGATATACACTTTGGCAAGTGTCTTCACGTCATATGCATCATAAGCTTGCTCGACTGATTCATCAGTTCTTTGAGAGTGTTAGGTGCACTCTCAAATGCAAGGATTGGATGGAGCTGAAGAAGCAAAGATCCAACACATTCACATCCGAGTTTGGAGGTTGGAAAGTCAACCTAATATCTAGTCCTGAAGCTTTTACGGCGGCAAGAAATACAGGATCATCAGGCTAAACATGTGTTCTAGCATTGTCTTGTTGTATCCATTGTGTTTCCACATCTCCATCGCCAGGCCACACTTCTACAATTGCTGGAATTACCTTCTCACAGAGGTATTCCCGCATGACGTCTCAAGTAACATTGACGTTCTTTAGTTCTGTTGTGCCTTTTGTCCTATACTTTGAGTTGTATTTGGCTGCATCTTCTGTGACAAAAGCCCAGATGCCTACCTTGCCGTCAAATGTCACATTTCCTTGCTCATCATGTCTAGGTCTTGCAACTATAGTTAAGAACATGACCTTGCCGATGTTGTTTTTGTTATGGATAGTGCGAACTGGTTCTGGTTCTTCTCTTGTTAGGTAGTAGGTCCGATCTCGCTTAGTCATATCAAACCATTTTTCATCCATATGCATTGTGTTCCCCATCTTTTTGAACCAAAGCTTTGCTTGTAATATTGTTGTTTCATCGATCATTGAGATGCAATATAGGAGCCTTCTTATTCTGTTTTCCAAAGTTAGATATGGTTTCAGGCTATTGGTATGGCGCCTTAAATCGCCCCATTCCAACCTCCTTTGTAGTGTTGAGAAAGGGATATCAAGGGACCTTGCCAGCGCCCGCAATGTACCCCTTTTGTTTAAGGGAACTTGAGGCACCCTTTCATCGAGATTAAGCTCTCTCCTCTTTCTTCCGCACCTGCCCTTTCGCTTATTTGAGAAATCAAGCACTTCATTTCTTCCCTCTTGATCTATGGCCTTCTTCCATATCTTCTCGACAGATCTATGACTTATCCCCAATAGTTGAGCCACAATTTCTTTATCCGCCTTCACGACTGGTCTATCTTTTCCTAGAGCTTTCGGTGCAATATATGCTGCAAATTTAGAACTCTCCGGCAGATCTTTATGGTGTCTCTGCACATCATGTTCTTGTTCTTCTTCTTCTTCTCGAATGTGGTCTGCCTCGGCAGAATGTTCTTGTTCTTCTTCTTCTGGAACATGGGCAGCTTCTTCTTCTTTTTCTGGAGTATGCGGACTGAAGTTGAGATCCATCTCTTGTGGAGGAGTTAAGTTGATATCAAAGACAACCATCTTGTCCAATGGTGGACCGGGCAACCTGCATAAAACAATACATATCAGTAAATGTTAAGCAAGATACTGTAGTAAATACAGGCAGAGGTAGCAGGGTAGCAGGTTCAATAGTGATCAGTTTGTATATTTTCATGCCTAAATCCTCAGTTGAATTCTTTCTGCATTTGTTTTCGTCCTGCTTAAAAATGACTTATTTCTTTCTGGACAAAATCTCAATTGATGCTCTCTTTCATTCTTTCCAGCTGAAGATGCTCAATTGGGTTTTGTTTTAATTTTGCAATGGTACAAAATTGGATTATTTGAATGAAGCTGCACCGGCAGCTCCAAGCAAGCCAGTATGTTTTTCCACCCTCAACCTGCTAGTGGTGTATGCAAGTATGCATGGATATGACACATTATTTAAGGTCCACTGGGCAGCCATATTTATGCTTTTATGTTTCTGTTTATTGTTAGACTCGAGGAAGGGAAAGGCTGCCATGAAAACAGAGCCAACAGGGGAAATCCATCCTGAGTGTGCCAATGCATCCAATCCCTACCACAAATGTGGAGAACATTGCAAAAGAAGTGGCAACAGATAGACAAGGTAGCATACATTCACAAGTTAGATATTGTATTGGTGTGCTTGGTGGTTTGACACTACAGGGTGAACAATGCTCTGCATATTTGAAAGTAACATGCGCAGTTGCGGATGATGTTTGGCATGCCATTTGCATATTTAAGTTCTGAAAATACAGTAACCTGTATCTAGCTTGGTACCATATGAAAATACAGCTTCTCCGTTTTAGAGCAAGAACAACCTCTTTATTTAGTGAGCACCAATACAATGCACAAAGGTTCTAGACAATTTGGCATGTTAGTTGTATCAAACTAATACCATCACTTCTTGCAGGAGCAATCAAAAGCCGAGAAACAACGGCTTCTGGCGGATATCACCAGCCTGGTGTCTAAACACATTGTTCGGCAAAGAGAGCTGGTGAGTGTGTAGTAACTGGATGCATTAGGCTATGCATTGGAGTAACTGGAATATCTATGGCAATTTCACTAAATTGGGTATTTGGTTGCTCTTGACGTGCAGGCATTGTGTATTTGGAGTCTCTTGATGTGTAGGCGTTGCTCTTGATATCAAGTTCGAACATTTGGTTGCCGGTGAGCTTCAATCCTCACCCACGGCGAATCCCACCAGAAATCCACCAACCTTCCTGCCGGCTCACAAGCTACTCGTTGCTCTCGTAGTTCCCGGACGACCCCACCTCCTCCGCGACCCCCGCGGCCGTCCTGCAGCGCCAGTTGAGCGGCGGCAGCAGCTACGGGCCGGGAGCTCGCTATCCGCCTCCAGCGACTACCCCTTCCACAACCCCGGTGCAAGAGCTGGGCGCAGCAGGCGGAGGAGACGTACCAGCTGCAGCCTCTGCGCCGACGCCGCCTGCGCCGCCCACCCAGGCTTCCTCGACCCCGTGGGCCCGTCGTCCCGATGGGAAGGGGAACCGGCCGGCGGCGGAAGCCCTCCGAGGGATCCTACCAACTACGGGCGGAGCTGCCGCGGAATCCCTCTCTCCGGCGAGCCGAGGACAGCCGCGATCCGCCCCGCCCCGCGAGCTCAGGACGACACCTGCGATTGGGGACTAAATTGAAAACTTTTCGAACTGGAGGGGGTTCGTAAAAATTAATTATAGCGCACTCCCACCCCGTAATTCGGGTCAAAGGGAGTACAACTTTTGCCCCCAATCGCACAAAATTAGGGATGACACCCCATACCCTTACCCGCCCTCTCAATTTTGCCCGTCACCGTACCCATACCTTGTGCGGGTACAACTTTTTCCCATACCCTTCACCGACAGGGTAAAAGGGTACCCGCGGGTAAAAATACCCGCATTTACAACATAACAGATTTAGTAGAAAATAATCATAAACAACATCATATAATCATATAACCTTCATCAGCAACACATTTAAAACCGCATCACATACTTATAAATAGTAGCACATTGTCAACAACAACACATCTATTATATACTAAAAGCAAAATGAGTTAGTTTTCGAGGCACCACGTTGATCCACATCATCTAAATTAATTTCAATAGTTAGATCTAAAATGTATGGCTGAGATTATTTTAAAATTATAGTTACGTAACATGTTTGAAACAACTTTGCGTACATCACAAAAAAAGAGGTAACCTGCCTACCTTTTGTTTTAACGTGATAACTAAAAGAAAAAAAATCTCAAACGTGGTGGCCAAGGACTCCCTTACTTATCCTCACGTACTTCTGCTGGATAAATACACGCGTGTCCATTTAAACAAAAATACCACGTACGAAGGTAGCTACCTGCCTTGGCTGAACCATGACAGCTAAAATTTAAAAATAGAATCATGAAACGTGGTGCCAAAGGATTGGAGCTGCTACGATATGGACAGCTTACAAATAATCAAACCGATGAGTACGCACTTTCTCTATATAATTAGCATGTGGTAGTGACTTTAGTTAAAATCGAATTTTGTACAAATTACCAAAAGATTTAACAGTAAATATCAGCATTCCATATTTTAGATGTTGATTTTTTATATATATTTGGTCGAATTTTATAAAGTTTTATTTTGACTAAACACAAGCATGCAGGTTAAGTATGAACTGAGGGAGTACATTGTTTTTATGATTGAGTACACATAATTGACCAAAGTATGAAGTCACGACATTAGTCGCACCACCTACAGTCGTGAAGTCATGACAAAATTTATTTGACTTCCATCACTCACAAAACAAATACGGGAGTTCGGAGTCGTGCAATTTTACTATTAATGAAGTAACAAGACCTTAGTCGCATTATCAACTCAAACTTCCCTCACAATTAAAAAAATTACCGGCTTAACGGTACTCACATGGCTTAGTCAGCACATATTTAATGTCCGCTGAGGCAATATTACGATAAAATGAGACAAAAAGTGTCAACCTTCAAAACTATTAAAGATACTAAGATAGTACGACGTTAGTCAACCCACTATCGACGGCGCTATCCCTCACACTATAAAATATTTTTGTTTAGTGATACACATAGGGTGAAGTCACCATAGAATCGCGATTTGTATGTTTCATATTTAGTATCCATACGGTGGGTCAATACAATCGTTAATCTGAGGACATGAAAAGCATACACTATTTTTTTAATTATTTTGATTGATTTGCTTGCTTCGTATGGTAAATACATTTGAGGAATTATATGTGTAAATCGACATAAGGGTAATGTTATTTTAACTAGATTGAGAGTTTTGAAATATGCTATCCAAGGCATGTATACATTTTGCATAACACATAAAATACATGTGAACAACGTGTGTAGAACCATTGAGTGAAGATCATGATAAGTTAAGAGTCTGGAGAACTGAGAACTCAGAGTAGTACTTCTCTAACTTTGACTATCCATGTATAAACATATTAAAGAATATGCCTAGAAAAAGGTAATTTATCTTTAGATGTATATTCATACAAAAAGTGGCCAACTTTACGACACGTTCATGTTTCTAGAACGTTGCACACTATGCCATCAAGTGAGTAAATGAGAGTAAGAAACATCAGAACAAGGATAATTCTCACTATCTAATGTGACCTATCTATTAAGGAGGATAGGCTGTTTTATATTAACTTAACAATTTTTTTATTAAAGATAACTAATCTCCTAAACTAATCTAACATCATCTAAGAACTATAGTTCAGTTTATATATCCAACATCTCTTACATGAGTGTTTCTACATCTGGCATGATTTTTGCCCAAATATTTTAGATTGTCAAAGATGTTACTCGCATACCTGATATTTTGCTTACCAAAAATTTGCAACAGTTTTAGAACACTTTGATTTTCTGCCATAGAATGGAAAAAATATGATATGAAGGAAACACTATTGTTATTTCTTGAAAACTTTCAAGCATTTACAAATGATGCCCTCACATTTGCCAGGGCCACCATGCTAGTTGAAAACAACAACACATTACACATGTACTTATAAACAGCAACACTTGCGCATAAGGAACGCATGTAAACAGCAACACATTTTAATGATAGACAACAACACATAGTCATAAAAATTAGTAGGTACATTAGGTTATTATTGGGAGACCCACTTTTCACAGATTTAGAAGGGTACATGGGTATGCGGGTACGGGTTATACGAACCCATACACGTACCCTCTCTGCCGATGGGTACGAGATTTCCCCATTTACATACTCATGGGTATTTTTTCTTCCCAAACCCTTACCCTAATAGGGTTTTACCCGCATGGTACGTGAGTAAAGGGTACCCATTGCCATCCCTACACAAAATTACCACATTGGGTTCTAAGTTTGCAAAAAACACTAATCATCGATTCGTGGCGAATTGATGCCCATACTGACAGTGGGGCCCGCATGTCAGCATGACATGGCAATGTTGACTTTTCAACCCAACAAAAATACATTAAAAATACTATGGGGAGAAGTTTGCTGCGCTCCTCCCGAGCAGGTTCCGGTCGCCGGCGACTTCATCAGCTGCACCAGGCTTCACACCTCACCTCTAGTGCGTTGCCATGGTGCGTCGCCAAGCTCGCCAACGCCTGCCGGTCACCTCGCGCGCCGGGTGGCTTGGCGTACAACATCCGCACCAACAGCGGCACGCAACCGTGCTCGCCGACGAGCCGCTTCACGTCCCTGCCGCCGCCGCCGGAGATCTTGCATATCGCCTCCGCCGCAGCGAGCTGTGCGCCGGTGGTGCCGGCCTGGAGCGCGTGCGCCAGCCGCGGGAGCACGCCCAGCGACACCGAGCTACTGTGGCCCAGAATGGGGTCGAGACTTGACTGCCGGCTTGTCGTGTACAACAACATATATGTTGTCCTAAGCGAGTTCGGCGGCCAGAATAACCCTATGGCCCAGCTTTACCTTGCCATATAGTTCAGAATAGCAATTTACATGTGGTGGCGTCTGGCGTGAGTATTTAAGCTTTGGTGAAGTAGTTTGTCGGAAACGCGAGCGGCATGATGTGCGTGACGGTCACCACGCCTGCTGAACGTACCCTCCTCTCTTATAGATGCGGACTGGTTCATCGCGCTCCAGCACGTGCATGATATCTAGACAGTCGGCTCGGCGGACACCGGGATGCTCGACCCGCAGCACGTGCACGACGCCAGGACGCCGGTATGTGCCGGGCAGCAGCAGCTCATGCTGGGCGCGCCCTCCGCTCCAAGCTAGCATCAGTAGCTCATGCTGGGCGTCGCTGCTGGCCGCCCCCTCGCTCCTGCTCTTTTTAATTTTTCTTTTTGATATTTTGTTGGACTGAAAAGTCAATATTGACATGTCATGCTGACATGTGGGTCCTGCTGTCACAAAAGGGGACGATTGGGGGCAAAAGTGGTACTCCCTCCGTTCACAAAAGGATGTCTCAATTTTGTCTTAGTTTAGCCCAAAATTGAGACATCCTTTTGTGAACGGAGGGAGTAGTTTTTTGTGATTAAGTTTGTAAAGTGGTAGTTTTATGCTATATACTCTCACAATTCAAACAACTTGACTCCAAGAGAACACATTAACAATCAACTCAATGCAAGCTCCTTTCACATCATTCAAAGGTCCATGACTTCGAAGAATCTTGCTCATAATTCTGTCCATTATTGACGATCAACAAAGTTTGGGATCATCTCAACACATCGTTCATGGGCAACACAAGTATTTAACAATCCAAATATGATGTTACCCTATACGAAGCTGATGAGTTTGTGATTAAAAAAGATTAGTCCACCGAAGAACTGAACCGAAGAATCACATCCCTTGCCGTCACTTTGACGAACTTTGGAAGTACAAATGTGGATGACAATTGGATTAAGCACAAGTTTTTCAAAGCCAATATTCCCCATGCCAAACAATTGACAACAACCATTCGCCAAAGACCGGGCTTTGTTTCATTGTCCTCCAATAGAGTCTTGACTGAGCTTGTGTGAATCGGAATCATGGACCAAGACGATGCTTCGGGTCACCTTTTTAGCGATGTTTTCAAATGTTAGACGGACCAGAACAGTTTGAAGAGAAAAGTAATTACAACGACATCTCATCGCTTCCGACTCATGTGTTCTCTATTCCTTTCGAAGTATCCTGTCAGCCCTGCCTTGAATCTCAGATACAACCAGCCTTAGAGCGATTCCACCGCCAAATCACGACACAACAATTCCCTGCCCACAGTCTACAGTCTACACACACAAACACGGAACTAGCCACTCAAATTCGTGACGGGTCCCTTGAACCAGTGCCTCGCACTGAAGATCCACGACGACAACACGAGGATGAACAGCCCGCCGACGGCCACCGGAGTGTAGTTGAGCGTATCCTTGGTCACCGGGTACGTCACCGGCAGCGAGAAGAGCACGGTGATGGTGACCACCCAGAGCACGGCAACCCAGCCCACGAAGACGCCGTACCGTCCGAGGTTGAACGGTCCTGGCACGAAGTGCTTGCGTGCCAGGGTCACCCGGAAGAAGATAGGCAGCGCGTACGCGATGTACAGGCCAATCGTCGCGATCGACACCATCGCCTGGAACGCCACCAGGCTGCCCAGAGACTGCAAAATTCCATTTTCAGAGCAGGGTTAGACCGGAGTGCCTGAAACTCTGCAGTTTTAGTGAAATGTTCAGGTGCCGAACAATCGTTTACCGGCAACGCCATGCAGAGGGAGATGAACGCCGAGAGCCAGACGGCATTGATCGGCACCTCGTGCTTGTTAACCTTGTGCCACACGGACGACAGGGGCATCGCCCCGTCTCTCGAGAACGCATAAGCCATCCTAATCATCAGAACGAGCGACTGAGTGATGCAGACAAAAAGACAGTATTTGTAGCGCATACTAATGGGAAGCAAGCAAGCAGAGGATGATCACCTGGAGTTGCTTGTCACCGAGCTCATGCCACAAAAGTAAATGGCGACAGCAACGATTCCCAGGCAGACGATCCCGCCCACGCCGCTGCCGTAACGGCTCTTGAACGATTGGTAGAACACTTGAGCAATGGCGTACCCTCCAGCTTCATTATCGGGGCTCAGCAGGTAGGGTATGTCCTTCACTGCAAATGTGATGCCTAGTATGTACCCCAGCCGACTATGATCGATATACCTATCGCGCTGATGATCCCAATCGGGCCGTTCCTGTCTGCATTCTTCGTCTCCTCGGTCTGCACGAACAAAGAGCCAACAAATTGTTAGATTTTGCCGCACATTGGCGCTACTATATCAAGATTCGTTTGACTTGAAATGTTCTTTTCCCTTACCATATGCGCTGATGCGTCGTATCCTGTGAGTGTGTACTGGCTCATCAGGAGCCCCAGGACAAAGATGTAGAGGTTGCTGTGTATCCCGGCGCTGTTGTCAGTGTTAAAATGGGTGAAGACAAACTTGGCACTAGCCCTCTCGGTAGCAACGGTCGGCACAGCAATCATCAACACAAAGACACCTGCAAAGAACAGATACCACACAAGTATCTCCTCATCAATAAAGTGGGTGTGATGTGTGTGTGAGAGCGGTTCTTGCTCTTATCATCTAGCTTCAACGAGAATCTGTGCGAATTAATCGTGTAGGTTAAGCTAAGCGCGCGAGAGATGTGTGACCTAGCATGTTCCAAGCAGCCGCGAACTGGCCAAAGAAGGAGAGCCAGGAGATGGAGAGGCTGTTGATGATGGCGTGGCTGAGCAGGATGGCCGCGTGGAAGGCGATGACGACGTACTTGGACGCCAGGTAACCTCCTCCATTGTTGCCGCCGGTGCTGAGAAGGATGATCACCTGGATCAGCTGCGCTAGCGAGAAGTCAACACTGGTTGTCACCGCCCACTGCAAAACACAGGTTCAGTCAGCACTGAAGGTTCTGAATTGATCACTGTAAGGTTCTGAGTTCATCACTGAGAGATTGTGGTGTTTGTTACCTGTCCAACGATGTTAAACCTGCATGCAGCAGAGACGAACAGCATTAGGGCCCAAAAAAGATTGGAACGGAAGATAATTACTAGCACATGATCATGACGGAAACTTGTTTCAGCATCTAAGAAAGATTTTTTTTTTGAAGGGAGCATCTAAGAAAGATGGTCCTTGCGTACATAGCAGGGTAGGTAAGTGTCTATTGCAAGGACGGTCCTTGTCTGAACTGAACTAGAAGATTCATGCTGACTGGTAGCGAGTTTTCAGTCGCCATCAAAATCAGATTTGATGTGCAGTTTTTTTTTAAAGTGCAGTTGGCATGAGGGGGACAGTGTTCTACCTTACCTGCATATGTTCAAAGCACGCATGTTGGCTGACTGGAGCACACGAACAAAACACAAAGATTCCTTACCGCATTACCAGGTCCGCGTCGTTAAACAAGGACAAATACAGAGTACAGCATATGTTAGCAACTATTCCGTCTAGCACACTTGATCTGATGAAAGCGAAAAAATATTACTATTCTATTTCGCATCGTGAAAACCGTGTTTTTTTAAACTAATAAAACTCTCCTTTCCACACGAAAGGGGAAGAAGGAAACAAAAATATGCCGAAATGTCGCACGCACCATTTTGATGTCACACCAGACAGCGCCGTCATGTTATCTATCTCCTTGAAATACTCAAAGAAGAAACTGAAAATTGCTAACAGACACATGACCCTCTCTTGTTCTTTCATTGTTCATTCACATGATCCCAACCAGAGAAGAAACGCAAAGCCATTCGAGAACGTTGATCCATGAAGCTCTGGATGTGGGTATGTAACACGTACCATCCGGTGATCCATGAAGCGAAGGGCGCCCATCGGCTGCCGGACAGTCGCGCGCTCCAGTAGTAGAGGCCGCCAGAGGTGGGGAAGGAGGAGCAGATCTCGGCCATGGAGAGCCCGACGGTCATGGTGAAGGCGCCGGCGACGAACCAGCCGAAGGTCATTGTCACCGGCCCGCCGTAGTTGAGGCCGGTGTTGTACAGCGTGGTGACCCCCGTCAGCACCGAGATGATGGTGAAGGAGAAGGCGAAGTTGGACAGCAGTCTGCACACGCACGCACGCACGAAAGCCGGATCAACCGAGGAACCATCGATTAACATCGACGAAACCAAGAAACAAGAAAAAGGAACAGCAGCGGCCGGCCGGGGCTGCCGGGGTTGGTAGGGTGACGTACGAGAGGTCGCGCTTGAGCTCCTGCTTGTAGCCGAGCTCGTTGAGGCGGGCTTGGCCGGAGTCGCCGGAGCCGTCGACGTCGACGGCCGTGGCGCCGCCGCTGCCACCACTTCCCGCTGGAGACTTGCTCCAGGTCATGGCGCCGTGCGCTGGAGGATACCGCGCCGGCGTTGCGTTGTGGCGTTGTGGGAGGAGGGGTCAGGACTCAGGAGAGACAGATGAACAGGGGAGGAGGCCGCTGGTGATATACTACTCCAGGAGCAGTAGACACAAGAATGGTACGAGCTCCTAGTTGCAGAGAGAATCGCGGAGTGGGCGGTCAACTCGAAAGTGCGGTGGGGTCGGGGCATCAGATGTGGGGAGTTCGTTGGTTACCCTGGCCGGAGTGTCACAGAATCTGCCAACTAGGATGCTCGTGGTTGCGGATCTACGGGAATCAGGATTCTTTCCCAAAATATGTGGGACTCATATGTGTGGAATTCCTATCGTTGGGTTCATGCTTGCCAAATTGCCAAGAATCTAGGGCAGCTAAAGTTTACACCCACACCCAATTATCAGATGTCCCATTTTTAAAATTTAAAAAATGTGAAATAAATCATGGGCACAGATTATGTCCCACTATTTTGAATAGTTTTTATTCAAAAAAATGTCAATGTGTGCCCAACAAAAAAAATGGCGTGTGAATATCACATGATACTATTCACTAAGGCATTTTTCTTTTTTTACATAGGTCACTTATGATCATATTTTGGAACAAAATTTTATAATGCACATGATACAACATTAATCCATATTCAAGTTAATTTCACATTTTGAAATTTTTGTAGGCGTGATAACTGATATCTGACAATAAGGTGTGGATGCAACTTCTTGTTAGAAGTTGTGTGCAATATATATGGGGCGGCCATGTGTGAGGCAGACGTGAAGCATGGGTTCTTGTTGCCAGATTTGAGGTAGCCTTTGTACGTACGTACACCTGTTCTACAGAATACAGGTCATATTGATCGAGTTCATGTAATAAAGAAATAAAAGATCTATTTGGACGTTTCTTTCCAGCTACAAGTCAAGAGTACTGTGCAATGTGCACACAAAACTTCCCTACGCGGCTACGCCGGCAAGATCGCGATCTTGGCGTGGGAGTGCACGCTTCTTCACACGCACCTGCACCTGCTATTTTGCACGCTGTTCAACCTCTTTTTTTTCGTTCGTGCTTCTCAAAATTTGTTTTCTATTTTTCCTAACTTTATTTTACGCATACACTAAACATTCGAGAACAGACAAGTTTTGGAAAATGTTTTTTAATACTACCGCAGATAAGGGCCATTACAATTTTGATAATATAATTTTTCTTAGTCACTGCATGTTGTTTAGAGAAGACAAAGCACATGTTATATACAATGTATTATTTATTAGCATTATCTTCAACAATTATTGTTTTATTCTCCTCAAATTAATTAATACTTAAAATGAAGGTATTTTATTATTCCCATCACTATGACCAATCATAATCTCAATTTTGCTATTTGACCAATCCAATTATCAATCTTGCCACTGTTCTATTAGTTCTCTCCTCAATTTTGACACTCTGTTAATCCGTCGCTAGTTTTTTTTCAAAGATTTGTCCACTCCTCTGATAACTTTGGGAGACCCACATGTTCAAAATTATTGCACGTTTTATGTGTTTGAGTATTCAATTACCGCCACAGGAAGGAATCACACATAAAAACTAGTACGACCTAATTGAGGCGTTCCGTATTGCACGTTCACTGGAGCGACGATGTGTCACAACAATTGCCAGACTCTAACCCGGTATCCACTATGTTTTTATCATAATATATAGTTTGTTGCAATAAAACAATTGGGTAAAAAAGGTATTCAATCGGCAAGTATAAAAATTGGATCTAAAGTGAAGAATGTAGTCAGTGTGCTTACCAGCCGGTGAGCCACGAAGCGAAGGGGCCCCAACGGCGCTCGCTACAGAGCCTGGCGCTCCAGAAGTAGAGGCCGCCAGAGGTAGGGTACGCGGAGCAAATCTCGGCCATGGCTAGACCAACGATAATGGTGAAGGTCCCAGCGATCGGCCATCCGTACACCATGGTCACCGGACCGCCGAACTCAAGACCTGTCCCATACAATGTCGTGATGCCTGTCAGCACCGACACGATCGAGAAGGAGACCGAGAAATTGGACAACAACCTGCATGTACGGGCTGCATAAAATTCACAAGAAAAAAGATACACAAAACGCGTAAAATTTTCAAGATAAATAAAAATGTGCTTTGTTTGCATCCACAAAAAACACAAAATGAAATATAAGCATGCGGGAGCCGTGCAGATCGATAGTGTTACTGTGTAGAAAACCAACACGATAAAAATGATGCAACATTTGTTTGTGTTGATTTGGGCCCTGCTGGTATGGCAAGCCAGGCCTTTCATGTCCAATTAGGCCCATTTGAATCATGTGGAAATAGTCTACTATAAAAAAAAACACAAATCCTTTGTCGAAATATCTGTCGCATCGCTCAACACACTTGCATTTGACCAAGCAAGTGCACAGCGCTTGCAAGCAAGCAACCGATTCATCGTTGAGTCAACGAAACATGCAACTAGGCAGCAGCAGCTAGCTAAACTGAACTGAATTGAACTAGTAAATTGATACATCGACAGGATCGATCTGCGCAAGAAATTAAACATCGGGAGAAAGAAGGGATCGATTTCTCGTCCAGTGGAGAATGGAAAGCAGTGAATGCATACATACGAGAGATTGCGCTTGAGCTGCGGCTCGTATCCAAGCTGCCTAAGCTTTTTGGTGTCGTAGTCGTCGCTGCCGGAGATCATGGCGGCCTCGTCGTCGCCGGCGAGCCGGCTGTAGCTGCTCTGCCCTTCCATGCTCACCCGTCCTCTTCTGCCGCCTGGAAACTGACAGGGGCTCCGAGTAGTAGATATTTTCTGTATCTGCAACTGCAAGCCAAAGTGTGTAGCTAGCCCATTCCTCTTTTTATGGCACTTGGTCGGAGAGGATATTAATCAAGCGGTTTTGCAAGGGAATAATAATAATTAAGCTATCCCTCCCGGTTGGAATGAAACTATCATTGCCTTAATTCCTAAGGATCATTCGCTAGAGGAAGAAGAACAATTCCGCCCCATTTGGAATTGTGCTTCTTTGGAACCTAGGAACTTAAAACGTATGAAGAGAAAAATAAATGAAGAATTCAGATGTATGCTAAATTATTACAAAAATCAAACCACATAAATTTCAGAAACATCGTTTGGATGTCATTATGAAAAATACATAAATTGTAGACACAAGGAGATGAAACATGAAGTGAGACATCATCTTAGATTTACTTTGTTCCAAACAACATCATATTCTTTTTTATAATAGGAATCATATCCTTTAAAGTTTCTATGCCTTTTCTTTTTTCCAAACGGGCCGTAATGTTGCATACAAAATCATATCTAATATGGTAGCCGCAAGACGGAAGCTCGTCATAGAACCTACTCAAAATACGTTTGTCCTAGGGAAGCTTATTACATATATTGTGCTAGTCGCCTATGAATGTTTACATAGAATTAAGAACAAGAAAGGAAAATGAAGCCTTTGTGCATCGAAGTAGAATATATGCATAAGGCTTTACCATAGAGCTGAGTGAAATTTCCTGAAAAACATGATGAGCAAATTGGGGTTCCACCTCAGATGGATCCTTCTGATTATGGCTTATTTTACATTTACCATATTCAGCCAGGTACAATTTAAAAAATGACAAAGAGGTTTACTCCTACGGGGGACCCCCCCCCCCCCTCCTGAAAGTGCATGGTTGCCCCCATGCATGGTTTTGGTAATTAATGACAATCCTTATAGACTAATGTTTGTATTGAGATATACTTGTAGATCTTGTCCATAGGAAATGATTGGAGTTCATGTGTTGGACTCTAGAAGATTACATGATGACCAATGCTCTATTCAAAGGTTTATATGAAGAATGGTCATGTGTAGAGTTGAGCTTATTGCAAGGTTGGTTTGGAAAAGAAGTTTGAGTGAACAATCATGTTTACCTCCAAGCAATCATACATATCAAGAAAAGAAGATGAAGTGCAAGCTCAATATGATGCATCACGGAAGATATCATTTGTTTGAAGCTTGCAAATGAGACATGAAGACGGAGCTTAGCGAGGCCTCTCATAATGGAGTATTGGGGAGCATTTGGAGAAGTCTTCATCAAGCATGTGCTAGCAAGCACAATCAAGAAAGGTGTTCCAACTTGAGAGAGTCAAGATCGTCATCATCGAGCTCAAGTGGAATGCGCAAGGCAAATGTATGATCTTGATAGGTTTTCTATTTTACCGGTGTCATGTTGTTAGTGGGAGACCGGGATTTAGGATAGACGGCGTACTATCAAGAGGGACTCTCAAGTGAGTAACTTGATCGCATATTTGTGGAGAGCTCAAACCTTTGCATACTTGGCATATCATCTTTCTTGGTTCTTATTTGGTTCCTCTCCTTGTTGGGTTTTGGTGCTTGTTGTGATCCTCATGACAAGCCCAAGTTCTTCGAAAATGGTTTTTGTTTGGAAAACTTGTTTGTTCTCGGCATTGGAAATATTACCGGTCCACCGTCGAGTTAGGGTCCACACCTCCCATGTGTGGTATCCCCTCTATATTTGTGACCCTTTTTGTAGGAATGCACTCGTCGTTATCTTTCCAACGAAATTGGTTTCACCTGTTTTGGAGTTCGATTGAGAAAGTTATCGCATTTCAGGTTGTGCTGTTTTTTTGCTGCTTTTCAGGCCGGAGTCTCCGGCCTACAGGTCCGGAGTCTCTGGACCCAAGGGTTTCTCGTCAATGTCTGGTTTCTTGTTCAGCCCCTGGTGGGGGCCGGAGTATCCGCCCAGACCGGAGTTTCCAGCCCCAGGGGACCGGAGTTTCTGGTTTTGCTTCTCTCGTCTGGAAGTGGTTCACCCTCTGGTGGGGGCTGGAGTTTCCGCCCCAGGCCGGAGTCTCCGGTCACTTGGACCGGAGTCTCCGGTGTGAAACTGGCTGCAACGGCTCTTTTTCTGGGAGGGGTATAAATACCCCTCCACCTACTTCCAGCCAGCCAACTCTGCCCAGCACGGTTTGCTTTCTCTCTCCTTCATTGTTGCAAGCTCATTTCTGTGATATCTCCCAATCCCTCTACCCAAACTCTTTGATCTTTGGAGGATTGAAGGAGAAGACCTAGATATACATTTCCACCAATCAATCTCTCCTCTAAGTGAGGGGAACCTAGTTGCGGTGACCCTAGCACACCACTGCATGTTGTAGTACACAAGTCGTTGATATAACACTCACGGAAGGACCTATCCATAAATATTACATCCCTTAGAGTAGTACAACAGAAACATAGCTGGTCCAAGGTAACACTATAGGATTACAACTCTATTCAATACAAAATCTTGAGAACCACTTTAACATGGAAGAAGTCTCTTGCAAATGAAACATTAAAAATATCCAAGTCGTACCACTAAGATGGATATCAGCTCTATCTCTAATTCCTATTCCACTACTGCTGTTGTCACAGCCCTACTCTAATCCATCTGGATTATCTTTATCCAGGTTGTACTCCTTCCAAAATGATGTGGTCTCCTCCATCGGCAGTGTTGTCGTCATGTACACCTGGACAAGGTTGTCGTCATCCTTCTGTTGGTGAAGTAGCAGTTGACTCCTTCAAGCTCCACCAGGTGGGTTTGGACTCCTTGTTGAAGACCTCCTCGTTGTCGTCATGGATATATCAACTCCTTGGATGGCTCCAAAAGTCTAAGCAGGGGGTCAATGGGGAAAGGGTGAGCAACTCGAGCGTTACTCAGCAAGTTCAAATAATATAGGCGATAAGGTGTTTTATGCACTAGCTACTGCCACTAGTACAGAACGACATATCGGATACCCCTCTATGGCAACGGCAAGAGTTAGGCGACGGAAGAATGAGCTCCGCGCGCTTCCGTGAGTGCGCGCGCGCTAGTCGGTCGATGGGCCCGACACAATGGTAACGGAGGGCTAAAAGATCTCCGTTGCTCATATCTGGGCAACGGAGGAAAAAATACCTCCGTTGCCGATATGACCACATCAGAAACGGAGATCGGTCTATCTCCGTTTCCCATGTGAAGGCCCATTAAGCGGTGCTGGTATTAATATCTTCCACTCTAGTGTGTCTCACTCTCACTCTCTCAGTCTCACTCTCCCCAGTTCCTAACCCTAGCCGCACACGCTCTCCTCCTACTTCACCCATCGATGGCGAACCCCTCCGGCGCCGACGGAAGTCAGGATGGAGCATCTTCCTCCTCCCACCCTCCGAGGCGCAGCCCGGATCTCCCCTATAACTGGGGCGAGATCCCCGGCGACTGCGGTCGCCAGTTCATTCGGAGCCGTCAAATCCCATCCGGATCCACGGCGGCGGCGGCCACCGACGCCCGGATCTCGTCCTCCTCGGACGATGAGGACGAGGATTTGGAGGTCGGTCTCCTCCTCTCTCGCACCGCCTTTGAGCGCGAGCGCGCCGACGGTGTCATTCGGGCGTCTGCGATGCAGAGAGCTATCCGCATCTCCGGCGCCGAGCACACGATAGAAGCCACCGAGGAGGCGTTGTTCCAAACGCAGGTCCGGCGGCCATACACCGCTCTCTTCTCCCTGGCCAGGGCCCTGGGCCAGATGCGGCGGCGGCAGCGGTGGCGGCGGAGGAGGAGGACGCTCCGGTGTTCGAGCAGGATGAGGTCTCCTCTGACGTCTCCTCTGGCAGTGACTCCGGCGCCGTCGCCTGGGACGCAATCCGCGACGGAAAGCGACCCCGCCTCGCCTAAGGTAAATGACCGCTCTTTTTACTATGTATTTGCTCTGTTAGAGTATTTATTTAGCTTGGTTTGCGTTGTTTTGTAGCTCTGTTTAGTTATGTATTTGCTTTTTTAGCTACTTAATTATTTAGATCGGTTTGCTCTGTTAGTTAGCTCTGTTCAGCTATGTATTTGCTCTGTTAGAGTATTTATTTAGCTTGGTTTGCTCTGTTTTGTAGCTCTGTTTAGCTATGTATTTGCTCTGTTAGCTACTTAATTATTTAGATTGGTTTGCTTTGTTAGTTAGCTCTGTTCAGCTATGTATTTGCTCTGTTAGAGTATTTATTTAGCTTGGTTTGCTCTGTTTTGTAGCTCTGTTTAGCTATGTATTTACTCTGTTAGCTACTTAATTATTTAGATCGGTTTGCTCAGTTAGTTAGCTCTGTTCAGCTATGTATTTGCTCTGTTAGAGTATTTATTTAGCTTGGTTTGTTCTGTTTTGTAGCTCTGTTCAGCTATGTATTTGCTCTGTTAGAGTATTTATTTAGCTTGGTTTGCTCTGTTTTGTAGCTCTGTTTAGCTATGTATTTGCTCTGTTAGCTACTTAATTATTTAGATCGGTTTGCTCTGTTAGTTAGCTCTGTTCGGCTATGTATTTGCTCTGTTACTTATTTAGCTCTGTTTGCTCTGTTAGCTGTTATCCCACTACATTTTGCTTTGTTTACTGCTTATTGTCTCTGTTTATTAGCTTTGTTTGCTGTTTTTAACAAAGAATATTCGTTGTGTCAAGAGCTTGTGGATGCTTGGTGACGATGCTGCTGCCGTGAAGACCTAGGAGCGGGGCTCCATACACGGCGCCGTCACCAGGAACAGTACATTTTGCGCAGCAGGATGAAGACAGTAGATGTTCATCTGGCGGCCGTGAAGACATAGGAGCATAGCTCCAGCCACACGCACTGATGAACTTTTGTATAGCAGGGCGTACAGGAATACGGTGACGACCGGACGGCCGTCTAGTCGCATGGAGCAGGGCTCTATCGACGGCACAACCCGTCACCGTTTTTTGTTTTTGTTTTTCTGTAACTCTTATCAGAAAAGGTGATTAGCAAAACTCCGTGTCTAATGTTAAAGATATCAGAAACGGTTTATCACCTCCGTTGCCATTGAGCTCTTCACATCAGTGACAGGGTCGGGGACACGGACCCTTTCTATGTTGCCGATGAGGTTTTTGGCCCGTTTCCGATGTGTCGTTCTGTGCTAGTGTGCCATGACCAACGATCATAGGCATAATGCAAGTTTTTGAAAACCTTTCTTCAAAGGTCAAGTTTTATTTTAGAAAACTATGCTCACAGTCTCCACGGGTTCATAGTCATCACTTGGGATGCCTTTCCCGCTGCGGTCTGTAGTTCCTTCCGGGAACACGGATGTGACTGCCACAATTTCTTGTTGTTGACTCTGCAGAGCTGCGTAACTCTACCCATGAGAGAAACCTAGCCTTGTTGCCTTTCCGGGTTGCAAGCCCGTCCACACTTCCATGGTATGGGGCCAGGTTTGAGTCCAAAGCCAATCACCGCCCCCTCCGCACAACACATATCCACCCCTTATGACCCAGCCGGTACAAAGACCGCTCGTCACCACTCCCGAGCTCCTATTACAAATCACCCCGTCGGGTGGGGAAGGTATGCGCTCCCACGCTGTTGTCTGCCGCAACGGAACCAACCAGGTAATAGTCTGCCGAGGATATGTGAACGAGAGAAGATACGACTGACTTTTACCGTCCATAGCAGATCTCATGGTAAACGCGTCAATACGGCGTTAGGATCACTGTGACATTGGTAATTAATCCTAGGTATATACTTTCCCGTACGATGGAACCTCCACCAAGAAATCCATACCATACCATGGTTCCATCGCCAGCCAAACAATATATATAGCAATTCACATCATTCGAAAATAGTTTTTCTTTTTCAATGCAATGATAATAATAGGTTTTTGAAAATAGTTTTTATAAAATAGTTCAATAAGGACATGCAAGAATGAACTTGCCTGTGGTAGAATTGGCCGTTCAACTCTTTGGGGTTCTAGGGTTTGCGGTAAAACCCCGAATCTGAAATAGCAAAGTAATCCTGATAAGGACTACTGAAAACTCTAGCAGCATGCTATTATGCATAATCATGAGATGCATCGTTACCCCAAAATTCCCAAGTTGTGGATTTTAAGATTTTTCGATTGTTTTGGGGGTTTTAAATTATTTAAAGAGTTTGACAACAATTTTCATGAGGAATAAATTTTAAAGTGATTATATTCAAATAGTTCAATATAATTGAACTTCAATACTTTATTTTCCCATATTAAAATAGTTTTTGAAAAATAGTTTCAAATCATTTCCACTTAAGGATCTTTGAAATTTTTCATCGACAAAATACTTTTCAAAAATTCAAATAAAATTAACATTAAAATTCCTCATATTTTGTATAGTGTGTTTCATATTTTTAGTTGATTTTTGTGATCTTCATAATGGTGTTAAAATTCATTTAAATTTGAATAATTTTGATTTGGTAAATTACCAAAATGCCCTAGAGCCTAATGGGTTGGAGTGGGTCGAACCCAACCAATTGGGCCGAGCCCAACTAGCTACTGTGTCAAACCCGACCCAGCTGCTCTCTCTCTCTCCCGTACTCGATCCCCTCCTCTGCTCTCTCTCCCGTGCGCATCGCCACCGTCGCCACCCTCTGCCCCGACCGTTGCCGGCCGGCTCCGGCGCCGCCACGCCCTGGCGCTGCTTCGCCGCCTCTCCTCCTTCGATTCCCCGCCGCTGCGGTGCTCGACCGTGCCTGAATCGACTTCCCCGGCAACCCTAACCCTAGCCGCCATGGCTCGGGTTGCCGACGCTGTTCCCCTGGCTCCCACGCTCCGGCTGCTTCTCCTCGAGCTTCTGCTCGACCTCCGGCTCTTCCTCGCCTCCGTGTCGTCTACCTCAATCTCGACGCCGGCGGGATGGTGCCCAAGCGCAACCCTACTGTCCCGCTAGGTTGTTGGTGCTCGCCGTGGCCTTGCCGCGCCGCCGCGCTCCTGCGCTCAGCTCCGAACCTAGGGCGCCTTGGTTGTGGCGCCCTGACCAGACTGTTATACAGTGATGTTGTGTGTCACCGGTTAAGCGATACAACCGGAGGTTACGGGTTTACCAATCCCCGGCCAAAACCTTTGGCAGGCGTTGCTCGGAATGGATCATCGGCAACGCAACACCCCGATTGATGCCTTAACACAGGCACAACCCTCAATGCATAATAGAGAGACCAAGACTTGTAGAACAACTGGCACATCACATACTCTATGACACAAATCATATAGTTCAACTCTTATAATAGAGAAAGATAGCAAATGACATTCAGAGGTCACAGACCCAACATTACATCAAGCGGAAGCAAATTAGGTTGTTCTAAACAACAAGATCCAGCATATGGCCTAAGAGGCCTACAGATAAACATCACAGCGCCAGCTGTTCCGGGATGTCCCAAGCTGCCACCTGGGAACCCCAGACTACTCGTCGACGTCCACAAAGAACCCACCTTCGAGGTCGGTGAAGTCCTCCTCTGAAACAAAACAAACGACGTTGAGTTCGACGAACTCGCAAGATTAAGAGCTAATATATGCTCGATGCGGCTTTCAAAGTTATATGGCTGTTTTGCATAAAGCTGATTTTATTTATGAAAACATAACTCAAAGGCATCGACTATTCAGAGTATTTTCAAAAGAGGTAAGAAGTACTCTTTCTTTGATCACTTTACTCATCAACAACCACTGTACCTGTTCATCAAAGGCACCTCCCCGAATCACCCTCGAGGAAGCTCACCTTGCATTTGTGAGTGGTACCTCTAGTACCCAGTTTTTAATCATTCCATTAACGTTATTCTATGATCTTACCTTCACTTCCCAAGTTCGTCCATAACCGCGGACACGGCTTTTCGAAAAGATTTAACCCTGCAGGGCAATACAAATGTTTGCCACGCGTACCGTCCGGCCCATTACCTGATCATTAGCTCTCTTCCATGGAAAGCCGGCTGGGTGGGAGCGGTGTCGACTTCTCCCTCGTTAAGGACTAACCCAGGATCATCAGTGAGGACGGAGCAGCGGATCATCGGCACCGTGCCCCGTGGCCACTCATTTTCCTAATACCATCATCCTCATCTCAGCCACCAACTCACGCACGCGCAAATGGAAGCCCGAACTAGAGGACCCTGGCTAGCCCCGCCCGAGTTATTTAGTCTATGAGGGTTCCTGCAATGCATAGGCCTCACGCATGGTTGCACGCTCAGTCTTGGTTCAAGAGGTAAAGAACTCGCACCTAGGCGGCGAGAACGAGACAAAGCACCACAACCACAGTGGCCTCTCATCCCCACCTTTAAGCATTTTATTATCCGTCACCACGATTTCCTCCACCAACAACCATTCATCCCATCACCTGTTTCCACCACAAACCATCCATCATATAGCTATGCAATTTACTAAGCATGGCTAAGCATCAACATAGCATAGTAAGTATCTCAGGCCACAAAACAATCCTATGGATAATAGGAGGGAAAACAGGTATTGGCATCGGAAACTTAATGCAACTATAGGATACTCTAATCCAACAAAATTGACATTTAGAACCGCATGCAATATTATAGTGGAGAAAATATTTGCGGAAACATAGGATAAGATATGCTCAGAGGGGGGATTATGCTTGCCTTGTTGATACGGCTGGTAGTACGGATCGTCAAGAGACGGGGGTGTCACTTCACCTCCTTGATCTACCGATGGACAAACAACACCGGAAGAACAATCAACACATGGCAATTGTGCAATGCATACAAAGATGATGATATGACATTTTAAATGCACCCTAGAAGCTTTGAACATGGCCAACAAGTTAAATGGGGTCCCGTTATATTTATTGCATTATTTGGAATAAACCCCATATTTAAACTTAGTGATTATAATTACTACTAGAGCACATTATTGTAATTGTGATCAATGATGCATGATGATGATTTTGGATCACTCATGTTTTTCTGAGCATTTTGATATAAGGAACACATTTTTCGGAGGTCCCGGTAAAAAGTTATTATCTTTATTAATTTCCTCCTTCAAACTTATGGTTATAAAAATTACTAGAGGCACCGTAATTTATTTGTGATCAAATATGCGTAATATCTATTTTAAAGTTTTAATCACAATTTTCGGGGTATTTTTGGTGTGTCACACACATTTTCGGATACACCGATAAAAATTATTATTTCTATACGTTTTCCTTTTGGATACGACCATTTGATGATTTAATTGGCAATAATACAAAGTTTATACATTTAGAGATGAATGGGTGAAAAGATAACTAGCAATTTCGAAATTCAGTACAAAAATCCGGTTGCCAGTCCGGAAATTTCCGGATTTTTCACCGGAGGAAATTCATTCCGGAAATATTTCCGGTCCAATTCCGGTTATGGACCGGGCCAGAACCTCTGAGTCCAGTAGCTCTATTCCAAATCCGGTAAATAAACCGGAAAAATCCGGGTTCTCCACCGGACGAGTCAACTCAACGCAGCGGAGCTGCGGAGACGGCAACCGCGGCGTGGAACGCGAGCACTCGCGCGAGATGGGGAGGGAGACGAGGTTTGTCGGCACTGGAAGCTCACCCGCAGGTCAACGGAGCGACGGCGAGGCCGAGGATGCAGCGACGGCGAGGGAATCGACCGTAGCGGAGCGCGGGCGGCGGCGACAATGTCACGGACGGCGGCGTCGATTCCGCAACCTCCGGTTCGATTCCGGCGGCGAGGAGGGAGAAGGGAACACGCCGGTGCTGCTGGTCCACTTCGATTCGCTCGGGAGCTCCTCAGGTGACGGCGACGAGCACGGCGGCCTCGGCCATGGGCGGAGCTCGCGGGAAGAGATGGGGAAAAGGTGATAGAGCAGGGGCGAGTGGAAATGGGGAGCAGGGGGCCCGGGGATGCTGGTCTTCTTACGGTGGGGGCGGAGGGGGCCCGGGCGCGGCCATGGCGAGCTCGACGGCGAGCGGGTCCGGCGGCACGCAACGCGCATGGTCGCTACAGCGACGAAGGAGACGATGTTCTCGCAAAAAGCCCCCTGGACATTTTCTGCTCTCACCGATTGGTCCTCTTGGAATTACAAAGTAGTCCTTGTCTGTTCTTTTTAAAACCAGAAACGTTCCCTGATTTAATTTAGGCACCCAAAACTATTTATAAAAATTGGAGAAAATTTGGGGAGCCTCCCAATATTGAGTAGAGGCTACACAAAAATTGGCATGCAAAAATAAAAAGTTTTGGACAACATTTGTTCATAGTATTTCGTTTAGGCAATTTTGCTAATTTCCAAAATGTTGCTCCTCTAACATTTTGGAGCAAGTGCAACAACATTATTTGAACCCTTGGAACTTCCTTGACAAATATGAGATGTCGAAGTATTTTTGTTGTGCAACCTGGAGTGTCTCATTTTGTTGTGAAATTTTGGTTGAAGCAAGTTGGCCATTTTGTTTTCCAATGTTGCCCAACCAAGTTAGTGTGTTGTTTAGCAATTTAAATGGATGCAATGATTTATGCATGCCATGATGCAAAAGAGGACACAAAAGTGAAAATTTGGTACTCAAATTTTGGGGCTGTTACAATTCTACCCTCCTTACAGGAATCTCGTCCCGAGATTCTAAGATTGCGAGAAGAAATCGGGACACTCCTCACGAAGACTAGACTCTCGTTCCCAAGTTGCTTCTTCCTCGGAATGGTGAGACCATTGAACTTTGAGGAACTTGGTAGTCTTGTTCCGGGTCTTTCTTTCGGCTTCATCCACGATACGGATAGGATGCTCGCGATAAGTAAGATCTTCCTGGAGATCCAGCTCTTCATGATTGACCCCATGGATAGGATCTTTGAAACACCGGCGAAGTTGAGATACATGGAACACATCATGCACATTGGGAAAGATGACCGGTAACTCCAACTTATAAGAAAGATCTCCTCGCTTGGCCAGAACGGTGAAGGGGCCAACATAGCGAGGTGCCAATTTCCCTTTGATTCCGAAGCGGCGAACGCCACGAAGGGGAGAGACACGGAGATAAGCTTTATCACCAATTTCATAGTGAATTTCCTGATGATGCTTGTCATAGTAGCTCTTCTGCCTAGACTGAGCAATCTTCAGATTCTCCGTATGATTCTAACCTTCTCCTCAGCTTCATTGATAATATCTGGACCAAAGAGTGCCCTCTCTCCGGTCTCAGACCAATTTAGAGGAGTTCGGCATTTTCTTCCATAGAGAACCTCAAATGGAGCCATGCCCAGACTAGCTTGATAGCTATTGTTGTAGGAGAACTCCGCGAAAGGGAGATACTTTTCCCAATCCTTGCCGAAAGAGATTACACATGCCCTAAGCATGTCTTCCAAAACTTGGTTCACTCTCTCGGTCTGACCATCAGTTTGGGATGGAACGCGGTGCTGAAGTTAAGACGAGTTCCCATAGCAGTTTGGAAACTAGTCCAAAACTTGGAGGTGAATAGGCTTCCACGATCAGAAATTATCTTCTTGGGAATGCCGTGAAGGACGACGATACGAGAGGTATACAGGTCTGCCAACTTGGCAGCAGTAATGTCCACACGAACGGGGAGGAAGTGAGCCACTTTTGATAGTCGATCAATGATGACCCAATGGCATCATGTCCCTTTGGAGACTTCGGCAGACCAGTAATGAAGTCCATACCAATTTCATCCCATTTCCACTCGGGAATAGCAATAGGGTGAAGAGTGCCGGCAGGCCTTTGATGTTCAGCCTTTACCCGTCGACAGGTGTCGCATTCAGCAACATACTTGGCAATTTCTCGTTTCATACGAGTCCACCAGAATAGTGGTCGAAGGTCTTGGTACATCTTGGTACTACCGGGATGAATAGAGAGAGGAGATTCATGAGCTTCTTGGAGGATCAACTCCCTCAATTTTCGTTTCTTTGGCACCACCAAGCGGTCACCAAAATAAACAACTCCGGATTCATTGACAGAAAAACATTTGGCCTTCCCGCTAGCAATGTTCTCCTTGATTTTTAGAATACCCTTGTCACGCTTCTGAGCATCCTTAATCTGGTCTACAAGAGTAGATTTGATCTCCAGATTTGCAAGGTAGCCGGAGGGAACAATTTCCAGTTCAAACGGAGAACTCTTCATAGAGGGCAGGTTGGGCCTCTTCAATCATCAGATTGTTGCAATAGGACTTCCGACTTAGCGCGTCAGCCACGACGTTTGCTTTGCCGGGTTGATAGTTCAGACTCACATTATAGTCCGTGATTAACTCCAACCAACGCCTTTGCCTGAGATTTAAATCCGGCTGGGTGAAGAGGTACTTCAGACTCTTGTGATCCGAGAAGATCTCGCAACGGTTACCAAACAGGTATGGTCTCCATTGCTTCAAAGCATAGACCACAGCGGCAAGTTCTAGATCATGAGTTGGGTATTGAGCTCATGCGGCTTAAGTTGGCGAGAAGCATAGCCACCACATGGCCATCTTGCATTAGCACACAACCCAAACCTTGTAGAGAGGCGTCACAGAAGACGACGAAATCCTTGCTTGTGTCCGGCAGGACAAGCACAGGAGCGGACGTGAGCTTGGCTTTCAGTGTTTGGAAACTCTCTTCAGCTTCGGCCGACCATACAAACTTTTTATCCTTCTTGAGAAGGTCAGTCAGGGCCTTGGCTATCTTGGAGAAACCTTCGATGAATCGGCGGTAGTAACCCGCCAATCCGAGAAAGCTTCGAATGTCCTTGACTGACATTGGAGTTTTCCAATCCAGAATGGACTGAATCTTGTCAGGAATGACAGCCACACCATTAGCGGATATCACATGACCAAGGAAGATGAGATTATCCAACCAAAACTCACACTTGGAGAACTTGGCATAGAGGCGGTGTTCTCGAAGTCTTGTCAGAACCAAACGAAGATGTTCCTCATGCTCTTCATTGGTTTTGGAATAGATGAGGATGTCATCAATGTAAATGACGACAAACTTGTCAAGATAATCCATGAAGAAGAGTTCATGAGCCTCATGAAAGTAGCTGGGCATTTGTGAGACCAAAGGACATGACGGTATACTCATATGAGCCATAACGAGTAACAAATGCCGTCTTTGGAATATCCTCCTTTCTGATTTTTATCTGATGGTAGCCTGACCTCAGATCCATCTTGGAGAATACCGTTGCACCAGCTAACTGATCCAACAGATCATTGATGCGAGGAATAGGATACTTGTTCTTGATTGTCACCGCATTCAACGGTCGATAGTCAGAGACTAGACGAGGCACGGTAGAATCCCTCTTCTTGACAAAGAGTACCGGACAACCCCAAGGTGAACTGCTAGGCTGGATGAACTCCTTAGCTAACAGCTGATCAATTTGCTCTTTCAACAGAGCCAACTCTTCCACCGGCATACGGTAGGGCTTCTTGGAAATTGGAGCGGTACCGGGAAGTAGCTCTATGACAAACTCCACACTTCGGTCAGGAGGCATGCCAGGCAACTCTTCCGGGAACACATCCGGGAAGTCACACACCACGTGTATGTCCTGGATTTCAGGAGGGGATTCGCCTTCCATAAAGCAAAGGAGAATCTCAGGTGAGGGGTACGACGGCGGACGGAGGTATTGATGTTGCAGGCCAATACTTCACAATGTCACCGGAAGGAGCGGTCACAGTAATGGTCTTGGCGGCACAGTCGAGATTAGCCTGGTATTTGGCTAGCCAGTTCATGCCCAGTATGACATCAATGCCTTTGGACTTCAGAGCTACCAAGGCATAAGGAAAAGACAAGGAACCTATATTAATCTGGACCTCAGGAGTAACCCATCGGTTTGCCATTTGGACCAGGAGTGGAGATCACCAAGGACTCATTTTCTCGAACGGTATTTGTGGTCTTTTGCAAACGCTATGGATATGAATGAATGCGATGCTCCAGAGTCAAACAAAACTGTAGCTGTATTGCCGTTGATTCGTAACTCACCCATAAGAACGCCGGGGTCATCTTCAGCTTCTTCAACAGAGACGTGGTTCAGGCGACCACGCACAATAGGTCCAGCCTTGCCAGTTGGAGTGGCAGGGGCTCGTGCAGGAGTTATCGCGAGAGGTGCCTTCTGGGGGCACTCCCTGGAGTAGTGACCAGCCTGGCCACAGGTGTAGCAAGTGACTCCAGGTGGAGCAGGTAGCATAGGACGGTACCCACTTCCGCCTACCCAAGTGTCGAAGTAGTGGGGCGCGGAGGAGGTGGCCTATATCCTGCTGCCCTCGGCATGAAGGGAGCACGAGGTACGGCGCTGTAGGGACAAACACCCTGCGCTTCTTGCTCTCAGAACCCGAGGAACTCTGGTGGTCCCCATGTGCGGGCCTCTTGGAAGCTTCAAGTTCCTTTCTTCCTTGCTCAAGAGTGAAAGCCTGGTTGAACAGCTCCTGATAGGTCTGGAACCTGAAGGGCAATAGCTCATAGCGGAGCTGCGGAGTCAGACCCTTGCGGAACAGCTCTTGCTTGTCAGCATCATTGGTCACGTCCCTTGGGGCGTAACGAGAGATGGTTGAACTCACGACCATAAGTGCGGAGGTCCATCCGTCCCTGTTGCAAATCCAGGAACTCCCTCCTCTTCAAGTCCATGATGGCTGGGGAATGTACTCCGCACGGAAGGCAGTGCGGAAATCAGCCCAGGTGAAGACATGGTTGGCTGGAAACAAAGCCACATGGCTTTCCCACCAACAGCCAGCAGCACCAACCAAGAGTAGGTGGCAAAGTTGACTTGCTCAGCCAATGGGACATGAAGCGCGGAGAACTTGCGCTCCAAAGCACGAAGCCAATCATCAGCTTCCAGTGGCTCCTTAGCATCAGCAAAGTGGGTGGCTGCGAGCGCAGGAACTCAGTGAGAGTGTTGCACTCGTTCCTCCGTGCATTCTGCTGCACCAACTGTTCCAGCAAGCGCTCATTGCGCCCACGGTTCTCCTCAATGGCCATCAAGACCTCAGCCATCGAGGGTGGTGGCGGCAGATCATCATCATTGTGGTTACCGCGACCACCACGGCCTCCACGACCTCCTCGAGCCATTCTGGAGATTTGACAATGACACGTTAGTATCTTTCTCCGAATGGTCGAACAATAGCATTAGCGTCTACACAAGTACACAGACTAGGGACGATAATACTTTGCGAGAAGGAAAACAACAAGATAGAACTTGGGTCAAAGATCAGCATCATGTGCTACTAGTGAGAGTTAAGAAATCACAACTTAACACACTCTAGTTGACACAATCCGGGACCTTATGTTCAAGTCCGTGGGTTAAAACCCAAAGAAAGGATCAAAGATTAACTCGGTAGAAACATCTGAGTTGATTTGGGATTGCAACGCAGCGGGAGCAACGGACACATAACACTAAAGGTCGAACCCACCCCGTTTCTAATCATTTTGAAGTAACAGATGAGAGTAAAACCTTTAAACTCAAATCGAGGTAAGATTGCTCCGAGATTAGAGGGTAACCAGATAAGGAGTAAAAAGAATCCTAAGATGGTTTTCACAACTCATTTTTAGGTTAAAATATTTTCACAAACACTAGACTCAACATCGACCAGTAGAAGGGTTTCCTACAGGCAGTACTGCTCTGATACCAACTTGTGGCGCCCTGACCGACTGTTATACAGTGATGCTGTGTGTCACCGGTTAAGCGATACAACCGGAGGTTACGGGTTTACCAATCCCCGGCCAAAACCTTTGGCAGGCGTTGCTCGGAATGGATCATCGGCAACGCAACACCCCGATTGATGCCTTAACACAGGCACAACCCTCAATGCATAATAGAGAGATCAAGACTTGTGGAACAACTGGCACATCACAGACTCTACGACACAAATCATATAGTTCAACTCTTATAATAGAGAAAGATAGCAAATGACAACCAGAGGTCACAGACCCAACATTACATCAAGCGGAAGCAAATTAGGTTGTTCTAAACAACAAGATCCAAATATGGCCTAAGAGGCCTACAGATAAACATCACAGCGCCAGCTGTTCCGGGATGTCCCAAGCTGCCACCTGGGAACCCCAGACTACTCGTCGACGTCCACAAAGAACCCACCTTCGAGGTCGGTGAAGTCCTCCTCTGAAACAAAACAAACGACGTTGAGTTCGACGAACTCGCAAGATTAAGAGCTAATATATGCTCGATGAGGCTTTCAAAGTTATATGGCTGTTTTGCATAAAGCTGATTTTATTTATGAAAACATAACTCAAAGGCATCGACTATTCAGAGTATTTTCAAAAGAGGTAAGAAGTACTCTTTCTTTCATCACCTTTCTCATCAACAACCACTGTACCTGTTCATCAAAGGCACCTCCCCGAATCACCCTCGAGGAAGCTCACCTTGCATTTGTGAGTGGTACCTCTAGTACCCAGTTTTTAATCATTCCGTTAAAGTTATTCTATGATCTTACCTTCACTTCCCAAGTTCGTCCATAACCGCGGACACGGCTTTTCGAAAAGATTTAACCCTGCAGGGGTGTACAAATGTTTGCCACGCGTACCGTCCGGCCCATTACCTGATCATTAGCTCTCTTCCTTGGAAAGCCGGCTGGGTGGGAGCGGTGTCGACTTCTCCCTCGTTAAGGACTTTCCAGGATCATCAGTGAGGACGGAGCAGGGATCACAACACCGCCCCGGCCACTCATTTTCCTAACACCATCCTCATCTCAGACCAACTCACGCACGCGCAAATGGAAGCCCGAACTAGAGGACCCTGGCTAGCCCCGCCGAGTTATTTAGTCTATGAGGGTTCCTGCAATGCATAGGCCTCACGCATGGTTGCACGCTCAGTCTTGGTTCAAGAGGTAAAGAACTCGCACCTAGGCGGCGAGAACGAGACAAAGCACCACAACCACAGTGGCCTCTCATCCCCACCTTTAAGCATTTTATTATCCGTCACCACATTTCCTCCACCAACATTCATCATCACCTGTTTCCACACAAACCATCCATCGTATAGCTATGCAATTACTAAGCATGGCTAAGCATCAACATAGCATAGTAAGTATCTCAGGCCACAAAACAAACCTATGGATAATAGGAGGGAAAACAGGTATTGGCATCGGAAACTTAATGCAACTATAGGATACTCTAATCCAACAAAATTGACATTTAGAACCGCATGCAATATTATAGTGGAGAAAATATTTGCGGAAACATAGGATAAGATATGCTCAGAGGGGGGATTACGCTTGCCTTGTTGATACGGCTGGTAGTACGGATCGTCAAAGACGGGGGTGTCACTTCACCTCCTTGATCTACCGATGCACAAACAACACCGGAAGAACAATCAACACATGGTAATTGTGCAATGCATACAAGATGATGATATGACATTTTAAATGCACCCTAGAAGCTTTGAACATGGCCAACAAGTTAAATGGGGTCCCCGTTATATTTATTGCATTATTTGGAATAAACCCCATATTTAAACTTAGTGATTATAATTACTACTAGAGCACATTATTGTAATTGTGATCAATGATGCATGATGATGATTTTGGATCACTCATGTTTTTCTGAGCATTTTGATATAAGGAACACATTTTTCGGAGGTCCCAGTAAAAAGTTATTATCTTTATTAATTTCCTCCTTCAAACTTATGGTTATAAAAATTACTAGAGGCACCGTAATTTATTTGTGATCAAATATGCGTAATATCTATTTTAAATTTTTAATCACAATTTTCGGGGTATTTTGGTGTGTCACACACATTTTTCGGATACACCGATAAAAATTATTATTTCTATACGTTTTCCTTTTGGATACGACCATTTGATGATTTAATTGGCAATAATACAAAGTTTATACATTTGGAGATGAATGGGTGAAAAGATAACTAGCAATTTCGAAATTCAGTACAAAAATCCGGTTGCCAGTCCGGAAATTTCCGGATTTTTCACCGGAGGAAATTCATTCCGGAAATATTTCCGGTCCAATTCTGGTTATGGACCAGGCCAGAACCTCTGAGTCCAGTAGCTCTTTTCCAAATCCGGTAAATAAACCGTAAAAATCCGGGTTCTCCACCGGACGAGTCAACTCAACGCAGCGGAGCTGCGGAAACGATAACCGCGGCGTGGAACGCGAGCACTCGCGCGAGATGGGGAGGGAGACGAGGTTCGTCAGCACTGGAAGCTCACCCGCTGGTCGACGGAGCGACGGCGAGGCCGAGGATGTAGCGACGGCGAGGGAATCGACCGTGGCGGAGCGCGGGCGGCGGCGGCAATGTCACGGACGGCGGCGTCGATTCCGCGACATCCGGTTCGATTCCGGCGGCGAGGCGGGAGAAGGGAACACGCCGGTGCCGCTGGTCCACTTCGATTCGCTCGGGAGCTCCTTAGGTGACGGCGACGAGCACGACGGCCTCGGCCATGGGCGGAGCTCGCGGGAAGAGATGGGGAAAAGGTGATAGAGCAGGGGCGAGAGGAAATGGGGAGCAGGGGGCCCGGGGATGCTGGTCTTCCTGCGGTGGGGGCGGAGGGGGCCCGGGCGCGGCCATGGCGATCTCGACGGCGAGCGGGTCCGGCGGCACGCAACGCGCACGGTCGCTACAGCGACGAAGGAGACGATGTTCTCGCAAAAAGCCCCCTGGACATTTTCTGCTCTCACCGATTGGTCCTCCTGGAATTACAAAGTAGTCCTTGTCTGTTCTTTTTAAAACCAGAAACCTTCCCTGATTTAATTTAGGCACCCAAAACTATTTATAAAAATTGGAGAAAATTTGGGGAGCCTCCCCATATTGAGTAGAGGCTACACAAAAATGGGCATGCAAAAATAAAAAGTTTTGGACAACATTTGTTCATAGTATTTCGTTTAGGCAATTTTGCTAATTTCCAAAATGTTACTCCTCTAACATTTTGGAGCAAGTGCAACAACATTATTTGAACCCTTGGAACTTCCTTTACAAATATGATATGTCGAAGTATTTTTGTTGTGCAACCTGGAGTGTCTCATTTTGTTGTGAAATTTTGGTTGAAGCAAGTTGGCCATTTTGTTTTCCAATGTTGCCCAACCAAGTTAGTGTGTTGTTTAGCAATTTAAATGGATGCAATGATGCATGCATGCCATGATGCAAAAGAGGACACAAAAGTGAAAATTTGGTACTCAAATTTTGGGGGCTGTTACATTGGTGGTGCCTCTCCCCCTCGCCATGCATGCTGAGCATGGCGTGCTCGCCTCTTCTGGTGTGGTGATGTTCATCTTCAACCTCCGATTCCCTCTAGGGTTGCGCAGACACTGCTCTGCCGTCCCTAGAGCTATGGTCGAGGTCGACATGTATAGCCTCCCTCTCCTCCTTCTCTCTATCCTTTGTGTCCCCTTGATTCCTTGCTCGAACTAGCTCCAACAGTAGCTAGCTGACTCGAACCGAAGTATAATCCAAGTACTACTTTGTATTTTAGGTGATTGTGATGAGCTATTCTAGCTCGTGCTGTGCTTCACTGGATTTGGTGCTATTTGCAGATGATTTAATTCATGCTAGCTGTGGTGGATGATTTCCACTGAACAACTTGATGGATTAATGGATTACCATATTCATATCACTGTGGTGAATCAGTAGCTTGCTTGGTTGACATGTGTGCATGCTTTGCTCACTATGATGCCTCCTCTGAGTGTGCACAGTGCTCAGATTCATGCTAAGCATGATCTGGTGATGCTAAAGTTGTTGGAACGATTTAGGAAATATGTTTCTGGACAGATTGGGCTATTTATTTGATAAGAACAGATCTTGCGCTTGATTTCTTAGCCCTGGCCTGTGATGCAAAGGCTGAGCCATAATATTTGGATAAGGGCAGATACTAGTGTGTGGCTTTTAATCTCTGTGATGATTTATGCATAGCAACTCTATGCAGATCTGAGAGTACTACTTTTTATCCTCCTAGTTGATATCTAGTTGAAGGGTAATTAGAGTGACTTAGAGATGTATTCATGGATAGCTCCTCATTGAGGAAACTGATAAGAACAGATATATGCTTGCTTAGATTGTGGTGAAGCCTTTTTATGCTTTCCTGTGCTTCTTTCAGTGTACAGATGTGATAGGCATAGTTATTCCAGCTCTGCTGGTTCACTGCCTTGTGTGATGCTTTGATAAAAATGATAAGGACAGATGCTACACTAAAACTATTCCCTTGCCTCGCTTAGATGCTCAAACAAATGCTAAAGCACTCAACTTCACTTCCTTTCATCTCTCTGTCCTATTTCTTGCACAGAACAGAAGTACTCTGCCTTGCAAACCAATTTTCTACAGCACCCCACATTGCTGTGCAAGGCTCTGTTAAGAACAGATGCTGAAACATCACTCTAGCCTGGTTCTGTCATTTACAGAACCTGCTTAGTCTCTCTAGCACTTATGAATCAACCTGCTGTTGTAGAGCAGTTAGAGCTACGGAAGAGCTCTGATCTTACTCCAGGGTTCAACCGTCTCTTCTTTGCTGCTCCTTGTGGTTCTACCGTCTCCTCCTCGCTGCTTGTTATGGTTCTACCGTCTCCTCCTCGCTGCTTCAATTTTCCTAGAGTGTATTTACTAGCTGAAACGGCTTGTGGTGGATGGTTTAGGTAATCTCCATGGTATGCTAGTGATTTGTGGTTGTTCTTGGTGAAGAATAGATGGAAATGGTGCTGTTGGTTGTGTTGCTTGATGCAAGAAAATATGGTGCGGCTAGCTGATTGCCAAAAATGGATTTGTGAGCAAATTCCTTTATTTGTGTAGATGCCATGTTCTTTTATAGAGCATTTCTATCCCTCACAAGTTGACACCTCAAGTGATGACTCTTGCTTTGCATGGATGAATAAGCTACTTGTTGCCAAGCTCTTACACATATGCATTACTTGGGGTTCAAGTTTAGCTAGATATTTTGCTTGTGGATAACTCTCCTATGTGGCATGCTCATCCATATCAAGCTTTTCATTACTTTGGGTTGAAGTAAACATAGATATTTTGATTGTGGATAGAGATGGCTAGTCATTGGTCTTATCCTCTTGTAGGATTAATTCTTGGGCAAGCCAAGTGGCTTTTGTTGCTAGATGGACTTGTGGGCTTATCCTCTTTTGTGGGCTTGTGAGAAATTGGTGGCTTTCCAAGTTATGGGTGGTGATCATGTGGGCTTTACAATTTCAGATTTGTGGCCTTTACCATTTGACTTGTTTTCTTCCTTGGTAATTAATACCATTGGAGAAATATTTTTATGTGAGATTTCTTAATTAGGAACTTGACTAGATTAGAGGGAAATAATTATGTTGCCTTGATGACTAAAGATAGATGGATCAATACTAATAACCTTTGCCCCATGTTGCCTTTGTTACTTGCTCTTATGGATCATTGTTGCCTTCTTGTCCTTATTGCCTTGCCTCTAGATGATCCAAAAATGATCCATGATCCATTGTTGCCATTGATAAAAATCCCTCTAGTCAAACTTTGGATACTAGGACAAGTTCCTAATATCAAGTATTTGAGTTCCAACACAAAGTTGTCTCACCCTTGTGGTGAAGGCATACATTTTAATTATAAGAAACCTTTCTTTTGTTATAGTTTTTGTTTAGATGATATTCAATTGTCTTATGCATACAAAGAGAAATCTGTTAACAAGGTCATGACTCTTGTCTCCAAATTAATTTTGCATAACACCAAACATTTGAATCTCACACGGTTTCTAGAGAAGTTAATAAGAACATATACTTGCTTTCTTCCTTTCTTTCGGTCCTTCTTTTGTTGATGTGCATGGATCAAGAATAAGATTTGGAAGATAAGAAGATCAAGATAAGGTTGAGAATATCAAAATGGAGTGAAGATCAAGTTTAGGATTTAGTTTAGGAATTTACTTTATTCTCTTGTAATTTTTCTTTCTTTGTATGAGATATGTACTTATTCAATTAAAGATGTAATATGAATTATTCTTTCAATTCCACTTCTGAAAATTTATGAAGTAAAACATTTGTGATTGATGTAAATATTTATACTTGGACATTTGGACTTTGAAGTTTGTAAATAAGATGGGTGTAGTGATGAGATGATTTGGAATGACAACTTGATGTATTTGAATCCTTTTATGGATACTTCTATGATTATATATGTATGCAGATGATGATTTGAGATGATATACTATCTTGATATGTTGAATTCCTATTTGTTCATATATATATGTGTGTTGTTATTTGATTGTGCTCAAAATGTTAGGGATTTAGGAAAGGTCATGTCCAAATCTGGAATGACTCGACAGATGATTTTAGTTTGTAGTTAGTTATAAAGATCATGTCGAAGTTTATTGCACTTAACAAGATGATCTAAACCCTAACTCATCGAGTCGAGAGAAACATCGATCACTTTGCATTGTTTAATTTAACTCGCCAAAATTTTCCGCATTTTCAGATGCATACTATGCAAATGCACAAATCGTACTTCTACCCTTCCGACTCTCTAAATTGTGGGGTATTACACTAGTGGATCTAGTTCTTGAAGTTCTTGTGTGGTTCTCCTCTTTGTTCTTCCTCTCTTATTCCCCCATAAGCATTTGTTGCTTTGTTGGAATTTGAGAGTGGAGGATTTGAGCACTTGTGCTCTTGCCTTTTGCATTTGGTGCATCGGTGTGCTCTCCACGAGGATTCGTGGAAGTTGAAATCTTGTGAACTTGTTACTCTTGCGTCCTTGGACCCTAGACGCCTTTGTGGTGGTTGAGACCCTTGTGTGGTCACTTGAAGCCGTTCGGGAGCCCCCAATCCCATTGTGGGTTGTGCCCCGGATTGTTGTTGAAAGCTGTTCGGGAGCCCCCAATCCCATTGTGGGTTGTGCCCCGAATTGTTGTTGAAAGGCTCCGGATTCCGCCTCGAAGGAATACCGATAGTGGAAGGTGAACCAAACCTTTGTGGTGCGGTTCATCGGAGAAGAAGGTGAAACCTTTGTGGTTGTTGAACCGTTGTGTCGGTTCACACCTCTCCAACGAGACGTACTCCCTTAACAAGGAGGAACTCGGGAATACATCCTCGTCTCCGCGTGCCTCGGTTATTTCTATATCCGAGCCTTTTACTTATGCACTTTACATTGTGATGGCCTTCGTACTTGAAGTATTATATATTGCTATCATCTTGTTGCTTGTCTTGCTTAGCATAAGTTGTTGGTGCACATAGGTGAGTCTAGTTTATTTTAGATTGTTGGCTTGTTAATTTAAACACCTAGTTTTATTCCGCAATAAGCAAGCCTAAACCGAAAAAGTTTTAATCGCCTATTCACCCCCCCTCTAGGCGACATCATTGTCCTTTCACCTCCCCATTACCCCTATATATTAAGGGGGAAGATTTTGGAGGCCTCTCCGCGCTCGCGATTTGGTCCGTTGGATCGAGATTCGACGATCCGGATCGTCTCGGGTACTGTTGAATGAACAATTCTCTACAGTACCCACCGCGATCCGGCCCGTCCGTCGTTGATCCAGCGGATCCAGGAGCATCCCGCGGCGAATTTGCCAAAAAGCCCCTCGAAAATCCAGCGCTTACTCCGCCATCCAGAACTTCCCGAAGCGGTGGACGTATTCGCAAATTGAGGAAATGCCAGGGACTTCTTCGAAAACACGCCACCACAGCCCCCTCCCTCTTTTTCTTCTCCGCGCGACGTCGGAGTCGCCGCGGCCGCTCTGCTCCTCGCCGGACAAATTTATCTACACGGAGAGCTCCGCCGCCTCCTTCTCTCCATCCTCATGGAGGATCGCCTGCTGGTCCGCTCGATCCACGCCGGAATCGTCGCCGCCATCGGACTCCTACGGCCACCGCGTTCGGCCGCTGCCGGCGACGCTCCGGCGGCCCAAATACAGCGGCGCCGCCGCTTGCGAGCAGCTCGCATCCACGCGCGTCGCATACGCTCAGGCGCGCGCTCGACCTCGCGCGGACAAAAACCTTCTTGTTCTGCCTTCGACATCGCCATGCTCGCGTCGCCATGGCCGCAGTCTATGGTTGCTGGATGCTCCATATTTGCATCTTGTTTTTTTTTCCTTTCAATCCCCTACGCAGTGTCTCAATCTGTCAGGTTGCGCTCCGGTCCCGCCAGAAATCTGCTTGAAGATTTGCTCACCCCACTCCAATTGATTGGATTTCGATTGGATCTGTGCTACTCGCTCAAGCCCCTACGAATTGATTGGATTATGCGTGGTACTTGGCGAAGCTGGGAAGAAGCGGCTTTGGATTGGTACTGAAAATCTCATCCTTTACTTTTAATTTTTTATTTAATTTGGATGAGCAAATGCATCTTCCATTTTATTCACTGTTGCTGGTCTGCACGTATTTTTTCACACTGTAATCTTCCCTGACTTAATTGGTTACATTGGAATTGGCTTCACAGAAATCTTTCGTCAAATGCATTTGTTCAAACATAGTGCCTAGCGATCAGAACAACAACAGTCCATGTTTCTTATACTGCTATTTGCGTGTGAGCGGTTACAAAGATGGATATCCTGGAAATTCTGGCATCTGTCCTGCTAGGCGTTCCATCTTACGCAGCACGCCGTCGGTCACAACATGATGTTTCCCTTCAACCAAACCACTCTGCTTTTTCTGATATCCGTTGCCGACATGCACATCTTGATATAGAGGTTTGTCAGGGACTCAGGGTCTATATGTCTTTTAAATCACCTATTCAGTATAGATTCACAATCTTTGGGCAAATACAGTTAGTCACAGCAACACAGTTTGACAGTTATCTCTAGGGAGAGTGGATTCATTACCACAACTTTGGTGTAATTAAGCATGAAGAAACAGGACATGATTAAGAGTAAATGTATTTCCAACTGTTCGCAGGTGCAATTTCTTTTTCTACCGTTCCTATTCAGGCCTGTGTAAATAGACCAGATCGTCAAGTACTATAGATGAGTGTCTTCACCTGACTGTTCAATATAACTGCAGGAATTTTGGCTTCCAGTAGTTATAAGGTGAACGACCAAATAATCCAAAATCTCGACCTCTTTGTTTTAGATCGGAATTATCACATTTATTGCAGAAGATAAAGAGTATTAACCTGGATGCTTCCTCCTCAAGGTTCTACGGTATGTACTAGCTTTATCTGATGATATACACAGTAAAGCCAAGTATTTATGGATTATTTGGTACCACAACTTACTTGGATTTTCACCTACTGAAATATAGTGAAAGAAAATACTACTTTGTGCCAACCAGATTAGAATGTCGGGGACATCCTCAAAGTCAAGGATGCATCAGGTTGTTCTCTCCCACACACACCGAAGGCAAGAAAACACACCCACTTAATATACTTGATCAATAGGAATTAAATGCTCACAAACTGTCTCAGTAATAGTTTTTTGTAACTTCTATTTTAGACATCTTGTGATGACCCTTTAAAGGTTTTACCAACCACACCATCCCTATATATGAGAGAAAAAGTCTCATTTCATTCATTCATTTGGAAGTACAAGATACTACTTTCAGGCTATAGACTTCTCCGTCTAGCGAAGGTGCTACTAACTCTGTCATACATTTCAGGTTCTATTTCATATTGTTATCTTCATGTACAGTGGTTTGTATACAGCATGCCAACGAGCATTTGTACTTCCACCTTTCAACTCATCGGCAAACTGAAGCTAGCAAGATGTATACGAGGCAATTCGAAAACTCAGGGACACAAATGACCGGTGCATCTGACTTTACAAGAGAGAAAAAATGGATCTTCACATGCGGACATCACATGCATACTTGGATCTGATCATCCGATTTTCACGACTGAATACATCAAACTTGGAAAAGGACGTGTCATTGCTATCCTTTCTAAAGACAAGGATCTACAAAGCCACTGAATAGTTATCAGTGTGCTCATCAAGTACTCTGATTATGTAATAAACATTTACGACATTCAAATCATGAATATTTTACCTAAAGTTTTGAGAAAGCTCTATATTTTTCTGCAGTAAACCGATAAAGATTCCCGCCGCAATGTGATGTATTTTTCTGGGATCTACAAGCAATACATGAAGGAAACTGCAATGTGATGTGTTATTGCTTATATTTCATATGAACATATCACCAATGATTTTGATTTCTCTTGCTTAGTAAAGTTGTCGGCCTAATATATGTGTTCTTTTGGTCACCAGGTTATCATGTCATTGAAACATGAATCGTGAAAAAGTTCTACAATTGTTAGTGGCTCTGATCTATTTCATATTGCTTAGATTTGTTTTTTTTTTCACAAATAGTTCATGTATTTTGTGGTTGTTAATTTTGATTGTGTATAAGGGTTGCTGCTTATTAATATTCGTTCATGCAGGCTATGAAATTCATGTTTATAAGCTGTGATTACTCTTCATCCATTACACGCTTTGCATTTTCTCCAAAGTTCCTCTTCTTTGTGAATCATTATTAAAATTTAGCTGTGAATCATGCTAATTTAGTTCTGTATTAATTGTGTATGGTCAATTCAGTGACTCGCTGGATTTGTATATTACCCGCAGCTGCCAATCCGCAGTTGGTGTTTTTGGGTCTACTAAAAAGAGTCGGTTGTAAACCGAAAGAATATTTGCTCATGTGTTATGGTTAGCTGTTTCTGTTCCTCTCTTATTTATTTGAGAGCAAGTATCAGTTTTGCAGTCTATCACTTGGCCATGATGCCAAGCTGTAGTTATTTTATTTCGTTATTTGCTAGGACTTCTTTTTGTGTGTTAGTAGGGTTTCTGCGCCATGTTCTGATCTTCCGCTCAAAGAAATTTCTATTTTCAGGCAGCAAACATGACTTTGAAAAGAGGAATCACGTTTTACTTCTGTGATGGTGCCATTTTAGGTCTGTATTATTTTAAAGCTAGCACATAAGATCTCAGAGTTAGCATGGAGTAGATAATAATCATGCCTTCATAAATACTTCGGCAAGGCTGGTGGTCAGCTCCTATTTGTTGCATGGTAAGTATGTGAAGCATCTCCATGTAGTTCTTATGAGCATCTAGCTACCTCTTTTGGCTGAAAGTGTCCTTTCTTTAACGAGACTATGTACGATTTAGTTTGTCATTTGACATGCAAACATGGGTGTCATGTGCAGTTTGCACATTTCTTACTTATGCTGCATTCTTTTGTGCAAATAACTAAATCTTTTTTAGCCTTTTTTCTGGTTAGAACATTCAGACCTCAGGGTTAGTTTTAATATGCTAATTTATGAGTTACTGGTAAGTCTTTTGATTCTCTATGATGATTAATAATAGTACAGTTGCAGAGTTTTCCTCATGACTCTACTATTGTTGCTTCATCTACGTTGCTGATTTATTTTACTTCATTGCTCTACTGAGAGCCATCAGAATGTATGCCCTAATATGTACAATTGAACAATTTAATGTTTGGTTCAATAGCGATATGTCCCTCTCCACACTCTTTTTCATGTTGTTTCTGCCTTTCGGTTTGCAGACGTCACTGGTATTACCGTAAGGTGTATCCCAAGCCCTGCCTTTCCATTTGGCTGCTTTATGCAAAACTATAAAGCCTCGCTTTTGAAAAGGTCAACAAATGAAACAAGTAAAACTAAAATTCTTTGCTTACTCTATTCTCGATTAAATGGTGTAAGATCAACGTATGCAAGATAATATATGAGCCAAAACCAGTCCATTGATCAATATTTTGGTTTGCGCTTTGTCTGTGTATTTTCAAAGTGAATTGCATCTGTTTTTCCTTACTTGGTGACTAAGTAATAGGTTCAAAGGCATTTGCAGATTCTATGTTTTTTTGTTGCACTTACTAGATCCATTTGTAGGAATATTTTTCTCTTTTGTTAAACTTGCTTTCCTGAAAGTACCTCACGAGGTTGTAGTGCATACTGGTATGCTAAGATTTTAGTGAACTGCCACTGGGGGTGCTACTTTTCCAAGAATTATGTTTTTTTATATATACTATTTGTTACTGATTAGGAATTTGTCCTTTCGAGATCGAACCGTTTTCGAAGTGCGAGCCTGTTCTTTGAAGTATAAACTTCCTGGTTGCACTTCTCGATTCATTAGGTTACAGACTATTAGTATTTGTGTTTATCTTCCTTCTACTCCAATTGATTTAATGAACGCGATTCTTTTATTGTATCTAGGTTTCCCTGTCCCATTTGTCTCTAGGTTAAATATTGACCATTGGCTTTCCCTGTCCCATTTGTCTCTAGGTTAAATATTGTATGATGTAGCTATACTCTTGGCTTCTAGATTGCTATAATGTTATGTTTCTTTATGTAGGTGAAGTAACTCCATGGAAAAAATGTCCCATGTGGAAGAGTTGATGTTTGTCAGGAGCAAGGTGCATTGGTTAACATCTAAATAGATTTGCACTACAGAATGGTTAGTCTTCCTCTCACCGGTCAGATCAGTACTATAGTTTTTCCTGTTCTTTCATTTTATCGCTGCCTCTGGTTGCATATCTTCTTTTATAGCCAAGAATAGCCATTGTCCGACGAGCAGCATTAACGCTCCACTATTTTTTCTATTTACAGGTCAAACAGTGGTGGCAAAGGACAAGCTAAAGCTCTATTTCAGACAGGTGACCAGACATAGCTTGATCAGGTAAAGTTGTAAATGCAATACACTATCTAAGCTGCTACTACATCCTCGTACAACATAATATAAGTCATGCTCATTATTTATTGCAGACAAGATGTCTGTACCAGTCGGTTCATTCATCAACAGCTAAGAATGACATATGAAGTTACAACCAGCACATAGTGAAGCATTTCGTGAAAAAAGGCTAAGATGTGTCTTTTGTAGTTGTTATTTTCTCATTATGTAAACGACTCACTAGAACACTTCTTTTATCTTAACTTTCCTTGCTTATCCATGAATAAATTAAACCGGCTGTCGAGTAGCAACTTGGCAGATACTCCTTTCCGAACGTATGCATGTATAATTAAAGTAACTACTTGCTACGTGAATACTGTTCATTGTTCTCAATGTTGTTTTACTCACATCTGCGCATAAACCTTGGTAGAAGAATAACACTATAACAAAAAAGACATACCGTACATAATTTTTTTCACAAAGGGCGCGGCGTGTCGCCGCGCCGATTTCAACTAGTATCTATTTATGTTATGTGTAAAAGGTTTGTCAGTTAGTCTGTTGCATGAAGAGGAGGTTGATGGCATTGAAGGGATAAAGGTGTGTGCATAAGAGCATCTCTAACGGCTATCAGCTGTGCACTATAAAATCTAACTTTTAGGTCACCAAACAGCAAAATACGCGGTCCAGCAGCTTCCCTAAAAAATTATACATAATAGTTCATTTTGATGTATATATACATCAAAACGGCCGTGCCCTATATCCACCGCGCAGCCCGACTGCCATGCTGAAAGTTCCAACCGCGCTGCGCGCCGCTTTCCCCACCCCGCGACAACCCTGTCGCCGCCGCAAAAATCCGTCGCTGCCACGCCGTCTCCGTCAAGATCCACCGCCCCCCGTCGTTCCCCGCTGCCAAATCGCCGTCCCCGCCATCAAATCGCCACGCCATCGCTCGATGAGTGGCTTCATCAGAGATCACCGTCAACGGCCACCGTTGGTGGATGGGAACCTACGACACGGCGGGAGCTAGCCACGCGCGCGTACGACGCGGCGGCCTGGAGGTTTGCTTGTGGAGCTAGTCACAGGAGGAAGCCAAGTTCCTCGCGCCGCCGCTAAAGATCGTCGACTTCGATGTCGCGCGGCAGAACCGCCGCCAGAGGATGACGCATCCCGCCCCCGAAATCGACGAGTGGCGGAAAACACTTGATTTTCACTTTCTGCGCCTAGCTGAAAGACGTTAAAGAAATGCGCTTATGGGAGACAAACCATTGTTTTATTTCTGCAATTTTCTTTTATTTGAGTCAAGGAGCTTGCTTAGTTCTGTAACAACTCCTTTGTATCTTTATTTTATCGCATTGTTGTGCCAAGTAAAGTCTCTAGTAGAAAGTTGATGCTAAATTTGGATTTCTGTACAGAGACATATTTTTTATGTCCACCGTTTTGAGTTTTAAGAATTCCAGAAAAATTTAAAATTCTGAAAACAATTGTGCGGGATCCTCAGATATGTACGCAACTTTCATTAGTTTTTCTGATCTGAGCAACTTAAGTGACTCGAAAAAATTCGTCTTTACGGTATGTTCTGTTTTGACAGATTCTGCCTTTTATTTTGCATTCTTTCTTTTCCTATGTTTGAGTGGATTTCTTTGCTCCACAAAACATCAGTGGCTGTAGCTAATGTCCAGAAGTATTGGTGATGATTGTGTCCTTGCAGAACATGTGAATTTTTGATTATGCACTAACCCTTTAATGAGAATTACTCTGAGTTTGGTGTGAAGTAAGTTTTCAAGGATCAAGAGAGGAAAATGATATAATGTGATTAAGAAGAGTGAAGAGCCTAAGCTTGGGGATGCCCCCGTGGGCCACCCAAGCATATTTCAAGAAGACTCAAGTGTCTAAGCTTGGGGATGACCAAGGCATCCCCTTCTTCATCAACAACTTATCAGGTCATTTCTAGTGAAACTATATTTTAATTCTTTCACATCTTATGTGCTTTACTTGGACCGTCTGTGTGATTTTATTTTTTGCTTTGTTATTTTCATTTTTTGAATAAATTGGATCCTAACAGTCTTGTGTGGGAGAGAGACACGCTCCGCTTTTTCATATGAATACTCGTATTCTTCACTTATATTTGTTGAGTATTCTTGTCTAGCTGCTGTAATGCTTTTAGCTCCTGTTTTTCATGCATCTCTTGTTCAGAGCTGTTAGTTCTTGTAGAGAAGTACTCTCTTGTTTCATTGATGAATTATTTGGAGAGTTTTGTGTTGAAATGAATTGATTGTTGTTTGGTTGGAAACAGAAAATGCTACATGTGGTAGATGGTATATGGGAAAAGACATACATATTCTTGTAGATCATTGTCTTGGATAATTTGATACTTGGCAATTGTTTTGAGCTCTCAAGTAGTTCATGTCTAAGCTCTTGCATCATGTAGTTAAAACCTATTAGTGAAGAAACTACTGTAGAGCTCGTTGAAATTTGGTTTGCATGTTTGGTATCTCTAAGGTCTATATATTTTCTGGTAAAAGTGTTTGAGTAACAAGGAAGACAGTGTAGAGTCTTATAATGCTTGCAATATGTTTTCATGTAAGACTTGCTGTACCAGTTGATATCACGTGTTTGCTTCAAACAACCTTGCTAGACTAAACTCTGTACTGAGAGGGTTTGCTTCTCGTGCATCCAAAATCTTGAGCTAAAACCCATGTCATTTGTGTCCACCATAACTACCTATTATGTGGTATTTCCTGCCATTCCAAGTAAATACTTCATGTGCTAGTTTTAAACTATTCAAAAGCTATTATCTATTATTTGTGTCAATGTTTTATAGCTCATGATGAAGTTATGTGAAGTTTTCTCTATCAATCTTGTCAGACAGACTTTCACCAATGGACTAGTGGCATATACATCCGCTTATCCAATAATTTTGCAAAAAGAGCTGGCAAATGGGGTGCCCAGTCCCAATTAATTACAACTATAACTTCTTAATTCTCTTCACATGAGTTGCCATGATTTATCAGAAGCAATTTTCAAAATGTTAAATAGTTTCAAAAAGACACTCCTCCATGGTATGTGACTGTTGGAAGACACCCGAAGGTTCGGTTAGCCATGGCTTGTGTAAGCAAAGGTTGGGAGGAGTGTCATACCAATATATAAATGTGCATGTGTAAACAAAAGAGAAGAGGGATGATCTGCCCTTGGGTAGAAATAACGTCCTTCATGAGAGTCGCTCTTGAAAGTCTGGTTGACAAGGGGAGTAGATGCCCAGTACCATTCGTTGACAACAACAAACACCTCTCAAAAATTTACTTTATGCTCTCTATATGATTTCAAAAACTTAAAAAGCTCTAGCACATGATTTAATCACTGCTTCCCTCTGCGAAAGGCTTTCTTTTTTACTTTTATGTTGAGTCAGTTTTCCCACTTCTTTCTATCTCAGAAACAAACACTTGTGTCAACATTGTGTGCAACAATTCTTATATAATTGCTTATTGCACTTATTATATTACTTTGTGTTGACAATTATCCATGAGATATACATGTTGAAAGTTGAAATCAATTGCTGAAACTTAAATCTTCCTATGTGTTGGTTCAATACCTTTTACTTAGAATCTATTGCTTTAAGAGTTAACTCTTATGCAAAACTTTTTGATGCTTGTCTTGAAAGTACTATTCATGAAAAGTTTTTTCTTATATGATTCAGTTGTTTACTCTTTATCTGTCTGCTAGAAAATTATAGACCATTGCCTTGAGTCACTTCATTCATAACATGGGCCTTGCAATACTATTTGATCAAGATTGTGTGGTAGCATGTCACCTCAGAAATTATTTTGTTGTTATCGTTTTACCTACTCGAGAACGAGTAGAACTAAGCTTGGGGGTGCTTGATACGTCTCCAACGTATCCATAATTTCTGATGTTCCATGCTTATATTATACCAATTGCTACATGTTTTATTTACACTTTATAGCATTTTTATGCATTTTTTGGGACTAACCTATTAACAAGATGACACAGTGCCAGTTCCTGTTTTCTGTTGTTTTTGTATTCCAGAAAAGCTGTTCTGGAAATATTCTCGGAATTGGACGAAACAAAAGCCCAGGTCCCTATTTTTCTGTCACATACACGGAGTCCGAAGGAGACACGAAAGGGACGGAGGAGGCGGCCACACCACGTGGCGGCGCCGTGGCATGGTGTGGGCCCCTCGGGTGCCCACCGACGTCGCCCCTTCGCCTATATATTCATCTATTCAGGAAAACCCTAGACACCCGAGTCATATTCCATGAAAAGTTCCAGAGCCGCCGCCACCGTCAACCCTATCTCGGGAGGGTTCTAAAGCTCTTCCCGGCACCCTGCCGGAGAGGGGAATTTTGGTACTCAACCCGCAGTCCAAACTTACCAGTTCGCTTCTCGGTCATCTCTCTCTCTCTCTCTCTCCACGCGATTCCTTTTTGTGCTCGTGGTGGCGCTGGGGGTGGACGCGGCCACGCGTAAGGCTGGCGGCGGCCGCGTGCGTCGCCGACCCGATGTCCTAACGAAGCTTCACCAGGTCACGCACCTCCGCTGCTCTGAGATCGAGCAGGTCGAGTACCTATGCCGCGTGGAATTTTTGGCTCAAATAAGAGAAACACACAACCGGCACATTGTTACAACTAGTTGAATACCCGTGCGTTCCTACGGGCTAATAAAAAATACAACTAACCTCATGCACTGTAAAAGTATAAAAACTTCACTGTAAAGGATGTGCAGTCAAAGTAACTTTTAGTGGCATGGCTGGGGTGTCAGGTTAGGTTTCATTGGGGCGTACCATAAAGTGAGTCGCACATGTACATTTTTTAGGGTGATTCCCAAAATATTAAATAAAAGGTCAACGGCAGACCAAATATGGAAAGAAAAATGGTAGCATCAGAAATAACTTCGGGACTGAACCAATTCCAAAATGAAGTGTATCCCGAGCTTAGGTTTGAAGTATAACCTAGTTTTGGTTGTATCATGACATGTCATTAGACACATATGCTGGGTTTAACCCAATTTTCATTGATGTTTTAATCGCGTTAAAATAAAATCCTCATAGAAGTAACAACGGTGTTTGTTTTACAAAATTGTTTGTTTGTATTATAGTTACCCAAAAGTATGAAATTAAAATTATCATGCTGAGCTATGTTTGCTAAATAACATGGGAATAAGTGAGAACTTGCATGTGGCAAGATGGTTAGGAGGGTTGTTGTACCCCTAGCTCACCAGAGTTCAAACCCTAGGTTTGACGTTGGTGTTTCTCATTCAGGCGGAATATTCTTCAGCGGGAGGCGACGTTCCCGTCGACAGCGAGGCGATTGTGGTGACTTCGTCAATCTCAAGACTCGGCCTGCCGGCTCGGTATTACGGAAGTGCTCATAGAGGTAGGGTGTGGGTGCATGCGTTCATAGGGGTGAGTGTGTGCGTGTATATGTGATCGTCTGTGGTGTACTTTGTTTTGCCAAAAAAAACATGGGAATAAGTCTACATAATATTAGCTATCTCCGATTTTTTTAACTATATGGACGTTTTTCTTAAAATAGAAATTTATCTCTATATACTAAGTCTGAATTTGGCGCAATCTTATATTATCTATGAGCACAGTTGCCACTTCCAATCATTCTCTCCACAACACAACATCATTAACAGTAATGAGTGATTTGTTCCATGAAAAAGAATTGCATATTTTTCAACATGGCAGACTGATACATGGACAAGTCATAATTCCAACCACAAAGCACATATCTAACCGTTACATTACCAATTGTTAAGGTATACATGCAACATTAATTTGACTTTCATATTTCCAGTACAATACTACACACATAGCTCAGTACACTCAGAACGATAAGAAACGTTTGACAAATATACAAACCCAAAAACAGCAAACGGAGGACCATATTATATTTTCCATGAATCCATTCTTAACACCAGAAAGAGAGACACGAATAAAGTGGTTGGAAGGTAACAACACCTGGTGAACTATTGTGTTTATCTCTCCCCGATAGTTAACAACACGAAAGATTCAACAAATTCAGAGTGATTTAGAGTAGCTTTATCATCCGTTTTGGGGATCCCATATGAATAACCAAAGGAATGTCAGCCTTATGTACCAAACTGATTTATGTACTCCTCACCTGATTGCCTTCTTAAAAAACCACGGACTGAAATCTCGTTGCTAAAATAGTCATCAGATTCTCACACCATGGTTCAGATGCCTAATTTTTAACAACCAACCAGACATACAAAACTTCAAAAAGATATAAAGGGCAACAAACTGTGGGTGAGAATAAATAACCAAATAATTGGATATACACTTTGTTATTCTTATTGCATGGACATATACTTTTTCCTTTTTGTTGCATGGTCCATTTCAGATTTTTATAGGTGCATCTCCCTCTGTAAGATGATGATTTGTCAACAAAAATTACCTGTTTGAGCAATTTCTGCCTCATTGTCAACTAAATTCAAGATGAAGCCAGTACAACATAAATAAATAAATAAAAAATAAGAACAACTTTCTAAAATCTGATACAGTTTGGAACAATACTCGAGTACACTAAAATGGCAAAATAGGTAATTAATGTTGAAGATCATCATTGTCTAATTCAGCTCAGTGGATCATTGCAATTATATATGACTTCTCTCCATGTTGCCCTCCCCGTTCCCGATCCATTGTCACAACACGTCCATTCATCGTTGATAGAGTCGTCCTGTGGACGGAAGCTCGTACCTCTGGATACGGCACACAACCTCCCTTGCTCCCCTCAAATATTCACTCCACTTGCCACTTAAATCCACACACACCTCCGATGCATTGAAGATAGGCCAACAATGGTGTGGCTGTCAACTGCGGAGGTACTTCACCGTGGCGGGAATTATGCACCCTCCTCTCACCGTGGCAAGTAGATGGATCACGAGGGATGTTTTTACATTGCCATTAAAAACACAAAACTTATGACGTAATGAGTACATGTACGTGCACGGTTCCAAAATAAAATAAATCACCATCTTTAATGTTCTTTATTCTAATTATGTAGCTTCCATAAAATACTTGAAAAGAAGGGGCTATCCAGCCATGCAAATAATCACCATACGTACGAAAGAAGTATGTGTATTGGATACACAAAAATAGCGAGCATATTCTCATGTCAACAACTAATTAGCACATGTCAAGATGTATTTACGGTTTATAGAATTAACATTGAAAATTCACCATATAGCCTATTTTATCGACATGAGAGAATGGACCAGCCGTATTTCCCCCCTAACTAATACAACTATACAGGAGAAAGATATTTCGTCCTACTTAATCTTATTGACAGAACAGTGATATCATACAGAAAAAGAAATTATCTGTAACAAAAAAGAAGGATATATGACATTCCTAGTCCTGCAAACTTAGCCTCATTACAGAAGACATTTAGACTATTCGACCAATGTGCTCTACTCTTTCCCATCTGCTATTTTATTGCACTCTCTCATTAAAAAGAGCCTTGGTCTGAGATAACAGTTTGGAGATGAAGTGCTCAGACTAGACATAGTGAAAAGTATCATACACTAGTATCATGCATATGATACTAGTCTATGTTACTAGTTACATAATAGGTAGTAACATATTTGTGGTATCATATACTAGTGTATTTATTAGCATGTACACTCATCTTGCATTGAAATCTGTTATGTTACGGTATCTACCTGTGATACCATTACCATCTCTCTCATCATTAACTGCAGTGACATGTCATCTTTTTACCAACGTGGCATGTATGATACTACCTATGTTACTCCCACTATGGCTAGTCTTAATCTTGTTTTTCGTCTGTCGCCAGAACTAATCGTTAATTGCTCCTAATCCCAAACCCACCACTACATTTAACTTTTAGCAAAGAACTCACCATAATAGTGTCACATGCACTTAAACAGGCAGGAGATTAGGAAGTTTCACGGAGCGTACCATGAGATCCGGCGTGCACTTTCGATGCATGCTCCCTGGCCGCTTGGATCGACACTGATGCCTACATGAATCTCACCATGGACCAACCGTTGACCACATAACGTTGTGAAGGGCAGGAGCTAGTGTCCACCGTGTCGTCGTCGCGGCACGCCGTCGCGCACGCCCGGCCGGAGGAAACTCAATGCGAACCGGCCGGCCGTTCACCATAGAACAAAAGAGGTTATAACGCCCCGCAAAAACAGAGGTTGCAAACCGCGGACCGCGCGACTCTCACCTGGCTCCTCCTCGAGCCCGCGGTTTCGGAGCAGAGATCCACGCCGGTGAAGACGAACGCGGAACAGGCCGAGCTCCCGTACCACAAGAAAAAAGGTTGGTACGTCGTCTGCGGCCGTAACGCCATGAACACACTTGTGTGTGATACTCGACGACTGGAACTACCGGACCAGGCTCCTGGCGGGGCAGACGGTGCTCAGCGGCGGCTTCGTGATGCTTCAGCGGGAAGATCTCCTCCCGTTGCAAGATTGTGTGCTGTTTGTACCTAGGGCAGGTGGGAAATGGTCCGTAGCTGGACCGGCGTGTCCGCCGCAGAGGTCGATCATGGCCGGGCGTGGTGAGCTGCTCGCCAGGGCTCGGCGTGACAGAAGCTACAGAGAGAGAGAGAGGGGGATTGCGAGGATCAGATTATCTCGAGGCGCCCACGGCCCACCTATCGGCAACGGAAGGCGGCTGTTTTCCTAACAAACTAACTAATTGCCATGTTAATCAGGGATAAGTGATAGGATAAACGGGGTGGAGGGAATATCGAACAAACGGTTGGTATCGCTGGCTAGTAATCGGGTTTTAGCCCGGTGGCAGTGTTTGTAAATTTTTAGATGTGTGACACCGTGTGACACCAACCACGGAGGGAGCTTTAATAGTAAAGACTAAGTAGATGACAGAGCTCGCCTGCCGATGGAAAAAAATACATATGCAATTGCAGGCTGATGATAAATAGTGTGAAATTGCACGCTAACGACAATGTTCCCATTTTGATAGTTCGGGCCTATTGTGGGTCCAACATGCTCACAAAAAAGGTTACCGTCTGACCTCGAAAAGAAAAAAGTGGTGCGCCCATGTGCAATAGATGTCGTGTGAGGTTGCACGCTAACAAATAATCATGTGTGATTGCACAGTTACGACCGAAAATGTGCGATTGCACTCTAAACAAAAAATCATATGCAATTGTGCGCTAACGACAAAAGATCATGTGCAATTGCACATGAAATGAGAATTATGTGCAATTGCACACTAATGAGGAAAAAGTGCAATTGCGCGTTAACGACAAAAAATAATGTGCAATTGCGTGCTAATGACTAAAAATTATGTGCAACTGCAGAGTAAATGAGAATTATGTGCAATTGCACACTAATGAGGAAAAAAGTGCAATTGCGCGTTAATAACAAAAAATAATGTGTAATTACGCGCTAACGATAAAATGTTATGTGCAACTGCATACTAAGTGAGAATTATGTGCAACTGCACACTAATTCTCATCAGCGTGCAAAACACATATTTTTTTAATCTGTCTAATGGCAATGTTGACATCTTTGATACTTTGTGCATACTGTCTACTCTGGGTTCAACATGCCCACAACATACCCACACAAAAGTTAGTGTCTCACCTCAAAAATGAAAAGTGACGCGCCTATGTGCAATTGAACATTTTTTATAAAGAATGTATGTGAGATTGCCCGCTATCAAATAGTCAAGTGTAATTGCACGCTAACGATTGCAAATAAAGTGTGCGGTTGCACGCTAGCGATAATCAAGTGCAATTGCGGCGACCGAAAACGAACATGTGCGATTGCATGGTAAACAAAAAATGTGCAATCGCGCGACAAAAAACATGTACAGTTACACACTAACGAGGAACTGTGCACTTGCGCAGCTATGAGAAAGAAAAATGTCTATGGGTCCCACCACACGTTTCACGTTTTAGATATACAGAAACAAACATAAAATGGCACCGGAAAAAATCAAACAAAAACCCATCGAGAAAACAAAAAGCTGAGAGGCAAAATGACACCCGAAAAAGAACCCAACAAAAGACCCAGCAAGAACCCATAATAGAGCAACGTACAAAAGCACTTAACATGTCATAACCCAATCGGAAAGAGTGAACTCGTCAACTCGCGCGATTGCATGGTCACACTCACACACGTCGACTGAGCGTTATGCTGTTTCTCAAGCAACCGAGCGTTAGGAAATCCGAAGCTATATTTATTCTTGACTAGTAACAATGATTTCCCGAAATAGACTTTCACCCCGTTATATTAATATAGCAATCACACGATACAAGGAGCTAACCACAGAGAAGCTGGGGCAAAGAGAATGCTGGCCAATCAATAAAATACATAAAGTCTAAGGCGAAGTGACAAAACAAAGATGACCCGTCAGCGGTGCGCCTTCTCTGTCTTCGTCCCACCATGTTCTAGACACCCCGAAGCGCCCCGCGCGAAGCAGCCCCTTCAGGAAGTGGAGCACCGTCGACACGACGCTGCTACCCGAACCAGAGGTTCTAGGGTTTCCCCTGGCACGCCGAGTGCAGTGAGCAAGGGATTCCCTCCAGGAAGAAATGGCGCCACACCGACAGCACCGCGTCAAGGTCAGACTAGCTGACAGGAATTTCTCCCAACCCCTATCCAAAAATAAACTGACGCAAGGGAGCATCGCCATCCACCAACCTGTGCCACATCGATCTTTAGTCACCCTCATCTATCACTTCGTGATACCGGCAAGGGACCTGAAAGGCGGCAGCACACGACATCGTCAGGACGATGAACAATAGCCTCGCAGCCATGCAGGAGGTACCGACCTCCACCGTCGAGAGGCAGTCATCGGTCGGCGATAGCACCAGAGGCACACAAGTCAGCAGGGTCCGGCCGAGCCCAGATGGACCCGTAAAGCCCCGGCCGCCCTGCTGCAATAGGTAGGCCACAACGCCATCGTCGCAGTTCCAGACATAGACGCCGCCACCACCTCCAAAGAGTCTAGCAGCCACAACACCTGGCTTGCTCACGCCCATCTGAGACCGCTCAGGTCCATCTGGGTCTGAGTATCCAGACCTGGGCCACGCCGGCCGCCGGCGACCGCTGCCATGGATCTCCATCGCAGGAAGACACCGCCACTAGCACACTCGACTGATGTCGGCGTACGGGAAAAGGGGGAGAGGAACCCCATCGTACGCCGGTCGCGCGCCCCTGGGTAGGCCCCGTGTGAAAACCCGGGACCTGCCTCGAGCTCGCGGGAGGAACCAGCTGAAGACCACCCCGCTGGGAGACCCGAGGCCTGCACGTGGCGAAAGATTCCCGCGCTACGCACCTAGGGGAGGGGTGGCTTCGTGGAGAAGGAAGCGCAGCAGGCGACAGAGACAAGACCGTTCAGGCCCCCTGCCCGCTGAGGAGCCGTCCCGTCTGAACAGGCGTCAGGTCCTGCCCCACGCCTGCGCCTAGGACAGGACTTAACCTGCCGTCAGGGCAGACCCGGCGGAAGCCGCGGCATGGAAGGCAGCGTAACACGGACGGCGCCACGGCGACGACGGAGGGCCGCCACTTGGAGGAATGCCACGGCGCCCGGCTTGCGGAGAGAAGAAGCTTCTGGAGTGGTCGCGTGTAGAGTTCCCTTAACTATATAAAGGAGACCCAAAGGCCATGGAGAGAGGACTTCCGACTAGACACATAGCTCGGGGGCTAGCTGACTTCACCTCGGAGACCTTCCCGGGGAAAAGCTTGGATAGGCCCGGAGTATAGAAGGAAGCATTGTAAGACTCACCCTGTACAACTTCAGCGACGATCAATCAAGCCAGACAAGCACGACGTAGGGCATTACGCGGCGACGCGGCCTGAACCTGGGTAAAATCTCGTGTGTTCGTGCTCGTTCTCCGGGGATTGACGTTAGAGCACCTCGTGCCCTCCTACCGAACAACTAGGAGGTGTTCGCACCTCCGGTGTTCGAGTTCCGTAACTCGACATCTGGCGCGCCAGGTAGGGGGTGCGCGCGTGCCCGACCACCGGTGGCCTGAGCACGAGCGGACGCCGCGCGGGATCCCCTCACGCCCATCATGGTAGGGGAAGGCCCTACGACGTCCTGGAAAAAGAGGCTTCATGAAGAAGCCCATTTAACCAAGACCGTCCCGCTAGGAGAGCCCGATGGTCACACGGTTACCATCGGGGCCTGCTTATCAAGGGACCTCGAGGACGCACTCATCGCCTTCCTCCGGGAATTGCAGACGTCTTTGCGTGGGAATCTTCAAACCTCCCCGGCGTGCCGCGGGAGGTCGTCGAGCACCACCTGGCGGTATGCCCCGACGCCCGTCCCGTAAAGCAAAAGGTACGGCAGCGGGCTCAAGATCGGCAAGACTTCATCATCGAAGAAGTCCACAAGATGAAGAAGGCCAAGATCATAAGAGAAATAATCCACCCCACGTGGACGGCGAACCATGTGATCGTACCAAAGGTCACCGGGCAGAAGAGGATCTGCGTGGATTTCACGGACCTCAACCGGGCGTGCCCCAAGGACCCTTTCCCGCTGCCGAGGATCGACCAAATCGTGGACTCCACAGCCGGGTGCGACCTGCTGCGTTTTCTCGACGCCTTCTTCGGATACCACCAAATCAAGATGGCCCGGGAAGACGAGGAGAAGACGGCATTCATCACCCCGGAAGGGTGTTATTGTTTCACCAGCATGCCCTTTGGGCTGAAGAATGCCGGCGCCACCTTTCAGCGCACTATGTGTGCCTGCCTCGGGCCGCAGATGGGGAAGAACGTGGAAGCCTACATCGACGATATCGCCGTGAAGACAAGGAAGCAGGGGACCCTGATCGACGACTTGCGGGGGACCTTCGCTAACCTGCGAAAGATCTAGCTCAAGCTCAACCCCCGCAAGTGCGCCTTCGGAGTCCCCTTCGGGAAGCTCCTCGGGTTCCTGGTGTCACACCGGGGAATCGAGGCTAACCCAGAGAAGATAAGAGCTATCGAGGCCATCCAGGTCCCACGAAGAATCAAGAACCTTCAGCGGTTAAACGGATGTGTAACGGCCCTGGGGCGCTTTATCTCCCGCCTCGGGGAGAGGGCGCTCCCCTTCTTCAAGCTGTTGAAAACCAAGGGAACCTTCCAATGGAGCCAGGAAGCGGAGGCAGCCCTGCAGGATCTGAAGAAGTACTTGTCCTCACCCCAGTTCAGGCTGGGCATTCGGGTAACCCGAAATTTTCGGGTCGGGTTTTTCTTAATTCGGGTTTTGAGAAGTGACACTTGAAGTTCAGGTTCAGGTTCGGGTTTCCTGATTCACCCGAATAGGATCAGCACATAAAAAAAATCTTCACAGGAGGAGGACGCTAGGGGCCTAAGCAGATGGATCGGCGCGGCGCCGCACCAACTTCCCTGCCGTCGAGGCTCGATCAAGGCGGCCAGTGCAACGCTGCATCACAGCAGGGAGGCGGCCGGCGCGGTGCGACGTTGCACCAGAGAACGTTGTCGAGGGAGAAGGCGGCCGACGGAGAAGGCGGCCGGCGGGATAACAGGAACTGGGTAGGTGGTTGGCCGACGACGTAGCAGGGAGGTGGCGGGAGGAAAGAAGGGATGCGGCCGGCTGACGCAGGTGATGGCGCTAGAGATTGCCGGTAGGGAGATGGGAGGGCGCCGTGCTCGACTGCTGGTGGCCTCGTGCTGCGTGACTGCTGGTGGCCTCGTGCTGCTGTGTGGCAGCGGGTTGCTGGGATAGGATGAGTGGATTGGGAAGAATGGGATCTGTACGAGGAGGTCAGGACTAGGTCACGGTTTGGATTGAGGGCTTTAATGTTATGTTGGGCTGGGCCTTAGCTAGAGGCAGCGATTTTTAATAGGCTTTTCCCTAAATTCGGATTTTTCGGGTTGTTCGGGTACTGGGACTGCAAACCCGAGTTTCCCTAATATATTTCGGGTTTTCAGAATTGCTACCCGAAATTGTGTTCGGGTTTTTCGTGTTCGGGCTATATGGGTTCGGGTTCGGGTTTTTCGGGTTCGGGATTCGGGTTTTGGGTTTTATGCCCACCGTGACCCCTAGTCATGGTCGCACCCGACCCGGAGGAGCCCCTGCTCCTCTACGTGGCGGCCACCGACGAGGTGGTGAGCGCGGTTCTGGTGGCGAAAAGGGAAGAGGCGGCCCGCGGGCCCACCAGCGGGTGGAAGCTGGTGCAGCGGTCGGTGTACTTCGTCAGCTCCATCTTACGGGACGCGCGCGAATGCTATCCCCCAATCTAAAAGTTAGTGCTGGGGGTGCTGCTCGCGTCTCGCAAGCAACGACATTATTTCGAGGGACGCACCATCACCGAGGTGACGTCTTACCCCTTGGAGCGTGTCCTTCGCAACGCCAACGCCACGGGAAGAATCACCGAGTGGTCGACCGAGCTATCCGGGTTCGACCTGCGGTTCGCAAACACCACGGCCATCAAAAGCATGGCCCTGGCCAATTTCGTCGCAGAATGGACTCCGGCCCCCATTCGGGAAGAGAAGAACCCGACCAGCCTTCCCGGGAGAGAGGATCCGGGGCGATGGTACGTGTACTTCGACGGGGCCTTCTCCTACGAAGGGGCGGGGGCCGGGGTACTCATCGTATCCCCAACCGGAGAACAACTGAAGTACGCCGTCCAAATGGACTTCGACCAGGGGCTGGCCTCCAACAACACCGCCGAATACGAAGGACACCTCGCCGGGCTACGAGCAGTGGTCGGGCTCGGGATCGGGCGCATCGTGGTGCGCGGGGACTCTCAGCTGGTGATTAATCAGGTAACCAAAGAATACAACTGTCCTTTGATGCAGGCATATGTCGATGAGGTCCGCAAGATGGAGCGGCGATTTGACGGCATCCAGATGGAGCACATACCCCCGGGGCAGAACGGCGCAGCAGACGAACTATCAAAGATGGCGGCCCGGAAGGAACCTACGCCTCCAGACGTGTTCGTCGAATGGCTCACCCGGCCGTTGATACATCTCCAACGTATCTATAATTTCTGATGTTCCATGCTTATATTATGCCAATTGCTACATGTTTTATATACACTTTATATCATTTTTATGCATTTTCTGGGACTAACCTATTAACAAGATGCCACAGTGCCAGTTCCTGTTTTCTGCTGTTTTTGGTTTCAGAAAAGTTGTTCTGGAAATATTCTCGGAATTGGACGAAACAAAAGGCAAAGTCCCTATTTTTCTGACACGTACACGGAGTCCGAAGGAGAGACGAAGGGGGGCCGTGGGCCGTCCTCACCACCTGGTGGCATGGTCCCACATGCTACCGCGCCGCCACATGGTGAGGAGCCCACGGGCCTCCACCGACGCCGCCCCTTCGCCTATAAATTGCCTTTGACGGGAAAACCCTAAGGACCCGAGTCAAAAACCACGAAAAGTTCCAAAGCCGCCGCCGCCGTCAACCCTAACTCGGGAGGGTTCTGAAGCTCTTCCCGGCACTCTGCCGGAGAGGGGAATCATCACCGGAGGGCTCTACATCGCCATGCCTGCCTCCGGAGTGATGTGCGAGTAGTTCATCTTTGGACTATGGGTCCATAGCAGTAGCTAATGGTTGTCTTCTCCTCTTGTGCCATCATGTTTAGATCTTGTGAGCTGCCTATCATGATCAAGATCATCTTATTGTAATGCTACAGGTTGTGTTTGCTGGGATCCAATGAATATTGATACCATGTCAAGTTGAATACTGAATATTATGTCTATGTCTTTTATGATCTTGCATGCTCTCCGTTGCTTGTTGATACTCTGGCCAAGTAGATACTTGTGACTCCAAGAGGGAGTATTTATGCTAGATAGTGGGTTCAGTCTCCATTTAATCTGGGGGAGTGATAGCAAACCCTAAGGTTGTGGATGTGCTGTTGCCACTAGGGGTTACCTAATGATGCTTTGTCTAAGGATGAATGTGTTGTTTACATTATGCACTTTACTTAATGCAATTGTCTGTTGCTTGCAACTTAATACTGGAAGGGGTGCGGACGCTAACCTGAAGGTGGACTGTTTATGCACAGATGCATGCTGGATAGCGGTCTGTGTACTTTGTCGTAATGCCCAAATGAATCTCATAGTAGACACCACAACTTGCACATGCATGTTATGCACTTATCAATATTGTCAATTGACCAGCTGTAATTTGTTTACCCAGCATGTTAGTTATTTATTATGGAGAGACACCACTAGTGATCTGTGGACCCCGGTCCATTCTTTTACATCTGAAATACAACCTACTGCAATCATTGTTCTTTTTCTTTCTCTGCAAACATACATCATTTTCCACACTATACGTCTAATTCTTTGTTTTTCAGCAAGCCGGTGAGATTGACAACCTCACTGTTAAGTTGGGGCAAAGTAGTTTGATTGTGTTGTGCAGGTTCCACGTTGGCACCGGAATCCTTGGTGTTGCGCCACACTACACTCCTTCACCAACAACCTTTAGAAGTGACTTTGATCTCCTACTGGTTCGATTAAACCTTGGTTTGTTACTGAGGGAAAACTTGCTGCTGTACTCATCAAATCTTGCTCTTGGGGTTCCCAACGAACGTGTGACTTACATGCATCAGCCGTCCATCAGCACGAACCTCGGGATGTAGGCGGGGACCACCCCGGGAGCCCCGGGAAGGGCGATACCCGGGGAGGTAGCAGCGATCGGGCCCGAGGAGCCAGGGTACCCTGAGTGGGCCGCCGAGCTGCTCCAGTACCTGCGACATCAGGGGCTCCCGGACGATGACCAACAAGCGTAGCAGATAGCGCGGAGAGCCAAGATGTTCGTCCTTATCGACGAGCAGTTATACCGGAGGAGGGAGTGTGGAGTGAAGCTCCGGTGCATCTCCAAGGAGAGGGGACGCGCTCTTTTGGCCGAACTTCACCGGGGCTTGTGCTTGAATCACCTCGCGGCACGAGCCTTGGTGGGCAAGGCCTTCCGATAGGGGTTTTATTGGCCCACGGCACTCTCCGACGCCGATGAGCTGGTCCGCACCTGCGACGCCTGCCAATTCCATGCCAAGAACATCTACCAGCCGGCCCAGGCGCTTCGGACGATCCCGCTATCGTGGGCATTCGCGGTATGGGGATTGGACGTAGTCGGACCGTTCCCCGCCTCCACCGGAGGATACCGATACCTGATTGTCGCCATCGACAAGTTCACTAAGTGGGTAGAGGTGGAGCCCATACGATCCCAAACGGCACTGGCGGCCGTCAAGTTCATCCGGGGAATCATGTGCCGCTTCGGGGTACCCAACCGCATCATCACCGACCTGGGTTCCCAATTCACCAGTGGGCTATTCCAGACCTACTGCGACCACCTCAGGACCAAGATATACTTCGCCTCCGTCGCCCACCCCCGGAGCAATGGGAAGCGGAGCGGGCTAATGCCGAGGTCCTTAAGGGGCTCAAGACCCGATCCTTCCAGCGGTTCGAGAGTTGCGGGCGAGCATGGATTGAGAAGGTCCCCCTCGTGGTGTGGTCTCTACGGACCACCCCGAGTCGGGCCACGGGAGAAACACCGTTCTTCCTCGTATACGGGGCGGAAGCGGTGCTACCCATAGAGCTTAAATACGGATCCCCCCGTGTCCTCGCATTCTAGGAGGAAGGGCATAGGGAGGAAAGGGTTGACGATGTCAATGTCCTCGAAGAGATCCGGTGTCAGGAGGCAGTACGCGCAGCGCACTACCAGCAGGGACTCCGTCGCTATCATAGTCGGCGAGTTCGCCCTCGGGAGCTCATGGTGGTAGATCTTGTCCTTCGCCGACGACAAAGCTCAGAGGGAATGCACAAGCTCTCCCCGCCGTGGGATGGGCCCTTTCGAGTAGTGCACATTGTCCGATCGGGCGTGGTCCGGCTGGAAACAGAGGAGGGAAGAAGGGAGCCAAATTCATGGAATATCGCGCATCTCAGGAAATTCCACCTCTACGCGGCCTACTCTTAAGGGCGTAAATTATCGGCAAGGTCGGAGTACGCCGTGCCAAACTGCGATCCCAGGGGTGTCTCGATATGCCATAGTGTGTACCGGGCCGGGACCGGTCGTAATCCGCTGAGTTTGGGGGACACCCCCTCCTTCCCCCCTTCTAAAAGAAGAGAGAAAGATACAAGGTGGGGGGGGAATGGAGAGTGGAAGGGACGGTTCCGCCTCGGCGGAGCCCGCATTCCATCAACACCTATCTTACATCCTACATGTTCCTCTCAGGAGGAGGAAGGAAGTAAATTCTGCCTTATGGCCATTCAGGGATTTCATGCTCTTCGGAGTCTGAGTCCCAGGCACGATCATCACTGCTGTCGCTCTCCAAGCAACAGGCGGCACGGCAGTACGAGTGGTCGAAGAACTTCATGAAGAACGTCCCCAAGCCATCGAACCTGAACTGGGAGATGTACCCGGGCTTCACGCCATGAGCCCGCAGGAAGGAGCGCCAGCCCTTAACAAGGAACAAGCTCCCGTCGACGCCGAACTCCGCCTCCAGGCATGATGGGCCACTGGGGCAGCCCTCCATTCGGATCCACCTCACCTGCGACCCGGACACCGCGACGGACTTGGAGAAGGCCATGGGAAGCTGGAAACGCCTTCTCAGCTTCCCGTGAAGAGGGCGCATGAACTCAAAGGACAACTCCGAAGGTCCATGAGGCAAAGAAGATGCACGAAGCACCAGCTCACGCTCCGGCAAACCACCAAGGTCGCCCCGCCCCCTGCGGCGACGGTCTCGACAACGACCGCACGGGATGGGATCAACCAGAGGCGATGCCCCGAAGCTGCCGCCTCTGCGCCCGCTGTCGTGGGTTTGTCACGTCAGGTGTCATAGATGACTTCGTAGGTGTAGGATTACGCGAGTCAAGCATCTCCGAGCTTGGGATCGCAGGAACAAAGATCAACACAGATTTACCCAGGTTCGGCCCCCTCAATGTGAGGTAAAAGACCTACTTCCTACCTACCCTAGATTGGTATTGATATGATAATCGAGGTGTTGCAATGGAGGCGATCCGATCAGGTACTCGCCGTATGAGCTAGGGTTTTGGGCTTGATAGCTTGACCCGTCTAAGTCCTGCGAGTCCTCTTTATATACACAGAGGCTCGCCAGGTTACAAAGGAAACTTCCCCATAAGGAATACGTCCGCAGAGGCCTACTCGGAGACTACTTGGTCTTCACGTCCTCCGGGATATGTCTTCTAGATCTTTCCCCTTATGGCGGTTCAATACTGGGCTTGCTCCCAAGTGGGCATTTGTCCGTGCGAGTAAAGTAAACCGCACTGGGCCGCGGGTTAATCCAGAAAGTATTCCCCCGACATTAGCCCCCAAGATTGGTTAGGACTTTACGGTGAGAATCTTCTGACCTTTTGAAATGGTCACTGAGCCGCACTGCAAACGTTCTGACCAATCTTCTGACTTATGCGATTCAGAGCTGTGACTTATCTGCGCGACTCATCTCCCCTTCTGGAAATATTCTGTTTCCTTTAATTGCGGACCGTTACTCCTTTTGCGGGCGCAAATTGTGCCGTTGGTTGCGAGCGCAGATTGTGCCGTTAGTTGCGGGTCCCTTCAGTTATAAGCTGCGGCCACTTAGGTCATTATTCACTTGCCCTTGCAATCTCCTCATCCCTAGCCACGCCGTCTTCTTCCTCAATCCGAGCTTAGTTCCCCAATCCAATCTCCTCTTCGCAATGGCTCCCAAGGCAAAGCCCTCTGACGATAAGCGCAGGATCTCCTGCAACTGGGAAGGATCCTGGGTGACGGAGGAGACTCTTGCGGATCTGGCCGAAGCTGGTTTCTTGCCGCCGAAGGGGGACGGCGTCTGGCGGGCGCCAGGCGATGAAATCGAGCCACGCCCCAAGCCCAACGAGCTGGTGATGTTCGTGGAGCACGTGGTGCGTGGATTCACGTCGCCAGGTTCTCCCTTCTTCCGCAATCTGCTGCAACACCTAGGCCTTCGTCTTCACGACATCGGATCCAACTCAATGCTCCAGGTGAGCAATTTTCATGTGTTGTGCGAGGACTATCTTGGTATAGCGCCCAACATCGATCTGTGGCTGTCCTCTTTCACCTGCAATAGCCAACTTGTCTGCAAGGGTGGCGCCTATGTTCAGGTAGGCGCCATCTCTCTTCAACGCCATCGAAAGTCTGTTCTTCCCAAGCTGGATCTGGCAAATCGGCCCAGGTCTTGGCAGAAATCCTTTTTCTACTGCAAAGATACTTCTTCGGAGGGTGAGACTCATCTCCCCTCCTGGTCCAACACCCCCTTCGTGTCTTTCGAGGCACTGAAATCTAAGCCCCGCGACTCGGCCATGCCCTTCATCAATGAGTCGCTGATCAAGGTCCGCGCCCTAATAGGTCATGGTCTTACTGGCCTTGATCTTCTCTCTTGCTGGACCAAATGGCGCGTCCAGCCCGTGAGTCCACGACAGCGATCCTTCCTTGAGGGCACAGGCACCTCTGTTGACGTCGATCACATCAAGGCTGCGGACTGGAGGCCTGAGGATTGGGTGGAATTCGTCACCCGCGTGACTGAGGAGAAGGACATCTCCTTTGACAAGATGGGGCTTGCCCCTTTCAGCGTTAACAACAAGCCTTTTGAGGTAACTCCTCTTCTCTGTCTTTTCGTCTTTGTAGTTGAGTCGCATTCCTTTCTTAATACTGCAACTTTTTATCTTCCTGATCCAGGCTGATGAGAATTACTGGTCGCTACCTGCGACCGTCACCGGCACCGCTGCTCCCAAGCGTGCCACACGAAAGAAGTTGCTGCCCGCTTTAGAGGGCAGCGAAATTGCTGGCATCCCCTCTGCCGCCACTGCGGCCTCAGAAGGTGAAGAGACTGAACTGGATGAGGATGACAGTCCAGTGCCAGCCACAAGCTCTGTCGCCGCGGCTGGCCCAACTCCTCGCAGAGCCTCCAAAAGGCTATCTCGTGAGGGGCCAGAGCTTGATGCCCTGGAGAATCCTGAAGCCACGAAGCGCCGTAAGCCTGCTACGGGCGTGATCTCCTTCGCTGCCAGGCGTGTGTACAAACCCACCGCCTCAACTGAAGAAGATATGGGTCCCCATTCTGGTAATTTCTGCTGTCTTGATATCTTGAATGCTTATTCTTTTTCCTCTACTGACACGCAAACTTCTGCTCGTAGATTCTGGGACCCAAGGCCTGTCATCACCGTCAAGTGATGACCTTATGGCCTCTGTGAAGATGGCTCTAGAGTTAGTGACTTTCTTTGCGCTTATAACACTTTTATTCTGGTTTATGTGCTTCTTCTTCACACAATGCCCTTGCTTTTTGCAGAAGTGCGGCTAAATCCGTGGCTGAGCCTGGAGTTGATTATGAAACCGTGGTTGAGCCGCGTTTATCACCTGCGGCTCATACCGCCATGGTAGAGGGCGTGGCCACCACTGATGACTTGGCTGCGGCTTATAAGGTAAACTTCTGTCTCCACTTATTTGTCTCTAGCCCCCAAGGATCAAGTTTCTTCTTTGACTGTAAAGGGAGACTTGATGCTTCTCTTTTAGCTGTTAATATGTACTTACTAACTGGTGTACTCTTTGTAGGAGGAACTAAGCTCCATAACAGCCGCAAGAGTCGCCTTGGAAAAGTAGTTGGGGAGACTCATGAATTGGAGAGGCTGCGCGAGCTCCTTGGCCAGCCTGATGTTGAGCTGAAGAAGAGGGAAGCCAGGATGGGCGAGCTATCTGATGAAAGCTTCAAATTATCTGAACAAGCCAAAGCCACCGAGCTGCGGCTTAAAACGGTTGAAGAGAAGTTCCAAGAGAGGGTCCAGTAGCTGAACCTCCAAATCAGTGCTCAGAAAGACGCCATCGCTGATGCCAACGAGGACGCAAGGCTCAAGGCTATTGCCATTGGCGAGCTTGAGAAAAAGTTGAAAAAAGTTTTTGATGCCCATAACCTTGTCCACGCCAAAGTTTGCATCATGACTCAAGAGTTAACTGGTATGTGTTGTGACTCATATCTGCATCTGTGTTCTCTACTATCTTTGCCTGTATATTGTAGAGCTGACGAAGACATGCCTCGATGTAGGTGAAGATGCCGCGTTGCAGCGTGGCAGTGCTTAGGAACAGCTGGAGTATATCCGTGAGTTTTCGCGAAAAGCTTGCGATGCCATGAGATCGATGTCCACCTGTCTTCTGCCGAAAAAGCCTGCTCCTGCTAATGCTGAGGGACTTTTGAAGAGACTGCTCAAGGCGCCTCAATATTTTTTTGGACTGGAAAGAATCCTCAGCTCGCACCGGTGCGGCTCATGTTCTTGCTTTGGCCAAGACATATTATCCTTCTTTTGATGCTGCCAAGGTTGCACAAGGCAGGCCCCCGAAGAAAGTGGATGGCACCGAGTGATGTCTACGCACGATTCTATTCTTGTAGACAGTGTTGGGCCTCCAAGAGCTGAGGTTTGTAGAACAGCAGCAAGTTTCCCTTAAGTGAATCACCCAAGGTTTATCGAACTCAGGGAGGTAGAGGTCAAAGATATCCCTCTCAAGCAACCCTGCAATTAAGATGCAAGAAGTCTCTTGTGTCCCCAACACACCCAATACACTTGTCAGATGTATAGGTGCACTAGTTCGGCGAAGAGATAGTGAAATACAAGTAATATGGATGATTATAAGTGGTAATTGCAATCTGGAATAAAAATGGCAGCAAGCAAACATGTAGCAGAACTTGTTGTAAACGGTGTTTCAATGCTTAGAAACAAGGCCTAGGGATCATACTTTCACTAGTGGTAGCTCTCAACATGTTAGCACAACTGAATGCAAGTAAATGATACTCGGGATTATTCTCCTTCTTGATAACACAAGAGTACTATGTGTAGGGCTGCAAAAGCACTCCTCAAAGTCTGAGTAAACAAACACCACAATTCCCAAGAACAAGCCATGATAAATATCTAAATTATTCATAGAGTCACACACAAGTACCCACACTGTCACCTTGATACCGTGTTATCACAATGACTCCGGAAACTAGATACAATCACTTGAGTAGCATAAACATTACATATGAATTCAGCGATACTAGCAATACTCATGATCACATAAAGATCACACCATGGGAGAGAGAGATAAACCACATAGCTACCGGTAGAGCCCTCAGCCTCGGGGGAGACTACTCACACATGGTCATGGTGAGCACACTTGATGGAGAGGTTGATGAAGAGGTGCAACCCGGAGAGGAGACGGCGGCCCACTGCAGCCACGGCGCGGCGGCGGCACTGGAGATGGCGATGGAGTCGATGGAGATGGCTCCGGGGCACTTCCCCGTCCCAACGGCATGCTGGAACAGAGATTCTGTCCCCCGAAACTTGTCATCGATGGCGGCGGCGCTGCGGAACTCTTCGTGGAAATTGGCTTCTTATTTTAGGGTTTACGCCTCGGGGGAATAAATAGGCGAAGGGGCAACGTCGGTGGAGCCCGAGGTGGGCCTCCTCACCAGCTGGCGCGGCAGAAGGGGGGGCCGCGCCGCCAGGTGGTTTGGCCACCTCGTGGCTCCCCTTAGTCTCTCCTTCGGACTCCGTGTACATGTTGGAAAAATAGGGACTTGGCCTTTTGTTTCGTGCAATTCCGAGAATATTCGCAGAAGTACTTTTCTGGAATCAAAAACAGCAGAAAACAGGGAACTGGCACTTCGGCATCTTGTTAATAGGTTAGTCCCAGAAAATGCATAAAAGTGATATGAAGTGTATATAAAACATGTAGCAAATGGTATAATATAAGCATGGAACAGCAGAAATTATGGATACGTTGGAGACGTATCACCGAGCTGAAGGCCTCAGAATATTCGGCGACTTGGAAGGACATGCGCGGCCATGCGACTGAGCTGGTGGAGGGGATTGATCTTGCGACCTATATGGGCAAGTATAATGCAGATGAAGCAGATGGGAGAAGTTACCCGCTCCATCATCCAGTGTGGTGATCCCACAGGAGAAGAACCCTTCACCGGGTGTTTCTAGCTCTGCAGCCCCCAAGCCCACGACGGAGAAACCGTTCAGCGAGCCTGCGACTGCTCCTTCTGGCAAGCTTGGTAAGCCGCCGTTCCTCCTTCCCACAGGCCAAAAGCTGCGCACAAATGAAGAAGAGAAACAATGGTTTTATCATCTTGGCCCTTAGCGGCCTGTAATAATTGTTAGAATTTATGTGTCATAAGACAATGTTATTTTTGCTTAAGTACTCTCAGCAGTACATGTTTCGACCAATAGGCTGGTCCTTATGATTTGTCTCGGTTTTTCCTCACTTAGGCCCTTGCGCGGCTCAGTATTTCCCAGGTAAAAAGTGCGTGTTCAGGGTCGAGAGCGGCCATGATAGGCAATCAAACTCGATTGACGCCGCACCCCCAGTACTTTGGCCGCATAGTGCAAGTCGCATCCAAGAGAGGTTGAGTATAATCACGATAAATGCCACTTGTTTGGCGATCCCAAGGAATAGGCCGCGCTAAAAAGCTGCCGCACCCCCAAGGGACCAATGATTAAAAAATAAAAGACTCACAGCTCAATTGGTAGTTTGAGATGCTTTATTTCAGAATCATTATATGATACATAGGGTCGGTCGCGCCTAGGTGGCGACCAGAAGTGATGCTTGGGTCGGTTGCGCCTAGGTGGCAACCAGAGATGTTACATGGGTCGGTCGCGCCTGAGTGGCGACCAGAAATGGGTCGATCGCGCCTAGGTGGCGACCAGAAGTGTTACATTGGGTCGGTCGCGCCTGAGTGGCGACCAGAATGGGTCGATCGCGCCTAGGTGGCGATCAAAGTGTTACATTGGGTCGGTCGCGCCTGAGTGGCGACCAGAATTGGGTCGATCGCGCCTAGGTGGCGATCAGAAGTGTTACATTGGGTCGGTCGCGCCTGAGTGGCGACCAGAATGGGTCGATCGCGCCTAGGTGGCGATCAGAATTGAAGTTTTTAGCCCTGAGTGGCCAGCTTGATGATGTAAACTCTTAATAATTTTGTTGCGGCTGCTGATGGCAACTCGCGATGCCTGGGATGTGTCCTTATTGGCAATGGCTTGTAGCCTTTGACTTCCTTGCCTCCCTTGCGGCCGTAATCTGAAGTCGCAAGTCAGGCAGGTGCCTCTTGCCTTCACGATGTCATCAAAATTCTCCTGCGACTCGCGCATGGGCGCGCTCTCTGCGATGCAAGCTGCTCTGGCCATGGCCTTGTCGCCTTCTTCGCATTCTTGAGCTATTCTTTTGTCGCCATTGATGGTGATGACTCCCCTGGGGCCTGGTATTTTAAGCTTTAGGTACACATAGCACGGCCTAGCCATAAACTTTGCGAATGCTTCTCTGCCAAACAGCGCATGATATGGGCTCTGGAAATCTACAACCTCGAACCAAATGTACTCGCTCCTGAAGTTGCTTTGTGTCCCAAAGGCGACCTCCAAGTTGACTCGCCCCAATGGCTGAGCTGATATGCCTGGCACGACACCGTGAAACGTTGTTCTTGATGGGTGTAGCTGCTTTTCTTGGAGGTTCATTCTTTTGAAGGTTTCATAGTATAATATATTGATGCTGCTGCCTCCATCCATCAGTACTTTGCTCAACTTGTACCCTGCGACTTGAGGGGCAACCACCAGCGCGAGTTTTCCCTCTTCATTTATTTCTCCTGGGTGATCCTCGCGGCTCCAAACTACTGGCTGCTCGGACCACTTTAGCCACTGTGGGACGGCTGGTACTATGGCGTTAACAGCCTGATTGCGTCGTCGCAGCTTTTGTTCCCTCCTTGAAGTATTCACCACAATGGTATGATACTGACCCAACTGTTTTGGGAACTGTGGCTGATCTGGCTGCGGATTTGGGACGGCGTTGTTGCTGTTGTTGCCTCCGCCGTGGTTACCTCCCTCATTGTTTTGATGATTGTTGTTTGTGTTGAGTGGTTGCCCATCCTTCCACTTTTTGTAATGATAACACTGTGCCTTTGTGTGGTTGGGTGGTTTCCCATCTTTTCCTATATGGATGTCGCAGGGGCGGTTGAAAACCTCTTCCAATTAACTGGGTGAAAATTCCTTCCTCTGCCGCTGCTTTGTTTGTAACGAGTGTTCGTATTTGCGACTAACCCTGAGTTTCCTTCCTCGTTTTTGCGCTTGTTATAACTCGCATTGGCATTGCTAGCTTGCTGTTGTTGAGGCTTGCTACTGGCCTTCTTTCCCTTGCCAGTATTTTCCTCTTCCTCCCCATCAGATGCGTCCCTGGTTTTATCCGAGCTAGCATACTTGTTGGCCGCCGCCATTACCTCGCTTAGGCTCTTGACTTTATCCTTCATGCGACCTAGTTTGTGGACTAGCGGCTCAAATTTGCAATTTTTCTCCATGACAAGGACTGCTGAACTGGGTGGTATGTTATCTGAGGAATGTATGATTCTGCGACCCTTCTCATCCAGTGGCGACTCGACTCGCCTTCCTTCTGTACACAACGCTCAAGGTCCTCTATGCTGCAGAGTCGCTTGCATGTTCCTTGGAAATTCTTGATAAAAGCTTCCTTCATCTCATCCCAAGAGTTTATTGAATTTGGCGGCAAATTTTGCAGCCATATGTGAGCTGCGCCTTCTAACATCATGTTTAGGTAACGTGCGCAGATCTCTTCGGATGCGTTTAGGATGCTCATGCCCATCTCGTAATTGTTGAGCCAAGTAACAGGGTCCATGCTTGCGTTGTAGTTGGCGACCTTGCGAGGCCCTTTGAAATCTGCAGGAAACGGTTCAGACCTGATTCTTTCGCTGAAACAGACTGGGCCTTTGAGTCGCGACGATAGTTGGACGAAGCTGGCCTTCCTATTGGATTAGCCGCCGCGCGCGGCTGCACAACTCTATGGGTTGAACTTGCTGAGGTTGATTTTGAGCCGCAGGTTGATCTTCCCTTTGTCGCCTAGCCGAACTTGAAGTCGCAACGTGTGGCGATCCGCGTGGATGCTTCTCTCCGCCGTTGCTCTGCTATTGTAAGGGGTGGAGTGCAGCCGTCCCGCGTGTTCGGACATATTTGCCTGCTGTATTACTGCTGTGCTCAGCATCTCAATGGCACGCCGTGCCTCTCTGTCCATTGGCGTGTTTCCTGCTGGCGCTAACCTGGCCAAGATGTTTGTGGCCGCAAAGAGATTCTCCACTGGGCTAACATAATGCCCTTGCGGTGTGGAACCTTTGAGGCTGCTGTGGCGACTGCTGAACAAAGGTTGGCTGCGTCAATGGCGGGGGCATCATGGCCCTGTTGTTAGCCTGTACTATGGCCCTTGATCCAGGTATCTCCGCTGCTCTTGGTGCTGCGAAAGATGGAACCGCTGGTACGATTGATGGTACAGCGATTGCTTGAACCGCGGGCGCAGCTAACGGGGCCACGGACCGCATAACCATGGCAGATGGTGCCATGTGTGTGGGTACCGCGACTGAAGGTTGTGCGACCCCTGACCATGCGACCGGGTGCGCGTGTTGGTGGCGACTGATGGGATCGCGATTGTTGGTTCAGCGGTAGGCGATTGGAACAGCTCCATAGGGTTTACTGTTCCTGGCTGCAGGCGACTCGCATGGCGTCTGTGTGGCAAGGTGGCCTGTATTCCTTGCAGAGTATTGGTTTCCTCGATGAGTCGCAGTTGCTCCTGTTGGAGGCGCTGTTCCTCACGCGCCAGCCTGGCTCTCTCATCCGCGATTCTCTGGACTTCATCATATAGCCCGATCCTGGTAGCCTCCAATTCTGTCACCCTAGCAGCCGCGTTAACCGCAGATATTGGCGTAAGCAACACGCTTCCCTGTGGCGGCGTGACCGCTGCGTTGGGGGCTACCCTTGACCCTGATTCCGCAGGCGCAACTCCAGGTGGAGTCTCTCTGTTTGCGACTCCTGAGGCCGCGACTCCTGGCGTCATCGCGGCGGATGGCGACTCCTGATGCGTCTAGCGCGGCTTGTTCTGCTGCTTCCGGCGGTGTGGGGGCTAAGCTGCCTGGTGGCATGCCCAGCCCTTCGTCCGCTTCTGTGGTCCTGTAGACCCCTTCAACGTGCCGATCTTCTACAGAGGGCGAGCCACATCCACAGGGCCTCCGCATAGCCTTTCCTCAAGGACATACTCAATGGATTGGCCTTCTTCGTCTTCAAGAGGCAGCGACTCGTAGTTGATAGATTCTTCTTCTTGGTCCACTGTTACCGCGACTCCTTCTTCTGAGTCGCCATGTTGCGATGGATCCTCTGACTCGCCGCCAATGAAGCCGACGAAGACATGGAGATCCAAAGGGGATGATGTGGCCGGTTTCCAAGTAATCTGCTTCCGGCCCCCAGCTTGAATCGTCGATGAGGGGTGTGCCATTGACCGTGATGATGCGGCCAACAACAAGATCTTCAGCTCCCTTCATGGATCCTGCGCGGAACGTGACGCTCTTGACCGCAGGCCCCACGGTGGGCGCCAACTGTCGTGGGTTTGTCACGTCAGGTGTCATAGATGACTTCGTAGGTGTGGGATTACGCGAGTCAAGCATCTCCGAGCTTGGGATCGCAGGAACAAAGATCAACACAGATTTACCCAGGTTCGGCCCCCTCAATGTGAGGTAAAAGACCTACTTCCTGCCTACCCTAGATTGGTATTGATATGATAATCGAGGTGTTACAATGGAGGCGATCCGATCTGGTACTCGCCGTATGAGCTAGGGTTTGGGCTTGATAGCTTGACCCGTCTAAGTCCTGCGAGTCCTCTTTATATACACAGAGGCTCGCCAGGTTACAAAGGAAACTTCCCATAAGGAATACGTCCACAGAGGCCTACTCGGAGACTACTTGGTCTTCACGTCCTCCGGGATATGTCTTCTAGATCTTTCCCCTTATGGCGGTTCAATACTAGGCTTGCTCCCAAGTGGGCCTTTGTCCGTGCGAGTAAAGTAAACCGACTGGGCCACAGGTTCATCCAGAAAGTATTCCCCGACACCCGCTGCGAGCCCCACCAGTCATTGTCACTCAGGAGAAGGAGGAATAGAGGAGGCGAATAGGAATATAAGAAGGGAGGAGAGGTGGTGGCGACTCAAACCGGCCCTCTCCCCGGTTCTAATAGTCGCGGCACACTAAGAGGACAAGGCGCGCGGGCGGTCCCCATTCCGCCCCGCATTGAAGACCCCCACCTCCCTTGAAAGCGGTGGGACCAAGACGTGAAGATATGCGGCGCTAGCCCCCCCTCCCGCGCGCGGAAACCGAGGCATCCTCGACCTGGGTGCGGGCCGGTTCACGTCGTGGCACCCACAGTGCCCTCCCGACGTGGGCGCGCTCCATGGAGCGTACCCGGGCAAGTACCGGGACCGCCCGGGAACGCCCCGGGGGCTACTGTCGGCGTACGGGAAAAGGGGGGAGGAACCCCATCGTACGCCGGTCGCGCGCCCCTGGGCGGGCTCTTACCGCTCCCCCGCAAGGAAGGCCCCGCGCTCCGGGGAGGCCCCGTGTGAAAACCCGGGACCTGCCTCGACCTCGCGGGAGGAACCAGCTGAAGACCACCCCGTCGGGAGACCCGAGGCCTGCACGTGGCGAAAGATTCCCGCGCTACACACCTAGGGGAGGGGTGGCTTCGTGGAGAAGGAAGCGCAGCAGGCGACAGAGACAAGACCGTTCAGGCCCCTTGCCCGCTGAGGAGCCGTCCCGTCTGGACAGGCGTCAAACCCTGCCCCACGCCTGCGCCCAAGACAGGACTTAACCTGCCGTCAGGTCAGACCCGGCGGAAGCCGCGGCATAGAAGGCAGCGTAACACGGACGGCGCCACAGTGACGACGGAGGGCCGCCACTTGGAGGAACGCCACGACGCCCGGCTTGCAGAGAGAAGAAGCTTCTGGAGTGGTCGCGTGTGGAGTTCCCTTAACTATATAAAAGGAGACCCAAAGGCCATGGAGAGAGGACTTCCGACTAGACACATAGCTCGGGGGCTAGCTGACTTCACCTGGGAGACCTTCCCAGGGAGAATCTTGGATATGCCCGGAGTATAGAAGGAAGCATTGTAAGACTCACCTGTACAACTTCACCGACGATCAATCAAGCCAGACAAGCAGGACGTAGGGCATTACGCGGCGACGCGGCCTGAACCTGGGTAAAATTTCGTGTGTTCGTGCTCGTTCTCCGGGGATTGACGTCGGAGCACCTCGCGCCCTCCTACCGAACAACTAGGAGGTGTTCGCACCTCCGGTGTCCGAGTTTCGTAACTCGACAGCTCCACCGGACCCTGGACTTCCGAAGAACACCGTCACCAAGGAGGGAGAGACCCCGACCAAACCTCCAAAACGCGGGGAAGGAAGGACCACCGCCGGCGGGGTCGCTCGGGCTGGGCCCGACAACCCCTGTCGGCGGCGGCGACGGAGGGAGGGGGTGGAGCAGAGGGGCTTATCAGTTATCGACTATTCTCTCATCTGTATCTTTTGTTTTAATTCAAAGTTTAAATTTTTGAATCAACTTTGTAGAAAAGAGTAGTAACATAAATAACAGAAAGTTGGTATATTATGATAGTACATTTTAAACTTGATATACTGATACTAATTCAGTGTCATAAATGGGGCTACTTCCCTACAAAGTTAGCCAAACTACTAAAACTTTGACTTACGAGAACAAAGATAGCAGTACACTTATTCACGATCGGAGAGAGTTGCTAAAATGATCTCTAGTCGGCTCCTTAAACACAACCCCCAACAGTTTCGGGCACCACATAAAAAGACCAGTTCTCGAAAAACTGTTGCGCATGGCAACTCTAGCAAATACAAAAAAAACAGGCTGTAGTAGAAGAGGATTAATGGAAACTTTGGGAAATCCGTTTTCACCAAAAGTTTAAAATAGCCGGCTATTGCATTTAGCCGCGGCATTTTTAAAAGTTATGAAAGGCTATAGCTCGGTTGTAGCCGGGCTACCCATATAGCCTTTCGCTAAATAATGCAAGAATTCAAATTTTGGCAAGCAATATATTCATACTACAAAAAATTGTTTGGAGCACCGGATCCAAATTATTTTTCGTTGGATGAGGAAGTGACTCAGGATATGCCTCAGATTTTGGCTGAGAAGAATATCATTTTAACTCAAGCCTTTACTGAGAAGGAAATCGACGATGCTATTAACCAAATGGAGCATAATAAAGTTTCGGGGCCAAATGGGTTCCCTGCTGAGTTTTACCAAAAAAATTGGAGCACTATCAAGGTAGATTTAATGGCAATGTTCTCTCAACTGCGACAGGGATATCTGCCTTCATATAAGCTTAACTTCGGGACTATTACGCTACTGCCAAAGAAAGAGGATTCTAGTCGCATTGAGCAATATAGGCGTATGTGTTTATTAAATGTAAGTTTTAAGATCTTCACGAAGGTGGGAACGAATAGGATAAACTCAATAGCAAGTAGGGTTGTGCGTCCGACCCAAACTGCTTCATACCGGGTAAAAACATCCTTGAAGGTGTAGTTGTGCTTCACGAAACAATTCATAAAATACATAGGAAGAAAATGGATGGTGCGCTTTCTATTTTGAAAGGACATACGACAAGGTTAAATGGTATTTTTTACTAAATATTTTATGTATGAAAGGATTTGCACCTCAGTGGTGTGAGTGGATTGCTAGGTTCATTCAGGGGGAGTGTAGGAATACGAGTCAATCATAAAATTGGTCATTACTTGCAAACACTAAGGGTTTAAGACAAGGAGATCCTTTGTCACCGCTCATTTTCAATCTTGTTGCGGACATGTTGGAAATTTTAATTGCTAGAGCTAAGGAGGATGCTCAGGTTGGAAGTTTAATCCCTCATCTGGTGGAAGGCGGTGTTTCCATCCTCCAATATGCGGCTGATACACTATTTTTTATGGAGCACGACATTCCGAAAGCAATGAACATGAAACTAATATTGGCCTTTTCTGAGCAACTTTCTGGATTGAAAATTAACTTTCACAAAAGCGAACTATATTGTTTTGGAAAGCTAAATACAATCAAGAAGAGTATTGTAGCATATTCGGGTGTGAGATCGGCTCTTTGCCTTTTAGATATTTAGGAATTCCAATACATTATAGAAAACTGCTAAACAAGGAATGGAAGACTGTGGATGATACCGTGTGAGAAGAAGTTAGCCTATGGGTGGCCAAGATGTTCATACGAAGATCGTCTTGTGCTTATTAATCCAGTCTTGACAAGCCTTCAAATGTTATAGGTCAACCAGATCGGTTTTAAATGGCGTTTGACAGCTAATTGTGTGTACACTGTGAAATCTTATTATCTAGACTTGCTTAAGATTAATGGACTTACTAGATACTTGCGAAGTTAAAAAATCTCCTTTAAGATTAAAATCTTTTTGTGGTTTCTAAATAGAAAAGAGTGAAACATTGGTTTTAATTCATAGGTGTAGATACACCCGAATTTTTGTTTAGGTTTTTTTGATATTCTAAAATGCGGTTTTGGGTACTGACTGTATCAACACCTACGAGTCAAAACTGATGATCCATCACGGCTCACAAATTTGCTCTCTCCTTCATAGACATTTTCCATGATCAACCTTTTGTGGAAATGCCTCGCCATTTTTGTTTTTTCAAATCGCTATTCAGCTACTCCGCTTCCATGATTCAGCAACCTCTAAAGTAATCTCAACTTCTAAAGCCACGTTATTCTCTTATTTTGCATCAACCGGAGCTAAGGGCACGATGGTAGAAAGAACCTACCGATTTTTTTTTTAAAGCATCACAAGATTCAGTTATATAGGAAAGAGAGTGCAATGGCAGTAAACAAACATCGGTAAGGATCAGATTACACAATTTCTTTATGAAAAAAAAGATGCTAGCGAAAGTCAAAAAAAAAAAAAAGATGCTAGCGAATGATTGAATCTGTTCAATATTACAAGGTGGCTACAGAGAGTTTACAATTATTAAGTACTCCCTCCGTTCCAAATTAATTGACTTCTATTTATCCACACATGGATGTATCTAGACATGTTACACGTATAGATACATCCACACATGTGTACAAATGGAAGTCAATTAATTTAGAACGGAGGGAGTAGAATGTAATGCCTTGAATTCTCAAACAACCAAAGAAGGTATCGGTAGGAGGGCGACAATCTAACGGAAGCAGCTTCCAAATCCACGCCGTGGACGTTCCTGAAACCATGGCTTCTGGAGCGCCTCCTCTGCGGTAAGCCGCTTCGCGGGTTGCTCTTGTTGCCCGTGAGACCTTCTTGCTCGAGAGAGAGAGAGAGAGGGGAGTGTGTGCCAAAGAAATGGTTTGCCTCAATTTTCCCTTTTTCTATTCATGGGGTATTTATAGGGTAAACACTATTCCTACAAATATCTGGCTAGATATTTCCAGCCAGCGTGGCGAACCCATCCACACAGGGACAGGTGTCACACCACTACGCGCGGGCCACACAGGTGTCCAGGACACCTGTGCTTCTAGAACCTCCTAGCAGATTCCAGACCGCCAACACCCGCGCTGACGTGTCCTCGAGCAGGAGTCGACAGTTCGACTCCGTCACTCGACACTTCCTCGGGTAGGAGTCGAGAGTTCGACTCCACGTACCCGGAAACTACCTCCAGTCAAAACAACCTCCGACTGGGCTACCTACTCGAGTCCTCCTGACTCGAACACTTGTCGACTCCTCGCACTCGAAGGAACTTGTCGACTGAACACACAAGCCTATTTCCAACAATCACTCCCTAGGCTTGAGTTCCGGAGACACCTCCACCATGCCGATCCTTGAACGCAGCTCCGCCAGGCGGACTCGACCAAGTGGCTTGGTCAGCATGTCTGCGAGTTGGTGTTCGGTGGGCACGAACTCCAGCTCGACTTTCTTCGCCTCCACGCAGTCTCGAATGAAGTGGTACTTCAAGTCGATGTGCTTTGATCGCTCGTGGAAGACAGGATTCTTGGCGAGCGCGATAGCCGACTTGTTGTCGACCTTGAGCACCACGTGCTCAGCTTCGCCGTTGCTGAACTCGGACAGCAACCGAGCCAGCCAGATCCCCTGGCAAGCAGCTGTGGCAGCCGCCACATACTCCGACTCGCAGCTTGACAGAGCCACGATCTTCTGCTTGAGTGACTGCCAGGTCACTGGGCTGCACCCGAGGAAGTACAGGGTGCCCGACGTACTCTTGCGCGAGTCGACGTCGCCCGCCAGGTCGCTGTCGCTGTAGCCGACCAGGCGCGGTGCACCTTCACTCCTCCCATACCTACACCCGAGTCGCAGAGACCCGGCGATGTAGCGTAGGATGTGCCTCACAGCCGCGAGGTGCTCCAGAGTTGGAGCCTCCATGAACCTTGATACGAACCCGACTGCGAAGGTCAGGTCCGGCCTCGTGTGCACCAAGTACCTGAGGCTCCCGACGATGCTGCGATACGCGGTCGCATCTGTCGCGGGTGTCGTGCTGCACTTGGACAGCTTGAAGCGCGGCTCCATGGGTACGTGGACGGGGTTGCACCCGCCCATCCCCGCCTTCTCGAGCAGCTTCAGGGCATAGGCACCCTGCGAGATATCGATCCCGCTGGGTCCTTGTCGAACCTCGATGCCAAGGTAGTAGCTTAGCAACCCGAGATCGGACATCTGGAATAGGCTCTGCATCTCCAGCTTGAATCTGTCGATGTCGCTGGAATCCGAGCCTGTGATCACCAAGTCGTCGACGTAGACACCGACTAAGAGCCGGTTCGGAGTCGCTCCTCTCGCGTACATGCCATGCTCCGACTCGCATCTTGCGAAGTCGAGCTTGACGAGGCATGCATCGAGCTTGGTGTTCCATGCCCTTGGCGCCTGCTTGAGGCCGTAGAGCGCCTTGCTGAGTCGAAGCACAGGTGCTCCTTCCCCTTTGCAGCGAAGCCGGTTGGCTGCTGCACATACACCTCTTCCTCCAACCACCGTTGAGGAAGGCTGACTTGACGTCCATGTGGTGGACGTCCCACCCCGCACTCGCCGCCACGGCTAGCAGTAGCCTGACAGACTCGAGACGGGCCACGGGTGCGAAAACCTCGTCGTAGTCGACCCCGTGCCGCTGCACGTAGCCCTTCGCCACCAGGCGAGCCTTGTGCTTAAGGACTGCGCCATGCGCATCCTTCTTCACCTTGTACACCCACTTCAGGCCGATCGCGCGGTGACCTGGTGGTAAGGTGGCCAGCCTCCAAGTCGAATTGGACTCGATGGCCTCCAGCTCCTCTTGCATCGCCTGCCTCCAGCTGGCATGCACCTTCGCCTCATCGAACGAGCCTGGCTCTTCGGAGGCGAGATAGTGGAGCTCCTCATCCGGCTCAAGGGCCGAACCCACTTCGAGCACGTTCTGCAGAGTGCGGAACCGGTGGTCGAAGCTCATGTCGTCTTTTCCATCAAGCATACCTGAGTACCTTGAGGGTGGCGTGACGAACTCGACGCCTGAGACAGCCGGAGTCGAAATCTCGGCTGTCGGGTGCTCGGTGTTGTTGGAGAACCAGCTGGGGATGCACTCCCCACTCCAGGAGTTGGCGAGTCTGGAGTCGGCGAGTCGGTGCTGGACCCGCACTCCCGTCACTCGAAGTTGGTTGCGGCTCGAAACCATGTGCTCGACTGCGAAGGTGTCGACTCCGAAAGTGTTCACCGGAGTGTCCGGCGAACTCCAGTCCCAGCTCGCGTTCTCGTCGAACACGGCATCTCGCGTGATGGTCACGCGGTTAGTCACCGGGTCATAGGCCCGATAACCCTTCGTCCCAGGTTGGTACCCGACGAAGATCATCGGCCTGCTCCGGTCGTCGAGCTTCTTCAGCCCGGGGCGCGTCTCTCTGACATGCACCACGCACCCGAACGTGCGCATGAAGCTCACATTCGGCTTGCGGCCATGCCAGGACTCGAACGGCGTCATGCCGTCCACGCTCTTGGTTGGCGACCTGTTCAAGATGAACACGGCCGTCGTCACTGCCTCACCCCAGAATTCTCCGGGTACCTTCTTGGCCTTCAGCAGACTGCGGGCCATGCCCACAATCGTCTGGTTGCGTCGCTCCACGACGCCATTCTGCTGCGGGGAGTACGGAGCCGTCAGGTGACGCTCCATCCCGAGCTCAGCGCAGTATGCTGTGAAGGACCCGGAGGTGAACTCGCCTCCGCGATCCGTGCGCAGCGTGCGCAGCTTGCAGCCTGTTTCTGCTTCGGCTCCCGCCTGGAGTCGAATGATGGCGGCTGCGGCCTCGTCCTTCGTCGAGAGAAGGGCGAGCCACATGTACCGCGACAGGTCGTCCACCAGTAGGAGGAAGTACCTCTTCCCACTCGGTGTGGCCGGGGTGATCGGCCCGCAGAGGTCGCCATGGACCAACTCGAGTCGCTCCTTCGCCCGGAACTTCGCTTGCTTTGCGAATGGGGCTCGCCTCTGCTTCCCTGCTAGGCAGGCGTCGCAGAGCTGGTTCACGTGCTCCACCAGAGGGAGGCCACGCACCATCTCGCCCTTCGCCAGTCGGCGCAAGCTGTCGAAGTTGAGGTGCCCGAACCGCGCATGCCAAGTCCACGCCGGGTCGTCGCCAGTGCCCACGACTAGGCACACTGGCTGCGCGACTCGCGCGTGCAGCTTGTACATCCGATTCGGCTCTCGCCTGACCTTGATCAGGAGCTGCCGCTCCCTATCACGCACTCGAAGGATCCCATCCTCGATCAGCACCTGGCAGCCGTTCTCGTCGAACTGGCCCAGGCTGATGATCTGCGTGTTCAGCCGGGGTATGTAGTACACCCCGGTGACGGCCCGATGCTCGCCTGACTTGCAGACGAAGAGCACCGTCCCTTGCCCGCAGATTTCGACTCGCGAGCCATCACCGAACTTTACAGTTCCAATGATGCTTGTGTCGAGTTCCGCGAACGCGGCGCGGTCACCAGTCATGTGATTGGTGGCGCCCGAGTCGAGGTACCAGACGCCCTTCTTGGCGTCCCCCTCTTGCACCAGGTTCACCTGCGCCTTCTCCTCTAGCATGAGGAGGACCGGCTCCTTGCGAGTCGGATCAGCCAGCTCCTTGCGAGCTGGCGCAGTCGAGTGCTCTCCACTCGACGAGGATGTCGGGTGCTCTCCACCCGACGAGGTTGTCGAGTCCTTGCGACCCGACGCTCCCGGCTGCTGGAGCCGGGTGGCCAACTCCTCCCGAGTTGCCATGGTCAGCTCCTCCTGAGCCAACGCAGTCGAGTGCTCTCCACTCGACGAGGTTGTCGACTCCTCCCGAGTCGACGAGCCCAGCTCCTCCCGAGCTGGGGCAGTCGAGTGCTTGCCACTCGACGATCCTGCCGAGTCCTCCTGACTCGACGATGCTGTCGACTCCTCCCGAGTCGACATGTCCCACTCCGCGATCCACTGGATCGGCGCGAGTTCCTTCGGAGGAGTCGACGATCCCTCCGACTCTGCCACCGGTCGAGTCGCTGACTCTGCCACCGGTCGAGACAAGGGTGCCGCCTCCGAGGTGCTCGACTCCGCCTGGCGAGTCGAAGCAGGGAGCTGTGGGCAGTCGCGATGGTGCAGGTCTCCATCATCAGGAGTGCGCTGTCATCCTCATCGTCTCCGCCACGGACGAGGTGTGCTTCCGCACCCTCTGCGCGCACGAGGTGTGCTTCCTCGCGCTTCTTCTTGCGGCAGTCCCGCACCCAATGGCCGGCGACTCCGCAGTACCTGCACGTGTCTTTCGACGTGCCAGGGTTCCCAGCTCCACGAGCTGAGTTGCCTCTACCGCGACCGCGTGGCTTGCCGCCGCCGCGTCCGGTATGGCTGGAGGATCCACCTCCATCCTGCAGGCGCATCCGAGAGAACCACTCCTCCTCCGTGAGGAGTAGTTTCCCAGCCTGCTTGGCCTCCGGCTTCTCCGCCTCATGTCGCTCCTCAGCCGTTTTGAGGCGGCCGATGAGCTCCTCCATGGGGAGCTTGTCGAGGTCGAGCAGAGTCTCGATTGAGCATGCCATCTGCGATAACCTCGTGGGAACGACCGAGAGAAACTTACGGATTGTGTCTGGCTCGGTGATGGTGACGCCGAGCACCCCAAGCTGCGACACGAGTGACGACATCCGCATGGCGAAGTCGTCGATGTTCTCGCCGTCGCCGAACTTGATGGCCTCGTACTGCTTCTTGAGCGCAGTCGCCTTCGCCTCCCGGACACGGGTATCTCCGACCCGCATCGTCTTGATCGCCTCCCACGCCTCCTTGGCCGTCTTCTTCGACGCCAGTGTGGAGATCATCTCCGGCGGAACGGCGAGCAGCACGTACTCCAGTGATGTCCGGTCCGTCTCGCGCTCCTCCGTGCCATCGTGCACGGCGGACCAAACACGGCGAGCCTCAAGCTTCACTTGCATGAGGAGCGCCCAGTCCGCGTAGTTTGACCGCGTAAGCAGCGGCCACGAACTACCGGCCTCCCACACAACACGCTGGACTGCCAGCGTGCTCGCGGCCTCCTTCACCTCCGCCGGCATGAGCGCTTTCCGTCGCCCATCTCCGGTGAGATCTCTCAAGAACTCAGGCTCTGATACCAACTGTTGCCCGTGAGACCTTCTTGCTCGAGAGAGAGAGGGGAGTGTGTGCCAAAGAAATGGTTTGCCTCAATTTTCCCTTTTTCTATTCATGGGGTATTTATAGGGTAAACATTATTCCTACAAATATCTGGCTAGATATTTCCAGCCAGCGTGGCGAACCCATCCACATAGGGACAGGTGTCACACCACTACGCGCGGGCCACACAGGTGTCCAGACACCTGTGCTTCTAGAACCTCCTAGCAGATTCCAGACCGCCAACACCCGCGCTGACGTGTCCTCGAGCAGGAGTCGACAGTTCGACTCCGTCACTCGACACTTCCTCGGGTAGGAGTCGAGAGTTCGACTCCACATACCCGGAAACTACCTCCAGTCAGAACAACCTCCGACTGGGCTACCTACTCGAGTCCTCCTGACTCGAACACTTGTCGACTCCTCGCACTCGAAGGAACTTGTCGACTGAACACACAAGCCTATTTCCAACAGCTCTTCAGGAGCCCGCTGAGCACCTCGAAGCCGGCGGACGACACCTTGCTCCAGGGAAACCGGCGCCGAAACCGGCGGATGTTTCCGTCGTCCGTCAGCTTCGACCTCCACTCGTCCGCTGTCCCCGAGTACCCAGGCCACTCCTTGATCCCCTGCACGCCGACGATGGCAGACACTTTGGCCGTGATCTTCTTGTCCGATTCGCCGCTGAACGTGGGCATGCCGGTGCCCGAGAGGAGCTCGGCCATTATGCATCCGAGTCCCCCACGTGTCCACGCGCTCGTCGTACTCGCGAGAGCGCAGGAGGAGCTCCGGCGCGCTGTACGGCGTCAGGAGGATCACCTCCAGGCTCCAGCTGCGTATGGCCTCGCTCTTTCTTCCGGGACATCCCGAAGCCGCCGATGTTGCAGACGATGCTGTCCTCCTTGAGCTTGCCGTCTTGGATCGCCCGCTTCTGTGTCCTGTCCTCCGTGTCGTCGTCGAGGATCACGTTCTCCGGCGTGATGTCGAGGTGCATGATGCCCTTGCCGTGCACGGACTTGACCCCCTCCAAGATCTGCTTCATGATCCGCCGCACCTCGGCCTCGGAGAACTTTCCATGGCGCTGCATGTGGCTGCGTAGATTGACGCGGCCGCCGGCCGGCGTACTCCATGACGATGAAGGAGTCGCCGACTGTGGGGACGACCTTCTCGCGGAGCTTCACGATCGAGGGCTTGTCCTCGCACGTCTTCAGGCTTCTGCACTCCCGCAAGACCTCCGAGAGGCCGGAAGCGATGAAGCCGTCGTCGCCGGTCGCGCTCAGCCGCTTCACGGCGACGATCCTGTTGGCCTGGGTGTCCCACGCTCTGAAAACCGCGCCGTTGATGCCCTCGCCCAGCTTCTCCAGCAGCTCATACCGCCTCATGTAGTGAGGCCAGGCGGCCTGGTTAGCAAGGGTGGAAACCGCCATCCCAGCAGGAGACGATTCGGCCAGGTTGAATCGCCGAGGAAGACAGCAAGTGCGACGAGATGAGGACCGGAGAATGTAGGTGGTGCCCCTTATGTAGGCCAGGCGTCCAGAACACGCAGACCTTTGCCTCCCTGAACTCGAACTCGTTCTCCGACTCGGAGTCAAAATCGATCGATCGATCGGAAACGTGGAGTGCGTACCTGGAGTTGAGCTCCTACTCCGACTCTCCGAGTCAAAAACTGACGAGATGTCCGGCCACTGAACTGATGCGAACGCACGGAAGCTTAGTCCTGATTTGTCCAGAAATTCACGAAGTTTGGTTACTGTAAAATATTTGAGATTTCTCATACTGTACAGACAGGCTTTGCTTGGCTCGTTTTTGAGGAATACTCAACTGCTCAAGTGCTAATCGCATGATTTCTAGAATTTCTGGAATAGCTGGCCAGCGATGTAACTTTTTTTTTAAAAACTGGCCAGCGCATGTAACATTTTTTTTTAAACTTTTTTTTTTTACACTCTTTTTTTTTTAAACTGGCCAGCGCATGTAACATAATGCATCCTGTATGCTACATTTATTCTGGTTTCATATATATTTTTTTTTTTTGCGAGGATCAAGACAACATTACACTTCCAGAATTACAAAAAGACCCAGAAAGAACAAGAAATTACAAAGAACTCCTTCTTCTTCTCGATCTCGACGGAGACGACGCAGAGGAGCCGTCGGTGACGCGCCGCTGCCGCTGCTCCGCTTCACGCCTTGGATAGGAGCCAGCTCCGTGGCAGACGGGAAGTCGCCAAACGCCGGGCCCGAAGACCCTACTCGCCGGAGCGCCGTCGTCGTCGCAGGAAAGAGTAACGCCGTCTTCAACCAGTTCTTCAAGCTTCGGATCCGCCGCCAGCGCGGATCTGGCCGGAGCCCGACGAGGCGAACAGATCCGTGGATCTGCGGCCTCGAGAAAGCCAGCTGCGGCGCGACGGAGCTCCGAGGAACACCACCGCGAGAGGGAACGCAGACCAGCACCAAAACCTCCACCGACGCCTCCTTCACCTCCATGGCGCCGCCGGCCGAGGACCTACCTAGCCCTACACTATGTACAGGCCTGGATCTACGGCTTCCCCAGCCTCCCGCCGCCGAGGCGGCCGACGGAGGCGGAGGAACCCGCAGATCGCCGGCGTGCGAGGTGGGCAGACGGGTCGCTTCAGAAAATCTCCTCTCCTGCTACAGTGGCGAGGGAGGGACGCGTCCAAGTCGCGTCTAATTAGACTTATTCTGGTTTCATATTTATACTTGCGCAAGGTCGCACTGTTGGTTTAGGGGCATGAGGTGAAGGACTAATAACAAGAATGTGATTTCTATGCCATCAAAACTCTTCTACTCGTGGCCAGAGCCCATAAGCAACGCTTTGCTTATCTGTTTTCGACTATTCTCTCCGTCTACAAATAATTATATTTTTACCTTATGTTTCAAGTCAAAGTTTAAATTTTTTTATCAACTTTATAGATAAGAGTAGTAACATATATGACAGAAAATTGGTATATTATGAAAGTACATTTTTAAGTGGATCTATTGATACTAATTTAGTGTCATAAATGGGGCTACTTTTCCCCACAAAGTTGGCCAAAATACTAAAACTCTTACTTACTAAACAAAAGATTGTATAGGCGGAGAGAGTTGCTAAAAGGATCTCTAGCCGGCCCCTTAAGCACAACCACAAACAGTTTCAGGCACTACATAGAAAAAATAAGTTATAGCAAAACTGTTGCCCTTAGCAACTCTAGCAAAACTTTAGGAAATATGTTTTGACTCGTAGATACACCCAATTTTTTATTTTTTATTTATTTTGACATTTTGAAATGCGAGTTTGGGTCGTGAATGTATCAACACATCTGAGTCAAAACAGATTTCTAGCCCTCGACACAATAGGGGTTATGGGGACCTTCTCTAAGTCAGCACACCCCCTCGACACGATAGGGATTATGGGGACCTTCTCTATCAGCACACCTCTACCGCTGGAAAACGAAACAAACCGCATACCTTATTATAATCTTCCGCGGTATTATTTCTTTCATTATTGATCGAGCCAGATAATGATAAATTCTCATGTCCGGTTCCTTTTGGCGATAGACCGTGAGGAATTCACCTATCCTAGTAACAAAGAAATCAGACTTAAATGATATTGTAAAGTTACGACGCCATTCCAGAGATCGTGAAATGCAAACAGAATAAAGAACATCGAGCACACATGTGCAAACACCTTGCAGCTCTCTCTCGCAAAAGGCGGCAGACAGTTTGGAGCTCAACTCAACTAATGTAATGCGCAGGGCGGCAAGGCCCGTGTGCGCTAAGGGCGCGTTTGGTGGCCTGCAACAACCCCAAACAGGCCCGTGGGCTGCAGAGCCACCCTGTTTGTTTGTTTGCCTGCAGCCCGTTTTCTGGCTGGCACGCTGTTTAAAGCACTCCCGGGGCAGGCCCGATAGGTACTGCCGAATCGGCCGTTTCCATGGAGCCAGGCCACGGGGCTGCAAAAACTGGAGACGAGCGTGCGCGCGGGGAACGGCGAAATCCTTCCCCTGTTTCGCGCCATACCTGATTCTTTCCCCCTCTCTTACTCGGTCACCTTCGCACTTTCCCCAAACCACACCGGCGGCTCCTTCCAAGCGACCAGATCGGCGACCGGACCGGCGACCACACCGGCGGCTCCTTCAGCTGCACTTACGGCGGCTGGCCCGCGGTTGGGGCACTGGAGCGGCTGCAGACAAGGATCCGCGCCGTCGTCTCCACGGGCGGCAAGCCTTGCACTTCTTCATCGCCGACAGCGCCGACCTCTTCATCATCACCAATGGCGGGAGTTGATACGTCCATTTTGCATCACTATTTTATATCATAATTTACTGTTATTCATTGATATATTTCATATTTAGAGATGATACTTATGTTATTTTACCTATTTTGCATGTTTCATGATTATTGGAGAATTATTCACCGGAGTCAGGATTCTGCTGGAAAAAGCACCGTCGGGATACAATATTTCTGAAGATCAACAGTTGAAGGAAATTATACAGAGGCTCCTATTTTGTCAGATGCCGGAGGGAGCCAAAAGGGGAGGCCAAGGTGGACCACCATGGGCCCTCCCCACCCCCATGGCGCGGCCCCTAGGCTGGCGCGCCGCCATGTGGGGAGGGAGCCCAGGCCCACCTCAGCCGACGCCACTTCGCGTACTTCTCCCATGGAAACCCTAAGACCTGCCAGAGCGTCGAGGAAATATTCCGCCGCCTCCACGAGGCGGAAAACACCAGAGAGAGAAAAGCTCTCCGGCAGGGAGAAATCTGCCGGGGAAATTCCTTCCCGGAGGGGGGAAATCGTCGCCATCGTCATCGTCATCGAGCTGGACTTCATTGGGATCATCATCTCCACCGCCGACACCGTCATCTCCGCCGCTCCACTCCGTTCCGCTGTAACATCTAGGGTTGAATCTTGTGTATTTCATAGGGGAAACTTTCCCGGTGTTAATTACTCCCTGTGGTTGATGCTATTGAGTGAAACCGTTGAATTAAGGTTTATGTCCAGATTGTTATTCAACATTATATCACCTCTGATCATGATCTATATGATGTCTTGTGAGTAGTTCGTTTAGTTCTTGAGGACATGGGAGAAGTCTAAATGTTAGTAGTGAATTATGTTGAGTAATATTTAATGGTTTGATATTTAAGTTGTGGTGTTATTCTTCTAGTGGTGTCATGTGAACGTCGACTACATGACACTTCACCTTTATGGGCCTAGGGGAATGCATTGTGTATTCGTTTGCCAATTGTGGGGTTGCCGGAGTGACAGCAACCTGAGCTCCCGTTGTTATATCGATGCATGAGGGATAGCAGGATCTGAGAGTTTAAGGCTGTGGTTAGATTTATCTTAATTACTTTCTTGTATTTGCGGATGCTTGCAGGGGTATAATCACAAGTATGTATTAGTCCTAGGAAGGGCGGTGCATTAGCATAGGTTCACCCACACAACACTTATCAAAACAATGAAGATTAATCAACTATATGAAGCGAAAGCACTAGACTAAATTCATAAGTAAACCAACCGGCTTGTCCTTCGCTGTAGAAAGGATTGGGCCACTTGCTACAATTATTATTACTGCATTTTACTTACTTGTATTTTATTTATCTGCTATATCAAAAACCGCTAAAAACTTGTCTGTGATTATTTACAGTGAATCCTTCATCGAAATTGCTTGTCAACACCTTCTGCTCCTCGTTGGGTTCGACACTCTTATTTATCGAAAGTACTACGATATACCCCCCTATACTTGTAGGTCATCAGGAGCCAAGGTAAAACTCTTCCGTACTAGTGTTAGAACAGAACGGTACAGTAGATCTACAACGGACTCATGTCAGATCCATTCGATTAGGAGGACGGAATGGCGTTGAGCAAGCAGACGGCATCACTGGTTGCCGTCATTCAAGCCTGGATGATGATTATTCACAAGATCCTAGTTAAGCGGTATGCTTTTGCTAGACTCCCATATGGTCCTATGTTAGCTCAAGATCGTGAGAGGATGGCAAATCTGAACTTCATCTACAACACTTGTGAGATAGAGTCTATTCAAATGCTTAGGATGGGTAGAGGACCCTTCTATGAACTTGTCAAGAGGTTTAGGGAGGGGGTCTGCTCAAGGATAGCATCCACACGTCTATCGAAGAGCAAGTTTGCATCTTTCTTCATGTCGTAGGCCATAATCAGAGGTTCAGAGTCATCCATAGCACCTTCAGAAGATCAATTGAGACAATCTCCCGGTACTTCAAGCAAGTACTGTACGCTGTCGGTGAGCTAAGGCATGAAATGATCAAGCCACCCACAGGCCAAACGCCGGTGAAGATTAGAGATAGCTTCAGATGGTACCCGTACTTCAAGGTAACCATAGCTCTGTTTGTGCAATCAGTGTTGCCATTTGCAGGACTGTATTCACTCACAGTTCTTGCCATTTGCACGACTGTATTGGTGCCATTGATGGTACCCACATCACAGCTAGAGTGCCGAAAGAGCAATCCAAAGCTTTCAGAGGAAGGAAGCACTACACCAGCCAGAATGTGCTTGCAGCTGTGGATTTTGATCTGAAGTTCACCTATGTGCTGGCAGGCTGGGAAGGATCAGCACATGATGCAACCATTCTTGTTGACAGCATGTCAAGAGCTGACGGGATCACTATACCTGATGGTAAGTTTTACCTTGGTGATGCTGGTTATGCTTGTCGCCCTGGAGTTCTACCCCCCTTTCGAAGCACCAGGTACCATCTGAACGAGTTCAGTTCAAGATTCGCTCCTGCGACAGCCAAGGAATTGTTCAACCTAAGACACTCGAGTCTTAGAGTGACTGTGGAGAGAGCTTTTGCTGCACTGAAGAATCGATTCAAGATCATGGACCAGAAGTCATTTCACACCTTCGAGACCCAGGTGAAACTTGTCCTTGCATGCTGCATCCTACACAACTGGATCCTGGGGTGGGGTTTTGATGAGCATGTCCCAGATGAGGAGGATGTGACACCGGATGACATTGATCAAGGCCACGGTGTCACCGCTGATGATAATGAAGCTTGGAAGAGCAAGTGGGAGGAGTGGGCTAAAGCAATGTGGGCAGACAGAGGCAACAACAGGTTCTGAAGATGAAGCACCACCGTGAAGAAGAAGAGGACCATGAAGAAGATGCTGATGAACTATCGCACCCCCTCCCCCACAAACTATCTACCGGTCTGTAATATCAGTACTGCTAATTGATTCGTACTAGTTAGGACCGTGGTATGGATGAACTGGAACTGCCATTCGTAGTAGTTAGGGCTGAATTATGGATGAACTGAAACTGTCATTCGATCTAGCTAGGGCTGAATTATGTGATGAACTGCATTTGCGTCGTACCGTTGTTTTGCTTGCAACCAAACAAACGTTGTTTTGCTTGCAACCAAACAAACGGCCCTACAGCCAGCAAGCCGTTTGGCCGTAGCTGCAGGCTACCAAACGATGAGCACCAGAGTTGCTCACTGCTGCGATGCGGGCAACCAAACAAGATTGACAACACGTATTTATGGGTGACTACACTCCCCCTGGAGCCTGCTCTCAGGCAACGAGATTTGGCTGCAGGCTACCAAACGCGTCCTAAGATATCGACAGATTATTGTCACATCGAGAAGCTAGCTGCCATGCTCGACGCGCACAAGCAAAGACTGTCAGGCTACGACGTGCAATGACTGTCTCAGGCTACGACGCGTGGGTCTGTTCTGCTCCCTGTGCGCCCACTCGGTAGAAAGATGAGATCCTTACAATATGGCATAGAAAACATGACACAAATACTTTCGTAACTTTTGATCAGCAAACATGACATCTTCATTGCTAGAGGAGGCAAACAGCCAATTTCTATAAGCAGTTACAAACTTGACAAGCACATGGAGAACAGCATACCACTAAAACAACCACAAACGCAAACCAGGTTAGTTCAGGAGCGGCTTCTTGTTAGCTCATCTTTGTCATTGTCTAAAGCAGAAAAACCATCCTGTTCTGTATAATCTAACCAACAGAATGTAATATTCAACACAGAGGACGGCCGCTATTTTTCAGATCATTTCCAGAGCTTTACAAGCCTGTCATGACTTACTGAAGCAACCTTCCCGGTTGCGCTTGATGCTGCCAGGGCTGCAATTAAACCATCATGGGCATTGTTGAAGGTCATGGTATTCTTCTCCCTGATGTCCCAAAGTTCCAAGGACTGCACGGCAGACAATTGCAATATACAATATATAAGCATGCTCACAGAATGATTGACATGTCTAAAGAGTTTTGCGAAACTTGCCTCGTAACAACCGACGATTAGCAAAGAAGGATAAGCTGGGTGGAAAACACATGTTTGGAATTTGTTCCCACTGCAGTTCAACTCATGCATAAATTCACCGTCATGTCCAGAAGTAAACGACCATATTCTGACAGCATCTTCACTGACAGAAGCGAGATAGTCACCAGCTGAGTCCCAGCAAACTGATTGAATATTCTTCGTGTGACCCTGCATACACGAATCAAACTTCCAACTCAACTATCCACCACCACCACTACCACCACTGGACAACCAAGATACTTGCAAGTTCTTTCTCCTTTGAGATGCAAGAAGTGTGCAATTAACATCATTAAGGCAGATAATAAAATTGCTAAATACCAGTTAAATCACAATCATTGACGCGTTAGATATATGTGGGAGATGCTTATAGCAAAGAGGACATTATTCTGAGTGTGCTGGTCAAACCTTGCAGTTTGTGTACGCTTATGGACATTATACCTTTGCTCAGTTTGTTCCATAGCAGGTCAGATGTGGAAAATCTTGGACCTAGGAACATTACAGGTTCACAAAAAAGTCTACAAAAATCGTGTTCACAGAACCTACTAAATACTAGTTCCTATGTATCTTTATATAAGACGCTTAGATAAGTAAACTAGCTACACAGAACGTCTTATATATTGTTATGGAGGGAGTAATTTAAGTCTCTTGACCCCAAGTTACTGAAACTTGTAAAGTGCATATAGGGAACCTTATTTTTGCACTGTTATCTAGTGAACCACATGACAACTGGTATAGATTTATCACTGGAGAAACTGAAAAACATGGCACAACATAAAATGCACAGTTATAAGTATGAGAGGATGTAAATGCATCGACAATGCTCTCAACGTATATTGGAGCTGATCTTTGGTAACGAACCTGTAAAGGGCTTCTACAAGCATGTTGTGTCTCCCCGTCAAGTATGTAGATAGCCTTATCTGATGCAGCTGCTAGATATTTTCCCTTGCGAGGTTGAAATCTCATTTGAGTAGCACCTCCCTGCAAAGGTAACAATAAGACAAGAAACAAAAGTAGGCACCAGAAATTAATTATTTGAGGAAAAGATTGTGTGGCAAATTAGAACCACATACCTTAAAGACCTTCACACAGGTCAGACAACTACCATTATTTATGCTCCAACTGCGGACTTCCCCATCACTATCACAGGAGCAAATAATATCTTCTTTATTCGGATGAAAATCAAGTGACATAACAGATGCTGAGTGACCCGTGAAAGTACGGAGTGAATAGTCAGTCTGCACAGAATCAAATTAGTCAGTCACCACACCCTAAAATTGGAACAGTTTAGTGCAATATCACTAAAAGAATTATATTGCGAACAAGAAACCAATGCTAAGGAGTATACATTGTCAGCATCCCAAACCCGTACGGTTTTATCGAAGGAAGATGTAGCAAGGCGGGACATGCTTGGACTAAAACGAACATCAGTTATCAAAAACGAATGTTCTTCTAAGGAAGATTTAGGCTTCAGGGAATCTGTACACCATAAAACAACCTGCAGAACAGCAGGTGTGTGATTGACGGTTTCCTGACAAAGATAAAAATATAATTACTTCTGCCTCAACACCACACCTTTTTATCATGACCGCCAGTGGCAAGCAATTTACCGTCAGACGAGAAGTGGCAGCAAACAACTTTATGTGCACTTGCACGTGCTGTTGCAACCTCAGAGAAGCCAAACCCTGCAACAAACAGATCTTGAGATTTTTATTGATGCTAGCGTGATAGTTGCAACCAAGCAGAAGCTCCTTTTATATGGCCAGGACAAATAACTATCTGAAGTTCGCTAATACAAAGGACAAAAGGCGATGCATGTTTCAGGAATAGATTTAATGTCAAGACATTTCTTGTAGAGAAAATTGGATAGTTCACCAAACTGGCATGGTTGTACCACAGGTCCCTAAACTTGCTAACGTTTGCAAGTTTGATCATGTCGCAGACAGGCAGAGGACAATGCAACCAGAAAAGAAAGCTAGTGCACATCTCAATCATCCAAGAATACAGCACGAAGCTCTAAGGGGCCAGCATGAGCCCAGTCCCTCGACTCACTCATTGCGATGCTTCCACAGAATCCACGACGTGAGTAGCACAATATTGTTGAAGCCCTAGCGCAAAGCTTACAATCACTGTTAACTATCAAGATTATACAACATTTCTTACAGACAGCTTGAGGATCTAATGTGGGATACCCTCCCAGTTACTTCAGCTTTCACCTTTCCATATAGAACCAACAGAACCCTTCACATCATTAATGGCGCCGCTGTATGCCACCCCACTACCCACAAGAAAACATGGAGGCAGATCCGGTGGGAGGATGTTCATGATGGATTGGAAGACGAACTTGAGGGCTAGTACAGGGTTCCATCACTGCCAGAGAAGCAGGAGGTGCAGCCAAGGGCACAACTACTTCTGTGTAGAAGTGCAGGATCCCACCAATTTACCTCATGTTGCAATTTGCGAGGATTTCTTCCAACTACAGAATACCGCCTTGCTTGCTTAGACAACTAATTGATGTTTGAGCAAAGCTGAAAAGTTCTCACTAAATTCTTCTTGTATCAGATCCTGATGATTGATTCAGCGCATCAAGATCTTGATGTGGCACAGATGAGAAGCCAGCAGTCAGCAGCAGCACGAAAAATGTACTCGCTCTGATCCGTTTTTATTGTCGTGAGGAAACAACATAGAACGTACAACTTATACGTATAAGTTGCGACAGGTTTTTGGGATCAGAGGGAGATCACCGGTGGATGTTACTTGGGAGTAAAGCACAAGAGAGATAGGAGCAAGAGATAGGAGCATATGCCATAAGGCAGAGGCACGATGTGCAACTTGGGGTTAGGGGTTTGGCCATGGAGGGATGTTTGGGTTCCACATCAGTTGATTGCCACCTCAATCTGATTGTGTTTTTGTAACTAAACGTGCAAATATTGGCAGAGTTTAGGGATCTGAAAATTAATTTCCAAGATCAGCAAGTCAAGTAAGTGATACAAACATGCAAGTTTAGGGAGCTCTACTGCAAATATCTAGTTCTTGTTTATCCTCCAAACCGATGTGGTGAAGCATTTTCCAGAAAATAAAATAAGAGAATGGCTAAAGAGTAAAAATGAATGTGTACAATGTGCATAAAATAGGCATAACAATGGGCTATTCAACATACTGCATTACCTGACAGGAGTTCACACGGATTAAACTCGACAAGAACAAGGTATCAGCACGAATAAAAAGCATACCTTTACTGGCATCCATGCAGCGTCCCAAAGAGTCCCTGGGATCCATGTCATCCTGTGACAGAAAAGATTCAACATTTTCATCTAAGCCTTCTTCCAGCAAACGGTCCACATCACCCTGTAATGAAGCTTTTTGGTTAGCATACTGCCAAAACAAAACAAAACTGTCCAAAAATAAATTTACATCAAAATATATGGATACCAGCGGGTTTGCGGTAGATGTCAAGCTTCCAGGGCCATCAGAGCCAAACATTACTGAAGGTTTTGCCGAAACACCGTTCTGCTGAAGTTGTGGTACTGGCATCTGATCTCCTGGTGTATGAGTGGAAGGTGTTGAGGGTGCAGAACCAGGAGATGGGCCAGCAGTATTTGCGGTTCCTGAACTATTAGCTCTACCCGAGGACGAGCCAGGCTTCTTTCTCTTCTTTGTTGTCTGACAAAATATAGTAATATTTATGTAAATGAACCACTAAGATCTACTTTTCTATCACTTCAATTAAAGCAGTGGGAAGCAACAATAAAAAAGCAGGATTTTGAAAATTTACTGGAGAGAGGTTATCACCAGACTCCCTTTGGTCTATTCCAATTTGCTATATTACTTTTACACATTTTCTTGTCAAAGTACAGTGCTTCTCTGGTGTCATATGAGCACTAATATCAAGTTTACTACCAATTTTAGATGCCAGTACCACAGTTATAGCTTCATCAACAAACAAAAAATGAAAGATCAAAATTAACAGTGAGGGAGACCAGGAACAGTTATAGCTCAGTTGATCTACTGTGGAGCAAGGAACAGTGGGAACCTGAAATTACAAAAGAAGTGTAGGCATGGCCGGATCATGTTCGACACCAAATACTTAGCTTGGTTATGACTTCCCGCTTTAAACAAAAGAAAAAAGAGATGCACATTTCTATTTTTATTCTATTTTGTGAGAACACATTGTCAGGAAAGAGGAAAGCTGGAAGACCCGCAAAACAAAAGAAAAGAGGAACACAAAAAGACTTGAAAAATGTTATCGACCCGTTAAGATCATATGTATGATATTGTAATGAACAGTGGGATGTTAGTTTCAATGTTTAATGCAAAATGAACACAAAAGGCATTGCATGTATACCACAAAACTTACTTGATCAGTGCCCCCAAAAGAATTCAGCATGCCCCCATCAACAGGCATATTTCCAGCTCCTGGCTTTTCTTGTTGGAGAAGCTGGTTTGAGCTGTGAGACTGCTGACTGGAGACAGCCTGATGCTGCTGATGTTGGCTATTACTTTGATGTTGTAATAGTTGTTGCTGCTGCTGGTGTGCATTAGCAATTTTCTTCTACTAAACAGAAAAGTCGATATAAGAACATAGCAGCGGAAAAAAATAGTGCGAGAAGACTAACCAAAAGGCATCCCTAGAGGCTGAATCGTCAAGGTAAATGTAACATAAACTAGATCAACTTATATGCAAAAAGGAAGCATGCAGATAAGATCAGAAACAAACTGAGTTGAAGATGGAAAACTGTGAATTAGTACCATGGTAATATAAATTCAGGAATTAGAAAATATGGTGTTGTCTTGCACTACTGAAACATTGGTCTTACTATATATAACATTATGGAGAATTAGATGTTCGAGCAGTCAGGTAATATGGACAATATAAATAATTCACAGTCATCGTTTTGTGTTTACAGGCTGCCAAAGTACGATTTAGTCAACAAAAATACATTACAACGGTTGACTTCGTTCTAATAGTTTTAGCAATCATACATTACATCAGAGCACAAGCCGATTTGTTGCTGGGAGGGGCAGCAAACTATTAACAGTACGTACTAAATTAACATTTTGGTATGTTCATTTCGATCACACTGAGACAGAAGTGGCAAAAGGTCAGTTTGAAAGGACTGAGACAATCACATTGGCCAGGATATTCTATCCTCTATGATCAAACCTCTCATCTCTCATGTAAGTTGTAACAGGAGCTGCCTTGTCTCATATAATAAGGACTTGACACAGTTGCAAAATGATGATAAAATTTCACTTTAGAAATAAATGACACATGTTAGTAAGGAAAATGTGAGAAAATAAGCACTCAGTTAAAACAAGAAAAGGTATACCTTTATTAGCATGTCTATGTCGCCACCACTTTGACTAGGAGAGCCAATATTTGGAATGATATCACCACCACTGGTTGTCTGCCCAACTACATTTCTGCTGTTGAACATCATCCTCAATCTTCTGTTGTCAACATCACTGGATGTTGGGGAAGCCATATTTTGCTGCGCCTGCAATGCAAGCTGCTGCTGCTGTTGTGGAGTCAGAAACTGGATCTGTTGTTGCAATTGATGTTGATTCTGCATGAATGACTTCTGCTGTAGAATTCCAGACCGAAGTTGCTCAAGTCCCTGCTGAAATAAAGAGCGAAACGCAAGTGAAAACAGAGTTGAAGTTTATCTTAGATACTAACATATGTCAAAAAATCACATATTTGCTATTGAAATTATATTATATAAATAGCCGTTTGGTCCACAAATTTCTGGCAGTGGGTATTGTTTGCGATGGCAGTACAATTCAAATGTACGCTGAACACAAAATCAAGAATATGTGGGTCAGAGAGTTATAATAAGGCCAAGGATAGGATAACGTAGAGGCAAGTTTGCTATGCCATTGTAAAATTGTGCAAAACATGGTCATTGGAAATCAAATACGATAATAATATAACAGGTAAACACAAAACAAATGCAACTCTAGATGCTTCCCTTTGTCAGTAAAGGTGCTACAAAACATGCCATGAACAAACTACATCAAGCACCTGAGCCTCAAAAAATAATAGCTACATGTCCTCGATATATGGGATTTCAGTCTATACTGAGTGCAGTGAACAGAAAGACATTTATCATAAGCAAAGTGTATGTGACCAGGACAAATTCGGGCAGTTTGGGTTTTTGGCTGGTTACTGGCATAACTGGAAAACGCCAACAGTTTGCCGGAGTTAAGGTTGGGTATCTTAGATTTAACAATAATCAGGGAGTGGTTTCTGGATAATTGCCACCTTATAACAATTAAAAAGGAATACATTAATTAAGAAATTTTTACAATGCAGCCACTTAGGTTGGAATCTCTCTCAACGATTTTGAACCATGGACGCAAAAGTGAAAAAGATGCACAAGATAACTCAATGTTCGATCGTAAATTAAACCTTACCGTGAGTGGCCATCCTTTCAGAGTCAAATTATTTCCAGCTTGATTCGATCCTGTTAAAATGCATCTAAATTAGCATCATAAAACAAGTCACTCAACTAAGAAAATTGGAGAACTGGAAAAATAATAGGTTTATTTTCGAAGAAAAAAATAGTTGATACAAGTAGTGAAGAATAGTAATTTAAGGAAGCAAATAAAAATAATACCTTGTAAACCCATCAATGACCCCTCAGAGCCTGCAGCTCTTGGTGTCAAAATGGGATTTATCTCTGTCTTGATACTCTGCTAAAAAACATACAAATAGTTTGAGGAATAGATAAGCCAGTTTTTTCTTTCCGTATTTCTTGTTTTCAGGGTATGGTTAGAGCTGACAGATAAAAGATAAATCATGACACCTCAAGAACTAACCTGAGCATGTCCAGGAAGTTGGGGACTTCTGGCCTGAATTTGTTGCATAGTACCCGACAAACCACCAATAGTACCATGCAAAAGCTGCCTGAATATGGGGAAATGTTAACAAAATAAGAGCAAGGTTACAAAAGGCTACTTGATAGTATTCTATATGGTCTAGCTAATACAAAAACAGCTAAGTCCTTATGTCTTAGGCTTCAATATTCCAAATGCATTGAAAACCTTACAACCGATGCATGTGCAGGATCATTAACGTCTAAAGAGAAGGAACAAGGATGGCCGCTGCCAAGTCTACGTGTGGCATTCAAATGAAGATTTGTAACTTGTAACAAGAATATTTAACATCATCAGCTAATTCTTTGTATACAATACTGTACTTTTTTTTTTTAAAGAACTTCATAATTCACAAGTTCAGCAAGTACCCTGGAGACTGCCCACTTGCAGCTGCTTTCAGCAGTGATGTTTCATTTGAATCAAGTAGTTGTCCAGCATTTTCTCCATATCTTTGCTGCAGCCAAAGTTTCAATGTTAGAACAAGGAATCATAAAGGAACAATTTCTAGAGGAATCAACTAAAAGAATTTGGAACAATAAATCGCTAACAGCAATACCTTCATTGATGCCTCTTCCAAAGAGTCTCTCTGTGAGGGCAACTTCAACCTTTCCTCATACATTTTGGTGGCCATAACATTTGCAGTGCTTGGAGTTTGTCGCATTAAAGGATTGTTTGGAGAAAGTCCACTAGAATTACCATTAAGAAGATGAGAACTCTCTCTACGCTGCTGCTGCTGCTGCTGCTGCTGCTGCTGTTGCTGTTGCTGCTGGTGTTGTTGCTGGTGCTGCTGCTGATGTTGCTGCTGCTGTTGTTGTTGTGCGGCCCTTTGTAACAACATTTGTTGCATTTGCAAATGCTGTGGTTGCTGCTGCCGTTGTTGAGGAAGCTGCTGCTGCTGTTGCTCCCGAGCTTTCATTAGTTGAGTCTGAAAGAGAGCAGCACATTGTAGCTGAATTATAACTATCAATTCAGGAGAAACAATGCTCCACACTCATAGCTATTAGATCAGTAAGTAACAAATCGCCCTTCACAAGTGAAAAAAAGGGATAACAAATAACAATGATGCATCTTTAAATATGTGCAATAAAAATGTATACTATGGACAGTGGATCCACTGTCCAGCTATAGTGCATCTAGCACATGCAGCTAGGGGTTGAAGAGTTGAATGTTACTTAACAGTAACAACAAGCAAATTTATTTATTTATTGTGGTCAACCAAAAAGACCTTGCAGGCCTAGCAAAATAGATCAATTTACAGGTCACAATGGTAGATCATACAAAGAGAGCAAAACATAAGATAATCAATTTTGTAGGACTGCGGACATGAGGTGAGTAAATTAAAATGCCTGGATTATTTAAGTTCTTCCACCGAACAATAATCAAATGTTGAAAACACTTACCTCAATATATGAGGCAGCAACATCTGAATGCTTCTCATTGGTTCTTGCTATGAATATATCCCAAAAGACTGACCACCACTCGAAAAGAAACCCACCGGGTGCATCAATTGCTGCAAAGAAGCACAGCCTAGAAAGTAAGCAATAGTGTTTATGAACAAAATATATAAACGAATGGTGTTGCAATCCATGACATAGTAGCTACAACTTGCTGACAAACACATACCAACTGGATCTGAAGAGACCTTCCCTTCTGCTTGGAAGGCCTTTGCAGTTGCCTGTAAATTTCTCTTCATAAAATAGTCGTATATGTAAACATCTAGCCTGTTTCAGCAAGCAATCAATAATTTAGTCCTCAGGGTGAAGGTTACACGAATTAAGCAAGAAATTAAACATTTTCTCACTGACAGGTTCAGACGATGCGCAAGCAGTTTGTGCATAAAACAGTAAGGCTTTAATGGCAAAATTATGCTGTGTCAATGTATATTCATTTTGTCTCTTCCAACTACTATTTTGTCGCTAGCAAATCATCACCTTGAGTGATCCCAAATGCCAGTGTTCAGCTTTCTACATATTTTCATGCACTTCTATCATATGCACAAGAAATGCTTATGTTCACTAATTGTTTCCACAAAACACCGTGCATATTAGTAGCTCTAGCTCCCAGAAGAAGAATAAGATATTTCACCTACTTACTCATATAAAAAGTGATACTCGAACGTGAGCTCACATATATATATATCCATCTATGTGTACTATTTTGTCGCTAGCAAATCATTTTGTCTCTTTCAACCGTGATACTCGAACAAGGAATCAAGTACTTCACTGGTGCTCCCTTCCATACAAAATCCTGAAGAACCGTCATTTCCCACTGCGTGAACCAAATCGACCTCCCTTGTCGTATATTCGTAATAGATAGGTCAACAGATACTACCGGTACTTCAAATCGCAACGGCAGGCCATGCCGGTGTGCGCAAATCCCTAAATAGTTTCTCTGATATTTGGGAGATCGCGACAAAAACTAATCACTGAAGTGTTATAACATCTACAGCGCTGAGCCACCAAGTCAAAACAGCAGGTTCTTCCACTAGAGAAACAAAGCTCGACCTAAACCCGCGGTAAAATGAGCTCCCGCGAAACCCTAGCGGCCAAAATACGCCACCACGGCTCTCCTCTCAGCTAGTCCAGTTCAAACTTCGGAGCCCCTCCCTACCGTGATCCTAGCTCAGACAATCGCCACCCAGACGACGCGACAGGCAAGCAAAACGCAGCCCTGCCAAAACATGCCGCGAATCGGCGAAATGGAACACAAGGGAAATCAAATCCTCACATCTTATCGGCCTCCCAGTTCGTCTGCGACATGGCTACCGTCGGCGCCCCCGCCGGGCTCCCTTCCTGTGAAGGCCCCAAGCGCCGCCCCCGAGAAGATCTGGCTCCGGCTAAGCCCAGGCCGCCGTGGCCACCCGCAGACACCCGGCGGTGGATGGACAGGCGAGTTGCGTGAGACTATGGAGGCGGAGGGGAGGAGCCCGAGGCCAAATCCTGGAGGCGGCGGCTTGGCTTGGAGGGCAGAGGGAGGTGCGGCGGCGGCGGCGGCGAGAGAGATGTGCGATGACCAGGTGATGGAGTGCAGCGGCGCGAGGTGTGCAGGCAGGGGAGAAATGAGAAAGGAAAGAAGAGGAGAAGAATAGAAACGCGACGGGGCCCCACGGACGATACAATTGGAATGATATTGATATTGCCGCTACGGCGGCACAGTGTTTCTCCTTGCGAATTTGCTAGAAAAAAATGTGCATCACGTATACATGCCACTATTGTAGTACACTAGATTCGAACGGCGTGGCTCGCCGCGCGGCGTTTGTTTATTCTTTGAATTTTTTGCCCGTGGTTATCACCGTTTATACAGATTATTTAAAGGACGTTTATATCCATATGAATTTGATCAGAAGTATATAGATTTGAAAGCGTATTTTCCAGACAAGTATATAGATATGCAATCCAGTATTATTGTATCACGTCAGGAGATGACAAAGAAATAGCAAGACAAATATATGAACCGAGCACACTAAGGCAGTGGTCGGTTTCAGAAACTACCAGGCACAATGGCAACAACCTAATGATTTGCACCATATTAACTTAACATGAGATAAATTATGAGAAACACCATCAACCAGCACAGAACATAGTCATAAAACTTGATAATTACACCAATTTAACTTGCGTATAAAAGAAACAGCAATCAGAACAATAATAACTGAAACAAGTGGAAAACCAAGCATACATATGAAGCAAGGAATCACAGCAGTGCTGAAGCACACAAGAGTAGTAATCCAAAGATCTATAGCACAGTGGCGTAACATAACATGGCTGTATGAGTCACATCTAGGTACACATATTACAGACACAGATGAAAACGGTACCAAATACATAAGTTTTGATCAAATCACTAATTTAAGGTGGATAGGGAGGCATGATCTTAAACACCAAGATTTAGATGCAAATAAGATACTTGAAGCAAGAGGGTACCAACATAGCATTTCACACTATACTAATACAACACAGGTCAGCACAGTAGCTTCTGAACTCTATATTGAGCACATAAACATTTAAGAGAACAGAAACACGTACTATCTGCATAGGTACTACAGAAGATAGATGCTTTGCCACCATTGTTTGGTGAAGATGATGATAGATTCAGGATAACATCATTCTTGAGAGTCTGGAGGCAAGCACATCTGGGCCAGCTGTATAGAGAAAATAAGAAAATCAGTACAACGTAAATCTAGACCTAGTAGGTAAATTATGTTAGTCCGACCTAAAAGAAATACACAATGTGAATACATAAGTGTATTTGGGTGCCGAAGAAACTAAATGGCGTGGCAGTACCTTTTCTTGAAGGCGTTCAATTTCTCGGTCCTTATTGGTTATCTCGTGAAAGAGACTTGTTTCTAGTTCCTTTTTTCTCTGCAGTCTAAAATAGTTATAGTCTTTTGGTGTCTTTCTCTGAACACACCCCATGTACTGAATTGCTTCATGTACTGCTTCATTCTCTGCGTCGCGAACACTGTTCCGTGGATTGCTCTCGCACGAGCATTGTCCATTGCTCTGATGCATGCTCCTTGCCGTTGGAAAGAACGTCACGGTGACAATGAACGTGCCGTCTCTAATGGCAACAGTCTGAGATGTAGACCTTGGCAGTTTCAACTCATCCAACATGGTATCAAGTATAACTCTGTTTCGAATTTGAAAAACTTCCATGGTGCATGCCTAATAAAAAGGGAGACAAACAGTGGATAATCCAAGATGAATCATCAGTGAATAATCCAAGATGAATCATCAGTGGATATAAACCAGTTTTAAACAGCTATTAGGGATAATAATCTACATTAATCTTGCACTACCTTGCCCACTGTATCGTGACAAAATAAACACCTATACCCATCGTCCATGTATATGCTTTAGGAAGAAGAGGAGCTCTTAGGAAAGAGCATTTTAGCATTTGTGATCCACTGAATTGCACTAACTTAGAAACAGCATTGAAATAAGAAGTGCACCAGATTATACTCTTTATTCATGCAGCATGTGTCCTTATAAAAAATGGATGCATGATTTGCTTTTCTTGCCTCATTTCTTAGTTTGTGATGCACTTATGTCTGTACCATACATACCTAATGTTTCATTTAGTAATCATAGGACATTCTTGGCTGTCTACTGCAGGTGCAGGTTATTTTGGTTACGTGTCTTGTCGTTATTTTAGCTGCAAGATTAGTTGATTTGCTTTTTTTGGTACATGCTTTCTACTAATCATCTAGGTCGTAAGCTGAATGAGAAACAATGGTAGCAAGGATACGATTTCCTCAATCGATAAAGAGGAAGCGTAGACAGATGGGTAGGCTACATGCATATGACTGAGTTTAGACCAGAGTGGGATCAGTACTGGCCCATTCACTGGACTGGAAAATACGACCACTGGTCTAGGTATGTAGTAACCGTGTTTCTGAAGGTGGCGCCAAGCGCGGACACCTTTATTTGAATAAGCCTCTAGGCTAGGTACCAACTCATGCAATAACTAAAATTTAGTAGTCCATGACTAAATTTCAGGCATCTTCACAAATATCATGTAAAACTGGCCGGTGCACACACCTCACACTCGTCAGCAGGTCTTTCCCAAGGCGGTAAAAGTGAAGACGATAGGAAGCGGTTAAATTTAAAACATAACAGGTAGCGGCAACATCTAATGTTTCACGGTGCAATATTAGAATATATAGTAAATGTTCAAATGCAGCAATCATTATCACAGAACAGGCAACAACCATTATAACATACAACCATAACCTAAGAGATTGATAGGCCAAGCATACACATGAACTTACTTATCAGAGTAGTACCCAAGCATACAAAGACAATATACAAAGATTCATACACATTAACTTAACATGAGATGGCTCTACTTAAGTCCCATCTAGATGCACTTAATACAGAGACATATGTAACTGGTACGAAATACATAAGTCTCGATCATATCGCTGGGTAAGGCGGATAGGGAAACATGATCTCAAACACTTAATAAGATTCATGTAACCAAACAACCATTCGAAAAGGCAAAAGGTAGCTGGTCTCAACTTGATTAACAATGAGACACTCAGCAACCAAAGACCTGGGTGGTGAAACCAAAATATCCCGAAGTACGGCTTGTTCAGGCAGTCACGGACTTGAACTTTGTACAGGCAAAATAAGTCTCCTGCAGTTACAAAGTTCATAATTAATGGAGGGTTTCTTATGTGGACTAAACTAACAGTAGATATGGCTTGATTGGAGCTTACAGAGCAGCATCTCTGCATGGTTTCCTAGAGTTTGTTTTTCTTGCTCAGAGTACCAGATCCACTCCTTGGCTTGCGTCTATAGTGCAAAGATAAAAAGAGGTCAGAACTATCTGTGAATGAAGAAGACAAAGGTAACCATAGTATTAATAAGGGTATCCAAGAGATATCTTATAGGTACTTGTGATCAATTTCTGGTTCGGTAGGAGTTGTCGCTGTAGGCACAGATACGGTCTCTTGGGATGAAGCCTCTTTAAGCGTTTCAGTCGTTGCATCATGAGCAACTATAAGTTTCAGCTTCCCTTCAGCTATCTCAGATTTTTTGTACTCTCGGAAGCTGCATTGAGATCAGTTGGAACCTTAGCCGGGAATTGATTCATCACATCGGTACCATCAGTTGACAGGGCTGGAACCTCATCCGCACCAACTGACGCATCCTGGATAATGTTATAGATATATATATTGTTAACCATTGCCAAGAACCAACTAAAAAGTTGTTGCACAGTAAGCTGATGTCACGTATACAAAAGGATCATCCGAGGTGTAGTATAAATTGGCTTCAGAAATATGCCATTGCTGAAGTAGGTATATATAATAGCTAAATGTCATATTAAAGACTAACAGAAAATAAAATACAGGCATAGCATTGGGCCATGAAATCATGGTACCAGTACTCTAGAGTTCACATTTTAAGATAAAAATTCATAATTAATAGCACGATCATGCGACTTGATATAGCTTATTACTGATAGGGGAATGGGCTACATGGCTGGGTAGTTCGATCATGAGTAAGGTGAAGTTAAAGCACCTATTTAGTATGAAGTTCAGCATCTTCGATGAATAAAGCCTTTCGTGCAGCTGAAACAGGTGAAGCATCTTTTTTCCTGTGGCAGTTAACCAGTACATATCATTAAGAAAAAATGCATTAAATCATAGGGAAGAACTTTAGGGGATGGTAAAAGTACCTAAGACTTGGAAGCTTGTTGACGGAAGGAGGGGCTTTCTCGGCTGATGGAATATAGCCAGACTGGTGCAATGGCAAGAAGGGAAAGTCAGTAATGTAAAAGCTAACTAAGAAACATGTAAATGCATAATGTATTGTTTGCAAGAGTAAATCTGTAACTAACATTTGTGCCATATGAATCTTCTAGTGCAGAAACAGTGCTAGAGGGAGAGCGTGGTCCTCCCGGCGACCCAATCATCAAAAGAGACTGGCGAGCAGGTGACTGGCTCGATGATGCAGCTCCTAGTGCAGGCTTAGTTCTCAGAGCAGAAGAATGTGGCTGTTTCCCAAAGTCTGTATCAATCCTCTGGACTTGGTAGGATGGTCTAACAGATTCAGACTCAAAGCTTTTAGAAGTCACTTGCACAACAAATCGGTACTTGGTGGAAACAATAGCAGCTAGTTCCCTTGGAATAGATGCATCTCCCCTGGTGGAGTTCACAATATCCTCGAGAGGGGTACTACTTGAGTGACCAGCACGTAGAATGCTAATGAGGGGTTTACCAAGGAGCTCTTTGCCCACTCGATCGAAGAACACAAACTCAATTTGATCCTGGCCGTCACCACCGATGTAGCAAAGGCGATACCTATTAAGCACATGGCAAACATTAACATTCCTGATGAACCTAACGTTTTATTTAGACCAAGGGTAGATGTTTCCTCATATTTGCAACGTATAATTTTAATGCACATGCAATGCCTAAGTGTATGCAAGCTAGCACAGCTAAAACAGTTGTACTGATGGAATCATGGAAAGTAGTATAGTGTATATTCTTCCATATTTCTTTATCTGCAAAGGTACCCTTTGTAGTACATCTATCTTAGCTAGGTACCAGCACCAGAATAATGTGGGCAGCAAAATGTTTCTTAAATCAGTAGCACACGAAACAGATGTTGCTTAAATAAACTACCATCCACAGTTCATCATTTTCCAAAAAAAACAGTCACAATTAGTCCACTTGAATTTACCTCGGCGATGCCTCAGTGGCACTACAGGCCGGACCAGAGCACTTATATGCAGATCCATATGGAACGGCTGATTTGTGACATGTGTTGCAAGAAAAGAACCACCACCTCTGTGAAGGACTGAGCTTTAAGATCGTCGCAGTACAGAAGAACTTTGTGTGCTGAAAGAAGAGGTCAATCAGAGGGTATCTGAAATTTCAGAACAAACGAAACAAACCAGAGCAACAAACGAAATGCAAAGGTGTGACAAAACACACCTCATGGCGCCAGATATCAAGATCTATAAGTTCACCCACGGTTTTTGTCTCAAGATCAACCAGGGCACTTATTTCAGCAGCAGTTTGGTTTGGAAGTTCGATAGCCTCCACCTGAGGTATCCTGTCTTTCAGCCTACAAAAAAACATCAGGTCATATCGTAAGTATTATGTGTAAAGAAAAAAAATGTCAGCAACCATACTGCAGCACGCAAAGCAGTGCAAACTAACCTTCCATGAATCACATTTATTTCTTGCAGATCTTCGTTAATGTACCAGCGGCATGATGCACCACCACTTAACCCCCTCCGACCTATCGAAGAGGTGCAGCAACATGATATTATAGATTTGAAGCAACAAAGTGATAAATGTTTCACTGAAAGAGCATGAATCAATGTACATACCATCATAGCTTTTTACCAAAGTACCAACAAAGATGACTATCATAGGGCTGTCCTTGCTAGTTGCAAGAACCCAATCACCTTCAAACGCTATTGCTCTTTCCCCCCATAGAACAAGGCTAATCTGATGCCCACTGGTAGCAACAGAGACAGAAATCATCAAAAAGAAAATAACAGAAAATATTCACAGGCAGGATAAGTGTACAGTTTAAATAGAAACGTGAGAAAAAGACGTACGAAACATCGGATAGATGTATGATTCTTTTAGTAGATGGTTCTGAACGGTTGGCAGAATGGTATTGAGTAGCCTGGGATACACCTGTGATAATACCAGCGACATCTACAGAATAACAATTAAAAGCAAAATGAAGGTAAGAAAGGAGTGACATGGACAAAGAGATAATGGAATGGTAAGCAAACTTCTATCTGTAGATACTGTGATGCCTTAAGAACACAGTGAACAGGGGCATGGACCAAATAAAGAATTGGTAATAAAATTTACATTTGAAGATATTGCAGTGGCTAGCAAACATGTTAAGAATAGAGGTAGATGGAGTAACAAATCAAGAAATGGAAAGGGAATTTCTAGTTAACGATATTGCAATGGCTTAATAAGTACTGATTGTAGGAGAAAGTGAGCAGTAAATGTCGGAAACAAAAAGGAAAAAGAACCTAACAGATGGTACTGTACGGTATCGGCAAGAAACAGGCTGAAATTACAACAAACCTAAGAAAATATAGAAATTACCTGTGAACCGAGGAGGGCGATCAGTAGGGGCTGTAAGATCAGTGATGGGTGTCAAAGAATAGGTGCAGAATGGGAACTCGTCCTGAACATTTAACCTTTCTTGGACGCTTGTGTACCGACCAAACTTGATCATCCAGGCACCCTCGACCGGTCTGAAATAGTCCTTATTTGGATAAACCATGAATCTACTAAGTTCATAGACCTTTCCTTCTTCAACCATGTTCATGAACTTTGGAACACATTCAATTGGGACCTCTCCATACATGTAATTGCCCTACAGATGATCAAAGGCAACAGAATATGTTTATATAGAACAGGAAGGGAGAAGCATGCCACAAAAGTATAAAATCGATATGACAAGGTGATCCATACCTGTAGATCAATCAGCACCATATCAGTGTGCTGAATAGGCCCATTGTCGGTGCCACCACGATGATGCCACAAGCGAGACACATACACACAGACAGTCCAGTACTTGGAGGACTTGTTCACCTCGGCAAGCGTACTGATCGGCATCTGGGTATACACAGAAAACAACATGACCGAGTAAGCAAAACCCGGAGGATCAATGACAATTACAAACCACACAGTTGTAAGGAAAGTACCACTAAAGAGGTAGCCTTTATCAGAACACTGTAAAGCAGTAAGACATTAACCAACAGACAGAGGGAACTCGTGAGGCATGAACAAAAGTCTTGATAGAAAAAGTAAACTTAATCCTAGACGAACAGAAGCATAAGAAAGGTCTGTTTGACAGGCATGATAAACTGTACAAAACATACTAAGTTGGAAAGGATAATACAATAAGCGCATGTTAGCTGAAGATCTAAAGGATTTACGATAGAAAAGGACTGCATTGTTGTAGAGTAAGTTCCACTAAAGAGGCAGTCTTGCACATAATACTGTAAAACGGTCGGTCATCAATGAACAGAGAGGGATTTATGGATGAACCATCAAAAGTCTAGATAAAAAGAGTAATCTAAACTCCAGCCGAACAGAAGCACTAAAAAGATGTGTGTGACCGAAACGATAAACTGTACAAACCAAGTCAAGGCTTAGCTGACCAAGCATGACAAATTATTCTAATACAAAAGATAACAGAAGTCAGCACACAAAAGGCTACATCAACATAGCATCAAATGGATTGTAGAGACCGGAAGACTTCAGGATAGACAATATTCTGAGTCTCCGAACCACAGGTGCCATCAGCATTCTCAATTAGTATTTTCAGGGATTTCCTAGATTTTACACGGGACACAGCAACATATAACTGTCCGTGCGAGAAAACAGGTTGTTTTAGATATAAGCCAACATAAGCTAAAGTCTGCCCTTGACTTTTGTTTATGGTCATCGCATAACAGAGCCGAATAGGAAATTGGCGTCGCTGAAGAACAAAGGGCCATTTTGTTTTTTTGGCTGTCAGTTCAATTCTAGGAATGTAGACAGTGTGACCTACATGAGAACCAGTAATAATGACAGCTTGAATAACACAGTCTGCAAGCTCTGTGACAATCAAGCGTGTGCCATTGCACATGCCAGTGGACTGACTTAAGTTGCGTAGAAGCATGATCGGGGCTCCTTTTTTCAAAACTATCTTATGCTCAGGAAAATTAACAACCGACTGCACATTGAGGTACTCAGTAGGGTAGAAAGTATCTGACTCCTGAACAGCATCGGGCGAAGCAGCAATGGAATCTGCACTGAAATACTCCCTAGCACGAGTAGGCACCATGGAAAGCACAAAGTCATTAATAAGATCAGCAATTTCATTTGTTGGGGCTAGAATGGCTCTCTCCTGTAGGTATGTAATGTCAGAATAGTTATCAACAAAGTCAACATAAGTGGACAAAACAATGGCTTCGATCTTATTTCCATCAGTTTAATCAGCAAATCTTTTGGAATTTGAATCCAGGTCGGAGTCACCTCACCTTCCCTCACAGTCATTGGAAGTTTTCCCTCACCAAGTTCTAGCACCCAGTTACTAAACAACGCGATTTCTTGTTGAATCAACGCACAGGCACCTGGCATGGATATCCTCATGTTTTCAGTTAATTCCAGAAACGTGACTTGCTCCCACAGCGGTGAGTTTGTAATAGTTGCGGCCACTACTTGTTGACGGGTACCACCTTCGATGACAGGCAAAATCTGTCTAAGATCCCCACCCAAAACAACAACCATGCCACCAAATGGAATATCAGCAAGAGAAAGATCATTAACAGACATAATATCACGCAATGTCCTGTCCAAGGACTCTAGACACTTTCTGTCTGCCATGAGTGCTTCATCCCAAATTATAAGAGAAGTTTTCTGGATTAGACTACTCAAATTGGTACCTCTTTTGATGTCACAAAATGATGTCTCATCAACTGGGATAGGTATTTTAAAACGCGAATGAGCTGTTCTTCCACCAGGAAGTAGGAGGGACGCAACACCAGAAGAGGCAACAGTAAGAACAACCCTCTTTTCACCTCGGAGTAAAGAAACTATAGCATTCCATAAAAAGGTTTTGCCAGTTCCACCAGATCCAGAAACAAAGAAAAAACCAGGTTTTTTGTCTACAACAGCAGCAACAATTTTTTTGTAGGCCAAGATTTGAGCATCATTAAGTTTGGCAAATAAGAAGATAGCTTGCTCTGCAAGCTGTGCAGAATCATACGACATCTCTTCATGAAGGAGCCTATTATCATAAGACGAACTTTCAAATATTGATTTAGGAGGCAAATCAAAATTACTAATCTTGGAACCATTTAGAAGGAAAACTTCAGCAAGTTCATCCAATAGCATATTTTTAAGCTGGTCTACAGGAACAACATAGTTTCTGTCACGCCGAGCCTTCCTAATTCCATACTGCAAGTCATCAGCAAGTTGTAACCAATATCGATCAAAGAATCCTCTTTCACTCTTGACCCCACAATTTAAAAGCATTATGACAAACAACTGACGCAATCGTGGGGCAAAACCCCAAACCAAGGCTTCATCAAAGGCTCGGTACCACTCGGAATCATCACCCAATAAACCTCGAGCAGCACACGCCTCTTTGAAAGACAAGTAAGTACGATTTTGAAATGATCTTAGATCAGCATAACATGTTGCACCCTTAACTATCATCAGGAGTGTACGTAGATAGTACAGCTCACCGCCCTCACCGCTCGTAGGCTGCACGTAGTAAATACGTCCTATTTTTTGACCACCTCCTCTCTCGTGCCAAGATCTATGCTGGGTGTCCCATGTCCATAACGTAGGAAAGTCACAGTAAGTTAGGGTCCGAGCATTTGGGAATGTCTGATTTGCAACAAACCATTCTGTGAGCATAGTCTTTTTCAGAAAAGCAGTGTCGATAATAGTTGTCAGCATGGCACCAGCACGAAACCTAATAGTATTTTTATCAGGCAAATGAACCGGCAATCGTTCGACAGCAGGATACTTTGTGTGAATACTGTATCCATATACACGCCAAAGTGCATCGTATTCACATATGTATCTACACTGTATGTACTCAGCAATCTCGTCTACTACAGCACGGCTAGGACCTTCCCCGGTAACCCCTTTACCCTTGATCCTCTCAAGAAGAATCTTAGAATAGTCTGGTCCTTTAGTCACATATTTAAAAAGATATTTCATGACCTGTGTCTTATTACACCACTCCACATTAAGGTGAGCCTGATATTTCTTAAGCAAAGTCATATTATACGGAACAACCCATCTATTATCAAGTTTTTTACCATTTTATAAATAAACCGACCATTGTTAGGACGTCTATAAAGGGCGAATCCATTCTCATCAATAGTTGTTTCAGGCTGGAACAATTTAGGAAAATGTTTTGAACATACACCGTCCTTCATGCAAACACACTTGTCATTCAATTCACCACAGGGTCCGTGCATCATGAATTCAGACACCAAGGCATAGCCTAAAGGATCAACAGTAGGATCTGGAATTTCAGCAGAAATATAAGAATCGATCAAAGCGGCGCTAACCTGACGATTCTTGTCTACGTCTTGCCAAGTAAGGATATGAGCATGCGGCAGTCCTCGCTTCTGGAACTCGACAGTATACAGAACTGCAGCAAATAATACAGACATATCAATAACAACTAAGCGAGAATAAACAACAGGAGGACACGATGGAATACAGTGCAGAGCAAAGAAATAGTACCAGCCTTTACAGGGCCAAAGATACGACCAGATCTAATATCATCTATATGCTCGGCAAGCTTCATCGCATACACCCTAACAACAATATCTGCCCTATCACATGGTTGTTGGCCAGGTTCTAGTAGTAATGCCTCAGTAATCTCAGGCCACTTTGGATTAGAGGTAAATGTTGAGAATAGATCAGGAGCACCATGGACCCGACAAATGGCAAGGCCATCTTGGAAGTTCTCCACGAAATAACGACGACCACCTATATGGCTTGAAGGCAGAATAGTTCTCTTTCCAATATCACTACCATCTACAGAACCTTGTCCTATAGCATCAGTAATACCCTGAAGATGTTCAGACCTAAGATCATCTTGATTCTTAAGAATGTAATATAATCGATTCTCATCAATGCATGCCCTAGAATCAACAACAGCCTGGGAAGAAAGCAACCCATAACAAAGATATGGATTTGGCTGATGAGGCCGATAATGACAAACATAACAGTAGTACTCTTGCATTGTCATTTTTTTACGGGACACGGCCAAAGGATCAATGTGTGGAACATTGAGCTGGAAACCCCTTTCGGCATATGGAAATAACAGAGGATACTGCAGTGGCATAAAAGCAGGATGCAAAAAAGATATTTGCTGCAGTCCATCAGTTTATTATCAACAATTATATCACGAGATGGTGTGTCAGCAGTGAACTCGCCTACAACCAATGCAGCCAATTCTGAAGTAGTGGGCAGACTAAACTGAGGACCATCCTCAGGACCTGGAGTAATGATTCGGATAGATACAAGCTCATCTTCATTACCCTCTAACCGTTCCTTTGCCATTCTATATGTCTGAACCAAAGGGTTATGAACGTTAAGCATCTCTATCAAAGCAGCTACAATTTCAGGATCTAAATCACTTCCATGCTTATCACCCTTGTTCAAAGCATTGATTCTATTCATTACTTCATTGGTGGTGTCATAAATGTAAAGTTCACAAAATTTAGGGCTACCCTCCTTGCGTGCTAGAGAACCCAAGCGGTGGTGGACAGCCCCACAAATTTTAAAGATTGGAGGTCCGCGTGAATTGTTAGCAGAACGATCTATATTGGCTCCCATAGAGGTAAAGGCGAACAAACAGTTGTACAGTCTGATCTTTGATAAAAATTTTTTGCACGACGGTTACCATCGAATTTCAGGAGGTCAACCAACACAGGTGGAGGCGCAAGAAATTCAGGGATATGAACTTTGCCACCCTTACAACAGTTGTTGTACACAACTCGCCCTATCCCGGGGGCAGTCGCACTCTTGACCCTCTCCTCGTACCAGAAGGTGGACGTACAGTGACAACACAGATACTCAGGAGCGCCATGGTAAGAACGGCCTTGGTAAGAAGCTATACAGACACAATGTGAAACCCAGCTTAAAAGATGGGTCATAAAAAGGGCAAGACAACTAAAAAGAACGTCACAAAAGGAAGACCTAACAATACCTTTTAAGGTCTCGACAAAGGCAGATGGAAATCCTGTCCAATTATCAGGCAAAGGTGTTTCGACAACAGGATCTATACAACAAACATGGTACACCGAGTAAACACACAAGACAAAAAAGGCAAACGTATGTGAGGCACGCAATCACAGAGGAACGCGGATGCACCTGGGTAACCAGAACGAAGCAGATCAAGAAAGAATCTGCGTTTCTTACGGTTGAAGGCAGTGACTGTAGAACTCAACAGCGGCAACTTCTTGTCCCCTATTTATTTTGTATCGAAAACAGTACGATATAGCTATCATAATGAGGCACACTAAAGGAAAGGTAGACGGAGATACAGCAAGTAGATAGACCGTACATTTTCTTTTACGACATAACAGCGAGGTAGTCGGTGGTGGAACCGAGCTGGAAGAAGCACCCGTAGATGGCACCACCACAACTGTTTCTGGAACCAAGCTGGCAGTACCCTCCGCACGGCCACGTGGCCGAGGACGCCGAGGAGGCATCGTAGCATCAACAACACGTCTGAGCCAAATCACACCTACCCACCCCACCCCATTCTCTACTAAACAACGCATACAACAGTTAAGCATTAACAAAGGAACAGCATGAATAGGAAGCTACAACTACACCGCAGGGGCTATACGTAGTCATGCATAATTATTATAAGAATTCCAACATAGGAATCTCATAGAGGCATATAATACATGACAGAAAAAGAACAATAACATATACATCCAGATTGCAAGCAAAAAAAACCAGGCCCAACAAAACACTAGGGAAAAGTAAAATCTGAGCTAAAAGACACGCACTGACAACTCTCATAAATAACTGGCAGAAGATCTATGTCTCCATTGGTGCAGCTTATCATGCTAAAGCATGCACCAGCGAAAAGAAAGAAGCAACTAAGCATGCCCAAAAAGCAGCATCAAATTTCCTCTAGAGAACTATCATATGTCCAAGCAACAAAAAAACAGTCCCAACATAACACACAGGAAAAGCAAAATCTGAGCTGAAAGAAACACAATATCTCCATTGGTGTAGCTTATCATGCTAAAGCATGCACCAGTGAAAAGAAAGAAGCAACTAAGCATGCCCAAAAGCAGTACCAAATTACCTTCAGAGAACTATCATATGTTTCCAAACGTATCTAGCACCGAAGACGCATAAAGAAACACAGGGGAGAATTCAACCCAAAGGCAGAATCTCAAATCATGTAAGGCAGAAGAAGGACAAGTAGAAAAGTGTAATGAACATAATTTAGAACAACAGACACCAAGCAGGGGAACAGAACATTAACTGTCAGTTTGAAAAAACAATCAACACTCATACATAGACACGCAAGGCCATATGTCTTACACTTACAACATGAAACTCTCAGAACCATGAATCCAAGCTAAAACCTACATGCCGAAGAAACCAACTGTGAATACAGAACCTGCCATTGAGCAGCAACATTTACATCAACAACAGAACCGGTGGAACCTACATGGTTAAAACCAGCCGTTCGAAGAACGGAAGCAGCAAAGACAACAGCCGACCTAGCCAGTTCCCTATAGGCTAACATTCCCTGATAATTGAAGTCGCAGATCACAATCCCATAATAATCTTGAAGATAAAAAAGGGCCTGGAGAGCAGCCTGATCATGTGGGCATGGAAAACCAGCAGATGCACATGCCCAGAAAAAACGACGTTGCAATGGCCTGGTATGCTTAGCAACAGGGACCTCAAGCTCAACCCCTCCCAGGACATCACCGTCATCAGCCACCTCGCTCACACACGAATAGAAGGGGATCCCACATCGAGACGCAACGACATCCAACAAATGCAGGTAAGATGTATGAACAACGAACATCCTGCCGTAAACAAAAGCCATAATTACCCAACACAAGAAAAAAGAAATCACCCCAGGCAAGTAACCTCATTAGACACTCCCACATAAAAACATGGAATCTAGAGGCGCACAGACAAGTAGCACACACATAGATCTATCCATGCATAAAGTAAGAGACAAACAATGAAAGAGAAAGGCCAGTACCTGACGGAATGCAGCCGGTGATCTGCAACAGCAACCAATGAGGACAATGAGCGTCTGAACCCCTTCACTGACAATAGAAATCAAGTAATCATGTACACAAACAACAGGCATCTAACAGTCACGTAAAACCACATGCATGCATAAAGTAAGAGACAAAAACTGAAAGAGAAAGGCCAGCACCTGACGGAATGCAGCCGGTAACCTGTAACAGCAACTAAATCTGAATCCCTTGACTGACAATAGAAATCAAGTAGTCATGTACACAAACAACAGGCATCTAATAGTCACATAAAACCACATGCACACGTATTCACCTGTTGAGCAATTGGCAGATTCCACACAGAATAGAACAGCAAGAAATCAACGGACAATCCTACAACCTACAGAAAAGGTAAGGAGCCTGTTAGATGAAAGATAGAGCAGAAAACCAAAACTAAGCACAGCAGTCATTTCCTTTAGTTAGATGGTTATTCCCAACTCCTGAGCTAGAATTTTAAGCACTATTTGTCTCTAAACATTACAGTGGATAGTAACAAAAGCATAAACTAAATAAATGCCTTCCCAACACCTGAGCTAGAATCTTAAGCATTATTTCTCTCTAAACATTACAGTGGATAGTAACAGAAGCATAAACTTAACAAATGCCTAAAACGAATAAACTTTCAGTCTATTGCTCTACCACCCCTCTAGTTACAGGAAACAAACCATCTTCCAGGTCATGCGTTCTGCTACCTATGGAACTAATGATTAAGCTACGTCTGTAGAAACCAGAAAGAATGTTTAAAGCTTGCATCTAAGATTTTCACTTAGACAACACAAACAAACCAGAAAGTCCATCCACCACTGTCCATAGCTAACCACTAACAAAAAAAAGACATCCTTCACGCACCTGAACTCAGCTTCGTCGAAAAGAGGACCGGATCCAAACTAAGAGCAGTGCACATCGTCCACTGCGGGGGTGAAAAGAGAGCAACCAGAGAGATTTATCAGACAGATCCAACAGAAAAGAAATCGTAGGAAGAAAGACAGCGAGATGCAACCCACCTCAACCAGCGTCAAATCCCTGCGGCGCCATCGGACACCCGCACGGCGGCAGTCGAGCAGCGAACAGCCGGCGCAGAGCACGCTCCAAGTCGGCGATGGAAGCAAGGAACGACGGCGAGACGGAGGCTCCGAATCGATGGTGGAAGCAGCGAAGAGGGTGGCGAGATCCAAACCGAAGAGGCAATGGGAAGAGGAGGCCGTGCGGGGAGAAAGATAAGGGCGCCTGTGCAGGGCACAATCGACCTCCCAAAAGCCACCATTGCTGTAGCAGCACTGCTCCCGTACCCGGCGAGGAAGCGCAGGCCGACACGGCGCGACGGCGAGGTGGAGGCCGAGGAAGGCGGCCGTGTCCCGAGTGAGGCAGACGCGAAATAACCGAAACACCCCCGCCGACGCGTCCTCCTCTCCAGCAGAACACGGACCCCGCAGGAGCTGCGAGCACGCACATGGGTGAGAGACCCGCTGCACACTTCCACGTGGGACCGGCAAAATATGGGGCCACCCACAGTGACCGGGAGCAACATGAAGGCGGGTAGAATAGCGCCGGCCGACCAGGGATAGCTAGCATGGGACCCCTGGAGTTCGACAGAATAACGAGCACTGCCACCGCCAAGATTCCCTGTCTCGCAGCGCACACGGGCGCGACCCACACCACACGCTGCCATGCGGGGCCAGGGAAAAACTGGGGCCACCGGCAGCGACACGGAGTAGCTCCAGGCGTGTAGAAATTGACCTGCCGACTGGGGACATCTAGGAATCTCAGCCGTCCATTTCCTTATCTACGGTCACAATTTTCAAATCGCTGAGGAGCCTCCTACCCCCCCCCCCCCCCCCCCCATGATTATAAGCTTCAGATTTGTACCTGAGTACTACTCCACATCGTTGCATTTTCATGGATTGATCATTTGGTAATTTTTGGTAAGAATATCTCTAGTGACTCGTCTATATGGGCTATACTCGATATATAGACCATGAAGACCCAAAATCAAGCGCTCAGAAAGCTCGTGTAGAGGGTTGTGTATATTTACACATCGCCTAAATACTGATTTACGTCATCCATACATATATGTAGATGACCACCTCGACATTGTCTACACTCGTGAGGGGAACAACCGCTCTTCTGGCTCGAGCCCCCCACACCCACCCAACCACCCCCCCCCCCCCCCCCCCCCTTCGAGCCATTGGAGGACGCCTCGGAGGTCACCGCCGCCACTGCCCCATCTGAACAAGGTATGAGTTCTTTTCTTTTGCACATGGAGATAGATAGATGAGAGGGCCGCTGGAAATATAATTGTTGAATGATAGCTATAAAATACTACTAAGATATAGGAGAGCGAATATAGACGTATTGGATATAGTCCTTTTGCTAAAAACTGGAATTGTAAAAAATGAATGTTGTTACAGGGCTTTATCTATGAATATATACATAACCAGGTATACACCTTCCATCTGAGATTCTCTAAGTTGATGGAATTTCCTATTAAAATGTAGCCATAGAAGATTTTTCTGTATAGAATGTATTTGATATCATTTACAGGTTTGTATATGTATACATTAGCATACTTTTTTGTTTTATATCTAAAGGAATATATGCCAATGAAATGGATCTGTTTTCCTTGTTGTTTATGCTGAAGAGATCGTTGCATTTCTCACTCTATCGGCACATTGACCAAAACAGAAAAGTACATTTAAAACGATTAAACTAAAAATCAAGAAAATAATTATTTATGGCTGGGGAGAGCAACTAGGAGGAGCTTTATACAAGAGTGTAGACATAGTATCCTTCAACCCTTTGTTGGATAATATAATTCGGTATGTGTGGAGAGAGCGGTTTTGAGGCAAAATTATCCTAACCTTGTCATTTGTCATCCTGTTGCATTCCTTAAAGTTGAGGGATTGTGTTTTGTTTCAAATTATTCAAATCATCGTCATCTTGATTAAAGTTGAGGGACTGCGTACGTTTGTGTTCCGTGCATGGTGTAGTGGTGTTGTGGTGGTGTTGAAGCCGGGCACATGGGCTGAAGGTGTGTAGGCACTGTCGGAGGTAGGATTGCTTAAATTTGCATGTTAGGGGGGGGGGGGCGATTAGAGCAAACCATCCCAAAAAAATCACTGTTCATGCAAAAATTAGCAGTAAATCCATTGTGTTAGGGGAGGCCAGGGCCCATGCTGGCCCCTTGTCTCCGCCATTGTGTGTAGGCACGTCAAGTGATCGAATAGGAAATTGTATGTAGCACTAACATTTGGTGTCATTGTTGCACTCAAAACCCGTTTTGCAGCAAACCCCAGTTTTCGTGTAGTATGTTGCACGTAGCCCAAAAAGTTGATTTAACCCCTTAGCATGTAACTGACATGTCGGCCAATTAAACAACACCGCATTTATATACTGTATATCACAATGGCACCTAACGTTGGTGTTATGTGTAATTTCCTCTGCATAAAAATAATCAAGAATATTGGCAGGTCATCCTCGGGTCATGAGCATGTTCGCTATTTGTAGCTTGACATGCAACTGCAATTCGTGTTTTAAGTGGTGCTCTTACAAATCTCTTTGGACGTGACAAGAACATTTCCTCCGTTCCAAATTAATTGACTTTCATTTGTCCAAATGTGGATATATCTATACTTGTAACATGTCTAGATACATCCACATGTGGGCAAATAGAAATCAATTAATTTGGAACGAAGGGAGTAGTTCAAATGAGATGCACATAGGACCACTTACAAAAGCTCGTCCCAATTTGTATTCTATGTAGAACAACTAGGGCGTTTTGAGTGATGGGTCATCGTATTTACCACAAGGCAAGCATGCGTAATATTGTTTCGTAGCAGCCACGATTTTCAGAAAAATGACTTATTTGTTCTTTGAGCGAAATTAATTTAGTATAGATCAGCCACGTCACAACCACGTCAACATTTTTTACTGGCACCTAAACGAAAGAACACATCAAGGGAGCACCTGAATCACACCACACACAACTTTTGCCAACAGAAAGGTACATTTGATTTCAGAGGATTTGGGGCACAAAAAGGGGAAATAAGAGAAAAGATAATTAACAAATATGTTAGGCAACAAACTACATCAAAGGTCACCATAATCGTGATCAATCCATGATAACGCTCTTGAGTTTGCCCAGGCCACTACAGAGTATTGTACATTCTAGAAGGATGGCTACAAAACCTATCCAAGAGCACATGCGGGAACTGAGACAACAACAAATTGGGTTAGTTCTTCAGCACGTATAGCTGGAGACATTTTGTTAGCTGCCCTTCGTCATGTGTTTGTCCGCAGCAGAAAACCGCCATATTTCTTCATCATATAACGTTGGGTGTAGCTGGATGACGATGCCGCAAGGAACATGTAAAACGTGAAGGGTGCTGCCTGATCTCATTTCCAGAGCTTGACAAGCTTATCATGGCTCACTGAAGCGACCAACCCTGATGCATTTGATGCGGCTAGGGCTGCAATTAAGCCCTCATGAGCATTGCTGATGGTCACAGTATTCTTCTCCCTTATGTCCCAAAGTTCCATTGACTGCAAGATATTAATGATACACACAATAAAAATGACATAAACAAAAAACACTTGGGCATGATAACTCATAAGATCATAAGATTTGAAAGAACTTACCTCATAACAACCAATTACAAGCAATGATGGATAATTTGGGTGAAAAACGCAAGAATTAAACTTGTTTCCGCTGCAATTCAACTCATGCACACGTTCGCCGTCATTTCCTGAAGTAAATGACCACACCTTGACAGAATCTTCACTTACAGAGGCGAGATAGTCACCCGCAGCATCCCAACAAATCGACTGAATATTTTTTACGTGCCCCTACACATGAACAGAAGTTCCTATTACAGCGAGAGCAACACTGAAAAACGCAACACCATCTGACAGCATTAAGTTGTGCTGGACATTTTGGATTGCAAACCTATGTTTAGTTTGCCTACCGAAATCCAAGAATCACGCATTGCAAGGTTTCAATGACATTTACTAAATTACCACAAGACAATGTCACATAACTAAACATCACTCTAGTGAACACATGCCAAAACCCCAGCTCTGTCAACTAACCTGTAAAGCACTTCTACAAACTTGCAGTGTTTCTGCATCCAATATCGATACCGTCTTCTCCGATGCAGCTGCAATATATTTCCCTTGACGAGGTTGAAATCTTAACTGAGTGGCACCTCCCTGGTAAGATAAGAAGCGGTAACAGGAAAAAGTTTCAGCATACTTTCCACATAATAGTATTGACAAACAACAAAGAAAACATGTTTTGAGGAAAAACAGGGCTGCATACGTTGAAGACCCTAACACATGTCACACAGCTACCATTATTTATGCTCCAACAGCGCACTTCCCCATCACTATCACAGGAGCAAATGATATCTTCTTTATTTGAATGAAAATCAAGTGACTTAACAGAAGCCGAATGACCAGTGAAAGTACGGAGTGAATAATCTGGCTGCATACAGTCAATCACTTAGTGCATTTTAAGGTACATGACTTCTTCCGAAGCAACACTGCTGTAAGAGAGACAATGATAAGAAATAGGTATGTATATACATTATCAGCATCCCAAACCCGTACGGTTTTGTCAAAGGAAGATGTGGCAAGGCGGGTCATGCTTGGGCTAAATCGAACATCTGTAATTAGCATCGAATGCTCTTCCAATGTAGATTTAGGGTTTAGGGCGTCTGTAAACCATATAACAGCCTGAAAAAACATAAAAATCAGGTATAAGCATGTGTTTCTTTAGAACCAGCATATTCACAGTTAGTTCACCTTCTTGTCATGGCCTCCGGTGGCAAGTAGTTTTCCATCTGATGAGAAATGGCAACAAACAACCTTGTTTGTACTTGCACGGGCTTTTGCAACCTCAGAAAAACTAGACCCTGCGGTAGAGACACTTAGCCATGTATTCACCCCATCCAAATAATGACAATCAAGTAGAATGAAGCATAAGTCCATGGCACCCCGTGGCATCTAAATTCATTTATAACTAGTAGCCTATTACTCATGCAGCAAACATGAATCCAAAGCAAGCACATCCACATTTGTTCTTCGGTAAATATACTAATCCTCCTAATTGGCCCAGGTACTAAGCTAAAAAAACATTCAGTCCCAAAATACATCACATGTTAGGGAGTACCCAATCACTTCCTGCCACCTTCACCCAAGATGCAGACATTACATTCCAAAAGAAAAGGAGTAGGAAAGGAATACGGCGATCTTTATAGGCAAGTGAATTCAATTGTTTCCCGAGGTACCAGACGGACAAAGAAATATACCTTTACTAGCATCCATACAGCGCCCCATGGTTTCCCGAGGATCCAAGTCCTCCTGTGATAAAAAAGAGTCTACATTTTCATCCAAGGAGCCATCTTCCAGCAAACGGTCCACATCACCCTGAAATTAAGAATTTGTGCCATCTTGCTGAGAAAAGCAAAGTGCCAATAGCGCTTCTCAAAGAGAATGTCATATTCACGATCTAAATACCAGTGCGTTTACTGGAGAGGTCAAGTTTCCCGTGCCATCGGAACCAAACATCATTAATGGTTTCGATGAACCACCATTATGCAGCAGTTGTGGCATGGACATTGCATCTCCTGGGGTGTGAGTGGAAGGTGTTGAAGGCGCAGAACTTGGAGATGGCCCAGCAGTATTTGCTGTTCCTGAACTATTAGCTCTACCTGAGGACGAGACTGGTTTCTTTCTCTTCTTTGATGCCTGAACCACAAAGAGGCATCAAGTGATTAAAACACTGAAATCTAGTCATTGTCAAATTAAAATTTAAAGCAGCTGGAAATGGTTACAAGTATTATTTGTAACAAATGAGAGAACCAAGTGTTACTGAAAGCCCAAAAGGGGGTATAGTATACTATCCGCAGAACAAAGAAAAGCTAAAACTCCATCGAAAATTATGTACTAATTTGCTAAACATCAGAGCAATGCTTAACAAGTGGCAAGGCAGCATATCAACTAGCAGTGTGATTAAGAGCTTTTATAGTCTTATTGTAGGTTAGTGAAATGTCCGTATGTTCTGTTAACAAACAATGTGTGTATGTGCACAGAACCATCTACTTGAGATCCTGACCCCTACGAAGCACTCGGCTCCGTAATTTTATGTTGGCTAACTTTAGAAGTGCAACTGAATGCATGCTTCATTGTATGATTGATGTATCGTTAATATCTTGAAAAAGGGGGCAGACAAAGGTACATCTACAAACCTTAAGGCCATCACTCCTCCCCATTGCGGCATAGAATAAGCGGTAGTATGTTAGATCTAAAACACTAATATAAGAATCAACATAGAAACATTGTATTTGTATAACAGTAACATACCTGGTCAGTTACTACAAAAGAGTTTGGTATGCTTCCATCAATAGGCATGCATCCGACTCCAGACTTTTCCTGTTGTTGGAGAAGCTGGTTTGAGCTCTGGGACTGCTGACTGGAGACTGTAGATTGCTGAAGCTGCTGCTGCTGCTGTTGGCCCTGACTTTGCTGCTGCAGTTGGCCCTGACTTTGCTGCTGCAACTGTTGTAAATGAGCAATTTTCTTCTACTACATGGAAACACCCATATAAGGAGAGAAGAGAACAATATTTTTTTACTGAAACAACTATTGTGTTACAGGTTTAGTCATCAAAAGAGCAACACTAGATACTCTAACTTAGTAACTCCCAGTAGTTCAAGTATAAGTTATAACGTGCTATAACCGAGTGGTTTTTAGGCTTGTTTGTCAGGTCATCTTCACTGCATACATGCAGTTATTGTATGAAGATAAGATGATGAGAGAACAAGTGTGACACCATTAAACACTGTAACTTAATATCACAGAAGTACATCCCCTCGCACTCCTGAACAGCAGGTATGTGATATGATTGACAAATAGGGTTGCTGATCTTCAAGATGTAAGATTTCAATTACGAATTTAAAGACAGAAGCAGGCAACCAACGCATTCAGCACTTCACCGACTACTAGAGCCCTTCTGAGTATATCACAAGAATCAAGGTTTTCAAGGCGGTAAGGCGTAATAAGGCTATCAACCTCCGCCTTGATGCGTAAGCAACGAGCCAATGACCAAGCGCCTAAGGCGGGGAAAATGCTAACATACTGCCAGGTTACCTTACGGCCTAAGCGCCCATAAGGCGACACCTTAAAAACAGTGACAAGAATCCAATTTGCACGACATCTGGGCAGCGAATGAATTAGGTGCGTTCCAAGATCTAAGATAAGGTGAAAGCTGAATGATGACCAGAAACTACAGTAGCCAAAGACCAAAGCATAGATTACACTGAATAATTTGTAACTGCACATGGCCTCCCCAAAAGTGTGACTTGGATACATAACCATTTGCCCGTAACTCTGCACGACGAGCTGGCCAAGTAATAATCCTTCTAATTCATGTTTCATATTGCATTTCCCTTGTATATTAGTACTTGGCTGCATGCAACATTGCTGCAGAGGACGGGGGAATAAAGCTTTCATTATCTAAAAAGGGTGTGCAAATGATTCAGAAAGGTCTATAGAACTAAAGGAGGAGAATTCCTTCTCAGTTTAGTCCTTAAATGGTTAAAACTAAAACTAAATATGTTTGATCAGTTCAGGGTAGAAATGCCATTTGGCTATGATGTTGGTGTTCCATTCTTCATAAACAAATTGGATATACAGCCTCTATACAGTAGTAGGCTCAGAACACTGTACGCATTAATATGACTTCAACTAGGTAAACATAATACTTCATAGAGATAATTAGTTTCATAAAGGTAGGAAGTCACAGAACATACCTTTATTAGCATGTCTATATCAGTACGTGATCCACCACTTTGGCTAGGAGAACCAATATTTGGAATAATATCCCCACCACTATTTGTCTGCCCATCCTGACCAACGACCATATTTCTGTTATTAAGAAGCATCCTTAACCTTCTAGTGTCAACATCACTAGCTCTAGGCGAAGCCATGCTTTGCTGCGCTTGCATCAAAAGCTGTTGTTGCTGTTGTGGATTTAGAAATTGGAGCTGTTGAAATTGTTGTTGCGGAGACTGCATAAATGACTTTTGCTGCAGAATACCGGAGCGAAGCTGGTCGAGTCCCTAATTATAAGATAAAAAGGTGTATATGTTACAACAAAACTCCCTCGATGTTGCAAGCATCCACAAGGGATTTTTCAGGTCCAGGTACACATCTACTAGACTATCATGCGAAAAGAGCAAAAAAAGTTATTGATGATAGAAAGATAAATGCTTCCTGAGGGGTCTAAACTTGGCCGGGTGTCTATCTTTGATTGTTGAAAAAAGGAGGGTGTACAGTGCAGTTCTATGGAAATAAACTTTTCAGTTAAATAAATATATCCATGCCATATGCAGTGGTGCTGAGAATGTTGCTCGACCTCCCTTAAACAGTTATAAATACAACAAGAGTAAAGTCTATTTTCAGCCTTCAATTTACAGTGGTAGTCTGAATTGAAACCTATGTTTGCAATCCTTGAAATCAACACCCTGACCTTGCTAATACCGGTCAGTTCTAACCTTCGACCTGATTGGCACGTCGGGAAATGGTATTCCTAACCAGGATCACATTTCCATTTCTCATTATTATCGTTGACATACCTATCTTCCTCCTCTTCTTTCACTTCTCCCGACCAATAGGAGCAGAGTGTTTCACGATAAGTCATCACAAAGCGTATACGAGTAGGTGCGTAAGGGGCGAAGCCAGCAAAAAATATCATTGGGGTCATCCTTTTAAGTGTAGTGCACATGTGTATTTGTAAGAGTAATTCCTTGGTTCTATAGAGGAGTAGCAAGAAACTGTTGGTCTCATTTGACACAATAACTACATGGTTGTCTGCGGGCAGCGAGACACCGTTGCTTGGATGAGTACCATGATCGATCCCCGTATGAGCAGGTCTCTCTCTCTCTCGTGTGTTCTTGCAGGAGTTGAGCAGGATGTCACCACTGCTGCAGCGGAAGCTACTCCTACTACCGTCGTCAGCCCGCTGCCTCATGGACCCCTCTCCTCTGTTCTCCTTGCCAGAGGCTGCTCCTGTTCGGCGGCAATTCAGATGCTTATCGCCTGGCTGGCTCCTCGAGGGGCGCATGCCTTCTTCCTTCGCTCGGCTGCAACACCACGCCGCCAGCCATGTTGACCAGATAGATGAGGGCTTTGTTGTGAATTTTATCAGGCTGAAAGGATCTCATCAAGACAGAGAGAACTGTGATAGAAGAGGATGAATACAGATATGACATCTGGGTCAAGCATGTCAAGAAGAGCAGTGTAGGGACCGGCTTTTTCTTGGTGTGACAAACTGCTTCAAGGTTCGGATTAACCGGCATTAGCAAGTTCAGGGTACCGATTTTAAGGATTGGAAGATATGGTTCGGTTCCAGCTAATACTATAAGTTCAAGGTTCAAAACAAGATTTACTCTACAAACAAGCAAAACTGAATCCACAATAGGAGCATAAATCATTACAGGAACACATATAAGATAAGCAGCAAAGTGTAATCATAAGATATAGCGTACCGTGAGTGGCCAACCTTTCAGAGTCAAATTGCTTCCACCTTGATTAGATCCTGTTAAAAATGACATCTAGTTAAGAATAAAAAACCAACCAATCAGTAAAATTTCCTTTAGAAATTCTGGATAAATTAAAATCGCTGTTTGGGAGTAAGAAAATAATATATGTTAAAATATGAAGAGTCAACTGAGCAACAGCAATGACAGGAAACAAGCTGGACAAATATTACCTTGGATACCAATGAATGATCCCTCAGGACCTGCACTTCTTGGTGTCAAAACTGAACTCATCTCAGATTTGATATTCTGTAATGAATAAAATATGATCATATATAAGAAAGAAAATTTTATCACGCCAATTACTTTCTGCCTAATTTTGGCTGTGGGCATCGTTACAAGCCAGAAGCGGTAGGAAAGGTATATGTAACCTGTTCTTGCATAGCCAATTGTGGGCTTCTTGCCTGAATTTGTTGAAGAGCACCTGAGAACCCACCAGCAGTACCATGCAGAATTTGCCTACCAAGGTAAAATGTCAAATTCTATTTGAAAGCAAATGTACCACATGTTAGTTGCTATTGCTACGGCAAGAGCCGACATCAACATTTAATCCTCATGGCATGATTATTTTCTTACTTTATGGCCTGATCATGATTCATGAGCCATGACAGGTCAAGAAAACTGAAAACTTACAACGCTACAGACTGCAACAGTTGTCAGCCGTTTATAACAACAGTATTGCAAAGCACTAAAATCTTAAACATAACCAATATCAGTTATGTGCAGAAAGCTGTTGCTTGAACAGTTGTGTGTATAGTGGAACGGAAAAATATGTAGTTATGTACCCTCACAATCAAATATCAAGGTACAAGAAACTGATGAAAACAAATTCAGGATAAGAATATGGTTCAATATCAATACTGAAGGGTCTACTGTGATCTGAGCTTGAACGAAAGGGACCAACCCTAGACCAAAACATGACGCAAACCAGAGTTTTCTAACAAGAACGTCGCACCAAAATTTACTACTCCCTCCGTTCACTAATGTAAGACCTTTTAGCTATTTCAATAGTGACTACATACATACTAAAATGACTGAACATATATAGTAAAATGCCCCTAGATACATACGAATCAAGAAAAAGCTAAAATGTTTATATTAGTGAATGGTTCGAGAATTTTTTCTCAGTTCTATGATCTACCATCTCATACAATTTTGTCAGCGTGCATATAACTTAGAAGTTCAGAAAATACCCTGAAGATTGTCCGCTTGCACCTGCTTTTAACAGTGTTTGGTTTGGATCAAGTACTTGGCCAGCATTCTCCCCATATCTTTGCTGCACCTGGAATCGTCATACAAGTATACAACACAAACATTTTACTGATTTTCAATGTTCTATAAGGTGTGCGCCTAATCCACCTAGGTTGTGTCTAGGCACTAGGCACCATCGTCCTGCCGCCTAAGAGGCTGCCTAGCTCAACTGGTTGGTGACTAGGCACAAGGTGCCACCCTGCTACCACTTAGTGCTTAGTCCCTTTTTAGTTACTGTTATTTTTGGGATAAATCAACCAAAACCTAACAAACAAGATGTAGCAGGAGTAATACCTTCATTGATGCCTCATCCAGAGATTCTAGCTGAGAAGAGAGCTTTAACCTCTCCTCGTACATTTTCGCTGCCATAGCATTGGCAGTAGCTGGGTTCTGTCGCATTAAAGGATCAGTTCCAGAAAACCCACTTGCAGTGCCATTAAGAAGATGAGAACCATCTCTGCGCTGTTGCTGCTGCTGCTGTGCAGCTCTCTGTAATAACATTTGTTGCATTTGTATTTGTTGCTGCTGCTGTTGAGATTGTTGATGTTGTTGTTGCTGCTGCTGCTGTTGCTGCTGCTGCTGCTGCTGCTGCTGTTGCTGCTGCTGCTGCTGCTGCTGCTGAGATTGTTGTTGTTGCTGCTGCTGCTGCTGTTGCTGTTGAGATTGTTGATGTTGTTGTTGTTGCTGCTGCTGCTGCTGCTGCTGAGATTGTTGTTGTTGCTGCTGCTGAGGTTGTTGTTGTTGCTGGTGGTGGTTTTGATGTTCCCTTGCTTTTACTAACTGAGTCTGAAAGGGTACAATAAATTATAGCTGAATTTGTTTGAACTTCTAAGGATTCTTTGAGAATTTACTTGAATGTTTTTCTAGTTTTATTTTATATTCATAATTTTCCTTTTATGTTTGTATCCCATTTTTTACAAAATGGGATGTTATGCTTGGTAGGCCAGCTCACGAAATCCAGCACCTACCATTGTGAGGCCCACATAGTTGGGTACAATGTATGCCCACCGTGAACAGGCCTACTTGCATCCGTTAGAAGAGGAGGCCTCAAAAATTCTTAAATATTAACGACAGCTGAAGCCTATTCAACTAGTCAACGTGTTTTAGAACATAAAAAATTGACCAATCGGCAATTCGGCATATGAAAAACAAGAAGAGAACTACAAAGTTGAGAACTGAGAAGAGGAGCTGCAAGCTTGGGGAAAAGAGGAGCAAAAAAGTCTTGAGGGAGAGAGACAAACTGGTGTTATAGCTCAGGTGGTGGAGAGAGGTTAACCAATCTGCATACTCAGAAGTAAGAGGAGAAGGTTCAACCTCGGAGAAGAGAAGCAACGACACGGGGGGGGGGGGGGGGGGGGGGGGGGGAGATCCTGGTATAACAGCTCATCTTTGGTGCAGGGAACCGAAACTTTGGTACTAGAGGGGTCAACATTGGCAGGTCTATAGCTGGACACCTTAAACTAACAGGAGAAATGCAATCCTAAAATTTGGGGTAGTCTGGTGGTATAAAACTAAAACGATGTATTTAGGTCATATGAAAAACAAGAAGAGAACTACAAAGTTGACAACTGAGAAGAGGAGCTGCAAGCTTGGGGAAAAGAGGAGCAAAAAAAGTTTTGAGGGAGAGAGACTAACTGGTGTTATAGCTCAGGTGGTGGAGAGAGGTTAACCAATCTGCATACTCGGAAGTAAGAAGAGAAGGTGCAACCTCGGAGAAGAGAAGCAATGACAAGGATTGAGGGGGGGAGGGGGGAGAGAGAGATCCTGGTATAACAGCTCATCTTTGGTGTAGGGAACCGAAAACTTTGGTACTAGAGGGGTCAACATTGGCAGGTTTATAGCTGGACACCTTAAACTAACAGGAGAAATGCAATCCTAAAATTTGGGGTAGTCTGGTGGTATAAAACTAAAACGATGTATTTAGGTGGTATTTTCCTTGAGTCATGGCAACTTGGTGGTATAGAACCAACTTTTTCCAAGATTTAACCACAAAAAATATTGCAAGAAGAAAGGGCATAAATACATACCTGAATATATGATGCTGCAATATCTGAGTGTTTTTCATTTGTTCGTGCTATGAATATATCCCAAAATACCGACCACCATTCGAAAAGGAAGCCACCAGGAGCATCAATTGCTGAAAGAAAGATAGTCGCATAAAGTAAACAGTAGCACTCAGACACTGGTAGCAACAAGCCTGCATAAATAGCTTCATGGCAACTTGCTGGGAGGTACGTACCAACTGGATCCGGTGAGACCTTCCCTTCTGTTTGGAATGCTTTTGCAGTTTCTTGCAAATTTCTCTTCACAAAATAGTCATATATGTAGACATCCAACCTGTTTTATTAGACAATCAATCATTTAGTCTTCTAAGATTGATGTTGCGGCTAAGTTTCGATTCACAAGTAAAATGGCATTACACATGGAGGAATGTTACTGCATTTACTTCATTGTAGTTTCTTGCATTCTCGGTAACAAATTATTCATCAGCTAGAAGGGTAAAAATCAAGTTTTAGTATGCTCTGTACTAGTGCTTTTTTTTCTTATCTTTTCATAATACTATTCACAAAAGTAGTTAGGTAAAGTAACATACTATGCAGACATGCAATTTTTTACCAAAAACTATGGACCATACCATCAATTATCAGTAGTTCAGTAGTAGTAGTTCCGTCTTTAAAAAAATGCATCCCTTGTGTAAATACTACTCGAAGTAGTACAAGTGTGTGATTTCAGTAGATAGTTGACAACAAACACAAACCTAGAACATAAGTCTCCTCAAACCTATACAAACACTCTAGTCGGGAAGTGAAACTGACGCGGTGAACAAGACCTAAACAGTTCCTAGAATGACTCTGGAAGGTTGAGCGTACTAGACAGAAAAGAGCCATAAGCAAACCAATGCAAATGAGAGCTCCACGAAACCAAATTCCCCTCTCACTCGCAAGTACCACAACGTCAGATACACCTTATATTCGGAAGTTGCAGACGTCCCGGAAGAATTATCCCCCAAAAAAATGTACTAGTACTACTACTCAAAGTCTGACACGCGGCGAACAGCAGCCAGACGCCGCCAGGAAGCAACAAATCAACACATGGAAGCAAACTATTTGTCTAGCACAAATCCTTACATCTTATCTGCCTCCCAGTTGGTCTGGGACTGGGACTGGGATTGGGACTGCGACATGGCTCCGCGCGCGGCGCACCAACCGAGCCCTTCCTCACGAATCCAGGGATGCCCGGGAGAAAGGAGCCCGGCCAGGGTTTTCGCCCCGCCCGACACGCCGCTCCGCCTCCGCCTCTATCCAGCGACGCGTTACCTCCTCGCAGCCGCTGGGCAGTGTGCGCGGTGTCTCGAGGCGTGGTGGCGCCGGAGCTGGGGAAGAGAACCTAGACCAGAGGTGCCCGAGTGGGAGCGGGGGGAGCGGAGGCGAGGCGAGAGAAGAAGCTCGAGGGCGATAGAGGGCGGGATGCGGCTGCAATGGCGAGAGGAGAGAGGGGAGCGTCCGTCGCAGAGAGAGAGAGGGGTGGGAGAGAAGTGGAGGGGAAAACAAAAACGAGAGCTGCTGCGTGCACGACAGACTTCGGTAAAGAAACTGACGAGGGTGCGCCTGACGCGTGGGACCCTAGAGATTAAAATCCTGTGGTGGGCCACTTGTCAGTGGCTCTTCAGGAAAACCGTGCGTACGCTTAGCGTGGTTTTTACAGCACGCAGGCTAGTGGGACCCGAGGGATAATGCAGATATTCTTCCAAATTCCTAGTCGGCCGTGGGTAGAGCCCATTTTATGTACGCGCCAATATAAGGCCGAAATAACAGCTAGCCCAAAATACATTAACAGAGGCCCATTAGTCCGTCAAACATCGACCTCACGGCCCTTACCCGTCTTATCTTCCGCTTCTGAGAACTCCATGGCGCGGCACCGCCATGGCCGCGCTCCCTCTCCCCCTTCCCGCCACCCCACACCCGCCCAAACCCCAAGAGTCCCCGCGCCCCGTCTCCCTCCACGCCACACTCGCCTCCCTCTCCCAGCACGGCGGAAGCCTCCGGGACGCGTTCGCGCTCGTCTCCCGCGCCGAGCGCCAGTCCAGCCCCGCCGTCGCGGTCGCCGTCGGCCCGGAGGTGTACGCGTCCCTCCTGCAGTGCTGCGTCTCCGCGGAGTCGCTCCGCGCCGGGAGGCAGGTGCACGCCGCCGCCGTCAAGCGCGGGCCTTACTACTGCCGCCACGCCTACATCGGCACCAAGCTCGCGGTCTTCTACGCCCGCTGCGGCGCGCTCGCCGACGCCGAGCGCGTCTTCGAATCGCTCCCCAAGAAGAACGCCTTCGCGTGGGCGGCCGTCATCGGGCTATGGAGCCGCGCCGGGCTGCACGCCAGGGCGCTTGCCGGGTACGTCGACATGCTCGAGGCCGGCGTCCCGCGGACAACTTCGTCGTGCCCAACGTGCTGAAGGCGTGCGCGGGGACCGGGATGCTCGCGGCCGGGAGGGCGTTGCACGGGTACGCGTGGAAGGCGGGATTCGGGGAGTGCGTGTACGTGCTGAGCAGCCTGGTGGACTTCTACGGCAAGTGCGGCGAGGTGGACGACGCGAGGGAGGTGTTTGACGCAATGCCGGAGACCACCGTGGTCACCTGGAACTCGATGTTGATGGGGTATATAAACAATGGGAGAATTGACGATGCTGTAGAGCTGTTCTATCAGATGAGGGTTGAGGGAGTGCTGCCGACGAGGGTGAGCGTTCTTAGCTTTCTGTCTGCATCGGCCGATTATGAAGCTCCTGATTGGGGAAGGCAGGGCCATGCCGTGGCTGTGTCGAGCGGATTAGAGATGGATGTGATTCTGGGGACTTCGATCATCAACTTTTACTGTAAGGTTGGGTTAGTGGAGGCTGCAGAGGCGGTGTTTGAGCAGATGGTGGAAAGAGACACTGTTACATGGAATTTGATGATTGCTGCGTATTTGCAGGATGGGCTGATCGACAAGGCTTTTGTCACTTGTCAGAGAATGCTGCAGTCTGGCCTTAGGTTTGATTGTGTGACGTTGGCTTCCCTTGTCATGGCTTGTGTGAAATCCAGCAGAGTGGAGATGGGTAGAGCTGCTCATGGCTATGCAGTTAGAAACAATCTTGAATCAGATACAACAGTTGCATGTAGCCTGATAGAGTTGTATATGAGTACCAAAAGAACTGAACATGCACGCTGGGTGTTCGATATCATGAGTTGTAGAGACATGGTCATGTGCAAAGCGATGATTTCTGCTTATGCAGATCGTGGCATGAGTTCTGAGGCTCTGAAACTCCTATATCAGATGGAACTTGAGGGGATTTCTCCAACTGCAGCATGCTGGGATTCAGTTATTTCAGTCTTAATTGAAAATGAGCAGATTGATAAGGCCCTAGAGATCTTTTATGAGATGCTATTAACAAAAACACGTCCCAATCTGCGCACGTGGAGCCTTGTACTAACCGGCTTGTCTCAAAATGGTATGCACTCTGAGGTGATGAATCTGTGCTGCAAGATGCAGGAAGCAGAGCCTGCGCCAAGTCCAACAATATTTTCTGCAGCACTTCTTGCTATGAAAACAGCAGCTTCAGTACAATATGGAAGGCGATGCATGCTTGCATTGTAAAAAAGGGCCTCTTGCTGTCCAAATCCGTGATACAATCCCTGCTAAGCATGTATGGTGGTTTCGGTGACAATGGCACAGTGGAAAGTTTGCTAAGATCGCTTGCTGCTGTACAGTAAAAAAGCAGCTGTACATAGTGACATAGCGTTTGCACATACGAACTTGCTCATATTCATCATCATATGGCTATTCTTCAAATGAAGTGCGCATCCAATCAATCTGGTTGGTGAAGTAGATACATATTCCGTTGTAGCATAGAGAGACAGATTTATGCACACCTACTGCTTTTACACACTTCTCTGTTATGGTACGGCAATACAACATTTGAATCTGGTTGAGAGACATTTTCACACGACAGGAGAAGGTTCCAATCATAGAATGAGCAAGATTAAAGTGTAGCAAATAGTGCTGCTGTTGGCACAGAGCTCTCTCTGAAGCTTGCAGCTACAGAAGATTGAATTATTTGCCCAAAAAGTGGACTACAGTTTAGCTCTGTAACTAGTGATTCCTCCCTTAGTTTGCTCTTTTTTGTATTTGAATGTGCACTCTGCGCTGGCCCTTTTTGGGGATTGTCAGAAGACACGACATGGTTTACATGTGATGGACGAATTATTGTTTAGCAGGTGTTACAGTCAAAACAATAGAGCAGAATGTACACCCCTACGGCAAACTGTAATTGTTTCGTTGCAGATACATGGTTCTCCAGGGTTGCAAAATTACTGAGTGAGATGGTAAAATCTTCTGCAGCATACGTTTACTTTTACTGAAGAACCTACAGATCTAGACCTTCAGTACTCATCTGGTAATTCGTAAACAACATTTATATACATCGATCACTGGTAATCGATCCATATGCTTGTTTGCAGAGCAGTGTCTGTACGACTGTACCATGGTAACTTCTTCCCTTGCCGGCGCCATGATCCTTCCGACGACGTGCTTGATCCATGCCGGAAAAGCAGCCTCGACGCTCGCTCCACGGCGAACCGAATGATGGATGGATGGATGGATGGATGGAGGCCCCAGCCGAGTGCATCCCCACCCCCACCATGTGTCTTCACCAAAAAAAAAAGAACTTGATTTGATTTGCATCACCCCGCACCCGTCCTTTTTTCCTTCAATTCCCTACCCTATCTTGCCGACCGCCCTTTGTTTTGCCGGGAAAAGAGTGAGTAGATCGATTTTTTTTTTGAAACACAGTACAACACAGACGCTCACATACACGTGCACACACTCACCCTATGAACGTAAGCACACACCCTACCTCTATGAGCACCTCCGTAATACCGAGCCGGCGGGTCGAGTCTTGAGATTGACGAAGTCATCACAGGCGCCTCGCTATCGACGGGAACGTCGCCTCCCACCGAAGAATATTCCGGCTAAATGAGAAACTCCAGCGTTAAACCTGGGTTTGAACTCTGATGGGTTAGGGTACAACCACCCTCCTAACATGTTGCCACAGGCTGCCACAGGCAAGTTCTCGTGAGTAGATCGATCAGATTCCATGGTTTTGCCCTTGATGTGCTGTGAGTGTGAGGGCCAGTCGACCAATCGTACATGGGCCACGGCCCTTGATCATGCGATTCTTGCAAGAAACGGGGTGTCATCACTCATGCCATCCCTTGTCCGAGCAGAAGGAAGGGTACATGCGATCTGGGATCCTCAGCATCACACCTGAATATTGCATGGGATCATGAGATGCATGATCGTCCATACGAGCGTCGCCCTCCCTTTCCTCTCCCCGATACAGATCTGAGAGGCGATTTTGAGAGTCCACCGTCGGTCCACCTCTTCCGCCGGTGAGGCGTGGGTTCCCTCCCTCCGTCGGCTGCTCCGGCAGCGGGGAGGGTGGGGAAGCCCGTCTCACGGCGTGTATTCATGGTAGGGATTGGCAGGTGTCCGGCCGGCGGCGCTTCGGAGGCGGAGGTGTTGTTGGTTCATCTGTTGTCCGCGCAGATCCCTCCGGCGGTGGCGCTCCCTGGGGCTTCACCGACCTGGGCGCGATTTTCCCTGCACCACGGCCAGATCCAGGTATGCGGTGGATCTGGATGCAGTTCAATAAGAGGATGATACAGAGGTTCTTCGCGGCGGCGCCGGCGTTCCCGGCAGTAGTCTCTTCGGAGGCGGTGCTCGGTGACTTCCCGTCTGCGGTGTGGTGGGCTTCGGCGATCCAATGTTTCGGGAGCTTCAGCAGCGGCGCGCCATCGTCAGCTCCGGCTCGTCGTCGTCGGGATCCAGAGGGCTTCCTTGTAATTTTTTCTTTGTTTCTGGACCTTTCGGTAAGTTCGGAGAATTAATATATCATCCCTTTCGCAAAAAAAAAAGAGATGCATGATCGTGAGATTGTATTTGATATACAGCCGCACTTTAAATCTACACCTGTTGACTTTTACACCGTATTGTCTTTATTTTAAACTGTATTTATATAGAAGTGACTGATTTTTTTTTATTTTTTTCGGTTGACATGTTTGTGAATTTTAACTGGACTAAGACCAACTTATTGAAGCTCCAAGCTAATAAAAAAGGCTTCCTAATGTAATACCCCAGCGTTTAGGAACTAACGAAGGGTAGAAATATGAATTTGTGCATTTGCATGCATGCATCTGAAAACCTGAATAAATTTTTCGCAAACTAAAAACCCTGGAGTGATCGGAGTTCATTCATCTTCATGAATTAGGTTTAGTTCATTTTAGGTGAGTGTAAGTAAATTTCGACATGACCTCTAGGTAATTTACATGTTGTGGGAATTTTGAATCCAAATTGAATATTCAAATAAATTGAATTTATAAAATAATTCAAATGGAAACAACAAAGTAATATAAACAATGTATAAGTAAATAAAAAGGAATAACTTTATTGATTGGATACAACATTGCATTGTCTTTACAAATTAGTCATAACAAACTGAATTACAAATAGGAAAATTACAATGTTTCCTAAAAACTAAATTGTCTTGTAATTCTTCATTTTCTTCTTTATCTTCATTCCAATATTGTTTCCTGGACAATAAATAAGAAAACAGAAACAAATATAAAATGGGGATTAGGGGTTAGTATTACTCTCAGTTTAGTATTGAGGTGCACTACTAATTACATCATCGAGTTGTTTAGGCAACATAATGAAATATATGTTCTTAATCAGCAGAGTTTGCCTCAGTGCAACATCATAGGCCACAAATCCACTTGGCTAGTGAAAATAATGCAAACCTGGGGATATATCAACCAACCGAGGCCCAGTTCATTGAACTGAGCAAGCAGGTAAACACACAGCACACTCACCATGCACGGGTTGGCTGTCACCAGCACAGTGAAACACTTCCAGGAGAGGGATAAGAGCAAGAGGAGTCGTAGCACACAAGGGGAGCAAGCTCAGTTTCTCTCACACACCAGCACAGTTCGAGTTCTTCACTATTTTGAACCCAAAATCAACACAAATCATTCACCTCAACCAGAAACCACCACTGAATCCTTGCCAAAAGCAAGAGCAAGATGGGATAGAAGAAGCAAGGAGCCTAGGAGCAAGGAGGGGAGGCCAGAAGCTCAAGGGGAGCATCTGGAGCTGGAGGAGCAGGCCAACAAGGAGAGCAAGGAGGGGAACCACAAGATCTGTTGATCAAGAAATCCACAAGATCCACAAGCACGACACACAGTCAACACCACCATTCATCAGAAGGTGAATAACTAATATTCTCTAGCAAATGCATTGCTAGATTTAAATATGTGGTTTAGCCGTGTATTCCCTCAGTCTGGCATAGTGATGCTATGCTCAGTCATCACAGGGATTTGAAATCACAAGCAAGCATCTGTTCTTAATTACAAAGGCCTCAGCCTATGCATCATGGGCAAGGGGCATAAATCCACTAAATTGAGCAAAGGCATACAAGCTCTTATTGCTTGAAGTCACATCTTGTTGAAGCACACATCCAATACTTTGTTGCTGGGCACAAAACCCACAAGGGGAGAGGCACCACAAGCACATATATGCACTAAAAGCACCACTGAGCAGTATAACCAAACTACCTAAGCTAAATATATCAAGAAACTTCTGTGTAACTCAAAATGAGGCATCATAGTAAGTAAAGCTAAATTATTTAGCTCAAGCAACTGAGATTAACTAACACAGGGCACAAATAGAGCTTATTACACATGTACAAAACCAATTAGAGCTCAATAGCCACAGATTTCAGTAGAGGCACCACTCTGAACTAATTGGTACAGAATAACACCAATTAAACAGCATCATCACCAGAGCAACACAATATAGCACCTAAATCAACAGAAAGCCCTAGCATCTTAATTGTTGCACATCACAGAGCAAGGCCTTTGGCCTGGAGAGGGAAGAGAAGAGTAGAGGAAGAAGAAAGGAGAGGAGAGGATAGATATACCAGTGGCGACGGGGCAGTGCCGTGTGGCCAAAGAAGAAGGTGGCCACGGGGACGCGCTATACACCACCATCACCACGACGGCACAGGGGACGTCACCCTGCACCCAGCCGTGGCGGAGCACCGGAGCAGCATGAGCACGGTGGAGCCACGCAGGCGCCGTAACCCTAGCTTAGGGATGGGTCGCGCACGGCTGTGATAGTCGAGGAAGGGCGAATCGATGGGGAAGAGGAGATGAAGCATCGACCGGCGCGTCGACCGCGCCACAGCACGGATCGGGAGGCGATGACGGCGGCGACATGAAGTCGCGGGCGCGAGCGCAGGAAGAGACAGGAGAGCGAGGGTGGCCTCGGTCGGATGACCGGGTCGAGCCAAACCTGGCTTTGGGTTGGGTTCAACCCACTCGAGCCAGGGGTAATATGGTAATTATACCAAGTAAGGATAAATAAAAATTGAAATAAAATATTAATTAAAACCAGATAAAAATCTAAACTACAAAGTAAATAATCTAAGTAAACTATATTTTCAACGCTCCAACAAATTAAATCCTAAATTAAATTCATTAAAAATATTGTATTTACAAAATTGGTTAATATTTTGAAATAATACCTTTGCAAATTTGTAACCTCAAATAAATGGTAAAAAATCTACTCATTTGTGTTTATCACTTATTAAAACAAATTCTTCTATTTTTAAACAAATATTGGACTATTATTTAATAAATAAATAAATTCTTTTAATGTCTTTAAACAATCCAAAAGACAAATATTATTAAAAAACCCCCAAATTTCACAAATTCACAAATGTTATTCTAACACACTAAATAAATTCAATGCATATTATTCCTATGCATAAGAGCATAATTTGCTTCTTTAAACATTGTCCTTACCAGACAATGATGGTATTTTGTAGAATCAGGAACTCAAGAGCCACGTCCGACATCAGACTCCACTACCTTTCAGTCACAAGGCAAGTTCATTACTTGCTCATATCCTTTGGAATATTTGTTAAGAAACTATTTGCAAAATCGTTTATACTATCATCTTTACTCGAAAGAAAAGGCATAAAACCCTATCTTCACAATAACATGACTATTTGATTGTCTACCTAAGTGTGGATATCCTATTGTGGCTGGCAGAGGGAACCATGGTATGATGTGGTTGGTGGAGGTTCCATTTGCACGGGAAAGTATTACCTAGGACTTAACAACCAATGCCGTCAGTGTTCTTGCGCCGTAAATGACGCGTTAACCATAAGACTTGAATGGGACGGGGAAGTCATCTGTGATCTTCTTCCTTTCGCATGTCAACGGACTGCCAGTCCCGTAGGCTGTAGATCTTGCGGGACTACATGCACATGGGTGGGATCCCTTAATTTCCACGGTTTCTGGGGTCTATGATGGATTGCAGGGGTTGTCTGGAACAGTCTATCTTTGTGGTATAGGGGAGGACTTCGGTCTGGAACAGTCTACCACAAGATATAGGGGAGGACAGACCTACAAAAGGGTGGGCATGCGGGGTTGGTGGAGAAGCACGGCGAATTGCTTGGATCATCAATCGGGCCCCACACCAAGGAAGTGTGGACAGGAAAGTACGCCTGGTTGTGCAACATGATCTTGATCTCTTATGGGTAAAGCAACGCACCTCTGCAGAGTGTAAAAAAGTGTGACATGTTACTCCCTGTTCGGGAAGGAGCTGCGAACGCTGCAGGAAAGAGACTCCATGAAGTTCTAGCACCTGTGAATAGTTGGCGGGCATAGTTTTCAGAATAAAAGCAATCTTTTGAAGAAATGTTTGCAAAAGACAACTGCATTAGCTTACGACTCTTTAGAGTCTGAGGCTGTAGTTAGTGCATAAAACTTTCCACCATATACAGGAACTTGCTGAGTAACGCTGGTTACTCATTCCTTCTTTTTGAATCCCTGCTTAGACTGTGAAGACTTGGATGACGCAATGCTGAACGTCATGGGAGGCCAGGAGAACATTTACTATGAAGAACCAGACCTCTCAGGCGGAGTTGAAGGAGTGGATTACATCATCCGCTATGGAGCCGACAATGATGAGGAGTCCGAGTGAAGTTAGCTAAGACTAGTAGTTAATATATAAGCACGGTTGAATCGAGCAGCTCGAACTTTACTAATAAGTTGTTGAGTTCCCGTGTAAGCACTAATTTGCTTCTTGTTGGTTTTGTATCACACTAAGTATGAGGTGGCCACTTGTTGGAATCATCTCTTTTAAGCACGACTTGGTTTTGTAATAAATGGTTGTATGATATTTGGACCCGCAATGTTTCTGTTGTACCACTCTGAGCGATGTAATATTTGTGGAACAGTGTTCTGTAAGTGTTATGTCAACGACTTGCGTACTACAACATGCAGTGGTATGCTGGGTCACCACACCTAACAACATGGCAACCAAGCATAGAAGAAACCACAAAGCTACATAAAAATATAGCCACGAAGAACAAAGCTAAAGGGGGAAAAGATGGTTCGCCATGTCACCAACTCCAGCCACACTCAATTGTCCCCATATCAATGTCAAGAAATGGCTTGCTGCCTACCCACCTCATGTGCCAACCTCACGCAGGTCGCGCGCGAACGTTTCTTGCCACCTAGCCATCTCATGTGCCACTCTCACCCATGCCGCACGCCAACGCTTCTGGCCGGACCAAGTCCTCCTCTTTTGGAGGACGACATTGTCGAGGAGGAGGATATAGAGGTGTGTGAGGACCCCGGATTAGCTATCCGAGATACTCGTTATGTTTCCTGCAACAACCCCATGATCAGTCTGTTGTTGCACATAACTCGAATTGGCATCACAGAACACCCATACATACCGAATGAATTTACTTACTTGATTGAAGTCATAACTTCAACAGGTACTTGCAGCGGAAATCACCAAACAACGTGGAGCCCAAGTCATTTGCCTTAACCCTACAGGCAGCTGACTGGGAAGCGCCCTAGTTTGCATTGACGTCAGGGAAGTTTTCCTCTTCGACTGCTCATCTTCAAAACCTGGCTAAGACAATAGCCAGGGACGAAACCAATATGAGTACATTTGAATGTACTCGCAAACTACCCCGAAATGAGCGTGCAATAGCATCATTTTTATTATAATAAAAACCTTTATTTTGAGAAGACATCTCTATATCTTTGTTGAAAAAGGAAAGAAGGCTTTTAGAACTTTTTCCCATAAATCTATCTTTGTAAGAATTTTCTTTTAAAACTTTTTCCCGAAAATACATCTTTGTTGAAAAAGGTAAGAAGTCTCTTTAATAAACATTTTCCCAGAAAATCACCATTTGTTTATTTCTCCAAAACTCCTCCTTTTCCGACCAAAACCATTCCTGGTCAAATCATTTTTCCAACAACCTTATATCAACCCTTTGGTATAGTTGCATAAAACATTTTCCACTTTCCAGACACAAAACTTTGCACTTCTCGACCATAGCCCGTCATGGTTAAATCATTCTCCAACAACCTCATACCAGCCCGTCGGTAGAGTTGCAGACACAACACATCTCCATTTTATTTTCAAATCTCAAACTTTGCAAAACTTGCACATAGGACCGAGCAGTTCTTTCCAACTGTCCATATCCAAGGACTCGGCTATTCAAATAGTTTTACACTCTGTAGAGGTAGCACGCTTTTCCCACATCCATCCGGTAACTCATCGTGTCGGCCACATCCCGCCATACAAGGTGTATGCGAGGTTGAGTCACCGACCCTAGCCTGTCCTTTGCTCATGCTAGTATAGGACCCTACCCATATGACACTTTCCATCAACACTTAACCCAGCCCGTCGGAATCTAAGTGTGAGGACTCATAGTTTTGCCCGGCGATTTATGGTGGAACCTTCAATCCTCCTCCTTATTTTTCCATAGAGTTTGAGCGAGCACCCGGGTCAGGGGTAGATCAACACACTATCCCTCATGCACAACGGAGTCATCTCCGTCGATGAGGCATCCCATACTAATATGAGCAAATTATAAGACTAAGTCCGTTCCCATAGGTGGGTAAATGTGGTCGCACAGGGTATCGGCTGTTCTGAAAGGACAAGGATGTCGCCTAGAGGGGGGGGGTGAATAGGCGATTAAAACTTTTCCGGTTTAGGCTTGCTAATTGCGGAATAAAACTAGGTGTTTAAATTAACAAGCCAACAACCTAAATATACTAGGCTCACCTATGTGCACCAACAACTTATACTAAGCAAGACAAGCAACAAGGTGATAGCAACAACAATACTTCAAGCACGAAGGCTATCACAATGTAAGGTGCATAAGTAAAAGGCTCGGGTATAGAAATAACCGAGGCACGCGGAGACGAGGATGTATTCCCGAGTTCCTCCTTTTTAGGGGAGTACGTCTCGTTGGAGAGGTGTGAGGCACCACAAAGGTCGATCTCAACGCCACAAAGGCTCACCCTATTCTCCGATGAACCGCACCACAAAGGTTTGGTTCACCTTCCACTATCGGAATCCTTCGAGGCGGAAATCCGGAGCCTTTCAACAACGATCCGGGGCACAACCCACACAAGGGATTGGGGGCTCCCGAACAGCTACAAGTGACCACACAAGGGTCCAACCACCACGCGGGCGTCTAGGGTCCAAGGACCCAAGAGTAACAAGTTCACGAGCTTTCAACTTCCACGAATCTTCGTGGAGAGCACACCGATGCACCTAATGCAAAAGGCAAGAGCACAAGTGCTCAAATCCTTCACTCTCAAATCCCACCACAAGCAACTAATGCTTATGGGGGGAGAAGAGAGGAAGAACTAAGAAGAGAACCACACAAGAACTCCAAGAACTAGATCCACTATGTTCCCCTCACTTAGAGGAGAGATTGATTGGTGGAAATGTAGATCTAGGTCTTCTCCTTCAATCCTCCAAAGATCAAAGAGTTTGGGTGGAGGGATTGGGAGATATCAAAGAAATGAGCTTGCAACAATGGAGGAGAGAGAAATCAACTCTTGCTGGGCAGGCTAACTGGCTGGAGGAAGATGGAGGGGTATTTATACCCCTCCCAGGAAAAAGAGCCGTTGCAGCCAGTACTTGCACCGGATAATCCGGCCTGGGGCGGAAACTCCGGCCCCCGCCAGGGGGTGAACCTCGGGGCTCGAAACGAGGTAAAAACACTTTTTAGGGCCGGAATATCCGGCCCCGACCCCGGATATTCCGGCCCCCACCAGGGGGTGAACATCGGGGCCCGAAACGAGGTAAAAACACTTTTTAGGGCCGGAATATCCGGCCCTGACCCCGGATATTCCGCCCCCGGATATTCCGGTTGACAGAAACAGAGAAACGAAAACAGCAATATCTTTTTCATCCGGACTCCGTTTTCGATGATCTTGGGCTCGTTGGAATCGTAACGAAGAGCACAATAAGATCATGCAGAGAAACATCATAGTCCAACAATGGAGGATAAAACCAAATGGGGAAAGGTTAGACCTCTCGATAAAAGAATAACCGATAGACCCTCCAAACCAAAACCGCAATATGTTTCTCATCCGGACTCCGTTTTCTATGATCTTGGGCTTGTTCCGAAGGTAGTCACAAGCACAACAAGACCATGCATATACACATCATAGTCCATCATGTGAGGAGGAAAACACAAGAGGAGAGTTTGACCTCACCGGTGAAACCTCCAACATCAAAAACATCACAAGATATTCAAATGAAATCCGTTCTTGATGCACTAGAGCTTGGTATGGAGATGAACACAAGCTCTAAATTCTCACATGTATAAAAGCCAAATAAGAACCAAGAAAGATGATAATGCCAAGTATGCAAAGGTTTGAGCTCTCCACAAATATGCGATCAAGTTACTCACTTGAGAGCCCCTCTTGATAGTACGCCGTCTATCCTAAACCCGGTCTCTCACTACACCACGAGACCGGTAAAATAGAAACCCTATCAAGATCATACCTTTGCCTTCCGCATTCCACTTGAGCTAGATGATGACGATCTTGATCTCTTCAAGTGGACCACCTTTCTTGATTGCGCTTGCTAGCACATGCTTGATGACGACTTCTCCAAATACTCCCCATACACCATTATGGGAAAGCCTCGCTAAGCTCCGTCTTCATGTATCCACTTGCGCTTCATATTCTTCTCTTGATATAGATGATGGCTTGGAGATAAACATGAAGTTCACTCACTCTTCTTTTCCAAGCCATGCTTGCAATAAGCTCAACTCTTCATATGACCATTCTTCATATAAACTCTTGGATAGAAACTTGGTCAATATAAAATCTTCTAGAGTCCAACACATGACCTCCAGTCATCTTCATGGACACGATCTATAAAGATATCTCAATGCAAACATTAGTCCATAGAGATTGTCATTAATTACCAAAACCACACATGGGGCAACACATGCACTTTCATGTTCTGTAAATACAAGGACACAATGTGCATTTTTCATAAACATCACCATTCACCATTTCTCCACTTCAACACCGATATCACGGCATTCCACATTTATCCAAGTACTTCCAAAGGAGTTTTGAGTAAACCATATTTTTCCCATCCTATAGTTTGAAAAAAAAGAATTTCCATCTAATACCTCCGTATAGGGTGTCAAAATAATATACATGTATTTTGGAAAAGGGTTTTCAAAATCATAGCTTTAGTGGCAAAACCACATAAACCACTTATACTCTTTATAAGTAAAACGTGTGAATCAAAATAGATGTATATAGCTGCAAGCTCTGAGAAGTAGCTTGCCTGATTTCAACATAATGTTCCTGGACTTCTCGTTGATCAAAGAAATAAACTCTCATCCTCCTTCGATAAATCCTTTCCAAATACCACTCCGGTAGCGTTTATGTCTAGCGTCGCAAACATGAAAATAAAACAACACGCAATAAGCAAACCAAACCACAAGTGGTATACAAACAAGGAATCATACCAAAAACATAGTACTAATTTAATCAAGCAACAAACTAATATCTCTATTTACAAGGGCATTATACTCACAGGAGTATAACACCAAACACATGCTAAAAACATAGAGCACCAAGACATCTTCTATTAAAGGTACTTAACAATCATTTTCCCTAAACAGGAAATACTTCAGACAAAAGTTAAGTCACCAAATAATCTCTGTAAATGAAAACATCACACCAAGCTAGGGTAGATACATAACAAGATACCTAAGCTAGTAATCAACTTAAAACAATCAAGTTCATTAAGCAAGGTAAACATTTTACTCATACCAACATGTCTAACAAATACCACTAACAGTACTAACATATTATAACCTACTAAACAATAATGACATGCAAGCACAGTACCACAACAATCATTAACAAGCAAGGCATACATTTTAATCACACACAATATTCTCATATCAAAATAAACAAGCTTAACAAATTCCTAATTACTAGGAGAAATCTATATAGGGAATAAAACCCTAACAAATACATGACTCACAAGTAGCTCTCCTAACATGCTAGCAAAATAAGGAAACACATCACAACAGTGGATTACCACCCTACACATGCTAGGAAACACCTTTATAATAATAAAGTTATAACACAACAATTTATAAAGGTCTAATAAAAATAGACAGAAAAGTCCTAAACCTTATAATTAGCACCACAGTCAATCAGTGATTCCTAAATTCAAACCAAGCTAGGGATATGTTCTCCTACACATATAGAAGACAAGCCAATTGGATTTACTCCAAAATTCATCTCACAAAAATCTACAAAAATCACCTAAGTGCCACTGGTGTGTTTACAAGAATGAATAGAACTTTTGTTTTAGGTTTTATTTGCAAGCAAGGCCAACAGATCTGGAAAGGTAACACTTCAGCCTATCCATAGGATTTTAGTTTGCAAATTTTGGAGTTATAAAACTCTAGATATTAAATATTTAGTGAAAAAGATACTTTTTGCAAGATTAAATCTAGACAACACTTAAAAATATATTTTTGCAAACAGCCAGCTCTGGATATTTAAGAAAACACATGAGAACACTACAAAATTTAAATCAATCAATTTGCTAGCACACATCAACCACAAATGATTTAAAACTATACTGCAAAAATAACAGGAAACTAAAAGCATATATTAGATCTACCCAAAAAAAACATGATTGGGCCAGATCTGGCCCAGACCTGGCCGAGCAGCACTGAGAGAGGCCCATCCAGCGGCCCATGCGTGCGGCGAAGCGGTACGGGGCCGTCTTCGTCTCCCTCGTGACATGTAGCGACGAGCGAGGCACGGCAGGAGTACGGCGAGGTCGACGCGGCGGCTCCGGTGGTCCTAAAAAGAAGAGGCGGTGTCCATGAGAAGGCTCGCGATGAGGGGAGCTCAAGGACATGAAAATGGCGGAGAATGATGGACTGAGTCACCCGCGAGCTTGCTCGACACATCGGTGGCCGGAGCAGAAGAGGATGAACTTCGCGGCGACGATCCCGGGCTCCATTCCTCGATTCCTCGCACAGAGAGGGAGAGGGCGACGCGGCGATGTCGAGGGTGGTCTTCGATTTGGACGGGGCGGCTTCAATCTACGGCGATACGCGGCGGCGAGCTCGAGCTAGGGTTCGGCCATGGAGGAGAAGGAGAGAGCGATTGAGAGAGAGCAGAGAGCGAGTGAGGGAGGGAGATCAGAGGAGCGCCTGGGGGGGCTCCTTATCCTCTTCGAGCGGCAGGAGAGCGGAGGGGGGTCCGGGCGGCGAGCAGTGTTGAGCGGGAACGAGGAGCACGCAGCACTGGCGCCATGTGCTGCGGCTACAGGAAGAAGATCAAGATCTTTCAGAAAACCCCCTGGACTTATTTTTCCAATCACAACCCGGTCCTTTTCTGTTCCTTTTATTTTCCTTTTAAAACCAGTAGTGTTTTAGGGAATTGTTTGGGGTATTTAAACATTTTACAAAAATCTGAGAAAATGCATGTAGCCTCCCATATACATGTAGAAGCTCCACAAAATTGGTGTTGCAAAATAAAATGTTTTGAACAACATTTGTTCATAGAGTTTAAATATGTCATTTTTGGATAAAACTAATTTGACAAATTGAATTATCTTTGTAATTGGAGATTAGATATTTTGAGGAGAGAGTAATATGATAATGAGATGGTTATCATCCCATTCTTGGATTTTATAAGATAAAATAATTGGTATAACAAAATAGAGAAATAGGTAGAGAGGGAAATTAGATAAGATCATTTCTTTTAATCAAGAATTTATTTTGAGGGTGGTGAGTAATCATAGAGGTCTTGTTTTGTTTTCAAGCCACATTCCACATTTGTGATCAGTGGGTTTTCAACTTAACACTCAAGTGCATGGGTGTAATTATTCACCCAAGCAAGCAATAAAACAAGAATTAGCAATCAATACAACCATGAGTCCAACAAGCAAACAATCACAACAATATCAACATCACATCCAAGATCACACAAATCAAACCACAAGAATTAATCATACCACCATTTACATACTTAACAATACTATCTTATAAAAATGATCACACTTAATTATGACAAGATGATGTTTAAAACTATCTCAACTCCACCTTGGTATTTTTGAAAAGGGTTTTGAGCAAGGCAAAATATGTGGGGTAATATATTTCCCACTTGTGTTCTTTTCAAATGGAGTGAAAATAAGAGTTTATAAAATGGGAGTTGTATACACCTGCAAAATATCATGGTTGAAAAATAGATAGGAGATAGCATATAGATCTCCATAATTTTGGAAACATATAATTTTGGAAATACTTTTACTTTCTCAAATGGGTAATTTGGTGTTGCTAAACCAAGTATCATTGAAATGGAGTTGGCCAAAATAAGAATGGAAAAGATATGGAATATTTTCTTGTCATAACATGATCACCAAAGTTAAAATATTTTTATATTGGTTGGGTCTTATATTTACTAGTCAAACAACTTAAACAACAAGTCACACAAGTTCAAACATAGCAATGGGAAGGAAAACACAATCATCAGTGAAACATTTCAAAAAGTTTTTGTTGGTTCTGAATTTTGGGTCTGGTAAAACTAAGTTTTTCTTAGTTCCAAAATTTGGGATGTTACAGATCCTTCCCCCCTTAAAATAAATCTCGTCCTCGAGATTTGCCCGGTGGTAACAGGGGAGTACGAGGGCACGGGTTTTGGTTGGCTATACTTCTGAGGTCGTTGCTTCTTCAGTGAGGTTGCCATGTGAGATCTTGACAACTTGATGATGCGAGGCTTTCTTTGTCGATAAACTTCTGTGCTGAGTTCAGATCCTTGATGATGGGGTTGACTTGACGATCGACTCGGATGGATAGTCTTGGTTGGTTGCTTCCAGATACTACAAGGCTAAGGCGCAAGGTCTAATTATTACTACGTTCTTGTATACCTATTGCAGGTCTTCCCCCCTTAAAAAGGGGTTTTGAAGGTTCATCCTGAAGGTTGCAGCTGGAGTTGAATTGGAGGCATTTCTTCCGAGGTAGCTTGACGATCTTTGTCTTGGGTGTCATTCCTCGGTGCTTGGGTCGGTGCAGATATCACTTCCTGATATTGTCTCCTTACGAGGGTCGCAGGTGGGGACGCGTTGTTCTCAGGATGCGTCAAGTCTGAGCACTCGACTCTCTCTGGTTTCTAGTTAGTAAGGGATGTTATAAACTTCTAAGGGCGTCTGACTTGCTTGGTGGTTGATGTTGCCAACAGCAGGTGCTTCCGTTGTTTGATTCTTCTTAGTGACTTCCGGTAGATCTTTTCACGCTTTTCTTCCTTCGGCTTGGCGGGAAAAAGGCTGGTCCTGAAAGCTTCTTTGGCTCTGGTCTCACGAAGCTTCGCAGGGTCTTCACAAGTAAGTTAGAGTGCACCAGAATAGTTAGGGTTTCCGGGAAAACTTTCTGGTTGAGGGGCTTAAGTTAGTTTTCAAGGGAGTTGGGTGCTATACTCTGAACATCAAACTTATTATACCTAAGATCCAAAACAACCAACTTTACATAGGCCTCTAATTCTCGAGTCTTCAAAATACCATTCCAATATCTCTGGTAAGGCCACTACTATCAACTAGTTAATGAATCATGGCTTTTGCCCAAGCTAAAGTTATTAATCCACCATCATCTTCCTCGGCATAAACTCTTTATCATAGCATAGTTCAATCTATCGGATACACATCAAACCTTTTTGGCATAGTCTTCCCATTACATTCTATCACAAAAATCGTAGTGGTCCACCAATTATTTCTTGATTGATTTTTCTCCCAGATAGGCATATCTCATATTATCTTACTCCTTCAGGTGGTTATTTTCCCACGACCATATCATCAAAGCTAAATAAAGCATCCAACAATCATGTGATCGTATCATCAAGAATTGGCCCACTCTCTAACCAAATCCAGATTTTATCTAAACAACTTTGGGCCTTGATCTCATAATCAAATATAAATGATCTTTCTAAAATAATCCAAACAGAGCGTGACAAGCTCTGAAAACTACTTCACCTAGAATGTCTGGCTACTAGACCAAGTCATATTGATTCCTAGAATCCGATAAACATTCACTTGTCCTCCACCAATTATTTCTTGCATACAACGATCTACTCATTTGCTAAATCATCTTTGACCACTTCCTATAATCCATAAGAATTTAGTACGAGGTCACTTACGCTAGGAATCACCCTAAACATTCCAACACCAGAGTATTCTTCTGAATTTACTTGCTTCTAACCAATCCAAACACCATTTTATCAGCAAGTGCTTCCTAAAAATCCAATAACTTTCACCTTTATTTCTAAACCTTAAATCAAGGGTCACGTCTTCTAGCTTCAGATAACCACCAATGGTTGGGACCACAACTGGTTAGCCCCAGGGCATTAATCAAATATATCATCTGTCCAAACCCAATTAATTTATCGATCCACTCCAAGTTTTCACTTCTATTCTAAACCCCAAATTTTTGATATTACCAACATCATCCACCAAATTTTGATTTCATCAAGATCCTTTTGACTAATAATCTTATAGTCCAACTCTCTTATATCCTCCTAAAGTTCTCCTTTCTACCAACTAGCTTTGAGTCGTCCTATGGCACCTCTTTCCTTTGTCTAGAAAAAGCAGTTAGTATTTTGCAAAATTTGGTTAGATAAGGAACTAAAGTTAGATAAATTATGTTAGCGAGGTTAGTTTTTCATATTCTTTGCTTAGCCCGACGAGATACGACTAGCATCATCCAACGTCGGGTCTTGAATCTTCATCTTTCTCGATGGCTTGATGTGGTTGTACAAAATGACGTATGTAGGCCGCTATCCGTCCTGCAGAAGGTCGCAGAGTCTTGGGGTAGGAGTATTCCATACCTTGCTCCTCTTACTAGGAGAAAATTTTCTGTAGGGTTTTCTAAGTCGGGCTTTTGAAAGGGCACAAAAGGTGCATCTATGGCCAACAAGGCGAAAAGGTTTTTTGCAAACGGTCCAAAATAAAGCAATAGGTAAAAGTGTGGTTACTTTGGGTTCCCAACAAGGCGGGTTTTGTGAAACACACAAGGAAAACAACACTCATAAATGCAACACACAAGCAAGGATCAATCAAGGCACTTTTAGCACCAACAGACGTCTAATACCGTAGATGATGGGGGTAGCTCAAGTAAAATAATTGAGCTTATTCTATCAATCCTATGGGTCTGGGTCAACCATGGTTCTTGAAATTTCCATGCCAGTAACTTCTTGTAGCTTGATGTGGTTGAACTTCAAACTTGGTAGATTCTTCGTATCTCGAGGATTTTCTTCATCTTGTCCAAGTGAGAAACTTTGGCGGTGAAATTACTGCGATTTCTGAAGGTTGCAACTTAAGTAGAAGTGTTACGGTTGAGCTGAGGTCTTCGGAGTTCTCTTGTTTTGTTGATACTGATGACCTTGGTAATTGCAGATCAAATCGCCTTGATGTTGAATGTTGAACATTCAAGATGGAAGCTTCTTCTTGTAGTGGCTAGCTCATTAGGTCTCACTTGGGTTCATCGTCAAGTATTTTGAACGGGTAAGAGGGAGTAGAGAAATCCTTGGAAAATCTTAAATAGAGGGAATAGACTTAGAAATTTTTGAGAAGGTGAGAAGAGTGGAAGCTATCTTTGGACTTCCGTGGATAAAATACACCTTTGGTATTAATAGATTTTTAAGAAAATATTTCCCTTCCTAACTAACGTCCATGCTAACTAAGGTCTCCTATAGTCAGGATGGCTCTGATACCAAGTCCGTGATGACCCCGGATTAGCTATCCGAGATACTCGTTATGTTTCCTGCAACAATCCCATGATCAGTCTGTTGTTGCACATAACTCGAATTGGCATCACAGAACACCCATACATACCGAATGAATTTACTTACTTGATTGAAGTCATAACTTCAACATGTACTTGCAGCGGAAATCACCAAACAGCGTGGAGCCCAAGTCATTTGCCTACAGGCAGCTGACTGGGAAGCGCCCTAGTTTGCATTGACGTCAGGGAAGTCTTCCTCTTCGACTGCTCATCTTCAAAACCTGGCTAAGACAATAGCCAGGGACGAAACCAATATGAGTACATTTGAATGTACTCGCAAACTACCCCCGAAATGAGCGTGCAATAGCATCATTTTTATTATAATAAAAACCTTTATTTTGAGAAGACATCTCTATATCTTTGTTGAAAAAGGAAAGAAAGCTTTTAGAACTTTTTCCCATAAATTTATCTTTGTAAGAATTTTCTTTTAAAACTTTTTCCCGAAAATACATCTTTGTTGAAAAAGGTAAGAAGTCTCTTTAATAAACATTTTCCCGGAAAATCACCATTTGTTTATTTCTCCAAAACTCCTCCTTTTCTGACCAAAACCATTCCTAGTCAAATCATTTTTCCAACAACCTTATACCAACCCTTTGGTATAGTTGCATAAAACATTTTCCACTTTCCAGACACAAAACTTTGCACTTCTCGACCATAGCCCATCATGGTTAAATCATTCTCCAGCAACCTCATACCATCCCGTCGGTAGAGTTGCAGACACAACACATCTCCATTTTATTTTCAAATCTCAAACTATGCAAAACTTGCACATAGGACCGAGCAGTTCTTTCCAACAGTCCATATCCGAGGACTCGGCTATTCAAATAGTTTTACACTCTGCAGAGGTAGCACGCTTTTCCCACATCCATCCGGTAACTCATTGTGTCGGCCACGTCCCGCCATACCAGGTGTATGCGAGGTTGAGTCACCGACCCTAGCCTGTCCTTTGCTCATGCTAGTATAGGACCCTGCCCATATGACACTTTCCATCAACACTTAACCCAGCCCGTCGGAATCTAAGTGTGAGGACTCATAGTTTTGCCCGGTGATTTATGGTGGAACCTTCAATCCTCCTCCTTATCTTTCCATAGAGTTTGAGGGAGGACCCGGGTCAGGGGTAGATCAACACACTATCCCCTCATGCACAACGGAGTCATCTCCGTCGATGAGGCATCCCATACTAATATGAGCAAATTATAGGACTAAGCCCGTTCCCATAGGTGGGTAAATGTGGTTGCACAGGGTATCGGCTGTTCTGTAAGTACAAGGACACAATGTGCATTTTTCATAAACATCACCATTCACCATTTCTCCACTTCAACACCGATATCACGACAATCCACATTTATCCAAGTACTTCCAAAGGAGTTTTGAGTAAACCATATTTTTCCCATCCAATAGTTTGAAAAAAAAGAATTTCCATCTAATACCTCCGTATAGGGTGTCAAAATAATATACATGTATTTTGGAAAAGGGTTTTCAAAATCATAGCTTTAGTGGCAAAACCACATAAATCACTTATACTCTTTATAAGTAAAACGTGTGAATCAAAATAGATGTATATAGGTGCAAGCTCTGAGAAGTAGCTTGCCTGATTTCAGCATAATGTTCCTGGACTTCTCCTCATTGATCAAAGAAATAAACTCTCATCCTCCTTCGATAAATCCTTTCCAAATACCACTCCGGTAGCGTTTATGTCTTGCGTCGCAAACATGAAAATAAAACAACACGCAATAAGCAAACCAAACCACAAGTGGTATACAAACAAGGAATCATACCAAAAAACATAGTACTAATTTAATCAAGCAACAAACTAATATCTATATTTACAAGGGCATTATACTCACAGGAGTATAACACCAAACACATGCTAAAAACATAGAGCACCAAGACATCTTCTATTAAAGGTACTTAACAATCATTTTCCCTAAACAGGAAATACTTCAGACAAAAGTTAAGTCACCAAATAATCTCTGTAAATGAAAACATCACACCAAGCTAGGGTAGATACATAACAAGATACCTAAGCTAGTACTCAACTTAAGACAATCAAGTTCATTAAGCAAGGTAAACATTTTACTCATACCAACATGTCTAACAAATACCACTAACAGTACTAACATATTATAACCTGCTAAACAATAATGACATGCAAGCACAGTACCACAACAATCATTAACAAGCAAGGCATACATTTTAATCACACACAATATTCTCATATCAAAATAAACAAGCTTAACAAATTCCTAATTACTAGGAGAAATCTATATAGGGAATAAAACCCTAACAAATACATGACTCACAAGTAGCTCTCCTAACATGCTAGCAAAATAAGGAAACACATCACAACAGTGGATTACCACCCTACACATGCTAGGAAACACCTTTATAACAATAAAGTTATAACACAACAATTTATAAAGGTCTAATAAAAATAGGCAGAAAAGTCCTAAACCTTATAATTAGCACCACAGTTAATCAGTGACTCCTAAATTCAAACCAAGCTAGGGATATGTTCTCCTACACATATAGAAGACAAGACAATTGGATTTACTCCAAAATTCATCTCACAAAAATCTACAAAAATCACCAAAGTGCCACTGGTGTGTCTACAAGAATGAATAGAACTTTTGTTTTATGTTTTATTTGCAAGCAAGGCCAACAGATCTGGAAAGGTACCACTTCAGCCTATCCATAGGATTTTAGTTTGCAAATTTTGGAGTTATAAAACTCTAGATATTAAATATTTAGTGAAAAAGATACTTTTTGCAAGATTAAATCTAGACATCACTTAAAAATATATTTTTGCAAACAACCAGCTCTGGATATTTAAGAAAACAGATGAGAACACTACAAAATTTAAATCAATCAATTTGCTAGCACACATCAACCACAAATAAATTAAACCTATACTGCAAAAATAACAGGAAACTAAAAGCATATATTAGATCTACCAAAAAAACATGATTGGGCCAGATCTGGCCCAGACCTAGCCGAGCAGCACAGAGAGAGGCCCATCCAGCGGCTCATGCGTGCGGCGAAGCGGTACGGGGCCGTCTTCGTCTCCCTCGTGACACGTAGCGATGAGCGAGGCACGGCAGGAGTACGGCGAGGTCGACGCGGCGGCTCCGGTGGTCCTAAAAAGAAGAGGCGGTGTCCATGAGAAGGCTCGTGATGAGGGGAGCTCAGGGACACAAAAATGGCAGAGAATGATGGACTGAGTCACCCGCGAGCTTGCTCGACACTTCGGTGGCCGGAGCAGAAGAGGATGAACTTCGCGGCGACGATCCCGGGCTCCATTCCTCGATTCCTCGCACGGAGAGGGAGAGGGCGACGCGGCGATGTCGAGGGTGGTCTTCGATTTGGACGGGGCGGCTTCAATCTACGGCGATACACTGCGGCGAGCTCGAGCTAGGGTTCGGCCATGGAGGAGAAGGAGAGAGAGATTGAGAGAGAGCAGAGAGCGAGTGAGGGAGGGAGATCAGAGGAGCGCCTGGGGGGGCTCCTTATCCTCTTCGAGCGGCAGGAGAGCGGAGGGGGGGGGGGGGTCCGGGCGGCGAGCGGCGTTGAGCGGGAACGAGGAGCACGCAGCACTGGGCCATGTGCTGCGGCTTCAGGAAGAAGATCAAGATCTTTCAGAAAACCCCCTGGACTTATTTTTCCAATCACAACCCGGTCCTTTTCTGTTCCTTTTATTTTCCTTTTAAAACCAGTAGTGTTTTAGGGAATTGTTTGGGGGTATTTAAACATTTTACAAAAATCTGAGAAAATGCATGTAGCCTCCCATATACATGTAGAAGCTCCACAAAATTGGTGTTGCAAAATAAAATGTTTTGAACAACATTTGTTCATAGAGTTTAAATATGTCATTTTTGGATAAAACTAATTTGACAAATTGAATTATCTTTGTAATTGGAGATTAGATATTTTGAGGAGAGAGTAATATGATAATGAGATGGTTATCATCCCATTCTTGGATTTTATAAGATAAAATAATTGGTATAACAAAATAGAGAAATAGGTAGAGAGGGAAATTAGATAAGATCATTTCTTTTAATCAAGAATTTATTTTGAGGGTGGTGAGTAATCATAGAGGTCTTGTTTGTTTTCAAGCCACATTCCACATTTGTGATCAGTGGGTTTTCAACTTAACACTCAAGTGCATGGGTGTAATTATTCACCCAAGCAAGCAATAAAACAAGAATTAGCAATCAATACAACCATGAGTCCAACAAGCAAACAATCACAACAATATCAACATCACATCCAAGATCACACAAATCAAACCACAAGAATTAATCATACCACCATTTACATACTTAACAATACTATCTTATAAAAATGATCACACTTAATTATGACAAGATGATGTTTAAAACTATCTCAACTCCACCTTGGTATTTTTGAAAAGGGTTTTGAGCAAGGCAAAATATGTGGGGTAATATATTTCCCACTTGTGTTCTTTTCAAATGGAGTGAAAATAAGAGTTTATAAAATGGGAGTTGTATACACCTGCAAAATATCATGGTTGAAAAATAGATAGGAGATAGCATATGGATCTCCATAATTTTGGAAACATATAATTTTGGAAATACTTTTACTTTCTCAAGAGTGGGTAATTTGGTGGTTGCTAAACCAAGTATTATTGAAATGGAGTTGGTCAAAATAAGAATGGAAAGATATATGGAATAGTTTCTTGTCATAACGTGATCACCAAAGTTAAACATATTTTTATATTGGTTGGGTCTTATATTTACTAGTCAAACAACTTAAACAACAAGTCACACAAGTTCAAACATAGCAATGGGAAGGAAAACACAATCATCAGTGAAACATTTCAAAAAGTTTTTGTTGGTTCTGAATTTTGGGTCTGGTAAAACTAAGTTTTTCTTGGTTCCAAAATTTGGAATGTTACAAGGTGGCCGCCGAGGAGGAGGAGGAGGAGGAGGTCAGGAGGATGAGTTGTCGGTGAATCCAGAGCAGGCTGCCAGCATCCTCGCGTCCTACACAACCATTTGCCGGGAGGCCAACGATGGTAGTTGTACACCATCACCTCCACGAGACAAACACCGCCATGAGGAGCTTGTCATGGAGATCTCCTGCAAGAGCGCATCGAGGGAGGAGGCCCGCCACCAACTGGAGGCCATGGCAGAGAATCAAGTCCAAAGGAAGACATCCCTAGCCGCTCCTCCACTATAACCTTTTAAACTCGTGTGGCTCCGACTTCATTAGCAGCCTTTTCACCTTATCACGACGGTGGGGGCCACGACAGGGGAGGGGCGGTGGAGGGGGATACAACGCATCGAGAAATGAGAAGTTTGCGGCACCGACTTCCCGTGAAGGAAAGTTTTTTTTCTAGATTTAAAGGTCAGTAGGCCGCAGATGCGTAAGGATTTTCCCCCAAATTTAAGGGTCGGTAGGCCGTATTGTGGAAGGCCTACCCAACAGTGTATATCTCATTGTTTGGGTACTGGCATGTGGCGCCCACACGTCGGGGTGTCGACCCTGTTCGGGACGGACGCGTCGGAGCGGGGGTGGGTAAAGTTCGGGATGGACACGGAATTGCAGACATTTGTCAGATAGACATGGCTGCACAATGCCGTGTTTTCGGTCCACAAAGGCTCAATTGCGTTTATTGATAGACTTTAGGGGCTGCCGGTGGAGATGCTACCCAGCTGTCCGGAAAATTTATTCCAGAAAACAAATCGTGTCAACGCAATGTGCGTCGACGTGTATAGGCCTAAAGGAAGAGGTGCATACATGATACAGGCATGTAACGTATTGAAGCTCGCCTGAAATTTATTGTTTTTGTTGTTTCTCTGCTCACTCCAGAACAAATGGAATAGGATGGGAGAACATCAATCAAAAGGATTAGAAGGTGAAAGGAAGAAAAGACAATACATTCACCTGCAAGAATGAAGCCTGTGAGAGGGAGGGGAAAATACAACTTATCCGGCAAAACAATGGCAAAGAAAAAGAAAGGTGAAAAAATTAGGCCAAGAAGTTAACAAGACAACATGACATACGGGCACCACGAAGCTATGCAATTTAATCTTTACTCAGACGGCGTCACGGCGTCGGGACGGCCGGAGGCGTGCCTCTCGATCGCTCCTCCTCCGAAGTCCCTCGAGCGCTCTCCTCGGTTGTTGTCTGGCCGTGGCCGCCCCGATCTCCTCGATCATCCTGACAACGTCAGGGGCGTCCGGCCGCGCGTCCGGCACGGTGGCCACGCACGCCATGGCCACCTGCAGCAGCGCCACCATCTCCTCCTCGGCACTCGCGCCGAGCCGCACCAGCTCGACGTCGAACACCTCCGCCGTCCACTCCTCGCGCACCACCGACTGAACCCACCGCGGGAGGTCGAGCGTGCCGTCACCCTCGAGCGACGCGTGCGTCGGGGACTTGCCGGTGAGGAGCTCCAGGAGGAGCACGCCGAGGGAGTACACGTCGGCCTTGAAGGTGGGTCGGCGTGTGTCCACGATCTCCGGCGCACGGTAGCCGCCGGAGCCGACACGGGTGGACGTCGAGGCGAAGATCGGGTGGAGGCAGAAGTCAGAGAGCGCGGCGGCCTCGTAGTCTGGCCGGAGGAGCACGTTGGAGGACTTGACGTTGCCGTGGGCGAGGTTGTGCGCGGAGTGCAAGTGCGCGAGCCCGCGAGAGGCGGACAGCGCCGAGCGCATGCGGGCGTCCCAGTCCATCGGTGTCCGGCCGGAGCCCCGGCTCCCTGCATGTGCATGGAAATTTCCAGGTGAGAAATCTTTGACGAATGACACTAGCAAACATGCGACGTATTAAAAATGCAAGAACAATCACGGCATTTCATGGTGTTTCCCACGCCATAAAAATCAATAAGACTTGAACAAACAACTTAAAGTAATGCTTCTATATAAATAGGTGCTAATCTTAAGATATGTACTTTCAACGTCACAATCATGCAAGATCAAAGAATCAATCATCTTTGTTTTATAAAAAGGGAAAATTCGGAAGAAAGAAGATCAATCATCTTGAACAGCTACATAATGAGGTTGGTCACTGTCTTTGTTTTTAAACAAAATGTGGCAACTTGCATTCAGAGAACTTATTGCAGGCTGCAACTTTTTTTAAGAGGACGACACATCTCATTTGGTCAAGCACTCAAGCACGGTTGGACAGCAACAACACGCACAGAAGCAATCAATCAGCTGCCGTAGTAGGTTAATTACTAGGACGAAACTAAGTTGGTAGGAGTACTCCTAAATAGTCGCATATATTTATTAGGGCTCTCAATAATCGCATCCATGATAGACACACCGGATTATAGTAGGTAAAAACAGAGTTCCTGATCATATTTTAACAAAAACAGTCAAGCAGCTTCATTTTAAAAACAGAATCGAACAATGCCCGTCAATATACAGCAGGTTTATGTGACTAGACAAACAGAAGCGATGACCCATAGAGCACGTATTGTGGTTTTTGGCAAGTAGTGGAGATGAATGACCTGCAGTGGGCCGACCCAGCCGGCAGAGGCACTGCGTCGTGCTAAGCTGCCATGCGGTGTCAGATTGGACCCATATATGCCATAGCTCTAGTGGAGACCAGCAAGCAAGGGTCTTGTGGACTTGCATATTTGCCACTTGTCTCGGAAGGACATGAGCTTAGTCAAAAACCTGATTCTATTTAAAAAAAAAGCTGATTCTATCAAACTCGACATTTGAGAACATTGGTGACCTAGTACACTCAAGTCAAACAAAACCTCGTTCTATCATATTTGGGCTACGGTACCGGGTGAAAACCCTTAACCGTTGGTCTTGATGATCCACGTCGTTTTTGGTGGCCTCATTGTGGAACTCCGGCATCCTTTGGGGCCAGTTCTAATGCATTCGGTGACAAGTTTGGAGCTCCCCGTTTTTTCTTTCTTTCTTTTTGATCTTGATAGTTCCTATCATCACTTTGCATCGGTTCGGCCGTTTGAGATTTATTTATAAAGCGGAGCGAAAGAGTATTATCTGGAAATTTAAGCTTTCAGACTAAATAAACAACTACACACATGTGCAGTAAAATGGGAGCAATGCCATGATGGGGATAAACCACCTGACTGTTCACGATCATCATCAGTCCCTTTCCGGGCGGTTGATCGCAAGCAATTTAAGATGCCGGCGAGGTTCGACGAGGCCAAGGCACACACACGCCGTGAATGCCTGCCGTCTTGCTCCGGTGCCCATATCAACTCCCCTGCCTAAAACTACAACTGTCTACCGTCACAGCGGCATGAGTGCGTTGCATGCGCAGCCGGGCATGCAGGAGTCACTTTTGTGCCCGGACCGGATCATGGCGAGGAGAGCTGGCCGGCACCGCGACAACTCGCACACGGCGTCATTATTCTACTTGGAAGCCCCGCCTCTATCTTGCATGTTGCCAGATAGGAGTACGAGATTTGTATGAATAACACAACAATGTGCTTTGGGTAGATAGTACTGCAAGAACAATTTTGCATTTGTGCTGCCATGGCACGGTATTGACGTTCAGTTTCGTGGGTGGGAACCGCTTTACGCACAGCAATGCACACGGGTACAGTAGACACTAGCATTTCCGTTTCAAAACCGTAAAAGTGGGCCCCAAAGGAGTATTCTCCCAAAATCCCACCGACATCAAATGCACAGTAGGAGCAGTACAGTATATGAGAGTATTCTCCCAAAATCCCACCGACATCAAATGCACAGTAGGAGCAGTACAGTATATGAATGACAATGACAGATATGGCGCCAAGAGCGAGCACAGAAACGGCACATGAGGGAGGCCTTCCTACTGCTGCCCGCCATATTCAATGTCCTTGGAAGTGGGAAAAAAAATACAGTACACTACACGATGCCGCTGAACTACTCCAGCCAGCGTGAGGACCAGCATCCCTTTACAGCCCAAACCTCATCGCACCAACCCGGCCGACCATCAGATAAAGAAAAAGCCATGACCAAAGGAAAAAGCGAGAGCAGAGGAAAAGCGCGAGACCCGCCGGCCGTCCACACGACAATCATAGTATGCCGTCACATCGAATTCTCTCTCTTTTCCGCGATGGGGAAAGGAATTTCCCGAGTTAATCGCCGCGCATCTACCTACCTGATTCTGATTGCGATCGGCCATCATCAATGCCGTCACAATTCCGGCAGAATCTGCACTGCGCACGGCACCAGCCATGGTGTCCGATCCTCGTCTAAAAAACGATGGAATTTCTAGCGCGATGCCGGCATGAGCTTGGGAATGTGGCCGATTTCCGACAATCCCGATGATCGCTGACAATGCCTGTCATCCTAGCTCAGTCGACGGCGGGCAAATCCCAGCCGAAAAGCAAGCATTGCAGTAATGCTGCGACTGCGACCAATCTCTTCTCTTTCTGACACAGCGACAATCTCTTTCTGACAACGGCGGCGTGATAAGGAAAGAACGATTTTGATGCAATTTCCCCAAATTTGTTCAGGAAGAACGATGATGCAATGCAAAAGGGGGCAGAGACTGACCGTGAAGCATGGCGGAGAGGCTGCCGTTGGGGAGGTAGTCGTAGACGAGCAGCTTCTCGTCCTTGGAGAAGTAGTACGCCCGAACTGGGAGCAGGTTCCGGTGCTCCACCCTGCCGAGCTGCTCCATGTGCGCGTCGAACTCGCGCCGCGCCACCGCCACGTCCTTGAGCCGCTTCACCACCACCGTCGTCCCTCCTCCAGCACCGCCTTGTACGACGTCCCCACGCTGCCCTTGCCCAGCACCTCCGCCGACGCGCGCAGAAGGTCCTCTAGGTCGAAGCTGTACCCGGCGCCCTTGCCCAGGAACACCAGCCGGCTCGCCTCGCCCGTGCCGGCGCCCGCGGCAGCAACCGCCGCGGCAGCTGCCGACCCCGACGTGCCGCCCATGTCGTCCTTCGACGAGGACGTCATGCCGGACACAGGCGGGTCCACGCCTCTTGTTTGCCCCACCGCGGCCGCCGTGCCCTTTGGTCCTTGGCTCGCCGCGCCGCGACGGGACCTCTTGCAGCAGAAATAGATGGCGGCCAGCAGGAGCAGCGCTAGTACGACGGCACCCACGACGATGCCGACGATTGCCGCGCCGGAGAGCTTTCTTTTCTTGCCGGACCCTGTTCCGGGGGGCATGTCGCTAGGGCTCATCCCGGGCGCCGGCGACGGGGAGGGGAAGAACGGGCTGCAGGGCGGCAACGGCGTGCCGCACAGCTGGAGGTTCCCGGCGAAGGAGTCCGCCGGAAACCGCGCGAGGGTCTGCGGGATGGAGCCATTGAGGGTGTTGTCGGAGACGTTGAAGGCGGTGAGGCCCGCGATGCTGAGGCTGGGGATCTTGCCGGAGAGTTTGTTGCCTTCGAGCCTGAGGGAGCGCAGCGAGGTGAGGTTGTTGAGCGCGAAGGGGATGGGGCCCGACAGGTTGTTGTGGGAGAGGGCCAGCCGCTGGAGCGCGCCGAGGCTGGCGATCCCCGCCGGGATGGCGCCGGAGAGGTCGTTGTTCTGGAGGAAGACGGAACGGAGGCTGGAGAGCTGGAGCAGGTCGTCGGGGATGGAGCCCGTGATGCGGTTGGAGCGGAGCGAGAGGGTTTGGAGGTTCGGGAGACGGCCGATGGTGGAGGGAGGGATGGGGCCGAGGAGGCCGATCCCCGGGAGGCGGAGGGAGATGACGGTGGAGCCCGCGGCGTCGCAGGTGACGCCGACCCAGCCGCAGGCCGGCGTGGAGGTGTTCCAGCCGAGCTTCCGCTCGTGCGGCGTCGCCGTGAGGAAGGCCAGCAGCGCCGACCGCTCGCTCGCCGGCGGCTCCGCCGAGGAGAGGAAGGCGAGCGACGTGGCGACGACTGCCAGCAGCAGCGCGCGGGACGCGGCGAGAGGCATTGCTGCGGGCGGTCGTGGGAGCTGCGGGCGCGTCTAGGAACAAGGCATTGGGGATTGCAAGAAGAGGAACGGAGGAGCAAGCTGGTAGTTGGAGCTGGAGCTGATTTCGCCTCCGGAGATGGGAAATTTTGGGGAGGAAGAAGTGGGAATGTGCGCGCCGGGAGTGTTTTATGTGGGTTGGTGACTGACTGGTGAGCAGCTGGCATCGACACTCCACTGGCGCGAGACGGCACAGTAGGCGCGTCCGTGACGGCGTCTGGTTCTCGTGTGTGTGTGCGCGCGTGTGCAGCGCTGCCTAGTGATCTGTGGCTGCCGCGTCGCCGTGCCATGTGTCGTGCCTCGTTGATTTCTGGACCTTGCGGCCGATCCGGTCACGCTCACCGCGCAATCGCCCACTCGTCCTGGCATCTACTCCGTATGTCAGTAGTAGCATATGAGAATGAAAACGGAGCTGGTACGAGACTGTTACATTTGTTTTATATTTTCCTTGAAACTGAAGAAGGATATAGAAACTCCAAAATTGTTGTTATATTTTCCTTAAAGAGATATATGCATGGTTTATCACACAACTTGTCCGAGATGAGTACTTTGGTCACTAAACTTGCAAAAGGTTGTGCGAAGGTCACTCAACTTGTCCGAGATGAGTAAACTGGTCACAAACCATTGACTGAGCAGTTGACCATTGACTCTTACCAATTTTTTTTGCAAAAACATCCCGTAGAATCACAAAATCACATTAATGTCTCTCTACAGGGGTGTTTTTGCAAAACAAAATGATGTGATTTTGTGATTTTGTGATTCTACAGGGGTGTTTTTGCAAAAAAATTGGTAAGAGTCAATGGTCAACTGCTCAGTCAATGGTTTGTGACCAGTTTACTCATCTCGGACAAGTTGAGTGACCTTCGCACAACCTTTTGCAAGTTTAGTGACCAAAGTACTCATCTCGGACAAGTTGTGTGACTAACCATGCATATATCTCTTCCTTAAAATTGAAGACGGATATAGAAACTCCAAAACAAATATAAAAATAAAACATATGCACACTGAATATAGTGCTTAAAAACGGAGCTGATACGAGATTGACCAATATTACACTTGTTTTTATATTTTCTTGAAGTTGAAGACGGATATAGAAACTCCGAAACTAATATAAAAATAAATATTGACGGAAACAGATGCACACAATAAATATAGTTCTTAAAAACGGAGTTGATACGAGACTGTCTAATGTTACATTTGTTTTTACATTTTTCTTGAAGTTGAAGACGGATATAGAAACTCCAAAACAAATATAAAAATAAGTATTACGGAAACAATTGCACACACTGAATATAGTGCTTACACGAAATAGAAAGCGGATGTTTGCCGAAAAAAAAAAAAAACCTTAAATCATGTAGGGAAACTTAATCAGGAACCATTTCGACAGGCTTCTTTCCCTTGCCACAAAAGAACAGCTTACCTCATGATCAACATTCTTATTGCGCTGCATCTTCTTCAGTCTTCCACATCCTGCACATTTTCTTATATCTTTTCACCTTCAACTACCGCATATTCTTCACCTTGCACTGCAACCTGAACATCATCAGTATAAACCTTTCCTCGAACCTTGCGTGGACTAAGAACCACGGGCAGCTGAGCCGACTCTGTTGGAGTATCTTTATGCCATCTCGATTTGACAATGATACCCGCTGATGGATAAGCCTGGATCGACAGCAACAGCACATGAAGCACGCGACAGCCGGCGATCGATGTGCCGCGCCGCCCGTGGGTGCCAGCAGCCACCGCACGTACGCCGTCGACGGCTAACCGTTGGCTACGCGAGGGAGCTCGCCGGTCGCCGTCCGAAGACCAGATTAATTAGATTAGGCGAACAACCGGAGCACGTTAACCATCAAACCACTACCGCATGCACGAATGCAGCTGCAATCCATTATCGACGGCGCTTTATTAGTAGTACGAGCTAGCGATCCGTTACTGTCAAGACGTTTTTGTTGGCGCCATGTCTCCTGATGGAAGGAAGCACTTGGTATCGTCGTCCTCGGCTCTCCTTTAATCCCTGGATGCATGGATACAGCGAGATCAGGCTAGGTTTAGCGTCTACCTAACGCCTCCAACTGTGGAATGTTAGCAGGAGAGCTGCTAAATTTATTGATTAGAGGAAGAAGTTGTTACAAAAAAAGTGGGTGAAAAAAACCGAAAGGGAAAGCTCTCGGTCACCCACGTAAAAGAAGGGGCACAAAACGCACTCAACCCGGATCAAAGGGGATAGACGCCCCTGCTGCGTTCCAAAGGATTGCCTCCTCCCGGATTCGAATGACAAGGCTCGTGACCGGCATTTCCTTCTTCTCAAAAATTCTTCTATTGCGTTCAAGCCAGATTTCCCATGCCGCAAGAAGCAAGAGGGAGTGCGCTCCTTTCCTGGTGTCTTGTGGGCAGCCATGCTTGCAGTGGTGAAGCCAGCTGGTGATAGAGGTCAAGCCATCCCAGTCATTGGGCATTAGAGCCAGCTGGTGTCTTGTGGTGAAGCCATGCCTCCAACTGGATTTATAGCAGCTGATCTGATAGCTGGCACGCCATCATCGTCATATATAAACCCGGGCAGCCCCAGTGGATCGATCTTCATACCGTGGGGATTTTGAGAGTACTGAGGGTCGTCCCTTGAGGAATAGCTAGGCACGTTTGTTTGACTTCCTTGTCAAAATCTAGCACGCCCAATGTCAGAAGATCCCAACATTTTCCCATGTTATGTACAGTACTAGTACGTGCAGACAAATGGGGCGTCACATGGGAGAAAATCCGGTGGAGCAACTGGACGATTTGCTTTCAGCGCTTGACTGCTGAGACCTGCATGTCTGAGCATGTAGAAGTGTCCTCACATGGGAGTAATACAGTGCCGGACTTGCGGACTTGTGCGAGGGTCGTAGTATAGGAGTACCTTCCGTGCGCGTGTCACGTGCGCCTCCCGTATTTTCGTGCTTTTCATCATGACCACACTCCCCATATTTCCCTAGTTTCCCTAGTAGTACATAAAAGTACAACATTTTGAGCTTCAATTCCAGCGTCCACGTCGTCCGAAATACCACGGCCGTCCGATCGCGACGTTGAACGGTCCAGATGCGCTTTAAAAATCGCGTTGCTACAGTATTACTGTAGCCGTTGGATTTCTACCAATCAGATGGCGCCACGTCGCCCCGCACGGACGCTTTTGCAGAAAACCGCCCGCAAAGGGCTCTTTTGCAATTTACGAGAAAGCCAGGGCCCTCCGTCCAAAACCGTCGGCACAATCCCCTTGCCTCCTCTCTCTCCCGTGCGACGCCATCGTCGCCGGTGCCGCCGGCGCGCCGCCCCGCCACTCCGCTGCTCCATGCTCAGATCGAAGGATGCCAAAGGCTCCGCCGCCGCGTCTTCTCCGTCTCTGCCGACAAACGCATGCTGGGACGGCCTACGCACGCCGGATTCGTCGCCGCCACGCTCGGCAGGGACAGGGCTCCGCGGCCGCGTTTTGCGGGGAGCGATGTCACACAGCCAGGCCGGAGTGTTCCGAGGTTAGTGAATTTGTGCTGTGAATTGAGATTTTTCGACGTCGTACGCCATCCCCGCCGCTCCTCCTCTGCCGCCGCCGCCCCACATCTTTCCCGGTCATGGCGGACATGGCCGCCTCACGCGTGCAGATAAATATCCGCACCATGAGGGCGTCGGAGGAGTTGTCCGTCAAGCTGGGCCGCGCCGAGGAGGCGACCGCGTGAGCTGTGGTACGGAGTACAACGGTAGATCGATCAAATCGTCGCTCGATTCTCTCTCTCCTCCTGTGAGCAGCTCAAGGTCAACACGCGAGCAGCTTTTGCTTCGATTGGTGCTATTCGTGCTCCCGACAGGTAACTCAAGCTTCGATTGGTGTTGTTCTTGCTTCGATTGAATTTTAATTTGGGATGGATTTCAGTTACTTGGCAAATCGATCCGGACGCACGCCGCGCCGGCCGTGTCCTGGCAGGTAGCGGCAGTTCAAACAGTTCACTTGAATCTCAGTAATTTGACAAGTAGCTGGCAAGCCCACTGCAGCGTACATCTTAATTTGGTATGGGTCAGTTTTAACATTGATTTTTGCCTATGCACATAATTTTGATGGTGCACATAATTGATAAATTATTTGTATGACTTAATATTTAAGTACTATTTGTATTTTATTTGTGTTCAAACATCTAGATAAGAGTTTTATGATATTTATGCTACATATATTTGCAACTGTGAATATATAGGCCATAAGGTGTGCTGTCCTATTTTGCATCATCTGGAACTCCACTACTGCAATGTTTTAAATCATGTGAGTGTCCTATATTTCATGCCTTAACATCTAAAAAAAATGGTGCTCTAACACTATTTTCAGGTGTCCTATTTTACATCATCCGTTTAAAATGTTCTAACGTAGGGTCCTAAACAGTAGAGATGGTATCGATGCTTGAGGTGTCCGTTTCATATCTAAATCTAGCTACCATGGTTTTTTGTATGACCTGCTGCCTTATTTAGATTGGATATCAACCAAGGTGGTTAATCTACAATCCCCTCTTCTTCTTGAGGTGTCCGTTTCATATCTAAATCTAGCTACCATGGTTTTTTGTATGACCGGCTGCCTTATTTAGATTGGATATCAACCAAGGTGGTTAATCTACAATCCCCTCTTCTTGCTAATTACAGTACTATTAGTGTAAAAGGATTTGTCTCTTATTCCATGTTTTGAGCATTTGTCTCTTATTCCAGTCCTGTGTCAGGTTCCCTTCTTGCTTTATTGTTCCCGTTATCATTTCTTCAGTATAGCTCGACTGAAGGCAGAAGGGTTCAGCACGGAATTGTGCCAGTAAGGAACGATGTAGGTAAGTGTGTTGCAGGAGTGTGTGCACCATTCATGTCTCATGGTAAGAAGATGCATACCTTAAGGTTGCTTTTGTCTGTATTACAAATGGCCTTGGGGTTTCATGTGCTGAAATCATAAGAACAATCAGTGAAACTAATTATATCGAAATGACAGATGTGTATGCATTTTTTTGGCATCTATAGCATGCTTCGTCTAGCCACTGAAGTTATATTGGTGTTTTCCATACAGACCATAGCTGTTGGAATGAATTTGCTTTGGTCTGCAAAACATATTTTATCTTGCCTGTAGGTCCAAGCACTAAAACTCAGCTGCTAATGATTTGTTTGCGCGGCACCTACCTATTCTTATTCCCATATCCGTGCCACTACAGTTGCCACACTTACGATAGATCCTATGGCGGTACAATTCTCTGCAAAAAAAACTGAATTAATCATCGCCATAGAGGCCCTTTTGGTTTAGATATGAGATCGGGAGAATCCTAGTGACATTGTCTTCTGCTATATTTAGGAAGTTTTATTTGCAGTGGAATGTCCTTTTGTTTTGCTAATCGGAATGTTCTAAAGTTCTTGGTTATCCTGTCCTTGAAATGTTGTTTTTCTTGGTCTAACTAGAGTGATTACTTTTACTTCTTCATATTAATATGACAGTGCTGGTCTGCCAGGAATACACGCTAAAAACATTTATGTATGCTGTTGTCTGTTTCAGGAATTGATGCCCAAACACAGCCTTCGGCGGTGTCCAATAAATCAAGGAGCCAATTGTGGATTGTTTGGTGGTGTATGGTGGGTGTGACCTGGATTGGATGGGTAAATTCAAAGGCGCAATCGTTCTACAGAAGCTAGCAGAGTGAGCAATCCAGTTTGGCGTGGACACACGATGCTTAATCTGATGACCAGGTTGCGACACATATGTTTTCTGTTATGTACCATAAGTTTACACATGTGTGATAAAATCTAAATAGTGTATTTAACAATGATGTTGAGCTTCCCTTTCAACCATCAATGTAAACTCATGGGCATGGCGTATCTCCGTGATTTCAACGGAAAAGGATTGGGGCTAGAAGTAGAGTCAAGAGGTTTGCAACTTCTTTTATGTTATTCTGCATGCTGTTTAATGAGAGTCAGTTGTAGATTTCTTTCTTTATGTTGACTTGAGTATCTTCCAGGTGTTATGGACAGCTCAAAGTTTCCCAGTCTTATGTTCAAAATGTTATTACTATGTACAGTATGTTAATTTTCAGCCTGTGATTTGAGCAGTATAGATATCTATTAAAAGGCATGATTTTCAAAGATTTTGTATGTTTCCATGTAATTGCATCTCTCCCTCTCTCCTTCATTCTGCTCGACAATGATAATTGCCATATGACATCTCGGTGTAGATGATCCATATATTGTTTTTTAAATAAATAGCACTTAGTATGGAGGCATGGTCATTATTGCAGACACTTATGTTTGGCTTTGATGAGTAATGTCAAATTAGTGTCTCCTTCCGCTCTCTCGGATACGTGTGGTCGCGTCCCCGCGCGCGTCCACCGCCGCGCCGCCGTTTCCGCCGCGCCTGACGTCATGCCGACGTCAGCGCGGCCCACCCGTCAGCAACTGCGCACTTCCACTGGAATTTCCCAAAAAAAAAAAAAAAGAAGGGCCCCACTGTCAGCTATGCAGAATTACAGAAATAATTAAAATTCAAAAAACCATACCTTCCAAACCGTAATTCACAACAATACAGACAAAATACCAAAATTTACTTTAAAAAAAAGATCTTTACAACTAACACACCTTCATACATGTTTAAACAACTTTAAAAAAAAATTGTTCCAATATCTTTTTACAACAATTACAAAAAAAATACAAAAATTCAAAGAATGCATATCTTTAAAACAACAATTTAAAAAAAATCAAATCCAAAAAAAAAAAATGCTTACCTTTCAAACTACACTTCAAAATAGTACAAACATTAAGTGGACCCCACTTACTTACAATTTTTTTCACAAATTCAAAATTTTAAATCTAACCAGCCTACAAATCAAAATAACAATTAAAAAACAAAACTAAAATTCAAACAATGCATATCTTTAAAACAACAATTATGAAAAAAGTTGAAATCCAAAAAAAAAACTTGCCTTCCAAACTACACTTGAATTATATAAATAATTCAACTTTAATTTCCTAAAAAAAAGCAACACAAAAAAAAAAGATGCTCTAAAATATAAATACCTCACATATTATCTCACATAAATAATAGATGCCTCAAAAACAAAAATACATAAATATAATCACATATAAATAATACCCTCATATTTTTAGTTCATATCCTGCATTTCAAAATAATACAAAAAAATATAACCGAATTTCCTAAATTTAACAAATTATCAAACTATCCAAAATCCAACCATTTTTAAACCGGAAACATTTTTCAATTCCAATTATTTCCACACTTACAAAACTTTACAACATCGCCACTTTCAAATTCAAATTCAAAATCACACGCGCGGCATTTGCCGCGCTCATATCCCTAGTACTAGAGAAGACTAGAAGGCGTCAATACTCAGGCTGTAAGTGGGCACGCTCGTGAACAACCGCTAGCATGCCGATTATTCTCAACTACTCCCTCCGTTCCAAATTAATTGACTTTCATTAGTCCACGTGTGGATGTATCTATACGTGTAATATGTCTAGATACATCCTTGTGTAGACAAATAGAAGTCAATTAATTTGGAACGGAGGGAGTAATTAAATGGGGCGTCGTTAGCGCGCCGATTATTTCCAACAAATTAAACTGGGCCCCGCTACTTGCCCACCTCGGTGCTTCAGCCCCGGGCGCAGGAGCGGAGACGAGAAATTCAGAGGAGCGGAGACGCGGCCGGCGGCCGGGAGATCAATATGATTTCCTTCTGCTGAACCTCGCTGCCGCCCTGCTTCTTCCCATGGACATGGCGCTAATTCCAGCTCGACGGCGTCGTGCGCAGGCCTGCCTCGGCGATGAGCCAACTCTTCTCGCCTGCACACTTCTTGCCTTGAGCAGCTTCGCCTTGCAGCTCCGGAGGCTGGCCCCTGGCGGTGTCGTGCGCCGGCGTCGGGAAGTCCTTTTCCGAGAGGAACCACTCGCTGTCGGAGTCAACGACGAGCTCCTTCACCGAGTACCCGTCGCTGCCGCTCAAGTCCGAGTCTGAGTCACCGAAGCCGGAGAACTCGGACGCGAAGCTCGCCCTCCCGCCGCTACCTCTGGACGTGATGGACGGGGAGGTCGCCGGCTTCCGCCTCCGCGACGGCGCCCTCTTACTCGGCGATGCGTGCGGATCCCCAAGGACCTCGCCGGCCGCCGGCTGCTCCCCATGGATCTCACCGGACCTCTGCTGCGGGATGATGCGGCCGGAGAAGGGGAATGGAGGAGGAGGTGGCAGGTGACGGTTAGATCGGGAAGAGCAGGGGAGTTCCGGGCCGCCGGCCATGATGCCGACCGTCATTGCCATGGAGCTATCGATCGGGCGTGGCGGCGGTAGCGGCCGCGCGGTGACTGCCCGTCACAATTTTATTTGTGCCCGTGGGAGTCCAATTAGTGAATTAATTGTGATGGGCTTCGGGGCGCCGTGGGCTGCCCGTCCCCACTTGCAGGCCTAGTCAATACGGAGATTGGTGCTTTTCCCGGTAACTAGATCATGATGGCGCGCGTTGCCCCGCCCGTCTTTTTTGGCGATAGAATGGTAGGATTTGGTAAAAGAATCGACAGAAAAGTTGAAAGTTAACTGTTGTGTGTTTGTAAGTTGCAGTTTTATCCTACAATGATAGGAATTTCCTTAAAGGATGGCTAATGAGGCTTCGGAAGTTTAGTTCGAATATCACACGTGTAGAACAAAGTAGGCCTAACTCACTAACTCAGCACGTCCATCTTGAGCAAAGAACGAGGAAACTTTGAGAATATTATAATGGCAGCAATATAAAAGTAGAATCGGTATGTGGCATATTTTATGTAGAAATTAAATCTATGACGTTTCCACACAGAATAGAAAATCAAAATTATAAATAAATACCAAATTTACAGTACTTTGACCAAAATATATACTGAAATTACAACCTCTCGTTCTATCATTTGTCATTTCATACACGATTTCCTTGATCGATATAGATGACAATGGCGATGATCTCCGAATCTGCCCTGTGTCAATGATGATTGGAAATACAATATCATAATTTTGCAACCATAAACAGACAAAAAAAATCATTATAATGCAATGCCTGGTAAATATGTACATTTCATAGTGATTGTTTGCTTTGGTGAAGAGCACGCTTAACATTATCAGTTTCGCAATCCTTCAATCTCAATCTGGAAACAAAAACCGTCATGTCACACTTTGCATGCATTTGTAACAATTCGAGAAGCACACATGTTTTTTTTCCTAATGAAGAAGAAAACATAATTTGCCATCTCACATTTGATTATCCAATTTAACTAATTGTGAAATTATAATTTTGAAGCAATGTAGACGTACAAATGCATATTTTGCTATTATACTTGAAGTGAAGCACACATGCTTTTTTTCTAATGAAGAAGAAAACATAATTTGCCATCTCAGATTTGATTATCCAATTTAACTAATTGTGAAAGTTTAATTTTGAAGCACTGTAGACATACAAAATGCATATTTTGCTATTATACTTGAAGTGTAGCTAAACTGAACTTTTTTTCTGAAATGGGAGCGAGTTAAACTGAACCGAAAGCAGCTATCTACCACCCAGATCTATTCTTCATCTACAGAAACATGAAGGGAACAACAAAATTGATTCATTTACACATCTAAAGTCCAAAGTTTGGACATCTCTTTCAGAATTATATCACTGACATCCACAATCCAGTTAAACTGCATTGGTACTACTTATTCCCATATATATATATGCACTAACATGTTTTCTATGTTAAGAACTAACGGTTTTGTAGTCATCTTGTTGCAACAGGCTGACAGCAAACAGCCATGGAACATTTGCTACTAAAACCACCAAGAGACCAGTTGCTACCCAATCTATGTTCGCGATGTAACTACAATCCTGAACAACCAACAAACACTTCGAGGAGACAACACAATTGCAATTTTAAGTTTAAACAACTGGACTATTTTACAGGACTGGCGATACAATATATATCTTGCTTATGGTCAGTGTTCATCACATAATGGAGACAATATCAGTAAATTGTTCAAGGACGAAAAAGTAAGTGCTTAACAACACGATGCAAGAGCACCAATTATAGTTGGAAACTATCAGCAAAGTAACTGAAATCGTGACTCTTCATAGTCGAAACTTTTTACCTGAGCTGACTTTTACCCATATAACTTCTTTTAGGAAAATAAAAAAAACTATATGTTATCCTGCAACAAATTTCTCTCAACAAAATTGCCAAATAAGTCCAATAAAGTTGGGAAAGGGGATGGGCGAGGACCGAGGACATGTATTCCTCTACCTGATTTTTTATCTTCCACCGTCGTCCGTGAAAGCGAAGAAAGAATCAAGGCAAGTAGACATGCGAGTTTACACTGTTCTTCTAACCTGGAAATATCATAGCATGACAGAGAATCGACCTTGCAGTTGCATAGAATCATTGATCCCGGAGGTTATTCTGCCATCTCTTACTATGGCAGAATAGGCAGAGCTTGAGGCAAGGAGAAAATATATAGGCGAGGTAAGGAATCGATACAGTAACGTACCTTCATTACTCGCACCGGTGAGGTGCACACCATAGCAGCCATTACTTGTTTTGTATGAACTGAAAATTAATTCCGGTTTGAAGCTGATGTATCACCTTCAATCATCCGTGATTTGTAGCTTGCAAGTTGCATCAGCTGGGGATGCGTTTGCAATACCGCTTCACCTCCCTCCATAGATAGGCCCGCGGTCGATGGGAGACCTACGGCGCATGGGTTCGGCACGCCACCGCGTCACCTTGGTCGTGCCCCGGTCGCGCAGTAGTCACATCTCCCCCGATCCGCCATGCCCTCGGTCGCTCTGCATCACATCTTCCCCGATCCCCTTTGATCCAGTAGCCGAGTTGTTGGGCTCAACTGGAATATTGGGCCCCGAGTTACCACAGAACGTAAATTTGATACGTAGCGTATCTAGGGACAGCCGGTCCAGGACAAAATTGACGGCGAGGAATGACTCAAAAGCACGATCGGACGGCAGAAAAAGCAGAGATCGGGAGAAGCCTCCTGTGTGTCTCAGTTTTAATGTCCCTAATACCTTGTGAGTTTCTTGACAAATTTTACCCGCGATAGGAAAGCAAATAAAAGGCTAGAAGACGTCAAAATGGAGAAAACAAAACATTGAGATAGCTGGGCAAGTAAATAAAAGACTAGAAGACGTCAACATGGAGAAATACATTTGAATGTAGTGATGCCTGCAGAGAGCGAGAGAGATTTGGAACTTGGCACCCCCGTTGGTGTACTCCAAGCTTGTTTTTATCCTTCAAAATCTTTCTAAGCCAATATTAATTGATAGCATAGCAAACAATTAGCAAGGAAATATAGTAATGCACAAGGTTCAGCAAGTTTAAATAAGAAATTTTAGGAAGTATTCAACATCTGAATGTCTTTCCTATTATTTCCATTGTAGGTGTTCAACAAAAACAAAGGAAGATAAGAGATTCGCTCATAGATAAACCGAGATACACTGATAATAGAGACGCTAAAATGAAAAAAATGGAGCAAAAAGATGCGGTTGCAATTTTTCATGCGGATATCGAAATCACTTAGAGGAAACCAAAGTACTAGGAAAGAAACAAATATCTCTTGGCCCCGATTAACAAAAAGAAGGGCAGGAGGCCGTGGCGGCGAATCATCCAAATGTAATCCCTCCCACATCCCCTCTCTCAGCATACCCACTATTACCTGAAACAGAAGGTCAACTGCGAGATCGCTGACATGGTCATTGGAAGTGAGTACTACACCATTGTATATATAAATTTTAAAGTGCGTAAGATAATGCACAACTCAAATAGCTTGATGCCATCTTTGAAACAATATTACAAGAGAAACATACCGAAATTTGCATCTCAAAGCTAGATGAGATAACAAAAGGAGATGTCAGGTCTAGCTTCATCTTGTGCGTATTGATGAAAAATAGTTTAATATGGCCAAAAGAAACAAAAACTACCACACGATGGGAAAAGTCATATTTCTGACAAGTGTAGCTAGAAGTGTGTTTGATGCAGGGAATGTGACATTTTCAAGATAAATTGGTGGGTGGCTCTGAAAGAAGTCTCGACGGCTAGAAGCCTAAAAGGAGCAAGAAAAACCAGGTCAACTATAGCAAATGGAGAGGTGATGAGGCATATCTAATAGGAAAAGGAATTATAAGCTTACAATCAGTGTGGCCGATTGCTTGCAACGACAACTGGGGCCGAGGCCTCTCTTCCTCTAAAAAAATAAATCAGTGTGGCCGAAGAGGATGTTGGATGGATCATTTTCATCTAGCAAGATAATGCTAGAACACACGTTCTTCGAAATGACCAACCTTCCATCAAGTTATGGATGATAGTGGCCTAGACAACAGACTGAGGAAACAACAAGCAAACCGACCACACATGAACTTTGTTATTAACAAACTGCAGAATTTGCATAAACTATGAAGAAATAATTGTAGCTGTGCATGGTGAGTTCGATCCATATAAATTCCGAAGTTGAACAGAATATCATGCATGCAGAAGTTACGAAAACTGTATACATGATCATACACATTAACACATGGACAAACAAGGCCGTGGATCAGTTCTCTCCAACTGCAGGTAAAGAATCAGAACACATCACATTGCTTTAGAATTCTTCCATCGATGTGCTGCTTGCAGAATCTTCAGATGTTTGGCCTCAGATACTTCATCAGGGAGTGATCTCTTCCTCTTTCCTACCATTGTTGTGTTGAGTTCACGGTCTATACCGCTGAAGCCAGCTAAAGCATCAAACTCAGCCAAGTCCTTCATAAGAAATTCTGGCATATCTAGCGCTGGCTGAGCAATCGCAAGCTCGTAAATCGACCGAGCGCGATCGGTCTCTCCAAGTCCCCTTTCCAGTTCGGCATACTTCCTCCAAGCATAGCAGTTGGCCGGAGACCACTCGATGTACTTCTGGTATAGTATCCTGCAACGATCGACATTGCCCAGACGCATCTCCATCTCGATGTACTTCTTGAAGATCTTGCCCTTGGGAGCCATCCCGATCGCGTTCCCCAGTAGCCGGCGCGCGGCAGTGAGATCCTTCTGCCTGATCTCAAGCTGGGCCGCCATGATCCACACCTTGGCGAAGGTAAACTTCTTGTGGGGGATCAGCTTGAGGCACTCCCGGTAGACCTCCCTGGCGCGCCCCATGTCTTGCGCGTCGAGCTCCTCGTACAGGGCGTAGTTTATCCAGAGGTAGATGTACCTCTGCCAGTATCGCTTCTCCTGCGCTGGAGGCACGTTGGCGACGGCCCTCTCGTACACGTCCCTAATGCTGTCCTTGCTCCCGACGCTCTCCTCGTGCGCGAGGTAGTCGAACCATGGGTCGTAGTTGAGCGGGTTCTTGCGCACGGCGTCCTCGTACGGGGATATCCTCGTGTTGGTCGCGATGGCGGCGTCCACCTCTGGGTCCTTGCCATTGTCGGCAAGGAGCAGTTCGGCGGCACGCTGGTACAACCGGTACGCACGCTCTGCCTCTCCATGCTTCTCCTCGAAGCTGACATAGCGTCTGAACGTGTGCAGCGATGGGTGCTCGGCGACGAGACGCTCGTGGATGGCCCTGGTGCGCTCGACCTCGCCGTACCGGGTCTCGAACCTGACGTACGCGTCCCAGCCGGCCGTGCCCGGGCGCCACGCCATCCAGCGCTCGAACACCTGGCGGGCGTTTGCGTAGGCTCCGAGCATCTCCTCCAAGTGCGCGTACTTGGACCACAGCTGGTCGACGCGCGGGAGGAGCGCGACGGCGCGGTCCCAGACGTTCCGGGCGTGGCCGACGGACCGGTTGCGCATCTCGAACTCGGCGTACTTGACCCACAGCGCGTGGTCGCGGTGCTGGGCGGTGGCGCGGAGAGCGCGCTCGTAGACGGAGCGGGCGCGGGCGAGGTCCCCCTGTTGCTCCTCCCAGCGCGCGTATCTGACCCACGCCGAGACGCCGCAGTCCTCCCGCCGAACTCGCTCCTCGAACCGGTGGCGCTCGCCGAGCCGGTACTCAGAGAGCTCGTCGAAGTCGGCGATCTTCTCCCTGGGCCGGTTGATCGATTGTTCCTGGCAATTCTGGGCATCGCGGAGGATCTGCGCCGCTGTGATCTGGACCGGCGACGGAGCCTTGTTTTTGACCCTCACCGCGCGGGCCAGCCTCACCTCGGTGTCGCGCTGGGTGAGGTAGCCGGGAGTCGGGCGAGAGGGGGCGATCGCCATGGCTGTTCCTGTGGCCGATCTATGTAGGATTTGACTGAAATCTAGAATCAGCCGCGTATATCTGCGGCGACTTGATCGAAAACCTCCTACTCGACTGTCGCAGCTTGAGCCGAGTTTTCCCTGAATACCTAGCAGAAACGTTTATAGCTACACCAAAATCGAGCCAGATTACAACTCCGACTCTGACACGACCTGTAGTTCCTAGTTACAACCGGACAGCCTGACTCGGACTAGCTTAAATACCCGTGTCGTTGTGCCTGCCACGGAACTTCAGTGAAACACTATTCCGGACATGAGATCCGACGGCCCAAATCGACCCAGTCGACCGTTTAATGTAGCATGAACAGTGTTTTGATCCCGCGCCGTCCGTCGTCAATCGGACGGCCCAAGCGTCATCTGTGCGACAGATTTTCAGAAACGCCCCTGAAAAATCCAGCGCTTGCTCCGCCGTCCACGCTTTTCCGTATCATTGGAACTATTTGCAAAATGCGAAACCGTAAGGATCCCGCTGCAAAACCGTCCGCATCCTTCCCCCTCCTTCTCTCTCCCCCGCGACGGCCCGAGGTCGCCGCCGCGCTCCGCCGCTCCTCTGCTCATTCCCCGCCGGATTGAAGCGCACGCCGAGCTCCGCCGCGACGCCTTCTCCCTCATCGCCGCAGATCGGCGGCCGGGACGCCGCGCGCGCGCCGTAATATCCGACGCACCGTCCGCTGCCCTCTGCCGCGTCCACCCGCCGTCGCGGCCGCTCCGGCGACACAAAATGGGCGGCAGCGTCGTCGAAGGCGGCTTCACGCCACCGCGTTCAGCTACCTGCGCTGGAGGAGGACAAGGCGGCGCGGACGCTCCCCAGAGCCCCATGACCTACGTCGAGCTGGCGGCCTCCCGCGAGCGGCCGCAGGCCTCTTGCCGCCTCTCTCCTCATCTCGCCGCCCTCCGCCGATAAGCCGCCGCCAGCCTTCGAAGCGTCCTCCTCTCCCCACCACCTCCGCTCCAAGCTTTCCTCCTTTTCCCCTAACTCCCATCTGCAGCTGCTGTGATTTTTCTCTAATCTTCTTACTTAAACCATGTTACTGCATCTGTTTTGCAGGTCCTGTTCTTTGTCCAGATTGATGTGCTGCTAGGTTTGTTTGGCCGATCGAATTTAATTTGGCATATTCGTGCAGAAACCGTGCCAAGATCCAGACTAGAATTCTAGACATTATTTCCTGAGGTGGATGAAGGTAACCCTTCTTTCACTTATGCAATTTATCCACAGTCCTGTATGAAACAAATAATTCTTGTGTGTTCGCCGTAATTACTGTGGAGTGGAGGCAAATACCTCGGGACACATCCTGCACATTGTGTTTACTTACCATGCAATGAGTTCCGTTTCCATTTTCCAGGACCATAACAGATGGTCCATTGGGGAGAGTGGCTAAATTTTACCAAGATGACCACCGTGCCCCAAATCTTCTTGCTTTTTTTTTCCCAAGGAAGCGGGATAGACAGTTCCATATATTAAACTTCAAATCTGTCATGTACTGTGAACTAATAGCAGTGCCAGTTCGTGTTGATTCGCATTTTTTTGTCTTCACGGTTACATGGATTAGTACTGTAAGCTTAAGGATTGTCTGATGATTACTTTGCTAATTTTCATACTTTGTTTCTTATTTTTATTGTGACATAATGTGATCTGTAGGTGTCATATTTGTTTCGGAAACTGTAAATTCTGGACATGATCTTCCGTGCTCCCTTAGTTGTTCACGTATGATGCAGCATAGAATCATTATCTAAGCAGAATCGTGCTAATTGTCAAATATAGGACATGCGACTTCACTCTTCTGCCCTGCACTAAGTTCATCCTATTAATTAAAATTGATTTGCATCATAGGATGAAGCTCTGCTGCTAGGCATTGAGTTTATAATGCAATGGTAAGTGTATATTCAAGTAACTGCTCTTGGACAACTCTTACGAAAGAGCTCTTCTCATTTATACCCTATCATTCACTCTGCAGCTGAGATCTTTCTGGGAAATTGCATTTCTACAGCGTAGAAGAAGATATGGTTGATGGCTTCCCCTACGAAGTACCAAAAGAATACAACAAAATGTCTCTTCTTAAAGGAAGAGCTACTGTGGATATGAAGGTTAAGATTAAAGACAATCCAAACGTGGAAGATTGTGTATTTCGGGGATGCCTCTTCCCAACTAGTACCAAGCTCCCTTGCTTTTTCTGCCCTCCTTCCTTCTCTATTAATTTTGCTTGAGATTTCTGTCATCTGTGTGATGACATGTAGGTTATCATGATTCAGAATTTGATTCCATTGACATGTTTAACACACACCGATGTGGCTGTCCATTCACATGTACATTCTCTTTGTTGTCCCCACCATGCTAGGTACCTCTCCCTGATCGCATGACAGTTCCATCTCGATTGCCATATGTTGCGACTGATTTGCGATGCTGGTCATTGGGTACATAGCTACAACTAACAGCTCAAGCGATGGCGTCTCAAGATCAGTACATATGGCTACAGAAGGTTAGATGCTTATTGACTGTGGTTGACTCTGTGACTCCGTCCTCTAGGCCTACCTGGTGGTGGAACGTTGAGGTCCAGAAGGCTATTAAGGAGAAGAAGGACTGTTTCAGACGCCTATACCTGGACAGGAGCGCAACCAACATGGAGATATACAAGGGGGCAAAGAAGGCCGCAAAGCGAGCGGTGAGCGAGGCAAGGGGTCAGGCGTATGAGGACCTCTACCAGCGTCTAAACACGAAGGAAGGCGAAAGAGACATCTATAAGATGGTGAAGACGAGAGAAAGGAAGACGAGGGATGTCAACCAAGTAAAATGCATAAAGGACGGAGCGGATCAACTCCTCGTGAAGGACGAAGAGATCAAGCGTAGATGGCGAGAGTACTTCGACGACCTGTTCAATGGAGAGAATGAGAGCTCTACCAGTGAGCTAGACGATTCCTCCGATGATACCAGCCGACGCTTTGTGCGGCATATCCAGGAGGCTGAGGTTAGGGAGACTTTGAAGAGGATGAAAGGAGGCAAGGCAATGGGCCCTGATGGTATCCCCATCGAGGTGTGGAGAGGCCTTAGAGACATAGCGATAGTATGGCTAACTAAACTTTTCAACCTCATTTTTCGGTCAAACAAGATGCCCGAAGAATGGAGACGGAGTACATTAGTGCCAATCTTCAAGAACAAGGGGGATGTTCAAAGTTGCACTAATTACCGTGGAATCAAGTTGATGAGCCATACAATGAAGCTATGGGAGAGAGTCATTGAGCACCGTTTAAGAAGATTGACAAGCGTGACCAAAAATCAATTTGGTTTCATGCCTGGGAGGTCTACCATGGAAGCCATCTTCTTGGTACGACAACTTATGGAGAGATACAGGGAGAAGAAGAAGGATCTTCATATGTTGTTCATTGACTTGGAGAAGGCGTATGATAAGATACCACGGAATGTCATGTGGTGGGCCTTGGAGAAACACAAAGTCCCAACAAAGTACATTACCCTCATTAAGGATATGTATGATAATGTTGTGACAAGTGTTCGAACAAGTGATGGCGACACCGATGACTTTCCAATTAAAATAGGACTGCACCAGGGGTCAGCTTTGAGCCCTTATCTCTTTACTTTGGTGATGGATGAGGTCACAGGGGATATACAAGGAGATATCCCATGGTGTATGCTCTTTGCCGATGATGTGGTGCTAATTGACGATAGTCGGGCGGGAGTTAATAGAAAGTTAGAGCTGTGGAGGCGGACTCTAGAATCGAAAGGTTTTAGGCTTAGTAGAACCAAAACTGAGTACATGAGGTACAGTTTCAGTACTACTAGGCACGAGGAGGAAGAGGTTAGGCTTGATGGACAGGTGGTACCTGAGAAAGACACCTTCCGATATTTGGGGTCTATGCTCCAGAAGGATGGTGATATCGATGAAGATGTGAGTCATCGAATCAAACCTGGTTGGATGAAGTGGCGCCAAGCTTCTGGCGTCCTCTGTGATAGGAAAGTGCCACAAAAGCTAAAAGGCAAGTTCTATAGGACGGCGATTCGACCTGCGATGTTGTATGGCGCAGAATGTTGGCCGACCAAGAGACGACATATCCAACAGTTAGGTGTAGCGGAGATGCGCATGTTGAGATGGATATGTGGCCACACAAGAAAGGACCGGGTTAGAAATGATGATATACGTGAGAGAATTGGGGTAGCACCAATTGAAGAGAAGGTTGTCCAACACCGTCTAAGATGGTTTGGTCATATAGAACGTATGCCTCCGGAAGCGCCATTGCATACCGGACGGATAAAAGCGGGATGAGAATGTTAAGAGGGGTCGTGGTAGGCCAAACTTGACATGGGAGGAGTCTGTTAAGAGAGATCTGAAGGATTGTAATATCACCAAAGAACTAGCCATGGATAGGGCTGCGTGGAAGTTAGCTATCCATGTGCCAGAACCATGACCTGGTTTCGAGATCTTATGGGTTTCAACTCTAGCCTACCCTAACTTTTTTGGGAAAAAAAAGGCTTTGTTGTTGTTGTTGTTGTTGTTGTTGTTGTTGCAACATCATATGCAGAATGGTTTTTTATCCTGTCAAAATTATTAGTTTTGCTTTGCACGGCGATGGACTGTACCTGTACATGCAATATTCAGATAAAGAAGTAGAGAAAGAATTTTGTTGTGCCGGTGTTGTGTTCGTAATGTTCCAGGTAATTCAGCTATATGATAGTATGTACCAAATTTGTAATTTAATTTATCTTTTCAGGCTTAATATCAGCACAAAGACTTTCGATTCATTTCTACTGGGGATCGTCAATTCATTTCCATTTACTGTAATCATGTTCAAAGATGCAAGCATCTTGTTTCCTGCTTCTTCTGATTAATCGAAATCACGTTTTGGACATTAGAGAATTGTTATAGCACCCAATGGTTCCTCTGTTTATTCCTGGAGTAGTTTCCTTAGGCCTGCAATTGATTCAGGTTGCGTGAGTAAGCTGAGTGTAACCCAGATTTAGCTTAATTTGGTTTCTCACAATGAATTACAAATTTAGTTTGTGAAATAGCTTGATTTCAATATATTCTTTTGGTGATACCACAGAATTGCTGTCATTCTATCTGAGATCCAGGTCATTCTGTAATTTTGTCTTGCTTTGTGTAGCAGCTTTTGTTCACGGAGGTCCCCTTCCTTTGCTCTGTAATCGTGAACAAAGAGGAAGCATCTTGCTTCCTGTCTCTTCTGAATTTCCAAGTTGTGTTTGTGACTGCAGTACTACAGTATGGTCAAACAACCACATCAGATTTCTGTAGTTTCCTCCGTTTTCACATGAATTAGGTCTGCATCAGTAAGCTGATCGGTGTCCAAGTATAGCTAGATTTGCTTTCTCCTCCTGAGTTACAAGTTTCAGATAACCCCACAAGTTGATATCATTGTATTTTCTGTAGTTTGTGTCATTCTGGGTGTTAGTTTAGTTCCATGATTTTTGTTATTGAAATGATGTTTCTGTGAGGCATTATCTTTGTAATATTTTCCTATCCAGATCCCATGTTCATCCAAATTTGTTTTTACAGAAGATATGTGATACTGTTTCGTGATCGGCTGATTTTCTGGGTTGCGGCTAAAACACTAAAATTTCAGCATGCTTATGTGTATTTACGAGATAAATAAAAGAAATTTTCCATGCCCCATCGTGGTATGTACTTTATGCCAAGTCATGTTTTTAACAACGCAACCATTATAAATTTACCGTGAGTTTTCTAACCTCTTCTATTGTAACTTCCAGTCGATGCTAATTAACTACAACAGGCAATTTAACAGGGAGGGCGAGGCGTGTCGCCGAGAATCCAAATACGATAAACGTGCCAACATAACCACAAGAAAAAAAAACATTCTTAAAATATAAAACAATGATAACCATTTAAATTTGAGTATTTAAAAAAAACCTCCCGGAAATAAGCATAAAGGGCGCGGCGTGCACCGCGCCGATTCAACTAGTAGGTCATAAGGGCATCTCCAGTCGTTGGAGGCCCCCAGGATCCAAAACCGGCGCAAAATCACTTCCGCCGGCGCGAATCGGCGCTAAATCGAAACGTGGGGAGGCCAGTTTACCAGCCGCACCGCACCCCAGGATGCAAAGATGGGATGAAAAGCAAAAAAAAAAAAAAAATAGCTCTGCATCGTGACCATGCCGATGCCGCCCGCCTTCGACATGGCCAGCACGCCCTTCTCGCCCCGCTGCTCCCCGTCCCGGATCACCGTGGTCGCCGGGAGCTGGCCGGAGAGCTGGTCGAGGCTGTTCCGCGCCAGGTCGAGCTACCGGAGATGTGCCGCAACGCGGGGAGGGAGAAGACGGAGGACGGGATCCACCCCTGCAGCCGATTCCGAGACGCGTCGAGGTACCGGAGCTGGCCCAGCGAGCTGACCGCGGCCGGGACCTTCCCCACCTCCGGGAACGCGCCATCGAGGCTGTTCCGCGCCAGGTCGAGCTCCGGAGCTGGCCCAGCGAGCTGACCGCGGCCGGGCTGGAGGAAGAAGAGGACGAGGTCGAGCTGGAGAAGGCCACGAGCTTGCACGCACAGCCGGCCGCGAGCAAGGCGCGAGGGCCAGGTGGCGCAGCGAGAGCCGCGAGCTGCGAGCAAGGCGGCGACGAGGCGCGTGCTGCTCCGCCACGGCCGCGAGCAAGGCGGCGACGCCGGCGCGAGGAAGAGCGCGGCGAGTTCGAGAAGACGCAGAAAAAAAGCACGGTTCACCCGGAGGTGCAGCTGGGCGGAGAGGCGGCGGCGAGAGGGCACGGTGGCGACGGGGAGAACGGCGGCGAGGGGCGAGCAAGGTGGGGAGAGAGAGCGCTGCACAGTGCACGTGGTGGGATTAGGGAAAAAGAAGGAGAGAGAGGGAGTTGAGAGGCTAACCGTGGGCCTTCGCATGCAAAAAGACCCCCCCAGGCCGAACCCAGCCTGCTGGGTTCGGCCTGGGTGCGCCGGCGCTAAAACGGCGCGAAACGGCGTATTTTCATGTCTTGGGGGGCTGGCTGGTGGAATTTCGGCGCTATTCGGCGTATTTTGGCTAAAAAGTGGCCTGGGGGGCTCCTGGAGGGCACGGCTGAAGATGCCCTAAGACCAGCCACTATGTGATGGCAAAGCGATGCTAACCTTCTCTCTCCTCTATTTGGTTCGATTCAATACATAGTAGGGAACCGGCGCATGCACTCTGACAACAAAAGCGCACCAACATGTTGGTTCGGTTCAAAGAAATCAACATGCAAGCTAGGCCTACATGTCATAGAGAGTACAAAGGATAAAAGAGTGGCCAGAAAACTGCATACATGTGCATGTGCCAACATGCAAAGCGATTCTATACATAGTAGGCAATTGGCAATCGATTCAACTCTGACATCTTTTTTCATTGAACCGAACACACATAGTGTATGGCCTAAGGTCAAGGAGACATCTGCTGTGCGAAATGAATTTAATTTTCATTTGAAAAGTAAAAAATCCAACCAATAATTTCGCATATGGACATTTGTATTCGCACAAAAATTCGAGAAGAAAGTCCCTGAGAAAAATTATTTGTTCCGGCAATATATTATTTTAGGATATGCCATGAACTCGGTTCATATTCTATAAGAAGAGTTAAGTGGCCAAGCTTACATCACACGCTTGCAAAAACGCCAAGCGCGCACCCACGCTAATAAACAAGTAAAACAACTCAATTAACTACGACTCACCAAACCGGACAGGGATTCAGTGACTTGTCCCCCACACATCCACCCCTCGTTTTCAATCCAACGGCCCATATTGAGCCAAAAAGTGATCTTGAAATCCAAATATTTCAGAAAAATTGAAAAAATTCTAATAGGTTGTGCGTGGTCCGTTATGTATTCTGTGAGATTCCAGTCACTGAATCTCTGTTCCACCAAACCACCACCTCTCCACCTCTACGAGGCACCCCTTGAAGAGTCTAGCTTCTCTCCAAGTCTTTACGTCCTCCCTAATAGCCCAGAACACCAAGAACGAGGAAGGAGAGGAGTTGTTAAAGACAAATTCGTTTCGGTGACACCACAAGTTTCAGCAAACCAAAGACATTTCCGTCCAGAGGTCTCTCTCATCGCGGCGTCTACTATGGTATATGGTGTGGTGACACCCTATCCACAAGTGAATCCCTAAGCTCGGGGTATCCAACCCGCTAGGTGTCAACTGCTTAGACAGGCCACCCACACCGTCCTTGCAAAACAATATTCAACTAATAGGTGATCAATGGACTCGGCGTACTCGTTGCAGAATTTGCACGCGTCCAGTCATGGCAATCCACGCCTAGCTACGCGACCAACCGTCCAACACGGGTTCCTAAGGGCCAACCACAAGATGGCTCTGCACTTCGAGGGTGCCCTTGATTGCCAGATCTATCATGCGCCGGACATCACCATTGACACTCCGAACAAAGCCATGTAGCATGATTGTGATGAGTAGCCACCACTCTCATCCCAACACCATCATAAAACATCATCTTCATCTGGCCGGAGAACCACCTCTACTAAGTTGTATGTCCCTAGGAGCTCCTCCAAAGTCAGTGCTACAAGATTCGGCGATAAGTCCTTAAGCCAGTCCCCAACAAGACCCTCACGGACACAAATGAATCTTAACCGCTGACCTCGATCGAGACTGCCTAGAAAAATAATAGGGCTGAAGTCCCTGATCCGACCACCTTGCAACCAACTAACCGTCCAAAAGATGGTGGTGGCCCCACTCCTAACACTGACTGAGTAGTTGCTTCACAAATTTGTTGGACCAACTGTGGCACCACCTGGATGTTGAAGTCCCTCCACGGTTTGTCAGGGATACCCTTCTCAGCCAAAGCCACCTTGCTTGTAAGGTTAGGTTCATCCCCCTTAGGTTAATGATTCCTAGAGCCCCAAGCTCTCGAGCTATGCACACTCTGTCCCACACCACTAGGCAATGCCCTCCATGGACATCCTTGTGTCCCTTCCACAAGAATCCCCGAAGGATCATCTCGAGAGTCGGAAATATTTTCACTAGGAGGTCGAGGAACATCATGGCAAAGATCGTCACCGCCGAGTGGGTGGTGCGAAACAAGGATAGCCGCTACACTGTTCATCAACGTGGCCCCCCTGTTGGATATATGCCCAAAAGGCAATGTATTTATACATGTGACAATGTATTTATACATATATATATATATATATCTGATTCATACATTATTGATTCGTATTCTCTATGCTATAACTGCAGTGATTTCTAAATGCGTGATTTAGGGAAAAGCTCACCTGCACGTGCAGAGAATATGAATATGTAAAATGTACCCTAGTTCTTTTACGGACTAATTCTTGAATGCTAGATGACGTGGCTTTTCCTAGTCATGGACATAGAGTTTATGTCAGCATCAAGGATGGCATATTATTGGACAATAATATGGCTGGGTCACCCAAGTGTTGGTATGCTAAGAGATTCCGTTAAATAGTCTTTTTGTCCTTAGCTTTATCACATAAAGGTTGTTGTATAACATGTCCTTGTAACCATGAGGTTATTGGGGTCATGCATACTGGAAGAGTAACTTTGGTGTTGTTAACCGTCACGGCCTTAACAGGGTGACCATAAAGGCAGTTACTGGGTGGCTTCAAGGTATGTATGTATCCTGATGTTCTGAGATGGGAAATTACTCCTCTAGGTTAAGAGAGATACGTCCAGGGCCCACTCGGTATTATAACGGTATCCAATATGTTCTGCAGACAATGCACAATGAAGTTGCACCGTGTGGGATATCATAAAACGGCAACGAGTAAAGGGAACTTACCGGTAACGAGATAGACAAAGATGATGTGAATCAATCCTTTATTGATTCATGGTATCATGCACGGATCTATATCTCGGGTGAAGTTGATGGCCCTTGAAGAGGTTGATCTACGGCTCCAGAAAATAGTCTTGATCTCCGGTGCGTAGTTACCTGCGTCAAAAGTAAATGGGTTAGGTTGAGACTCCAAGTGCAGAGTGTGTAGTAAGTGGAAGACGTGTTTTCCCCACGAGGGTGACTCGAGGGTTTAATATCGAACTCTCGGGGAATCAGTAGTGAAAGTTTATCTCCTTATCCTTCTTTTTGGTCACCTACAAAACAAGTTAAATGTTTTGGTCCTCAACCTCACCTGTGGTTGTCAAGCACAAGGTGTAAGAATGATATCAAGATAATATGCAATGCAAACAAGAAATAAATATGCAATGGTGGTGAATAAATGTGCAAGGATGATGATAATAATGATGAATGATATTTTTGGGTTTTTTATGATGAATGCAAGATGTAAAAGTGTTTTTGTATTTTCGGATTTAATAATGGCAGAAAATGGAAAAGTGGTAAAAGTTGTTGGAAAGGTGTTTCTTATGATTAAAAATGGACCGGGGTTCATGGTTTCACAAATGCACTCTCTCTTTAATAAAGTGGCAGACAATGGAACACATAGAGTTGACATATGAGATTGCAACACAAAGTTTGATAACAAGTTACTAATTATATGGGCATCACGTCCTAACATAGAGATCTTTTGGTTATTAATCTCACTTATACTCCACCAAGATGCGAACTAAATCATAACACCTCGTAATTAAGATAACTCAGAGTATAGCTTTAAGTTAAAATAAGAACATGCTAGATCTAGTCACGGAGAAGTGGCAAGTCACCCACAACCCTTGTAGCATGGTATTTTTGTTTATCCCTAGTGAGGCAACAAAGTAAGGTAAAACACCCAAGTGGATCGCGATATTACAGTGTCAACTTACCGCACTCACCACCCCCCGTTACTCCAACTAATGCACACATCACCCCACACACGCTCTCATAAACATGCTTGATCATAACAAGTAGATAAGAACGGGGTACATAATATGCATCTATACTCATAACTGAAACAAACATTGCAATCTCAAACATATATTAACTCATAAAAAGATCCACCACATAGGAATTACAACGATGACCGTAATCATGTTCAGCAGCTCATACGGTACTAATTAGTGAAGCTCAAAGAGAGGAGAGATACATAAGTTACTTCCACAAACCCATAGTCCAGAGGTGGACTACTCCCTCTTCATCATGGAGACGGTGGAGATGTCGATGGAGAAGATGGAGACCACGCCGGCAGCGCCCCGCCGGAGTTTTCCCCCTCCAATCTGCAGCTCCAGATCTCTGTTTTCGTGTTTCTGTGATCGGCGGCGCTTGTTTTCAGAAACCGTGGGACTTCTTTTATAGGCGTTTTTAGGTCAAGACGAAGTCGGTGGAGAAAAGATCGACGGCAGCGGAGCCTCGAGGCCAAATGGTGGGCCCCACGCGGCCAGGTACAGGGCCGCGTGGGCCCCCTTTTGGCCTTCGGCCTCCGTTTGCTTGCTTCCTTCGCTCCCAGTCTTCCTCCTTCCAAAATAATGACGCCTGTATTTTTCCAGGTATTTGACGTCGTTTGGGTCCCTGAAACTTAAAAGGAAAAATAGGGTTTTCTGCCTGCGCAGGGTTAATTCCATAAAAATAGGAAATAAATATTTTATTCCCAAAATCATTATAAACAGTGATATAACCCTTATATGATGCAAATATGATTGGAATATGAGTGATATAGTGCAAAGTTCATGTATGCATTTTACATGCATCAACATCCCCAAGCTTAACCAATACTCGTCCTCGAGTATGATGATAAAACTAACATGGACTTTGCAATATAGCACTAACAATGGATATCAAAGATGATTGCTACTGCTACATAGAGTCAAATGATTCATTCTTCAAAGGAGTAGCAATATGCAAATAGTTTATGAAGTGATATCAAGTATTCAAGCAAGGATGTTCAATGATAGTTCACAAAGTGTAACATAGAAATAGTAATATGGACCACATGTATGCATAATGATAAGTAAGAACATCCTACATGGTCATAGAGTGTAGATGAAAATCTGAATATAAAAGGTGGACACTTTGGAAAGATGTATATGTGAGTAGAGGTAAAGCATGCATAAGTTTCATCTAACTTCCAAACTCTTCTACTTAAGTTAATGATTGCAATGTGGAATTCTTGGTGTCAAGCTCTCATTCCCCTATCATAGCATCTTGAATGATTAAGTTTAATGTGAAAGCAAATATGAGTAGTGTGCTTGACAAAGTAAAGGTTAGGTGTCTCATGCCCCTTGAATACAAGTACCTACACCATGAGTTACTCAACTTGGAAACAAAGCAAGTTCAAGTTATATATCATTGTAAGTAATAATAGTATCATCAAGAGCGTCAACTGGGGTACCTCTTGTCCCAGGATATGGAACAAGCCCATATCAAAATGACAAGACAAACAAACAAATGAACAACCTCAACACCCTTTTTATTTACCATTGGAATAGTTTTTTTATAAGGTGCATCACAGAAGGTTCACCATAGCATGTAAGTAAATTTCCACCATGAATGATGCATGGCTTAGATTAGCGGCCCAGGCGTCTCTCTAACCATTTATACAAACTCATTTAAACTACTTCATTTCCACCTCATTTCACCATGATAGGCATCCATAAACAAAAGTACATGATATCAACTAAATGAGATGAAGGAGCATGTTGAAAGCTTTGCATGTGACAGCACATATGGGCTAACTCCCAACCTCGACATTTATCAAGCCACTAGCATCATAATTTAATCACAATGGGTCATGTTTTATTTATGCAATAAAAGTAAATGTGCATCAAGTTCGTGAGAGCTATATAACCAACTTTTCCCATGCAATCAATAACATAAACATTTTCATTCAGAGGTATAGATAACACAAATATCATGATAACATACTCGGAATAGCATAAAGCCAATAGGTAGATATGGTGGACTCACTGGAATAACTTTGGTTGAAGGTGTTGGAAACAAGTTTTTACTTGTTGGAATTTTTGGGCTAGCAAGAGGGAGAAAGTTGACCATCTAGATGCATGCATGAGTGTCCATAGAACTAACTAATCCATGTTAAACAAGTAAAATAACTTCAGCATCAAAACATGAATAAGTGATAGCTCTTGATAAAGATTTGCAAATTATTACTCATAAACAAGCTCATGAATCATGCAACTATATGTATCATTAAAAATCAACTCAAACATCCCTTTTCCCAATCATAAAAGCATCCAACATATTTCAACCCATATTTCCAGTAGCTCTCTCATATAAATGATAGTGTGGTGGTCTCACAAAATAACAATCAAACCAAAAACACAAAAAGACGCTCCAAGTTTATGCGATAAAGTGTTTCGATCGAAAAACAGAAGTTAGACGTGTGCAAACCGAGAGTGTGTAGGTCCAGTGGGGTTGTCTTCACATCCCCAAGCTTATGGTCTTCACCATCCTTGGATAGCTCTTGGTGCATCTCCTCCAATCCCTGTGAAAAAACTTCAAAACACCGTTTCTCCCATTTTCTTTTCTGTGGGGTGCATTAGTAGTGATAAACAAATAGGTTTCTTGCTGCATATAATCCTTAAAAAAATTCATATGAATGTCCAGAAAGTATAATGTTGTATGCCTACTCATAAACTCAATTGGATCAAAAAGATTCAAGATAAAAGTTCAAAGCATGCATCAAACAAAATGGGACAGAATCTGTCCAGAAAAACAGCAGCAGCAAAACGTATTTTTCTACCCTACCAAACTTTGCCGAAAAATTCCGAAAAATTCATGCATACAGAGGATGAAAAGTTGCAACTACAGTTCAAATATGAGCTCATTCGGAGTTACAGAATAAGAATTAAAAATCATACCGTGCACATTCGTGCAGGAATAAAATCTCCGAACGCTATAAGCAACTTTTCAAACCAAAAAGGGTAAAACTTGGCACTTTATTAAAATTCCAGAAACTAAACTAAAAAAATCTCTTGTTACAGCAAGAGGACACAAAGAAAATCACACAAAAAATAACCGGGTTGCCTCCCGCAAAGCGCTTTCTTTATAGCCATATAGCTAGGCTTCTTACTTGTTGTTTATTGAAGATGAAGCTCATGAGGGAGCTTGAACTTTGATGTTCCCTCTTCTTGGGAAGTGTTCCATGCACTTCTTGTGTGGAAACTGAAACTTCACATTCCCTTCTTTGAATCAATGATAGCACCTGTAGTACGAAGAAAAGGTCTTCCAAGAATAATAGGACTAGAGGTTTTATTCCCCATGTCCATGATTAGAAAATCCACAGGCACAAAAGTCATATGTAACTCTACCATAACATCACTTACTTTCCCTAAAGCATGTTTAATGGAATCATCAGCAAGTGCAAGTTCAATAGAGCATTTTTCAAGATTTTTCAATTCAAGTACTTCATATAGTTCTTTAGATAAACAGAGACACTAGATCCTAGATCAAGTATGGCATGGTGTGTCTCTTTTCCAATAGTTACTAGTACCTTGGGAATCCATATATCCCCAAGCTTAGGTGGTATCATGCCTCTTGGTTGTACCTAGCAATTTTTCTTTCAAGACATGATTAGCAATATAAGAACCAAAGCCAGCTTGATTAGTGTTGATGGAAGGATCACTTGCAAATTTTTGTAAGATAGATATTAATTCATGCAAGCTACAATTTTCTAAGTCAAGCAAAGGATCCTTGACTTCACTAAGCATTTTAACTTCCTCAACTTTCTTTTCCTATTGTAAGGTTGAATATTTCATAACGGTCATCAAACACATCTTCAGGTACTTGGGCTTTTTCTAAACTTTCTTTAATTCTTACTTCCAAAAGCAAGCCATCAAGTAAATAGTGGGTATCAGTGCAGCAGTATTCATAAAAGAATCCTCACATTCATTATCCAAAAAGACTTAGAGGTTTCAGACAATCCTCTATAAAAACATGCATGAGCATCCAATCCCTAAGACCATGTTCCATTCCAAAAGCTATGCCTCTAAACCTTTCCCATGTTTTCACTAGAGGTTCATCCTCTTCTTGTTTAAAGGTGATAAGAACTTGTCTAAGATTACAAATCTTTTCAGTGGAACAAAATCTTTCAATGAAAGCAGCTTTTAAATTAAACCAAGTGCTAAAATTTCCAGGTGGCCATCTAATATCCAATCTAAGGCTTTTCCACCTAGGGAGTAAGGAAAAAGCTTAATTTTACATAGCATGGCTCAAATTTAACATTTTGCACCTTTCATCAAACTTCTTAAGATGGAGTATAGGATCTTCTTTTGGTTTCCCATAAAAACGGTATTCATAATAGCTTTCATGATATTAGGATCTACCACACATTTCTCAACAGGGATATTCATATCTTGAGGAAAGTTCTTAACACTAAATGGCCAAAAGGTTCTCTTTTCCATTATGCAAGTTTTTATGTATTTTTAATTTTTTATGCAAAACTGAAAATAAAATGAGTCTCAAAATGCAAACCGAATACAAATGCAAGACAATGACAAAACAAATAATTTTGCTTTGAAGGTAAAGATGGATAAGATGATGCTCACGTAGGTGCAACCTCCCCAAGCTTAGGTGTTAGCACAAGTTGGTGATGTTGACTTTGTTGTGATCTCCTTGGATAAACCTTCGCAGCTATGATTCCCCGGCAACGGCGCCAGAAAACAGTCTTGATGGCCCTTGAAGAGGTTGATCTACGGCTCCAGAAAACAGTCTTGATCTCCGGTGCGTAGTTATCCGCGTCAAAAGTAAATGGGTTAGGTTGAGACTCCAAGTGCAGAGTGTGTAGTAAGTGGAAGACGTGTTTTCCCACGAGGGTGACTCGAGGGTTTAATATCAAACTCTCGGGGAATCAGTAGTGAAAGGTTTATCTCCTTATCCTTCTTTTGGTCACCTACAGAACAATGTTAAATGTTTTGGTCCTCAACTCACCTGTGGTTGTCAAGCACAAGGTGTAAGAATGATATCAAGATAAATATGCAATGCAAACAAGAAATAAATATGCAATGGTGGTGAATAAATGTGCAAGGATGATGATAATAATGATGAATGATATTTTTGGGTTTTTTATGATGAATGCAAGATGTAAAAGTGTTTTTGTATTTTCGGATTTAATAATGGCAGAAAATGGAAAAGTGGTAAAAGTTGTTGGAAAGGTGTTTCTTATGATTAAAAATGGACCGGGGTTCATGGTTTCACAAATGCACTCTCTTTTTAATATAGTGGCAGACAATTGAACACATAGAGTTGACATATGAGATTGCAACACAAAGTTTGATAACAAGTTACTAATTATATGGGCATCACGTCCTAACATAGAGATCTTTTGGCTATTAATCTCACTTATACTCCACCAAGATGCGAACTAAATCATAACACTGATACGTCTCCAACGTATCTATAATTTCTGGTGTTCCATGCTTATATTATGCTAATTGCTACATGTTTACATACACTTTATATCATTTTTATGCATTTTCTGGGACTAACCTATTAACAAGATGCCACAGTGTCAGTTCCTGTTTTCTGCTGTTTTTGGTTTCAGAAAAGTTGTTCTGGAAATATTCTCGGAATTGGACGAAACAAAAGCCAAAGTCCCTATTTTTCTGACACGTTCACAGAGTCTGAAGGAGAGACGAAGAGGGGCCGTGGGCCGCCCTCACCAGGTGGTGGTGTGGTCCCACCTCCTACCGCGCCGCCACGTGGTGAGGACGCCACGGGCCTCCACCGACGCCGCCCCTTCGCCTATATATTCATCTATTCGGGAAAACCCTAGGTACCCGAGTCATATTCCACGAAAAGTTCCAGAGCCGCCGCCGCCGTCAACCCTAACTCAGGTGGGTTCTGAAGCTCTTCCCAGCACCCTGCCGGAGAGGGGAATCATCACCGGAGGGCTCTACATCGCCATGCCTGCCTCCGGAGTGATGTGTGAGTAGTTCATCTTTGAACTATGGGTCCATAGCAGTAGCTAGATGGTTGTCTTCTCCTCTTGTGCCATCATGTTTAGATCTTGTGAGCTGCCTATCATGATCAAGATCATCTTATTGTAATGCTACATGTTGTGTTTACTGGGATCCGATGAATATTGATACTATGTCAAGTTGAATACTGAATATTATGTCTATGTCTTTTATGATCTTGCATGCTCTCCGTTACTTGTTGAAACTCTGGCCAAGTGAATGCTTGTGACTCCAAGAGGGAGTATTTATGCTAGATAGTGGGTTCAGTCTCCATTGAATCTGGGGAGTGACATCAACCCCTAAGGTTGTGGATGTGCTGTTGCCACTAGGGGTAACCTAATGATGCTTTGTCTAAGGATGAATGTATTGTTTACATTATGCACTTTACTTAATGCAATTGTCTGTTGCTTGCAACTTAATACCGGAAGGGGTACGGATGTTAACCTGAAGGTGGACTATTTAGGCACAGATGCATGCTGGATAGCGGTCTGTGTACTTTGTCGTAATGCCGAAATGAATCTCATAGTAGACATCACAACTTGCACATGCATGTTATGCACTTATCAATATTGTCAATTGCCCAGCTGTAATTTGTTTACCTAGCATGTTAGTTAGTTATTATGGAGAGACACCACTAGTGAACTGTGGACCCCGGTCCATCCTTTTACATCTGAAATACAACCTACTGCAATCATTGTTCTTTTTCATTCTCTGCAAGCAAACATCATTTTCCACACTATACGCCTAATCCTTTGTTTTCAGCAAGCCGGTGAGATTGACAACCTCACTGTTAAGTTGGGGCAAAGTAGTTTGATTGTGTTGTGCAGGTTCCACGTTGGTACCAGAATCCCTGGTGTTGCGCCGCACTACATTCATTCACCAACAACCTTCAGAAGTGACTCTGATCTCCTACTGGTCCGATTAGACCTTGGTTTCTTACTGAGGGAAAACTTGCTGCTGCACTCATCATACCTTCCTCTTGGGATTCCCAACGAACGTGTGTCTTTCACGTCATCAAGCTAGTTTTCTGGCGCCGTTGCCGGGGAGGTCAAGACACTTTGGATTCAGCAGGCTTTTATCTCCCCTGCGCGCCAGTAGTTTTCTGGCGCCGTTGCCGGGGAGATCAAGCCTTCTGTTAGGGGAGTCTCTCACTTCCAATCTCTTTACTTTGTTATTGTCTTGCTTAATTTATTTTTATTTTGTCTTGTTTGCTCTCTTTATAAAAAAAACACAAAAAAATTAGTTACTTGCATCTAGTTTATTTTCAGTTCTTTATCATGTGTAGTTCTACCCCTGTTACTATGTCGCCTGAGGAGTTGATCTTCACTTTCAAACAAGGGAGTGAGGAGAGTTTTAAGGAAGCTTGGTCTAGAATTTCTGATTCTTATGGTAAAACTGAGCCTAAAATGACTTTAGGCCTGCTTCTTAGTAGTTTTTATTTTGGACTTGTTCTTTGTTATAGATATGCCTTGGATGCTGTAATGGGAGGAGATTTCCTTCATTGTGATGGGGATCAAGATTTTAATGCCATAAAAAGTTGGTTGCATCTTCTAGCTCAGCCAATAAGTTTGATTCAGCTCTTGTTGACATTCATGCTAGATTAAATACTCTTGAGACAAATTTATCTTGTTTAAAAGAAGGCTATAATCAGATTCGTGAATATTATGATTATGTTCCAATGAGTTTTGAACCTTCGATGTGGGTCCCTACGGTAAAGGTTGCTATTTGTAGTGAAACTTTTTATGCTCGTTGTGATATTATGTCTGAGTTTTGCCTTATGCCTAAAAGCATTTATGAATCTTTGAATCTTTGGGGACTTTCTGAAGGTGGAGAAGGAATAACTCTTACTGATAATTCTGTTATATTACCCATTGGGATAGCTGAAGGTGTGTTTACAAAATTCCTAGGAAGAACGGTATCCACTGATTATTTTGTTATTGAATGTGTAGGAAGAGGACAAATTACACTTGGAAGATCCCTGCTGAAACTCTTGGGAGCTACCATAGATGTGGGAAAAGGCACTCTGAATTTCAGTACCGCGCCGGGGTGCGGGCATGTATTCCCTAGACCAAAAAGTAAGACTAAGGGTAAGAGAGGTAGGCGTAAAGCCCTTGGTAATCCTTTGGATGCTTCTTCAGTTGGAAACACTTGATTTTCACTTTCTGCGCCTAGCTGAAAGGCGTTAAAGAAAAGCGCTTATGGGAGACAACCCATGTTTTATTTCTACAATTTTTCTTTTTCTTTGAGTCAAGGAGCTTGCTTACTTCTGTAACAACTCCTTTGTATCTTTATTTTATTGCATTGTTGTGCCAAGTAAAGCCTCTAATAGAAAGTTGATGCTAGATTTGGATTTCTGCGTAGTGACAGATTTTTGCTATCCACCATTTTGAGTTGTATGCACTCCAGAAAAATCCAAAAATTCTGAAAACATTCAGGCGTGATCCTCATATATGTACGCAACTTTCATTAATTTGGACTTTTCGCATCTGAGCAATTTAAGTGCCTCGAACAAATTCGTCTTTCCAGACTGTTCTGTTTTTGGCATATTCTGCCTTTTGATTTGCATTTTCTCTTTTACTGTGTTTGAGTGGGTTTCTTTGCTCCACAAAATATTAGTGGCTGTAGCTAATGTCCAGAAGTGTTGGAGATGATTGTGTCATCACAGAACATGTGAATTTTGGATTATGCACTAACCCTCTAATGAGAATTACTCTAAGTTTGGTGTGAAGGAAGTTTTCAAGGATCAAGAGAGGAGGATGATATGATATGATCAAGAAGAGTGAAAAGACTAAGCTTGGGTATGCCCCGTGGTGCATCCAAGCATATTTCAAGAAGACTCAAGCGTCTAAGCTTGGGGATGCCCAAGGCATCCCTTTCTTCATCAACAACTTATCAGGTCATCTCTAGTGAAACTATATTTTAATTCTTTCACATCTTATGTGCTTTACTTGGAGCGTCTGTGTGCTTTTATTTTTACTTTATTATCTTTATTTTCTGAATAATTTGGATCCTAGCATTCTTGTGTGGGAGAGAGACACGCTCCGCTTTTTCATGTGAATACTCATATTCTTCATTTATATTTGTTGAGTATTCTTAACTAGCTACTGCAATGCTTTTAGCTCCTGTTTTTCATGCATCTCTTGCTCAGAGCTGTTAGTTCTTGTAGAGAAGTACTCTCTTGTTTCATTGCTGCATTATTGAGAGAGTTTTGTATTAAATAAGTTGATTGGTGTTTGGTTGGGAACAGAAAATGCTACATATGGTAGATGGTATATTGAGAAGACATACTCATTCTTGTAAATTATTGTCTTGGATAATTTGATGCTTTGCAATTGTTTTGAGCTCTCAAGTAGATCATGTTTAATCTCTTGCATCATGTAGTTAAAAGCCTATTAGTGGAGAACTACCGTAGAGCTTGTTAAGACTTGGTTTGCATGTTTGATATATCTAACACTAGTACAGAACGACACATCCGATACCCCTCTATGGAAACGGCACGAGTTAGGCGACAGAGAATCGCGACTTTAGCGTTGCGGACGAGGCTGGCAGAGGCTGGTCCATCAACATTGGTTACGGAGGATTTTATATCTCCGTTACCAAATATATCGGCAACGGTCATAAATTCGTCTCCATTTCCAATATGTGTCTCTATGGCAACGGTTGTTTATGTATATCTGTTTGCGATGTGCTTGGGAAATTGCAGTTGCAAACTGGAAGCGCGCCTGTTCAATGCGGCTTAATTCACGAGGGATTGGAACCGCCTGCTCGACGCTAACAAAATGTGTCTGGAACCGCGCGAAGCCAGGCAGGTCCCGCATTCTCCCCTTCGTTCTCTCCCACGTTCTCTACCACACTAGCACAACCGCCATGGAGGAACCCTGGTGGCAGAACGAGGAAGTCCAGAGCGACGACGCGAGCGCTGAAGACCGCAGTGAAGTTCCATGGTGTGATCAAGACGGGCCGCCGGACTCGGACCCCGACGACTCGGACCCGCCATCTTCATGCTCTGTAGAAGACAACTCCGACGACACGGACCCGCCGTCTTCACGCGAAGGAGAAGACGACTCCAAAGAGGACGAGTCGCCGGCGGAAGAGGAGCCGGAGGACCCACCGGAGCTGTATTCTAGCCAGGAAGAATATGACGCTGACGACGAGGAGGAGGAGGAGGCGTCGGAGGAGGCGCCGGAGGAGGAGGCGCCGGAGAAGGACGCGCCGGAGGAGGACGCGCCGGAGAAGGAGGATCACGCTCTGGAGAAGGAGGCGCGAGAGGAGGATTCGCCGGAGAAGGACGCACGGCCGGAGAAGGAGGAGCACGAGCCGGAGGAGGAGGAGGAGCACACGCCTGAGGAGAAGGCAACTGGCAAGAAGCGACGCCGCGCCGCGGATAACAATGGCGCGGAGGCAGGGCGTAAGAAGAACAAGTAGAGTAGAGTAGATAGATAGTTCAATTCTACCGTATCGATCCTTCGTAAGTAGGTCCAGTGTGTCAGTGAAGAGATAAAAGGCAACGGTTGTTTATTGCCTCCGTTTGCGATGTTAGTGCTATATATGTGCCACTGCGGCAACCCTAACGCTCTCGCTCTCACTCCACAGTCACAGTGTGGTGGCGGCTTCAAGCAGCACACCAGATCTAACCCTTATCTCGCAGATCTGAGCGGCGCGTCCGGCCGGCATCGCCGCCGTTCATCTTCCCCCAGCGGCGCGTCGGCGAGCTGCCGCGCATCTTCCCCCAGCGGCGCGTCATGAGCCGCCGCGCATCCCCCCAGCGACTCGTCGGCGAGCCGCCGCGCATCTTCCCCGAGTATGTCGCCGACGCGGATCTACTGGTCTATTGCCGTGCATCTTCCCCGGGTATGTCGCCGACTTGATCTTACATTTTGTTTAAAGTAGCACAGAAAACTTGTCTAGTATTTGAAGTCTAGTATTCTGTTATGTCTAGTATTGTAGTACTGCTGATGATGAATACGCCCCTCAACACTAGATCTTACATTTTATTTAAAGTAGCATCTACCGATCTAGTATTGTAGTACTGTCTAGTATTGTAGTATTGTGTTCTGTTTAGTATTGTAGTACTGCCGATGATGAATATACCCCTCAACACTAGATCTTACATTTTATTTAAAGTAGCATAGAAACTTGTCTAGTATTTGAAGTCTAGTATTGTGTTGTGTCTGTTTTTAGTACTACCGATGATGAATACATCCCTCAATACTAAATCTTGTACTATTTTAAGTCTACTATGGTAAATTAATTTCAACGCTTTGTAGTACTACCGATGATGAATAGATCCCTCACTACTAGTAGTACCGATGATGAATAGATTAATTTCAACCCTTTGTCAATGTGCTAATCCTCGTTATGGTTTTGTGTAGCTAGTGTATGAAGTAATAGTATATTTCGGCGACAATGCATAAAAATGGTGAGGCAATTGAAGGTAACATCACCTTCAAGCTCTGCCTCCAAATTGTTTCGATCGACAGCAAGCACATAGATATAGGCGCTTAAGGTGTAAACTGTTTTCATCTTAAATTGTATTTTATGTCATGTATCATCATATTTTGCTCTTTTCTAACTAGACATCCATGTATTTTATATGCAGAAACGCCATGCAGATCCAAACAAGCTTTAAAAGAGCTAAATACAAAGTAGGATCATATCCGTGCACCGTCGCTGTTGTGACGTTTCGCTGCACTGTTCAAAACACTTTTTTAATTAAGAGTGTCTTGGACAGTGTGGCCGAAATGTCACAGCGGTGACGCTATTATATTTCAGCGACACCATCCAAGATGGAGCAAGCCTCAGTACGAAGAATTTGGCAAGATTAATTTGCTAAGGAGGCTTGCGAGCTCGGTGTGGTTTCTGGTTTTCAGTTTCTCCATCTATTTTGTGTATGTGTGTAGCAATTTGGCTGCAGATGTGATTTGGAGAAGCATGAAACCGCTACTCGAGTCTTTTGCTAGGTCGAATTCCGTTTTCGGCGCTTCAGAACTGAGGAAGAAGATGGAGCTGGAGAAGAGTGGAGTGTCATAAAAGTTAAGTTTAGTGAGGCATGAGAATGATAGGATTAGTGAGGCATGAGAATGATAGGATTAGTGAGGCATGTGTAACTCATCTTCTGATGCTATGTAATGATGACAATTCTTATATACGTTATGAATGGATTTGCTAGCAACTTTGTGCTTCTGCTGTGAGATTTTGAATGTCAATTGGCAACCGCATTGCTGCTGTAGGCTTCTGAACAAATCTCAATGCAAACGAGTAAAATAGAATCTCCGTTACTGATGCACCGATACATCGGAAACGGAGATTGGTCGGCAACCGTAGCCAACTTAGGCCTCATCGGTGACAGTTTTTTGCCTCCGTTCCCGATGAGGTCCTTCACATCAGTGACACGGTCGGGGACACGGACCCTTTCTCCGTTTCCGAAGGGTTTTTTTGGCCCGTTTCCGATGTGTCGTTCTGTACTAGTGTAAGGTCTAGATATTTTCTGGTAAAGTGTTTGAACAACAAGGGAGACAGTGTAGAGTCTTATAATGCTTGCAATATGTTTTTATGTGAGTCTTGCTGTACCGGTTGATATCATGTGTTTGCTTTAAACAACCTTGCTAGCCTAAACTCTGTACTGAGAGGGAATGCTTCTTGTGCATCCAAACCTTGAGCCAAAACCCATGCCATTTGTGTCCACCATAACTACCTATTATGTGATATTTCCTGCCATTCCAAGTAAATGCTTCATGTGCTACCTTTAAACTATTCAAAACTTTATTACCTCTTATTTGTGTCAATGTTTTATAGCTCATGAGGAAGTTTGTGGCGTTTACTCTATCACCTTGTCATTTACTCATGACAGACTTTCACCAATGGACTAGTGGCATATACATCCGCTTATCCAATAACTTGCAAAAAATGCTGGCAAATGGGGTGCCCAGTCCCAATTAATTATAACTTTAACCATTTGATTCTCTTCACATGTTTGCCAATGATCTATCAAAAGCAAATTTCAAAATGTTAAACTCTATCAAATATGCACTCATCCATGGTATGTGATTGTTGGAAGGCACCCGAGGATTCGGTTAGCCATGGCTTGTGTAAGCAAAGGTTGGGAGGAGTGTCATACCAATTTATAAATATGCATGTGTAAACAAAAGAGAAGAGGGATGATCTACCCTTGGGTAGAAATAACGTCCTTCATGGGAGCCGCTCTTGAAAGTTTGGGTGACAAGGGGATAGAGTGCCCACTGCCATTCGTTCACAACAACAAACACCTCTCAAAACTTACTTTATGCTCTCTATATGATTTCAAAAACCTAAAAACCTCTAGCACATGATTTAATCCCAGCTTCCCTCTGCGAAGGGCCTTTCTTTTACCTTATATTGAGTCAGTTTACCTACTCCTTTCTATCTCAGAAGCAAACACTTGTGTCAACTTTGTGTGCATCAATTCTTATATGCTTACTTATTGCACTTGTTATATTACTTTGTGTTGACAATTATCCATGAGATATACATGTTGAAAGTTGAAAGCAATTGCTGAAACTTAAATCTTCCTATGTGTTGCTTCAATACCTTTATTTAGAATCTATTGCTTTATGAGTTAACTCTTATGCAAAGCTTTTTTATGCTTGTCTTGAAAGTACTATTCATGAAAAGTTTTTGATTATATGATTCAGTTGTTTACTCTTTATCTACTTGTTAGCAAACTATAGACCATTGCCTTGAGTCACTTCATTCATGACATGAGCCTTGCAATATTATTTGATCAAGATAGTGTGAAGCATGTCTCCTCAGAAAGTATTTTGTTGTTATCATTTTACCTACTCGAGGACGAGTAGAACTAAGCTTGGGATGCTTGATACGTCTCCAACGTATCTATAATTTCTGATGTTCCATGCTTATATTATGCCAATTGCTACATGTTTTACATACACTTTATATCATTTTTATGCATTTTTTTGGACTAACCTATTAACAAGATGCCACAGTGCCAGTTCCTCTTTTCTGCTGTTTTTGGTTTCAGAAAAGTTGTTCTGGAAATATTCTCGGAATTGGACAAAACAAAAGCCAAAGTCCCTATTTTTCTGACACGTTCACGGAGTCCGAAGGAGAGACGAAGAGGGGCCGTGGGACACCCTCACCAGGTGGTGGCGCGGTCCCACCTCCTGCCGCGCCGCCACGTGGTGAGGACGCCACGGGCCTCCACCGACACCGCCCCTTCGCCTATATATTCATCTATTCGGGAAAACCCTAGGTACCCGAGTCATATTCCACGAAAAGTTCCAGAGCCGCCGCCGCCGTCAACCCTAACTCGGGAGGGTTCTGAAGCTCTTCCCAGCACCCTGCCGGAGAGGGGAATCATCACCGGAGGGCTCTACATCGCCATGCCTGCCTCCGGAGTGATGTGTGAGTAGTTCATCTTTGGACTATGGGTCCATAGCAGTAGCTAGATGGTTGTCTTCACCTCTTGTGCCATCATGTTTTAGATCTTGTGAGCTGCCTATCATGATCAAGATCATCTTATTGTAATGCTACATGTTGTGTTTGCTGGGATCCGATGAATATTGATACTATGTCAAGTTGAATACTGAATATTATGTCTATGTCTTTTATGATCTTGCATGCTCTCCGTTACTTGTTGAAACTCTGGCCAAGTGAATGCTTGTGACTCCAAGAGGGAGTATTTATGCTAGATAGTGGGTTCAGTCTCCATTGAATCTGGGGGAGTGACAGGAACCCCTAAGGTTGTGGATGTGCTGTTGCCACTAGGGGTAACCTAATGATGCTTTGTCTAAGGATGAATGTGTTGTTTACATTATGCACTTTACTTAATGCAATTGTATGTTGCTTGCAACTTAATACCGGAAGGGTACGGATGTTAACCTGAAGGTGGACTATTTAGGCACAGATGCAAGCTGGATAGCGGTCTATGTACTTTGTCGTAATGCCCAAATGAATCTCATAGTAGACATCACAACTTGCACATGCATGTTATGCACTTATCAATATTGTCAATTGCCCAGTTGTAATTTGTTTACCCAGCATGTTAGTTATTTATTATGGTGAGACACCACTAGTGAACTCTGGACCCCGGTCCATCCGTTTACATCTGAAATACAACCTACTGCAATCATTGATCTTTTTCATTCTCTGCAAGCAAACATCATTTTCCACACTATACGCCTAATCCTTTGTTTTCAGCAAGCCGGTGAGATTGACAACCTCACTGTTAAGTTGGGGCAAAATAGTTTGATTGTGTTATGCAGGTTCCACGTTGGCACCGGAATCCCTAGTGTTGCGCCGCACTACATTCCTTCACCAACAACCTTCAGAAGTGACTCTGATCTCCTACTGGTCCGATTAAACCTTGGTTTCTTACTAAGGGAAAACTTGCTGCACTCATCGTACCTTCCTCTTGGGGTTCCCAACGAATGTGTGTCTTTCACGTCATCAAACACCTCGGTAATTAAGATAACTCAGAGTATAGCTTTAAGTATCATGACATGAAGTTAAAATAAGAACATGCTAGATCTAGTCACGGAGAAGTGGCAAGTCACCCACAACCCTTGTAGCATGGTATTTTTGTTTATCCCTAGTGAGGCAACAAAGTAAGGTAAAACACCCAAGTGGATCGCGATATTACAGTGGTCAACTTACCGCACTCACCACCCCCCGTTACTCCAACTAATGCACACATCACCCCACACACGCTCTCATAAACATGCTTGATCATAACAAGTAGATAAGAACGGGGTACATAATATGCATCTATACTCATAACTGAAACAAACATTACAATCTCAAACATATATTAACTCACAAAAAGATCCACCACATAGGAATTACAACGATGACCGTAATCATGTTCAACAACTCATACGGTACTAATTAGTGAAGCTCAAAGAGAGGAGAGATACATAAGTTACTTCCACAAACCCATAGTCCAGAGGTGGACTACTCCCTCTTCATAATGGAGACGGTGGAGATGTCGATGGAGAAGATGGAGACCACGCCGGCAGCGCCCCGCCGGAGTTTTCCCCCTCCAATCTGCAGCTCCAGATCTCTGTTTTCGTGTTTCTGTGATACGGCGGCGCTTGTTTTCGAGAACGCCGTGGGACTTCTTTTATAGGCATTTTTAGGTCAAGAGGAAGTCGGTGGAGAAAAGATCGACGGCAGCGGAGCCTCGAGGCCCAAGATGGTGGGCCCCACGCGGCCAGGTACAGAGGCCGTGTGGCCCCCCCTCTTTTGGGCTTCCGGCCTCCGTTTGCTTGCTTCCTTCGCTCCCAAGTCTTCCTCCTTCCAAAATCATGACGCCTGTATTTTTCCAGGTTATTTGGACGTCGTTTGGGTCCCTGAAACTTAAAAGGAAAAAATAGGGTTTTCTGCCTGCGCAGGGTTAATTCCATAAAAATAGGAAATAAATATTTTATTCCCAAAAATCATTATATAACAGTGATATAACCTTTATATGATGCAAATATGATTGAAATATGAGTGATATAGTGCAAAGTTCATGTATGCATATTACATGCATCAGAAGTTCAGTATCGTGAGTAATGGGATTGATATATGATAATCAACATGTTCAACAGTAGAGTTATTCGCATAACGATAGCAGCTACACAGGACGTCCTTGGAACTGTCACTGGTCGGTGATTGGTTGATACCCAACCAATTATAGCTACCCGTTATCGAACCTGTAGGGTGGACACACTTAAGCTAGGATTGGTTAGTTGTGTTATATGGTTGGTCTGGAACATGGAGACAGTATCATCGGCATGGTGCTTGTGTGATAGACATACCTTGTCAAGAGAGAAAGTTTGTGATAAAAGTTACTATCACGATCGGATTTATTCCGGAGGGTTTATAAGAGAGGATATATTTGTCCGGAGTATTTTGTCGGCGGACACTGGGTGTCACGGATCATATGGAAGGAGTTTCATATGATAGGTAATTAATTCGGTGAATATTCTGTAAAAGGAAATATTCAAATAAGAATTAATTAGACAAAATATTATTTAATTATATGTTAACTAAATATTGATTTATTTATTTGATAAATAATTACGGGAAAAATATTAAGGTCACACCACCAAGTGGTGGTGGGCCAAGGTGCCATTGGGGGCAACCCCGGCCGAACCCCAGTGGGTCGCTTGCGGCCCACGGCGGGGTGAGGTGGCGCGGTGGCGGCGACGGCCCAAGTGGTCGAGGTGGGCCAGCCTAGGGCGGGCCCCACCCGCCAGGCGGCGACGGCGGCCAAACGGCCAAGGTGGGCCGGCCTAGGGCGGGCCCCACCTGCCAGGTCGGTGCGCCGGGGTGGGCCCCACCCGCCCTAGGTCGGTTCGGCCTAGTGGCGGGCCCTACCCGGACGGCTGGTGCACAAGGAAGGGAGGAGAGGAGAGTTGGGGTCCAACCCCAACTCATCCTCCCATACCGAATTGGGCAAGGGGAACTTTTCCCTTGTCCAAGTTGGACTAAAGGAAGGTTTCCCCCTTTCCAAGTCTCCCTACCTCTTGGGCTCCTTTATAAACCCCACCCCCTCTAGTTGGATTGACACAAGTTTCTCAATTAGAATAGATGAGACACAAGTAGCTCTCAAGTTTAGACCACTTCTAGTTGGATTAGAGGGACCTCTAATTAGAGGCGACCTATCCGATTAGACTAGATCTAATCTCTCTCTCCTTCTCATGTGTTGAGATCTCCACCTTCATATACACCAACAGACTTCAAGCTTGGACGGCGAAGCCCTGCTGAACCTTTCCAGTGTACATGTGCAAGCTCTCAGAGGGGAGATCTGTCTCACGACGGTTGTCCCTTCAGCTGTTGAATCAAGGTGGTGAAGCGAAGGAGAAGAAGTCGTCGGAATCTCTCTACCAGGCTTGGTTGAGAGAGCCGCGATCGACTACATCGACTACGTCATCAACACGTTCTTCCGCAATCTACGGTGTTGGTAACATATAGTAAACTAGATCTATGGATCTTCGTATTCACATGTATCTTGATAGTAGATCTTGGGAAGGTTGCGTAGCAATACGTGAAATTTTTAATTTTCCGTACGCGCAACCCAGTAGTGGTATCAGAGCGATCTATGCGTAGATACATGATTTGATCTAGAGCACATGGTATGTGCGGGCACCGCATAAGTTTGTGCGGGTATGTTATTGAAGAAGTTGCTTCTAACATTCAGTTTATTTATGGATGCTTCCCAATATATCACTTTAAGAATTGTTTCCGATGGCATAGTTTGATCTTACGAACTTATGGCAATCCGCGGACCTTCCGGCTGCTCCTAGTATGCTTGTTGGCGCCAACGAAGTGCTTCAGTAGCTTCGGGTCTTCTATAGTTGGATTCGTTGACTTGGTGGTGGAAAGGGCATGTGGACTAGGTCCACACGGGGGTCACGCGCACCAGTGAAGTTTAGAGGGGGAGCAGCAACGTGCTTGTAACGTTGGGTTGGCCCTCACCCGCAAAGTCAATCTAGCAACATGAATAAACATGCTTAGTGAGGACCGTAGAATTTCCGGTTGTCCCGTTGATCCTACAAGCCACGCTAAAATATGCAAACAAACGTTAGAGGAACGTCTAACTCTGTTTTGCAGGACATGTGATGTGGTATAGTCTTAAAATATTATTTTGTTGACTAACCCTTTTTGTTGTGGCCGGCGTGCCGTTCTTATTCATCGAGCCATGGTGGTAGTGGAGGATAGGAGAAGGCATGCAAGTGTCGTGAACCTCGACATGGCCACGCCGATGGAAGGTGCCACCGGCGGTTGGAGCAAGAAAGACTATACTACATCACACAAGTGTTAATTTACTAGTGATTGTTTTATATGTGTTTTTCTTGTTCTTCCCTTGATTGCGCAGTAGTGTGATTATTAGGGAGATTCCTCGGTAGCTTCCAAAGTTTAATTACTTAAAGCTAAAATTGAAAATATCAAGGAGTTCGTGCTCATCCAATCGCAGCACCGTCAAACCGGATGCTTGTTGCCGTACGACCTGTATCCAGGAGTAATGTGTACCAAGGGTTCGGGAGGCGGGCACGGACGTCCTAGCAGCAAAAGCGATTGGTTGTCTTGACGTCCAGTCATAACTAGTTATGAGTTCGGAGCACTACATCGAAAGATGAAACGAAATCACGGCAGGAAGTGATTGGTCTGTTGACCTACCCCTGTCGTAGTGGAAGACATGTATCCATGATTCACACTACTGAGGATTGTGGATTTCGTAATACACTAAGTTGATCTTGAGGAATATCAATTTTAGTGGGAGCACTTTACATTTAGTTTAAATTTAGTGCCAGATAATAATTATGAACATGTCTAAGTGAACTTAATTGTTGTAGATCAATGGCTAAGATAGCACCCACGTTTAACCTTGGACCACTGATTGAGAAGAAACCCCTGACTGCAAATGGGAGCAATTATGCTGATTGGATTCGCGCCCTAAGGATTGTTCTTAGGAACGCGAAGAGTGAGTATGTTCTAGATGGGCCTCTACACCATGCCGGCGGTGGAGGCGCCACAAACTGAATTCGAGGAGTACACCTTGAAGAGTGATACTGCCATATCGGTTCAGTGTCTCATGTTGACATGTATGGACCCTGAGTTGCAGAAGAAGTTTGACCAAACTTCAGCTTATGACATGGTTGTCGCACTCAAGGCCATGTACCAGACTCAGGCTAAGACTGAGCGTTATGAAATAACGAAAGCACTGTGGTCATGTCACATGGCAGAAGGAGGCTCTGTGAGCGAGCATGTAATCAAGATGTTTGGTTATGGTACAAGGCTTGAGGCGCTGGGATTTCCAATTCCGGCCGAGCTAAGTATAGATTTGGTGTTGGCTTCCCTCCCCCGTCTTACAGCGGTTTCATCATGAATTACAACATGAATGGGTTGGAGAAGACACCAAATGAGCTGCTTGCAATGCTGAAAACTGCTGAACCTAGCGTGAAGAGGGAGAACAATCAAGTATTGATGGTTACCCAAACCGCAAAGTTCAAGAAGAAGAGAACAAAGAAGTCTAAGCATGCTAAGGCATCAGAAAATACTGCTACTCCAGCTCAAGAGGAATCCGAGTGCTTCTTCTGTAAAGGGAAGGGACACTGGAAAGGAACTGCAAGAAATTCCTGGCTCTGAAGAAGAAACCTTCTAAGGGCAAGAAAGGTATAAGAATTATACCTAAATGATATTTGTCAATCTTATAGTAACTCTGGAAATATCGATTGCTAATTTATTATGCAATGATATAGGAGATACGGCAAGTAAGATGACAGAGGAGTAAAGTGGTGATGTGCGTCAAGCTCGGCGCATGAAGTTTCATCCACAAGATGAAGGCATCTCCAATTTACTTTTCAAGTTTTAGTTTAAGAGATTTGAAGGTTTCGACCTAAGGTTATTTTGTAATAGGATCGCATTTATGGCGATGAAAGTACTCTTGTGATTTTGTGAGATTTTATCTCTCGTTTATCAAAGAATATTTTGGATGATCCCTTCGTGGATGATCAAGTTACAAATCTCTTGAATTATGGAAATATCATTTGTTCTAAGATATATTGTGAAGATGTTGATACCACCTTCGTGTGGCACTATTGTCTCAAATAGATCATAGTAATATGATGGAAGGATTTTGAGATATTGCACATAGTGAAGTTAATCAATAATGAGTTTTAAGATAGTCAATATTTTTTTGATATCTTGGGACTACACAATATTGTTTTAGAAATATTGTCTTAGTAATATGATGAATAGAAATTTATTTCGATTCATGTATTTGATCAAGCTTGATTAAATAATTGCTAAGAAATTGTTGCTTGCAGAATTATTCCTAGAAATCCAATTACAGTATTTATTGCATTGTTTTAGTTTTAGCACAAAGGATAGTCTTTAAAGGAATTCATGTCATGGTCTTGAAAGATAGACATAAAGGGACATGATAATTTTAGATACTTGGAATTTCTGAAAAGAGGTTCGAATCTAAAATAAGACTTAGGAATATTTATCTTATGAGTTGTGTCATAGTTTTGAAAGATAAACATAAAGAGACACAAAGAATTTGGGATCTAAAGTTTTATGAAAGATTGAAACTTGATCCTAAAGGAGGAAGATAAATAGAGATTTATTTTGTTGGTTGTTCCAATAAGTTAATTGGAAATCCTTTTATAACCACCACATAAGTGACAATGTTTTGCCACTAAGATAAATGTGATTCTTGAGGAATTTATTCTTCTAAAGAATTCTAGTGGGAGGATAGTGAAATCTTGAAGAGATTATTTGAATCTTCGGAAATAGTTATCAGATGTTGTGCAGCGGAAGCAATTCCAATTGACAAGTCTTTTAAACTAATACCGAGAGTCTATGCATTTAATGCATGACGTCTTGTCAAGATAAATTCACTTAACCAGAAAAGTTAGCATTTAATTTCTAGGAAACTTAATGTTAAAACAAAATAAAGAAAGGAATGTGCTAGAATAAGACCCCAATAGATTATGACTTAGATGTCATATAAATATTAATATCGTTGTTGTTGAGTTATGATAAACTCAAAAGGATCTTTTTGTTAGACGAAAAGATGATCACAAAGTTGTGTTGATCAAAGGAAAGTTTTATGATAGAGAGTTTATATGAGATATTGACAAAGACAAATCCTTTCAAAAGGAAAGATGGATCGAGGTTGTGTACTATGTACAGCTCGAGGGTCTTTGTTAATTGAATATAAATCAAATCATAAAAGGAATATATTTGTCTAGGACAAATAAATGATATTAAAAAAGAGAAACAAGAAACAAAGTTTTGTTTTGAGTTTCAAGGAAATAAAGGAAAGTCATAGTTTCATTTAAATCAGTGGGAGCTTAGTTATATTATTCGAGTTTGAATAATGTAATTTAATAGATTGTTTTGTTTTGATACAATGTGTAGTGTTATTAAAGGAAATTAATAACATGCATATTTGGAACATATTTCACATCATATATGGAAGTTGCCGTATATTGATGAGATATAATGTTGCGGAAATTTCATTAGATGTTTTGAATATTATTCAAAATACGAGAGAATGTAAATTCTCATAAAGTTTAAGGAAATTCATGTGCAAGAACCATGGCTGTTACGTACGGTGGTGAGCATGATCAATTGATTTGAAATCTTGATCATAAAGGAATTTCTTAACATGTGAAATTTTAAGATCAAAACAAAGTAGTCAAACTTGATTGTTGACAAGTTGAATTTGATAAAAGTTCAATTGACTCCAATTAAGATGAGGATTCTCCATAAGGTGTATTTTGAAGAAGCTACTTCCATGATGAAGGGTTGTCGGTTCATTGTATGAACTAGGTGTGGTTCTTTACGAAGAAAACAACTAATTGGTAAAACAATGAAATTGTATTCTTAGTAAAGGTTCCAGGGTTCCACCTAGAATAACCAGAAGCTACAAGTGATCATATGATCAATTGAGGTTATGCATGAAAAGATGTATATCTTTTTGCATAAGAAACATAAAGTTCACATAGTCACCATTTGGGACTAAACAGACAAATATCAACCACAGAAGGGTGAGCATGAGAAACACCAAACATTGTCAAGATGTTAAACTTATGCAAACTAAACATTGCCAGTTGTGCAAGTGGGAGACTGTTGGATATATGCCCAAACGGCAATGTATTTATACATGTGACAATGTATTTATACATATATATATCTGATTCATACATTATTGATTCGTATTCTCTATGCTATAACTGCAGTGATTTCTAAATGCGTAATTTAGGGAAAAGCTCACCTGCACGTGTAGAGAATATGAATACGTAAAATGTACCCTAGTTCTTTTACGGACTAATTCTTGAATGCTAGATGACGTGGCTTTTCCTAGTCATGGACATAGAGTTTATGTCAGCATCAAGGATGGCATATTATTGGACAATAATATGGCTGGGTCACCCAAGTGTTGGTATGCTAAGAGATTCCATACAATAGTCTTTTTGTCTTTAGCTTTATCACATAAAGGTTGTTGTATAACATGTCCTTGTAACCATGAGGTTATTGGGGTCATGCATACTAGAAGAGATACTTTGGTGATGTTAACCGTCACGGCCGTAACAGGGTGACCATAAAGGCAGTTACTGGGTGGCTTTAAGGTATGTATGTATCCTGATGTTCTGAGATGGGAAATTACTCCTCTAGGTTAAGACAGATACGTCCAGGGCCCACTCGGTATTATAACAGTATCCAATATGTTCTGCAGACAATGCACAGTGAAGTTGCACCGTGTGGGATATCATAATACGGCAACGAGTAAAGGGAACTTACCGGTAACGAGATAGACAAAGATGATGTGAATCAATCCTTGATTGATTCATGGTATCATGCACGGATCTATATCTCGGGTGAAGTTCAGTATCGTGAGTAATGGGATTGATATATGATAATCAATAGGTTCAACAGTAGAGTTATTCGCATAACGATAGCAACTACACATGACGTCATTGGAACTGTCACTGGCCGGTGATTGGTTGATACCCAACCAATTATAGCTACCCGTTATCGAACCTGTAGGGTGGACACACTTAAGCTAGGATTGGTTAGTTGTGTTATATGGTTGGTCTGGAACATGGAGACAGTATCACCGGCATGGTGCTTGCGTGATAGACATACCTTGTCAAGAGAGAAAGTTTGTGATAGAAGTTACTATCACGGTCGGATTTATTCCGGAGGGTTTATAAGAGAGGATATATTTGTCTGGAGTATTTTGTCGGCGGACACTGGGTGTCACGGATCATATGGAAGGAGTTTCATATGATAGGTAATTAATTCGGTGAATATTTTGTAAAAGGAAATATTCAAATAAGAATTAATTAGACAAAATATTATTTAATTATATGTTAATTAAATATTGATTTATTTAATTGATAAATAATTACGGGAAAAATATTAAGGCCACACCACCAAGTGTCGAGTTCCGGAAGGCTCCGTCGGCGAACTCCATTGGGCAAATATAGCCTGGAGATTGACAGATCGGGTGGAATTCGGTCGCACGCAGCCATGTTTTTTTTCTGACCGTTTGGTTTCAGAGAAAGCGTTGCGAAACTCTGCAGTCTGTTGCCATCGTGGACTTACTTTGTTTCATGATGAAGTCAGAGTGCGGAGAATGACATGGAAGCCGAGACTGGGTGTCACGGATCATATGGAAGGAGTTTCATATGATAGGTAATTAATTCGGTGAATATTTTGTAAAAGGAAATATTCAAATAAGAATTAATTAGACAACATATTATTTAATTATATGTTAATTAAATATTGATTTATTTAATTGATAAATAAGTAAGGAAAAAATATTAAGGCCACACCACCAAGTGGTGGTGGGCCAAGGCGCCATTGGGGGCAACCCCGGCCGAACCCTAGTGGGCCGCTTGCGGCCCACGGCGGGGTGATGTGGCGCGGCGGCGGCCCAAGTGGCCCAGGTTGGCCAGCCTAGGGCGGGCCCCACCCACCAGGCGGCGACGGCGGCCAAACGGCCAAGGTGGGCTGGCCTAGGGCGGGCCCCACCTGCCAGGTCGGTGCGCCGGGGTGGGCCCCACCCGCCCTAGGTCGGTTCGGCCTAGTGGCGGGCCCCACCCGGACGGCTGGTGCACAAGGAAGGGAGGAGAGGAGAGTTGGGGTCCAACCCCAACTCATCCTCCCATACCGAATTGGGCAAGGGGAACTTTTCCCTTGTCCAAGTTGGACTAAAGGAAGGTTTCCCCCTTTCCAAGTCTCCCTACCTCTTGGGCTCCTTTATAAACCCCACCCCCTCTAGTTGGAGAGACACAAGTTTCTCAATTAGAATAGATGAGACACAAGTAGCTCTCAAGTTTAGATTTCTTCTAGTTGGATTAGAGGGACCTCTAATTAGAGGCGACCTATCCGATTAGACTAGATCTAATCTCTCTCTCTCCTTCTCATGTGTTGAGATCTTCACCTTCATATACACCAGCAGACTTCAAGCTTGGACGGCGAAGCCCTGCTGAACCTTTCCAGTGTACGTGTGCAACCTCTCAGAGGGGAGATCTGTCTCACGACGGTTGTCCCTTCAGCTGTTGAATCAAGGTGGTGAAGCGAAGGAGAAGAAGCCATCGGAATCTCTCTACCAGGCTTGGTTGAGAGAGACCACGATCGGCTACATCGACTACGTCATCAACACGTTCTTCCGCAATCTACGGTGTTGGTAACGTATACTAAACTAGATCTATGGATCTTCGTATTCGCATATATCTTGATAGTAGATATTGGGAAAGTTGCGTAGCGTGAAAATTTTAATTTACCGTACGCGCAACCCAGTACCCCCAACTTGGGTATCACTGAGCCACGGGTCCCCAAGATACTGTACTGTAGCTGTGCATCGGTAGGTTTCCCCATAGCCAAAGGAAGACCAATGTAGCGCATTGGGTATGTACAATCCATCTCATGCACTACCTCCTGCACCACCTCATCAGACCCACAAATAATGTGCGCCTACGTCTTGCTGAGATTCGTGCACAATCCGTACACAACTCCAAAGTCGTTAAGGAGCGTTGAAAAACCCCCAAAAAAACTACCCAAAAATATTTAGGAAGGTGACCACATCGTCTGAGTAAATGGAAATTTGAAGTGTCACTTAAAATTGAAGTTTTTATTATGATATCTGTATCGTGGTGTTATTCTTACAAAAGATAATGAAATTGAAATTGTCAGGGTATACACGATGGAGGTTTTATTTTAAGTTAGAGAGTATAAACTACTGCCTCCTCTGTCCATAAAATGATGTCTCAACTTTATCTAAATTTACACTAACACATGTCTGAATATATGTAAATTTAAACAAATTTGAGACATCTTTTATGGACGGAGGGAGTACTAGTTTTTTTACTGTCCAATGGCTCCCATAACTTCACGTGTTATTCATTATATTTGAGCATGGGATGAGATCGGAATATAGAAGGCACGCCATAAGATCAGTCATAGCAGAAGTAAAACTGCCCAGCCCCCGCGCGGCCTAACCCTAGGTGGCTCGGGCGGCGCCTCCCCTCCGGCGGCGCGCGGATCCCCTCCTCGGCGGCTCCCTCTCCCGCCGCCGTCATCCCTTCCGCGCCCTGGCGATGGCGGGGCCCTCTACAGCGAGCGGTGGCGTCACGTTTCCTGGCGCCGGCGGCTCGTGGAGTCCGGCGCGGTTCGGCAGCGCGGTGCCGCGGTCACATCCCGGAACCGACGACAACGGAGATGCGCGTCCTTGCACGGAGGAGACGCCCCTCCTGCAGCGGTTGATGGCTCGGGCTTCACGGCCCATCTGGGTTCGTGTGGGTCTGTGCTTGAAGCTGAGATGGGCAGGTGGCGCCGGAACGCCTGGTGACGCCGGTTTCTTGGCACCGTGGTGGTGCCGGCGGCCGGTCAGGCGGCGGCGGGCTGATTCTCCATCGTCTGTCCCGTCAGCTCGGATCGAATAAAGATGGCGGTCCTAGATCTCTCTCGCGCCAAGACGAAGATCTACTAGATGTCTGTTTTCATTGATCTGGCCGGAGTGTCGAGTTCCGGAAGGCTCCGTCGGCGAACTCCATTGGGCAAATATAGCCTGGAGATTGACAGATCGGGTGGAATTCGGTCGCACGCAGCCATGTTTTTTTCTGACCGTTTGGTTTCAAAGAAAGCGTTGCGAAACTCTGCAGTCTGTTGCCATCGTGGACTTACTTTGTTTCATGATGAAATCAGAGTGCGGAGAATGACATGGAAGCCGAGATTTGAGCACTAGCGATGGTGGTTCGAGTCCAGGTGGGATGAGGGATTGGCTTGGTGATTCATAATTTGGAGCAGCGGCAATGGCTAGAGGGGGCGACAGCACAGGAGAAGTTCAGAGTCTAAACTTTCAGGGTGAAAACCCAAGGTCTAGACTTAATTGGTTGTGCCTAGCAATGCTTTGTTGAAGACATTGTTTTTGCGAGTGTTGACTTTCTTCAGGGTGAAAACCTATGATCTATGATCAGGCCGACGATGGCGCTTCAGCGTTGTTTCCTTCTTGGAGGCGTGGCTTTTGGAGAAGCTGGACTTCTGGTACTGTTTTTGGTGGTGGTAAGTATGCTGTTATAAGGAATGTGTCACTGTAGCGGGACTTTTCTTTTTTGTAATTCTTCTTCTTTTTTTGAGCTGTGTGCATCCGTGTGGTCGCTAGGGCAACGCGTTGTTGCAGAGGTTGGGTGTAATTGGTATCTTCGCGATATTAATATATACTCTTTATCTAAAAAAATGTCATATATATTTGTGTTAATGGATACATGTTGCTGAGAACCTCTTCATTCTCTTTTTTGTGTGGATACATGGTGGTGAAAAACCTGTAGCGCTTGCTAATCACAGTTCTGGATCCGGGGACCTTTTTGGGTCTAGTTGGCTATGTCGCAATTATTTGGTTTTCTCCAAGAGGAAAGTGATATCATGTTCACAGGTGTTGTTCGTGTGTATCAATAGAGTGCAGTTTATGTCCCAGTTTGGCCACATACGCCACATAGGCTTCTTAGTGGAAGATGATGTTTTTATGTGGCCTATTGTTTTTTATGAGTAGACTAGATAGTTTATTTCTGTGTGAATTGTGACGCTTTTTGGTCAGATTTATTTTCTTTGAACTGCATGCTTGCAATAAATTTGGGTTATCTGCATCACAATTGATGTCGATGCCAGAGCTCTATTTTCTAAAACAATCCCAACTTTATACAACTTTACAGTATTTTTTAGAAACATGAGGAATATAGGATGCAGTGTACAATGTTTCCAGAACAAAACGCTCTATGATGTACTCTACCTCCGTACTGTTTTAGTTGTCGCCAGTTTTACTTGTTGTTTGTACTCCGTACTTCGGTAGGTCTCGGTCCGCGACAATAATTCCGGAATGGATGAGTACAACATAACTAATGAATCTAAGCCATTCCACCCAACCAATGCAATTTCTTCCTAGGACATGCTTCATATCGTCATCATCTACCTCTTCTGGAAATTGAGCTTCATGATAGCAAAGCCGAACAAGGAGGCAAATAGCACCGCGAACCCCACGACCACCGTGGCCACATAGCCCAACCAGCTATGCTTGAAGTCAAAATAGTTCTCTATAAAATCTTTCACGAGGGTGCCGTCATCCATTGGTGTAACAACATCGCCGAACTGAGATACAACCAGTCCGTACAGTATCCACGAGACCGGGCATGCCCAGCAATACCATCTCCACCAGATTGGGACTCTGTACATAGTTTCAGACCAAAACATGAATAATTAAGATACAGGAATGCTGAAAAAAAGAATAGATGTGGACTGTCAAAGGTGATGAAAACCTACCGGTCGGGGGATGATGAATCCGGAAAAGAGATTCCAAATGCCATAGAATGCTGACGAGACGATTGATGCGATGTGGTAGTTCGGTGTCAGGCCAACAGCCATCATGCCGTAGAATGTGAAGTAGAGCAGCGTGAAGTACATGAAGAAGAGGTACCAGAAGAATTTAGGAGCTGTCCACTCAAACCCAATCATCGAGTAAACTATGACTCCATATACCATAGCCTGAACAAATGTGTATGGAAGTTCAATGACAACCTGCACAAGAGAAGTTTATCGCTAATCAAAATCCGGCTCTCAATAACGCAACAACCAGCTGGGAACTAGATACCTGGAACATATTGATTTGTATGAAAACACTCACCTGGCCAAATGCGTATGGGAAAGCCGAGTACATCCCTGCTGCTCTTTCACGATAAAAGACTGTTCTCTCAACAGCCACCACTGGTTGAACCGAAGTACAGTTCATGACACCGATGAACAGCACTGCAGCATACATTGACCCCATGGCGTTGAACAAGTCTTGTGACTGGCTCCTGGATTCAGAACAGGAGATAATAAATAAAGTTTCCATTGTAGCTGTTTGCTTGCTATATAGTATGTGGGTGTCATGACTTACATTTTTCCACCAAGGTCCCAAAAGATGGTGCCGAAGAGAAGAGCAATGACGGTAGTAAAAAGGAACCTTACGGCATTGTAGGGAGGATTCCTCCAGTATGACAGGTTCTGCTTCCACAGGCAAGCTACACACTGTGTGATCGAAGACTGTGAGTATTGGGTAGCAAAATACAGGTCACTTGAACCCGGCGCAGGTTGGCTTAGTTCCTTTATTAAAGCCTTGTTCCTCCTGCACAAGGGTAACATACTTATATTACATCTGCCATTGCAAAAATGCGCTGAAAAAAGAAAAAAATGGCCTATTGAAAGCCTGCCATTATTATATCACGGTTAAAAGTCCTTCAACTTCTTGTGATTTGTAAGCTGAGTCAACAGTAGCAAAACTTAAGAATCTGACCTACCATAAGTAAATTTACCTAGTGTATTTACGAATAGTATGCTAAGCTACCTGACCTGTATAGCGTACTTACAAACTCTATTTCCTTAAATGTCTGATTTGATTCCAAATGATTATGTGACTAATAGAATAGCTAGTTAGTAACTCACTGGTAGAGTTCAGATTTCTTGTATATGTCACTGAAATCAACACCTAGCATCTGTTCTTGACCGATCGTTGTCACTTCCAACATCCATGTTGCAGGATTGTAGCCATCTTTGATTTTGCTAACTCCATGAATCCCCTGAACAGTACAAAACCATGGGCTTATCAGTATATTCAAGAAACTGAATTGGGTATTCTGAGATTCTTGTAATATCACTTCACCTCGTAGTACTTGATTAAATCAGAAGAATGATGTCCCAACGGACCAGCATAGATCTCTTCTCCACCTCGCTTCAGCAGGAAAAGCTGCAAGCAGTTCCCAGAAAGTTAAAACCTCATGGCATAGTTCAAGGTTTAAGCAACCAACCACAATCAAGAGGGATTCACCAAATTTAGCTAAGTAATCCGTAGGGTAGCTGGCAGAAACATCCGATGTGAACTCTCACTCACCTCATCAAATGCTTCAAATATATCAATGCTAGGCTGATGAATCGTGCAGACCACAGTTCTACCAGTATCAACCGTGTTCCTCACTGTCCTCATCACGATTGCAGCTGCTCGGGCATCAAGTCCGGAGGTTGGCTCATCCATGAAGATTATAGAAGGATTAGCAACGAGCTCCACAGCAATGGTCAGCCTCTTCCTCTGCTCGGTCGATACAGGTAGACCAACCAATGAATCTCTCAGAGGCTTGAGCTCCACAAGCTCCATCACCCCGTCGATGAACATCTGCATACACAGAGATAAGAAACTGTATATTGTTTATTCACTAAAGCTAATATTATTTGTTTTGTTTCACTGACCTTTCTTTTGTTTGAATCCACATCCTCGGGAAGACGAAGCCACGCTGAAAAAACCAGACTCATACACTGTCACCTGAGGGGAGTGGATATCATTCTGTTCGCAGTATCCTGTTACACGCGCAAAGGTCTCTTGTTTCTTCGGATATCCTGAAATGCTGATGTTTCCTTCAATGTACCCACCTGTCTTTCTCCCTGCCAGCACATCCATCAGGGTAGTCTTACCAGCGCCACTGACACCCATCAACGCGGTCAGTACCCCTGGCCTGAAAGATCCACCAACACCTTTGAGGAGTTCCAACCGGTCTTCTAGCACGCCTTGTGATTTCATTTCCTGAAACGAATTTCACACTCAAGGTTACTAACTTAACAATAACCGATGATGATACTGCAACAGAAGCATTTTTATCAATTACCGATGGCATGTCAACAGAGTATCTGATGCTGTCAAACGCAAGTGAAAGGGGGAGAAATGGAAGGACCATTCCCCTACGCGTGGGGCTAGAATCCTCTTGGACAATTTCTGTTGTTCCGTGAGTGCTAGGTGATTCCAAGTGTTCATTGTCCAGAACTTCACCGTTCAGGTTGGCATGCTTCTCCTTGAGCTCATCTTCAGATACTGACGAACGGGAGTTACCATATGCTGGGAAATCGCAAGATGAAATCATTCTCGTGATGGATTACATATGACCAAGTCCAAGAAAAATTAGCAGACTAGTTCTGGATGTACTCACCCTTGAGATATGTAAGGGCAAGAGTGAAGAGAGCATTGAATAACAAGGTTGGCATGCTTCTCCGTTCAGGTTGGCATGCTTCTCCTTGAGCTCATCTTCAGATACTGACGAACGGGAGTTACCAAACCGATCCAGTACCACTTTGCTTCCGTGAACACTCCACGGGACTTGAGGACTTGCACGCCAAGGGTCTCGTTTGAGGCAGTGCTATCAAGGATTTTGTCCCAGCTGTGACCCAAGAACTCGTTAACTGAGATGGCATTCTGCGCATACATTAGCGGGGATATCCAGTAACCCCAAATCCACCATTTCTTCACTTTGTCTGAAGATGCAAACAGAATGATGGCTTAGATATTGAAAGAAATACATTTCCAATGGCTATCATCACGCCAAAAGGGTGAGTATATTTACCTCTTACTAGACTGAATCCGCCCAATACCATAAAAATGAGCAACATGAATGATGCAAAGACATTCGCAACAATCATGTTCCTCGCTGCCCCACCGATGAATCGGAAGAGTGATGCAGCCATCTGATTGATTGCTAACATAAGCACATATTGCTTGAAAAACCTGGTGACAACAAGTACACTCAGATGGCAGAACAGTAACAGCCTTTTTTTAGGGCTCAATATAGGATAGCTGACCATACAATTATTAACAAAAGAGATTGCAACAAACCTCACCTGCCAACATTTGGGTCAAACCCTATGACATAGTAGGTTATGAAAACATAACCGCCAACCTCAACAAACGTTATTGGGATCTTGAGGATCCATGAGGGTATTGCGTAGGCCCATGCTGGGTAGAAAAGAAGGTCCCTCTGCTTGAAGAACACAGGTAGCTTAAAGACAGTAAGTGCAAGCTCAGAGAACCCATTAAACATGATCATTAGCACACCAAAGAAGAGCGCCCCCATGTAGATGCCCCCATTGGTCACAGAGTCGCGTGTCATCTTTGTACGGAAGAAGAGCGTCATTGCCATAAATGACATCACGATTAGCTGTAACGCCAGAATACCAAGGAATCCATTATACTTCTATTGTAATTCACTCCATCATATTTTCAATAAAGCAAATTTTTATCGACTCGAATGTTGCATTGAGCAGATACAAGCAATCCTGTACCAATCAATATACTTGTTTGTATTAATGGCAGCTACCTGGAAAGTTCTAAACATGTAGACGAAAGAGTTCCTCTTCATGAGGAGGATCTCCCTGTCAATGTTTGCCTTTAGCAGCTCCGTGCCACTCACACCATACCTCGTGGTTGTCAACGCTGCTGGATGGCTCTTGCTCTTGTCGAACGGAACAGCGAGCTCATTTCTGATGGCTCTCCCAGTGTGGAATGACTGGAATGCACGCACAAAATCCTTAACTGGAACGAACATGTAGGGCTCGTCACCCCGTGCCCAATATTGCTTTTGATCTTTCTTCGAAGTCACCTGTCCAGTATTTGCACAGAGGCGTGTTATTAAAATAAGTACCCATGTGTACATAAGAAGGTGATGGCAATGCCAATGTAGGTACCTCTTGCAAGAAGTCAGCCACACCCTTCCTCTCAGGACACTTGAAACCGACAGACTCGAAGAATTCAAGCACGTCCTCGTGAGGGCCCTGGTACACAACTTGTCCGTCTGAGAGGAGGAGGATGTCGTCGAATAAGTTGTACGTCTCAGGGGCCGGCTGCAGCAGGGAGATGACGGCTGTTCCACCGAGGATGTGTGTTGGAGTAATCCTGTGCTGTCACCTTGACCACAGCCTCTACACAACTCTAGAATCATCTACCATGTAGTGGTTTTCACTGCTGTAGCTTAGTAGCTAAGCTAGTAGCTAGCAGTAGGTTCTAGAATACAGCACATGAGTTGTACCTAGTAGAAGGCTGTAGAAGCTAGTAGCATGGTAGAAGGCTGTAGAAGCTGTAGCAGATATTTTACTAGGTCGGTTTGTAAGTCCTATGGACATGCACCCATCGTTGTAAGTAAGCAGAAACACTAGCAATCAAGCTGCTGTGCACTAGTACGTGACCAGTCCAAAGCACTACTCGATCCACTTCTGTGTGTGTGTGTTTGTGTGAGCCAAACTAGCTAGCTGAGAGAGCATCAGCCCGGGACGACAAGTGGTATCAGAGCCATGTCCAAGGCTGCAACGGAGGTCGGCGAGAAGGGTGAACGCAGCGGGTACAAGGCGCCGCTGCCGGTCGCAAGGCGACGCCATTCCACATCTCCAATGGCTCGACGGGGCAACAGCCCGACACGCCGCGGTGGCGGCGAGCTGGTAGTGCGCGAGCGTGTCGTGAGGGAGAGCACCAGCTCTGCCCAATATCCGATGCTAACCCGCTCAAACTATGCTGAGTGGGCGATGGTGATGCGCGTCCAGCTCCAGGCTCAGCACTTGTGGGATGTCATCGAGTTTGGCGCCGATGACGAGCATGACGATCGAGCAGCGCTGGCAGCATTGCTCCGTGCCGTCCCGCCGGAGCTGGTGCGTACGCTGGCGGCAAAGGACAACGCAAAGGCAGCGTGGGAGACGCTCAAGACGATGCGCCTCGGCTCTGAGCGCATACGGGAGGCAAAGGCGCAGACCAGACGTCGCGAGTTCGAAGAACTTCGTTTCCGCCCAGGTGAGTCGATCGAAGATTTCTCGATCCGACTAACAAACATCGTCAGTGATCTCGAGCTCCTCGGCGACCCCATAAGCGAGTACAAGGCAGTGCTCAAGTTCCTGCGCGTGGTGCCGCGCAAGTACCGACCGGTGGTGATGGCCATCGAGCAAGTTGTCAACCTCCAGGAGTTGACAATCGAGGAGTTGTGTGGTCGCCTTATCACGGCAGAGGAGGCGTACGACCTAGACGATGCCACCAACGGCGTCAACAAGCTTCTCCTCACAGAGGAGGAATGGGCGAGCCGTCAACGACAACGTGGAAAGGGCGTATCTGGCGGCAGCGACGTCAACAAGCTCCTCCTCACTGAGGAGGAATGGGCAAGCCGTCAACGACAACATGGAAAGGGCGACGGCGACAGTAGCGGCAAGCCGGCTCCCAGGCGAAAGCAGCAAGGTGCGCAAGGAGGTGGCAGTGGCTCAGGTGAGCGTCGTAGAGGGAGTTGTCGGTACTGCGGTAAGCTTGGACACTGGGCTAAGGAGTGCCGAAAAGCCAAGCGAGACCGTGAGCAGCGCGGCGAGGCGGCTAACCTTGTGCAGGCTGAAGACGAGGACAATGCGCTGCTGATGGCAACCCATACCGAGGTGGCAGTGGCTATGCCCGCTGAGGATACGACGAACTCCTCTACACCAACACCGGGGAGCAAGTCTTCCTCAACGAGGAACGTGCACATGTCGAGCTTCGCAAGTCCGAGAGTGACACCGACACGGCATGGTACCTGGACACAGGCGCTTCAAACCACATGACCGGAGAAGCATCCGTCTTCGCAGAGCTCAACAAGAAGGTCTCCGGCACGGTACGTTTCGGTGACGGCTCTCTTGTCGACATATGTGGGCGTGGCACGGTGATGTTCGCTATGGACGGCGGGCGACACCGGGCGTTGACGAACGTCTACTGGATCCCGCGGATCAAGACAAACATCATCAGCATTGGGCAGCTCGACGAGATTGGGTGCCCGACGCACGTCGAAAATGGAATGATGACCATCCGCGACCGGCAGAAGAAGCTCATCGCCAAGGCTCCTCGCATGCGGAATCGGCTGTACATGGTGCATCTCCAGATCGAGAAGCCAATATGCCTCGCTGCTCACATGGGCGAGGACGCGTGGATATGGCACGCGCGCTTCGGCCACCAGAGTTTTGAAAGTCTCGAGAAGCTTGCTCGGAAGGACATGGTGCGCGGACTTCCAATGATCAACCACGTGGAGCAGCTCTGCGAGGCGTGCCTCGCCGGCAAGCACCGCCGCGCCCCGTTTCCTCAGGTGGCGAAGTACCGCGCTACCAAACCGCTGAGCTCGTGCATGGTGACTTGTGCGGCCCTATCTCGCCGCCCACACCAGGAGGTAAGCGTTACTTCCTTCTCCTCGTCGACGACTACAGCCGGTACATGTGGATCGTCCTCCTGCGTAAAGGACGAGGCACCAGAGGCCATCCGTCGCTTCCAAGCTGGCGCAGAGGTGGAGTCACGACACACTCTGCGCGTCTTCCGCACCGACAGAGGAGGGGAGTTCACCGCAACGGAGTTTGCGGACTGGTGTGCTGATCAAGGCATCAAGCGACACCTCACTGCTCCGTACTCACCTCAACAGAACGGGGTGGTGGAACGGCGGAACCAGACAGTCGTTGGCACCGCGCGCTGCATGTTGAAAGGCGCCGGCATGCCAGCACAGTTTTGGGGGGAGGCGGTCACCACGGCCGTTTTCGTCCTCAATCGTTCATTCACAAGGAGCGTGGACGGGCGTACTCCGTACGAGGCGTGGCACGGAACGAAGCCAAATGTACACTTCCTTCGTGTCTTTGGTTGCAGGGCCCACGCCAAGATCACCACGCCAAACCTGAAGAAATTGGATGACCGAAGCAAGCCCATGGTGATGCTCGGGTACGAACCCGGCGGTAAGGCGTACCGCCTCTACGACCCGGCGACCAAGCGCGTCCACGTCTCCCGCGACGTCATCTTCGACGAGAGTGCTGGTTGGGACTGGAGCAACGACAACATGGCGGAAGATTATGGCGGAGGTGAGTTCACCATCGAGTACCTACGCGCCTGCAACGGCGACATTGCCCGCTTCACCAAACCAGTCCACCACAGTCACTCCTGCCCCGGTGGAGATTCAGCCTGAAAACAATTCAGAAGCAAAGTCTGTAGACACGGTGGCCACAGAACAAACCCCAACAAGCACTACAGAACAAGTGAGGTTTGCCACACCTCCGTCTGCACCAGACCCGGAGCTCTTCGACAACAGCAACGATCCGGATCATCCACCGCTACCGCCGCGTCCTCGACATGGTGGAGCCTGACGCACCGGTGCCAGGCCAGGCTGAGCGCCTGCTACTCACCCCCTCCGGTGAGCCATCCACATATGCTGAGGCGGAGCACGACGAGCACTGGCGCGCCGCGATGCTTGAGGAGCTGAGGTCCATTGAGGAGAACAAAACATGGACCCTCACTGACTTGCCTCCAGGTCACAAGCCAATCGGTCTCAAATGGGTCTTCAAGCTCAAGCGAGACGCCAACGGCAACGTGCTGAAGCACAAGGCGCGCCTCGTGGCAAAGGGGTATGTGCAGCGACCAGGGATTGACTTCGATGAAGTTTTTGCCCCGGTGGCGCGTCTGGACTCTGTTCGTCTACTTCTCGCCATCGCCGCACAGAAAAGGTGGGAGGTGCATCACATGGACGTGAAGACTGCGTTCTTGAATGGGGAACTCGGCGAGGAAGTATATGTGACGCAACCGCCGGGCTTCACGACCTCCACCACATCAAGCAAAGTACTACGTCTCCACAAGGCTTTGTATGGTCTTCGTCAAGCTCCCAGAGCATGGAACACCAAGCTGGACAGCGTGCTGGTATCGCTCGGGTTCACTCGCAGCCCATCCGAGCATGCTGTGTACACCCGCGGCAAGGATAGCGAGCGGCTTCTCCTTGGCGTCTACGTCGACGACTTGATCCTGACAGGCGCAAGCACCAAGACTATCTCCAAGTTCAAACAGGAGATGAGCAGGAAGTTCTGCATGAGTGACCTAGGATTGTTGACGCTCTATCTTGGCATAGAGGTCAAGCAGTCACCCGAGGAAATCACCCTCAAGCAGTCCGCGTTTGCGAGCAAGCTGTTGGAGAAGGCGGGCATGGCAGATTGCAACGCTGTGCATGTTCCCATGGAGCCGCGTCTGAAGCTATCCAAGGTGAGCACTAATCCACCTGTGGACGTCACCTTGTACAGGAGCATCGTCGGTAGCCTCCGCTACCTCGTGCACACACGGCCAGACATCTCGTTCGCCGTCGGTTTCGTCAGCCGCTTCATGGAAAAGCCAACAACGGAGCACATGAGCGCCGTGAAGCATATTCTCAGGTACGTTGCAGGGACACTCCACTATGGCTGCATCTACCGTTCCAGCGGCAATGACAACGCACACCTAGTCGGCTACAGTGACGCCGACCATGCCGGTGACGTTGACGATAGGAAGAGCACGACGGGGACTCTCTTCTTCCTCGGTCAGTGCCCAATCACTTGGCAGTCCCAGAAGCAAAGGGTGGTCTCCTTATCATCCTGCCAAGCAGAGTACATTGCCGCCACTACCGCAGCATGCCAGGCCGTCTGGCTCGGACGGCTCATTGGCGATCTCTTCGCCACAGACCCCATGGTCCCTACAGTGCTCGTGGACAACAAGTCAGCGATCCAACTGTGCAAAAATCCGGTTTTTCACGACCGGAGCAAGCACATTGAGACACGCTATCACTTCATACGGGAGAACGTGGAGAGCGGCAAGATTGTCGTCGACTACATCAACACCGACAATCAGCTGGCGGACATTCTGACCAAACCACTTGGTCGGATCAAGTTCCAGACTCTACGCGAGAAGATCGGCATCGTCGAGATCAAGTGAACGCATCAGGATTAGGGGGGAGATTGTTGGAGTAATCCTGTGCTGTCACCTTGACCACAGCCTCTACACAACTCTAGAATCATCTACCATGTAGTGGTTTTCACTGCTGTAGCTTAGTAGCTAAGCTAGTAGCTAGCAGTAGGTTCTAGAATACAGCACATGAGCTGTACCTAGTAGAAGGCTGTAGAAGCTAGTAGCATGGTAGAAGGCTGTAGAAGCTGTAGCAGATATTTTACTAGGTCGGTTTGTAAGTCCTATAAATAGGACATGCACCCATCGTTGTAAGTAAGCAGAAACACTAGCAATCAAGCTGCTGTGCACTAGTACGTGACCAGTCCAAAGCACTACTCGATCCACTTCTGTGTGTGTGTGTTTGTGTGAGCCAAACTAGCTAAGCGAGTTTACAATCTGGAACGTAGTGGAGCTATCAAGCCCAGTGGAGATCTCATCCATGAAGAGCGCCTTGGCTGGCCCAACCAGCATCTCACCTGTAGAACAAATCAAAGTAGAAGTATACAGATTAACTTCTTATTAACAGCTGGCTTTCATGATGCGAAATGGAGCTGGAATTCCATCTACTTTACCAGTTGTTACACGCTTCCGTTGTCCACCAGAAATACCCCTGAGCATGTCGTCCCCAACCATCGTGTCTACACACATCTCTAGTCCTAAATTCCTAATATCTGCACCCAGTAGTAATAATGTCTAAAATGATGAACAAGACAGATTTTGCGTAATTCAACCCAAAATTACTCGCAGTTGTAGCTCAAAGCTGCAGGTACCTTCAGTATATAGTCTGTATTCACATTGGCTTCTAAGCCCCCCATTGATGACGCCTAACCAAGATGAGAAAAAAAGTTACAAGTCTTCATTTCAAATGTATTTATCATGATAAAAATACTGAAACAACCAAAATCTTGTTGATTTACTACTGCGGATTCGCAAAATTTACCTTCATAAATGCATCGATATCAGCATCAGGCTTGATATTTGCGGCCTTCTCTCGCCTTGACAACTCGGTCAGCATGTCTGCGAACAGAACAAAGATGGAAACTTGATAAGCATATCTCAAGCAATCCCACGGAATCTGCGTGCAGCAGAACTGAATTTACGCGCAAGTGCACATGACTGGTTGCAGAGACTCATACCAAAGCGAGTGCCAACACCCTGGCAGCGTGCGGAGAAGGCGAGCGTTTCCCTCACCGTCATCTCGCCAATGTGGAGGTCGTGCTGGCTTATGTACGCCGCCGTCCTCTCCGGCACAAACTCCTCCATCCCGTGGCCGTTGTAGGTAACATTGCCTGAGACCTTGAGGTCGTTGTCGAGCCTCCCGGCCAACGCGAGCAGCAAGGTGGTCTTGCCAGACCCAGGTGGGCCCAACAGAAGAGTCATCCTGCGGGAACGAAAAGAGCGTGAGGTGGGAAGAAGCGATGAAACCGAGCTCCAAAAGACCCGGGTCAAAGTCTGCAACTGTACTAGTCCGCAGGCAGGGGGAGCATCGCTCGCATCTTTTGTGTGAATGAAAGGTGAGAGAGAGAGATCTTTTCACCTGCGTGGCTTGATGATGCCGCTGACGTCGTGGAGGATGGGCATGGTCCGCTTCCTGTTGGGGAGTATGCGCAGCGCGTTCGCCGCTTCCTGCAACAAACACACTCCAAATCAATCTCTGTTCCACGGGCAGCACGCACAGGGCCACAGACAGAAACGAGAGCGGGCGACACAGAATGTTGCGATCGATCATCTCACCTCGAGCGTGTTGGTGATGGAGTTGAGGACGGTGGGGAGGCCGCTGTTGCCGACGCGGACCTCCAAAAACAAAAAACAAAACTAGCTCCGCCGGCGAACTGCTTCTACAGGAATCTAGGATCAACGCACCGCTCGAGGCGTTCCTTGAGCTTGAGCAGGAAGCGCTCGTTGTCCTGGTCGGCGACGCGCACGAGCCGCTCGACGAGCGCCCGCCGCTCGCTCGGGCCGAGGCCATGCACGTCGACCACCCCCTTCTTCGTCCCCGCCGCGGCGCCTTCGAGCGGTGGGAGCATGGCGCGGCGGACGCGGTCGTAGGTGGGCAGCCTCTCGAGCGCGGCCCAGCGCAGCGCCTCCTCGTCGTCATCCTCCCTGGACGAGCGCGAGAACACGTCGTCCCCGCGCCGCCAGATGGAGCCGCTGTCCCCGCGCATGCTCGCGACCTTCTGGATTTCCGCCGTCGCGTCCATCCCCGTTACCCACGGCAGGCGGCCGATCCCCTGCTCCTCCTCGTGCGCGGATTGCTAATAGCTAGCTAGCGCCGAGCCCTAGCCGCCCGGGCGGCGCAAAAGCCCCAGCGTGATCTCAAGAGATTTCAGGTGCGTGTCTGCTGGTGAGGTGGGAGGGGTGCTGGGAGTTGGGGGGCGTGGGGGTTTTTGTAGGGAGGGCGTGTAAAATCCGTTGGGACGGAGCGGGGAGGCGTGGAGACTGCTTGCGTTAGTCATCGCCGATTTCCGCCGAATCCCTATTCGCGTATACGGTGTGCCACTTGTCGTTTCTAGAACCCTAGTTTGAAAACGTGCATTAGGCTAGAGCGGCTGCCTTCTAGAACGGCGTGTGATAGATCCCCTGCCGATGGTGGCCAGCAAGCATTTAATGTCACAGCATTTTACGTGCGGGCCTCTGGGCCTGATTAGAGTTTTGTTTTAACGCAATATTTTCTCTCTGTAAAAAGTTTTAGGTGTTACACATTATATATACTAGATGATACCCCGCGCGTTGTTGCGGGATATTTGTAGAGTGAGGGTTACACAATTTTAGAAAATAAATAATCTGGACCACATGTAATAATCAATTTAAAGGATAATTGTCCTTGTAATAAAAATAAAAATATTAGGTAATGTGTGGTATCCTTAGAGTAAATCTCTTAAATGACCATAGATCCATACAAAGGAAACTCAAATCTTTGTAGCTCGGCATATCTATGTGGGTGTAATTTTTTTCGAGACCTATGTGCCGGTAAATTGACCACTCCCAGTAAGACATCATTACAATACAGAGAAAGGACATGAACATTTGTACTATATATACTACACCTTTTGAGTTTCGGAAAATCGATTGTTCTCTTCACGACATTCTGCTTACTCCTGTAGGCTGTAAGGCTACAATGTAGGAGTAGCTGTCAAACCCTGAAGCACTCTACACACATGCAGCAGCCCAAATTAACCATGTCGTATCCTTTCAGACTATTAGCATCACTAAATATAGATTGATTAAATTCATTGGGACAACAGATTACCAGGTGACAATACCATTCTTCAGTAGTTCATATAACGCAACATATATTCTTTAGTATTCCGTAGCAGATGGTTGGTTTCATAATATTTCCCCCCTTGAATAGCGCCGTCGCTTCTTACGGAAGGTAAAAAGTAAGCTATCAGCTCGTGGAACCAGTTCCTCATAAATGGATATCCTTTTCCACTGGTTGACTGCTTGTACCTTCAAAATCAAGATCATGGTTAATTTTATTTTTGGATCATGGTTTTGTAGAACTGACATGAGGTTTGCTGTTATCCACTTGTGGAATCATGATTGTTTCCTGTGCAGTAGTAAACTCAGAAAGGGGCTAGACCTTCAGATGCATTAGTTGGTAAAACAAAAAATCAATTAACTACTGTCAGCAATGTGCTAGCACATTAATCCATATGATAGTACTAATGATAGCTCAGATCGTATTGTGCTAGCATTAGCATAGGCATAGGAAAATGATAACTTTGTTTTGTGCAAAGCAGTTAACCTGAAGATAGACGGCGCAATCACGTGTGGCACACATCTGATGAGAGCCCCGGCCCCCAGCTGATCTCCTATCCCTCCCGAGTCGCTCCCTCCCGAGCGGCTCCGGGGGCGCCGCCACCCAAAAAAAAACCTAGTTCGCTCCCCCATCTCGGTCCTGTCGCCGTCGCCGGCGGTGGTGGCGGCGCCCATCCCTCAACGGTGGGCAGAGGAGGTGCTCCGCGGCTGCTTCTCACGGGAGCGGTGGGATGCAGACGGCGGGCATAGGGCGGGGCGGCCTCGGGCCGGCACCTGAGATCCAGCGGCGTGGGGGCATGGAGATGGTGGGGCGCTGTCGGAGGTCGGCCGATCTGGAGCTACGCGTCCAGGGCGGACTGCTCGGCGGGCTGGGATTCAGATGCCCCGATCTCGATCTGGGTTTGTCAGGATCCGGCCGGGCCAGCTATGGTGGTCTGGTTGTGGCCTCTGGTCACGCCGACGGCCTAGTAGGCATTGCTTTACCTCTCTGTTGCTGTCATCGCTGCTGGGTGTGGCTTCGCGGCGTCGGGGCCTGCGAGGCTGAAGAATAATGGCGGTGTTCCTAGGGTTACTCCGGCGCCAAGACGAAGAACTGTCGTGCGCCTGTCCCCTTTGATTTGGCTAGAGTGTCGGGTTCCGGAAGGCTCCGCTGGCGATCTCCAACTGGCTAATGCCTAGAGATTACTGGATCGGGTGGTATTCGGTCGTGCCGGAGGTAGCGGCGCGAAGCTCTACTCTGTTGCTCTCATGGGCAAATCCATGGTGAAGCCGGAGGGAGAATGTCATGAAATCTGTGATCGAAGGGTTGGCAATGGTGTCTGGAGCCTTTGCGTTTGTGAGGAACTGGCTCGGAGTTTTAGGAATCGTGACTACAGTATGTAAGCGGGGGCGACAACACATGTGAAGTTCAAAGTCCTACCTATCAGGGTGAAAATCGATGGTCTGGCCTTAATTGGTTGTGCCTGGCAATGGTCTTGCTGAAGACATTGTTTTGAGAGCGGGGACTATCTTTAGGGTGAAAACCCAAGGTCTGGCCTTAATTGGTTGTGTCTGGCACTGTTTCCTTCTTGAAGGCGTTGCTTTTGAAGAATTGGACATCAGGTGTTGGCTTGGTGGTGGTTGTGCTGCTGCTGCAAGGATTTCAACTATGTAGCGGGACTTTTCTTTTTTTAGTTCTTCTTCTTATTGTCTTTCGGTTGTGTGCATCCGTAATACCTTCGGTTATTGCGTTGTTGCAGAGCCTGGGTGTAATTGGTATGTCCGTGATATTAATATATGCTCTTTATCTTAAAAAAAAGGCTGAATAGACTTGAAATGCAACCTGCAATACAAAATAGGGAAATACATCAAAAGCACTTTGAGAAGGACAGATAGAGCTCGTAAATTGCAGGGGTGTTTGGTAATTTATTTATCAATGGAAGAGGAGCTGCAGAACGACAAGGTTAAACGAAGGCAAGGACTCGGCCCTCGCGTCGTCCTCCCGAGGGCGACTCGGGGGCGACTAGGGTTTCGGCGCCGCCGCCACCTTCTCCTCTTCCCCTCTCCCCCGCCGCCACCTGAGGTGGGCTGGGCCCTTGCCCGCGCGGTCCGCCGGTGAGGGTGGCGGCGAGGATCTGCTGCTCTGCCCGCGCAGAGAGCTTCTGGGCGCCGAGACGGCGACCTCGGGTGGGCTGGCGACGCCGACCATGCGGCTGGTGGCGTGCGCGGGTGCTGGCCGTCGTCCTGGACCGTGCGGGCGGCAGGGCGCCGGTGGGTGAGGGTCGTGGCGTCGGGGCTGCTGCGGTGGCTCAAGCGCCAGATCTCGAAGGACAGATCCGACCCTTTTTTCTGGCCATCTCCTCCCCGTTGCTCGTGTTGTCGGTGGACTCGTCCGCTGCTATGGAGGTTGGTCGGGAGTTGATGTGGTGAGTCGGGTCTGGGGGAAACCCTTGGTCTCTTTGACCACAGCGGCGGCGACGCCGGTCGGGCGCCGTTTGCCTTCTTGGATGCGCCGCTGAGGTCCCTTCTCCCCATCCCCTACCCAAAGAAAATCCAAAATCCGCCTCGGATGGGATGGCGGCGGCGCCGTCGCGTCGTTACCTTCTTGGAGGCGCCATCTGGGGACTGTGGTGTAGCCGGTGAGTGGTGCCTTGGGGGTCGGTGGCGAGTTCTTCGTGCTCAGCGACTGTTTCCGAGCTTTCCCTCTTCGTCTTCTCTGTCCGTGGTCGAAGTTGTTGCTGTGCAGGTGTTCTCGTTGCAGTGAGGTGCGCTGCTTGGTTTGGGGGAGGTTGGTCCGGCCTCGCCACCGGTCCTGGCCAGGGGGTCAGGCCGTGGTTCTGGCAGACGGCCTTCGTTCCGTCCTGCAGTCCGGCGCGCGGTGCTTCGAAGGTGTTGCGTGCGTCCCGGCGGTGTGCAGCCTCTGTTGGTGCGCCCGAGCTCTCGGGTGAGCTCCGGGCCGACATTGATGGTGCGCCCGAGCTTTGTGTGCTCCGACCCGATATTGTTGGTGTGCCCGAGCTCTAGGGTGAGCTCTGGCCCGACAATTCTGCCCGCCTTTCGTGTGCTCCTGCCCTTCGACGTTGTTGGTGCCATCCTCTGGTCAACTTGCATTCCGTTGCCGGTTTGCTTCTTCTTGGTGTGCAAGCGCGGAGGTCTTCGTCTTCTCCAAGCGGCGTTTCATTTCTTTCTTTGTGCTTGGATGTGCGTTGAGTTATAAGCTGTTTGCAGCACCTTGTTTCATCTGGCCGTTGTGGCTTTATTAGTTTAAAGCTGGGCACTTGTGCCTTGCATCTAAAAAAAAAAGGAGCAGCAGAACCGGGGCTCCCCAATAAGTCAACGAATCAAGGAGCAGGCGAGCAGCTATCATGGGAAATGATGCTCAGACGACGATGGTCGCCGGAGAAGGGGTGTCCCCCGTGCAGGAATGGAGCGAGACACGGAGCTAGGATGAGGTGGGCACTTGCGCTGTTGCGCATTGTGAATGTGTGGTTGAGCTCGGAGTTTTAAATGGGGAAAACAATTATGCTGAACTGCTCGTATGCCTCCATCAATTTTCCGTTTCAAGTGGAGATCGTGGGGAGAGGAAGAGAGCGGATCGTCGCGGGACTGGCGGTGAAGAGGGACCGCGAGGATTCATGGCTGTAGTCGGTGGTGAGATTTCTTCTATCGCTGGAGAAGATAGACCGTGCGGGTCTGGTTCCAACTTCCATCACGTGAAGGTTAGGGAAGATGAAGGAGCTAGTTGGCTGCAGGAGGGCTGAAGCAATAGAATGGGCTGCGTTGGTTGGTGTTGCTTCTTGTCGTGGTAGATTCTAGTTGAAACTAGCAAAGTGCCCGTGCGTTGTAACGGGAGAATAAAAAATATCAGCTTTTGGATAGAAAACATCGGCACGACCCAAATTTTGCTTAAGCCTACCCTTAGTTTGCCCTTTCTGATTTATCTCATGGAGGTGATAGCAAAGTCCATGAAAAGCATCAAAGTTGGCTATATATGTCAACTTGGATAGTTTTCTATAAAAAGATGCATGTTCGGGTTGCCTTGTCACTTTGATGGACACTTGATTTCTCACTCTCAAAATTTCATACGTGTAAATATAGGATATTTTGTTCATATGTTTACAAAACCACAACACTGAAATTCTTTTAACAACCATATTAATCTTATTTCACATAGCATGTGCTTAACCAATGTAAATAAGAACGAGTTAGTTGGGAGCCTTTCATTTTAATTTCATAATACATATACATGTTGATGGCTTTTGTACATGTTCCAAAAATACTCTGAAACGATCTCACTTTACATACAAAATGTAAACCTCAAGTGCCAGCTGGTTTCAGTAGACAACAAACAACAAAATCCATTTACTTTGTGTATTTAAGCATGCAGCAGCATATAATTTATGCAGAGTACGATCATGGTATGCTAGTTTGATATTCTACTACAAAACGAAATAATCTTCAATCAGATTTATAGCTATTCAAAAATCAACATCTATGGATTAAATTCACCTGAAGAACATGAAGATCTGATCCGATGCGTTCTTTTTTGTGGCTAAATCCAATGAGATCTGATCTGATGCATATTTGTTTTTCACTTGTCTTGGCCAAATGCAGTGCGTGGTAGGAAGTTCACCCAGATGGAGCGAAATAGTAATCCTATTGGACTCGATGCAAGTCGAGGTGTTTGGGGCTTGGCCCATATGCATGTGCGCTCGTGGATCGTTAAGTTACGCGCTCGTGGATCGTTTAGTTAGGGCTGATTTGTGCACCAAGGATCGATCGGACGAAACAAAGCCCACACGCTACGAAGGGCCACACCCAGCGATCGCAAACCATCGCCGCGACTGAGCGCGTGGGCTGTGCGTGCGACGTACGAAGCAAAACGGACGACCGCCACGGTTAGTTGTATTACATAGTAGTAGAGATAATGAACAACTCTCGGATAATAAATTGATAAAGAAATAAATAATAAATGATGACCTGTTTCTTTTGGCTTTTTGGCTGAGGTGGCGGGTATGATTGTTTAGAGATGATTGATGAGGTGGCATGCTTGCATGTTGAGAGAATTGCTTGTAATGGGTCATTTCTATTTAGATATAGAAGATTCACTGAAATACGTCTACATATATTTTTATAAGTCTGATGAGAATAACAGTTAAAACAACTTCTATTTAAAAACGGAAACAATATATTAGTCTAAAGGCAGCCCATTGGCCAGTGCACGCAACACCCTTCCTAGACAATAACCATCATTTGCACCTACCAACTTATCGATAGCACTAGTATGAAAAAGCCTACCATTGGCGGACGAAAATGGCCTACCGCTGGCGGGGGCTAGCGATCATTATGCCAGTGGTAATATATACCGCTGACGGGCGGTCCGCCAGTGGTAAGGCTCGTTACCACTGGCGGGCCCAATTTATGCCCGCCAGCGTTATCTGCCACAGTGCTGGCGGGCACGCGTCCGCCAGCGGTAAGCCACCACGCCTGCATAATTTTTTTCTTCTGCAAAATCGTATTCCAGCAGTATATCCAGTATAAATACAGTAAATTTGAGTACATGCGTCAAATAAATAACATAAATATAGACAAGACCACATACAAATGATCAAAGTGTCACACAAAGATACATTAGTTCATCACACATGCATTACAAACCTAAAACGACATGATAATTAAGCTAAACTTCGATAAGTTAAACAACATGCATTAGTTCATCACCTAACCTAACTTGAAAATTTAACCTAAAACTACTAAGGACCCCAGCATGAACTTATATATATCGGACGATGAGTCGTCCGACTTATCGATATCATCCCAGAAGCTCGACGAGTAGCCAGAAGACGAATCGCCGCCGGTCTTCTGGCACGGCGGCGCTGCAGTGGAGGGTCCAGCGTCGGAGCTCGCATGCCTCTTTATGTTCCTCAAGGCTTAGAAGTCCAGCTCCACCTGCACCAGATCGGGGCGGTCGCGGCGCAACGCGTCCATCCACTGATACCCGTAGAAGTGATAGCCTTCAGTAGCTACCTGCAATGAAAAGTATACGGGGTTAGGTTGAGCCTCCAAGTGCAGAGTATGTAGTAAGTGGAAGACGTGTTTTCCCCACGAGGGGTGACTCGAGGGTTTAATATCGAACTCTCGGGGAATCAGTAGTGAAAGATTTATCTTCCTATCCTTCTTTTGGTTACCTACAAAACAAAGTTAAATGTTTTGGTACTCAACCTCACGTGTGGTTATCAAGCACAAGGTGTAAGAATGATATCAAGATAGTTATGCAATGCAAACAAGAAATAAATATGCAATGGTGGTGAATAAATGTGCAAGGATGATGATAACAATGATAAATCATATTTTTGGGTTTTTTATGATGAATGCAAGATGTAAAAGTGTTTTTGTATTTTCGGATTTAATAATGGCAGAAAATGGAAAAGTGGTAAAAGTTGTTGGAAAGTTGTTTCTTATGATAAAAAATGGACCGGGTTCATGGTTTCATAAATGCACTCTCTCTTTAATAAAGTGGTAGACAATGGAACACTAGAGTTGACATATGAGATTGCAACACAAAATTTGATGACAAGTTACTAATTATATGGGCATCACGTCCTAACATAGAGATCTTTTGATTAATAATCTCACTTATACTCCACCAAGATGCGAACTAAATCATAACACCTTAGTAATTAAGATAACTCGGAGTATAGCTTTAAGTATCATGACATGAAGTTAAAATAAGAACATGCCAGATCTAGTCACGGAGAAGTGGCAAATCACCCACAACCGTTGTAGCATGGTATTTTTATTTATCCCTAGTGAGGCAACAAAGTAAGGTAAAACACCCAAGTGGATCGCGATATTACAGTTGTCAACTTACCGCACTCACCACCCCCGTTACTCCAACTAATGCACACATCACCCCACACACGCCCTCATAAACATGCTTGATCATAACAAGTGAACAAGAACGGGGTACATCATATGCATCTATATTCATAACTGAAACAAACATTGCAATTTCAAACATATATTAACTCATAAAAAGATCCACCACGTAGGAATTACATATATAACCGTAATCATGTTCAGCAGCTCATACGGTGCTAATTAGTGAAGCTCATAGAGAGGAGAGATACATAAGTTACTTCCATAAATCCATAGTCCAGAGGTGGACTACTCCCTCTTCATCAAGGAGATGGTGGGGATGTCGATGGAGAAGATGGAGACCACGCCGGCAGCGCCCCGCCGGAGTTTCCCCCTCCAATCTGCAGCTCCAGATCACTCTTTCGGTGTTTCTGTGTTTCGGCGGCGCTCCCTCCATAGAACATCGGGGGACTTCTTTTATAGGCGTTTTTAGGTCAAGAGGATGTCGGTGGAGAAAAGATCGACGGCAGCGGAGCCACGAGGGCCAAAAGAGTGCGCCCCACGTGGCCAGGTACAGTGGCCACGTGGGCCACCCTCTTTTGGGCCTCGGCCTCCGTTTGCTTGCTTCCTTCGCTCCCAAGTCTTCCTCCTTCCAAAATATTCACGCTCGTAATTTTCCAGGTCATTTGGAAGTTATTTGGATCCCTGAAACTTAAAAGGAAAGAAATAGGATTTTCTGCCTGCGCAGGGTTAATTCCATAAAAACAGGGAATAAATATTTTATTGTCTAAAATCATTATATAACAGTGGTATAACCCTTATATGATGCAAATATGATCGGAATATAAGTGATATAGTGCAAAGTTCATGTATGCATTTTACATGCATCATCCGCCACTCGTCGATCTCAGCAGCGCGACGAGTTATCCTCTGGCGGCGGTTACGCCGCGCCTCGTTTACGTCGACGATCTCCATCAGCGGCGCGAAGAACTCAGCCTCTTCCCGGGACTGGACGTCAGGGAAGTTGAGCTCAGAACGCGGCCGTCCAAACCTCCAGGCTACCGCGTCGAACGCGCGCGGTGAGCTCTACCGTGTCGAAAGTCCCCATGTACCAACGGTGGCCGTCCACGGTGATCTCCGCGGACCAATGGCCAGATGGGCGGTGACATACGCCAAGGAACCAGCTCATGGAGCGGCGGCGCGGCGCCATGCTCTATACAAGGCAAATAAAAAATGTTAATCCACGGATTTGATTATTGAAAGATGTAAAGTATAGACAATTTTACAGTTTTCTAATCATTGCAATGTAATCAGAAAACAAAACATAACAACATTTCAGCCAAAGTCATACCAAAATTCACGAGAAATTTTGGCATGACTTTGGCCAAAAATAGGACATATGAGTAACCGAATTTGCCGGAATGGAAGTTATTCAACATTCCGGCAATCTCAAGGGTCTCTAGGGGTACCTGCAAATGTTTCATCACCGCCACAAGGGCGCATTCGCAGCCACAAAGCCGCATTTGTAACAAAATATAAACTAAACCAAAAACTGTAATTTCTAAAACTTGAAACCCTAATTCCTAAAAATTGAACCCTATTTTCTCAAATCTAAATACCCTATCTAGTGTCTAATTTGAAACTGATACGCCTCCAACGTATCTATAATTTCTTATGTTCCATGCTAGTTTTAGACCAATAGCTACATGTTTTATTCACACTTCATAGCATTTTCATGCATTTTCTGGGACTAACCTATTAACAAGATGCCACAGTGCCAGCTCCTGTTTTCTGCTGTTTTGGTTTCAGAAAAGCTGTTCTGCAAATATCATCGGAATTGGACGAAACAATTTGCCAAAGTCCTATTTTTCCCGACACGTTCCAGAAGTCCGAAGTAGAGACGAAGGGGGGCAACGAGGCGCCGTCCCCACACCGTGGCGCGGGTGGGCCCCCTGCCGCGCCGCCACGTGGGGAGCACGCCTCGTGCCTCCACCGACATCGCCCCTTCGCCTATTTATTCCCCAGACGCGAAAACCCTAAACCGCCGAGCCATTATTCCAGAAAACATCCGCTGCCGCCGCCGCCGTCAACCCTAACTCGGGGGTTCTGAATTTCTCCTCCGGCACCCTGCCGGAGAGGGGAATCATCACCGGAGGGCTCTACATCGCCATGCCTGCCTCCGGAGTGATGCATGAGTAGTTCATCTCTGGACTACGGGTCCATACAGTAGCTAGATGGTTGTCTTCTCCTTTTGTGCCATCATGTTTAGATCTTGTGAGCTGCCTATCATGATCAAGATCATATTATTGTAATGCTACATGTTGTGTTTGCTGGGATCCGATGAAAATTGAATACTATGCCAAGTTGATTATTGATCTATCATATATGTGTTGTTTATGATCTTGCATGCTCTCCGTTATTAGTGTAGGCTCTGGCCAAGTTTATGCTTGTAACTCCAAGAGGGAGTATTTATGCTAGATAGTAGGTTCATGCCTCCATTTAATCTGGGACAGTGACAGAAAATTCTAAGGTTGTGGATGTGCTGTTGCTACTAGGGGTAAAACAACAATGATTTGTCTAAGGATATTAGTGTTGTTTACATTATGCACCATACTTAATGCAATTGTCTGTTGCTTGCAACTTAATACTGGAAGGGCCGCGGATGCTAACCTGAAGGTGGACTATTTAGGCACCGATGCATGCTGGATAGCGGTCTGTGTACTTTGTCGTAATGCCCAAGTAAATGTTATAGTGATCATCATGACATGTATATGCATTGTTATGCACCTCTCTATTTTGTCAATTGCCCAGCTGTAATTTGTTGACCTAGCATGTTAGTATTTTATTATGGAGAGACACCACTAGTGAACTGTGGACCCCGGTCCATTCATTTACATCTAAAATACAACCTACTGCAATCATTGTTCTTTTACATTCTCTGCAAGCAAACATCATTTTCCACACTATACGCCTAATCCTTTGTTTTCAGCAAGCCGGTGAGATTGATAACCTCACGGTTTCGTTGGGACAAAGTAGTTTGATTGTGTTGTGCAGGTTCCACGTTGGCACCGGAATCCCTGGTGTTGCGCCGCACTACACTCCTTCACGAACACATTCGAAGCAACGTCGACTTCCTACTGGTTCGATAACCTTGGTTTCATACTGAGGGAAAACTTGCTGCTGCACTCATCATACCTTCCTCTTGGGATTCCCAACGGACGTGTGACATTACACGCATCAGAAACCCTAGCTATTTTCTAAAAAAAATGGGTTGAGCAAACCCACAAACATCTTGTGGGTGTGGGTTGCGGCTTATCTTGGCTGGGCGGTGATACGTCTCCAACGTATCTATAATTTCTGATGTTCCATGCTTGTATTATGCCAATTGATACATGTTTTATATACACTTTATATCATTTTTATGCATTTTTTGGGACTAACCTATTAACAAGGATGAATGTGTTGTTTACATTATGCACTTTACTTAATGCAATTGTCTGTTGCTTGCAACTTAATACCGGAAGGGGTACGGATGTTAACCTGAAGGTGGACTATTTATGCACAGATGCATGCTGGATAGCGGTCTGTGTACTTTGACGTAATGCCCAAATGAATCTCATAGTAGACGCTACAACTTATACATGCATGTTATGCACTTATCAATATTGTAAATTGCCCAGCTGTAATTTGTTACCCAGCATGTTAGTTATTTATTATGGAGAGACACCACTAGTGAACTGTGGACCCCGGTCCATTCTTTTACATCTGAAATACAACCTACTGCAATCATTGTTCTCTTTCATTCTCTGCAATTAAACATCATTTTCCACACCATACGTCTAATCCTTTGTTTTCAGCAAGCCGGTGGGATTGACACCCTCACCGTTTCGTTGGGGCATAGTAGTTTGATTGTCTTGTGTGGAGGTTCCAAGTCAACCGTCAGAACCACCCCATCGACGCAGCAAGTTTTCTGGCGCCGTTGACACCTTCAGAAGTGTCTTCATCTCCTACTGGTTCGATAACCTCGGTTTCTTACTGAGGGAAGACTTGCCGCTACACTCATCAAACCTTACTCTTGGGGTCTCCCAACGAACGTGTGGTTTGCACGCATCAAGCAAGTTTTCTGGCGCCATTGTCGGGGAGATCAAGGTACTTCTGGAAGTGTTGCACTCCCGACAAGACGCCATAGTTTTCTGGCGTCGTTGCCGGGGAGATCAAGCCTTCTGTTAGGAGAGTCTCTCACTTCCAATCTCTTTGCTTTGTTATTGTCTTGCTTAGTTTTTTTTATTTTGTCTTGTTTACTCTCTTTATCAAAAACTCAAAAAAATTAGTTTCTTGCATTTAGTTTATTTCGTTTTTTATTATGTCTAGTTATTTATTTGCTATCAATGTCTTCTCTCTTTGAAACAAAATCTTATTGGCTAAGTGGGTTTACGGAGGAACAACAAAATTATTATAGGGAATACTGCCTATCTCAAAAAGGGAAACACGTATGAGTTCAAATATATAAATTGAATTGTTTTGCTAGAAACTTGTGCTCTACTTATGATGAATCCTACTGCTTTGATGAATCTTCTTATTGTAGAAGGCATAAACACCTCCCTTTTCAATGTGAGTATAATGATAATGAAACATTGGCTGCATATGCTAAAGGAAACTATTACTTTGATAATCTTGAACAAATTGAAGAATTTGTTGTTTTTAAGGGTGCCTATGAAATTGCTGGTTATATTCAACATGATGATGCTCCTTGTAGAACTGAGAATTATGCTATACTTGGTTATTGCCTTGAATATTACAATGATAATCCTTATATTACAGAATTTCTTGAAAAAGCTTATTCTCCAGAACTACTTGCTTCCTTTCAGGAACCTGTGGGAGAAGAAACTGCTGAAACTGAAGGCTCATTGGATGAAAAAGAGGAAGAGAGTGAACAAAAGGAGGATCTACCTTCTAATGATAGTAACTCTTCAACTCTTACACTATTTGATTGTCCTCCATGCCTGCCTAAGGAGAAAGAGTGCTATATTGTTGAATGTCATGATTCTATTGAAATACTACTTTTGATAAATTTGAAATAACAAGCTCCTTGACTCAAATAGAAGAGGAAATTACAGAAATAAAACAATGGCTCCCTAATGTTACATATGATAATTCTCTTGATGATGGTCCAATTTTGCATGATGATATTAATCTTACTACTATTGTCAAAAGTGGGTTTAATAACCCCACATTTTTTAGCTTAATAAAAATTATGTGTTTGTAGATCATGAAAATCATGCTTTATGTGATAGTTATATTGTTGAGTTTGTTCATGATGCTACTGAAAGTTATTTTGAGAGAGGAAAATATGGTTGTGAAAGTTTTCAAGTTACTAAATCACCTCTCTTTATGCTGAAATTTTGAAGTTGTATTTGTTTGATCTTCCTATGCTAGTTGCTTTATGCTTCAAGAATTTATTTTGTTATAAGATTCCTTGCATAGGAAGTGGGTTAGACTTAAGTGTGTTTGATATTTGCCTCTTGATGTTCTCTTTTGTTTTTCAACTCTTATTTATGAGAGCAACATCAAAATCTTCAAGCCTAGCTAAAAGGCATTAAAGAAAGCGCTTTTGGGAGGCAACCCATTATCTTTTGTTTTAGTTGAGTCTTGGAGCTTGCTTACTTCTGTAACAACTCTTTTGTATCTTTATTATTGCATTGTTGTGCCAAGTAAACTCTAATAGAAAGTTGATGCTAGATTTGGATTTCTGCGCAGAGACAGATTTTTCTGTCCACCGTTTTGAGCTGTATGCACTCCAGAAAAATCCAATTCTGAAAAATTCAGGCGTGATCCTCATATATGTACGCAACTTTCATTAATTTGGACTTTTCGCATCTGAGCAACTTAAGTGCCTCGAAAAAATTCGTCTTTCCAGACTGTTCTGTTTTTGACAGATTCTGCCTTTTGATTTGCATTCTCTCTTTTACTGTGTTTGAGTGGATTTCTTTGCTCCACAAAATATCAGTGGCTGTAGCTAATGTCCAGAAGTGTTGGAGATGATTGTGTCATCACAGAACATGTGAATTTTTGATTATGCACTAACCCTCTAATGAGAATTATTCTAAGTTTGGTGTGAAGGAAGTTTTCAAGGATCAAGAGAGAAGGATGATATGATATGATCAAGAAGAGTGAAAAGCCTAAGCTTGGGGATGCCCCCGTGGTGCATCCAAGCATATTTCAAGAAGACTCAAGCGTCTAAGCTTGGGGATGCCCAAGGCATCCCCTTCTTCATCAACAACTTATCAGGTCATCTCTAGTGAAACTATATTTTAATTCTTTCACATCTTATGTGCTTTACTTGGAGCGTCTGTGTGCTTTTATTTTTGCTTTGTTATTTTGTTTTCTGAATAATTGGATCCTAGCATTCTTGTGTGGGAGAGAGACACGCTCCGCTTTTTCATGTGAATACTCGTATTCTTCACTTATATTTGTTGAGTATTCTTAACTAGCTACTGCAATGCTTTTAGCTCCTGTTTTTCATGCATCTCTTGTTCAGAGCTGTTAGTTCTTGTAGAAAGTACTCTCTTGTTTCATTGTTGTATTATTTGGAGAGTTTTGTGTTGAAATAAGTTGATTGGTGTTTGGTTGGAAACAGAAAATGCTACATGTGGTAGATGGTATATTGAAAAGACATACTCATTCTTGTAGATCATTGTCTTGGATAATTTGATGCTTTGCAATTGTTTTGAGCTCTCAAGTAGATCATGTTTAAGCTCTTGCATCATGTAGTTAAAGCCTATTAGTGGAGAACTACCGTAGAGCTTGTTGAGACTTGGTTTGCATGTTTTATCTCTAAGGTCTAGATATTTTCTGGTAAATGTTTGAGCAACAAGGAAGACAGTGTAGAGTCTTATAATGCTTGCAATATGTTTTTATGTAAGTCTTGCTGTACCGGTTGATATCCTGTGTTTGCTTCAAACAACCTTGCTAGCCTAAACTCTGTACTGAGAGGGAATGCTTCTCGTGCATCCAAACCTTGAGCCAAAACCCATGCCATTTGTGTCCACCATAACTACCTATTATGTGGTATTTCCTGCCATTCCAAGTAAATACTTCATGTGCTACCTTTAAACTATTCAAAACTTTATTACTCCTTATTTGTGTCAATGTTTTATAGCTCATGAGGAAGTTTGTGGCGTTTACTCTATCACCTTGTCATTTACTCATGACAGACTTTCACCAATGGACTAGTGGCATATACATCCGCTTATCCAATAACTTTGCAAAAAGAGCTGGCAAATGGGGTGCCCAGTCCCAATTAATTACAACTATAACTGTTAATTCTCTTCACATGTTTGCCAATGATTTATCAAAAGCAAATTTCCAAATGTTAAACTTTATCAAATAGGCACTCCTCCATGGTATGTGATTGTTGGAAGGCACCCGAGGATTCGGTTAGCCATGGCTTGTGTAAGCAAAGGTTGGGAGGAGTGTCATACCAATTTATAAATATGCATGTGTAAACAAAAGAGAAGAGGGATGATCTACCCTTGGGTAGAAATAACGTCCTTCATGGGAGCCGCTCTTGAAAGTCTGGGTGATAAGGGGGATAGAGTGCCCACTGCCATTCGTTGACAACAACAAACACCTCTCAAAAACTTACTTTATGCTCTCTATATGATTTCAAAAACTAAAAAGCTCTAGCACATGATTTAATCCCTGCTTCCCTCTGCGAAGGGCCTTTCTTTTACTTTATGTTGAGTCAGTTTACCTACTCCTTTCTATCTCAGAAGCAAACACTTGTGTCAACTTTGTGTGCATCAATTCTTATATGCTTACTTATTGCACTTGTTATATTACTTTGTGTTGACAATATCCATGAGATATACATGTTGAAAGTTGAAAGCAATTGCTGAAACTTAAATCTCCTTTGTGTTGCTTCAATGCCTTTTACTTAGAATCTATTGCTTTATGAGTTAACTCTTATGCAAAGCTTTTTGATGCTTGTCTTGAAAGTACTATTCATGAAAAGTTTTTGCTTATATGATTCAGTTGTTTACTCTTTATCTATTTGTTAGCAAACTATAGACCATTGCTTTGAGTCACTTCATTCATGACATGAGCCTTGCAATATTATTTGATCAAGATTGTGTGAAGCATGTCTCCTCAGAAATTATTTTGTTGTTATCGTTTTACCTACTCGAGGACGAGTAGAACTAAGCTTGGGGATGCTTGATACGTCTCCAACGTATCTATAATTTCTGATGTTCCATGCTTGTATTATGCCAATTGCTACATGTTTTATATACACTTTATATCATTTTTATGCATTTTCTGGGACTAACCTATTAACAAGATGCCATAGTGTCAGTTCCTGTTTTTTGCTGTTTTTTGTTTCAGAAAGGTTGTTCTGAAAATTTTCTCGGAATTGGACGAAACAAAATCCAAAATCCCTATTTTTCTAACACGTTCACGGAGTCCGAAGGAGAGACGAAGAGGGGCCGTGGGCCGCCCTCACCATGTGGTGGCGCGGTCCCACCTCCTGCCGCGCCGCCACGTGGTGAGGACGCCACGGGCCTCCACCGACACCGCCCCTTCGCCTATATATTCATCTATTCGAGAAAACCCTAAATACCCGAGTCATATTCCACGAAAAGTTCCAGATCCGCCGCCGCCGTCAACCCTAACTCGGGAGGGTACTGAAGCTCTTCCCGGCACCCTGCCGGAGAGGGGAATCATCACCGGAGGGCTCTACATCGCCATGTCTGCCTCCGGAGTGATGTGTGAGTAGTTCATCTTTGGATTATGGGTCCATAGCAGTAGCTAGATGGTTGTCTTCTCCTCGTGTTCCATCATGTTTAGATCTTGTGAGCTACCTATCATGATCAAGATCATCTTGTTGTAATGCTACATGTTGTGTTTGCTGGGATCTGATGAATATTGATACTTTGTCGTAATGCCCAAATGAATCTCATAGTAGACACTACAACTTGTACATGCATGTTATGCACTTATCAATATTGTCAATTGCCCAGCTGTAATTTATTTACCCAGCATGTTAGTTATTTATTATGGAGAGACACCACTAGTGAACTGTGGACCCCGGTCCATTCTTTTACATCTGAAATACAACCTACTGCAATCATTGTTCTCTTTCATTTTCTGCAATTAAACATCATTTTCCACACTATACGTCTAATCCTTTGTTTTCAGCAAGCCGGTGGAATTGACACCCTCACCGTTTCGTTGGGGCAACGTAGTTTGATTGTCTTGTGTGCAGGTTCCAAGTCAACCGCCGGAACCACCCCATCGACGCAGCAAGTTTTCTAGCGCCGTTGACACCTTCAGAAGTGTCTTCATCTCCTACTGGTTCGATAACCTCGGTTTCTTACTGAGGGAAGACTTGCCGCTACACTCATCAAACCTTACTCTTGGGGTCTCCCAACGAACGTGTGGTTTGCACGCATCAGGCGGCGGCGCTCGGGGCCGGCAACGGTGGCGTGGGATCTCGGGGCGGTGGTGGCGGCATGGGAGCTCCAGCCGTCGACGGTGGCGTGGACGTGGGCTTGGGCGGGCTCGGGGCGGCGGCGTGGGCGTGGGTGGGCTCGGAGCGGCGACGTGGACGGTGGCGTGGGTGGGCTCGGGGCGGCGACGTGGACGGTGGCGTGGGAGCTCGAGGCAGTGGCGGCGGCGTGGGAGCGGCGTCTGTGCCGGACGCGGTGGGGGTGGCGGCGGCGGTGGGTGGGTGGAGAGTGCACGCGCGGGTGGATGTGAGCGAGTGGATAAGGGCGGCCGCGCGCGGGTGGGGATAAGGTGGGGCCACAGCTTACCGTTGGCGGATAGCGCGTACCGTCCTCCAGCGGTAAGGTCTAGGATTTTTATTTTTTTCCTTTTTTTCTTTTAAGTTTTCCTTATAATGCCAGGGGAGACCTGAGCCTGCCCTTACTCCGTGCCGCCGCTGCCCTTGTCCGCGCCGCTCGACGCCCTCCTCCGCGCCCGGCGCCGCCCAGCACGCTGTGTCCTCCGCCGGCGTCGCACTATCCTCCACACCGCCGTGGACCTCCCCTCCGTCTCCATGCCAAGGTGCTGCCCTCTCCCTCCTCTATCTAACTAGGTTGCATGCATCTTAGGTGTTTGATCAAATTTTCCACTCGTTTTTTCAGATCTCGGGCATCAACGACGATGTCCCTGTTGGACAATAGGGGCAATGTCTGAGACTGGGCTCCGTCGGGCTGGCACTGGGAGGTGGTATCTTCCGGAACGCGTAGTTTGGTGAGGAATCCGGGTGACATCGTCGACCCGGATCTTCTTATTGGGTTGCGCGTGCGGTAAATTAAAAATTCACGTATTGCTACGCAACCCTACTCCAGGGATCTACTATGAAGATACATGCGAATACGAAGATCCAAAGATCTAGTTTAGTATATGTTACCAACATCGTAGATTGCAGAAGAACGTGTTGGTGACGTAGTCGATGTAGTCGATCGCGGTCTCTCTCAACCAAGTCTGGTAGAGAGATTCTGACGCCTTCTTCTCCTTCACTTCACCACCTTGTTCAACAGTTGAAGGACGCAACGTATATGACGAGGAATCCCTCCGAGAGCTTGCACACGTACACTTAAGACACTTATTTTGAGACGGAGGGAGTACTAAGGTTTAGGGCCTCATTAAAGGTTGCCTTGGCCTTCACACAATGGTGGTCAAACATAACACGCTGCGAAGCTTTGGCCTCCCTAACCCTTCTCACTTGTTGACAAAATTGGAACGAGGATAATGCTCGTGTTTTTAAGAGCATCTCCAGTCGGGGCGCCCAAATGGCCGCCCAAAGGCCTTTGGGGCGTGCCGGACACTTTTTTCTCCCCACTCGCGCCGCCCAAATCTGATTTTGGTCCGGCGCGGCCCAGTTTTGTGTCCGGCACGCCCACACCACGCCCTCAACTTGGGCAGGGTTGAGGCGGCCCCCGACACGCCGAAACTGCCGCCCCCGACGCGCGGGCCACGCTTGGCAGTGAGACACGCATAGGCGAAGCGGCGGTCGTCGTCAAAGGCGCGTGCCTCGGTTTCACTGCCCGGCGCAGACGCCCAGCGAGCAGGCGCCAGTGATGAGCCGTCGCGTCGTCTCCCTCGCCGGAGTAAATGCGGCGCGGCTTTTCAAGAACCACGGCGTTAATGCCCACCGCTCTCGCGCCTCCAGCGACGATAAAAAGGGCGCCCCCGCGCTCACTCGCCACTCATCTCGCCTCTCTTCCTCCGCCGCCTCCTTCTTCACCGCACGCCACCGCACGAGATGGCCGGCAACTGGCGACGCACCGGAGGCGCGGTGGCGAACTGCTTCGCGCCGCGTACCCTCCTCCAGGCCGAGTCCGAGGCGCTGCGGGAGAAAGGCTACCCCGTGCCTCCCGACATGCGCATCGGAGGCCGGTTCGCCATCAGCGTCCGCGGCATCCCGGTGCCCAAGCCGCTTAAGCGGGAGAACCGCGGCTTCTACAGCGCGCAGATCGCCCATTACTGGAACGATATGATGCCGGAGCAGCGTGAGGACCCGCGCTGGGACCCGGAGGACCCAGGCAACGCCCCCCGCTACGAGGAGGCGTTTAAGCGCGCCTTCGAGGAGGAGATGAACCGCTAGGACGGCCCCGGCCCAGCGCCCAGGGACAAGAACGTCCTCGGACGCGAGGCGTTTTGGAGCCCAGCCGGCCACATGCTCCCTGCGGTCATGGATCACATCGCTAACAGCGGCTCCATACTGGAGTGGCCGCCGGCGGCGTATGCTCCGCCTCCGCCTCTGTCTCAGGCGCCGCCAGCCAACAGGTGGACACCGCGGGTGTCGCCTCCATCTTCCTCCCGCTCGACGGCATCCTCCTCCCGCGCATCCTCATCGTCGCGCTCTTCCGCCTCCGCCTCCCGCTCCCGCGCCGTCGGGCTGCTCACGCCGAAGCCGGAGCCCATGAAGGTGAAGCCGGAGCCCGGGACGGCGCAGGGGGCGTCGCTCTACGCCGAGCTGAAGGCGGCGCAACAGGCCTACGACGAGGAGGAGCTCCTCCGACAGGCGGAGGCCGCGTCGTTCAACGACGTGCCGCCCATGGACGGCCCGAGCGCCTGTGCCTGGTCGGCGTTCGAGCACGCCCAGGCGACTGGGGTGCCGTTCTTCGACCTCACCGGCGACGGCGCTGTCCCTAGCCGCGTCAAGAAGGAGGACGACGGCGGCGCAGGACCCAGCGGCGTGAAGGAGGAGGCGAAGGACCCCTACTGGGCCTTCGACCCCCGCTACCAGTAGGGTTTAGGGTTTAGTTTTTAAAATTTCGTTCAAATATGTAAAATTTCCTAAATTTGAATGAAATTCGTCTAAGTTTTTAATTTACAAACATTGGTTTGGGCGGCGCGAGTGGGGAGCGAGGGCGCCCAAATGCGCCAGGGCGCTGTCCGGAAGGCCTTTGGGCGCTCCGACCGGAGATGCTCTAACAACAAGCGTGCTACACATTTGGTTTCTCTTAGGCAAGATTAAAAAGGAGGCCCGGCCTTGGGTTATTATTGGTGCGAGTAGTTTGAGTGAATTCATCTCAGGAGAGTACCATCAGGAGTGATTGTTTTTTACTTTCTTGTCAAAGTCCTTAATTAATTCGGTCAAAACTTTGACCCTATTTTTTCTTGAACAAAAAAAATAGACTTGTTGCACTTCGAAATAAAACGGCGCCCAGAACTGACACTTGGTTACGCAATACTCAGATGAAAATAGTTCGTCTGACCCTAGTAGCTGGAATGCGATTTTGATCTGCGGCACGAAATAATGCAGACCGGTAGCAGGATTGGATGGTCAAGAGCAGAGTAGGCTGTTTTGACGGAAAATTGATTGAGCGGCACGGGATGCGGCATACATGTGTCAAATTACCGTCGGGCTTGCGTCGTTTTCAGCATCTATTCTTCTAGATTTCCAGCATTCAGCTGCACGGGTGTTAATTTCGGCTCGACAATACACAGGACGAATCGGAACATATGTTGACTTGACTAGTTTCCATTTAGTTTTAGCAGAGTACCACCAATCCTGCTTCTTCGTGAGCATGCTAGAACGAACTTGCAGCCCAAGGTAAACCCCTTGTCCAAGGAGTATAACAATTTGACCTACTACTAGTAGTACTTTTCTTTTTTTGAACAGGATCTGATTCATAAAACAGAGTACACAGTACAGATTACAAGAAAGCCCAACAAGAACCAGAAATTACAAAAGGACCCCTGCAAACTGCACAGAGCACCCTGTGCACCCAGGAAAAACGCGATCAGACCCTCCGCTTAGCCAAAACGCCTGGCCGATGTCGCCGCCGCCATACCACGAGCCGCCGATGAGGACGCTGCACTCCTTGTCGAAGAAGACCGCAGAGCTCGGCCGCCGCCCCGCGACGGCAACTTGACGCGATGAACGAACACGGTCCAGCAGCACCTCCACCGCACCACCAATCCTCCAGCCGGCGGAAACAACACCCAGACCAGCCGCCGCAGGCCACCCTCCCCAAACGCCACTCCCCAAGCCACCATGGCCTGCCGGAGTCGGCTCGCCGCAGGAGAGGAAGCCCACACACACCAGCACCAAAACGGAGACATCCACCAGCACCACCAGCTCCCCTCGCCGCCACGGCCGGCCGGAGCACGGATGCAAGGGATGAACCGGACAGAAACCGCACGATCCAGAGCGGATCGGCGGGACAAAGGTCCTCCCGCCGCGGCGGAGAGGCAGCAAACCACCGCTCTCGCCCCAGCGCCGCCGGAGGCCGCACCGAGGGAAGGGGAGAGCCGGGACTTATTTACCCTATACGGCAGCCGATCCTTCCAATCGCCGCCGCCTGGGACTACTCCTACCCTAACTACGCGCCAGGACGCGAGGACCAAGATCCCCACCTCCTCCCGTCGCCGGAGCGACAGGAGGAGGCCGAGATCCGGCCTCGGTCCGGCGAGAAGAAGGGGAACGGAACTCGCCTCCCTTTTCGCCTGGGAACTGTAGCAGGGGAGAGAGAGGTGAGGACGGTCTCGGTCGGTACTTTTCTGCTCTAACATCTGCGGCATTTCGGATTTGCGGGTCGTAATTAGGAAGGAACCTGGGCAGTCCCACCTTGATTTTAGGAGAGGAAGCTTCTGCCATGGAAGTAACAAGGACTCCCGCACGGACGGACGTCCTACGTCCATGCGTCCTTGTGGGCTTTGTGTTCGACTTGGCGTCATCACTGACACATCTCATTGTTGCTTTTGTTGCTCTTCCACCATGTTGTTGTTGCTGAGATCTACTACGCGCGTGCGCCATTGAAATTTATTCGATGTTTAGATTGATGACCAAGGTAAGAAACAGAGTTCGGAAGAGAGGCAAAGAATCGAGTACGGTGATTTGGCTCCCGAGCTCCACAGAGCTCGTTTTTTGAAAAAAAATTGGAAATTCACATTTTTGAGTTTCCAAAAATCGTGGCAAAAATCACACGTGTAGCTAGTCTCGAGACACACACACGTGGATTTTTTTGACTTAAAATTTGTTGGATTGTGGGCTGTGCAAAAAAGTCAAATCCAAACAGATTTCACATTTTGAATCCGGGTATTTAGATACAGAAATTTGTCTTTTATATCTAGCCAAGAATAAAACGAATTTGGACTTGAAATTTGACACGCTTGTAGATCTAGGTGATATCTACACCTGGTATTTGTTTCTCGATTTTTGGAAACAAAAATGTACGGATTTAGACTTTTTAAACACCGAGCTCCATGGAGCTCGGGTTCTAAAAGCACTTTCCGCCTAGCTAGCACTTTTCAAGTGTCAAGTCCATGTCATCTCTTGCCCGCCCAAACACGTGAGTGAAATGTTCAGGCGTTATTGTCTAGTCATAGCTTTCGGCTCGACAATTCATAGAATTTGTTCACGAGGACGTGGGGATAATATGATCTACCGTTTACCCTTTAGTTACCACCTCTCGTGGTTGCAATTCGTTACGTTGTGCCCATCATGGGACAATGGGTCGGGTAATAAGCATCGTCGTACGTGGGATGTACTGTATGACCGACTCTGACCTGTCCCCTCGCTCTTGACCGCAACACTTTTGTGTAGGACTGAAGACAAGAGTAAAGCCCGAAGATCTCCTTTTAGAGTTTTGCTACGTGTTTTTGTTTTTCTTCGCGAGACGAGGGTTTATCAGCCGTGTGCTACAGATTTAGAGCCTCTCTTTTCCATAAGAATAAATAAATAACTATCGGCCGCTACACAGTAATGTTCATTGCGATCACTGGCGACAGGTTTACACGACATGCAGAAAGAAAATATAAGTAAATTGCACCGGGAGAACACATGGCCATTTGCGTGACACGATTCGGCAGCACATCGGCCCAAAACTCATGGTACAACAGAAGTTGGTTTCGTGAACATTTTTTTAATCAGACCATCCATCTGATTGATAACTGAACTTGGTTTTATGTAGGTGAGGGCTTTCTCTTATGAACATTGACATGAGAGCTGTCAAATCCAATGGTTAGAAATAAGATCTCCATCTGCGCGGTTTATTGAGAAAATAATAGGGCGGAAATCTGAACAACTGCAAGGCACCCCGAGCTAGACTAGGTATAAAACACCACAAAACATACAGACACCAACAATGCAGAACACACCACGGACATAGAGGGCACTCGAGCGTCTTTCCGCTAGTAAATCGCACATTGAAAGACCATCGTATCGATCTGATCTGTCTGGAGCATTTTCGTCAACCTCGTTGACACCAAAGGTATGTCATGCATAGAAGAGGAGGACATGTGCCTCTTAGGGCATCTCCAGTCGTTGGAGACCCCCAGGATTCAAAACTGGGCAAAAACGGCGCAAAATCAAAACCTGTGGAGGCCAGTTTACCAGCTGTAGCCCACCCAAGCAGCAAAAATGGGGGGGGGGGGGGGGGGGGGGAGAAGCTTTTGGTGAGAGCACGTCGGGTGGGGGAGAAAAAGTTGGAGAGAGAGAGTCCTCTTTGCATGCAAATTAGAGAAAAAGTAGGAGAGAGAGGCCTTTTTGCATGCAAATCGCCCCCCAGGCCAAACCCAGCCAGTTGGGTTCGCATTGGATGCGCCGGCGCTAAAACGGCGCTATTTCAAGTCCTGGAGGGGTGGTTGGTAGAATTTCGGCGCTATTCGGCGTTATTTGGCCCAAAAAGTGGGCTGGGGGGGGGGGGGGGGGGCACGGCTGGAGATGCCCTTAGAGCTCACGAGTAAAGACCAAAGGGCCCATCTGCTCCTCGAGTGTAGAGAGTGCCATGTAGCCCACCATCTCCTCACATCTCTCCACGGACCCCTATGGCCGGAACCACCTCCAAAACGATGTCTCAACGTGGCATGCCTTTTGAGAATGGACGATATGTGTGAATTGTTTGTTGGAGTGCAATGTATAGCATGGTGCCAAGTCGATCAAGATGGAGGGGCGATGGAAAGATAACTCATCTTCATAGCACATGAAACTTTGACACGTGGACGATTTTTATGTGGGGGAGAATATTCACCAACTTGTCGTTTTTGTTTGTTTGTGTGGACTATTATGTGCGAGTTATGTTACGTTTGAACTTGCAGTTGTGAATACTTGTTATCTTGGTTTGCTACATATTAAAGGGTATGTACTCTATTTAATAGTTCAATAAGTCTTTGCATATTTGTATTTCCAATAGAATGAGTTTCTTTTCCAAATTCATCTTTTGTCGATCGTGACATCAAAAGTACCGCGTTATATATTAAATGATGAAAAATTGGCACTACAAAACTTATAACCCTAGATAGTGGAAGGCACTAGGAGGAGACGATGGCATGTGTCAGCGACCGAGACAGGTGGTTGCGGTTAAGGGGAGAGGAGCGCATGTAGTCCTACCTCAGGAAGTAGGCAAGTTTCCCGAATCTCAATAACAAGTCTTGGTGTCGTCATCGTATTGTTATGATGGCTTGATACATGACAGATCGATTATGCGTCTACGCCGCTAACAAAAGCAACTTTTCTATTTGGACCATCAACGATCTTTGATCCATATAGAAAATCTCTCCTCTATATGGTAATCTTAAAACACTTAGAAAAAGAAAACCCTATAGCCGCCGACCGTATCCTTCAAAAGATGACAAGGTTAGGCGCTGAAAGATGGCTCTGGTCTGTAGGATGGATGTCGATGCCGCCATTCCAGCGGACGAAGCGGATGATGTGAGAGCAAAAGATAGCGACATGAAGACGCAAGAGTCCGCATTTTGTCCATTTAGATCACCAAACGGATAAGCATCCAGCCCATTGCCGCCCCTCCCTAGCCACTGCACCCAATAGGCCGACACACTGAGTCCGCATTACCACACATTGAGTCCGCATGACCAGGGTTTTGACTATTATTTTTTTGACTCGGCCGTTCCATACAACATAAATTCAACCAAATGTACAAATAGTACAGTCCAAATAGTTATTACAATCGAAATACTTCAGCAAATAATACAAATTGTTCAAAAAATAGTTTTATAAACCAAATAAATAATAAATTGTAGCAAATGGAACACATGCTCCACCAAATCATTTTGAAGCTGAATATGAGTCTCTTTCTCACGAATATCAAGGTGAAAGTCGAGGACTGATATATGATTTTAGTTCTTTAAAATACTCATTGGAGTTATCCATGGCCAAGTCGGACGTCAATTATTACAGGGCAAATGGCCGAAACACCTTGTGGGTGGCGTCGGGTCGAGGGCGCTCCGAGCTGCAAGGCCGCAAGATTCATCAGCCGCGGTGGGGAGAAGCTGCTCCAGTGACAGCGGGAAAGAGGATTAGTTGGCAGCGGCCGCCCCTGAATGGCCTCCAGTACCAAATTGGTGTGGCGACAGCGGAGTGGCGGCGGGAGGGGCGATGGAGTCGGAGAAGATTGGGGTGTTAAATGGTCTGTTAGCAGGCCAAGGGTAGACAAGGGGAGGACACAAGAGCTCTCCACACGCGGCCGACGCTAACGTGGCCCAAACTTGGGCTGAGAATGAGTCTCGACGGACAAAAAAATGTACAGGGCTTTGTTTGCGTCACCACGTTGGGACTTGGTTTTCACTCGCGTGGACATGAACGGACATAGACGGACCCGTCGGCCCGTTAGAATTGTCCTCGTGGTTGGAACCCGGCGGGGATCTGACTTGGCCGCTACGTCGTCGTAATCAGGAAACGGCGAGGCAGGGTAGGAATCGGATTTGGCGGCAACGAGCATACTCAATCGAGACAACTGAAAAAGAGAACATGAAGGATCAGCCTCTGGTCAGCAGAACGAAATCACCAAGTAAACATGTAAACTGAAATTAATTAATCAGATGTAGAGATACAACATGTTACTTTGCAATAATTTGGGCAGCAATTCCATGTGTTTCACAAGGGAATGAAAAATCATCAAAAATTTCTTCCTCCATTAACTCGTTCAGAAATGACAACGTTTATGGACACGGTTTACATTCTCGGACAAGTATTAGCTACTCATTCAGCTAAAGCTGGTGAAGAAGCTGGAGGCTCAACAAGGCAAATTTGCCTTTTTCCTATAAATCCTACATGGTATAAATGTGCGAATTTCTACAGGTCTGAAATGAAAAATAACCTCTATATATACCATTTACAGGAACAACTACACTTGGTCAATCCATTGGCTGTTGTACAGCAGCAGGGATGTGCGTACAAGGAATGCGAAAGAATGTCATCTCATCTCCTCTGGAAGTTGAACTTCATAATGGCGAAACTGAACAGGAAGGCGAACAACACGGTGAAAACAACGTGCACCACTGCCACGCCCACAAGAAGTCATGATGGAAGCCGAAGTACTCCGTGATATACTGGGCCACGGTTTGGCCATCGTGTAAGGCCCCCTCAGTTCATGATGGAGATCACCAAATTGGGAGCAACCAGTCCATAAGCGTCCATGCCACCGGGCAAATCCATGAGTACCACCTCCACCAAACAGGAATTTTCTGAAGTAAAAGTTCAATGAATAACGCGAACACATGAAGCACCGGTAAGTACTAAATTACAGAAAAGAAAATGTAAGGGTAACTTACAGGTCGGGGGATAAGAAATCCTGAGAAGAGGTTCCATACGTTGTAGAATGCTGATGAGATGATAGCTGCTATGCTCTCATTCGGGGTCAAGCCTACAGCCATCATTCCATAGAACGTGAAATACAGCAGGGTGAAGTACATGAAGAACAGGTACCACAAGAACTTGGCGACGGTCCATTCGAATCCAATCATTGAATAGACTAGCACCCATAAATCAGAGCCTGAACTGCGATATATGGAAATTCAATCGCAACCTAGAAAAGGATAATGTGCCATTGTTAGGTTCCGGGACTGAAAGAGCTCAACAATGCTATGAATAGCCATTATAAACTGCCGCTCTGTTTAATCACAGCTATGACTGAGTGCAAGGAATTTGCATTCTCAAGGTCATACACCGAGAGGTCTAGAAATTACCTGCCCAAATGCATATGGGAAAGCTGAATACATGCCAGCTGCTCTTTCTCGGTAAAAGACTGTTCGCTCCACCACCACAACTGGTTGAACAGTACCAGAGTTTTGCACTCCAAGGTATAGAACTGCAGCATACATCGATCCCATGGCATTAAATAGATCCTGCGCTTTTTTACTGCATCATGACATGAGTAAGGCGTCAGAATATGTCTTACTTGAAATAGCTGCTATATCAAAACTATAGAAGCAGTTATAATAACAGTTAGAAGATGTACGTTTTGCTTCCAAGGCCCCAGAACATCGTCCCGAACAATAGCGCAATGACGATGGTAAAGAGAAATCTCACAGCTGTGTAGGATGGGTTTCTCCAATATGACCAATATTGCTTCCAAAAGCAAGCTACGCATTGTGTGGTGAATGATCTAGAGTACTGCGTAGGGAAGTTGAGATCTCTAGAACCGGGAGGTGGTGTGCTTAGCTCCTTTATGAGTTCCTTGTTCCTTCTGAAATTGCAAAATGTAAAGTAATTAGAAGTGTCACTCAAGTAAACACCCATACACTGCATCCGAATGGCTAGTGGGGAGGCTTACTGATATAGTTCTGATTGTCTGTAGGCTTCAGCGAAATCAATACCAAGCATTTCTTCCTGTGCACTAGAGGACACTTCCAACATCCATGTTGCCGGGTTATATCCATCGTTTATCTTACTAATGCCTTCGATTCCCTGACCAAACGAACAAAGGAATGTCCAATGAGATCTAGCTGGCAAAACGAGTTACAACGCCAGGCAGCTATTGATTTTGCTTTCTTACCTCAAAGTACTCGATCAAATTTGAAGAATTTGGGCCCACTGGACCAACATAAATTTCTTCTCCTCCTCTCTTCATCAGGAAAAGCTGCAATAAGCACATAGTCAACATACAAACTTATCTAATAAAGCTAATGATAATACCCAAACAGAGATAATGAATTAACCACCTCATCAAATGCTTCGAATATGTCAATACTTGGTGGTGAATGGTGCAAACAACAGTCCTGCCGTGTTAACAGTGTTTCTAACAGTCCTCATCACAATTGCAGCAGCCGAGCATCAGACCAGATGTTGGCTCATCCATAAAAATGATCGACGGGTTAGCAACAAGCTCCACGCGATTGTCAGCCTCTTGCGTTGCTCAGTTGATAGACCATTCACCCAGGAAGCCCAACAAGTGCATCCCTCAATGGTGTGAGCTCGAGATTCATGACCTCCTCAATGAACATCTGTTATCACAGTTCAACCAGTAAGGTCTCCAATCAGATGAAGAAAGAAATCAAGAACTGATAATTTGCCTATGATCAAGCTAACTAACCTTTCTTTTTTCTGAATCAACTTCCGCAGGAAGCCGCAGCCATGCAGAAAAACGAGTGATTCATATACTGTAACATGTGGAGAATGAATATCATTTTGCTCACAGTATCCTGATATACGCGCAAAGGTCTCTTGCTTCTTTGGATAGCCTGAGATGGTGATATCCCCCTCTATGTATCCTCCAGTTTTCCTACCCGCTAAAACATCCATCAGGGTTGTCTTTCCAGCCCCACTCACACCCATTAATGCAGTAAGTACTCCTGGCCTAAAAGAACCACTCACACCCTTTAGAAGCAACAAGCGGTCTTCCGTTACTCCTTGTGCTTTCATTGCCTGTGAGTATGATTCAATATAATGGGTTAGAAAAGTTGGGTATGGGTATACGATTATTCTTGTGCACGCATTATTCATTGATAGGAAATTTACCTCTGGCATGTCCACTGAGTATTTGGTGTTGTTAAAGGTAAGTGACAGTGGTGCAAATGGGAGTACCAATCCCTTCCTGCTACCACCAGAATCCATGCTGCTACTCACTGAATTTCGGCCATTAATGTGAGACAATTCCAACTCATGTTTCCTAGATTTCTTTTCCTTATGACCCTCCAGAGCTTGACCAGTTAAATTTGCACGCTTTTCTTTCAATTCCTCTTCAGACATTGATGGGCTAGAGTCCGACAAAGCTGGAAAGAAAAGCAAGTAGTACGGTTATTATCCTCTAAGTTATAAAGTGCAAATGTTGATTATCTGATCCTTAATATAATAAGAAGTAGTCATCTAAATAGACTTACGATTTAAAGCTGAAAGGGCTATGGTGTAGAGCAGGTTGAAGAGGAGAGTGTATCCAACCATGGCTCCAAGCCCAATCCAGTACCACTTAGCTTCCGTAAAGATACCGCGGTTTTTAAGCACAATAACTCCAAGGGTCTCGTTTCTTCCAGAAGGAATCTGCATAATGCGAATAAATATTGAATTGTCTATGTGTACGTAGTGGTAAGTTTGTTTTCTTGTCAAGAGAGGGTACTTACTTCGCTCCAACTGGGCCCCAGCATTTCGTTTGTCGAAAGAGCATTTTGTGCATATGATATCGGAGATATCCAGTAACCCCAAATCCACCACTTCTTTATATCAGCTGCAAGAAATAAACAAGAAGGAATCATGTAAGGTACAATTGACATTTAGTTCCTCATTGTCATGTAAAGATAGAAACAATCATTTTATCATGGCCGCGCGAGTAACTTACGTCTTGCAAGGATGAAGCCGCCCAATGCTGCAAAAGCCAACAATGCTAAGGGTCCAAAGGTGTGGGAGACAACCATGTCTCTTCCAACTCCAGCAATGAAGCGGAACAGTGAAGATGACATCTGATTGATCGCAAGCAGCAGCAGATACTGCTTAAAGAACCTGAGCAATTCAGGAAATCATTCAATATAGATACTCACAAAGATAGCCCCACCACCTACGAAGCAATATAACTGGCTAAGGAAATTCATGTCTGCATCAGTGTCTTACCTGCTTACACTGGGATCAAATCCAATGACATAATATGTGGTGAAAACATAAACTCCGACTTCAACAAACGTGATAGGAATCTGAAGAATCCACGATGGTATGGTGTAGGCCCATGCAGGAAAGAAAAGAAGATCCCTCTGCTTGAAGAAGACGGAAGTTTCATGACAGTCATGCCAAGCTCCGCAAAACCATTAAACATTATCGTGTCAAGAGCAAAGAACAGTGCCCCCAAATAGATCTGTCCATAAGTTTCATCACGGCGCATGCTGGTACGGAAAAATGTGGTCATCACGATGAACGCCATTATAGTTAGCTGCAATGATGGAAAAAGTTCAGAATTGTGCCATCTGATCATCTCCATAATCAAAGCAAACACATCAAAGATATGGGCTTACGTTGACAGCTTTAAATATGTACATAAATGCATTCCTCTTCATGAGTAGAAGCTCTCTATCGATAGTGGCTTTGAGCAACTCCATCCTGCTGACACCAAACTTTGAAGTAGACAGAGCAGCAGGGTGGCTCCTGGTCCTATCAAATGGCTCTTTCAGCTCGTTCTCTATTGACCTGCCCACATGGAAGGAACGGAATGCATCCGCAAATTGCTTCACAGGCACAAAACGGTATGGCCTATCACGCCTGAACCAGTACTGCTCCTGGTCTTTCTTTGATGTCACCTTTTAAATTATTCAGATATTTCAGTACCATTCTCTTCAAAATTATGAGAATAGCTAACCGTCACAAGAATTTATAAGACACATACCTCCTGTAAGAAGTCAGCAACACCTTTTCTGCTAGGGCATTTGAAGCCCATGAACTCAAAGAACTCAAGCACATTTTCTCGGGGGCCCTGGTACACAACCTGCCCGTCAGAGAGGAGTATAATGTCGTCAAACAAGTTGTATGTTTCAGGAGCTGGCTGGAGCAAGGAGATGACTGCAGTTCCGCCAAGGATGTGGATAGTCTGCCTAAGAGAATCCACTATCTGGTATGTGGTTGAGCTATCCAGTCCAGTGGATATCTCGTCCATGAACAGAGCTTTTGCTGGACCAACAAGCATTTCACCTGTGCATTGAACACACATAGGTTGATTTATGAATTTCTTATTTCTGATGAAAAAGGTGCAAGTCTCTTATATGTATATCATTACTGTACAAGTATTAAATGAACCACATCCTTGGTGAAAGTATACCTGTTGTGACACGCTTCCGTTGTCCACCAGATATGCCCCTTAGCATATCATTGCCTACCAACGTATCAGCACATATATCCAATCCTAATATCTGCATTTATAACAGAGTACCAGACATAAGAAATTGAGAAGTCATCATTCTATAATGAACAAATTCCCATAAGAAAGCATTCTTTCAGAATTTCAGCTGGACCCACAGGTCACAGACTATACCTTCAGTATGTATTCTGTCACAACATTGGATTCTTGCCCTCCCATAGCTGAGGCCTACAGGGAGTAAAGTAAAGAAGCAAGTGTTAACTACTTCACTGATACAAGGACAATATGTTGTGGGAAGTCTGGTTGAAACGATTATCTTCGATCATGTACTAGCCACATTGAACAGGTCTGAACACAGAAAACAGTATGCTCCAAAATGTTATAGCATCCTCACCTTCATGTAAACATCGACATCATGATCTGGCTTGATGTTCGCCGCCTTTTCCCTTCTTGCCAATTCAGTAAGCATCTCTACAACAAGCAAAATAACAAAGCTCAGAAGCTATCTCGATGACGACATATAGCATAAACATAAAGATTAGGCCGCATTGCAGCAGCATACCATATCTGGTGCCAACACCTTGGCACCGTGCCGAGAATTGGAGTGTCTCCCTGACGGTCATCTCCCCGATGTGGAGGTCATGCTGGCTGATGTAGGCGGCGGTCCTCTGGGGGACGAACTCGTCCAGCCCGTGGCCATTGTAGGTGACCCTCCCGGAAACCTTGAGCTCCTTATCGAGCTTCCCGGCCATGGCCAGCAGCAGCGAGGTCTTCCCGGAGCCAGGAGGGCCCAGCAGAAGCGTCATCCTCCGGGGCTTGATGATCCCACTTACGTTGTGGAGGACCGTCATGGCCTCCTTCCGGCTGCGGATGACGTGGAGCGCGTTCCCGATGGCCTGGAGAGCAGAAAACGAGAAAAAAGGTTTGATATAGGGAAGCAAGATACACACAATTCTTCCAGTGGAGTGGCATGCGGTGGCGCCGGCGAAACGAGGAGGCGGGCCAGCCCGGCCACATACGAGTGCTGCATAGGCGCGCACGCCATGCGCTCGACGGAATGCCGCAGAGCCGCGAGCCCGGGATGCGAGTGCTGCATGTCATGGCGTGCGGTGTGTAGGAATGCCGTGGCGGTGGCGAGACCGCGAGAGGTAGGGAACGGCTGCGGGCCTGCGGCGGCGGCGGCGTGCCGGTGCTGGTGGTGCCACTGGCCGTGGGTGGAGGTTGGTGGAAAGACGGGCCGGTCTGACTGGTCAGGCCGAAAAAACAAAAGTTCGGTTGCGGGCCGGGCCCGGCGATGCCGAAGTTTGGACTCAAGCTAGATTGAGTTTTGTTTTTCCTCAAAAGAAAAAAAAAAGAGATTGAGTTTTTTTTTCTTAAAGTTTCGATAGAATTTTATCTACATCCTAGAATAAAGATCATGACTTTGTACGGAGGGAGAAAGAGAACTAGGACTTGAATATTGAGGTGGATGCTCAGTTTAATAATCTGGAATACAAATTCCTCTCACCAAAAAGTCTGGAAAGGTACACACGGCCAGAATAACATATTTTGCATGACAAGTGGCCCTTAACTTAAGTAATTTGGACGAGTCGCCGAATTGGTAATCGACGCCACGAAGTCCATAGCTAGAAGCCCAAATTTCGCATGGTTAGGATAATAATTCTGCCAAGTATGTTTGGTGGGGGTGCGAACCATCCGAGAAAAGGTCGCGCGGGGAGAAGGTCACACACACTGACACACACCTACCGCGCGCGGGCTGCTGAGGACTGAAGATGAGCAAGCGTATACAAGTTGCAGCAAGTGAGCAAGCACGCCACCTCAAATTATCGCTGTGTGGGTGTCACCGTTGGATAAAGCGCAAGTAACCATAAGAAAACCGAGCACCAAAAGCAGCCATGTACCCGATCGAACGATCCATTGATGGAAAGCCAGATTGATGATTAATTAACGGAGCACTTGATCAAAATATATGATCATGATGCTGGAATGATGATTTAGTAACGGATTGAACTGAAGCACCATTACTGAACCGATCGAGAATGGTAGCAAGGGATTTGTACCTCGAGTGTGTTAGTGACGGAGTTGATGAGCGTGGGCAGGCCGCGGTTGCCGACGCGCACCTCGGCCTCCACCTCCAGCTTCTCGAACCTGACCTCGATGGTCGGGTACTCGATGCCGACATTGTCCATGCGCTCCTTGAGCTTGAGGAGGAAGAGCTCGTGGTCGTCGTCCGCGGCCCGGACGAGGCGCTCGATGAGCGCGCGGGACTCGTGCGCGCCCAGCCTCCCCACGTCCACCTCTACCTTCTCGCCGCCCTCCTCCACCATGAGGATCCCGCGGCGCACCCGGTCGTACGTGGGCAGCCGCTCCAGCGCCGCCCACCGCAGCGCCTCCTCGTCGTCCTCCTCGTCCTGGAACCGCGACGACGTCCGCGAGAACACGTTCGAGTCCCGACGCCATAGCGAGCTGTCGCGCCGCAGGCTCGTCACCCGGTGCATCTCTCGATCCATACTCGATCCCCCTTAGGTGTTCCCTCTCGATCAGCACTAGCTTAGCAAAGATTTGTTGTTCTACAGCTAGCTAGCAATAGCCTGCAACTCCTCCGTGTCTTGGCTTGCAGCAGGGAGCTGCTTTGAGCTAGGAACTACGAAGTGAGCGGAAGAAGGCGTCTCGCTATATATACAGTACACACCAAAGAGCTACAAAGAAGCGAGGGCTGGTGAGGAGGAGGACGACGACCACATTATCTTCACCTAACTCTTCCCAAGAGTTAGAGTAGAGCTCTTGACTTGACACATTCCGTGCAGGTACAGTGCACTGTGCAAGCTTGGACCCGGCATGAGACTCGGTCATCGTATCACTAGTTAATTAAGCTAAACGGCCTAGCTCTTCATTTTTCACGCGCGTGTTTACACCTGACACCGCGCGGCCGGGGTGGCGGGTGAGCTTCCCGGCATCATCCGGGCTTTGTCTTCGCCTTCGTCCCCACGATGCATCGAGGCGGGCAGCGGTCAACATGCATAATCTATCGGAATAATTCGGCCGGGGCTGCTGTGTGAGCTATGCTCTTGCCGCGCGCGGTAGGTTCTGTCGGAATTATTCGGGGCTGCAGCCGCCTGCAGCCACTTGCAGTTGCAGAGTGGTAGTACTACTATAACATTTGATTGCTAAAAGTATCTGCTTTGCTAAATTTGGGTGGTTCCGTTTGTGAGTGCCATTAAACAAATTGTGTCCAGCTAGGATGATAAGGCCGGGTGACGGAGCTCGACAACGGCGGCCGTGACCGTCGGTATTTCAATCGAACGGCTCCTGTGAGATTGGTGTCAAGCTGCTCTGGGTATCATGCTCCCTTCCAGTAACGTGTAAAAAGGCCTTCAGAGGGAAATTCCTGCTCCTATTGGTCGACCTTTTGCTTGCATACACGTACCGATGGCGTCCTTTCACAGCATATTCAAGGTTTTCTTTATTCACTCTCTCAGTTCAGGTCAAGTGTTGTTCCAAAAGAGCAGGTATTGACAGTTTCAAGGTCTCTGCTCGATGCTACGCATGCGGGATATATTATCGGCTCCGAATTTCTCGTTCTTGCGTGATCGATGACCAAGGGCCGGGTTACCTTTTCATGGAGCTTCTGTTAGTTTTGTAATCTTGTCATGTTTTGCATATAGGATAGAGTTGTCCGAGTGAGTCGGCAAGTTAGCAAGTCGTAGGTTGTTAGGCTGTTAGCTACATGCGTGGTGTTAGCTAGCTGCCGTGTGTGTTTGCATGTTGGCCGAGTCTCCTGTACCTTGGAGCGATTCGAGGAGGGAGATGGAGTCATGTAGTTAGTGGTTAGTGGTTAGTGGCCGAGTGTGACGGCCGGTAGTGGCGTGAGTACATGGCACAAGTGCCAGGGTCCTGTGTATATATATGTTGCATTCAGTTAATGAGAAATCAAGGCCTGAGGGCAGAAGAAAAATGTAGCCTTCGTGGTGCCAAGGGAGAGAGTCTCGGCAAAGCCATTTGCTTCTTCCTTGGTGTGTGTGTGTGAGTTTCTCACCGTGTGGTTAAATGAGAGAGAGCCAAGTGAGAGAGTTGAGAGGTAGAAGAGAGGCGCAGCGAGATGCTGCGCCAACAAATGGTATCAGAGCTCGAAGATCCGAGGCGGCAAGGAGGCGCGGCGTACTCCATGTGAGGTGGAGGCCGGCGGCGCAAGGAGGAGGCTCGTGGCGGCGTGGTGCTGCTGGCGGCCAGCTGCGGTGTGATGCCGCTAGATGGAGGCAGCGTGGTGATCGGCGTGGAGAAGGCGTCGTCCACGTCGAGCGAAAGACTGCTGCGTGCCCCAAGATGGCGTGGTGACCGGCGCTGCGACGGCGTCATCCACGTCGAGAGGTGGCCGCTGCGTGCGGCAAGGCGGCGTGATGGCATGCGCTGCGGCGTATGTCGAGGCGGAGGTTCATGGGGCACCGGCGGGAGGCTAGGTGCCGCACCATGCGCCCAGGAACACGACGATGGACAGTGGTGCGTCCATGGTGAAGCTGGCTGCATACATGTGTCGTGCTCGCCGGAGGCAAGGTGCGATGACCCGGTGATGATGATAGAAGTGGTGGTGCATCAACGGCAAGCTCCATGAGATGTGGAGGTCGCAGTGGCGGTAGGATCCATGAGATGTGGAGGCCGCAAGTGGCGGCAAACTTCGTGAGATGCGGAGGCCGGTGTAGGTGGCCATGGCTACCATTCGCAGGAGGGTTCGTGTGATGCTGATAGCGAACACAAGTGCAGCGGCAAGGTTGTCGTGGTGACTGGCGCGGGCGGTGCGACAAGGGCGTCGTCCACGAATCGGCAACTTGATGTTGCGGTAAGAAGATGTAGGTGATCTGCAAGGAGTTGACATTGCAAGATTAGGGGAGAATGTTAGTTTTGTAATCTTGTCATGTTTTGCATATAGGATAGAGTTGTCCGAGTGAGTCGGCAAGTTAGCAAGTCGTAGGTTGTTAGGCTGTTAGCTACATGCGTGGTGTTAGCTAGCTGCCGTGTGTGTTTGCATGTTGGCCGAGTCTCCTGTACCTTGGAGCGATTCGAGGAGGGAGATGGAGTCATGTAGTTAGTGGTTAGTGGTTAGTGGCCGAGTGTGACGGCCGGTAGTGGCGTGAGTACATGGCACAAGTGCCAGGGTCCTGTGTATATATATGTTGCATTCAGTTAATGAGAAATCAAGGCCTGAGGGCAGAAGAAAAATGTAGCCTTCGTGGTGCCAAGGGAGAGAGTCTCGGCAAAGCCATTTGCTTCTTCCTTGGTGTGTGTGTGTGAGTTTCTCACCGTGTGGTTAAATGAGAGAGAGCCAAGTGAGAGAGTTGAGAGGTAGAAGAGAGGCGCAGCGAGATGCTGCGCCAACAAATGGTATCAGAGCTCGAAGATCCGAGGCGGCAAGGAGGCGCGGCGTACTCCATGTGAGGTGGAGGCCGGCGGCGCAAGGAGGAGGCTCGTGGCGGCGTGGTGCTGCTGGCGGCCAGCTGCGGTGTGATGCCGCTAGATGGAGGCAGCGTGGTGATCGGCGTGGAGAAGGCGTCGTCCACGTCGAGCGAAAGACTGCTGCGTGCCCCAAGATGGCGTGGTGACCGGCGCTGCGACGGCGTCATCCACGTCGAGAGGTGGCCGCTGCGTGCGGCAAGGCGGCGTGATGGCATGCGCTACGGCGTATGTCGAGGCGGAGGTTCATGGGGCACCGGCGGGAGGCTAGGTGCCGCACCATGCGCCCAGGAACACGACGATGGACAGTGGTGCGTCCATGGTGAAGCTGGCTGCATACATGTGTCGTGCTCGCCGGAGGCAAGGTGCGATGACCCGGTGATGATGATAGAAGTGGTGGTGCATCAACGGCAAGCTCCATGAGATGTGGAGGTCGCAGTGGCGGTAGGATCCATGAGATGTGGAGGCCGCAAGTGGCGGCAAACTTCGTGAGATGCGGAGGCCGGTGTAGGTGGCCATGGCTACCATTCGCAGGAGGGTTCGTGTGATGCTGATAGCGAACACAAGTGCAGCGGCAAGGTTGTCGTGGTGACTGGCGCGGGCGGTGCGACAAGGGCGTCGTCCACGAATCGGCAACTTGATGTTGCGGCAAGAAGATGTAGGTGATCTGCAAGGAGTTGACATTGCAAGATTAGGGGAGAATGTTAGTTTTGTAATCTTGTCATGTTTTGCATATAGGATAGAGTTGTCCGAGTGAGTCGGCAAGTTAGCAAGTCGTAGGTTGTTAGGCTGTTAGCTACATGCGTGGTGTTAGCTAGCTGCCGTGTGTGTTTGCATGTTGGCCGAGTCTCCTGTACCTTGGAGCGATTCGAGGAGGGAGATGGAGTCATGTAGTTAGTGGTTAGTGGTTAGTGGCCGAGTGTGACGGCCGGTAGTGGCGTGAGTACATGGCACAAGTGCCAGGGTCCTGTGTATATATATGTTGCATTCAGTTAATGAGAAATCAAGGCCTGAGGGCAGAAGAAAAATGTAGCCTTCGTGGTGCCAAGGGAGAGAGTCTCGGCAAAGCCATTTGCTTCTTCCTTGGTGTGTGTGTGTGAGTTTCTCACCGTGTGGTTAAATGAGAGAGAGCCAAGTGAGAGAGTTGAGAGGTAGAAGAGAGGCGCAGCGAGATGCTGCGCCAACAGCTTCGTCATTCCAATTATAGTTAGCTGCCTAATTGCCTAGAAAATTGGCTGCTTAGAAGACTCGGTTTGGTTCATTTGTTTGCATCGTTTTAATTGGTCATCTGAAGGCCTCTTCGAAGCGACTCGTGGGGCACTAACCCTAGACTGCCCACCGCCGCCCTATCCTAACCTCCTCCCTACCCTCTCCACACCGAAAGACTGCTCGTGTTGCATCGCTTGAAGGGGTGGTGATTGACTATGACGGCGGTGTGAAGCGAGGTGCATGTCAATAGTCGGTACCATAAGTGAACGACATTGGTATGGTTTGACATATGCGTTATGTGGTAACGGTTTAGTGACAACAATATTTGGCGCGGCTATCCCGACATGAATTTCAATTGTTGCCCAGACTTCTGTGTTGGTAGGGGCATATCGTGGCGGTGTGCTAGGCGTTGTTGTCGTTGTGTGATGGAATGTAGTGGATTCGTCCGTGGTCGCTTATCATGCTCATATTTTACCATCGTCCTTAACTGTCGACAAAGGTGTGGGGTTGCCAAAGCGTCCCCAATTTGGGATTTTGATAATGTTAATGACCTTATTCTCCTATCAAACTGCATGTGATATGCATGCTTGTGCGCTGATAGGTGTTCAGGGGATTGTGCTTGCGAGCATGGCTATCGTCGCGTGGCTGGTCCGCGTTCAGATTGTGCATGTCAACATCATTTTCATTGGCCCAGCAATTGGTGGTACAACATATGTGATTTCGTTTTGGGGGTGCTTGTCTTCTGCTCTGGAATGAAAATCTTAGGTTTGGCCTTAATTGGTTGTTTGTGTCAATAATTGTATTTTCACCGTTTCCTAAAGGGAGCATTGTTTGAATTGATTGCATTTGATCTCAAGGTGAAATCCCATGATCAAGGCTTAAGTTGTTCAATTTGGTAATGGCGTCCTTTCCTTACAAAAGGTGTTCCTTTTGGGAGTCATTCTCGCAGTCCATGTGTTGCCAAGCGATGACGGGTGGTTGCTACTTGTCGTGGATGTTTGCTCATGTTTTCACTTTCTCCTTCTATAATAACGTGGCCGTGTGCATTCTCGATCTTTTGACTAGGATGTTAACATCTTGTTGTTATAAAGGTGGGATGTAATTGGTATCGTACTAATATTAACATATTAATTTTTGTCGAACCAAATATTGGCCATTATTTTCACCTACTCTTTGTCTGTTGGACTCCTACTTTGTTACCAAGCTAGATATGGTGGTATGATCGCAAGAAAAACATAGTCGCTTCATCATTTGGTCCATCTATAAACTGACCAACAAAATGCCTTTGACCAATAATCTCGTGTCATATCTTGTAGACCTTAAGGTAAGATCATGATATAGTTGAGTTAAATATGTGTATGTTGACATAACGGAGCATATGCTCGATTTACAATTGGGTGATGACCACGAAAGTGCTTACGTACGTTCTGAATTCATTTATCTCAACTTCAATAATTTGTTAATTTGATTAGTTCAGTTCAGTTATCTGATTGTTTCAACTTCATTTTATTTGACATGGTGTTGTACCAGAGAAGGAAAACAACAACATTATAATATATACAAGAAACCGGCTATATTCTGGAAATTCCAAACAATCTACCATAGTCTAACCTAATCAGTTTGGTCGTTAGGACAGAAGCGCGTTTCGCCAATGACCTTGTATCGTTAATTATATGCTTTAATTAAAGATGTGTTGATGTCAGCCGAGTCAATTCTTTCTGTTGTAGTAGATGATATAAACGTCCGTCCTTCATATTTGTTGGTTAAATGTATCACTTGTTTACTCGATCTTCGGAGTATATATATTCATTCATTCTTTGGATGTATCTTCATAAGCGGGTAATTCTTACTAAGAACAACATTGTAACGCGCAACAAGTAATGCAGTAAAAAATGTGTCTTTTGTCATCATGATGAGACAATTAAATACCTTTCTTCCAGTATTCGTTTATCCGGTCTGTTTGATCAGTCATCAAGTAGATTCAAAATTGTGCATGCCGCTATAGTGTTGCAAATATTTTTGGCAACTGGCTATATGGTAGCGACCACAAGTTTAGAGTCCTTCTCGTAATGGAAATGCTTGTCATAATATTGTCGTTTTGGATATGTAGAAATGACAAGTTTTTAAAAGATAAAAATTCTCCCTTATGCAAGTCATCTATCGGTGTTCATGTCTCCTTCGTTCATGATTGTCTCTATAACGCGCGAACGTGTCTGCTCAGTTGGAAGATAATCCCACGTTAGTGGCAACGTGATATTTGGATTGGAACTCCATCCACATAGGCTTTTTACGAGATCTCTTAACCTTGTACTTTCACCTTATCTCTCATCCTTTTATTTTGAATTGTTTTGGCTAAGTGCATCGATTATAAGCATAGCTCCATGCTCGATCACTTGGTCAACCTTTGAGACGGAGAAAGTATAAATCTTCCACTCGTCTTCTTTCTGTCGAAATAGGCCGTAGCCTTAAAATATAGTAACAACCTCATACAACCAACCGTTTCGACCTCGACATCCTCTACGCTGGTGCAGCACGGGTGAACGGGCCTGCGCTGGTAGGCCCCTTTGACCGCAAAGAGATCAAGGCCGCTGTGTGCGGCATGGATCGAAGCAGCATGCCAGGCCCCGATGGGCTGGGCCCGAGTTTTTATCGAGCTGCGTGGGAGCACGTCGTCCCCGACCTGGAGCGGCTCTTCGACGAGTTCCACGCCAGGAACGCCGACCTCGGCTGCATCAACCGTGCGCATGTCGCATTGCTGCCCAAGACGGATGGGGTGCTGACCCCTAGTTCCTTCCGGCCTGTCTCGCTCCAGAATTGCTCGATGAAAGCCATCTGCAAAGCCCTCACCTCGCGGCTGCAACTCCAGATTGGGGACTTGATCGATGAGAACCAGTCCGGGTTCATGCAAGGGCGCAGCATCTCGGAGAACTTTGTGTATGCCACTGAGATCATCCAGTGCTGCCACAAAAGGAAGGCTCCCTCTGTCGTTCTCAAGTTGGATTTCGCCAAGGCGTTCGATTCCATCGATTGGCAGAGTCTGCGCAAGGTCATGGAGGCGCGGGGTTCCCTCCTACATGGTGTGACTGGATGGACGCGATCTTCCACTCCTCCATGTCGGCCATCCTGCTCAATGGGGTTCCAGGGAAGTGGATCACGTGCAAGCGCGGCCTCCGGCAGGGAGACCCGCTCTCCCCCTACCTGTACCTGCTCATGGGTGATCTGCTGCAGCGGCTGTTCCAGCAGGACGACGTCCTGCGCCATCCACTCTCCGATGACGCCCCGTGTCCCGTGCTGCAATATGCCGACGATACGCTGATCATCTTCAAGGCGAGCGTGGAGGCGGCGCGACGGGCAAAGCACCTGCTGGATCAATTTGCTCTCGCTACTGGCTTGGTGATCAACTTCAGCAAAAGCACCATGATCCCGATGAATGTCGACCCGGCTCTGGCCTCGGAGATGCAAGCAGAGTTGGGATGCCGTGTTGAGGGGTTCCCGCAGACGTACTTGGGTCTCCCCCTCACCTGCGAGAAGCTGAGAATGGCACACTTCGTTCCTTTGATCGCGAAGATCGACAAGTACCTGTCGGGCTGGTGCTCGCTCCTGCTCTCCTCGGGTGGGCAGATTATCTTGCTGAACGCGGTCCTGGACGCTCTGCCCGCCTTCGCCATGGGCGCTGTCGAGCTCCCACCTGCTCTCCTTCGCACGATCGACGCCCTCCGCCGTGCCTTCCTCTAGAACTTCGAGGGCAAGGCCTCCGGGGCAAGGTGCTTGATCGCGCGGACCCAGGTCTGCCGCCCCCGCTCCGAAGGCGGGCTCGGCATCAAGAACCTGGCGGCGCAGAACGCCTGCCTGCAGGTCAAGCTCTTGCATCGGCTGCACTCGATGCCTGGCTCGCCCTAGGCAAGCTGGGCATGGGGGACCATCGGCGGGCCAGTCGCGGCTGGGGAACGGTGCCATGCCGGTCCGCACTGGAACGCGCTCGCGGCGTTGATGCCGCTCTACAAGGACATCTCATCGCCGACTGTCGGGGACGGAAGGCGCACCTGCTTCTGGATTGATGACTGGCTCGGCGGCGGCGCGCTCTGCCACAGGATGCCCGCCCTCTTCTCCCACGCGCGGCGCCCGCTAGCCTCTGTCGCTGCGGTGATCGGAGGCGGACTTCGGGCCGCTCTAGTGCCTCGCCTCACGACAGTGGGGGAATGCGAGCTCGCGGCGATCTCCCCCGCCATTGCCGCCGTGCGCCTGTCGGATGCTCACGACACCCGCGTGCTTACTCGCTGCCGCAAGAAAGGCGGCGCCCTGGACGTGGGCGCTCTTTACCGCCTCCACCAATTTGGCGGCGTCGAGGTGCCGTTCGCGGCGTTCGTCTGGGACGGTTTCACGCCCTCCAAAGCCAAGTTCTTCTCGTGGCTGCTGGTGCATTCACAGATTCAATCCCGTGCTGCCCTCCTCAAGAAGAAGGTCCTGACGGCGGCGGAGGCGGTGTGCCCCATCTGTGCCGACCCGTGCGAGACGGCGACGCACATCATCTTTGGCTGTGCCTTCGCGGCTCGGTTCTGGGCGCACGTTGGTGGCCGCTTCCCTCCAAATGCTGATGTCCGTGGGCTGCACGGATATGATCCTCCGGCGGGCGTGCCGGCGACGGTCTCGTCAACGTTCCTCATTCTCTGCCGCTGGAACCTGTGGAAGCACCGCAATGGCTGCGCCTTCCGTGGTGATCGACCATCTCTACCCCGCATGCTGGCCATGTGCCGTGAAGACGCCGTTCTTTGGAGACACCGGGCGCCGCCGGGCGTCCAGGATGACACAATCAGCTGGGAAACGATACTTCGCAACCCCTGAGTAGCTCCTGTGTCGCTCTCCATCCTCTCTGCTCTTTCTTCCTCTTGTAACCCCCTGCTGTAAAACATCTGGCTTGTGAGCCTTTTTATTCGAATGAAAATTCAGGTGGGGAATCTCTCCCCCCGGTGACCATTCAAAAAAAAAACCGTTTCGCAATGTTCGGCAGCAAAAAACATACACACAAAAAAAGCAAGAATGGAATAGAGATATAAGAGCATCTCCACCGGGGAACTCTAAAGGACCCCCAAAGGCCCTTTGGGGGGCCGGACACCAAAAACGCCCACCAACGGCACCCCCCAAAGTCTCACCCTGAGCAATTTTGTGTCCGGCACCCCCAATCGGGCCTCCAAGTTTGGAGGCCCTCCTGGGGGTGCCGGACATTGACCAGACATGGCCTCCGACAGGTGCGCCCCACTCGTCATAGACATAGGGCGCGAGGAGGTGCTGTAAATTGCGCCGTGCAGGAGGTTGTTCCGCCCGCGTTAATGGCGACGTGTTTCTGCAGGCGACGAAGCGACGGGACGGCGAGGCGTCTGCGGCACGCCTCACAATTACGCCGGCGCCCAGGCTTTCCCGGCTTCCCAAGCGTCGGCGTGGCCGAATCGCGTCGCCGCCACATAACTCCAACGCGACGCGTGCTCACCCACCCGCCGCTTCCCGCCCAGCGCCACCGCTTCCCGCCCCCTCCCCGCCTATATAACACTCCTCCGCCATGCAGCCTCGGCACACACTCCTCCGCCGTGCAACCTCACCACACCAACACTCGCCGTAGTGTCGCCCCGAGCCAAGCACCATGCCTCGCCGCCTCCAAACCACCTGGTCCACCCTCACCCAGGCAGCGTGCCGCGCTCACCCTCTGGGGCAGGAGCAGGAGCCGGAGCAGGCGCCTCCGCAGGCGCTCCAGCCTGTCGTCGACGAGGAGCCCTTCGATTGGGCGAACGTCGACGACATCGACGTGGAGGAGCAGCTGGAGTAGGAGCCGGCCCAGGATCCTTACCCTGGGCAGGAGCCGCCTCCGGAGGAGGAGCCGACGCAGAGCAGGAGCCGGCGCCGGAGCAGAAGATGCCGCTGCCGCTGTGGCCCGACCAGGTGCTCGTGGTCAACTCCTTCGACACCTGGCGCGCCGAGCAGGCGGCCAACCAGTTCAGGCTCGGCTACGAGGCGGTTGGCGACGCCGTCGAGGCCACCATCAAGATGGCCTCCATCGCGACCGCGGAGCGAGACGTTCGCTGCCGCGCCTTCATGGCCGCCGAGCGCGCGGCGTACGCGGACCTCAACGCCGTGGCTGCGGAGCGGGAGAATTCGGCCTCGATGGAGGCCGCCCAGCAGGCGGTTCACGAGGAGCTGAACCGGGCGCGTGAGGCGAGCCAGGCAGCGGCAGCTGAGAGGGATGCCGCAGTTGCAAGGGCTGTCAGGGATGACATGCGTCGGGCGGCGAGCGCGCTCCGGCAGGAGAAGCGTGTCCGCTCGCGCCTAACCCAGGAGAGCCAGAAGGCCTCCCTGGCAGGACAGACGCCCCGCTACGACGACGAGGCAGGCCAGGGCGGCGGAGTTTAGATTAGGGTTTAGCTTAGGGTTTAGATTAGGGTTTAAATTTCAATCGTTTAGTTTAATTTGAATCGTTTAACTTTGAATCGCTTAAATTTCATGTCGCTCGCAAGGTGTTCGACCATTTGCGCCCGTTTGGGGGGTGGGCCTTTGGGGAGTGCCGCTGTGAGCGGGCTCCCAATGTTGCCCGGACACATGTCCGGCACCCCCCAAAGGAGGCCCAATTGGGGTGCGGACACACATTTAGAGACCTCCGGTGGAGATTCTCTAAGCGGATTGAGACTCGTAACCGCCGCACCCTCTCCGACGAAATACCACCACGCTACTAGCATTCGTCTTCTTTCTTTCCTTCTGAAACCGAAATCACGAGTTTTGAATGATGCAGGCTGGGCATGCATCTTTCTGCTGTTACGGTGGATTTATAAGCCTGAGCTGTGAATGAAGCAGAGAAGAGTTGTTGCAGAAGACGAAAGGAGATCACTATATTTCTGCGCATGGATCACAGTCGCAGTACCGTACCGTTTGATCGATCATCCCTATCTTGCAAGACAAGGGTGTGAAGTCCAAGCTCGATATAGGAGTTGGACAATGGAGAGGATGTGACATCCAAAAGCCGTGGGGGCGCAACCGATGCTACACGTACGTACCGCTAGAGGCCAGCATCCAGCTTCTCACGAGCAGCCCAGATGTGCCGGCCATCTTCTTCTGCTCGCTAAAGCCTAAAAGGATGTACGGTCTGAAAACTCCATGAACTGACCACTTGACCAGATTTCGTGAACATTCAGAAGCTGGTATCAGAGGCAGAGGCGGAAACGTCGACGCAGCGGCGGAGCCTGACCGGAAACAAAGCGGCCACGAGAGGAGGCAGAAGGGCGAAGGACACGAACGCAGTAATAAACTATTTGAGAGACTACGGCGTCTTGGAACAACACCTGTCCTTTTCATTCTGTGTCGACACTTAACAAACGGAAGCTATAGGTCCTCATTTGACCAGATAAGCAGGGACATTGGAATGCTACGTCCTTCTATGTTTTCTGTTGCTCACTAGTATCATCCACACATTTGATTGTATAATATTTCCTGTCGGATCCATTAGTTAACCTTGCATGCTATCCAAGGTATGGTTACCTGTAGAAAAAAAATCCCAATGGTGGTTGGGATTTCCGGTTACCGGAAAATAACGATCGGTTACCGGACCAATTTGAAATCTGAAATTCAAAAATTAATCTTTTTGTTCCATATTTAACCATTTATCATAAGTTTTCGTTAAAATTTAAAATTTCAGTATTTTTCGTCCGGTATGATTATTTTCCGAGAGTGCTCGGGATATCCGGTTACCGACCGGTAAATGGATTTACCAACCGATAACCAAAACCATGATGCTATCTGGTCATTAGTGGCTTGCTTTGCCCATATATACGCATGGATATTTGGAATGTTTGAAATCGTTCTCAAACTAGACTATAAAATCAAGTAGAATTGACCCGATCGAGCCTGGGCAAGTGGCAGAGCAGGGTAGGTGGTCAAGATTTGCAAGGTTTACACATGGAATGGATGAACTGGTCAAACCTGCATAGTTTCTTGACTGACGAATAGAGGCGCTAATCATATATTCATATATCACGCCATGCATCACATGCGGTAGGTAAGAGAGCCTTGAATCGAAGGAAGAAATATACCCCATGTCGCTACTGTTTGGCTCATGCTCGGTAGACTGATTGCGATATAGCATGTTTTACTAATCACGGCTGAATCATGATTAGTAAGGCTACTGATACTGATTTCACGGGACAAAATCTGCTTCCACTTGGATAGAAAAGAAAACAAAAAATTGAGGCCTTGTTTAGTACACAGGGGTGGGCTGGGAATTGAGGGGAAAATCCCGTAGGGGGCCAAAATCTTCAAAATTCCCACAAGATCCGTTCGGTACACATGGGTGGAGATGGGCCAACCCGGTCAAACCACCTCAAACCCTCCTGACCCACGCGGGTTACACGCCTCCAGGGCTCGTGGATCGACAGCGAGGAAGCGATCGAGAGGGAAATCGGGGATGGGGTGATCCCCAAAAATCCCCTATCCCTTTGGGGCTAAAAACCCTCCATAACAAAGAAGGCTGAACACAACATATTCATTTTGCGGAGAAATGATTGCACATTACTTTACGTCTCAATGCTAGGGTGACTGATTGCAACATGTGCACTAATCGAGGATTATGTAAGAACTGAAACTTTTAAAGTGTGTGCACTGTGTAAGTACGGGTCAAACTTTCTTGTGGTTGACATGGGAGGAATCGATGATTTAGTCAATGCTGCTAAGCTTCTTAATTGACCGCCGAGTGGAGAGTGGCTGGTCAGTGGTCATATTGCAGTAGGTACATGTAGATGAACCTTTTGGTTGTCTGGACGAACATTGAGAAGGGCGGACACTAGTGCCTGCTTCCCTTTTCAGACAAAAGACCCGTGTGCAATGTTTTCATCTACCTACAATTGCTAGATATAAACACTTAACTACGGTTCCTTCTTTATTTGACAATCTTTCTTCTTGATATGGCATGAAGCTGTCCGTGTTCCAAGAAATAACGTAAGAGGCCGGTTGAACATACAAGAAAAGTTTAGCTCCAAACTTATGCCACGACCCCATGCCTGCTAACAAACTTACATAGACAGAGAATTGCTGCAGAAGAAATCCCGATGGGAACCCTTCACGTCGAATAGAGCAAATTTCACCAAACCACAACAAATAGGTTAGGATTTCGTGAAACCACAACAGAAGGATTTTTATAACAACGCCGTGAATTTTGTACGACTTAGTAAGTTTGACACTGCAGTCTGCAACCAATAGCATATGCCCATGCCCACAAGTAAGGTGCCATATGTGATAGAGGAGGCTGTTCTCTCCGATCTTTTGTAGACCGTACCTGACTTGTGAGCCCAAGTTGTTCCAAAACATTGTCAAACTTACTAAACTGTGAGTCTGTGACACTCTTTTCCAATAAACAACATTTTATTAAAGCATCAGAAGGATACAAAGTCGTACACCCGGTCTTTGCATAATAATTTTCTAAATTGTGGCACTTAGATTCTCTAAAACAACTTACCACAAAATTTATGGTTCCCTGATACAATTTCCTTTGGTTATGGCTTTATGAAAAAGGAAAAACGTCATGTTGGATACAGTTACTGTGGACAAAGCATCAGATATCATCACGCCATGGAAGTCAACCTGCTAAGAGTCGAAAGACCGTCACCCTAAACCTAGGATGAGATATCAACCTGCTAATAATCGGTTTTGATGGACTCCTTATGGCGTTGCTTAGCAAACCTCCGGGGGGAAGTTCCCCAGCATGGAGCTCCCTGCCGACCCTGCGTTCCTGAGGTGTATGGATAGCGCGTACTTGTCGGCCTCTAGCCGCCTTACCTGCTCCTCGTACTGGAGGAGCTGGCCCTGGTACTTGAGGACCTGCACCTCGAGTTCCCAGACTTTCTTGTCGTTCTCTACGTCTGGCCGGTGCTCCTGCTTTTGGTACTGGAGGAGCTGCCCCTGGAGCTCCCTGACCTTCGCCTCGCCGGCCAGGTGCCTACGGTGCTGCGCTACTACCGCCTTCTTCAGGATGGAGTTCTGCTCCATGGCGGCTCCGAGCACCCGGTCCTTGTCACCGAGCATCTGCGCGGCGCGAGAGCAGACGCTGCCTCCGAAGGCCTCGAGGACCTTGGCGGCGCGGAACTGGGCGTCCTCCACGGAGGTGGCGCTCGTCATCTGGCTCACGATGATCGCTGCCCATTCAACCGCCGACTGATCTGCACGCTCGTTCTCTGCCGCGGCAGCGGGTTGTGCCGGGACAGCCGCAGCGAGCTGATCGGTGACGCCGTTGTCGCTATCTTGCGGCGGGGAATCCAGGCGCAGGTTGAGCATGTGCTCCAGCACCGACTCAAGGGCGTCGGCGTCCATGGCGGCGGCCGGCGACGTCTGTTTCCTTTCTTGCGGTCGATCGGTTCGAGTTGGTTTCCGTTTGACACAGGAAGGCGGTCGATTCGAGTGGTGGATCGGCTGCAGAGTTCTGATGAGAGCTCTCTGGTTCGAGGCAGCTTATATGGGTTGGACGCGTGAGACGCCGTTCGAAACGGACTGCCGTTTCCGATCACAGCTAGTACGAGTTTCTTCCTTGAGCGGGCCGGGCCAATTTGGTTCGTTGCGACTTGCGAGCGAGCGAGCTCCACGGGCCCAACAACTTTAGAAACTTGGCCCTGTCGAGAGATCTGGGCTCCCCGAGCGATCCGTCTCAAGCCCGTCACGATCTCCTCTGCGCCGTCCATAGCCAGATCGGACGGACCGCAGCCCATCTGGGCCCACCACTGCTGGTTGGTCCTCGTGCGGACCACGCACACATCGTCCTCCTTCATCTCTCTCTTCTTCCTTGACCGTGCAGTCACCGATCCATCCAACCATCCCGAAGAGAAAAAAAAAAATCTCCGATCCAGCACCGGCAATCTGCTGGGGAAGAGATCGCGGCGGGAGGATGTCGTACGACTCGTCGTCGTGGGCGCGCGCGCTCGTGCACATCTCGCCCTACACCTTCGCCGCCATCGGCATCGCTGTGTCCATCGGCGTCTCCGTCCTCGGCGCGGCATGGTGAGCACAAATCTTGCCCCCCTCCTTCGCGTCGGATCTGCTGCGCGCGTCTGCTTATGCTGCTCCTCCGCGGGTTTTTTTGATTTCTCTCGCAGGGGGATCTTCATCACGGGGAGCAGCCTCATCGGGGCCGCCATCAAGGCGCCCAGGATCACCTCCAAGAACCTCATCAGGTGAGCCTTGCTACCGCGATGGGCCTGACTTTGGTTCCATGTCGTCTCGTTTGCGCTGCGCTAGCTAGATTTGGTCCTGCTAAGTGCCCTTGAGCTCCTGATTTGGTGCTGCTTTGAACATGATGATAATGCGTGGTTGCATCAAGGAGCGGTTGGGCATTGTTTGGTCTGTTAGTTACTTAACATAAGTGCTGCTGTTGCTACTTAGAGGATACTTGAATAGAGCAAACTACCGTTGTTCTGTTGTGCTAAGTAGGGAAATTATTCAAGTAGCTTGGAGGTGCCCATCTTTCTTGTTGTGTTCCACAATGTGTTTCTCACTCGTGGATTCCTTTGTGTGTGTAATAACATGAGTTGACTTACATAGATCTCTTCTAGGAATAATCAGACCTCATGTTATTCCAAATACTCTCAAGAATACACTAATGAAATTGAGATCTGAATGAATCTAACCGGCACCAATGTGCATTTATTATTACCTAGCTGAAATGCTTTCGATTCCAGAGCCTGAGACTGATGCTTTATTTCCCAACCCTTTCATCACTTAAGTTTGGTATGGCCTTTATATATTGTATGAATGGCCAAGTTCTTTTGTGTACATTATTGATTTGTTAACATCTTTTCCGTATATCCTTAGCTTCTTCTTGCTGTTTGTTGATATTTCTTTTTACTGCATGGACTCATCATGGGAAGAAATTATCTCGGTTATGTCTTGATTAGATGTCTAACTTGGAAATAGATCCTTATGCCCAGTGTTGTGTTAGTCATGCATCCTGCTCACGTTTCCCACTTGATTAGTCTCTTTTTAACGAACTAAATTTATTGTTCTCTTAAGTTTTTTACAACCACTCAACATGCACATATGCTGGCAACACACAAAAGCCATATACTGCTATTCAGGGCGGGCGTTCGGGTTACCCGAAAATATCGGGTCGGGTAAATCGGGTTTTAAGAAGTTCGGGTTCGGAGAAACGACACCCGAGTTTTTGCCAAAAATTCATGAACCCGACAAATCGGGTACCCGACATTTCGGGTTCGGGCTCGGGTTATCCCGATTTGCCCGAATTAGAAGGAGCCAGCGGCGGCCGGCGGGATAGAGGGCGATGGTGCACTGCTTCTCCTTCCTCCCCCCTTCCTCTCAAGCTAGAGGGCGCGCCGCGGCCGAAGCTGTCGATCCCGGTGGGCGGCTGGTGCACGGACGCGAGGCTGCAGCAGCCGGCGAATCCATGCTCCGCGGCGCCGGAGAGGAGGAGGCGTGGAGCCAGAGCCGTAGACGACGAGGAAGAGCGGGCAGACGGTGGTGGCGGTGGCGGCGCGAGCCGGCAGAGAGGGGCAGAGGAGGCGGCGCAGGTGGCCTGGTGCGCTGCTGCGTGAGATCGAGATGGCGATGGGAGGAGGCGCAGGTGGCCTGGTGCGCTGCTGTGCGGGGGGTGTGTGGCGGCGGGGTCACAAGATGGCGATGGGATCTGCAGTCTGGACAAGTTCAGACTAGGACTCACGATAAGGATTGAGCCTCTAGTGTTAGGTTGGGCTGGGCCTTGACTAGAGGCAGCAATTCCAGGCTTTTTTCTAAATTCGGGCTAATCGGGCTGTTCAGGTACCGGGATTGCATACCCGAGTTTTCCTAATATATTTCGGGTTTTCAGAACTGCCACCCGAAATTGTGTTCGGGTTTTTCGGGTTCGGGCTATACGGGTTCGGGCTCGGGTTTTTTCGGGTTTGGACTTCGGGTTTCGGGTTTTATGCCCACCGTGAACTGCTATCAACTTCACTGGACCGCATTAGATAGAAAGTCAAATATGGGGGCTCCCTTTTTTTCTTACTCTGCGGTTCCTCTGTTATGGTTAGGGAAATCAGCTTCATCCAGTGGTGTTGTGGGGTGCATTCTTGTTCTGTAGTTGGCTATAATCATTTGAATCATCATTCAAGCCATGTTTGTTGATTTTATTGTTCTCATGTTGTGTTGTAGGATGTTAATTAGAATGATAGCAGTGCAACTAGAACGCAGGCTGTTGCACGAATGATAATGATGTATGCCTAATCTATTCTAGTCTTAGTAAGCTGCAAACATTGCTTCCACGTGAGCTGACATATGTCAAGTAAGGTATTTTCACTTCACATATAATGTCATGTGGCACATGCACTTATCTAGAGGGGCAAGCACTTTAGTGCTTGTACTGTATTGGAGAAACACTTTTCTGATAGGAACCTGGGAGCTAAGCTGACAGTATGCACTTTTTAATACACAAGCTAAAATTGCTTGTTGCTAGAGCGCACACTAAACTACATTAAAAAGTATACGCTTAAGCGAGCGCATAGCTAGCATACCGCGCAGCTTTGGGCCTGCACGGCCCAATAAGCGCTGAGTGCTAAAAAGTGGCCCGCTTAATATTCCGCGTGCGCTTACTTGTTCTCGAGCGGCGCTGAAACAGAGGGAGGCGGCGGCTGAGCGATGGATCCTGGTGACGGGAGAGTGAAAAATTGGACGGGAAAGAGGAGGGAGACAGCGAAGCAGAGAGGGAAGTAGAAGGGAAACGGCCCACTTGGGGTTAAGAATCCCTAAATCGCCACTTCCTCTCGGTCTCGGGTCGAGACAGAACAGAGAGAGGCGGCACCTCTCCTGCACCGCCGCCGTTCTAGATCCATCCCCGCTGCTGTTCAAGATCCTTTCCCGCCGCCGTTCAAGCTCCTGCCCCTCCAGCAGCTCGTTCCCCTCGTCCCCTCTCCGTCCAGACCTTGCTCCAGAATCCCAGATCGACCTGCTCACCGCAGCCGGCCACGCCCACGCCCACGCATCTCCATTCCTCCACATCTTAATCTTGTGCAAGTGTGCTTGACTGTTTGTGTGTGTTTGACGTTTCTGCTCTACTAGTCTACTTAAGAGCAAGTTAAGATTGCAGAAATTAGTCACTTACACTAGCTGCGTTGTGTGTGTGTGTGCTGGACGCCTGGACTTGGTTTCGAAATCTTATGGGTTTCAACTCTAGCCTACCCCAACTTGTTTGGGAATAAAAGGCTTTGTTGTTGTTGTTGTTGTTGCAAGTCCAAGTGCAACTGTCCATATGTGTGTGTTGCTAGCTTGCACCGCCGCCTGCTACTGCTTGTTTGCAGATGGATTCGATCTTCTGTTGTTAGCCTGCTAGAAGTGCTTCTTCCTATTTTTATGTCCGTACATATCTGTACAAAACGCTTCCGCTTAAGCTGTAGTTCCTCTGATCGTAGCCTCACCGCCCGCTTACCGCTTACCGCTTTTTTGAACATACTAGTGGATTGTTTGATGCTTTATTTTTGGTATTTCGAGATCTTCTCTTCCCCAATTTATTCAATAGACTATAGTTAGCATTTTGTATAGTCCAACCAACAGTACAGATGGGGTCCTGGTGATGATTTCAGTAGTTTTGTGAATGGTACAAGTGGTATGATAGCATCTGGATCTTGTGAATAAAAGATATGTTTTTTCTACAATCTGTTAGTCATTTTGCTCATTTCATCTTGGCATGGTCATTTGCTACTTTTTAGTCGAAGCGAGTCCCTTACTAGTTTGCGGTGATGCATATGAGTAGTCTACAAACAGTTTGCAGTCGAGATAACACAACTGGGATTACCAGATTTGAGGTTTTGTGCGGGATCTTCAAGCTATCCATTATTCATCTTGCATGATTTTATTGATGCTGGGTCATATCCTTTAACAGACAAATACGGTTCTTGAAGTTAAGTTTTTTACATCAGTTCCTCAAATAAGTGCCATATCTGGCTTATAGATTGCATCTATGTGTCCATACAAACTCGGAATTTGAATTTCTGTTGAGAAATTAATGGAAAGGGCATCCTCCTGGTTAGAGAAAGGTTGCATTCTATTTTCTATGTCGCGGTAATTCCCATCACTTCTTTCACTAAACTAAACGCCATTAGATGAGCTTATCAGCATCTGCTCATTTATGCTTCCTTCTAGGCAAGCAAGAAACAAATACACTCTTGTGAATTAGCAAAACTGGTTGGGATGTTTGCACCTAGGTTTATATTAATAATTTATGCAATGTTAATTCCTAAACTTCTGATTGGCATATGTTGGATATTGCTTTTTAAACTTAGATATGTATGCATCTCCTTTGCTTTACAGTGTCATCTTCTGTGAGGCTGTTGCAATTTATGGTGTAATTGTGGCAATCATCCTCCAAACAAAGCTTGAGAGTGTTCCGACATCCCGAATGCATGATCCAGAGTCCATGCGAGCTGGCTATGCAATCTTTGCCTCAGGCCTTATAGTTGGCTTTGCTAATCTTGTTTGCGGGTAAGTGCCAGAATTCACATTTTGGTTTCTTGTGTATTATATATTCCATGGTTCTAGATCATTAAATTTTTAATCTTCAGGGTATGCGTGGGAGTAATTGGAAGCAGTTGTGCATTGTCTGATGCTCAGAATTCAACACTGTTTGTTAAGATCCTGGTGATTGAGATCTTCGGCAGTGCTCTGGGCCTGTTTGGAGTGATCGTGGGCATAATCATGTCAGCTCAAGCAACATGGCCAACGAAAGTCTAAGTCCGTACATCTGGGAATCTGTAAATTATTTGTGGGTGAAACCCTTCGGAATGTCAACATGTGTTCAACTGTTATTTTTTCTTTTTCTTTTGCACATTTTTGGTAAATCACGTTTGTTGGTGCTTGATGCATCTGATCGTAGTGAAGACTCCATGCCTGCCAGGTATCTTGTAGGTGCTATTACTTTTGCAGAACGTGGGCTGCCTATTGAATAAGAGCATCAAACTCGAGGATGAGCATTTTTACTCACATTTTTGTCAGTGTTAGACTTTGTGCAATTACAAATTTAGGATGATATAATCCCTGTTTGGACTGCCGTAGTTCTGATGGCATGTCCCGAAATGAAACCTACTGTGACTTTTTCATGCGTTTGTTCAGTTAAGAGTTTAAGATGTTGATAATGTTGCAGTGCTACTTGTGTCAATTTCAGTGGGGAAGATTGGATTCCTAGTTTGAACCTCACTTTCACCCTAGAAACATGGAAATATACGACAGAGAGACCTAGATCTCTGATTCATGTTTGAATCACAAGAATAGAAAAATATATAAATACTAGCTAAATTCCTGTGCATTATAACGGGATAGTAGGAGGTGTTTATAAGATCGGTAATTCTATTTTTTATTTATTTGTGCTCTGAGTACGCGCACACACCATACCCTACCCTATCCCTATGAACACTTATGATCTCTCGAGAACTGTCTGAAAGCCTTTTGCGGCGGACTGTTTTGAAAGCCTTTCGCGGCGGACTGTTTTACATTGTTCACGTCTCTTCTCCACGAGTCCACGGTCCATCTTAGGACATCTCTAACTGGCACCCTAAACCATACACGAAAAGTGTCTGTTTTAGTCCGTGTGGAGTGGCCAGCAGACATGGCATTTGGCACAGGGTACATGTCCGTCCCTCGTCTGTTTGTAACAAAATTACACTAACCAAAAAAGGCAGTCAAAATTCACAAAAGTATACTGAAAATGCAGAGCAGGATCGAGGACAAGGGCAAATTAGCCTATGCAGACGCGGAGGATCAGCTATGAATCCAGAAAGTCAATCTAGGAGTTGGAGAAGTTCTCCACCCTGTTGCAGACGGAACATCTTAATGTCTCCGAATCCAATTCGATCTCCGATCTGTTCAAGGTACCGCAAGACAATCTATACTATAGGACGTTTCTAGGTCGTGGTCGACCACGATCTGGCTTATAGCGTGGTCAGTTCGGACAGCCCACAAAAGGAAGACAGCCCACAAAAGGAAATGATAGCGCACGTAGCAGGACAGAAAAGGGAAGGATTCCCGCACACACACCCCAGGTCGCGCGGGACGCGCGGCCCATTAGCTAATTTAGCGCGGGACTCAATCCCGAGATCCAGGAAACATTAAAAGGTAGGACCACCTGGATGCGAACCCCAGGTGTTTTCCTTCTTCCTCCCACCGGCCACACCATAGCCGCCCCAGACCAAGCTCGTCCTCCCCACCCCCAAATCCCCCATGGATTCCAGTAAAAAGGTTACATCCCTGAAGAAACAGCCAAGATTTGAACATCTCGTTTCCGCTTTTCCCCAGATTTTCAACCAAGAAATAGCAGAAAAAGAAGCAGCGGGAATCCAACATTACATCCCATCACATAAATCTTCCGAAGTTGCATCTCCAGGTCGAAACATAACAGTTTCAAGTTTCCCAGCAGGAATTTTGAAGAGCAAAAGGTACTAGAAGTAAAAACATCAGATCTTCCCCCTCCCTCCCCCCACCTCCTTCATGTTTTTTCAGTACGTCAAATAGATTCTTCGTCGATGAACTAGAAGATGGTCTGGAGTTTACATCACTGCAAAAACAACATGTAGATGAAGTTGCTTGTCAGAAAACGTGAGCAAAAAAACATGGCTATTTCTTTGTGAAAAAATATAGATGTAAAACTATGAACAGCTGAGCACGAATTTTGTGGAAAAATCCTAGGATTTTCTTGTCAAAACATACTGCTTTGTTCTTGGTGTAAGAAAAATTGAAATTTTCTTACTGTCATATACTCAGAAGTAAAAGCAAAAGTCATTGTACCCCTTTCCTGCCCAGTGCTTTGTTCTGAACACCATAGGTACCATGTTTTGTGATGATATTAGAATGCATGTAACCAGTAGAATCTAGTTGTTATTGACAGCAACATGTAAGATAGACTCTGAACTGTAACTTCTTGTTACAAATAAAATGAACTGCTGTAACATATGAAAATGGCGTGTTTGGTGTTGGGATACAAATGCTGCTGCCATTAGGTAAAAAGTAACTTCTTGTTGGAAGAACTATTTTCTATTACCATTAGGGTTTTCTTACTGTATTTACTCGACAACTAACAAAATTCTTACACCACCACCTGCGAGGCTCAAAAACACCCCCTGCAATGTTCTGAAACCTATATCTGCCAAAAATGGTATTTTGTGAACACCATATCTACCTTGTTTTCTGATAAAATTTGGGTGGATGTAACCGGTAGTATGTAGGTGTTCTTGACAACATCTATATAGAAACTTCAGGACAATCTAAAACATACGCCCGCGTCCGCTCCCAGGGGGGCGGCTCGGGCGGAACCCTAGCCGCCGCCCCCGCATCTCCTCCACCCCAACCGCCCGCCGCCGCCGGAGGAAACCACCGGGGGCACAACCCCCCGCGTGGTGGACGGTGGTTGGCAGGCCTTCGCCTCCTCGGCTCTCGCGCCTCGGCGTGGCGAAAGGAGGCCTCCGACCGGAAGCGTACGTCGGCTCTGGACAGCGCGCGTGGACGGCGGAGCTCGGACTCCGGGGCGGCGGCCCTGGGTTCCCTAGGTGGTGGCTGGTCGTCGTGGCTGCGTGGGCGGCCGGCGCTGGCCCGGCGGTGGTGCCGACGGCGTGGCGGATTGTTCCTTGGGCCGGCGGGCTTGCGGATCAGCCTGGCTGCGGCGTGCGGCGGGTATGGGGGCGGCCTCCTCGTCAGCGAAGACGGGAGGTCGAGCGCGGATGACCAGGTGGCGGCGCGCGAGGGATTCGGGTCCTTTTGCCCGGATCTGACGATCGCGGCGGCGGCTGTCGTTGTATGGGCGACAACAGGGGCTGACGTGGCGGTGGGTGCTTCCTGCAGCGCCCGGAATCGGGGCGGCGGCCCTCTTTCTTCGACGGTGGTGGTCGCCGGGGTCGTGTGGGCGACTCGGAGATTGGATCTCGAGGTGGTGGCGGCGGTATGGGACGTCCCCTCCATCAACAGATTGGGTTCGATGCGGATCGGCAGGTAACACATGCGTCTCTTCAGACGAGTCAAGCAATGTCTGTCACCGGCTGGTGAAGCCTCCGGCGGATGCGCCGCCGGCGGATGCTACGCACGACGCCTCATGCGGAGGCGTCAAATCATGCCTGCTACCGGCAGGTATTGCGCGGTGCTTCTGGCGGTGTTGTCATGTTTAGCCTGTTGATGCTGAATCAAAGGTGGTGCGACAGTGACGGGAGGCAGGCGGTATGGGACGTGCTGTCTTCCGGTGTCTTCTCCAGAGGTATCCGGTTATCGTGGCGTCGGTAGCCGGGTAAAGGTGAAGGGTGCAGACGGCTTCAAGGAAGACATATGCACTCCGGTGGAAACACAAGATCTTTGATCAGGCTATGTCGACGCGCGCTTGCGTCGTTTCCTTGCTGAAGGTGGTGGACTCAAGTTTGGGGGATGAGAATCTGGGGTTTCAACCTAGTGTTGGGCTCGCCACCATCGGCGAACGTGCGGCGATTCCTTCTTGAAGGCGTAGCCTAGGAGTTGTGTATTATTCGTTGTTTTCGTCTTGTATCATAGGGTTAGTGGCTATCTGGTGGAGCTACTGTTGCGAGGCATGCGGCCTCAGGGTTTCTTTCCGGGTCAATGTTGTTCGACTGCTGGATTCTGCTTTCTTGTACTCCATCTTTTATATTAATAAAAACCCGGCTGTGTGCACCATTTTGGTGCAGAGGCTGGGGGTAGGACCTCCATTTCTAAAAAAAAATGAAACTGAAAACTGCTAGACAATGCTACTGACAATAAGGAAAATATTAACTCTTGTTGCAACAAAAATGTTCTCTTACATTTTGGTAGAGAACGTACTGAACTACTAGATTGACCAAGTCTAGTACTTGAACCTGAAAAAAATGAACAGAAAGTAAAGTTAGATAATGATATGTTGTAATTAAATTATAGTACTGGACCTAAATTCATGTTATTTTTGCTGGAAAGTAAAAAGTTTCAACTTAATATCCTGTTTATTCCTGCAGAGCACAGAGAAACACAGAAGAGAGATGGATGCTGGAGGTTCTGCTGCGATTGATCTTAACATTCCATTTTGCAGATGATACCCCCGGTGCTTCGCATTTCGAGGAGGCCCCAGATGTAACTGGCCCATATGGTGTTGGTGTAGAAGTAAACATAGAAGAACCGCCTTTTTGTCCCAAAAACACCATACCTTGGCATGCTGTTTGACTCACCAGAGGCTGCCATGTTACATTACAACCGGAATGCCAAGCATGTTGGTTTTTCAGTGAAGATGAGCTCGTCTCGGAGAGCTGTGGGTGACAACCAGAAGGATAAAGCTTTGTACATTTGCAACAAAGCTGGTAAAAGCAAAGCTGTGCACCTAATGACAAGCTGGGCCTCCCTGGTGTGGTTAACAGCATACATAAAATTACTCCTCAGCATTTTTTTGATGACATGAAGCGCACTGAAAATCCCATCTTTGTTGTATCGTGAACAATTCTTGACTACAACACATCGTTGACAGGCCCAGGGTTGACCCTAAGGTAATCCAGCACAACACGTGACACAGCTGGCCTCCTAGACTCGACGACATAAGCCATTGGTTCTATATTTCATTAAAACAAAAAATGATAAGAAGCAACATAAATTATTTCAGTAAAAAATCAGAATGGGGGGCACAAATAAGTATTTTACATCTATTGCATGAGAGTACTGGAGCATCATATAACCCATGCATACATCATTGAAAAAAAAAGAATAGAGCTACCCCAAAACAAGATAAATAACTTACACCTACACCACTTATTTGGTTTTTGGGTCATGCTTAAAGGAGTTCCAGGTGAAAAAATACATGAGCAAAAATAAGGTCTTCCAAAACACACCAATAGACAGACAGAAAAATCACAGAGGATTAACATTCATCACTAACAAATTGGGCAGCACTACACTGAATCCCGTCTTACACATAAGCGTCAGACAACACAAAGGGTTGAGAACTACTGGAGCATCTATTGCATGAAAAAAGTACTGGAGCATCTATTGCATGAAAAAAGTATTGGAGCATCATATAATACCATGCATACACCATCGGAAAAAAAACTGAATAAAACTACCCCAAAACAAGAAAATAACTTACATCTACACCATTATTCAGTTTTTTGGGTCATGCTTATAGGATTTGCAGGAACAAAAAACATGAGCAAAAAAAGCAGTTAAGTTTACACCTAAACATTCCACTATTTTGTCCTTTTCAACAAATGGATTTGACGAAATTTACATTTTGAATGAGAAGCATACAAACACACACAACATGTACTTGTAATGGCCGATCAGTACTTATGGATTACCACAAAAAATCTTACATCTAGAACAAAAAAAGACTGTTGCAGGATTTGGTACCAGAAATTTACAGTTATTAGAAAAATCTCAAACAACAAACACACTAAAATCATATACTGCCAGTATCGACCAAGTAGTACCGTGAGAACATTACATCTGACAAACTAACCTGCAAGTTTGGTTCTAGATGAAGGTGCCCCTGAATCTTCAATCTGCAACGGGCAAAGGTGAGACCAGGTTCCACCACCTTACTTCCCGGTCTGCACAAAAATTCACCCCCATCACATGCCTAGGAACCAGATCTAATCGATTGAAAATACAAAGAAGCTAGAGATGTAACTTGTAAGAATCACCGTCGTCGATCTGCTGTCGCCGGAAGAGAAAAACCTAGTCGACAATGGCGCCAGCCTATCCTCCCTCCTCCTCCACCTCCGAGCAAAAACCGCTCGTCCGTGCGCTCTTCGGTGGTCACTCAGGCAACGACGTCGCTCGAGAAAAACGGCGGCGAGACGGTCGGTGGTCGAAGCTGTGCGAGGGACGGCGGCGGTTTCTCGATGAGCGCGTGCGCGGAGCTGCGCGAGGAGGATGTGCGCGGAGCTGCGCGGGGTCGCCAGCGCGAGGAGGAGGTGCGCGGAGCTCGCGGGGCGCCGGCGATTTCGCCTCCGGTGACGCCCCGTGATTTCGCGAGAGGTGGAGGAGAGGGGAATGGATAGCAACGGTGGCACAGTTTTCGAAATTTGAACAGTTCCTAGGCGAATTGCTGTCCGCACACATGAAACAGCACCCGGAAGAAACGTTCCACGTCGGATCTGCATCGGGTGGACGCGACGCGTGAGCTCGCGTTGTCCCAGATCGTGGTCAGTCACGATTAAGAAATTGCGTATACTATAATATGCGTTGATGCCGTGATGGTACGTTCACCTGGTATGTCGGGTGGCACGTACGTCGCGGATCGGTACAAAGACCAGATGCACCACGATCGGTAAGAAAACCGGGCCAACAAATCGATCGGAGTCCTTGTTCGATGGCGCTGTATGTGCGCAGCACGGAGTCCTCGTGTATGTACGAGAAGATGCTGACGACCGTGGTGGTCCTCTCCTATCCAAACCCAGCGCCGCCGCCGGCCCCATATCCAGCCATCGGAGTGCCGCCGCTGGCCCCATATCAAGCCGCTGGAGCGCAACGCCGCCGGACGCATATCAAACCGCCGGAGCACAACACCGTCGGGCTGTTCCATTCGTCCTCGACCTTCCTCCCAGCAAGGCCACAGAACGGGCCAGCCACCACAAGGGAATAGGAGCAAGAGCCGACATCATGCACGCACGACCCACAATCCCTCCGCGCCTGGTCGCGCGTCGCCGCTGCTACCTGCCGCCCACTTCCCTTGCAAATTCCGTCTCCAAATCTCTTCTGGAAACAAGAGATTTAACGACAGCGGCCGGCGGCGCTTCCTCGGACAATATCCCCATTATCCAGTTGGAGAACCTCACAGGTACACGACCTGACGGAGGTGTCGAAGTTCTGATCCCAAGTTCTGGGCTGGGCCCAAAATCAGAATTAGAGTTTCCCTCGGACTCTGGATCGATCCGTTCGCATCGATAGACCACGCGTGCTGTATTGTGGGCTAAGGCGTATGTAGCTTGTGCTATGATTAGGCCCAATCGGCCAATGGAGGTGAGCAACTTGTTAGGTCAGTGCTTGGATAGTGGTGGCGTCCCAGGAGCACTCAGCGGCAGTACGAGTCAGATCAACTTCCTTAATCGGGAGTGTTTCAGTGCTTGTCACACACCGTCGTGCAATCAGTCAAGTTAAAGCATACGCTCTTTTTTACCCTTCTATGAGGATAATGAGTTAATTTTGTGTACACATAGGCCATAGCCCATGCTATCCACGACCACACGATTCTTTTCATAATAATAATGTATCTCTACTGTTAACAGTCGCTAATGTATGACAACCATGAAACTTAATATATATATATATATATATGTGTATTTTATCTTTTTATGTATGATATGTGTGTCTATGGAAATATTTACGGGGTTACAAACACACATACAACCAATAAATCTTGGAACTAATGTGTGCTTACTTAGCCGGTAAACCCCATGAATCGGTGAATGGCATAGTGATCAACTGAGAGGGATGAAGCGGGACAAAAACTTTAGGTCTTATCGTGACAATTTGGAGACAAAAATTGTCTTTACCCGTAGCAACGCACGGGCATTGTGCTAGTATTCATAGAATCACAGCGATTCCAATTTGGATGAGCTCGTCCGTCTCCTTGCCTTCGTCAAGATTCGGCAGCGTATCCCCATGGAGACGCAGGAGAAGACCGAAATAAAATTGGAGATAGAGGAAACAAAGAAGAGGGACAAGGTCGCCGAGGGTTTCCATGGAGATGGAAGAGAAGCTCTTTCATGACTACCGTCGCAACTGGGAAAATTCGTGGTCCAGCAAGTTTGGGCGTTGCGGTCGATTCGAAGACACAAGTGAGTTAGCATGCCACTTATCTGCTTAGTTTTCCTTACGTTGCTTTAATTCTTCGTACTGCATATCTCGAGCAGGCAGGTTCCTACATCAGAATCGAAGAATTTACTATTTTTTGTTGAACTGCAAAGAATTTACTTCTAATAGCTGATGAATTTGCTCATCTTCTTCTTTTGATTGTTGCAGCATTATTGAGTCCTATGCACTTTTCATACTCTACACCGGGACGCATCCCATATGCTGCTTCTACCGCAAGCACCTTGCAGTTTTACTCCATCAAATTCGCGGAAATAAAGAAGGCTCTTGGGTTGACATGGCCACTGGATGTGTACGGTGTAATTTCTGTCCGAGACACTGTGGATCGCAATCGCAACCTTCTATTCTTGCGTGGACAGGATAACTGTCAAACCCTCACTCAAAAGGTTATTATATTCTTTCTATTTTCTTTCTTGCTAGTTACCTGCTCATTTGTTGATCAGTTCAAAACAGGTACGTTGAGAAATACGTGCTGTTAAGAACTCTTATTCAGCAATGCTCCATTAAACAGTATAGGGGAAGGAAAAATACTTCTAGCTTAGCAAAACTGATAATTTAATTCTGGATGCAGGATCCTTTTTTGCGCTTGACTGGCCCGTCTCATGTAATTGTGACTCGGGACCCTATTCACTTGGAAATTGAGCTAAAAGCAAAAGGTAGAACAAAGTCTGAAGATAGAGTATTGATGACCCATACCTGGTATTACAGGGGTAATTATTGTGGGGTATATACCCTTTATACCCCTCTTGTCACGAACCTTTGCAAGATAGTGTTAAGCTGTGAGGAACTTGAAGAATCGGTACAGGGGACTATTGTGGGTGTCCGTGTTGTTGAAGGTAGTTCATCACCTTTCAAATATGGAGGCCGAGTTGTCTGCTCATCACCACCTCAGTACGGTATATTGCCTGATTCTCAACACACCACTGAGCCCTCATTTCGGCAAGTTGTGCTTCAAAATGGAGAAATGGCTGTGTGTACAGATGGTTATCTCGATTTGGCAAGACATGTTGTTTCTGTAGAATTAGGTGGGCGGCTCAAAGTTCTTGTGTATGCCTACTCGCGATCTGGGGGTGTAGCTGCATGCAGTCATATTTTCTTTGATGCCCAAAAATGCAATGTAAGTCGTCGTGTATGTTACCTTGACAACTTTGAAGTAGAGATTTCTGTTTCTTGGTCATGCCTTGTTGGGGAGAAGCTTTCCATTTTGATGGAGGGACGTGTACAAGAGTTGGAGACCCAATTGGAAGGCAAGAAGGCAGAGACGCACTCCAAATTGGAGAGGGAATGCACCAAACTGAAGATGGATGAAGTTAAAGAGATGGCAGAGGTGGAGACCAAATTGGAGATAGAGGAAGGCAAGGTGATGTTAGAGGCAGTTACCACTTTAGAGATCAAGGAAGCCAAGGAGATGGCGAAGGCAGCGACCAGATTGGACATAGAGGAAGGCAAGAATCTGGCAGAGGCAGAGTCCAAATTGAAGGGGGATGCAATGAGATGTCAGAAGTTGGTACCAAATTGGAGATAGAGGAAGCTAACGAAACGGCAGCGGTGGAGATCAACCCAGAGATAGAGGAAGCCATGAGATGTCCGAGGAACTGACGGCGATTTCTAAGGACATGGAGAATATGTTTGCTGACTACCGTGATGGTTGGGAATGGTTGTGGTCCAGCAAGTTTGATCGTTGTGGTAGCTTCCTCGACACGAGTGAGTAAACGTGCACTAATGCTTATTTTCTGCTCATCTGAAATTCTGTCCTAATCCCTAGAATCAGTCCTTCAAGCAAATACTTCGTTTCCTAGTATGATACAAGCCATTTACTTGTGCTAACCAAATTAATCCTCTACATTTGCTTGTATTCTTATATAATTGAAGCCATTTACTTGTGCTAACCAAATTAATACACTATATCTTACTTATTCTTCTACCATGGATGCAGCCTCGTTGAGTTCCATGCACTTTACACACTACACATCAGGAGTTCAGGACACCTCCCACATTCTGCTGTGGTCGCAAGCACCTTGCAGATTTACTCTATCAAAGTTGAAGAAATGAATGAAGCTCTTGCATTGAAGTGGCCACTTCAAGTGTATGGCGTGGTTGCCGCTCGTGATACCGTGGATCGTAATCGTAACCTAATTTTCCTTCGTCAAAGATACAACTGCGAAACCCTCACTCAAAAGGTATTTTTTATTATCTGTTCAAAAACAGTTCTTGCAGTTTATCATGATTTCATTTTTCTTGTTTTGTTGACTACAGTCAATGGCAAATGCAGGATCCTTTCTTGCGCCTGACTGGCCCAGTCTCGTGCAATTGTGGCTATAGACCCTGTTGACTTCGAGACTGAACTAAAACTAAGGGGCAGAACAGAGTCTGAAGATAGAGTGTTGATGAAGCAAGTCTTTCACTACAGTGGTAATTTATCTGCAGGTACCACTCTGTCGAATGACTTGTGCAAAATTGTGTTAAACTTTGAGGAACTTAAACAAACAGTCCAGGCTACTATTGTTGGCGTCCGTGTTGTTAAAGGGAAGCCTTTTAAACATGGTTGCCGAGTTACCTGCATTGCGGAGCCACCGTCCAAGCCAGTTGAGCTTCAAGACGAAGTGCCCAAGCCAGTTGTGCTTCGAGGAGATAGAATGACCCCTATGCATTCACATTATCATATTGGTCTGTGGAGGCATGTTGTTTCTGTCGAATTTCAGGGAAGGCTGAAAGTTGTCATATATACCTACTCGTCATCTGGTCATAAAGAAACTGCACGTGGTCATGTCTTCTTCACAGCCAGAGAATGCAAGACAAGTTGGCGAAGATGCAGTCTTGGCCATTCTGAGGTGGAGGTTACCGTTGCTTGGTCTCGCCTTGTTCGGGACAAGCTTGTTGGATAATTAGGCAATAATTTCATGATTAATTCTATAATATTAAACATAACTACACCAGCTACTAACATGTAGAATACGAACATACTAGATGTACTAATCAACATGAACAGCAGCAACACATACGCCAACAGATCCATAGCAAAACAGTTCAGAACACGCCGCACGTACCGAACGGTTGTAGAGGAAGTAGTCGTTGGAGCAGCGACGCAGCAGCTTGAGCGGCGACGGTAGCAGCTCGAAGGAGACGACGTTGGAGACGAGTCGCCCGCGGACCCGGAGATCGTCCAGGAAGTCGAGCCGTGATGAAGAACTTGAAAGCAGTCGCGCGGAGCGCTTCCCAAAAACCTTATTCGCCCTCTCCCGTACAGGATCACAAGGACGAGCGGTTCCGGAGACCTGCTGTCCCGTTCGCCGGTGCACGCCGGCGCACGGGATGGAGTAGACTACGGTGGCGGCGCAAGGCACGAGATTGGCAAAACCTAGATTGGTTCGGTGGTTTGCAGCGCACGCAGTGCACGACTTTATATAGTGCGGCTCGGGAAAACCCTAACGGGTACAACGTGGGCCAAGTCCACGTCGCGCACGTTTTAGGTCGGTTACAGTAGCCCACGATCCGGGAGCGACCCGAACCGACTAACTGTGACGCGTCCGTCCAAACCGTTTTCCCGGACTGCAAAAATAAAGCTCGGCTCGGCGAGATTCCCGCAACCCGCGTCGTGACGAGACGGGCGGGCGGTGCGGTGCGGTGCGTGCGTGCGTGCGAGCGGCGGCGGCGGAGGAGGAGGAGGAGTGCGCACGAGAGAGCCTCTTGTTCTCACAAGCTTACCAAGTGGTACAACACTCCACCTTATAAGGTGGTGTTTGTCTCCTCCAACTAGCAATGTGGGACTAAACTTTAGCACCACTTTGCACCTCCAAAATTCTGCCATGCACATGGGCCAATTTGAGATTTTCAGGAATTTTATTGGGCTGCCCAAAATGGGCCCAAAATCTAACAATCCCCCACCAGATCTCAAATTCCCATTTAGAGATTTTGCCAAACCTCGTTTCTTGTTTATATACCAGTGTTTCAGCAGAGACTGTTAAGTTGAACTTCCGCCTAGAGCTTCAAGCTACATCTACCAGCAACTTGAACAATGGACGAACCTTGAATTGCAAGTTTGGTGCCAATAGACTTCACTCAAAGTCATAACCAGTACGTGGCTGCCAGTAGCCTACCCCGCGGGTGGAGCATATGCGTCATACTCCCTGGTCTCTTCATGAGCTTACTAGAGATCACCCAAATCTCATAGACTGCGACGTTTAACAGTCGGACTCATATAGGTGTGTTCTTTCAAGGTCGCTCTGTAGGACAGCACCTTTGCTACGAATAGCCAACAAAAACACATTAAGGCATATTGCCAACCTGCCTTACAGAATGTGAGAGTTATGCATCTTCCCACGGAGAGGGTTATAAAATAACTCTCCTCAGTTAAACCACTAGCTTGTTCTTCCCAGGTCCTAATTCACGGGATCTCCGATCACATAGGTTGGGTTACCACTATGGTGTAACACTCACGGGTCTCAACCCCATCTCCCTCGATGCACTATCTATCACATTACGTGATAGTCCCTTCGTAAAGGGATCTGCCAGGTTTTTGTCTGTTTGAATATAACTAACAGTTATTACTCCGGAGTTTCTCATTTTCCTGACAGACTTCAAGCGTCTCTTGACGTGTCTTGATGACTTCGCATTATCCTTAGCACTGTTCACTTTCGTAATAACCGTTTGGTTGTCACAGTTCATAAGGATGGCCGGTAATGGTTTCTCAACCACCGGCAAGTCCATCAAGAGCTCACGCAGCCATTCTGCCTCAACAGAAGCTGTATCTAAAGCAGCAAGTTCTGCTTCCATGGTTGACCTCGTCAAAATGGTCTGTTTGCAAGACCTCCATGACACTGCGCCACCTCCAAGAATAAATGCATATCCACTTGTGGCGTAGAGCTCATCAACATCTGAGATCCAGTTCGCATCACATATCCCTCAAGCACCGCAGGGTGCCCTGAATAGTGAATCCCATAACTCATTGTACCGTTCAGATAGCGCATGACCCTTTCAAGTGCATGCCAATGATCAATACCCGGGTTAGACATGAACCTGCTCAACTTGCTCACAGCAAAAGAGATATCAGGTCTTGTCGCGCTCGCAAGGTACATGAGTGAACCGATCACTTGAGAATATCTTAATTGATCTCTCGTTTCCTTTTTGTTCTTTCTGAGTGTCACACTGGGATCATAGGGTGTTGGAGAAGGCTTGCTGTCTATATAACCAAAGCGGCTCAAGACCTTCTCAACATAGTGTGATTGCGTTAACGTAATCCCACTCTCATCCCTAATCAGCTTAATGTTCAGGATCACATCAGCTTGTCCCAGATCTTTCATATCAAAGCTCTTTGACAGGAAAGACTTGACCTCATTTATCACTATCATGCTTGTACCGAAAATCAGTATGTCATCAACATACAAGCATAATATAACACTATCGCCCCCACCATGGCGATAATATACACACCTATCAGCCTCATTAATGGCAAAGCCTGCAGAAGTTAAAGTTCTGTCAAACTTCTCATGCCATTGCTTAGGTGCTTGCTTCAGCCCATACAAAGATTTTAACAATTTGCACACCTTTCTCTCTTCACCTTTTACTACAAACCCATCAGGCTGATCCATATAGATTTCCTCTTCCAACTCTCCGTTAAGGAAAGCTGTCTTTACGTCCATTTGATGAACGATAAGACCATAGGAGGCAGCCAGGGAAAGTAGTACTCGAATGGTGGTGAGTCTAGCAACAGGTGAATAGGTGTCAAAGTAATCTTCGCCTTCGCGCTGGGTGTAGCCCTTGGCTACAAGCCGTGCCTTGTACTTCTCAATAGTACCATCAGGCCTTAGCTTCTTCTTGAACACCCACTTACAACCCACAGGTTTGCAGCCGTAGGGTCGTTCAGATAATTCCCAAGTTCCATTAGAAAGAATCGAGTCCATCTCATTATGGACAGCTTCTTTCCAGTCATCAGCATCAGGAGATGCAAATGCCTCTGCAATGGACGTGGGAGTATTGTCCACAAGGTACACAATGAAATCATCACCAAAGGATTTTTCAGTCCTCTGTCTCTTGCTCCTCTTGGGAGCTGATTCATTGTCATCCTTCTCAAGGACTTCCTCAACAAGTGGTTGTTCAGAATGATCAACAGATGTACTAGGTTCAGCAAATATCTCAGAAGAAATTCTAGCAATGCTATGCATATCCTTCATAGGAAACATGTTCTCAAAAAATGTTGCATCACGAGATTCCAAAATAGTATCAACATGCATATCAGGTATCTCAGATTTAACCACTAAAAATCTATAGCAAATGCTCCGCTGAGCATAACCTAGAAAGACACAATCCACTGTCTTCGGTCCAAGTTTTCGTTTCTTAGGAATTGGAACATTGACTTTCGCCAAACATCCCCAAGTACGAAAATAAGAAAGTGATGGTTTTCTCCCAGACCACTCCTCGTAAGGTGTCTTCTCTTTATCCTTGTTAGGAACTCTATTCAGGACATGACACGAAGTCAACAAAGCCTCCCCCCACCATGCCTTAGATAAACCAGCAGTGTCCAACATGGCGTTCACCAAGTCGGTCAGCGTGCGGTTTTTCCTCTCGGCAACCCCGTTTGATTGGGGCGAATAGGGAGGCGTCCTCTCATGAATAATACCATGTTCCTCACAGAATTCATCAAATACGTTGGAGAAATACTCGCCACCACGATCTGACCTAAGACGTTTGATCTTTCTCTCTAATTGATTTTCAACTTCAGCTTTATAAATTTTAAAGTAGTCTAAAGCTTCATCTTTAGTGTGCAACAAATATACATAACAGAACCTAGTAGCGTCATCGATTAAAGTCATGAAATATCTCTTATCACCTTTTGTCAACACGCCATTCATCTCACATAGATCCGAATGTACGAGTTCTAGAGGTGCCAAGTTTCTCTCCTCGGCCGCCTTGTGAGGCTTTCGAGGTTGCTTAGATTGCACACAGCTATGGCACTTAGAACCTTTGGCAATGGTGAAAGTAGGAATTAAACTCAAACTGGAAAGTCTACTCATTAAACCAAAATTAACATGACATAAACGAGAGTGCCAAACATTAGCATCCGAATCCACACTGCCACAAATATGGTTTACTGACTTATTACAAAAATCCGATAATGAAAAGCGGAACAAGCCTCCGCACTCATACCCTTTACCAATAAATTGTCCAAACTTTGACACAACTACTTTATTGGACTCCAAGACTAATTTAAACCCATCTCTGCATAGAAGGGAGCCGCTAACAAGATTCTTGTTCATAGTAGGGACATGCTGCACGTTCCTCAGCTGCACGATCTTCCCCGAAGTAAACTTCAGATCTACCGTGCCAACACCACGAACAGAAGCATGTGATCCATTCCCCATTAAGACGCTTGAATCTGCGACCTGATAAGAAGTGAACATAGAGATGTCAGCACATACATGAACATTAGCACCCGTATCAATCCACCAACATGGAGATTGAAATACTGAAAGCACAGTCGGTAAATTACCGTACCCATCAGCATTGCTAGCGGTCACGACGTTGACATGCTTCTTCCCTTTCTTGTCTGCACGATCTGGGCAGTCCACAGAGAAGTGTCCGGGCTCTCCACAAGTGTAGCACTTTAGCTCAGATTTGTTCAGCATCTTCTTCTTCTTCTTGAAAGAAGTAGTCTTGGTAGGCATGTTGAAGGAAGACTTGCTCTTTGCCTTGCTCTTGCCATGGTGAAAGTTCTTCTGCACCATGTTGGCGCTAGACTGACCTTCACCACCTCTCTCAGCAGTGTCCTTAGCCCGAGCCTTCTCCTCAACATCAAGAGACGCTATCAGGTTTTCAACCGAAATCTCCTGTCTCTTGTGTTTGAGAGTTGTGGCGAAGTTCCTCCATGAAGAGGGCAACTTTGCAATAATGCATCCAGCCACAAACTTGTCAGGTAAGGCACACTTAGCGTGCTCAAGCTCCTTAGCAATGCACTGTATCTCATGAGCCTGTTCGACTACAGAACGGTTGTTAGCCATCCTGAAGTCATGGAAGCTCTCCATGATGTACAGTTCACTGCCAGCATCTGCTACACCGAACTTAGCGTTCAGTGCCTCCCAGAGCTCTTTGGCATCTGTAATGTGCATGTACACATCAAACAGCTTGTTGCTAAGAGCACTCAGAACGAGTCCCACAAAGGCAGTATTGGTTTCCTTGAACTTGTTCTGATCCTCGTCAGATATAGTTCCTTCAGGTAAACCCTCACTAGCCTCGAACACTTTCAGAGATCGCAACCACAGTGTGGTCTTGTACTGCCATCTCTTAAAGTCCACACCGGTAAACTTGTCCGGCCTCAGCGCATCAGATAGATGTCCCATGTTTAACTCAGGAAATTGCCTATAACACATATAAGGTTTTTGGATTGTTGGATAATTAGGCAATAATTCCATGATTAATTCCAGAATATTAAACATAACTACACCAGCTACTAACATGTAGAATACGAACATACTAGATGTACTAATCAACATGAACAGCAGCAACACATACGCCAACAGATCCATAGCAAAACAGTTCAGAACACGCCGCACGTACCGAACGGTTGTAGAGGAAGTAGTCGTTGGAGCAGCGACGGTAGCAGCTCGAAGGAGACGACGTTGGAGACGAGTCGCCCGCGGACCCGGAGATCGTCCAGGAAGTCGAGCCGTGATGAAGAACTTGAAAGCAGTCGCGCGGAGCGCTTCCCAAAAACCTTATTCGCCCTCTCCCGTACAGGATCACAAGGACGAGCGGTTCCGGAGACCTGCTATCCCGTTCGCCGGTGCACGGGATGGAGTAGACTACGGTGGCGGCGCAAGGCACGAGATAGGCAAAACCTAGATTGGTTCGGTTGGTTTGCAGCGCACGCAGTGGGCCAAGTCCACGTCACGCACGTTTTAGGTCGGTTACAGTAGCCCACGATCCGGGAGCGACCCGAACCGACTAACTGTGACGCGTCCGTCCAAACCGTTTTCCTGGACTGCAAAAATAAAGCTCGGCTCGGCGAGATTCCCGCAACCCGCGTCGTGACGAGACGTGCGGTGCGGTGCGGTGCGTGCGAGCGGCGGCGGAGGAGGAGGAGTGCGCACGAGAGAGCCTCTTGTTCTCACAAGCTTACCAAGTGGTACAACACTCCACCTTATAAGGTGGTGTTTGTCTCCTCCAACTAGCAATGTGGGACTAAACTTTAGCACCACTTTGCACCTCCAAAATTCTGCCATGCACATGGGCCAATTTGAGATTTTCAGAAATTTTATTGGGCTGCCCAAAATGGGCCCAAAATCTAACAAAGCTCTCCCTCTTGAGCGAGGGAGAGCTCTGAACTTTACTACCCTTTGGCAGTTGAAATCTTTCTAATTTTAGTCTTTCCAGGGTAATGATTGATGGTTAAATCGTCAGGGACTTAAAATTAGTCTTTCTAATTTTAGTCTTTTTCAGACCCCCTGAACCTGTAGCTGTAATCGGCAGGGACTTCGCATTTTACTCCTTAACTAATGAAAGCAGCGCTGCTGCATTTCGTCAAAAAGAAAAATCAGATTGGACAGTTTCTTTTTGTCAATACGGAAGAATCTTAACGCTTCATGGAGTGGAGACTGGAGCTTCTTAGTCTTAGATGCAGAGATTTAGATACTGATTAGCTGTTTAAAGTGCTTCCCTCAGAGGGGATGATTGTGGCATTTCCTATGTCATCCATCGAAGCAGGCGCCTGTGCTTGTTCAGTATGGCTTACAAGAAACTGTGGATGTGGCTACGTGGTACATCTGGTGGGAACGCTAGTTGTTGATTAATTGTGAAAATGTCCAATCCTCCAGAAATCGGCTGTTGGTCGCCACATTGGCTGCCATCGGTTAATAGCTGAATCATATTCCACTGAAGCAATCAAACTGCTGAGTCGAAGGGTATCCAGATACGGTTATCGAATGCTATAAACACGTAGCACAGAGGATTATCTTTTCTTAATTCACTAGATCATTTCTTTCTTCTATAATTCAATGCGGGAACTCCCCGCCCTGGGTCGTCAAAAATTATCTTTTCTTTGTGTTGCGAATAGCGCGAAGGATTTTCAACCTGCGTTTTGAGTTGATGATCCATTAGTCTTCGTTTGCACAGCTTTGGTGCATGATGTAACGATCTTTGAGTAATATAAAGTTTGTTTTTCAACAACAACAACAAAAGAGTGTTTTTTCTCAGTACAAAAGAGACGCTCACATACATGTGCATAAACTCATGGCTATGAAAAGAATCACATACTCTATCCCTATAAGCATCTCCAAGTGACTGAGTCGGCGAATCAAGTCTTGACATCGACGAATTCTACCGTGGACAGAAAAATTGTTTAAAATTTTGGTAGGTTGAGGGTACTCCACACGCAATGCTCCCTGACTTTGATTTTGTTGTACGAAGAGGCGAAAGGCATGGCAATGGTGGTTCGTTTCTAGCCGCGTCGGTGACTACGCGGTAGGCCCCACAGGTCAGCGATAGCAGGCAGAAGTTGCGAAAACAACAGAAGACCGCAAGGGTTTTGGTCGCGAGTCGCACCCACCGCCGTGGCCGCATCGCACGCAAACTTTCGAGTCTCGAGAGAGGCGAAGAAGAGGGCGAGGGCGAGGGCGAGAGGGCGGGGAGCATGGGCGCTGGGGAAGGAGAGGCAGCCGGGAGCAAGGACAAGGCCGGCGGCGCCGCCGCCGCCAAGACGTCCCTGGACGGCCTGCGGGACAAGAACGTGATGCAGCTCAAGAAGCTCAACACGGCGCTCTTCCCCGTCCGCTACAACAACAAGTATTACCAGGACGCCCTCGCCTCCAAGGACTTCTCCAAGCTCGGTGAGCACGTTCCCTCCATCCGTCTCTAGTTCAAATCTTGTTCTAATCCCCGCCTCGCGCCACCGGGATCAGTTCGCGACCTCATCCGGTCGGTTCTTGTATTGGGATTGATTATATCTACCCCAGTCATTGGATCTGCGGACAGAAGACAGGAAAACATTTATTGCTGTGAGATTGGGGAGGAATGACCATTTGGATTTGGATTTTAGAGGGGGGACGTGCAAGATCTTGGGAGGGTCTGGGTAGCCATGGTCTTATGCTGAGGTCATGTGTACCCCCCCCCCCCCCCTTAGTTGTATGTGTAAAGCATCTAGGATTCCGGTATATTGATTTGTCTGCTGGGTTTGGCTGGTTTCATGTATGAGGAAATATGTTGCTGCTGTTTTCTGATTGTTGTTTTTTCCTGTCTCTTTGTAGCTTACTACAGTGATATATGTGTTGGGGCAATTGCTTGTCGCCTGGAGAAGAAGGAAGGCGGGGCGGTCTGTGTTTATATCATGACTCTGGGTGTATTGGCGCCCTACCGTGGTCTTGGTCTTGGTGAGTATTTGACCTACCTAAATTTACTTTTGGTTATATGAAGAGATCACCCTGTCGGGCGTGAGATCTAGAACCTTACAAGTAAGAGAACAACTGAGTGCTTATTTTCCTGATTGCTGACATTGTGTATCACATAGTAATTGTTGAATAGTGGCATGGCTACTGCATTACATCATCTGGATTTTATCTTACTAACCTAATATTAACTCTAGAAACTCGTGATGATGATCATGCTTCTGTCACCATCTTCATTGAAATCATGTTGATTGTGTCAAGGATTGTAGAACCGACCATCTGCCATATCTGCTCATGAATTAAGGTCTTATCACGATATCCTGTATGTGCTTTAGTGATGTATAGATGGCAAACTTATTCTATATGCGTGTTTACTGTTCTAAAAACCTTTGGAAAAGGATGTAATTGAAGGCAGAAAAGAATTTAAACATGTACTGGTATTATTCATTTATTCTATATGCATGTTTACATGTAATCACTGCAGCTGTTTATCTCATGCCACTGCACAACGCACTATTTACATCTATCTGCACAGGAAACATAAGTTGAAAATAATGGGCTAACAATGATGTTACTAACTAACTAACACATCTTCAGTAAAATACCTCGTGACTTCAACTACAGTTAGAATAACATTAAAGATCACCGTGCAATAAAAATATTGGACAACCCCATCATGCTTCTTTTTTCAAGCAACTGCTACCCCGTTGGCCATAGTATCCAATGATAATATGTTAGTTTGCACACGGTGCTCCAGGTGACTTGGTAGCACATGAGGTTAGCCTTACTTAGCTAGTATCTTCGCGTAAAATCAGTTATTTCTAGTTTGTTGTTTTTGTCGACAAGTTTAGAGTCCTCTAAATGCTAATGTTGCACTGTTGGCTGCTAACATGAGAATTTTAGACCATTTAATGAAAGAAACTCTGGCCTTGTTTCACAATTATGCTGTCAAGAATTTTGAGTTTGTTCTGAGAGAAAGATTCATATGGTTAACATAGAACTGTTTCGAAGGTGATGTTTTGATAAGAAAGTTTGTGTACGGACTACACTGCAGAACTTTTTGTTTGTTACAGCTTACCCCTACTGCAACATTGTCTCAAAAGATGAATTCTACTCTGTCTGTCCTTAATTACATGGCATCCTAGTTTTTCAAACTATACCACTAATTCGATGAGTATTACATAAGCCGTGCCATAAAAATCATACCTTTAGAAACTTTTTTCGAATATGAATCCACAGATATAATTTTCATGACATATAATCCATGTTTCTTTGGTCAAACTGATGGTCGGAGGGAGTAGTTGAAAGAATATGACTATCAACTTGTTGTAAACTTCCCATTCTTGAAATACACTTGGCATGCTTTTGCTCGTTTGAATTAGTTTTTACTCTATATACAAATATGAACAGTTTGCTTTTGGCGACGACACAAGCTAGTTTATAAGAGTTGTGCTCCCTTATAGCTGATTTGTCTTACTTTGACAGGAACGAAGCTGCTGAACCATGTTTTCGATCTCTGTGCGAAGCAGAACATCTCGGAGATATACTTGCACGTTCAGACAAACAATGACGATGCCATTGCTTTCTACAAGAAGTTTGGGTTCGAAATAACAGAGACGATATATCAGTACTATAAGAACATCACTCCACCGGATTGCCACGTTCTTACCAAATTTATTGGTCAAGCTGCTACAAAGAAATGAGCAGCCACCGCCCTGTTCTTGTGACAGCTGTGGTCTTGTTGCATTACATTTTCATTTTTGTCTGAGTTCTAACATTACTTTGTAAACGTGAGTACCCTTGGCTGCATCACTAAGACATCATTTTTACATTGGGTGTGTTCTTGCTCCAGTAACATGGGTGCCTGCCTTAACTATTATACTGATATATGGTGCGTGGTAGCAAATTTTGACCTTGCATTAACACGCACGTTGTTCTCTATTCCTGCTCATTTTGAATAAATTCCCACGTTTGTCTCTCTGCCTGCTCATTTTGGCATGCGTGGGATCGGTGTGTGCTCTTGAACCAAGATGTCAAGTCCTACATTAGGTCAGAAATAGGTCTAGTTTGTGACGATTCAGTTTTTCGCTCGGGAGAATTTGTGTTATGTTAAGATGTGTTTATCATGTTACATTTTGGGCCAGAGTTGCAGAGACCCTCAAACTAGAAGTGGATAGAGATGGTGTGGAAGGTGTGTGGTTTTGCCTCAGTTGCGGGATAAGGTTGTACGGGTTTTTATGGCGCTGACGAGCATTTTGGAACAAAGAAATGACGATTTAACAGCTTTCAAAAGGAACAGAAAAAATGCCCTCATATATTGTGAGGAGTTTTGAAGAGGCATACATGAGGGAAGCCAGTGACACGCTCAGTGGGATCTGTAGAAATCGGAGCGGAAACCGACATAATGTTGACTGACATAATGTTGACGAGATAGGGCAAATTTAGAGCATTGCGTCCAACTCCGCTTCCAATAAACGTTTTGGACGCACGTGCAACAAACTATTCCAGTGGCGCGCCTAATAACAAAAAAAGTTGCCAACGTGCTCCAATATAGCGTCCTCCAACCCTGCTTTGCGCCCTGATTCTAGGGATGGAAGCGTGCGTGCCGGCAACCGCGACAACGCGCGTCTCGTCGAAACCCAAAAGGCGGGCCCGACGTGTCAGCAACCCAACCCTTTTATTTTCTTCCGTAACGTCCCTTTGCGGTCTGTGCTCATCCCCCTCCCTATTTAATCACCAGCGCCGCCACCCACCCTCCAGCGGGCAGTGGCCCACTATATCTCCCGTCGAAGTGTCTATAGTCTCTTCCCCGTCGAGCCGCACTTGTTGTCCAGCGCTACACCGTCGCCGCCTCCGAGAACTAAGCAAGGTGTTTGTCGCATTGCTTGGCTCATTTTTTTCTCCTAGACTTCGTTTTTTTTGCTAAACCTTGTGTTGATATAGATGGATAGCGACGACAAACTCGAGCTGGCCGGCGCATTGCTCACCGCCATGCCGCGTCCAACGCCGTGATCGACGAACACGTGGCGATCATCACTTTAAATGGTTGGTTTGTTTGGACATATTAATGTTGTGCCTCGGATTGGAGGTTCGAATCCGGGTAGGAGGATGAAAAATGATCGTAGACAGATGGAGGGGCATATGGCGTTGTGACAAGACTACTTCGCCGACGTTCCCACACACGGGGACAAGGAATTCCGGCGGTGGTTGAGGATGAGCAGAGGCCTCATCATGGTCGTTCTGACGGGCGTGCAGGAGTATGATGACTACTTCAAGCTGAAGAGCGATTGCGCTGGACTGGTTAGTTTCTCCCTCTATCCAGAAATGCACAGCTGCTGTCAGTTCTTGCATACGGAGCCCCTGCGGACTACCTCCGCATGGCTGAATCCACATGTATCAAGACCATGTATCGGTATTGCAGGGCGATTGTTGTAGTGTTTGGGCAAAAGTATTTGAGGCAACCAAATAAAGGTGACACTGCTAGGCTCATGGCACAAAACGCGAATAGAGAATTTCATGTTATGCTTGAAATCATCGAGTGCATGCATTGGGCAAGCAAGAATTGCCCATTTGCCTGCCTGATAAAGATTTGTGGATTGACATTTTTTTTGTACAGCTGGAACTCACAATGACATCAACGTGCTACAATGCTCAACGATTTTTAATCGACTAACTGAAGGCGAAACTCCACCATGCAACTACGAGATCAATGGCCATGAGTATGACAAGAGATACTATCTAGCATATGGCATCTACTTGAAATGGTCTACATTTGTTAAGACCATCTCCCACCCTCTAGGTCAAAGTCAGTCTCATTTCGGAGCATAACAGGAGGGTGTCAGGAAAGATGTCGAGCGGACTTTTGGTGTGCTACAATCTCGCTTTGTATTATCAAGTTACCTGCTCTAACTTGGTCCAAAAAAGCAGATGTGGGAGATGATAATGATTTGTGTGATCTTACACAACATGATCATCGAGAGTGAACGTCCTAATCCTCCACAACATGATGACCATCCATACTATCATGTGGATCTTCTTGTACAAATTGATCATGAATATGCGGAATTGACTACGTACTTTGCCACTTTCCTTACACTTAGTGCTGAAATTAATGATAAAGCAGCATGACTGTAAAATGATTCAGTTGCGCATCTGTGGGCACTCAAAGTCCACGACTGTAAAATGATTCAGTTGCGCATCCGTGAGCACTCAAAGTCCAAGCAGACGACTAATTGACTGGCCAATTTATTGTAATTTGAATAATTGTATATCCTATTTGATTTATGTATTCAGTTCTACATTATAAGATTTTTTTTGACATATTATTTGAATTTGTGACCTGGGAGCGTTTATTGGGAGCAACCAGTGGGTCGCGGCGCTCCCAATAGGCGGCAACACTTGCCAGCAATAGCGCATGTCCGACAACTTTGCTGGGCGCGCCGGTTATGATGCTCTTAAAAGGGGTGAATGATAAGGTAACTGGTTTGACTGATTTTATTAATGTCAAAAGAAATTTTGCTGAATGGTTTGCTAAGAAAGGGTAAGTTGGGCATTTCCAACTGAAGAGTCGTTATGTTCTTTGCCAACTAATGGAGCAATAGCTCGGTAACAGCGTGACTCACCACAGCTGATACCTGAGGTCATTGTAAGTCAAAATATAACTATTCGTGATTTATTATTAATTTCAAGTACTGGAACAAAAAGTAAACCACAACGACATTCCAGCCACAGTAACATACTCGTAACAACCAAAGGACATTCTGACATTTCTACTATGATTTCAGAGGCCAACGAAGTGGTCTTTGTTCGAACCTGAGTGTCACATGTAAGGAGGGATGTATACCTGGAAAATTACATCAATGAATCGACTTGACATGGAAAACTGCATTGTCATTTCTGACTAATACAAGACGCAACGCCATTTCCCTATACAGTTATCGTGAAGAGATAAAGCTTCAGCAAGACAGCCAATCCCAACTGCAACAAGAATATTGCTGCGACGATCAGAACCCACCGCTCCCCAGAGTTTAAGATGTGGGCACGTAGATTGACAGCAACAAAGGTAGCTGACATAAACCCAGCGACACCAGCAATAACCCATCTGAATATTTCTATTGGCACAATGGACAGAAGCTGTAACACAAAAGGAGAAGAAAAATGTTAGTCCTGAGAGTTTGCCTGCTAACGAAGACATGGCACCGAAAATGCTAAATAACAGACCGTGTCCTCGATAAAATCTTATATTCAGTGAATAGCAGATAGACAACTTATATACTGCACACTGAAACCGATAAACAAACTGAATAGAAGCCTAAACTTGAAACAATGAACCATAGAAGAGCAGCTACCAACATTTGTTTACGCAAATAGCTACCAGCATTCTAAACAGAATTCAGAGTCTACACACGTTTGTAGGATGTTACTTACCGATGCTGGAATGAAGACGAACAAAGAGTATCCATACAGGCACCACAATTGCACCAGTCCAGCAGGTGCTGAGAAGTACTTCAGAATAACATATAACCCAAGGGGCACAAAGGTCACATAGCCATAGAACAACCCAGCAGACCATGTAACCAGATTAATGTCATAGGTCCACTCTTTCTTGTGCCATTTGTGGGACAGATAGGTGACGAACGTGGCAATGGATGCAGCAACAAAAATCAGAGTGGTGCATGTCCAGAATGGCCCATACCTATAAAAAGCAAGTTATAAGAACTAGCAGGCATATAATCAACATCTATCGTTTCCAAGTAGCTTAGTTAGAAGTTCAAATTTGCAACTCTTAATGATTCCTTGATTTGTACGAAATATAGCATTCACTGAAGTATTTATTTAATTATTTTTCTAGATACAAATATTCCACATAATCTACAGATTTGCTAAAATCAAAACATGGTGAATTGTAAAATATAAACAGGGCACATGGTTTCTATTAACGTTGTGGAATGTAGATACAGGCAATAAAATAGGCGGAACAAATATAATCAGAACTTTTCATAAAGGATACTCTGAACATATGACAAGCTATTTTTTATCATATCCGACTGGCAGTTACAGACACCTAATCACTGTGAACCATTACTGTCGTAAGTTACAGCGACTGGGGCTTGTATTGATCTTTGCACGAGGAAGAATCCAGACGGGTACATTAGCATCTGCTTTAGCAAAGTTTAATCATAATCCAGATGTATTTTACAGACCATCTTGTTAACTATGCCATAAACTAATGAGATGACAAAGTCCAGCTAGTTTATATGAACACTGATGTGCACAAAACAGCTGAATGAAACCTCAACCAAGCATTTGAATATTTCAAGGCATATATAAACAATATCACAGGTTTTGGGAACCTAGGATTCAAGGAAAAGAATGCTAAGGAGATACTATGTGATCGAACGATTAACTTTCCTTTAAGATACCAAATGAAAATATCCAGTATTACACTTCATCCACTTAATAAGAAATGGTAATAGCAAACAATGCCTCACCATGTGATAAACCCTGCTCTCTCTTCTAAATAAAGGGCCTACCTTAGAAGATTATTTACCACTATAAGGATCAGCTGGTTCAAGAGCAATACATCCCAGATCCCACTATACCAGAAAAGAGCTAATGGAATCGTCTGCCACAGAAGCAACTGATTCATGAAACTAGAATCGTATTCTTAAGTACTTTGTAAACAGCACATTCCTATTCCACAATTTGAAGAAATCATATCAGGAACCATGCCCACCAAAATCCATAAAACATTCTATCATTTCACTACCCTTGCCCCCCATTCGCTTCTAAGCATGCGGGTCATAGCAACGAAGCCAAAATAAAGAGTACGATCGAGGCATACAGGTCGGGTTTCTCGGAAGTCTTCTCGGTGAAGGTGCCGCGGAAGGGGAAGATGGACTCCCAGATCCTCTCGACGACGTCGTTGGTGTCAACGTCGAAGTAGGGCTTGTACGCAGCGACGGAGAACATCCGGAACCAGCCGCCCTGCGCGGCATCGTCCGAGCCCCCACCGCCACCCCTGCCACCGCCTCCTCCAGCCTTGGATGAGAAGGTGTCTGCATAGCCGCCGGAACCAGGTCAGATCCGCGCGTGCGCGAGGCCCAATGCCAGAGCAGAGAGGAGGAGATCTGGGTCTCACCGTCGGCGTCGGTGGGCGGGCGGTAGGCGCCGGAGATCTTGCCCCTGGTGTCGGAAGGCGGGAAGGTCTGGAGGTTGGAGTCGGCGAACTTGATGGCCTGCGGATCTGGCCCCGTCGCCGCCTGCCAGTGCCCGAGACGCGAGGAGGTGAGGCGCGAGAAGAGATGAATCAGCGGTGCACGGGTTGATTGGGGGCTGGCTGGGGACTTACCGGGACGGATCCGGAGGCCTTGGGGTCGTCGAGGGAGGAGTAGCCCCCGCCGGACATCATCTTGGCTTGGCCGGCGACGGAGGAGAAAGGGGAAGCTTCGGGGCGGAGCAAAGCGTCCCGCGGCAAGGTGGGAGTTCGGCCGGCCGCGTGAAGTGAAACGAGAGGTGGTTTTTTTTTTTTGAATTTTCCATATATTCATACTAGAAGGAAGAACAAGGCCGGATTACAAGCGAAATGGAAAAGAAAGATGATACAGAGAACGTAGCCACCGTCTTCAACCTCCGGAGCCACCGGCACGCGCGAGCTCCACCGCCAACGACGACGAAGAACGCGACCGTCCAGAGCACTCCACCACAGAGCGAAGGAGCTCTTTGCCCAAAGGCGTTGAAAGCCGCATCTGCCACCAGCTCCTCCGAGCTGGATCTTGAGACGGTTGTCCGAAATCGGCCGGGGCCTGGCCCCAAGCACCATCCGCTCCAGATCTGGGGCCGGAGCCACAGATGCACCGCCAGCCCACCGCTTCCCCACGCAGCAGACGCCCCGCACCACCACCACCGGCCTTCTGTACACACGCCACCGATCCGCCGTCGAAGCCGGGGAAAAGAGCAGCGGATCGGAGACGAAACCACAGCTCGAGGACGCCGTCGAGGACGACGCCGAGGAGGGGGAGCTGCAGCTCCAAAACGGCGACACCGGCCACCCCGCCTCAGCCGCGCCGCCCAAAAGCACCTAGTCCACGCGCCGGAGCGCAGATCTGGGGATCCCCCAACCTGATCTCGTTGCGGCTGTTATAAACCCGCGCCAAGTAGACGTCGGACGGTAGAGCGAGAAACGCCGTGTAGCCTGATTTCAGATGAAATCCAAGTTGAGAGAACATTATAAACATTTCATTAGCTCTGTTTGTTTCTAGAGTTTTTGTGGTGATTGGTGGAGATAATACTCTAGTAAATTGGGTGGAACCCAAACTTCACCCAATCCCTATCCCCTAGGGGATTGGGACCAATCCACTAGGTAGGGGTAGTGTATTGAATCCCTTAGGGGAATAAGAAAAAAATAACTAGAGCTTGCGAATTTATGGGGAAAGGTGAGGATAAAACATGTCCAATACACTAGAAACAAACGATGTTTTAAAATATGTGATGATTTCGGGGTTTGAACGGGATAATCCCCACCGATTCTAAAAAAAACTCTAGAAACAAACAAGGCCTTAGGTAAGGCCTTGTTTGTTACTAGAGTATTTTAGGGGATATGTGGAGATAATACTCTAGTTCTAGTGTATTGGGTGAAACCACAAACTTCATCCAATCCACTAGGGGGTTGGGGATCCAATCCACTAGGTAGGGGTAGTGTATTGAATCCCTTAGGGGATTGATAAAAAATGAACTAGAGTTTGGTGATTTGTGGGGAAATGTGGGATAAAACCAGCCCAATACACTAGAAACAAACAATGTTTTGAGATATGTGAGGATTGCAGGGTTTGACCGGGATAATCCCCACCATTCTCCAAAAATAATCTAGAAACAAACAGGGCCTTGGAGGGCAGCGATTTTGAAAAGAAAGAAACTTCTGGTACCAAATTGATGAGCCTAAGGGTTCCTTCGCATGTTCCTTCGCATCCTCTAGTTCAAGCAAATGAAGTAGTTTTCTATTAAAAAACTGTGATTTTGGAAATTTCGTTAATTTGATTGAAAGAAAGAGGTTAGAGGGCAGATTTTGGTACCACTCGTTCTTGAATGCTAACACTCGGGTGCCTCCTAACACTACGCTTTCTAAGAAACCCGAGTGTTCTCTAAACTAGGTGAACAATCAGGATCTTGCATAACTCTTTCCGATCTTAATAATAAAGACACGCAATTCTCGCACGTGTTCTTGAAAAACAAATCTCGTTTAGCTATGCCTCAATAGATGCGGTTCATTTTCCTTTCTTGATGGCCAAAATTCTTTGTTTCTTCTTCCATTCCTATTACCACCAATCTACACGCCTACTCTCTCCATTCAATAATTATTGCCATGGTTTTAGTTTGAATTTAAACAAAAACCACGACAATATTATAAAACGAAAGAGTACTTAAAAATACCTCTAGGGCGGGCATGGGCTACGTAGTTCCTTTGAATGTTTTGTGGCAACGTCGACGTCGATGACCTAGAGCACCATTTCGCGCTGGCATAGCGAGGATTAGGGGCGGAGAGGCCCTAGGCCCCTAACATGCAAGAATTTGTTTTACACCCCCAATTATATGCTACAGCCCCTACTAATGTGTGTTTTTGTGTTCCGGCCCTCCCAACGGTAAGCAATAAGGTTTCACCTCAAACAATATTCCTACCTCCGCCCCTAGCATGGGTGCTAAGATGTGTTCGCATTTTCACAAGATTGTGTTTCGTCCTATGCCGCTCTTTTGCTTATAATAGTGAGGCGACGTGAATGAAGTGCTACCTCTAAAACTGTGTGGCTCGGTGGTGGATGGTGTAAGAAAGGCTCGGGAAGCTACTACTAGTCGGAGTCCTTGTATGCGCTCTAGGTAATTCTCGCTTTTGTGGAATAGTTCAAACTATGCCGAGAATCACCCTCATGTGGCACCCATCATTTCATTTTACATAAATGAAATGATGTCATTATTTCATTTCATTTGGAAAGTGAAATGACATGGTTAGAGATAGGAATTGACATAACACACAATAGCCATTTGCTGAATTCCAAATAAAATGAGTAAATGACATGTCCAATTTCATGCTAGACAAACATGTTAAGTATGGAATCACAAATGAATTCCATAGTTCCGGCTCAAAATGATGGCTACCAAACAAATAATAGTCAATGGTCCTTTCTCGTGATATTAAAACACAATTTATTGGCAGCATGATATTTAAATTCGTTGGTGGGGGCCGGAAATTAGACAACAAAAGGTGTGGCTGAAGCCATGTACATTAGCCACAGAACCAACGAAAACAAAAAGGACATAAGAGAACAAATATGCGAAAAGACATGCGGCATATAATCCATCCAGATGAGCATTCCTGCATGCCATAGCACTGCCAATGCCATGCATCCATGAAGAGATTTTGCCTAATATATCAGTCTTAAAACCGTAAAAAGGTGAAGAAAACGAGTTAGCAATGCATGACAGAGCGGACAAAGTCAAGCAGCAACCCACCAATTTGTCGTGACTCTTCCGTGAAGGTACTTGATCAAAGGGCCCCATGACTGTCGTGTTCCTAATCCTATGGTGCAAATGTAGCAAACTGGCCCAGGAGAAAAAGCTCGGGCGCTGAACTCATGATCGGGTTGGCAGATCAAAAGTATCGATTTACAGAAATGTGTCTGACATGCCGTTGAAATATAAATGAGTGAAAGATATTCTCGAACGAACGTAACGTGCATTGTGGCCAAACTTTACTATGGTGCGAATGTAGTATCAGCCAGTAGGCCAAAAAATATTCACCATCCCAGCTTTCTTATTTCGTAGAATTCAAAGCTCACATAGGACAGATCGTAGCAGATTAGAAATGTGTAACTGATGTTGGCTTCAATGGACAAACTACGGACCTCACGGCTTAGCTTAAGAAGATAAGTTGTAATCTTGCACTGTGAAAAAAAGAAAATAATGCAATGATAACCTGAATCGGTTATTGTCTCATGTACAATTACATGCATGCCAAAAAAGGAAGATGCTGGTGAGCTCTTATAACGACCTAACAAAGCAGGAATTTTGTTTCTATGTATATATTAGCTACATGTGATGGACGCAGAAATCGTCACTTTGTTCTGGAGATGAGGTTTCTCTTAGGGTTTGTTCTGGTATACTTCTTATCTCGTCATGCAGGATTGCAGGTACCTTCACTGCACTGAAAACCCTCTCTTCCTATCTGATGAGCATCATTTTGCAAACGCCAGTTCGCAGACCAAGGCGATATGATCACTTCCCCATTTCTGTCAGAAAATAGAGACAGACGCAAAGATGTCATGAGAATGTCACCACTGATTGGTAAAAAGGCAATGAGCTAAGGGGAAAAGTATGCTGCCTCAGTCTCTAAACATTTTAAAAACTTTATCTTAAGATATTTTTATACTTTGGCTACTAATAGTAATGTATGTTAAGAACATTGACTACGAAATATTTTCATGACATGTTAATTTTCTGCTAGCATATTATGATACGGAACCATAGTAAAAGTCTTGCATTGAATACAGCAGAAAGTTTAAAACACCTTGTATTTACGGACTGCTGGGGTATAGGAAAAATATTAATGAGGTGGTACCTTTGTGGGGAACCCAATCGCTTGCCTCATAATATCTTTTGGAAATGTATCCAGCACGTTAACAGTCTGAAGATCTTCGGAAGCCCTTCATTGTGATAGTACAAGGTTACCAATAGAAGTAAATATATTGTTGAATCCTGGTGCATTTGAACAGCTTAAGGAGCTCCAGTAAAGCATGCTTACCATATGTAGTCCACTGTCCCCATAAATTTTCTGTTGTAACTGGTTACTAAAGGTTCCTTATTAGCATCTTTTGTCCCTCCAAAATCCTGATTAGATGACAGTTATCAATTGACACCAAGTGTTTTCTCACAAAAGCGTGAAACATAACCACTCCTAGAACATCATTCACTCAAGCAAAACTTTATATGCTTTCTGCTCATAGGGTTAGAAACTGAGCATGCAACTTGCCCAGATGTTAAACTCAGAAAGATAATGGAGAAAATCTAGTATCTTCAGTTACAGATAAGTGGTGAAAATGCGGCCAAGTGGAATAACAAGAAGGCTTCGGTTACCTCCACATCGGTGTAGACACTCCTTACTTTCAAATTATGCTCCACATAAGTACATTCTTCCTTCCCAGTAGCAGCTTTAATTTCATCCACCGCCCATCTGTAAGGATCATTATAGTATCTTCCATAAGGAACCATCTTCTGAACAAGTGGTGAACGATTTGAAATTGTTGGCAGCCGATATTCATCTACATGCAAGCATTCGTTATCACCAAAGCACTCTTTCAAGAAGTTCGGGTCAGAAATCACATCTGAGCCCAAAATTTCATTAGCCGAGGCATCATCCCGAGCGTGATTTCCAAATTCATCTGGAGAGGAATGCAAATCTAAATGATTGTCGATCTCATGAGTGCCTTGATTGCCACAGGCATCTGAAGTTACACAATTTGATTGATGCACTGGTTCTACTGGAGATGTTAAGTGAGTTGGTCTAGTATTAATACCTTCCTTGACCCTCATATTATTCATTTTATGAAGTGGATCAGCAAACTTCAGAGAATCCCTGGAATGGAATGATTCTGCCTCGGCAGTTGTACCATTATTTCGGCCAGACATAGACTGATTGCACTTCCCCTTTTCACTAGGATTGTCTTTTGATACATTCAACACTGTATCTGACTGGACACTGCTTCCTTCAAAACTACATGCCACATCTTCCGAAATCACATCCCCAGATAAGCCTCCATGGATATTTGAATCTTTACTGCTAACACCTCTTAATTCTTGTAGAGAATCTTTAAGCCCAGACGATTCATGACATGAAAGTAGGTGTTTGCTATCAACTGTTTCACTTGAATCTGACTGTAGGATCTCATCATTGACTGCAGTTGGTGAATACTGGAAGTCCACAATATCAGATTCTTTTGATTCAATTTGGATCCCTCCAAAACCTTCTTCACAGGAGTTGTCAACAGTCGCACCTTCTTCACCTTCAGTTGCCTTGACATGGTCTTCAGCATCAGTTGCCTTGATATGGGTTTGAGCATCCGAATTACAAGCATCCTTTGCATGGCCCACCATACAGCTTGGTAGTTCTTGCTTGTAAAGACTAGAAGAGACAGAACAAGATCTATTGTCCCCAGGAAATTTATACGATTCAGAGTTACAGAAAGACGCCGAGGCGGTATCAGTCAAATCAGGTTCTCTTCCAGCAAGGCTATTGCCTCTGACCAAATCCTTTTCTTCACTTTGAGGCTTACAACGCTCTCCAGTAATTATTCTTCCCTCTCTACCATTGGTCGTGTGTAAAGGTGGACGGAATGTATAACTGGTACAAAGCAACCGATGAAGTGAAGATAGGTTAGAATTTTAAACATACATTGCAGAAAAGAGGGCAGCCGAAACAACAACACAATCTATGCACTTCCATCGAGAAGAAGATTTACCGAGATGAGTTATAACCAGCATATGGCCCTTGCGAACTACTAGTTTGCTGCCCTGATATATTATATCTTGCAAGCCCAGACAAATTCAACTGCACGATTGTGAAGCTTTGTAAGTTTCAGCTACTTTAAGATCAGTAATGCTCAATTAATTGCACAAATGTCAATTTGTTTTACCTTTTGCTCTGATAAAAAATTGTACAATGGGCTCTGGCCAACATATAGACCTTGTTAGTGCTAAGAATGAGTATAACAGCATAAGAACAGAGAACTAGAAATGAATCTTGATGCCCATATACATAGTCAAGTAACAGAATATTACCTTAGGTGTGGCGTTGAAATCCCCACAGAGTATTACTGGAGCATCATTCCGCATCTTAGATATAGCATAAGCTCGATCAAGTAGTGTCCTTACCTGTATGGAAAAAGGACAGCATAAGGATACTAGTGAACAGTAGTAGATGGTCAAGAGCAAAAGGACCATTAGATAATGCATGCTTTCATACAGCAAAGGAACGGAGATAGGGGAACCATAATGGACAAGCCTTCAAATGATGCTAAGAAAACATCACATCATCGAACATCATAGTAGAACTCAATGAATTATCTCGATGATTTCACTATATAACATCGCACAATGTAATATTATTTCCATGTCGAACATATGCTAGATAATGTCAGACAAATATGCAAAAAAGACCTTGATTCAGTTAGAAACAGAAATATTCATGTCAAGAAGCCAAGTCAGGAGAAAACGAGCATTCTATAAGAGTTTATACAAATACAGGTAATCAAGACAGAAGGATCAAAATAAAGAGCATATACCTGTCCGAGTTTGATGTCCCCTCTCTTCGGATTATAAAGAACATGAATATTGCATATCACAACGTGGTTGGCTTGTTGTGGATGGGTAGGGCTATGAGACAAAAAGAACCAGCTTAAACATGGATAAGTCGTACATATAATATATGTGCTTATTTTTTATCTCTTAAACATTAATAAACATGATACAGTAACTACCCACAAGTCCAAAACAGCAGAGAAACAGACGACAGACTACCGTTCATGACTATGCAGGTATTACAAAACGCCGCGTTATCTCTGGACGTGCTGAAGTTGCAATTACCTGGTAGATGAGTGAATGGACCCAGTTTCCACATTTCTTCGAACAAGGGACTGTGTTGCAGAGAAAATTGGTTAACAGATTTTTATGCCTTGCAAGACTAGAAGCATAGCAGTAGCACAAGAGAAAGATATTCATCTAATGCCCATAATTCTGAACTCACTTCTAAAACACAAAGCTGTGCAACATTATCCCGAAGTCCAAGCTTATTAAACTCGATGTCCTCTTCATAACGCAACTGGAACCTGATGAGAGGTAAGGGTCTTAGATAACAATGAAAGATCCTTACTGAAATAAACTGAAGCAGAATTTAATATGGTCAGCACGAATTTTGGATAATGACAACAGTACAAATTATTTCCATCACATGAAAAACAAACAAACAAAAAATTGAATTGTTTACCTTGATGTTCTCCAAAAGATGGCACATCCATCAACAGCATTTCCAGTCCGCATCTGTATCACCAGATCAGCAAATGCGTACAACATAGTCAAGCCAATTCAAGAATTCCGCACATGCTACTGTATTATATTAGTGTAAATTAAAAGAGCTGGTATTCTTTCAGAAAACAAATTATTTTACTGCCTTCAACCCACAATGAAAGTGAAAATGCCTGCGATATAGCACAACATAAAAGAACAGAGAAGCATTACCTTCCATATGCCTTTCAATCCTCGCATTGCCATTTCTTGTTCAAGGTCTGTAAACTTGTCTACCTCCTACAAATGTAAATACGATGATTTGAGGAAGAAGAAAAAGAGGTTATACAAGGAATGAAATGCATGCATGTATAGATCCCCATTAGATCAACATATATGGTACTGAATTACGGATAACTTCCATGGACAGGAGAGAAATGTGCTCATCGATAGGCGCAAAGAAACTGGCTTGTTTTATCATCGCCATGAATCGAGTTTGCTAACTCCATATGGAACAATTAACCTAGCAGCACAACCTGCTGAAGTTGGTGCGGTACAACAGCTCTTCTTAATAATTACCTGAAAACATAGAATATCTGGACGCCACAAGCCAATCTCAAAACATATCTTATTTTTACGCCAGTTCCAATCCATGAAGCATGGTGGTATCTTTTCATAAAGATCTTGGTGCTCCTGGGCCAAATAATCCGCCAGTATATTGTATGACAGAACCTTAAACCTCTCTGCAGAATCAGAAGTCCATACTCAAAATTAAGGGGCAAGCACTGCATACAAATTTTACAAGAATAATGCGGATCTCACACACATTATGCTTACTCAAGTCTAATACTAACATTATGCTTACTCAAGTCTAATCCTAAGTTTGAAAAATACCACAAGTGATTATATTTTCAAACATATATCACAGATATATCCACACATCTAACGTATCTTAGCACATCAACTAAAAGTATCACCTCACAAGCCACAACTTTAAAGGCGACAAGAGTTAGAAATCAGACCCAAATTTTCCATCATCATAACTAGATTAGAAGCTATAAATGGAGGCAATTGCATTTGTGATTCAGGAAGTTTCTAACTATGAGTTGAACCTAAAAACGAAATCCAATATAATAATAAAAACCGAGGACACTCTTTTGACTTTGGAGCAATTGTGCCAAGATGGGTTTGCAACAAATTTCTACAAACAAATGAATGTCAAGCGTTGGGACTTGAGAATTGAGATGCTACCAGCTTGGGGCGGTGGCAGCTTCTGCACATATCGCCACTCTCGTTTGTACTCTGCCAGCCTTGGGCCGCGCGGCTGCGCACCCCCAGGCCGGAACCCAGCATTCTGTGGATGGAACCCAGCATTCGGTGGGAAGAACCCAGCATTCGGTGGCTGGAACCCGGCATTCGGTGGTAGAGCTCCGTAAGGCTGGGGATGCCATTGACCGTACTGATTCGGATTCCCGTACGCGTACTGAGGGCTCGGCAACGGCGGCTGCGGTTGCGGATGGCTGTAGTTGTACGGCACATACCCGTAAGACTGAACCTGCGGCTGCACTTGCGGATGACCGTAGCTATATTCGTACGGCGGCGGCGGCTGAAACTGCGGACCGTGCGGTGGAGGCAGATGGGCAGCGCCGCCGCCGTGGAGGGGATCGTTGGAACCGCCGGCGTAGGGGTAGGGCGGCGAGGGGCGGGAGGAGTATACGCGGTAAGGCCGCGGGGCTCCCCGGCGCTGCAAAAGGGGAAAAGGGGTTCAGAGGACAGAGATTGATAGGGAGGATGGGAATTCCGAGGGAGACGTACGTTGTAGTGGGAGGACATGGAGGCGGCGCGACGGAGAAAAAGTGAGGGGACGAGGCGCATCCCCTTTGGTCACGGGCTCGCGGCGGTGGCGGCGGCGGCGGCGGCGGCGGGCATTCGACGAGGTCGCCGGGGACGGCGGAGTTGACTGCTGCCGTCGAGGGGAACGATGGCCGATGGGCGGTTTCGCTGCCGCCGTAACGCCGTCACCGTCAAACTTGCGCCTTGCGAAGGAGATTCGAGGATTTCCCGTCTTCCAATCTCTTCTCCGTCGAAACTTTCCCCATTAACCTCACTAGGGTCTTCTCTCCGCTCCCCTCTCCTCTCCTCTTTGAGAGTCGTCTCTCGTTTCCCAGCCTCGGCCCCGGCTCGCTCCCCTCTCCTCTCCGGCGGCGCTGCCGACCGCGTGGAGGAGGATGCGTAGCGCGGGATGTATATACTAGGGTTAGCTGTAGATTTAGATTTCTAGCTGTTGTTTCTCGAGTTGTCGTGGTGTATGCCCGCTCATTCTCCCTCTTTTCCGGCTGGATTCCGGCAACCCCCGACGACGCTGGAGCCGGGCTTTTCCTCTTCTGCAGATCTAGTCCATGGTGGACTCCCTGCAGAGTTGGGAACGGCCGAAGCCGTTTCAATAATCTCGCCGGTTTATCTCACTACCTTGAAGACCGCGGGATGCAGCGAGTTCCTCTCCCTCTGGACGGCCGTGGATGCGAGGGGAGGGAAAAGAGGTGCTGCTCTACCCCAACTTCGGTGAGGTGGTCTATGCAGCTGTTCTTCGTGGTTGGATTGCAGGTTTGCTTGCCGGTTTTGGCCGGAGCTGGTGGCCTGACCGTCGTGACGAATCGGGGCGTCGCCCCCGCCGATGTGGCTTCACCGGACTTCAAATCCCGCCGTCCGCGGCGGGTGGCTACTACGGCGATTTCAACGAGGAATCTTCCTCTACAGGTGCGTGGCGGCGATACAGCTGCTGCTCTCGTCGTCTTCGATTATCTGTCTGGTGGCGCGACGACGACGACGGCGGATCGAGCGGTGGTGGAATCTTCGAGACAGAGATGGTACCAGGGTCCTCTTTGTATTTTAGAAGGTTGTAGGGGCCTCTCTGTAAAATGTAGAACAGCTGTGCTGTTTCTGGATGTTTCTTGTAATGTTGTTTTTCCTGATTAATATATCCAGAGACTTGTATCAAAAAAAAAATCTCTTCTCCGTCGCGGTTAGAGGATCGTGAACCTTGATTTCGATCGGATGGTTGAGACTTGAGAGTAAAATGCCTAGTAGTAGTACCGCAGCACGGATTCGCCACAAACTCAAATTACAGATACCAAGATAAAAATTTGGAGTTAAAAAATAGATAAAAGTTTGAACCGAGTAAGAAAAAAAGAATCCTGTGAAAAAGAAACATATATGTATCTGTCGACTTTTTGTTGGGAAAAGCTACACACAGCGCCGTACGAGCGTCTCTCCGAGTCGAGCGGTGCGTGCAAGCGAACGTCCAAATCGTGGCGGTCCCACTTGTAAGCGAGGCAAGGCCCACGTTTCTCGCGCAACCTCTCCATCACACGTTCAGTTTGGATAAGGTGATTGTAGGACCCCACATGTCAGCGACCGCTCCGAACTCTCTCTCCCCCTGTTTGCTTCTCTCTCTGCTCCGGCGACTTAGGAGGGCGATCCGCCATTTCCAGCCGTGCTGGCCGCATTCCAGCGGTTCACAACCGGTGGAGAGGGCCTTCGTCGCATTCGCCTTCATGGTGAGACCATTTCCCCTCTGATTTGATGTTTTTTGGCCGTATCTCGTCGTTCTCCGTGGTCGTTAGGTCGCGATTCGTCCATAGGTCCCGTCGGCGTCAACGGGGTAGGGACAGCGAGGCTCGCCGGCGCAGGTGCTAGAGTTGTGAGGCCATTTTCCATCTGGATTTGGTGTTCGTCGTGGTCGTTAGGTCACAATTCGTCCACAGTACCCGTCGGCGTCAACGGGCCGAGAGGCTTGTTGGCGCACTACCCGGCGTGGTGAGCCATGGATTTGTTGTTATCGTGGGTTAATTTCGTCGGTCGCCATGTTCGTTAGGTACTGATTTGTTCAGCCTTGCTTTTTCAGTCAATGGCGATAGGGGTAATGAGGCTTGGCAGTTGATGGGCTGTTCATGTGGTGGTTAACCCGGCACCCTCGAGTTTACTGGTGAGATTGGGTCGCGGTACATGCTGAAATTTGTTAGAACAGGATGGATCCGTTCGGTTTTGGTGCCTTTTTGACCGTGTGGCTAGGGCACAGATGGAGGGTCGTTGTTTTTGTACGAGATAGTGGTGCTAGTGTACTGGTACGTGGTGTATATTTATAAGTTGATAGAGGTATTGTTCGGGTTAAATGTTCGAATCCAGTTGCATGGTGACCATGTATATGCTCTGGTACTTGATGAACATGATATGCTATCCATTGTGCTTTATGCTAATTGTTTTTGCTTGTGTTGGTTTATCGATGAGTTTTGTGGGGGTGGTGCTGGTGCACTTGTGTGGACCTGTATATGTTTTCTGTGTGTGTTTCTGCTGCTATTTGATGATGTTAGTGTATTGATGGTGGTGGTGTATACGTGTGCCACTGATCCTTGATGTAAACTATTGGAATGATGTAATTTGTAGGATTACTTAGTTTATGCTTCATGTTTTTTTTTCTGAACTTGTATATGTTGAATGTGATTATATTTATTTGCCCTCAACCAGGGTTTGTGCAATGTCTAGAAGGAACAACGGGCAGAACAAAGCAGGTGATGATGCCAAAGGAAAAGGCATAGTGAAGAGACGTCAGGTGAGTTGTTAGTGAAAGATCGATATGTCGACTATAAGGGGGGTTGATTAGGAGACTACCAATTTTTAATTCTTTTTCGATTAATTAGGGCTTGAGCAATGTATAACAAAGGTTGACTAGATGTGCACTAGATGATAGCAACCTATGTGATACAAATAAGGTAAGTAGCGTAGCGGAAGCAACAAGTAAAGGATAGAAATAACCGCAAAGTGGAGACACAGAGATGTTTCCCGTAGTTCCTTCTCAAGGGAAGTACGTCTACGTTGGAGGAGTGTGGAGCAACCTAGGCGCTCCAATAGCACGGATGTGCTCACTCTATTCTCCGTGAGCTTTACCCGAGGGGGTTTGGCTCATCCACTATGAGGTCACCTTGAAGGCGTTGACCAAGCCGGTACACAAAGGTCGGGGAACTCCACAATGAGTTGGAGCCTCCCAACAATGCCTCGGACTCCCTCCGAGACTCACAAAGACACCTAGGGTTACAAGCAACCCAAGATGTAGAATCCACACGTTAGGTGTGGGGGGAATGGAAATTCCTTCGGTGGAGATGTAGATCTAGACCTCCTCCTTCACTCCTCAAAGAATCAAGACGATTGGGTGTATGGAGTGGGAGATCTAGGAGTTTGAAGCTTTGGCAATAATGGGGATTTAATTCTAGCAGCTCAAGTTGTCCCAAGGTAGGTGCAGGGGTATAAATACTCCCTCCCTCCATTCTGCCCGTTGGGGGACAGATCCCCATGCGAGCGGTAGTACCGCTGGAATAGCCGGTACTACCGCCGCGGTCTTCTCAGCGGCTTCAAGTCCAGTCAACGGACTTCCTCCTCGTTGCTCGCTTCCCACCTCGCCGGTACCAGGCGGTACCGCGGGCAGAACAGTCGAAACGGCGGTACCACGCGGCGGTACCACGCCTTCTGCGCTACCCTTTGGAGATGGCGGTACTGGGCGGTGCCGCTGGCAGTACCGCTGGCGGTACCGGGACCGCGCACAGAACGCCGAAATCGGCGGTACCTTCAGCGGTGCTGCCCTTAGCAGCGAGTCCCAGGGAGCTGGCGGTACTATTGCCTATCCCAGCGGTACTACCGCCCCTGGTGACTTTTACTTCTTTTGCTCCTTTTCACCACGAGGAAACAATGGAGGCAGATATAAAACTTGTTTAAGCTTGTATAAACTTGTTAGATGCAACCTTTGTATTATCATCAACATCAAAACATGATTAAGAGCAACAATGCTCTTTCAATCTCCCCCTTTTTGATGATTGATGACAATACAATGATTTGAAAATTTTAGACGGAGCTCCCCCTAGACATGTGCACTACTCAAGAGTAGTCTTTGAAGATCAAAAATGCACATCGACTAGGATCAACACTCCCCCTAGATTTTTCAAACCATGCAAGATAGATATAACATAAACACACAAATCTTGCAACTAACATAGGAGGTTTAACACAAACAACAAGTTTAAACATGTCTTACACCATGCATAATAAAGTACTTGAAGTGATAATAAACAAAGTTCACAAGCTCATAAGAATCAAAGAGAACACCAAAAGCTTGTGACTTAACCCATGCAAATCCCTTGAAAACCTAATAGACATATCTCCCCCTTTGGCATCAAGACACCAAAAAGGGAGAAACCATAGCTAGCGTCCCAAACCCTAGTCGGAGAGGTCTTCGTTGCTTGGGGGGCGAGGACGGCGACGTGAGGAGACTTCGGGTTCACCCTCATAATCGGACCAAGTGAAAATGTGGCCCTCTTCATCCTTAGCTTGCCAATTGCTCCAAGTGGTGATGTTCTTCTCCGAACCGGAATGCACATCCTCTTCTCCATCATCACAGTGATGTTGAATGTCGCATTGACGAGCCATCTTGTCCTCCTTGTGATTTTCCCAAGTGCGCAACTCCACGGCCTTGGACATACAGAAAATCTTCTTCATTTGCCTTGCCATCCATGCAAAACCATCTGCCTTCATAGGAGCCCGTGAGGGACCAACAGTGTCTTCAGCGGTCTTGTCCTTGGCGTTGTCATCCTTATGCTTCTCGGTATGATCCTTGATGAGCAGCTTCTTGGGCTTGTGTTCAATCCACAGCTTGGGATCTCCAAGACCTTCGGTCGGAAAGCGATGATTCCAAGCCCATAGGATGATCTTCTTGACAAGGGGCCCGTGACAAGCATTCTTCTTATTCATGATGACAACAAACAGCTCATTCCAAATGAAATCCGCAATATCAAGCTTCCTCCGGTAGTCTTCAATTGATGAGTTTTGACCAACAAGGTGCGGAGATAGCCATGGACTTCATCCAAGTTGCCAACCTTGGGGTTAACAACCATGCGATAGATGCGATGCATGATTTCATAGGGAGGATAGAGCCCCTCAGACTTCCCAACCTCAAACCGCTTCCAAAAATAAAGAGGATGAAGCGATTCCTTTTCCAGTGGTCTTGGGTCTTCATGAACTCGGAACCATGAGCTTGACAAGTGAGGTGGAAGCAAGGATTGAGTGCCATGGTTTTCAAAACCAAGCATAGCTGTGATGTCTTTCCAATTCTCACAAAAGACGTGATCTTTGGTCATCCAAGAGAGATAAGGAATTTGATCTTCGGTACCAAAATGAACGGTGGCATAGAATTGGCAAACAATCTGCTCATCATAGTCTTGCTTGAGGGACATAAGAGGAAGAAGCCCTTGCTCTTGACAAATGGACATAGCTTCTCCAAAGTACTCCGGGTGCCTTGACATGTGATCCATATCAATCCAGCGCTGAGGCACCACATTCTTCTTCGGCTTCCGATACAGTAACTCAGAGTAGCATTGGGCTTGGAAGACGTTGTGGAAGAAAGGATTGTTGCCTCTAAACTCGGGGAGTAGGTTGTGACGGGCAGTGGCATAGGCATCCAAATTTCTTTGGGCAAGATACTGTGGTTCGGCAACTGGCTTACAGTGAGATACTTGTTCTTGGCCTTTGGCACTTTCGTGGTCTTGGGCTTGGCCTTGCGGAAAGAGGAAGCCGGATGATACTCCTCCTCCATCTCATCAACTTGCTCAACATGGTCCTTACCCCGAGCTTTCTTGGGAGCTCGACCTCTCTGACCACCTGTGAATAGCAAAGGATGGAAAGCATGGGGATAAGTGAATGCAAAACAATTTCATGATTTGGGAAGCAAGAGCACGAGTGAACGAGAGTGAGAGAACTTAATGGCTAGAGATGTGGTCGAACACTTGGAGTAGAGGTATCACGCAAAGATGATGAAATAATTTCAACAAAGAACAAGAGTATCATCTCTATGTGACTCCTATAATCTTAGATGAGGAACAACAAAAATAGCCAATGAATCCTTACAAGACTCATACACAAGGTTCTAGGTTCCCTAAATTGCATCTCTACCAAACCAATTCGTCACAAACACAAGAGAGTACACCATCTATTCATCTCTACCCATCAACTAGGTGAGAGAGAGGGAGACGACATACCGGTGCTCATGGCGAGGGTCAAGGGTGAGGGAGAGGTGTTGGAGTGTCCCCGGGGCGTGGGAGGGGAAGCCCTTGGCCGGGGCACTCCTTCCCGGCGGCGGAGATTTTTGGCGGCGGCGGATCTGGGTGAGATAGATCGGGGCGGCGTGGGGAAAAGGAAGTTTGACTTCCACCCCACAGCCGCCCGAGTCTTATCCTGCCCGAACCCGCGCCAGCGGTACTACCGCTTAACCCAGCGGTAGTACCGCCAGCCGGTTTCTGCGCAGCCCAAGGACAGGGTATGCATTAGATCAAAATGCTTGCGCATTATGATGTAGTGCATAACCATGAATGGGATGCCAGTACCGGCGCCTGGGGCACCACGTTGTGTAGACTCAAAAGAGAGCGAACACAATGCCATGTCGTCGGGTCCGACTTTCCGAGCGCAGGAGCATGAAACCAAAAGCATTTTTAGAGAGGAAAGTCTTTGGGATAAGATTTTTGGCTTAGGATAGATCACGAACCGATAGGGATGGGAGAACATTCAACCTTGCAAGATGCAAAAGTAAAAAAACAAGAGTTGAGAGTTTCCCACAAAAGAAACGAAAAAGGTCTAAAAACCAAATAAGATCAAATAAGAAGCAATTCCTCAAGAAGAGGAAGGCGGTGGCCGAGGCCACCATGTATGAGCTATTATCAACCTAGAACCGCGAAGATGTATCTAGGGTTCAAGGCCGATACTCATCGTTTAAGCCCAAATTCTCACCGTAGTGACCAAATGAAGCACGAATTGTCTATGTCGCATAATAGAGATAGTGTTGACTCATGAATTGAGTTACACTCCCCCTATGTCCATGCATGCATCTAAACTAGTTACGATGTCTACTATGGGTACTTGTGCAAGGCGGTCAAGCAAAGTTACTCGCATCGATAACATTTAGTTCATTCCTCAACTCTCGAAATCTTGGTTCATCAAGGGCCTTGGTGAAGATGTCCGCGAGTTGATCCTTGGTACCTACAAATAAGAGGTCAATGTTACCCCTCTCCACGTGCTCCCGGATGAAATGATGACGAACTTCAATGTGCTTCGTCTTGGCATGTTGCACGGGGTTGTGGGCGATCTTGATGGCACTCTCATTGTCGCAAAGAGAGGCACCTTGGTGAAGTTGACACCATAGTCCTTCATGTTTGCACCATCCATAGGAGTTGAGCACAACAACTTGCGGCGGAGATGTACTCGGACTCGGTGGTGGAGAGAGCAACACAATTTTGCTTCTTGGAGGACCAACACACCAAGAGCGGCCAAGAAATTGACAACCCCGGATGTTGACTTCCTATCCTTCTTCTCTCCGGCATAATCCGCATCCGAGTACCCATGAGATGAAAGCTTGAACCCTTGGGATACCAAAGACCAAAGTTTGGGGTATGAAGCAAATATCGAAAGATGCGCTTAACCGCCATCATGTGGCTCTCCTTAGGAGCCGCTTGATACCTTGCACACTTACCCACACTAAACATAATATCCGGTCTAGATGCACAAAGATAAAGCAAAGAGCCAATCATCGAGCGATAGAGTTTTTGATCAACATCGTTACCCTCGGTGTCGGTGTGGAGGTCAACGGTGGTAGACATGGGTGTCTTGTAAGTTTGAGCTCCGTCATCGTGAACCTCTTGAGCATGTCTTGGGTATATTTGGCTTGATTGATGAAGGTACCTTCCCTAAATTGCTTCACTTCAAATCCTAGGAAGTACTTCAACTCCCCCATCATGGACATCTCAAACTTGCTTGTCATTAGCTTTGCAAACTCATCATTGAAAGCATTGTTAGTAGAACCAAAAATGATGTCGTCTACATAGAGTTGGCATATGAAAAGATTGCCACCCACCTTCTTGGTAAAGAGTGGGGTCAATAACACCAACTTGGAATCCACGGTCTACAAGAAACTCTCGAAGGTGCTCATACCACGCACGTGGGGCTTGTTTAAGGCCATAGAGCGCCTTGTCAAGCTTGTAAACATGGTCCGGATGGTTGGGATCCTCAAACCCGGGAGGTTGCTTAACATATACCAACTCATTAATAGGACCATTAAGGAAAGCACTTTTAACATCCATTTGTTGTAGTTTAAAGTTATGATGAGATGCATATGCAAGCAAGATGCGAATAGATTCAAGACGAGCAACGGGGGCATAGGTTTCACCGAAGTCAACACCTTCGACTTGAGAGTAGCCTTGTGCCACCAATCTTGCCTTGTTTCGAATGACGATGCCGTTCGGTCTTGCTTGTTCTTGAAGACCCACTTGGTGCCGATGACGTTCTTGCACCCATTTGGCCTTGGCACCAACTTCCACACCTTGTTGCGCTTGAAGTTATTGAGTTCTTCATGCATGGCATCAATCCAATCATGATCTTCAAGAGCTTCATACACCTTCTTGGGCTCGATGAAGGACACAAAAGCATGGTGAGTGCTAAAGCTCCAATTGACTTCTTGTGACGACCTTGCTTTGGATGCCACCGAGACATTGTCCAAATGGCAATCCAAGAGCTCTAGGTTTCGCTCTCTCTTGAGTCTCTTCTATTCTTGAGCTCCTCCGAGGTTTCTTGAGATATGACTTGATCATTTCCTTCATCATCGGAGTCATGTGCATTGTTTTGATCTTGAACTTGATCTTGATGTGGACCATCTTGAGCTTGTTCTTGATCATTTGCTTGTGCACCTTCTTGAGTTTGGTCTTGAACATCAAGTTGTGGAGAGGAACCACTAGGTTGATCTTGTTCTTGACCTTGCTCACTTGATTGAGGGCTCGGAGTTTGTTCTTGGTTACGGAGGATCTTGAGTAGGTGATGGTATGACTTGAGGAGGAGCTTGTGGAGGATCTTGAACTTGAGGAGGATCCTCTTCAATGGACGAATGTCCCCAATTGCCATCCTTCTTAGAGCAAGCTCCATGGGTATATCACCTACAACATTAGAATCAACTTGCCCCACTTGGGAGCCGTTATCCTCATCAAACTTCACGTCACTAGATTCTTCAACTTGACCGGTGGTCTTGTTGTAGACTCTATAGCCGTGAGAGTTTGTGGAGTAACCAACAAAGATACCCTCTATTGATCTAGTCTCAAACTTAGATAACCGGTTACCTTTCTTGCGAATGAAGCACTTGCATCCAAAGACGAAAATAAGAGAGGTCCGGTTTCTTCCCAAGAAGAATCTCATATGGGGTCTTGTTCAAGAGCTTGCGGAAATAGACCGGTTTGTTGCATGACAAGCGGTGGAGATGGCTTCGGCCCAAAAGTTAAACGGAGAAGCATACTCCGCAATCATGGTCCTAGCCGCATCCATAAGAGTCCGGTTCTTCCTCTCCGCAACACCATTTTGTTGAGGGGTATAAGGAGTGGAATATTGATGAGCAATCCCTCTTCACTAAGAAATCCCTCCACGGTGTAGTTCTTGAATTCGGACCCATTATCACTTCGATTGTCTTGATCTTCTCTTGATATTGACGTTGAGCCATGTTGATGAAGTCAATGACTCTTTGTTGGGTCTCACTCTTCTTCTTGAATAGTCATCAACAATCACCAAGCAATACTTCTTCCCCAAGACTATCATAGATAGGGGACCAAAGGTCCAAGTGAATGAGCTCAAGAATCTTGTCGGTGGTGATCTTGGTCTTTGATGGATGAGCTTCTCCATGTTGTTTCCTAGAACACAAGACCTACACACACGATCTTTGGAAAACTTAATATCGGTTAGTCCAAGAATGTGATTACCACTTTGAAGATCATGGAGTGTTCTCATATTGGTGTGGGCTAGTCGGCGATGCCAAAGCCAACCCACATCAACTTTAGCCATTAGACAAGTCGCGGCCGACGTGCTCTCTTTCGAGAAATCAAGCACATACATGCCGTGCTCGACATGTCCAACAAAGACTACTTTAAGAGATCCCTTCACGGTGATGATCACACTCTCGTCATCAAAATAGCACCCATAACCACATTTAGTAAGTTGATAGACGGAGAGTAAGTTGTAACCAAGGGACTCAACAATAAGTACATTCTTGATAGAGACTTCTCTAGCAACAACGACCTTGCCTCGTCCCAATACCTTAAGCTCGCGGTTGTCACCAATTTTGACTCGTGAATATTGAGGTAGAGGAGGTTCAATATCATCCACCAAGTCAATGCGTCCGGTCATATGTTGGGATGCGCCACTATCCACCGTCCATCGACCCGCACCGGACGCCACACCCTACAAGAGATCAAGTCTTTGACTTAGGTACCCATTTTTGATGGGTCCTTTCTTGTTAGTCACAAGGGTCTTTGGAACCCAAATAGCCCAATGATAATCATCACCATAAGAAGTACCAACATATTTAGCATAAACATGACCATCTCTAGATTTCAAAAGAACATAAGATGGGTTATATTTGCCGGCAAAGTCATTATGGGTGGGAAGACCCCTTGTGGTCTCACCACCCACAATGGTGTTGGTCTCCTTCTCTTTAGCCAACTCCCCCTCCTTCACAAAGATAATAGCTTTGAAGAGGGAGTTGGCTTCTTCTTCTTCTTGTTCTTCTTCTTTGACTTGGTAGAGAAACCAAGTCCTTCTTTCCAACTTGATCCTTTTGGCTACCCAAAAGGTCATGAGGTTCTTTCTCCTTGGGCACAAGACAAAATGCCCTTCTCAAGTTCAACTTAGCATTTCTTCAACAAGGTTAGCATGCTCACAACAAACAATAGATTGATCAACAAGTTCATTTGATGTAGAAGCAATAACTAATTTTACTTGTTGACCTAGGAATTGATCATGAGACTTTCAAGTTTGGAAAAGACTCTTTGAGGGTTTTGAGTTCCTCATCAAGTCTCTTGTTTTCCTCCAAGTCTAGCATGGTCAATGCCTAGCTCATTCTTCTCATTTTTATAGACTTTGAAGTAGCAAGAGCATGCTCATGTCCTTTTTAACTCTAGACATGTCAATAGCATAAGATTCCTCTAATTAGATAGAGCCTCCTCAAGAGACCCTCTACGAGTTTGCTCTTTTCCAAGAGCGATAGAGAAATCCGCTATCTCATTTGCATAGTCCATTCCGAATTGCCATGCCCGAGATGATCTCCTCCTTTTGATCTACAAGAGAGTTAGTTTCCTCAAGTTGCTCTAAAAGAGCATCAACATGAACTTTATCATCTCTCTTAAGATTAGCTAGCCACAAGTCCACCTCATTTGGACTTTGGGGCTCCTTCACAACATTCTCAACACAATCCAATAAGGAAGGAGGTGTAGAGGAGATAGGTTTATCGAAGGAGTTACCGAGGTGGCTTTTGCCATGAGACATGTGTAGGGAGTGGCTCATTCTCATTGTGAGATTCAAAAGGGATGACGATGTAGAGGAAGGAGTGGCTACGGCAATGCGCGGGTAGCTCCGGCTTCATCTCCATCTTCATCACCGGACATGTATTCTTCCAAGACCTTTCTATCTTGAACACACAAGGCATTGGGACCCTATTCTTCACATAGTTCTTGTTGATGGTGTCTTTCCTCACAAGCTTGCCATTGTGATCCTCTCTATTCTCCCAAGGGCATTGAGCAATATAGTGGTTGAGGTTGCTACAATTATAGCAAGTCTTTGGACGCTCCCCTCTTGGTTTGCCAAACTTCTTCTTGTTGGAAGATCGACCTTCTCGGGAGCGGTTGCTCCAAAATGATCTTGCGGCTAGGGCCATGTGATCATAGTAGTCATCCTTGGTGTCTTGTGAATCATCCTTGTAGCGCCCCGACCACGGAACTATACAGTGATGCTGTGTGTCACCAGTTAAGTGATATAACCGGAGGTTACGGGTTTACAAATCCCCGGCCAAAATCTTTGGCAGGCGTTGCTCAGAATGGATCATTGGCAACGCAACACCCCGATTGATGCCTTAACGCAGGCACAACTATCAATGCATAATAGAGAGATCAAGACTTGTGGAACAACTGGCACATTACAGACTCTACGACTCAAAGCATTATAGTTCAACTCTTATAATAGAGAAAGATAGCAAATACTACAACCAGAGGTCACAGACCCAACAATACATCAAGCGGAAGCAAATTAAGTTGTTCTAACAACAAGATCCAAATTATGGCCTAAGAGGCCTACAGATAAACATTTCCAGCGCCAGATGTTCCGAGATGTCCCAAGCTGCCACCTGGAACCCCAGACTACTCGTCGACTTCCACGAAGAACCCACCTTCAAGGTCGATGAAGTCCTCCTCTGAAATCAAATAAACAACGTTGAGTTCGACGAACTCTGCAAGATTATTAGTGCTACTAGCTCGATGATTGGCTTACAAAGGTTGTATGGCTGTTTTGCATAAAGCTAGTTTTCTTTAGAAAAGACATAACTCCATGGCATCGACTAATCAGAATATTTTCAAAGGGGGTAAGAAGTAAACTCTTTTCTTCTGATCATCTTCAACAACCACCATCCATCACCACACCTGTCTACTAAGGCACCTCCCCGAATCACCCTCGAGGAAGTCAACCTTGCATTCTTGGTAGTACCTTTAGTACTCAGTTTTAATCATTCTGTTCAAGTTATTCTATGGTCATACCTTCACTTCCCAAGTTCGTCCGTAACCGTGGACACAACTTTTCGAAAAGATTTAACCCTGCAGGGGTGCACTGTGTTTGCCTTCGGTACCCGCCCGGCTTATTGCCTACACGTAGCTCTCTTCCGGGGAAAGCCGGCTGAGTGGGAACGGTTACAACCTTTACCTTGTTAAAGACTAACCCAGGATCATCAGTGAGGACGGAGCAGCGGATCACAACACCCTGCCCCGTGGCCACTCATTTTCCTAACACCACCATCCTCATCTCAGTCTTGACCACCGTCTTCACGCACGCGTAAAAAGAAGCCCAAACTAGAGGACCCTGGCTAGTCCCGCCCAAGTTAGTTGGTCGACGAGGGCTCCATATACCCCACCGAATGGAAGCGCGCTCATTCTTGGTTCAAGAGGTAGAGAACTCACACCTAGGCGGCGAGAACGAGACAACCCACCACATTCCATGTGGCCTCTCATCCCCACCTTTAAGCATGTTTATTATTAGTATCCACATTTCTCCACCATCATCCGACATTCCTTCAACAATTCCAACAACGAAATATCCACCGGACAGCTAAGCATTTAACTAAGCATGGCTAAGCATATACAGTACATAGTTAATTAACTCAGGCCAACAAAGTAATCCTATGGATATTAGGAGGGAACATGTATTGGCATTGGAAACATAATGCAACTATAGGATACTCTAATCCAACCAAATTGACATTTGGAACCGCATCCAATAATATAGTGGAGAAAATATTTGCGGAAAACATAGGAGGAGACATGCTTAGAGGGGGGATTACGCTTGCCTTGTTCAGCAGACTGGTAATACGGGTCGTCAGGGTGTTGTGGAGAAACCCGACTCCTGAATCTATCGATGTATAAGAACACCGGAAAGCACAATCAAATACCACACCATATAAAACAAGTGCAATGCACAAGCACATGATGATATGACATTTTAAATGCACCATAGAAGTATTAAACATGACCAACAAGTTGAATGGGGTCCCAAATATATTTATTGCCTTATTTGGATTAATCCCCATAGTTAAACTTAATGGAATTGGCCAATTTCGAAAATGTACAGTACTGAAATGTTGTCCAAAAATGCATGCTATTTATGGTACTGGATAACTCATAATTTTGTGATCATTTGGATATTTTAAACACATTTTTCTGATTAACCAACAAAAAGTTATTGCATTTTCAATATTTGGTTTAGTGCTGCCATTTTAGTAAATTATTTCAAACAACACCAAAACTATTTATCCATGCTTGAAAATGAAGTGGAACTTGAAGTACTTTTGTTGCTGAACATTTTGGTATATCACACTTATTTTTTGGATCAATTTTTATCATGTTATGAATTTCACAAGAACCAATTCATTTCTGTCATTTTACAAAAAGGCAAGAAACAATTATTTCCAGTATTCATTTCAACATGAAAATGTCATAAAAATGTAAAGTTTCTTCCCCTAGTCATTTAGAGACCAAGTTTGCATTTTTGTGATCTATCAATAAAAAGATATTGATTTTCCAAGATTTATTTCTTTTCTGCTCTTTTCTTCAATTTAATAAAACAGCAATTAAATGAATTTAGTGGGATGTGTGAGTTATACCAATAGACTCCATTTATTTTTCTGAACATGTTGATATCTTATTTGCAGTTTTTGGACAAGTATTCCAAAAGTTATTGAATTTACAAGTTTTAGATTTGAATCTGTCTTTTCTTTTATTTCTCAGAAAAACCGCACGGAACATTTTTCACACGGGCTGGGCTAAGCCCGTGCCACTGACTGGTGGTTCCCAGCGCCACGGTGGCACTGACTGTGCGCGCGGGGGGGGGGGGGAGCTGAGCCACTGGCTGGTGGGCTCCACCTGTCAGTGTGCGAAAAATAAAAGGGAAAAGGCCTGCGTCGGCGGGATTCGAACCCGCGCCTCGCGAGCGAGCGCATGCGCGCTAGCCAATGGGCTAGCCGCTGCTTCCTGTTAGTATACGGGCGCACGCCCTTTTGAGGTAGTGACGGTGCACGGCGACGTCGCGCGCGGCCGCGGTGACCACCGGCGGCGTCGAGCACAGACGCGTTGTTCTACGGCGCACGGGGATCGACTACTGGGCACATTCGACACGCCGGGCTAAGGGCTACCTACTGGCGGTGCCACAGGCCAAATGGTCACCGGAGACGGCGACCACGGCGGGCTACGGCGGCGGCGTGCTATGGCTACGGCGGCATCTACGGCTACTCGACGAACCAGAGCGCTAGACAGGAAACAGAGTTGTCCAGAAGGTGCCTCTGCTCACCCTTGACGCGTACGTGAGCTCGGCGTAGAAGGAGGAGGTCAGAGGCGACGGCGAGCTTGGTCGACGTCCGGCGGACGGAGGGGAAGAAGACGGCAATGTGGCGGCTATCCCGGGCTTCCCTTCTCGATTCCTTGCACGGAGAGGGAGAGGGAGACGCGGCGAAGGCGGCGGTGTGCTTCGATCTGCTCTGCGCTTCCTGGAATGGCGGCGATTTGTGGCGGCGACCTCGGCTAGGTCACGGCCATGGCGGAGAAGAGAGAGAGCGCGCGAGGGAAAATATCGGGGGAGAGAGAGCGAGTGGCCTCGTGGTGGTCTTATCCACCTCGTGGTGGTCGGCGTCGAGCAGGGGAGCAGTGGATGGCACGGCGGCGAGCGGGTGCGTCGCGAGCCATGGCGCGCGGTCGCTACAGGGAGGAGATGACGGTTTTGCGGATACCCCCCTGCGTTTCTCTGGTTTCCCACCTTTTCTTTCTCTTTTAAAAACCAGTAGTGTTTAGTGATTTTATTAAGGCACTTAAACATTTTATAAAATTCTGACAAAATTCATGTAGCCTCCCAATAGCATGTAGAAGCACCACAAAAATTGGGGTTGCCAAATAAAAAGTTTTGCATAACTTTTGTTCATAGAGTTTGTTTATGGCATTTTGGTTAATTTACTTTAGAATTTTTAAAACAAGAGAAAAATATTTATTTGAAACTCTTGGAACTTCCTTGACAAATATGGATGTCTATTTGAATTGTTTTTGTCACAACAACTCATTTGAATTTAGAGTATTTAGAAACAATGGTTGCTTTGGTTTCCATTTGTTTTTAATTTGTTTTCCAAATCTTGTTTCAACTTGAGCACTTAAGCAGATAATGCCATGATGCATGAATGAAATGCAAAAGTGGAAATTTTATTCACAAAATTTCAGTTCACAAACTTGGGGCTGTTACAATTCTACCCCCTTACAGGAATCTCGTCCCGAGATTCTACGAGTGCGGAAGGAAGTCGGGATACTCCTCACGAAGACTAGACTCTCTCTCCCAGGTTGCTTCTTCTTCGGAATGGTTAGACCACTGAATTTTCAGGAACTTGGTGGTCTTGTTACGAGTCTTCCTTTCTGCTTCATCCAGGATACGGATAGGATGCTCGCGATAAGTAAGATCTTCCTGGATATCCAGCTCCTCATGATTGACTCCATGAATAGGATCTTTGAAACAACGGCGAAGTTGGGATACATGAAACACATCATGCACATTTGGGAATATGACCGGTAACTCCAACTGATAAGAAAGATCTCCTCGCTTGGCCAGAACGGTGAAAGGGCCAACATAGCGAGGGGCCAATTTTCCCTTGATCCCGAAGCGGCGAATGCCACGAAGTGGAGAGACGCGAAGATACGCCTTATCACCAATTTCATAATGAATCTCCTGGTGATGCTTGTCATAGTAACTCTTCTGCCTAGACTGGGCAATCTTCAGATTCTCTCGTATGATTCTAACCTTCTCCTCGCTTCATTGATAACATCTGGACCAAAGAGTGCCCTCTCTCCGGTCTCGGACCAATTCAGCGGAGTGCGGCATTTTCTTCCATACAGAACCTCGAATGGAGCCATACCCAGACTAGCTTGATAGCTATTGTTGTAGGAGAACTCCGCGAAAGGAAGGTACTTCTCCCAATCCTTGCCAAAAGAGATTACACATGCCCTAAGCATGTCTTCCAGAACTTGGTTCACTCTTTCGGTCTGACCATCAGTTTGAGGATGGAACGCGGTGCTGAAGTTGAGACGGGTGCCCATAGCGGTTTGGAAACTAGTCCAGAACTTGGAGTGAATAGGCTTCCACGATCAGAAATTATCTTCTTGGGAACGCCGTGAAGTACGACGATCCTAGAAGCATACAGATGTGCCAACTTAGCAGCGGTGATGTCAACACGAACAGGGAGGAAGTGAGCCACTTTTGATAACCGATCAATGATTACCCAGATGGCATCATTTCCCTTGGGACTTCGGCAGTCCAGTAATGAAATCCATACCAATTTCATCCCATTTCCACTCAGGGACTGCAATAGGGCGAAGAGTGCCGGCAGGCCTTTGATGTTCAGCCTTTACCCTACGACAGGTGTCGCATTCAGCAACATACTTGGCGACTTCCCGTTCATACGAGTCCACCAGAATCGTTGTCGGAGGTCTTGGTACATTTTGGTACTACCGGGATGAATGGAGAGAGGTGATTCATGAGCTTCTTGGAGGATCAGCTCCCTCAAATTCCGGTTCTTGGCACTACCAGACGGTCACCAAAGTAAACGGCTCCGGATTCATCCTCTGAGAAACATTTGGCCTTCCCGCTAGCGATGTTCTCCTTGATATGAAGGATACCCTCATCCTGCTTTTGAGCATCCTTAATCTGGTCTTCAAGAGTAGACTTGATCTCCAGATTTGCAAGGTAGCCAGAGGGAACAATTTCCAGGTTCAAACGGGCGAACTCTTTACAAAGAGCAGGTTGAGCCTTCTTCAATCATCAGATTGTTGCAATAGGACTTCCGACTTAGCGCGTCAGCCACGACGTTGCTTTGCCGGGTTGATAGTTCAGACTCACATCATAGTCCTTGATTAACTCTAACCAACGCCTTGCCTGAGATTTAAATCTGGCTGTGTGAAGAGGTACTTCAGACTCTTATGATCCGAGAAAATCTCGCAACGGTTACCAAACAGGTATGGCTCCACTGCTTCAGAGCATAAACAACAGCGGCAAGTTCTAGATCATGAGTAGGATAATTGTGCTCATGCGGCTTCAGTTGGCGGGAAGCATACGCCACCACATGGCCCTCTTGCATTAATACACAGCCCAAGCCTTGCAGAGAGGCGTCACAGAAGACGACGAAATCCTTGCTTGTGTCCGGCAGGACAAGCACAGGAGCGGACGTGAGTTTGGCTTTCAGTGTTTTGAAGCTCTCTTCAGCTTCGTCCGACCATACGAACTTTTTACCTTCTTGAGAAGGTCAGTCAGCCTTGGCTATCTTGGAGAAACCTTCGATGAATCGGCGGTAAACCCGCCAATCCGAGAAAGCTACGAATGTCCTTGACTGACATTGGAGTTTTCCAATCCAGAATGGACTGAATCTTGTCAGGAATGACAGCCACACCATTAGCGGATATCACATGACCAAGGAAGACAGATTATCCAACCAGAACTCACACTTGGAGAACTTGGCATAGAGGCGGTGTTCTCGAAGTCGTGTCAGAACCAACGAAGATGTTCCTCATGCTCTTCATTGGTTTTGGAATAGATGAGGATGTCATCAATGTAAATGACGACAAACTTGTCAGATAATCCATGAAGACAGAGTTCATGAGCCTCATGAAAGTAGCTGGGCATTGTGAGACCAAAGGACATGACAGTATACTCATATAGAGCCATAGCGAGTAACGAAGCCGTCTTTGGAATATCCTCCTTTCTGATCTTTATCTGATGGTACCTGACCTCAGATCCATCTTGGAGAATACCGTTGCACCAGCTAACTGATCCAACAGATCATTGATGCGGGGAATAGGATACTTGTTCTTGATTGTCACCGCATTCAACGGTCTATAATCAGAGACTAGACGAGGCACGGTAGAATCCCTCTTCTTGACAAAGAGTACCGGACAACCCCAAGGTGAACTGCTAGGCTGAATGAACCTTCGCTAACAGCTGATCAATTTGCTCTTTCAACAGAGCCAACTCTTCCACCGGCATACGGTAGGGCTTCTTGGAAATCGGAGCGTACCCGGAATTCTATGACAAACTCCACACATCGATCAGGGGCATGCCAGGCAAATCTTCCGGGAACACATCCGGGAAGTCACACACACGTGTATTTCATGTATTTCAGGAGGGGATTCGCCTTCCATAAAGCAAAGAAGGATCTCAGGTGACGTGGGTACGATGGCGGACGGAGGTCTTGAGTTGCAGGCCAATACTTCACAATGTCACCGGAAGGAGCGGTCACAGTAATGGTCTTGGCGGCACAGTCGAGATTAGCCCGGTATTTAGCTAGCCAGTTCATGCCCAGTATGACATCAATGCCTTTGGACTTCAGAGCTACCAAGGCATAAGGAAAAGACAAGGAACCTATATTAATCTGGACCTCAGGAGTAACCCCATCGGTTTGCCATTTGGAACCAGGAGTAGAGATCACCAAGGGACATCTCATTTTCTCGAACGGTATGTTGTGATCTTTTGCAAAAGCTATGGATATGAATGAATGCGATGCTCCAGAGTCAAACAAAACTGTAGCTGTATTGCCGTTGATTCGTAGCTCACCCATGAGAACTCCGGGTCCTCTTCAGCTTCTTCTGCAGAGACGTGGTTCAGGCGACCACGCGTTAGGGCCAGCCTTGCCAGCTGGAGTGGCGGGGCTCGTGCAGGTGTCCCCGAAATAGGTGTCTTCTGGGGGCACTCCCTGGAGTAGTGGCCCGCCTGGCCACAGGTGTAGCAGGTAAGTCCATGTGGGCGATACCCACTTCCGCTCGCCCCAAGTGTCGAGTAGTGGGACGCGGCGGTGGTGGCCTGTATCCCGCGGCCCTCGGCATGAATGGAGCACGCGGCACAGCGCTATAGGGAACGAAGACCTTGCGCTTCTTGTTCCCAGAACCCGAGGAACTCTGGTGGTCCCCCTGTGCGGGCCTCTTGGAAGCCTCGAACTCCTTCCTTCCCTGCTCAAGAGTAAGAGCCTGGTTGAACAACTCCTGATAGTTCTGGAACCTGAAGGGCAGCAACTCATAGCGGAGTCTCGGCGCAAGCCCCTTGCGGAACAACTCCTGCTTGTCGGCATCATTGGTCACGTCCCGAGGGGCGTAACGAGAGAGATGGTTGAACTGACAACCATAAGTGCGGAGGTCCATACGTCCCTGTTGCAAGTCCAGGAACTCCCTCCTCTTCAAATCCATGATCGGCTGGGGAATGTACTCGGCACGGAAGGCTGTGCGGAAATCAGCCCAAGTGAAGACATGGTTGGCTGGGAGCAAAGCCACATGGCTTTCCCACCAACAGCCAGCTGCACCTGTCAGAAGGTAGGTGGCGAAGTTGACTTGTTCAGCCACTGGGACATGCAGCGCGGAGAACTTGCGCTCCAGAGCGCGAAGCCAGTCATCAGCTTCCAGTGGCTCCTTAGCATCAGCGAAGGTAGGTGGCTGCGAGCGCAGGAACTCAGTGAGAGTGTTGCAGCCATTCCTCTGTGCATTCTGCTGCACTATCTGCTCCAACAGGCGCTCATTGCGCCCACGATTCTCCTCAATGGCCATCAAGACTTGAGCCATCGAGGGTGGTGGCGGCAGATCATCCTCATCATTGTCGTGGTTACCGCGACCTCCGCGGCCTCCGCGGCCTCCTCGAGCCATTCTGGAGATTTGACAATGACACAATTAGTATCTACCTCCGAAAAATGGTTGAGATAGAAGCAGTAACTTATTTGGAATACCAGCCATACATTCAATGACATTCACGTATCATCCAACAACTAGCGACAGCATATTTGGACACAAACACGCATACAACATACACCAGCTGTAATACAATCCATACGTGATATTTAAGAGTACCAGCATACAAGCTTTAGTATCCGTTACACTGAATGGAAGTACGGATGATACAAGTCACCAAGTCTGATACATGACAAAGTTCCCTTAGAAATAAAGCAACAACTAGATACTGATACTGAGTAGCTTGCACATCACGCAGGAAGGCAAGGTACTCTCCTCGATACTCAGCGAGAAGAAACTAGTAGCCTCCCCAGAAGTTCGCCGGGAAGCGAACGGGTGGGGTGTCGAACTCGCGAGAACTCTGAGGCTGATTGCCATACGGCGGCAGGTTGAGGCTACCCCGAGGCTGACGGAGGGGTCCAGGAGACGGCACGGTACCCCCAACTCGGGTGCTGCGCATATCGTCAGGTAGCACCAACGGACGGGGCCGAAGGGCTGCGCGAGGAAGCGTCCCGCTGAGGAAGTACGGCTCCAGATCCCTCATAGTGGCCCGGTGACTCTCGCGTGAAGCAATCGCGTACGTGTACCACTGACGGGCACGGAGGTCCAGGGCCCGGACTAGCTCAATCAGTGCGCGGTGCGCACTATCCTCCTCACCCTCACCCTCAGAGTACACAGCGTGATAGATACCCTCTGCACCCTGTGCTGAAGCAGGAAAGTGACGGAAATCTGACTCATCACTAGCAAGGTAGGGGTTGTAACCACGGTAAGTGGAAAGGGCGGTGTGTGCAGCCTCATGCACAGCCTGTGTCACGGTGAGGCCCACTCCTCCGTAGATGTACTCCGCTGCATTCCCTTCATCATCCAGGAGGCGGCACTCGCAGAAGAACTGACCCTGGTGGTGGGGAAGGTACTCCTGGTACACCACGTACTCGGGATACCAACGGCAATCCTGGCCGTGCACTGCGGCGGCGAGCAGGGCGGGAAACCCGCGGGTGTCCTCGCAGCGAGTCAAACGAACCACCAAGCCGGAACGAACCATCTGTAACAGGAGAAGTTCAAAAGTTAGATTTACTAAAAGTAAATCAACTGACGAAGTAGCACAGAACGGATAGGAACCCAACCCCGTGACCCTAATTTGAAACAACGGCCAAGACACCTCGGTAAATCAAATAGAGGTAAGATGGCTCCAAGATTAGAGTGTAACCAGGTAAGGAGTAAAAAGAATCCTAAGATGGTTTTCACAACTCATTTTTAGGTTATAAATAATTTTCACAACACTAGACTCAACATCGACCAGTAGAAGGGTTTCCTACAGGCAGTCATGCTCTGATACCAACTTGTGGCGCCCCGACCGCGACTATACAGTGATGCTGTGTGTCACCGGTTAAGCGATACAAACGGAGGTTACGGGTTTACCAATCCCCGGCCAAAACCTTTGGCAGGCGTTGCTCGAATGGATCATCGGCAACGCAACACCCCGATTGATGCCTTAACACAGGCACAACTATCAATGCATAATAGAGAGATCAAGACTTGTGGAACAACTGGCACATTACAGACTCTACGACTCAAAGCATTATAGTTCAACTCTTATAATAGAGAAAGATAGCAAATATTACAACCAGAGGTCACAGACCCAACAGTACATCAAGCGGAAGCAAATTAAGTTGTTCTAACAACAAGATCCAAATTATGGCCTAAGAGGCCTACAGATAAACATTCCCAGCGCCAGATGTTCCGAGATGTCCCAAGCTGCCACCTGGGAACCCCAGACTACTCGTCGACTTCCACGAAGAACCCACCTTCAAGGTCGATGAAGTCCTCCTCTGAAATCAAATAAACAACGTTGAGTTCGACGAACTCTGCAAGATTATTAGAGCTACTAGCTCGATGATTGGCTTACAAAGGTTGTATGGCTGTTTTGCATAAAGCTAGTTTTCTTTAGAAAAGACATAACTCCATGGCATCGACTAATCAGAATATTTTCAAAGGGGGTAAGAAGTAAACTCTTTTCTTCTGATCATCTTCAACAACCACCATCCATCACCACACCTGTCTACTAAGGCACCTCCCCGAATCACCCTCGAGGAAGTCAACCTTGCATTCTTGGTAGTACCTTTAGTACTCAGGTTTTAATCATTCTGTTCAAGTTATTCTATGGTCTTACCTTCACTTCCCAAGTTCGTCCGTAACCGTGGACACGGCTTTTCGAAAAGATTTAACCCTGCAGGGGTGCACTGTGTTTGCCTTCGGTACCCCGCCCGGCTCATTGCCTACACGTAGCTCTCTTCCGGGGAAAGCCGGCTGAGTGGGAACGGTTACAACCTTTACCTTGTTAAAGACTAACCCAGGATCATCAGTGAGGATGGAGCAGCGATCACAACACCCTGCCCCGTGGCCACTCATTTTCCTAACACCACCATCCTCATCTCAGTCTTGACCACCAGCCTATGGATATTAGGAGGGAACATGTATTGGCATTGGAAACATAATGCAACTATAGGATACTCTAATCCAACACAAATTGACATTTGGAACCGCATGCAATAATATAGTGGAGAAAATATTTGCGGAAAACATAGGAGGAGACATGCTCAGAGGGGGGATTACGCTTGCCTTGTTCAGCATACTGGTAATACGGGTCGTCAGGGTATTGTGGAGAAACCCCGACTCCTGAATCTATCGATGTATAAGAACACCGGAAAGCACAATCAAATACCACACCATATAAAACAAGTGCAATGCACAAGCACATGATGATATGACATTTAAATGCACCATAGAAGTATTAAACATGACCAACAAGTTGAATGGGTCCCAAATATATTTATTGCCTTATTTGGATTAATCCCCATAGTTAAACTTAATGGAATTGGCCAATTTCGAAAATGTACAGTACTGAAATGTTGTCCAAAAATGCATGCTATTTATGGTAATGGATAACTCATAATTTTGTGATCATTTGGATATTTAAACACATTTTTCTGATTAACCAACAAAAAGTTATTGCATTTTCAATATTGGTTTAGTGCTGCCATTTTAGTAAATATTTCAAACAACACTAAAACATTTATCCATGCTTGAAAATGAAGTGGAACTTGAAGTACTTTTGTTGCTGAACATTTTGGTATATCACACTTAATTTTTGGATCAATTTTTATCATGTTTGAATTTCACAAGAACCAATTCATTTCTGCCATTTTACAAAAAGGCAAGAAACAATTATTTCCAGTATTCATTTCAACATGAAAATGTCATGAAAAATGTAAAGTTTCTTCCCCTGGTCATTTAGAGACCAAGTTTGCATTTTGTGATCTATCAATAAAAATATATTGATTTTCCAAGATTTATTTCTTTTCTGCACTTTTCTTCAATTTAATAAAACAGCAATTAAATGAATTTAGTGGGATGTGTGAGTTATACCAATAGACTCCATTTATTTTTCTGAACATGTTGATATCTTATTTGCAGTTTTTGGACAAGTATTTCAAAAGTATTGAATTTACAAGTTTTAGATTTGAATCTGTCTTTTCTTTTATTTCTCAGAAAAACCCCACGGAACATTTTTCACACGGGCTGGCTAGCCCGTGCCACTGACTGGTGGTTCCCAGTGCCACGGTGGCGCTGACTGTGCGCGCGGGGGGGGGGGGGAGCTGAGCCACTGGCTGGTGGGCTCCACCTGTCAGTGTGCGAAAAAAAAGGGAAAAGGCCTGCGTCGGCGGGATTCGAACCCGCGCCTCGCGAGCGAGCGCATGCGCGCGCTAGCCACTGGGCTAGCCGCTGCTTCCTGTCAGTACACCCTTTGAGGTAGTGACGGTGCACGGCGACGTCGCGGCGGCCGCGGTGACCACCGGCGGCGTCGAGCACGGACGCGTTGTTCTACGCGCACGGGGATCGACTACTGGGCGCATTCGACACGCCAGGCTAAGGGCTACCTACTGGCGGCGCCACATGCCAAATGGTCACCTGAGACGGCGACCACGGCGGGCTACGGCGGCGGCGTGCTACGGCTACGGCGGCATCTACGGCTACTCGACGAACCAGAGCGCTAGAAAGGAAACAAGTTGTCCAGAAGGTGCCTCTGCTCACCCTTGATGCGTACGTGAGCTCGGCGAAGAAGGAGGAGGTTAGAGGCGACGGCGAGCTTGGTCAACGTCCGGCGGACGGAGGGGAAGAAGACGGCAATGTGGCGGCGATCCCGGGCTTCCCTTCTCGATTCCATGCACGGAGAGGAAAGGGGAGACGCGGCGAAGGCGGCAGTGTGCTTCGATCTGCTCTGCGCTTCCTGGAACGGCGGCGAATTGCGGTGGCGACCTCGGCTAGGTCACGGCCATGGCAGAGAAGAGAGAGAGAGCGCGCGAGGGAAAATATCGGGGAGAGAGAGAGCGAGTGGCCTCGTGGTGGTCTTATCCACCTCGTGGTGGTCGGCATCGAGCAGGGGAGCAGTGGATGGCACGGCGGCGAGCGGGTGCGTCGCGAGCCATGGCGCCGGTCGCTACAGGGAGGAGATGACGGTTTTGCGGATACCCCCCATGCGTTTCTCTGGTTTCCCACCTTTTCTTTCTCTTTTAAAAACCAGTAGCTGTTTAGTGATTTTATTAAGGCACTTAAACATTTTAAAAATTCTGAAAAATTCATGTAGCCTCCCAATAGCATGTAGAAGCACCACAAAAATTGGGGTTACGAAATAAAAAGTTTTGCATAACTTTTGTTCATAGAGTTTGTTTATGGCATTTTGGTTAAAACCAAAATGAATTTACTTTAGAATTTTTAAAACAAGAGAAAAATATTATTTGGAACTCTTGGAACTTCTTTGACAAATATGGATGTTTATTTGAATTGTTTTTGTCACAACAACTCATTTGAATTTAGAGTATTTAGAAACAATGGTTGCTTTGGTTTCCATTTGTTTTTAATTTGTTTTCCAAATCTTGGTTTCAACTTGAGCACTTAAGCAGATAATGCCATGATGCATGAATGAAATGCAAAAGTGGAAATTTTATTCACAAAATTTCAGTTCACAAACTTGGGGCTGTACAATCCTCTTCACCTTCCTGTTCACACTCATTTTCACAAGTGATGGCCTTGGACTTCAATGCAACATTGGAGAGTGTCCCGCAAGTCCTCTTTGCCGAGCATGAGCATGAATAGAACTCTTCACAACCATTCCGATGGAGACGAACTCATTGAGAATGGTGCTAGAGTCAAGCGTTGAGAAGTCCGGTCTTGATCGAATGGTTTGAGCCAAGCTTTGATTTGAAGAGTGATTGCCTTGAGGAACTTGCGCTTGATCCAACTATCTTCAATCTTCTCAAAGCCAAAATCATTCAAGGTGATGGCAATAGCGAGAGCCTTCGATAGAGATCTTCGGGAGTCTCATCCTCATTCATCACAAACTCTTCGCTTCATCAAGAACAGCTTCATACTTGCAAAGTTGAATGCTTGCGCTACCCAAGAAAAGTTGTGGAGATTGTCCCAACATTGCTTGGGCCGTCTTGCACACCCGGATATGAGTGGTGTAGGTTGGGCTGTCGGCCGTTTGAATCATGCGCATGGCGGTGGCGTTGAGTTGGTGATTGGCCTTCTCCGTTGGAGTCATGTTGAGTGGGTCTTGAGGATGAAAGCCTTGCTCTATAATGTCAATCAAGAAGACACAACAACTAGACATGTGTGATCGCATATTAAATTGCCAATTAGGAAAGTCTTTTGGGTCAAGCATAGGAGGTGCGCCCATATTGGCAATGTGTGACGGTTGACATGTTGGTGGTTTGCGTTATACAATTGTCCCGAGGAACACTTGCATACACCCCCGGTGACCTTGGGGTTGAGATAACACCCGGGCAAGAGATTTAGTGGCTTGCACAAGTGGTGGGGTGCATTTGCCGTTCCATCCACATTGACAAGATCCGTAGATGGAGGAATATCCGACTTCGTTCCACTATCCGTTGCCACGGGGGTTGTATCAACCTTAGGTGTCGGTCCCCCTAGGAATTCCTTGATCATCTCACGCATCGATTCCTTCATGCTTAGTTGAGGTTGGTGGTGAGCTCGGTATTGAGATTTGATATCTCATTTTTGATCTCACCAACAACCACACCAAAGCGTTCATTAGTGACCGATGCGAGAGGGTCCAAGTCCGACATATTCTCTTAGGCGGTGAAGCCTTAGATAAGAGCCGAGGCTCTGATACCAATTGAAAGATCGATATGTCGACAATAGGGGGTGATTAGGAGACTACCAAATTTTAATTCTTTTTCGATTAATTAGGGCTTGAGCAATGTATAACAAAGGTTGACTAGATGTGCACTAGATGATAGCAACCTATGTGATACAAACAAGGTAAGTAGCGTAGCGGAAGCAACAAGTAAAGGATAGAAATAACCGCAAAGTGAGACACGGAGATGTTTCCCGTAGTTCCTTCCCAAGGAAGTACGTCTACGTTGGAGGAGTGTGGAGCCACCTAGGCGCTCCAATAGCACGGATGTGCTCACTCTATTCTCCGTGAGCTTGGCCTGTGGGGGTTTGGCTCATCCACTATGAGGTCACCTTGAAGGCATTAACCAAGCCGGTACACAAAGGTCGGGGAACTCCACAATGAGTTGGAGCCTCCCAACAATGCCTCGGACTCCCTCCGAGACTCACAAAGACACCTAGGTTACAAGCAACCCAAGATGTAGAATCCACATGTTAGGTGTGGGGGAATGGAAATTCCTTCGGTGGAGATGTAGATCTAGACCTCCTCCTTCACTCCTTAAAGAATCAAGACGATTGGGTATGGAGTGGGAGATCTAGGAGTTTGAAGCTTTGGCAATAATGGGGATTTAATTATAGCAGCTCAAGTTGTCCCAAGGTAGGTGGAGGGGTATAAATACTCCCCTCCCTCCATTCTGCCCCGTTGGGGGACAAATCCCCACGCGAGCGTAGTACCGCTGGAATAGCCGTACTACCACCACAGTCTTCTCAGCAGCTTCAAGTCCAGTCAACGGACTTCCTCCTCGTTGCTCGTTTCCCACCTCACCGGTACCAGGCGGTACCTGTCGTGGGCTTGTCACGTCAGGTGTCATAGATGACTTCGTAGGTGTGGGATTACGCGAGTCAAGCATCTCCGAGCTTGGATCGCAGGAACAAAGATCAACACAGATTTACCCAGGTTCGGCCCCCTCAATGTGAGGTAAAAGATCTACTTCCTGCCTACCCTAGATTGGTATTGATATGATAATCGAGGTGTTACAATGGAGGCGATCCGATCTGGTACTCGTCGTATGAACTAGGGTTTTTGGGCTTGATAGCTCGACCCTGTCTAAGTCCTGCGAGTCCTCTTTATATACACAGAGGCTCGTCAGTTACAAGAGTTCTACACGAAGCCTGATTGTCTTTCTTGTCTTCCAAGGCAATTTTGCACCGACCTTCTGGAACTTTCCTTTATCGAGTCGCGATGCGAGATTGGCCCATCTTTCACGTGGCCCAATAATGATAGCGCAGCCTTAAGTCACGGTTAATCATTCCCCCGACATTAGCCCCCAAGCGTGGCCTGAACTTCATAGTATTTCTTGATCTTGAATGTTTAGGCCGCACTTTTCCTTGTTTCGCGACTTATAATTGTGCAGGATTTGCCTTGACTCGCACCTGGAAGATCTTCTGACTTCGTGAGCTTCTTTGTCAGAATAGCCTGATAGCTTCAGAACTTGATGACGATCCATCTTCAGATTTTGATAATAATACGATGTAGCCCCCAAGGATTGAGAGGATGTAACGTGGTAATCATCTCAATTCTTCTCAGGGAATTCTGAAGGTCATCACCTGTAACTTGATATCATGAATAAAACAATTGTTAAGATACAAGTATTTGTAATTGGTGTTGCCGTACTATAAGCAGTACATCGACCTCTAGTTAGGCCATCTGAATCCTAAGTGGGCACCGCGCGACTCAGTATTTCCTAAGAACATGTGTGTTCAGGGTCTAGAGCGGCCATGATAGGCAATCAAGCTCGATTGACGCCACACCCCAGTACTTTGGCCACATAATGCGAGTAGCAATCCAACTTAAGGTGAATTTGATAATTGCCAATAAACTGGCTGTTTCAGGGTAACAAAGACCCCAAGAAACATAATGTTATTGCCATGATAGCTAAGCTATGATAAGCTTTGATTATGATGACACATAAGGTCGCGCCTGGTGGCAACCGAGTGTTAACATAGGGTTGGATCGCGCGTAGGTGGCGATCCATGGTGATACATGGGGTCGGTCGCGCCTAGGTGGTGACCAGAGATGATACAAAGTTTACGGCCACGCCTAGGTGGCAGCCGGTTTCTGATACAAGGGCCGATCGCGCTGGGTGGCGATCAGATGTTGCATAGGTCGCGCCTAGGTGGTGACCAGAGTTGAAGTTCTAGCCCTGAGTGGCTGCGATGATACTCAGCTATAAAGCTGAAAGGATGATGCTTGGCTCTGATTATCCTTTTCTTATGTATAGTACGGTCGCAGGTGTGCGACGTTCGAAGGGCGAGGTGCCTCGAGACAATCCTTGAAATCATGGCGTTCGCTGCTTTCTTCCCTTACATCCAGCAGATAGTATGACCCATTATTTAGCTTCTTGCTGATGATGTAGGGTCCTTCCCATGGAGAGGACAGCTTATGCATTCCCTTGTTGATCTTGTAAGTCGCAGTACTAGGTCGCCTTCTTGAAAGGTGCAGTTTTGATGCGTCTGGCATGATAGCGTCGCAAATCTTGTTGATAATATACCGCTGACCTTGATGCTGCCAAGTCTCTAACCTCTTCTAATGTGTCCACCGAGTCTTGCCGAGCTAAACCTCATTATCTTCTCGATGTAAGCCGCGACTCTTGGTGAATCATGTATGAAGTCGCTGGCATAACTGCTTCTGCTCAATAGACATAAATATGGTGTAAATCATGTGAACTGTTAGGGGTTGTTCTTAAGCTCCACAATACTGCTGGCAATTCCTCCACCCAACATCCTGGAGATGCTTCTACCTTTTCAATAAGGCGCGGCTTAATTCCATAGAGAATTTCCCGGTTAGCTCGCTCAGCTTGTCCATTACTCTGCGGGTGTGCTACTGACGTGAGTCCAATCTTATCCCCATTGTCTGCACAAAATATCTGTGTAGCCCCTTCAGAGGTGTTGCTCCCATTGTCTGTAATGATACATGGGGTACCCGAAGCGGAATATGACCTTTTTCAAGAACTTGACTACTGTTCAGCCTCGCAATCTCCACAGTTCTGCTTCTATCCACTTTGTGAATTTGTCCACCATGACCAGGAGGTGAGTTTTTCCGTTTGAAGACCGTCTGAAGGGCCCTACCATATCAAAACCCCACAACGGCAAAAGGCCATGTGATGGTATTGTGCGAAGTGCTTGAGCTGGCATATGATCTTGCCTAGCATATCTTTGACATCCGTCGCACACACTCTGACAATTTGCTCTGCATCTGCTAATGCTGTTAACCAGAAGAATCCTGTCGGAACGCCTTTGCCACCAAGATCTTGACGAAGCATGATGGCCACAATCGCCTGAATGAATTTCGTGCAAGAATTTTCGTCCCTCTTCTGGTGAGACACATCTTTGGAATGCTCCTGACACGCTGCGCTTGCATAATTCGTTGTTGATAATTGTATAGGCCTTTGATCGTCGTATGATTTTGCGCGCCTCAATCTCATCGACTGGCAGCACTCCGTGACTTAAATATGCCATGTATGGCTCTATCCATCCTGGCTGTTCATGCAAGGCTGCGACTAAAGTTGAATCATCTTCTGGCTCTGCAATGTCAATCTCTGCTGGAGTTTGACTGATGGATTGTGCAGTTCATCCAAGAAAACATTGGGTGGGAGTAATTGTCTGTTGGATCCAAGCGAGACAAGGCATCTGCAGCATCGTTTTGTCTCCGGTCAATATGTTCAACTTGGTATCCAGTGAAATGTCCACAATTCTGTCCACCTCCATCTTCATATGCAGCCATATTCGCATCCTTGTTGTCCCATGTTCCAGAGACCTGCTGTGCCACTGATACGTCCAAACGTATCTACTTTCCCGAACACTTTTGCTATTGTTTTACCTCTAACTTGTGTGTTTTTGAATACAACTAATGCACTAACGCTGTTTTCAGCAGAAATTGCCTTGGTGTCTTGTTTTTTGCAGAAAGTCAACTTTCAGGAAAAACACCAGAAAAAGATCGCAAACCTTCTATTTACCAGAAGACTCACGGAGCCAGAAGGGAAGTCAGAGATGGGCCACGAGTGGCCAAACCACAGGGCGGCGCGGCCAAGGGGCCCACCGCGCCAGCCACTGAGGAGGGCGAATCGGACACCTCCCGAGTCCCCCTTTCGACTACTTAACCCTCCTGACCTAAAACGTGAGGGGTCATCCACTTCATCCAGAAACATCACTGTACGCCGCCGCCATCACGAAACCTATTCGGGACCCGAAACTCCGTCTGGCACTCCGCCGGGACGGGGAATTGAGAGATCATCGCCATCATCATCACCGACGCTTCTCCATCGACCATTGTTCCCCCATCCATGTGTGAGTAATTCCCTACTGTAGCTGAGGGGGATGGTAGGGATTGGATGAGATTGTTCATGTAATAAAGTTTAAGATCATTAGGGCATGGTGCCTAGTATCCATTGTTAGTACTTATTGATGTTGTTGCAACTTGTTGAACTTAAGCTTGTCACTAGGGCCCGAGTGCCATGCTTTCAGATCTAACATGTTTATTGTTTCATTAATGATATGCACTGTTTATTGATCATACCTGCAAGTTGTATACACATATTGTTGTCCGGAACCCGAGGTCCCAAAGTGACAATAATTGGGACAGCCGAGGGAATGGCTGCGATGTGAGGATCACCTGTGTTCACGGCGTGTTAATGCTTTTCTCCGGTACTTTATTAAAAGTACCTTAATTACCAGTAGATTCCCTTGAGTCCCGGCTGCCACTGGCTGGTAGGACAGAAGATGCTGTACAAGTTTCTCATTGCGAGCACGTACAAACATATACGGAACACATGCCTATGTTACTTAGTACTTGGATGCTTTATCATTATTATCTGCAATGCCTATGTCTTGATTATTATATAGGCTATCTTATCCATGCAGCGCCCGTTCATCCATCCCTATGCCTACAGTGTTTTAATCCTACTGTTTACTACAATCACTACTGTTGTCTCTATTTACTGCTGCTATTATTTCACCGCTACTACTGCTATAAAACTGTTGCTACTGATAATCTGTGTCGAGCAAGACTATTCACAGGTGCAGCTGAATTGACAACTCCGCTGTTAAGGCTCTCAAGTATTCATTTGACATCCCCTGTGTCGAATCAATAAATTGGATTTTACCTCCCTCGAAGACTGTTGCGATCCCCTATACTTGTGGGTCATCAAGACTATTTTCTGGCACGCCGTTGCCGGGGAGCATAGCTTTATTTGTGAGTTCACTTGTGATCTATATTGCTCTCTGAAAATTATCATCATGGGTAAAGCTCGTGATGAGAGGGTCCGTGTATGTGCCGATCCACTACAAGAAAAGGTACGACACTTAGTACCTCGGCTGCTCTTGACTCACCATATGTATTGAGTAACTTGTTACACCACCACAATCTTCACGTGTTGGTACTACTGCTGAATCTGAATTGCCTCACTGATAAATTGATGATCTTCTACTGTGATTGATGAGATATTTCATTAAGGTCCACTTTTAGATGCTGCTATTGCTAAGTCTAAACAACTTGAAAATACTAGAACACCTAATGGAAGTCCTACTACTCCTGTTTATTCACCTGAGTTAAGGGATTATACTTGTGATGATGATCCCTGATGAAACTATGTGGAACTTGATGATGATTTTATTGATAAATGTAATACTACTACAGGTGCAGAATATTAGAAAATTTTCTTGCACAACATGCTGTTAAATACAAGTTTGTCACCTGATCCTAAGTTTGCCACTTCTTCTCCTATAAACATTAAAGATAAGGATTAAGATTTTTCTCTTGATTTATCTCATATATCTATTGTTGAGAAAACTCCTTTTTGTGGCACTAAGAGTGAAAGTGCTGTAGAGCACATGAATGAGCTCTCTACTTGAGTGGCTATTTTCTGATGATATCAAAAGCGTAGCCATTTTGTTGCTAAGATTGTCCTTTCCTCATTAAAAGATGATGCTAAAGCTTGTATAACAACTTGTCTCCTGTTCTTTTACTAGTCCTACTGGTTTGCTTAATGTTTTCTTTCAGAAATATTTCCCGCGCAGTGCTCAACATGCTGCTTTGCAGAGAATTTATAACTTTGACCAGGAAGATGAAGAGAAAACTTCCAGCGCATGGACAAGGTTTTTTGCTCTCTTATCAGAGCTCGACCTGGACATGATTTGGAAAATCATGATCTACTTGATATATTTTACAGTTGACTAACATTGAATCTAAGAGCATATCTGGATAGTTGTGCCAGTTGTTTTTCCAGGAAAAGAACCCCTGAAGAAGCTGAAGAATTATTGGCTAAAATCAGTCTAGAATTATGATGATTGGACTCTACCTGCGCCAACCCCCCACCAACACCGACACCAATATCAAAGAAGAGGGGAGGTATGATTGAATTGAATGATGAAACAATGAAGGAGGCCAAGAAAACTCTCATTGAGAAGGGTATTAAATCTGAAGATGTGAAGAACCTTCCACCTATTGAAGATTTGTGTAAGCCAATTCCTCATCCATCCATAATTGAGGTTTCACTCTCTCCCACAGGTTCGATGAAGGAGATATTCCCTACTCTAAACCACCTGATCAATGCTTAGATGAATTTGATAATTATGTTATTAAGCAAGATAATTTTAATATGAGAGTAGAAGATCATTTGCATGAAACTCTCAATCTATAGTAAGTTGCATGATATTGTGGAGAGAAATCTCCAATGATGTTAAGATGCTTATTAGACATTCCATATGGTTCAAACTCAAATTGATCAACTCACTAAAGTGCAACAAGACATGTTAGCCAATGCTCTAAAGAAAAATTAAAACCTGTCTATGTTAGCACTAGAAGTGGAGCTCTTACTCAGGACCTTTATATCCTGAGGGACACCACTAAAAGAATTGAACAAGATTCAACTAGCTGAAAATCCATTTTCTCCTTAAAAAAAGAAGAAGAAGAAACATAAAAATGTTGTAGAATCCTCTGAAACTGTTAATGATCCTAATAGTATAACTATCTCTGATGCTGAAACTGAAAGTGGTAATGAACTTGATAGTGAAAAGGATAAAAATGATGCTCTTGATAAAGAAGTTAGTAAAAGGAACCCTGAAAAGCATACTAAAAGAACCAAACAAAGCCCCGCAAGCGCGAGACGCACAGTTGTAATAATTCCCCCATTCCTTTGACTGAGGCGGGAGACCCGCCATTGTCTCGGGAATGTGAGTGTTGCACAGATAAGCAGTTATACAGTAGTGCAATAATTAAAATGCAACATGATACACATACAGCAATACAAGGTTCATATATAAAACATAGACAGCATATAGACATGCAACGATAATAGCAGACAGATATATCAATAACAGACGACAGACATACACCCGGCATGGTATTAAGCAATCAAACAAACAGCATTGCAGGATGGCTCATAGCAAGGGTTTAGCTTGCCTGCGAAGACGGGGATCCATTGGGCTTGGAGGGGTCGGGTCGGTTCCGGGCGTAGGGCAGCGATAGCCCATTCCACGGACTCCGAAATGCCCGTACAAAAGGGCACCTCATAGAAGTATTTTGGAATGAGATGGAATCAGTACCACCGGAAAGAGCTCGTCGAGATGAATATTTAGAAATTTGAATCACCGAAAACGGACTTACGGTTCAAAAGTTGTGGGCGTTTGAAAATTGGTCCAGCAGGGAAAAAGAAAATTCTGCGCGAAAAAAAAACTGTGCGGGCCGTAATGGGCCGCGACGCGCTGCGCACTGCGCTGCGCTGGCTGGGCTGCTGGCAGGCCGGCCGCTCCTGTGCGCTGGCTGGGCCAGAAAACGATTCAGAGGAGAAAAAAAAGAAAAAAAAACAAGGGATCGATGTCGTTTCTTCTCCTCCTCCAGTGCGTACTGGATCGATCGGAGGCCGGCCGGGAACGGCCGTGGAGGACGCCGGGAGGCCGGCCGGCGGCGGGGACGGGCCGGAGATGGTCGACCACGGCCAGGGGAGGTGGAATGGAGGGTGGGGGTGGCCTCCAACGCACGCACCCGAGCTCGAGGAGCTCCGGCCATGGTGGCCATGGTGGAAGATTTTGTAGAGATTTCTGTGGTTCTTGTGCACTGGATGGAGAGGGCAGGGGAGAGGGAATGGGGTGGAGTGGCTAGGGTGCGCTCGGGCTTCTTGGGGTGGCTCTAAATAGAGGGAGGGGAGGAGAAGTAGGTGGTGGACGGTGCGGCCATTGATGGCGTTGAGGTCATGGGTGACGTCCCTTGCCACAGGGAGGAGATAAGAAGGAGGGGGAGGCCGTGCTGGAGGTGCAATGGCGCACGTGGTGGTACTGCTGTGAGGGATAAGGCAGAGGGGCTGGGGTTTGCACTGTGTCATGCCGACATCGGCATGGCCAGAGCGCGACGCGAGCGGCGTGGTTCGCGTTCCCGATGACTCGGGGCACGGAAAAGAAAAAAGGATCGCGTCCTACTACGCTGCACTACTACTACAAACATCACACAGCAAGCAAAACATCAAATTGGGACAAAAGGCCAGTGCAAAGTTTTGAAAATCTCAAATGCCCTCAAGGTGTTCGATGCAGAGAAAAGGGACTTCCTATATCCCAATGGAGCTGGGATTTTTGCTGGTGGTGTTCTACTGGTATGTGAGTAATGTGGTCCAGTTTCACTCAATTTGGAGAAAGTTTCCTGTGTAAACATTTTCGGGTTTCGAAAAGGGCAGAAGGTGTTCGATGGGTGTCCTACAAGAAAAAGTTGATCCAAATGATCCAAATTTCTTGGGGTGGCTTATAATGGGATATGAAACACTTCCTCAGGTGGACAAGATTTATGGTGGAGTGGAAGTAGGGTTTTGATTAATGGCCCGGTAGGGCAGATTTGTAATTTCTCAATCTAAAAGTTGCATAGGCATGGCGATGTTTATGCATATATGGGATATATGATGATAGGTGTCTCTGGGATTTTTGGCGGAATTTTCTAAGCAAGATAAAGGAGGGTTGCTTTGGAGAGGCGAGATATGCTTTATAATTCTAAAGAAAAGGAATTAAGGTTTATATAGAAAACCCTGATAAATGGAATCAAAGGGATCAGAAACATTTGGAGAGATATCCGGGTTGGGACATAGAGAGATACATCAATCACCAAAAGTTCAAATGAGTTTTGATAAAACCCAGAGAAATCCAAGTTAAAAGGTTTTCGAAAAATTTAGTTCACCCCTTTTTCAGGAAAACCGGTTAGTGAAAATCGGGGTGTTACAGACCTACCCCGAATCGCGTCCTCGCGATTTCCAAGGTTAGTGACATACCTTTGGATTGACCTGTTGGTCAACCTTATTCCTTGTCCGTTTTCTCTTGATCTTCTCATCTATCTTGACAGGATCTTTGATCTTGACTTCAATGCCATAAGCGCGCTTTTTATTGGGCTTGAATAACTGAAATCATCAACTGACAGGCTCTTGTCTATCGTCTCAATTTGTACTGACAACAGTGCGGTTCTCAAGCTGGGTCAAGTTGAAATTCTCCGTTGTTGTTCAGCCATCACACAACTCCCGGTTGGCATTGTAGTCATTTTGGGATTCATGCGTCAACCGTACCATGTATGTATTTGGATCCTTGGCTGTACTGGTCCATCTTACCATCATTTGCATGAAAGATTTAGGGACTCAATCTTTATGGAACGTGGGCCTTGTCCGGTCTGAAAGGTACCAATCTTATCATATGGTTTTCTTATCACCTAGGCATTTTCTGACGTTGATAGCCTTTCCACAGACCTGACTTTAGCCACTTGATATCCATATTAGGAACTCTGAGAAAGTTGACGAATCTCACGGACGCTTGGCGCTTTGTTTGTCACGCTGACAATTTTCTGACGGCAAGCTGACTTTGTTTTGGTGCCACCACAAATTGCGTACTTCCATCTTGGCACATTTGTGTTCCCTCGTGATGAGAGAAATAAAATTTCCTTGAACTAGGTGTGATGTACTGATGGTGCCGCTTCCATCAATGTTTGTTGAAAATCCTCAAGTAATTGAACTTGTACTTCAGACCTTCGAGATGAAAATTTGGACTCTTATTTCCATATTGCCTTATTCACCTTGCGTCTGCGAGAGGTTTGTAGTGATCGAACAGATCCATAGACTTCAATATCTTTACCAGGACGGTTGATGGAGATGAGGTCTTCTTGTCCGTTTATTTTTGCTAGCTTCTACTCGACATAACTGGCGAAATCTGAACAATCGGTGACAGTATGCCTGTAACCACGCTGGTAGCGAGAGAATTTCTTGACTCGCGTATGTATAGGCAGTTTATTCTCTTGTGTAGATGTTGACTGTCACGCAAGCTGAGTAGTTGTTCCAACGTGTAACATGATCATCCGAGAAATTTTCTGGTTGCATAGCCGTGCTTTTCCTTGTATTTCTTTGACGCTCGGGCTCAACTTATATCCACATCATTTGAATTTTGTAGTGCTGGTCTAGCTCCAAGGTGAGCCAAGAAGTCGTTGTATCAGTACTGGACCAAACTTCTGAAATTATTCCGAGAAGACTAAGTGACTTTTCTGAGATTCTCGAGGCGTCGCGTTCACGTAGGTACATGTTGAATCTTTTCTTCCCATGATGGTGGTTGGCATGACGTAGGTTAGATCTCTGTAGCTTTGCTCTTTAGAAAGCTTCTGATGTAGGTACCGGTAGTGTTCGTGTATAGACTGAGGCTGTTGTACATGTGGTATACTGCTGAAATTCCGACGGTCGCGTAGCTTTGTTTCCAGATTAGCAGTGCCTTGAAAATATTCTGCCTCATGCTGACATACTTGTACGGGTTGTGCTTGCTGAAATCTTGATGGTGGCGTGGCTTCCTTTGCACAGCCGAGTGGAAGGAGTGATCACCTGCTTCATCGGGAGCATGTGGGCATGATAACCATGATGGCACTCCCACGCTGATCCAAATATTTGAGCACAACTATTTTCCATAGTCCTGACGGTTGCGGGAATATTGGTGATTCCAAAAAATGCATTGCTGAAATTCTGGCATATCATACCGGTGGTGCGAGTTGATGTTAGACTGTCGTCGAGGCATACCTCACTTTATATTTGAGTCCATCTTGGAAATACTTGAGCTTCACTTCTCATGGCGCGGATATTGCTGATTCTTGAGCATATTAGTTTCAAGAGAACGACGCCCGATGATAAATCCCATACACGGTGTAGTACTTCTCCCGTGAGGGCTGCTTGTTGGGGAGGAAATTCTGTACTCGTTGTAAAATCTTTGACCTGACAGACGCTTGCTTTGTTTGACAGAACGAGTTGGATTGGGCATTATATCTTTCCACTAGTTTGATGCATATGAGTGTCATCGTAATCCAGGCAACCAAGAATATTTCCATATTTCGCAAACCTTAATCTCGGCGTCCAGCAAATACGCGTGTGCACCAAATAAGTGAAAAGTTATAACGTAAATTCACATATGCCATACCAGATCTCCAGGTTGTTGTTGGTGTCCTCAAAGTATATAGTTTGTGGTTGATAGACTGCCGTTGAGTATATTTTGGGAAAGACTCGGGCTCATTGATACTGACTTTGCTTTGTTCTGATTGACTAGGTGTTGGGGTCCTTATTTCTGGCAGACTGTTGAGCTGTTCTTCTCTTGTCGGTTCGGATTACTGAGAGCTGACACAATCTTTTGGTAGAACTCCTGCGGAATTAACACAAGGCGGAAAACAAAACTCGGCAAATTTTTGGAAAACCAAAAAGAATCGAACCACGAAGAAGAAATAAAATCGCAAAATTTCCCGAACGAAACATAGGCACAAAATCGCCACTCATACTAACCTCGGTTATGGGAAAGAGGGAACTTCCTAAAAGTTTCACTGGAAACCAATTATAGAGAGAAAAGATGTACCATGGTAGCAAGAATGGTGGGATAACTATGCAGCTGGGATTTGGGTCTTATCTACTAGGTGATGTCGATTACTTCTCATGGAAGAAACCGGCGAGCCTTATGGTGGAAATTGAGACAAGAATTTACTGCACCATACTGTTGTCTGACAATAGCCATGCTGGATAGACAAAGATGGGTTAAATCCATCGGGCTCTTTGTCGGGTGCAAGTATGGTTGGGCTTTCCATGCTAGGGTAGTCTACAGCCAGCCTGGTGCTCTGATACCATGCTCTGTGACACCCCTCCTGGCACATCTTCCACGAGGCAGTCGTCCCGTGCGCCATCCCAAGATAACTGGCCGCACGTCACAACAGTGTAACATAATGGAAAATTACACAATCAGGCACATCGTGCTACAAATGGTTTACAAGGCCATCAAGGAATGACGAAATATCAATCCCAGCATGGCACGATACAGAGTTTTAACTGGCAGCGGAAGACATATGAGAGGCTACGGCTTGGAGCGGCTCCACTCCACAGGTTCTGGCTGGGCTACTGATCCTAGCACGCTCTTGCTTCACATCCTTACTAAGGTGGAAGATGAATCCTCGACAAAACCTGGCCACAATCACAAGGCCCGTGAGTACATTATTATGCACTCAGCAAGTATCGCCTCACTACAAACAATCCAACAATCATGCAACAAGGTATACTGGAAATAAAATCCTACAACATGTCAAGGTGTACTCTAGATACATGACATAAAAGTAGCATGGCATTGACAACCAAACATGTCATAAGCAAGCAACGGGGGTATCACCAGTACAGAGTCCAAGCCAGGTGGGGTTGGATCGTGCACCGGCAATCATACAAAGGGCTTACCTGTGACGAGTAAACGAGGGTACCAGTTGGTACCAAATAATACACAACAACACCTGTGATCACTGCTAGGCCCACTGGCCTCATCTTTCAACTCTGGGCATGCACGGTTGATGTGGGCTCTGGCCTAACTATAGGCTTCCCAACGCATCACACACGCCATCCCTAAACTTGGTTCACAATCACATCTCAAGTAACATTCCCTGCATCAACTTATTGTTCATTTAGTGAAATCAGGTTGTTCATCTTTCTTTCAAACAAGCCTTAGTTTAACCTCCTGACACGACACGGACACACAGTGTGACTGACACTGAACTGTTGTTCCATACCTTGGAACGAGGCTAGACATCCAGATTTGACACTCTCGAGAGGTTGCAGATACCACCCACCTAAGTGCACCACACTGAGCCGGTACTTTAGGACAACATCCTCAAGGCGAACTCAGCAAGATACACTCACCTGACCGTTCACGCTACCAAGACACTCCCTGTATAGCCACCGACATAACTCTATGCCTTATGCAGAAGTGAATCCGGCACGTCCCCAACCTATGAGCGACGCCTAGCTCCGGAACCTTCACAAAACTAGCCCCGACCACAAAGGTAACCGACTAGTCTTGCCAAAATGGTAGCATCAAAGGAGGCTCAATAGGTTACGTAAGTCAAGGCCCGCCCATGTGAGCGACAGTGGCAGTGCGTTCGATGTTCAGATTAGTGGCACTATGGACTGACCCTATCGATGTTTGGAGGGGTGTTTCATTTAATCAAGTTTCATCACAACAAGTCCAAACAACAGGGGATTAGTCCAGCAAAATAATCATGACATCAATATCACATATCAACAACAACAAGGCATTAGCAACATAATACTTGCATGCATGGATAACAACATAACGATAATAATAATACCCGGGTGACTGTGGCGGGCAACCCGGCCGGTGTCACTCGGGGGTTAGTGTTCACAGAATAATAGCATAATATTTCAAACGGATGACGGTGGCGGGCAACCCGGCCGGTGTCACCGTAAATCAATCACAAAGTTGGTTTGCGGAGTCTGTTACGCTTCCGTTCCTCCACGCGCAAGTCTTTGGCGGCGTTACCGTCCGACCGTTGACCAGGAAGTGGGGATTTGGGCATATAGTCTCCAAAATGAACCGAAAAGCACTCATAAGAATGAGAAGCATCCATTCCACTCGAGGGTTACCCTGACGTGGTGTCAGCAATCTCGGCAATAAGAACCAAATGGAAAGGCAGCTCCCAAGCGTCGCAGTCCGGGTGGTCTATGCCACCCATATTTGACGGTGGGACAAGGCAACTAACTCTTTTGGCGAATGCCCCCAACTCCGAGGATCATAAGACGACATTCGTCCGCTCCTCACCTCGGCGAAGAGGAAAAGAACCAAACAAAGCCCCGCAAGCGCGAGACGCACAGTTGTAATAATTCCCCATTCCTTTGACTGAGGCGGGAGACCCGGCCATTGTCTCGGGAATGTGAGTGTTGCACAGATAAGCAGTTATACAGTAGTGCAATAATTAAAATGCAACATGATACACATACAGCAATACAAGGTTCATATATAAAACATAGACAGCATATAGACATGCAACGATAATAGCAGACAGATATATCAATAACAGACGACAGCATACACCCGGCATGGTATTAAGCAATCAAACAAACAGCATTGCAGGATGGCTCATAGCAAGGGTTTAGCTTGCCTGTGAAGACGGGGATCCATTGGGCTTGGAGGGGTCGGGTTGGTTCCGCGGCGTAGGGCAGCGATAGCCCCATTCCACGGACTCCGAAATGCCCGTACAAAAGGGCACCTCATAGAAGTATTTTGGAATGAGATGGAATCAGTACCACCGGAAAGAGCTCGTTGAGATGAATATTTAGAAATTAGAATCACCGAAAACGGACTTACGGTTCAAAAGTTGTGGGCGTTTGAAAATTGGTCCAGCAGGGAAAAAGAAAAATTCTGCGCGAAAAAAAAACTGTGCGGGCCGTAATGGGCCGCGACTGCGCTGCGTACTGCGCTGCGCTGGCTGGGCTGCTGGCAGGCCGGCCTGCTCCTGTGCGCTGGCTGGGCCAGAAAACGATTCAGAGGAGAAAAAAAAGAAAAAAAAACAAGGGATCGATGCCGTTTCTTCTTCCTCCTCCAGTGCGTACTGGATCGATCGGAGGCCGCCGGGAACGGCCGTGGAGGACGCCGGGAGGCCGGCCGGCGGCGGGGACGGGCCGGAGATGGTCGACCACGGCCAGGGGAGGTGGAATGGAGGGTGGGGGTGGCCTCCAACGCACGCACCCGAGCTCGAGGAGCTCCGGCCATGGTGGCCATGGTGGAAGATTTTGTGGAGAGATTTCTGTGGTTCTTGTGCACTGGATGGAGAGGGCAGGGGAGAGGGAATGGGGTGGAGTGGCTAGGGTGCGCTCGGGGCTTCTTGGGGTGGCTCTAAATAGAGGGAGGGGAGGAGAAGTAGGTGGTGGACGGTGCGGCCATTGATGGCGTTGAGGTCATGGGTGACGTCTCCTTGCCACAGGGAGGAGATAAGAAGGAGGGGGAGGCCGTGCTGGAGGTGCAATGGCACACGTGGTGGTACTGCTGTGAGGGATAAGGCAGAGGGGCTGGGGTTTGTACTGTGTCATGCCGACATCGGCATGGCCAGAGCGCGACGCGAGCGGCGTGGTTCGCGTTCCCGATGACTCGGGGCACGGAAAAGAAAAAAGATCGCGTCACTACGCTGCACTACTACTACAAACATCACACAGAAAGCAAAACATCAAATTGGGACAAAAGGCCAGTGCAAAGTTTTGAAAATCTCAAATGCCCTCAAGGTGTTCGATGCAGAGAAAAGGGACTTCCTATATCCCAATGGAGCTAGGATTTTTGCTGGTGGTGTTCTACTGGTATGTGAGTAATGTGGTCCAGTTTCACTCAATTTGGAGAAAGTTTCCTGTGTAAATATTTTCGGGTTTCGAAAAGGGCAGAAGGTGTTCGATGGGTGTCCTACAAGAATAAGTTGATCCAAATGATCTCAAATTTCTTGGGGTGGCTTATAATGGGATATTAAACACTTCCTCAGGTGGACAAGATTTATGGTGGAGTGGAAGTAGGGTTTTGGATTAAATGGACCGGTAGTGGCAGATTTAGTAATTTCTTCAATCTAAAAAGTTGCATAGGTCATAGCGATGTTCATGCATATATGGGATATATATGATGATAGGTGTCTCTGGGATTTTTGGCGGAATTTTCTAAGCAAGATAAAGGAGGGTTGCTTTGGAGAGGCGAGATATGCTTTATAATTCCTAAAGAAAAGGAATTAAGGTTTTATATAGAAAACCCTGATAAATGGAATCAAAGGGGATCAGAAACATTTGGAGAGCATTCCCAGGGTTGGGACATAGAGAGATACATCAATCACCAAAAGTTCAAATGAGTTTTGATAAAACCCAGAGAAATCCAAGTTAAAAGGTTTTCGAAAAAATTTAGTTCACCCCTTTTTCAGGAAAACCGGTTAGTGAAAATCGGGGTGTTACAGTGCACGCGTCCTACTCCGTCGGCGTAGCATGGCGGGGCGGTGGCGGCGCTGACGACAGGAGCTCGACCGACGACGATGCAGCATATCGATTGGGTTGAGGCGGAGGCAATGGGAGACGGGGACCCTACCGCCGGACTGGAGGGACTGCAGATCAGGGGCGTGTAGGTTTGGGGCCGCCGTAATCCTTTTCCACCGGCTGGAGGAGGTAGAGGTCGCCGGTGGCCGGAGATCAAGGGGGTGGTGGCTGGTTGTGGGTGGCGGCCAGGGACGATTCGTTCAGGTGTGGGGAGAAGAAAAGACGACGAACCGGTACGCTGGCAAAATATGCGGTTTGGTGGGAGGGCAATTCGGTAAAAAGCATCACTTACCGGTGGCAGTGGTGGGTAATATCTCCTAACTTACGGGGGTAAATTGGGAAACAGAAAAACGTACCATGACCATGACCATCACCACCTCTAGGCATATCTCCAGATATGTGGTTATTATATTCATATTTTTTAATTAGGCAACTCTATGTTGTGTAAACCTGATAGCTATGCTATAAAAATGTGGTAGCTGGATCTGTTCACATTATTTCCTTTTTTTAGCAATTGTTACGATACCCCATATCTGCAACCCATGCTTGGTAATTTTGTGTTGTAAACTTGATAGCTATGTTGTACAAATATGGTAGATGCATATGTTTTACAATCTTGTTTTTCCTTTTTGAAAGAACATTTTGTGTATCCCCATATGTTTTGTGTGTTAGGTGACAACCTAGTATTGTTATATCTAATGTGATTTTAAGTGGTGCAGGAAAAACAAAAGAATAAACATATAGCATAAACTTACTGCTGTGTAAATCAGCTGGAGACTGTCCAGGCCGGAGTCTCCGGCCTAAGGTGGCTCAGGGGCCGGAGTCTCCGGTCCCCAGGTTTTCGAGCAGAAGCAAGCAACGGGCAGCAGTCTCTGTATAGGGGTCCGGAGTGACCTCGGAATGACCCCGGAGACTCTGCCCAGGGAGACCGGAATCTCCGGCCAGGCCGGAGTCTCCGGCCTTCCAGACCGGAGTCTCCGGTCTAAGTGGACTGCAACGGCTAGAATTCTGGGAGGGGTATAAATACCCCTCCACCTATCTCCAGCCACTTAGCTCGACCAGAATTGAAGTCCACCATTAATTCAAGCTCAAGATTTGCTAGATCTCTCAATCCCTCCACCCAAACTCGTTGATCTTTGGAGGATTGAAGGAGAAGGCCCCGATCTACATCTTCACCAAGCCGTTCTTCATTTCCCCCTAATTCACTTGAGGGACCATTTGCTAGGGTTTCCACTAGGAAAACCTAGGCCATTGTTGTATTTACTTGCTTGTCTTTGTGACAGATTGTAGCTGTTTGGAAGCCCCCAATCCTTTGTGGGTTGTGGCCCAAATCGTTGTTGTAAAGGCTCCGGACTCCGCCTTGAAGGTTTCCGATAGTTTAAGTGAACCAATCCTTTGTGGTGCGGTTCACCGGAGAAGAGGGTGAAGCCTTTGTGGCTGTTGAACCATTGTGTTGGTTAACACCTCTCCAACGAGACGTACTCCCCTAAAAAGGAGGAACTCGGGAATACATCCGTGTCTCCGCGTGCTTTGACTTCGGTTACCTCTATCCTTGTTTACCGCCTTACTTTTTATCGTGCTTAGTTGTTAGCTTGTCATATAGGTAAATTCACCGTAGTTGGATATCTAGAGAATTTACCTTTTGTGTCAAGCCTAATTTGAAAAAGACTAAAATTTGGAGTAGCACCTATTCACCCCCCTCTAGGTGTCATACCGATCCTTTCACTTTTTGTTTGCAATATTTTGGATACCTCATACATGGTAGCTCATGCATGTTAACTTTGTGTTGTAAACCTAATAGCTATGCTATAAAAACCTGGTAGCTGACTATATTTTATAGTATTTCCTTTTTGCTATAAAAACTTGATTCTCCCAGTGTTATTTCAATGCCCATGGTAGCTTCTGTCGACACTAACAAACCTGAACAATGATTTAACATGATACTTATGTTGAATGAAACTGGTAGGAATTTATCATGTTATGTAGCATGAATCAACAAGGCACCTACAATTGATTAAGCCAGCTATCAATTTTTTTTTAACCTGGGAGCTGTTTTGGATTATTTGATATCTAGCATGTTTTTTACTTGACAGTTTTTTTTTGGATTAATCTAATAGCTAGCATGTTTTTAACCTGGTAGTTAGATTTTTAAAAATCAACTAGTAAAGATTTGACCTGATAGCATGCATCAATGAACTTGGTAGGCCCCTTGAAGTAACATGGTAGCTAGCATGAACATCATGCAACGATTTAAAACGGCTATATAGCATGAACTGGACTCGAATCTGATAGCCACCGTGAATTTTACTGATAGCTAGTATAAAACAACTTGGTAACCAGAGGTGAATCTTATATACCTTTGTTGTTTGAGATAGCATTGCCCGAAACGGCAAGGTTAGATGAATGATTGTAGTGTCCATTTTTGTTTCCCTCTAAACATATATAGTGGAGACATATTAACTCAACCATTTTCTTATTTTTTTGTACAACGGGATTTGAATGTAGAGGGTTGGAGTCTTTTGTCAATGAAGAATTTTATTTCGTGGTGCATAAGAATCAAGATCCTGGTGTCACTGGAACGTATTTCATATTTTTTTCTTCATGTATGCAATTCTGTACGGCAAACCTTGATCCCTAGCACCATGTATAAATCCTGCAAGTCCTTTGCTATCTATTGGACCTAAATGTAATCACGTTGATACATGCGTAGTAGTAGTATATGTATTTTCCACCTGCTAGTGTTACTCTAATTCTAAGCACTGTTTCATGGAGAAATTATTCCTATGAGGTTCAATGCTTTCTGTGATGGTGTCCCCTTCATGTTCTTTGCAAATTCTTCGTGATTTTTAGAGTAAATTCTGTGTGCAAAGAGCAGCAAAAGATGTAGAAGTTGCGGGAAAATAGATGTTAGAACCTTTTGTTTGTCCAGATCGATTTACTTGATGAGATTCATGGGTTCCCAGTTCGGGTGTTTCTAAAAGGTTAGGTGATGTATTTGTTTTTGTATTGGGCTTTTCCGTGTTAATATTTGGCCCAGCTAAACTGTTTCGGCTCAGCAACAAATTTTGGCCCAGAAAAGGAGTCGAAGCTAGCACGCGATCGCTCGGTGGTCTCGTTCGTTGACCGCCGCTAGGAAGGTCGCAGGTGCGGTGCTGCCCTGTAGTCTTGTCCCTTTTTGTTTGCTCTCTCATTGAAAGAAGAACCAAATCAAGTAGCAAAACCGACATCCTATTGCTTGGAAACCAAAAGCGGCGTTATCTTGTTGAAGGCGTCGTAGACTCGTGAACATATTTTGTAATACACATAAAATATCTTTGTTACATGCTAGTATTCTTTTCTTTTTGTATGCATGTTTCGTTTTCATGTACATGAATATTTTCCTAAGAATTACGTGAATATGCTATTGAAACGTGCGGACATATTTCGCCATATGTGTACCCCATTTTTTTGATATACGTCAAGTTATTTTTTGGAGTCAAATAACTTTCTAATTATCAACAAATTTACATTTTGTATTAAAATAAAAATAAAATAAAATAGTGTTCATGTAAGTGCTCCGGGCCGTGTATGGCCGCTCAAGCAACGCATCATGTGTTTCTCTCAGTAAGCGGCACATAGGCGGGAGTGCCTATGCTGCATGTTACGCAGGCGCTAGCAGCCGTCCGCGTACCTTCGCCTGCGGGTGTTTCATTAATGGGCCACTTCGAATGCAGTCCATATCAGGTTGTGTTATTTTTTTATTATTTCTTAAGTAAACAATTAATGATATTTTTCAAATCTGAATTTTTTTGAAATGAAGAATTTTGAAATCAAAATAAAATTTGTAATCTGAACATTCTAAAATGAATAATTTTCAAATCTGAAAAATTCAAATGTGAACAATTTTCAAATATAACCATTATTAAGATTTGAACATTTTTCAATAAAATATCAAAAAGAAAAAAAACATAAGAAGAAAGAAAAACAAAAGGAAAAAACAGAGAAGAAAAACGAAGAATAAACCGACCGAAAAAACTAACTGGGCCGGCACAGCACCCGCGGTATGCGCGATATAGGATTTTCCCACATAGGCGGCCGGGAGTGCTTGTGCGCTCTTGATGGAGCTATCGTAATGTTTCCTTGGGTGAGCCTGCATGGGCTGAAGTGTTCCTAACTGTTGGAAGGGGCTGAACCGGGTCCTATCAAGCAAGCAAGCAAGAGATTCCCTAAAAAAAAAAGCAAGCAAGAGATGACCAACTCAAAAAAAACAAAACAAAAAAGCAAGCAAGAGATGAAGCTGACGGGAGACAAGTGTTAAACCCTGAAAAATAAATACGAAGGGTGGAAGGAGAGGAAAACAGCATTCCCGCCTTCCCGGCACAACGATCTCCACTTTCATGTAAACCAAAAATGCTCCATTTATTTTAGAATATGGCTCATTTATGGCCGAAGGCCGTGCACCGAGTTCTATCAAACTTGAGCGACGTTTCTCAGTTGGCAAATCGCCAAAGAAACCTGCAACTCGTAAGAAACTTTTCTGATCCACCTGCCAAGAATTTACACTTGTCATGGATTTGTACGAGACCGACCCGTTATTCGAGAAATATGCTGCTCTCTGTTCATGCTACGGCTTCCTGCCTGCCGGGGTAATGGAATGTTGGTTCGTGGATGGTACATAGCCGCTGGGGCAATTTTCTGTAGGCGATCAACGCTAGTGTAGGTACGACAGGAGGAGAACGGAATCCAGTAGAAACATCGATCGATCCATGTATGAATGTATCGGCACACGATCATTAGTACTCCCTCCGTTCGGAATTAATTGACTCAGATTTAAAACAACTTATACTAAATCTAAATCAATTAATTCAGAACGAAGTGAGTACAGTACAGTGATTCTAACACGGACCACCTCCACGCCGCGCTGCCGCAGATCTCCGTTCCACGAGCTCCCTCGTCGGTGCGCGCCCGTGCAGTTCACCCGGAGCGGGACGTGGAGCGGAAGCTGACAGCAACGGGGACCCAAGAATCCGGAAGGGCCGGCAATGCCTCACGTCTTGGTCGCTGTCTCGCTCGATCACCACCGCCGGATCGCGCTCCATGCGTGCCTACTTGCCGAGCGGTCGAGCGCCATCATCAGGTGAACATGGCCGTGTCCCAGCCAGGCCCCGCTTGGCAGGGGCACCGAGCTAGGAGGAGGTGATCGCGGAACCAGCTCGCTCGTGGCCAGCTGCTCCATCGTGTCCTCGTCCGAGGATCGGCCTCAGCCACACCCGCTGGGAGCCACAGACACAGTTGATGGATGGTTTCGCCTACCCACTTCTCTGTTTCACGATTCTCTCCAGCTTCTCTATTGCACACAGATTATCGCCCGCGCATTCGTACCCGCTCGCTAAAGGCACATCTGCTTGCTTATCCAACGCTAGCGTCACGAAGGAGACTGCATCTTAAGGGCGACCTTGAATTTGTCTGCACATACGTACGCATCCTCGCGGCTATCCACAAGAAGAGTGAAAATTCACAAATTTAACCTTTTGGCAAAGTTTAACGAATAACTCTTTCAAAACTATTCTAAATCTAACCCTTTTTATAGCGTCCAACGATGAGAAGCTACACTCATGTGTAGCTTCAGTCGGCGTGGAGCTACAGTCAGTGACGGACCTAGAAATTATTCAAAGCCTGGGCAAACAGGCCGGAAGCCTGGGCATATGGATGGCTGGGTCCGCCACTCCCAACGTGGTATTCTGGGCCCGCATGCATTATGTGTAGCGTCGTGGAAGATGGAGCTACACATCGGGGTGTAGCACCCTATCTGATGGAGCTATGCTTTTACGTCTGATGGAGCTATGCTTTTACAATTTTGATACTTGAGAGTTAGAGAGGATGTTCGCAACGGGGCGCTATACTTCATATTGTAGCTCCACGTCGTGTGTCGCTATACCCATGAGAACTGATTGGGCGGCCATTCGTTCGTACCTGACTCACTTCTCTCTTTCACTTCCTCTCCCTCCTCCTACTCAACCCCTCACAAATCCCTTAATTTTGGTCTAATTTGGCTCCAGAATTTTGGCTACCCTGCATGGAGAAAGGTAATCTCCCAAATCTTCTTCCGGACCGTCGTCATCCAAGTCTGATGCATAGCATCGGTTGTAAGGGATGTCATGGTCCATGTCTTCATGCGTGCAATTTGTCTCCACATCACCAATATCATTGTTATGAAGCTCATCCTCCAATGCATCGCTCTCCTCCTTCAATTCTTCATATTGCTCATTTTGGGAGCTTACCTCTCTCCACGCAGGGAGCCGACATTTTGGAGCCAAATCAGACCTAAGATAGGATTTGTGAGGTGAGTAAGAGGAGGGAGAGGAAGAGAGAAGTGAGTTGGGTACGAATGAATGGCCTGGGCGCTCAGCCACCCCGCGGCCCAACGAGTTATCAGCTAAGGGGTATAGCGCCATACAACGTGGAGCTACAATATGAAGTATAGTGCCCCGTCATGCGGAGCTACACATCGACTTGGCGAATTTTCGAGATTTTGTTGCTAGCATCCTCTTGACTTTCGGCTATCAAAATACTAAAAACATGGCTCTATCGGATAGGGCGCTACACCCTGATGTGTAGCTCCATCTTCCACGATGCTACATATATGACATGCGAGCCAGAATGCCATGCTGGTAGACTTTTAGCTCCACGCCGGTCCATCCTACACATGAGAGTGTAGATGCCTGCCGTTAGGCACTAAAAGGTTAGATTTGAAAATAATTTAAAAAAAGGGTTATTCTTTCGTTAAACTTTGATAAAAGGGTTAAACTTGTGAAATTTCACGCGAGAAGAAGAACTCGTTCGGAACTCCGGATGCATGTGCTCGTGATTGGCTCCATCGATGAAACAAAACGTGAGGTGCCTACGTGGTAACGTGAGACCTTCCCTACCTCCGTCGATGAAGCAAACGCCACACGCTCACAATTCCCTAGGTTCATCTTTTCACGCCAGAGAATGGCTCAGCCGATGAGGCAGAGCATGGAAGGTCGATCACTTCCAGGTAAAGAAACCTAGGAGCGGCTTGTCGGTTGTCATGGACTATACATGGCTCTATTTCTCTATCCATCAATATATATCTTACTAGTATCTTTTTTAGGGCATGTATTAGTATCTTACTAACACAGCATAGTGTATGGTACTAGTATTTCACGCCAGAGAGTGGCTAATCAGTGAATGCAAACTATGGCTAAGCAATTGCTGAACACTCAAACAGGCAGTCGACGAACCGGTCCCCAGCCGAGCCATCGTCCACAGGACGTACATCGTCTTCCCCCTGACACGAAAGCAACAGGGTATAGTGAACACCATGTACCCTCACATGGCCTCCAAACTAGTGATAAGATCTGGATGGCCCTGTAATAAGTTTATCAATGCCGATGGCGGCAGGCACCACGCATCTGACAGCGCGCGGCAGGCACATGGAAACCATCACTTGTTTTCTGGCGATCACTAACTTGTAGCCACATGCACTTGCGTGCAATCAAGACGCGCGCGGTGACTCCTGTCTCTGTTCTTTACTGTGCTACTTGACCCCGGTTTGACGACGACTGATTAGCCAACTAGCCAGATGCGTGGAACCGGAAGAGGAGATAGCCCTGATGAAGAAAACCAATACTAGTAGAAAGATCCAAGGATTTAACGGCGGCGAATCAATAGTATGTAGATGCGTCCAAGCTGCCGGTTTTTCCTGCAGATCGTCTCTTGTTGTAGAGTGCAAGCGAGCTTCTTCTTGTCTTTGGGTTGCATGCATGATCATTTTCCGTCTGTCTGATTTTCTGTCTGTCTTGGCTGATGCAATCTGCGCGCGAGGGACAAGCGTCGCATGGCCTACGCCGCATGCACATGCATGCACACATGGCACCATGTGTCAGTTGAGGTTGATAATACACTACCCTACGTGAGTATCTTTGCCAATCTTCTTCCCCGTCGATCGACGATGATCATGCTGGAGGCATGATCTGTCCTTTTAGTTTCGCCGAACGTGCGCATGCAACTAGTCACCATGAATCGTACTCCTACTAGACATGGGAGCTCAAAGACCAGCTAGCTTGAGTGGACACAGAAGACTTATGGGAAAAAGTGCCAAGCCAACACGGAGTACATTGCAAAATATGGCATATGGGTCTTCATATTTGTTTTGCAGGTACAAATATGGCATATGGGTCTTCATATTTGTCTTCATATGTAATGTGAAGCCTATTTATGTTGTTTTGCACTTCATATTTGTTTTTCTTTAATTATAATATTTTACAGGTACAAATGTTCTTTCATGCCATATCGCTATGACGAGCAGTGGCGGAGGCAGGGGGACCAGCAGGTGCCCTGGCCCCCCCCCCCCCCCCCCCCCCCCCCCCCCCCCCATGATTTTGAAATTTGCATTAGGTCTCTGGTTTCCTGTGTAGAAAATTGTGTATTTGTGTGTTTTACCCCTCCCCCCAATGGTGGAATTTTGTGCTCTGGTCCCCCTCATGATTTTTGCTAGCTCCACCCCTGATGACGAGGTATTCTTAGGTGGTTGTTTCTCGGTGGAGTCGGAGTCACTTACGGTGAAGTAATGTGCGGTATATGTTTGGTAATCAGGGAGGCAGTGTGCGGCCTCGCACTGGTTGAAAATGACAGATCTTTTGCATCGTTTTAAAAAATTGGACCGCAAAGGTCCTGCACTTAAATGTGTGTAAATTTTTGACATCTAGAGAGAAAATGGCGGCCAAGATCCACGTGTGACAAGGAAATAATATCACTACCGTCGGCCAAGATGTTCTCGACAATTAAGTTCTTACGCATCTTTGAAAGCACCCGAAAAACTGAAACATTGTTCCGTTGTCAGAACTGGCGTGGTTTTGGATGGAACATTCTTTCATAATATTTGCTCATGAAATATAATTGGAGCAAAAACATTAACATTTGCTAATGGAAGTAGCTGAATATTTAGTTGATAAATAAACATGAAGATACCAAGGAGGGGAACCAACTCGTAGAAAAAGCCCTCCATGTTTTCCACAATCAAAGCAATTTTGAAGAACAAATATATGTTACAATTTAAGGTCAAAATGCATAAATAAAACATCGTATCTTTTTGGTTTTGCATGTCATAACATTTCAACTATGTTTATTTTTCTCGTAGGTTTTGAAAATCCTCCGTATTTTCTTCAGATGTGTTTACCCCTTTCCATTAATTTTCGTAACGGAAATACAAAAGTATTGAGAAGCAATGCAAACAGATACTGGAAAGAAAGGCACCCTTGCATAGTTTCATCGCCAGGGAACCCGTTTGATTGCTCGCAATCGAAACAACCATTATGAGACAAAAACCTGACCAGCTAAAAGAAGTTCAACTCCAAACAGGCATCACATAGCAACACGAAAATCCTCCGTTCTAAAGAGGCCCTGAATTACCCACATGAGCTCTATTGTTGTTCTGCAAAGCAAATCGTTACGCGGACAAAATCCAGTTAGCTGACAAATTGCCAACACAGCCGACACGGCCGAACTAACCTCTGAAATGACGAGACTGCCCCCTGACGGCCGCATCGAATCAGGTTTTCGGGGCGGGTCGACCACCCCAGCAGCGAGTTCGTGTCCGAAACCATCGCCACGCCCACGCGAACGAAGAAACAGGAACGCCCATGTGACCACACGCAGGCACTGTCCCCTAAGTCCGAGGTAGGATCGTCATCTTTCATTCCAGCTTAAACTTCTCGCCCTTTCACTGGATGGGGCTCACAGTGGCATTTTCTGGTAATAAATCTGAACCTCGAGGTTGTTCATACGAGCGGTAGCTCTATAAATGCAGCCACTCCGTTGCTCCATTCGTCTCATCTCATCCCATCCCATCCCGAGCTAGCATAGCAAAGCTTGAAAAAGAGAAAACAGAGAGGGGTTCGTTCAGGAAGAAGAAGAAGACGAACAAGGAGGGGGACACAATGCGTTGCGCCGTGCTGTTGCTGCTTGTCTGCGCGGCGGCGCGCGCTGCCGCCGTCGTCACCGACGGTGAGACCATTGCTTGCAAATTGCAATTTTTTGTACTGTTTGCATGATTGATTGTAGGAGTGCTGGTTCGTCAAAGAAACTTCGATCAGGCTGGATTTTAACCATGTTCTTGATGTGTTCCTGTTAATTCTAGCTACCCAGTGTGCGAGAAGTTCAGTCTGCATTTCTCTCTTCCAAACGGAGTAATACATATAGTCTGTTTACTGTTATAGCGCCTAATTCTCTCCCTTTTCTGCTCGTTTTCGCCGTTCTTTTTCGTGTCATATCGCTGATAATGCCAAGGCGTGATGAACTTTGACTAGTTTTGAGTAAACTGGAATGCATCAGTTGTGGGGTGACCACTAACCATAAGTAATTAGTTTGTCGTCATGTAACATAAATAATTACACACATTCATGAAATCAATGGATAGGTGTTCTCCCCATACTCATGCTGCTAGTATGTTTAGACAGGGCCAACATGTTACTACAAAACTGAGACTGACAACTGATGAGTTTGAGGCTGAACAGTGGCCCTGTGTAGCATAAGAGTACGTTAGGCCAATCACCAATAAATAGAGTACCGTCCATGCAGATGTGTAGAGTACAGTACATAATAAGTAGACTACTCCACACAGTTCTGACCAAGTCGGTACATTGTTTGACCCGCTCATAATTCAGTTTACCGACACGCGTAGCCATCTTGAGAACACTGATCTGGTTGGATCTGGACCCCCTCCCTCGCCATGCATGACCGATCTTGACGAAATGATTTTGGTTCGCTGTCATGTGCATGAACTAGATCACGATTTGATTTAGTGGGGAGATGTAGGGTATAACTGTCGGCAACCCTCACATGGCGTTGCATGCATGTATTATCATGTGCACATGGGCATTTTTAATTTAACTAAAGAGAAATTAGACGTAGTATCGACTCTGTTTCTGTTTGGGCTGCATCGATCGATCCGATGCGTGTGCTGAAAGCCTGAAACAGCCGCGCAAACCTCTGCAGCTGCAGCATGTGCATGGTGCATGGTGCATATGGCAGATCGAGTAACATGGACCCGTCAGCTTAGTAGGAGACCTCTGTCGGTGGCAGTCAACAATAACTAAACATGTGTAGATAGTCAGACAGCTCTGCGTGCTCCCTGCTTGCTTTCCCTTCTAGCTTCTCCAGCAGTGATGGCTGCAACTACCAGATCATACAGGCGGTTTTTACAAATATAGCCCCCTGCTCAGTGTAATTGTTAAAAGTAGCCCCTCTGAATTTTTTTGTCAAAAATAGCCCATGGCGAAATGACATGTCGACCTTCCGCCAGTACAGCTGGCGGGAAGCTACTTTACGCCGTTCCAGATGGCGGAAAGACGCATGCTGTCAAATTTCTCCCATCTCAGCTGGTAGCACGTGGCACCGTGGATGACTTTCCGCTCACTGTACCGGCGGAAGGTGGATTTACGCCATTTGAACTGGCGGAATGTACACGTGTCCCCTTTTCACATTCCGCCAGGGCTATTTTTGACAATAATTTTCAGAGGGGGCTACTTTTGACAATTACATTAGGCAGGGTCATATTTGTAAAAAATCCATACCGGCGAGCTGCCTTTTTTTTTTTTTTTGCGAAAAGGGCCTGATTAGAATTCATCCAACGGTTCTTACAGAACAGTCCAAGAAAAACGAAGAATTACAAAGAAGTCCTTCTTCTTCTCTCGGACGCCGACAGCAACGCCGATGGGCCGGACAATGAGGCGTAGCACCGCCGCCTTTCCTCCCCTCTGGCCTTGACTCGGGAGGGATCCCCCAGCGGACGGAAGACGCCTCGTCTCAGCTCCGACAAGCCTCCACCCAGGACCACCAACGCCGTCGACGAGGACGAACCACCTCAGGGCCTTGTTATTCTTCAGTGCCGGATCCGCCAGTACGCGGGCTCCGGCGAGGGACACCTCGCGCCGCCGATCAGAGGACCCGCAGGCGAGAAACGGGTAGAGGTCTGCCGTGCATCTCCGCGGAGCTTCACGGCCGGAGGGACCGACCCCCACCACACCACACGACACCGACGCCGCCGTCATCTCCTCGGCGCCACCGGCTGGAAGAAACCAAACCTGCACAAAAACACGGGTGAGACGAGGCTCCCCCGCCCTCCCGCCGCCGAGGCAGCCGCCGGAAGACGAGGGACCCAACGCAACGACGCCGGCGAGGCGGATCGGCTTCGAGATCCAAAAACGAGCTCTCGGTTACTGTAGCGAGAGGAACGGGTCAAGGCTTCGTTCTGCTGCCTTGTGCAGGCGGTCAGTAAAACATCATAAATTGGTCAAATTTGACTACTGTTTATCTCTTGAAATAAGCATGATTTGCTAATTTTACATCCATACAACGCATTTAATTTACTTGTCAGTAAATAAACGGTCGGTTGGCGCATGCAGGGCTTCTGCCGAATGGCAACTTCGAGTCCGGCCCGCCCAAGTCGGACCTGGTGAACGGCACGGTGGTGAAGGGCGGCGACGCGATCCCGAGCTGGCGCACCACGGGCTTCGTGGAGTACATCGAGTCCGGGCACAAGCAAGGGGACATGCTGCTGGTGGTGCCGCAGGGCGCGCACGCGGTGCGCCTCGGCAACGAGGCCTCCATCCTGCAGCGCCTCTCCGTGCGCCGGGGCTCCTACTACGCCGTCACATTCAGCGCCGCGCGCACCTGCGCGCAGGCGGAGGCCATCAACATCTCCGTCAGCCCCGAGTACGGCGTGCTGCCCATGCAGACCATCTACGGCAGCAACGGCTGGGACTCCTACGCCTGGGCGTTCAAGGCCAAGCTCGACGCCGTGGAGCTCGTCATCCACAACCCGGGCGTCGAGGAGGACCCCGCCTGCGGCCCGCTCATCGACGCCGTCGCCATCAGGACGCTCTACCCGCCCACGCTCACCAAGGGGAACATGCTCAAGAACGGCGGGTTCGAGGAGGGCCCCTACTTCCTGCCAAACGCCTCGTGGGGCGTGCTCGTGCCGCCGAATATCGAGGACGACCACTCGCCGCTGCCGGCGTGGATGATCATGTCCTCCAAGGCCGTCAAGTACATCGACGCCGCACACTTCAAGGTGCCCGAGGGCAGCCGCGCCGTGGAGCTGGTGGGCGGCAGGGAGAGCGCGCTCGTGCAGGAGGTGCGGACTGTGCCGGGGTGGACCTACCGCCTCTCCTTCGCCGTCGGCGACGCCGCCGACGGATGCACGGGATCCATGGTCGCCGAGGCCTACGCGGGTCGCGCCACCGTCAAGGTGCCGTTTGAGTCCAAGGGGGCCGGAGGGTACAAGCGCGCCGTGCTGGAGTTCCCCGCCATCGCGACCCGCACCAGGGTCGTCTTCCAGAGCACATTCTACCACATGAAGACCGACGGCACGCTCTGCGGGCCCGTCATCGACGACGCCAAGCTCGTCCCACTGCGCAAGAAGACCACCGGCCGCAGGCTGATGCTGTAAGCTATCTATGGCACTGCAAGTGCACCGGCCGTGCCGTGCACCGTCGGATCGGAATCGGTAGTATTTATTGGTAGGTTATCGTCGTTTTGTGTGGTGTGCGGGGTATAGTGTGTGTTCGCCCTTTATTAAGCTGGTGTCGATCCATGGGTTCGTGCCCCGCGTGATTATACTTGCGGCTGCACGGGGGCGCTCGTTGATTTTTGTTTCTTTTCACTGTCAGAAGAGGAGGTGATGCTGTGGCTTGGCCCGAGGGTAACGTAGGCCAAACCAGAGATAAGGCACACTCAAGTCAATGGAAAATACATGTTACCCTTTCTCCTTGAGATAAATCACAAAACTGTGCACGCTGTCGTGCATAATGAGTTCGTGATTTCTGATCTCGAGCAATCACCTATTAATAACCAATTATTCATGTCAATTGTTTTTGTCCACTCCCCACTTTAATCTACATGTGTTTGAAACTTCAAATTAGGATTCATTTAATATTTTTGGCTGATGAAACTCGCCAAGAGGCAGGGAGCTCCTACACATTTATACACAAGACTTAACATGGATTATGAAAAAAAAACTAGGCTGCTTGCCATACATAGCAAGGCCGATTAAAAGAACAATCATGCAAAACATTGATAGGAGATGAACCACCTAGTTGAACAACGATGAGAGAATTTTCAAACAGAACTGACATCGTTGTGAAAAGAAGATGACATCCACCATCAAAAGATAACCCGCAGTGAGTTGTGAACAAGTTCTTGGGTAACACCACCCAGTAAGGAAATGATGAACGTGAGCATAGTTGTCACTTGAATCGACCCCGTTGAAGATTTAAGCTGTCACCTACGCTAGTAGGAAAACAGCTATCAGTGGCGCACCAAAAAATAAATTCTGTTGCACACGGTTTGGTGTGCCACAAAATCATCGCCAATTTTTTTTTATGTGGCGCACCTGCTGGGTGCGCCACGAATTCTCACATTTCTGTTGCGCACCCCCACTATATGCGTCACAAAATTCTAAAAATTCAAAAAATTCAAAAATGCAAAAATGTTTCAAAAAAAATCAGAAAAAATGAAATAATATGGAAAATCCTAAATATTTGATTTTTTTTTGGATTTTTCAACTGACTTCACCCATCCTCAAATTGCTCCAACCCTAGCACGCTTAACTTCTAAGTTCTATCAAGTTCTGCTACCATTATGCTACCCAAGTTCATATTGATCTATATACTCCCTCCATTCCAATTTAACTGACTTGCTATCCATCAAATATGGATGTATCTAGACATCCTACATGTATAGATACATCCACATGTGATGAATAACAAGTCAATTGAAATGAAACGGAAGGAGTATATCATATGAACCCTCTTAAACCTTGTATGTGTATATGTGTGGTACTCCCTCCGTTCTGAATTAATCGACTCAAATTTAGTACAAGCTGTACAAAATCTGAGTCGATTAAACTTGTACTAAATCTGAGTCGATTAATTCAAAACGGAGGGAGTATGTGTTATATATGTGTGTTTTAAATTTCAAAATTTGCAAAAACTTCAAAACTTTTAAAAGGAAATTCACCACACATAAAAGTTTCAAAAATACAAAAACAATTCAAAAAATGCAAAAAATTCAAAACCTACCCCCCACACCTTGGATCTACTTTTCAGTTTTAAAGAAAGTAAAACAAAATGATAAAAAATTCAATAAATAAAATCCTTTGAGATATAGTAAGGTTTTAGTGTCTAGTTGGTATAGAAATTTTGAAATATGAATTTACACCTTTTTTGCAAAAAATGAATTTTTTTTGACACGGCCATAACTTTTGCATACGACGTCGAAATAATGCAAAAAATATGTCAAAAAATTGTGAGAAAAAAGAGTAAAAAGTTATTTGAATAAGATTTTTTGCATTATTTTTGTGGCGCACCCAAAACCATGCACCGAAAAGAGTAAAAAGTTATTTCAAAAAGAAGATTTTTTCTACAAAAAAAAAAATCAAAAGTTCAATAAAAAAAATCAAAATAATTTAAAAATCCAAAAAAAACAACATAAATGTATAGCAAAGAAGATTGTTGAATTATTTGGCTTTTTTGAAGTGTTTTGACTTTTTGATTTTTTGGATTTTTTGCACTTTTTTGGATTTTTGTGGCGAATGTGTATTTCGGTGGCACACGCCGTTTTCGTGCGCCACAGAATTGCACATTTATGTGGTAAAAAGGTGTGCCACAGAATGTTGTTTCACCTATAAGCGTTTTCCTAGAACCAGACACGCCCACCGCATCAAAAGTTGGGGAAGGGTCTGACCACGCCTTTAACCTACATGACTGTCCAAATCTGGCCGGTCACGGTCCAAGTTAAGAGAAGCAATCTTCGAAGATATCACGGCGGAAGAGAAATATGTGGTCGTGCGCCACCATTGTTGAAAATTGACTTTGTTGGGTAATTAAGTTTTTGCATGAGCGCCATGCCCCGACTAAAACCTGAAAGGGGAAGCCATGCCAACATACCAGACCAAGCCACAGCCCACACCAAGCAACACACACCAATGATCAGTGTGCACCAACGATAGTGAACAACACAAAATCGACCATAGATCAACAACCATTGGGGTCATCATTGTATAATCTTTGTAAACAACTTGCGCAAATGATCGTTGATTTTTGCATCCAACAAACCATATTATCCGTACTATTTTATATGTTAAAAAAAACTAAAAAAAATATGTTAATGCATGTTGTTTTTGTCAATGCGTGCACAGAAAATTCATGTTACCACATGAATCTAAAATTTAATAAATTACACAAACCTATCAATTATTGATAGTGCGTTGACATTTAAACATTTGTTGATAAATTTGTTGCACGAATCTTGATGAAATCAACGGTCATTATGGTAGGTGCGTACGCTCGTAGTTGTGTTATTGCATTTTTTTTTTGAAACGGAGGATTATTGCATTTTTTGGACCTTCTACAGAATGTACTGCTTCTGTACATGGTATTAATATGATTTGCATGAGAAAATAACCAGAATTCTTGTCTATCCTTCCTGCCCCAAGACCACAAGGCAAAGGGTTGCCTCCTTTGTCCGGCATGGAACCACAACATTACTGTTTTTGCAACTACAATAAACAATCAGGAGAAGTCTGAACTACACACAAAACAAAGAAACGTTTGTACCTTTTTCAGCTTAACACATTTGCCTGAGGGAAACCAGAATCTCTCTAGTAATCAAATAGAACAAAAGTGTAAGATCAAGCATAAATCATGTTCATATATTATAAAATCCGCCATCTAAAGTAAACCCTTAACAAGGAAAAATGGACAAAAATATACGATGTGTACCTGAACACCTATAGCTCACACAGTTTGTGAAATTATATTAGGCTTCAATAAACGCAACAGATTGTGCAGTTCACAGCCTTCACTCTTTTTCCTTACTGTTGGTGCTGGGCGCCTGGGCGAAGTGATGTACGCCAAATCTAAGAGCACTATAACATCAGACAGAACATCCTGAAACGTAAGCAGACCAGTTCAATAAATTTATTTGAAATTTAATCATAGCTGAACAGAAGAGGATAACATTACAGTACAGTGATACAGAAGATTCATGCAAACCATAAATTTATCTGCTAGCATTTTCAATTTATAACGCCGATCTGCTTATGATTTTCTTATTTTCAGTCAAACAGGCCGTCATATGTATCCAGGTATCAGCTGATTACGGAAGCTTTGGAAGAATCGCTTTGACTGCTTGTGTCAGTATAATGGTTATAACTGGAAATAACCATCCATAACAGTGGTTAAGATGAAATCTAGCAAGAACAAATAATCCAAAGCTCTCATCTCTGTTACTCTGTAGCACTGTGTTAATGAATGAGACCGCTTCAAGTTTCTTGACTTACATTTTTCGCAGCTGAGGTCGGCCAAATTCAGTACATAGCAACAATACACAACTTTCTCCGGCCAGGGAAATCTCAATTTCGTCAATGTACAAACAAAAAACGTAATCTATCACAGATACAAGCTAACAATGGTCATCGCGTGGTCCGCTTGGAGGTTTTTTCTTCCCGTTCAAGCGCCTTATGACCTGCAGGTGCTCGTCGCTGGAGACGTTGAGGTGCAGGCGGAGGTTTGACAGCAGCTCCTCCTTGGTCCAGGTCAGCAATCCAGTGGCGTGGAACGCCTTCAGAACACTCGCGTATGCCTCCAGCTCCAGACCATGGACAGGGCGGTCATTTTGCTCTTCTTGTTTATCTTGTTTCATGGCAACGTTTACCTCGTTCGAAGGGTGGTACATCCTGTTGTCAGAATATTGCTTCTCTTCCTTGCAGCTCGACAGCAGCTGAATCTCCTCTTCTCGATTTTTGTGGCAATGGTCGACGGTGGCGGAAACTCGATCATCGCTGTTGTTTCCACTGCTACTGCTGCTGCTGCCGCTGCTGGTCGATGACGATGTATCAGACTCGCTACTAACATCATCGTCCTTGTCGTTGTCTGTTCTTCGAGCCAAGAAACAATCTACATTGTTGCCTGTCTCATTGTGCCGCTTCTTGAGGTAATGACTTGGGTGTACATCCATCACCTCCATGTTGTCATGGTAACTAGCTGCCGGTTCTTCTCGCTTCGCAAAGAGCTTGGTGTCGCCGTTGCCCTGAAATCTCTTGACATCCCTGACGATGTCGTCCTCCAGCATGTAGTTGCCCCTCTTCGTCTTGCCCAGCTTGACGGTGTCGAAGTTGCTACCGCCGTTTCCAATACCATTGCCAATGGGTTTGCTTTTCAAGTTTTTACCAGCGATGGGGCGCGACGGCACGGCGCTCTCGATGGAGATTCGATCATTCTGTAGCGGAGAAGAAGCAGGGCAAGGCGTCGTGAGGCCGTTAGTAATTGCAAAGAGGCAAAGTAATCTAAGAGGGGACATAATGTGGAAGATGATGAAGGGGACGCGGCCGCGATGAAGTTACCTTGTGTGTCCAGCCTTTCTCCCCATAGATGAGTCGGGGCCGGAGCGCGCTCCTGTCCGCCGTAACGACCCTCGTGGAGCCGACGAACTTGACATCGAACTGGCGGCCGCTGATGCGCACGACCTCGGCCCACTTCCACAGGTTGTCGTCGAACACCTCCACGATGTCGCCGGCCGCCAGGTCCTGGGGCAACCTGACGTCGCCGGGATCAGGGCTCGGCCGGACGAACTTCCTGGAGATGCGGGCGGAGTCGGGGCCGCCGTCGAACCACCTCATGACGTACGAGTGGCCGTTGCCCCAGATCACCTCGCCGGCGCGCCACCCGCCCATGTTTGTGGCGATGTCGGCCTCGGGGATCCACGCCTCCACCTTCATCCCGACCTTGATCCTCATGGCCGCCGATCCTTCTCCCTTCGCCTCTCCTGCTATTGAGGTTCTTGGGGGACGCTGCAATGGCAGGGAATTTTTCTGCTGGGAGTTCCACGCAGCGACCACCTATGTATCTCGGCGAGAGGGATAGGAGGAGTCGGTTCCAGACGCCGAGTTCTTGGGCGACTCGAGTTGCCAGCCGGGCGGCGGACATGTATATGGAAAGGTTTCTTCGACTTGGAAACCGAGACGGACTCCAACACGATCCCCGGCGAAAACCCCATGGTGGGTAATCTGATCGCAAGGAGAGAGGAGCCGGCGAGGCGGCCTCCAAAATCGAACCGGGCTTTGAGTAGGACGGCGGGATGAGTCTGGGATGGAGGAGGAGACTTGACAGATGTCGGCGGAATCAGAGTTTTACCAGCAGAATCGAATCCGCGTCGTTCCCACGTTCCAGTCCTACACGCAATGGGCGGCCCGGATATGACCGGTTCTTTGTGCACGTACGCATAACCGTTTCATAGTCGGCATATTTATTTCCGAATTGCTAAAAAGGCAAACGGATGCTGGTTATAACGAACGAGCACACCAATTTCGTCCATCTGATTTCACCGTATCCTTGCCACATCGGACTCGATATCTTTTCACAAATGATGCATCCTATTCGGCAGCCTCGACATACAATTTGCATGCTTACCTCCTCTATTATACACTAGGAGTGCGTTGTAACGGGAGAGAGAAATCCACAAACATAAGAATATATAAAATCAACATCTTTTAATTACACAACATAAATCTCAGTGCACTCTATAAATTCGTGTAGACAATAAATATCTGGTAGATTTAAAATAAGTCACTACAACCTCCGAGTTTTTTTCTTGCCAAGGTACCTTCACGGCCACACGCTCTTTTCCTCTGCATCATTTACCCCAAACCAAAATTCGGATATTGAGTGATCATTATTAGTAGAGTATTTATATAGATGAAGCTATTTTGAGAACGCTTATCACACGTATCTAATCAGTACCCCTGGAGTGGTCCTCTCAAGAAGCATCACGTACACAGCTTGCTTCTCATGGAGTTTCCACCACCTTCTTTTCCTCCTCAACGTACCAGTTGCACCTTCAGATCAGAGTGAAGAAAATTAGATGTGCATATCAACGTAATTCATTGAACAGATGCGGTAAACTGATTTACTTGCAAGCTCATGCATTACAGCCAAGCAGTACTGACCCTCCAAATGAAATCAAGTACGAGCATTGTCGAGGGGTTACCTGGGCAGATCTCAGGGTCGAGTACCCGGATTGATTGAAGGGGAGAAGATGTGAGTGCTGGTAGTTACCACGGCTGACAAGCAAGGCGATTTACCCAGGTTCAGCCTCCCGAAGGATAACACCCTACTTCTTGCTTGTCTGATCTGTATTGATGGAGTCGAAGATTACAATGGTGATCCTGGTGAGATGATGATCTCGCTAGGGTTTCGGTGGATAGTCTGGACGTACCCTCGACAGAGGTCCCTCCTAACCTTTATATGGAGGCTAGGTCTAAGGAAATCGGTGTCGGTCAGGTTTACAGTATTTGGTAAGTATCTACCGACCTAATATTCGACTTCCTTGGGACGTACGTTGTCCCTCTGGGGCCCTTCACGGGCCTGCAGTGGTTGATCCCGAGGCTTGGCGTGCACCAGGTATCTCATAGTGGGGCACCCGAAAGGTAGGCCCACGTCAGTAGCCCCCGAGTACTTGGTCGAATCGTAGAATCGGGTAAGGACTCCTTTCTCTGTGTACGCCTTTCTTCGTGAGTCGAAAGCTTGTCGACTGCCTTGATGTGCTTCGTCTTGAGTTGATGACTCGAACATGTGACGTATGGCTGAGCAGCCTAAGTCTTGAAAATTTCGACTGCAATCTATCGGGAGCGCGAACAGTGCTCCTGATGGGAGTAGCCCCGAGATTAAGCTGAATTGGTTGAAAATGAGGTTAATCTCAAAAATCTCTCTCAGTCGAAAGAAATTTCTGAACCCCTCCCGATGGGAGTAACTCTGGAAATCATTTATAAATAAGAGTCCTGATTCAGCCTTGTTGGATTACTATGTGTTGCACTTATCGAGTGCTCGCTTAGCCTGATGGCCTACTTATGGAACTCGAATGGAGTTCGCGTGTTTGCTCAGCCTGATGGCTTACTGGTGGAACTTGAATGGAACACGAGTGTTTGCTCAGCCTGACGGCTTACTTGTGGAACTCGAATGGAATTCGAGTGCTTGCTCAGCCTCGTGGCCTACTGAGTTGCTTCTCTATGCTGATGTCATGGCTGACGTTTCCTTCCCAGCCGCCGATGGGACGTGACACTGCGGTCCCGCTGTCAGTGTTGACCTGCGGCGACGTTTGCAGTTCCTGATTTGACCACTCCGCGCGAAAATTTCGCGGCGTGATGATGGTTTCCTCTTTTCCCGTGCGTAGTAGGTGGCGTGGCTCGCGACGGTTGCGCTCTCTGCCTGCCACGTGTAGGGCTGGATGGAGTGCGCCGTTTGCAGATGCTGATTGAACGGTTGCGATTCGCCGTCGCCGCGGTATATTAAATTCACCGCGGCGTGGGGAAAGTTATCCTTCACCATTCTCGCCCTTTCCGCTCCAGAGCTTCTTCTTCCTCCTTGCGCTCCATCGCTCCATCGCCATTGCTGAACTGGCTTCCTCCGCGGCCATGGGGAAGAAAGCTGGCGCCCCGAAGACCAAGAGGAGAGGCAAGGAGAAGGCCGCCGTCGCCACGATCTCGGCCTGAAGAGGGTGGACTGCGATTGGTCTAAATCCACGGTGAAGACTGCAGATCTTGATGATCTGCGGGAGAAGGGCCTGCTTCCACCATTGGAGCAGCTGAAGACACGCGCCCCTGGGAAAGAGGTAATCCCTTCCCCGCGCAATGGGGAGCGTGTCTGCTTCGTAGATTTTCTGCACATGGGCTTCTCCTTCCCCCTGCACGCTTTTGTTCGCGGTCTCCTGTATGCCTATGGGATTCAGATGCATGATCTGACTCCCAATGGCATCTTGAGCATCGCGAGCTTTTTTGTGCTCTGCGAGTGCTTCCTGGGGATCTCTCCCAACTGGCTATTGTGGAAGAAGATCTTCAACGTGAAGCGCAACATCGGGAAGGGCGGCGTTGTGTACCCTGTTGGCGGCTTCGGCATCCAGGTGCGCAGCGACATCAACTTCTTCCAGATAAAGAAATCCGACTCCGTCCAAGGCTGGCGGAAGCGGTGGTTCTACGTTAGCTGCGATCAGGCCGGGCTTCCTGACTTCGTGGCTGACAAGCCTCTGAGGAAAACCAACGCTTGGGTGCACTCTCTGACGAAGGAGGAGAAGGCGACCCTGAAGCCACTGCTGTCGACCATCGTTGGGTTGCTAAAGTTGCTTGGCAAGGAGGCGAGCGGCGTGCACCTCATCGGCACCTTCGTCAGAATGCAGGTGCAGCCGCTGCGTGCTTGCATCCACCCGATGTGGGAGGACCAGGGTGCCAGCGACCCCACGCGCATGTCTTCAGTCGAACTTGGTGATGAGGAAGTCGTCCAGAAGGTAAAGGCCATCACCAGCCTACGGGCAGCCGACGCGTGCAACGTCAACTGCCCCATCCTTCCTTATGGGGTGGAGAGGCGACTGCATGCGGTAAGTTTTCTTTTGTTTGTGTAACTGCAGTATTCCCTTGATTTGCTTGCTTTTCACTCGAACTTTGTTTGAATGACAAGGTCATCCCAGCTTCGACTGTCTCCCTCCTCTGATGGAGAATGGTCCACATGAAGAAGCCGAGTTTCCTGTAGAGGAACCGGCAGATGAAGAAGAGATCCCCTCTGCGCATACTCCTGAAGAAGAGCTAGAGGAGGATGCGGTTGATGAAGATGAGACGCGGCCACAGAAGCGACCACGACAACATAGAGGTGACTCTGCTTCTACGAGTTCACCCACCAAGCGTGCGGCTGCTGAAGAAGAAGATGATACAGGCTCCTCCTCGCCGAGTGCCAAGGAGTCGAAGGACGCTCGGGAGCCGCTGACCGTGGATCCCCTCGACTCAGCGCCGCCCTTGGAATTCGGCAGGATGCCTTCTGTCTCCCTCGACAGTGATGACGACGAGGAGATGAGGTAATGTAACTTTTCTCTGATTGCTATCTGCAACTTTGCCTGAATCTTGATTATCTTTATTTATGTCCTTAGTGATCATGCTGGCGCTGTGTCGCCTACACATGGTGCGGAGCACACTTCTGCTCCCATCGTGGAATAGAAGCAGCCGAAAGCTCCAGATGCGAGTGCCGCGGCCACGACTGAAGTAGCTAAGGCTTCGACTTCTGCTGTCCCTGAGGAGCTGGTCGTCCCGACTCCGAGCCCAGCGTCTGTGCTTGAGCATGTAGGTTTCCTTGACTGTAGATTGAACATAGGGAGCACGAACAGTGCTCCCGATGGGAGTAGCCCCCGAGGCTGTGTGCAACTAGTATAGTTGGGCACAGACTCAAAATTTTACTTCTGTATTTTGCAGCTCTTCTATCGCCAGCAAGTGGCAGGAGCCGAAGCTTATATCCGCCTGGAGCAGGAGAGGAATCAACTCCTAGCCGATCTGAAGCAGGCGAATCGTATGTTCTTCCCACTTTGTCATAGTCGAATCTTTAGCTCCGCTTTATTGTCTCAATATTCTTTCCCTCACAGCCGATCAGCAAACTGCGGCCACCCGAGTGACTGAGCTAGAGGCTAAAAACGAAAATGCCGAGAAAGCACTCGAGGAAGCCAAGAAGCGCGAAGACGAGAAGCGCGCCTTGGAGAAGACACAAGTTGAGCGCTTGCTCGCACTTGCTGACGTTGCTGGCCGTAAGTATTTTTCCACTTTTGGTACGTTCTTCTCTTTGTCTGTCGACTGAACGCGAATTCTTTTGTCTTGCTGTAGGTGCTTGCGGTGGCGCACCTCCTGCTGACACCTCCAGAGAGAATAGCACCCTGGAGCAAGCTGTAGGCTTCGTCGACAGGGTTTGTGCATATGCTTCTGCTGCCATTGCCAAGTCTTCTGGAGCCCTGGCGACTGTCCATCAGGGCATCTTCCCCAACAAGCCAGCGCCGAGCGATTTCGACACTTTGGCTTCACCGTTCGGCACCGGGTCGACGATCATGGCATACTACACTCGCACGCAGACGGTACGCGGCTCAGAGCTCACCTTCCAACTGCTGCTTGGGCATCAGGTTGCATGTGACTTTGACAAAGTCGTCAGCGAGTTCCCCAAGAGGCCTGATGGCAAGTCGCAGTCACTCAGCGCGGTGAGGCCAAAGGCGAGTCGACAGGCGAAGGAAGTCGTGTCTCTCTTTGAAAAACGAGTCGCCAAGGCTGCTGAAGCGGCGGCTCGCAAAAGTAGATCAATGTCCGAGTCAGTGTCATAGGCTAGTTGTGTCCTTTTGCTTTAGCTCGTATTTTGTAATGAACTCCTGAACTCGATGCCTTTCTTTGCTAAGACCTTTCTTTTGCGATGTAAAAATTTGCTTGAACTTATGAAGTCGAATCTTCAATGCATTGGGTGTCTTGCTTTGCTGACTTGTTGATGGCCCTTGAAGAGGTTGATCTACGACGCCAGAAAACACTTTGCTTGATCTTCGGTGCGTAGTTACCTGCGTCAAAAGTAAATGGGTTAGGTTGAGACTCCAAGTGCAGAGTGTGTACTAGTGGAAGACGTGTTTTCCCCACGAGGGTGACTCGAGGGTTTAATATCGAACTCTCGGGGAATCAGTAGTGAAGATATATCTTCTTATCCTTCTTTTGGTTACCTACAAAACAAAGTTAAATGTTTTGGTCCTCAACCTCACCTGTGGTTGTCAAGCACAAGGTGTAAGAATGATATCAAGATAGTTATGCAATGCAAACAGGAAATAAATATGCAATGATGGTGGATGCAATGGTAAATGATATTTTTGGGTTTTTAATGATGTATGCAAGATGAAAAGTATTTTTGTATTTTCGGATTTAATGATGGCTGAAAATAGAAAAGTGGTATATGGTGTTGGAAAGGTGTTTCTTATGATTAAAAATGGACCGGGGTTCATGGTTTCACAAATGCACTCTCTCTTTATAAAGTGGCAGACAATGGAACACACACAGAGTTAACATATGAGATTGCAACACAAAGTTTGATAACAAGTTACTTAGATATATGGGCATCACGTCCTAACATAGAGACCTTTTGGTTATTAGTCTCTCTTATACTCCACCAAGATGCGAACTAAATCATAACACCTCAGTAATTAAGATGACTCAGAGTATAGCAATAAGTTTCATGACATGAAGTGAAAATAAGAACATGCTGGATCTAGTCACGGAAGAAGCTTGGTCACCCTCACCCTTGCAGCATGGTATTTTAGTTTATCCCTAGTGAGGTAACAAAGTAAGGTAAACACCCAAGTGGATCGCGATATTAAGTTGTCAGCTTACCGCACTCACCACTCCCCGTTACTCCAACTAATGCACACGTCCCCACACACGCTCTCATAAACATGCTTGATCATAACAAGTAGACAAGAACGGGGTACATAATATGCATCTATACTCATAACTGAAACAAACATTGCAATCTCAAACATATATTAACTCATAGAAAGATCCACCACATAGGTATTACAAATATGACCGTAATCATGTTCAGCTCATACGGTACTAATTAGTGAAGCTCAAGAGAGGAGAGATACATAAGTTACTTCCACAAACCCATAGTCCAGAGGTGGACTACTCCCTCTTCATCATGGAGACGGTGGAGAAGTCGATGGAGAAGGATGGAGACCACCCGGCAGCGCCCCGCCGGAGTTTTCCCCCTCCAATCTGCAGCTCCTGATCTCCGTTTCGGTGTTTCTGTGTTTGTGCGGCGCCCTTCGCGAAACGCCAGGGGACCTTTTTTATAGGCGTTTTTAGGTCAAGACGGAGTCGGTGGACGAAAGATCGACGGCAGCGGAGCCACGAGGCCCAAACGAGTGGGCCCCACGCGGCCACAGTACCTGGCCGCGTGGGCCACCCCCTTTTGGCCTTGCGGCTCCGTTTGCTTGTTCCTTCGCTCCTACGTCTTCTTCCTTCCAAAATAACGACCCTGTATTTTTCCATAATTTTTGACGACGTTTGGGTCCCTGAAACATAAAAGGAAAGAAATAGGGTTTTCTGCCTGCGCAGGGTTAATTCCATAAAAATAGGAAACAATTGATTTATTTCCTAAAATCATTAAATAACAGTAATATAACCCTTATATGATGCAAATATGATTGGAATATGTGTGATATAGTGCAAAGTTCATGTATGCATTTTACATGCATCAACATCCCCAAGCTTAACCAATACTCGTCCTCGAGTATGAAGGTGATAAAACTAACATGGGCTTTGCAATATAGCACTAACAATGGATATCAAAGATGATTGCTACTGCTACATAGAGTCAAATGATTCATTCTTCAAAGGAGTAGCAATATGCAAAATAGTTTATGAAGTGATATCAAGTATTCAATGCAAGGATGTTCAATGATAGTTCACAAAGTGTAACATAACAGATAGTAGTATGGACATTCTTACTTTTGCATACATGTGGTCCATAGAGTGATGATGAAAATCTGAATATGTTTGGTGGACACTTTGGAAAGATGAATAAGTGAGTAGAGGTAAAGCATGCATAAGTTTCATCTAACCTCCAAACTCTCTACTTAAGTTAATGATTGCAATGTGGTAATACTTGGTGTCAAGCTCTCATTCCCCTATCATAGCATCTTGAATGATTATAGTTTAATGTGAGAGCAAATATGAGTAGTGTGCTTGACAAAGTAAAGGTTGGATGTCTCATGCCCCTTGAATACAAGTACCTACACCATGAGTTACTCAACTTGGGAAAAGCAAGTTCAAGTTATCTATCATTGTAAGTAATAATAGTATCATCAAGAGCGTCAACTGGGGTACCTCTTGTCCCAGGATATGGAACAAGCCCATATCAAAATGACAAGACAAACAAACAAGATGAACACCTCAACACCCTTTTTATTTACCATTGGAATAGCTTTTTATTGTAAGGTGTGTCATAGATAATTCACCATAGCATGTAAGTAAATTTCCACCATGAATAATGCATGGCTTAGATTAGCGGCCCAGGCGTCTCTCTAACCATTTATACAAACTCATTCAAACTAAATCTTTTCCCCCTTATTTCACCATGATAGGCATCCATAGACAAAAGCACATGATATCAACTAAATGGAGCATGTTGAAAGCTTTGCATGTGACAGCACATATGGGCTAACTCCCAACCTCGGACATTTATCAAGCCACTAGCATCATAATCTTAATCACAATGGGTCATGTTTTATTTATAGCAATGATAGTAAAAATGTGCATCAAGTTCATGAGAGCTATATAACCAACTTTTCCCATGGCAATCAATAACATAATCATTTTCATTCAGAGGTATAGATAACACAAATATCATGATGAACATACTCGGAATAGCATATAGCTAGTAGGTAGATATGGTGGACTCACTGGAATAACTTTGGTTGAAGGTGTTGGAAACAAGTTTTGACTTGTTGGAATGTTTGGGCTAGCAAAAGGGAGAAAGTTGACCATCTAGATGCATGCATGAGTGTCCATAGAACTAACTAATCCATGTTAAACCAAGTAAAATAACAATCAGCACCAAAACATGAATAAGTTATAGCTCTTCAAAAAGGATTTGCAAACTATTACTCATAAACAAGCTCATGAATCATGCAACTATATGTATCATTAAAAATCAACTCAAACATCCCTTTTCCCAATCTTATAAAAGCATCCAACATATTTCAACCCATATTTCCAGTAGCTCTCCCATATATAAATGATAGTGTGGTGGTCTCTCAAAACAAATCAAACCAAAACAAAACAAAAGACGCTCCAAGTTTATGCGATAAAGTGTTTCGATCGAAAAACAGAAGTTGGACGTGTGCAAACCGAGAGTGTGTAGGTCCAGCGGGGTTGTCTTCACATCCCCAAGCTTATGGTCTTCACCATCCTTGGATAACTCTTGGTGCATCTCCTCCAATCCCTGTGAAAAAACTTCAAAACACCGTTTCTCCCATTTCTTTTCTGTGGGGTGCATTAATAGTGATAAACAAATAGTTTCTTGCTGCATATAATCCTTGAACAAAAATTCATATGAGATGTCCAGAAAGTGTATAATGTTGTATGCCTACTCATAAACTCAATTGGATCAAAAAGATTCAACTTAAAAGCTCAAAGCATGCATCAAACAAAATGGGACAGAATCTGTCCAGAAAAACAGCAGCAGCAAAACGTATTTTTCTACCCTACCAAACTTTCTCGAAAAATTCCTAAAAAACGCTATAAGCAACTTTTTCAAACCAAAAAGGGTAAAACTTGGCACTTTATTGAAAATTTCAGAAACTAAACTAGACACAAAGTCTCTTGTTATAGCAAGAGGACACAAATAAAATCACACAAAAAATAACCGGGTTGCCTCCCGCAAAGCGCTTTCTTTATAGCCATATAGCTAGCCTTCTTACTTGTTGTTTATTGTGGACGAAGCTCATGAGGGAGTTTGAACTTTGGTGGTTACCTCTTCCTTGGGAAGTGTTCCATGCACTTCTTGTGTGGGAACTGAAACTTCACATTCCCTTCTTTTGAATCAATGATGACACCTGTGGTACGAAGAAAAGGTCTTCCAAGAATAATAGGACTAGAGGTTTTATTCCCCATATCCATGATTAGAAAATCCACAGGCACAAAAGTCATATGTAACTCCACCATAACATCACTTACTTTTCCTAAAGCATGTTTAATAGAGTCATCAGCAAGTGCAAGTTCAATGGAGTATTTTTCAAGATTTTTCAATTCAAGCACTTCATATAGTTCTTTAGATAAAACAGAGACACTAGATCCTAGATCAAATATAGCATGGTGTGTCTCTTTTCCAATAGTTACTAGTACCTTAGGAATCCACATATCCCCAAGCTTAGGTGGTATCATAGCCTCTTGGTTGTACCTAGCAATCTTTTCTTTCAAGACACGATTAGCAATATAAGAACCAAAGCCATCTTGATTAGTGTTGATGGAAGGATCACTTGCAAGTTTTTGTAAGATAGATATTAATTCATGAAAGCTACAATTTTCTAAGTCAAGCAAAGGATCCTTGACTTCACTAAGCATTTTAACTTCCTCAACTTCTACCCAAGCAAGATTCTCATTCCTTTTTCTTAAAGCAGGATTCAAGGCTATTTGGAGGTCATTCTCCTCTTCAACATGATTCTTAATATCCCTGTCCAAAGGTTCCAACATAGAAGATATTCTTTCATTTAATTCCCTAGTCAACTTCTTTTTAGACTTAGCATAGTTCAATATCGTTTCCATTTTTAAAGAGATTCCAGAAAGAGTGTTATTTGTCTTTTTCATCCTAGATTTGGTATGAAGGATAAATGAATGCATCTCATTTTTAGTAGGATAATCCTCCATATAAGTTTGTAGACATAATGTTGACCTATCCATAGAAGCTTTTAGTTGTTTGATCTCAGTTTCATCTTTGGATTCTATAGAATTCCCAAATAAATTTTCCATCAAGTTATTAGCATGTGAGGGATTTCCAGAAGCAAATTTTCCACAAGTCAATGAGTCTAGAAAACATTTTGACCAACCATCTATACCTTTATAGAAGTTTCTTATCACAGTGGCAGGAGTATATTTAATGACACCATTTTTACTAGTGTCCTTAATTCTATACCAAGCATCCAGTAACGACTCTCCATAGTATTGACCAAAGTTGTTCATTTCAGCACTAGGATTCATTTTAGCAAGGTTTTTTTTTGTATTTTTTATTTTTTATGCAAAACTGAAAATAAATATGCAAGCGGAATATGATATGCAATGACACTAACAAAACAAATAAATTGCTTTGTAAGTAAAGATGGATAAGATGGTGGTTACGTAGGTGCAACCTCCCCAAGCTTAGGTGTTAGCACAAGTTGGTGAAGTTGACTTCGTTGTGAGATGAATGCGATGATGCACACCCTTGGATAAATCTCTCAGCTATGATTCCCCGGCAACGGCGCCAGAAAACACTTGCTGAGCGCTAAGTTGACGAGGGAATATATTGCGGTGTTGCTTCTATCTCCCCGGCAACGGCGCCAGAAAACAATCTTGATGGCCCTTGAAGAGGTTGATCTACGACGCCAGAAAACACTTTGCTTGATCTCCGGTGCGTAGTTACCTGCGTCAAAAGTAAATGGGTTAGGTTGAGACTCCAAGTGCAGAGTGTGTAGTAGTGGAAGACGTGTTTTCCCCACGAGGGTGACTCGAGGGTTTAATATCGAACTCTCGGGATATCAGTAGTGAAGATATATGTTCTTATCCTTATTTTGGTTACCTACAAAACAAAGTTAAATGTTTTCGTCCTCAACCTCACCTGTGGTTGTCAAGCACAAGGTGTAAGAATGATATCAAGATAGTTATGCAATGCAAACAGGAAATAAATATGCAATGATGGTGGATGCAATGGTAAATGATATTTTTGGGTTTTTTAATGATGTATGCAAGATGAAAAGTATTTTTGTATTTTCGGATTTAATGATGGCTGAAAATAGAAAAGTGGTATATGGTGTTGGAAAGGTGTTTCTTATGATTAAAAATGGACCGGGGTTCATGGTTTCACAAATGCACTCTCTCTTTATAAAGTGGCAGACAATGGAACACACACAAGTTAACATATGAGATTGCAACACAAAGTTTGATAACAAGTTACTTAGATATATGGGCATCACGTCCTAACATAGAGACCTTTTGGTTATTAGTCTCTCGTATACTCCACCAAGATGCGAACTAAATCATAACACCTCGGTAATTAAGATGACTCAGAGTATAGCAATAAGTTTCATGACATGAAGTGAAAATAAGAACATGCTGGATCTAGTCACAGGAAGAAGCTTGGTCACCCTCAACCCTTGCAGCATGGTATTTTAGTTTATCCCTAGTGAGGTAACAAAGTAAGGTAAACACCCAAGTGGATCGCGATATTAAGTTGTCAGCTTACCGCACTCACCACTCCCGTTATTCCAACTAATGCACACATCACCCACACACGCTCTCATAAACATGCTTGATCATAACAAGTAGACAAGAACGTGGTACATAATATGCATCTATACTCATAACTGAAACAAACATTGCAATCTCAAACATATATTAACTCATAGAAAGATCCACCACATAGGTATTACAAATATGACCGTAATCATGTTCAGCAGCTCATACGGTACTAATTAGTGAAGCTCAAGAGAGGAGAGATACATAAGTTACTTCCACAAACCCATAGTCCAGAGGTGGACTACTCCCTCTTCATCATGGAGACGGTGGAGATGTCGATGGAGAAGGTGGAGACCACCCGGCAGCGCCCCGCCGGAGTTTTCCCCCTCCAATCTGCTGCTCCTGATCTCCGTTTCGGTGTTTCTGTGTTTGTGCGGCGCCCCGATCGCGAAATGATAGGGGACCTTTTTTATAGGCGTTTTTAGGTCAAGATGGAGTCGGTGGACGAAAGATCGACGGCAGTGGAGCCACGAGGCCCAAACGAGTGGGCCCCATGCGGCCACAGTACCTGGCCGTGTGGGCCACCCCCTTTTCGCCTTGCGGGCTCCGTTTGCTTGATTCCTTCGCTCCTACGTCTTCTTCCTTCCAAAATAACGACCTCTGTATTTTTCCAGAATTTTATGACGATGTTTGGGTCCCTGAAACATAAAAGGAAAGAAATAGGGTTTTCTGCCTGCGCAAGGTTAATTCCATAAAAATAGGAAACAATTGATTTATTTCCTAAAATCATTAAATAACAGTAATATAACCCTTATATGATGCAAATATGATTGGAATATGTGTGATATAGTGCAAAGTTCATGTATGCATTTTACATGCATCACTTGTGCATGTTTTGAATTCTTGATTCTTGACTCTTCCTGATTGTTGAAACAGGAGGGGATGGATATAGATTCAGGGAGAGTCGACTGGCCAGAGACAGCTGCAACTCCAGCTTTTCCTTGAAGAAGAGCCGAGCGTCGTCTCGTCTCACTCGAAGCCGGAATGACTAGAAGCTAATATCCTGGATGAGGAAGCGAATCGTCGATCTGGAGAAGACCTTGAAGGAGAAGCAAAAGGAGCTCGATCAGCTGAAGGCGTGACCTGCTCCTTTGACAGAGCGTGAGCAGTACTTGATTGGCGGGATGGATTTGATCTGTCGACAGCTGCAGAGTGAGTACTCTAATCTGGGTCTTTCGACTTGTGCAACACTGTCTTCGAGTTTAAGTGTTGACATCTTTGAATGATTGCTTTGCAGACGTGAACCCCGATGGAAGGCTGAACAGCTCCGTGTGGAGCAACGTGTCGAGTGGGAGGCTAAGGGTACTGCCTCGGGTGCTCAATACTTCTGGTATGACACGCCCAAGGCCAAGGTGTTAGCTCTGATGCTGGATCGTACTTGGCGCGCGGCGATCTTGCTTCTAGGGTGCCAGAAAACCTTGGCGAAGTTGAATCGAGTGATGTTTCCGCACAACCCGCAGCCGCAAGGGATATCTTTGCTGATGGATCAGTTTCAAGATGGTGCCAACGTCAAGCAGATCGTCCATGCTCAACTTGTTGTAGGAGCGAATATCGCCCTGGCGTACTTCCGCAAGCATCGGCCAAATTTCCCACTCGACAGAGTTGTTGACGGCTTGCCTGGTGGAGAGCCTTACACCGAGTCCTTGCCGTATGCGAGGCAGATGGTCGAACAGGTCCAACGCCACACCGATCAGCTTGTAGGTCCACTGGATGCACCCAAGGATGAACCTAGAGGGTAGAGATAGGACAAAAACTCCTTGTAAATTAGTAGCATATAGACTGTGAGGGCTAACCTCTAAATTCATATGTGAATATGATGTATGTAATTGTAAATGCATCTTCGAGTATGTCGAATTTTTTTCGTTAAACCTGTACGGCGCAGCCCCGAGCATTCGAGTGCGGCCTAGGATTTGATTTGTGTACTTGTATGGCACAGCCCCGAGCGTTCGGTGCGGCCTAAGCTGTTTCTTTCGACTTGTATGGCGCAGCCCCCAAGCGTTCGGGTGCGGCCTAAGTTTTTTATTTGAACTTGTGTGGCGCAGCCCCCGAGCGTTCGGGTGCGGCCTAAGTTTTTTTTGAACTTGTGTGGCGCAGCCCCCGAGCGTTCGGGTGCGGCCTAAGTTTTTTATTTGAACTTGTGTGGCGTAGCCCCCGAGCGTTCGGGTGCGGCCTAAGTTTTTCTTTCGACTTGTATGGCGCAGCCCCCGAGCGTTCGGGTGCGGCCTAAGTTTTTCTTTCGACTTGTATGGCGCAGCCCCCGAGCGTTCGGGTGCGGCCTAAGTTTTTTATTTGAACTTGTGTGGCGTAGCCCCCGAGCGTTCGGGTGCGGCCTAAGTTTTTTTTTGACTTGTATGGCGCAGCCCCCGAGCATTTGGGTGCGGCCTAAGTTTTTATTTCGACTTGTATGGCGCAGCCCCCGAGCGTTCGGGTGCGGCCTAAGTTTTTCTTTCGACTTGTATGGCGCAGCCCCCGAGCGTTCGAGTGCGGCCTAAGTTTTTCTTTCGACTTGTACGGCGCAGCCCCGAGCGGTCGGGTGCGGCCTAAGTTTTTTATTTGAACTTGTGTGGCATAGGCCCCGAGCATTCGGGTGCGGCCTAAGTTTTTGGTTAGGAACCTGTATGGCGCAGCCCCCGAGTGCTCAGGTGCGGCCTAGGTTTGTGTTGCTTTTGATTGCAAAAAGTAAAGAAAAGAGCTTGTTTCTTCAAATCACTTCATATATTAAGCTAGCAAGCCGCCTCATTAAAAACCTTCCAGTCCCCTTAGGTACCCTGAAAGGAAAAGAGCGCGTCTGAAACCTGCTGCTTGTTGGCATGTAAGTACAGTTACATTGGGGTGTTGACTAGGCATAGAAGCGACGCAGTTGCGCAGCGTTCCATGGGTTGTTGCAGGGCTCCAATGTCTTCGAGTTCTTCAGGCGGTAGGCACCATTGCCGAGTGCTTCCGTGATGATGTGTGGTCCTTCCCATGGGATGCTAGCTTGTGCACCTTCTTCTGCTTGAGCCGCAACACCAGGTCACCAGGGACGAAGGATCTGGCTCGCAGTCGTCGACCGTGGTAGTTGTGGAGGCTCTGCTGATATATGGCTATGCGGGAGAGTGCGATGTCTCGAGCCTCGTCTAGCATGTCCTTGTAATCCTCCATTGCTTCATCAGCGTATGACTCGTCGTAGAGCATCACTCGGGGTGCGTCAAAACATATGTCATGTGGCATGACTGCTTTAGCTCCGTAGACCACGAAGAATGGGGTGTACTGGGTGGATCTGATGGGTGTGGTGCGCAGGCTCCACAGCACAGCTGGTAACTCTTCCACCCAGGCTCCCACAGCACGTTTGAGTGGCACGAACAGCCATTTCTTGAGGCCGCGACAGACAAGACCATTTGCTTTTCCGACTTGCCCATTGGATTGTGGATGTGCGACTGAGGCATAGTTGAGCTTGATGCCTTGGTCTGCGCAGAACATCTTGAAATCTTTGGCTGTGAAGTTGGTGTCGTTGTCGGTGATGATGCTGTTGGGCACGCCAAATCTGAAGATGATGGATCTGATGAAGTTAACCGCGGACGAGGCGGTCGAGCTTGTGATTGGAACAGTTTCGATCCACTTGGTGAACTTGTCGACTGCGACAAGCAGGTGCGTGTGCCCGCCAGGGACGATTTCTTCGAAGGACCCACCATGTCGAGTCCCCACTGGGCGAAGGGCCAGGCGAGTGGTATTGTCTTGAGCTCTGATTGCATGTGGCTTGGTGGTGAACTTCTGGCATCCGATGCATCTCTTGACCATATCTTCAGCTTCTTGCATAGCAGTGGGCCAGTAGAATCCCGCTCGAAAGGCTTTGGCAACTAGGGCGCGACTGCTGGCATGGTGCCACAGGTACCCGCGTGGATGTCGAGCAGGATGGCTTTGTCGTCTTCTGGGTCGATGCAGCGCTGCAACATTCCTGATATGCTGCGCTTGTAGAGCTCTCCGTTGATGATCGTAAAGGCCTTGGCACGGTGAGTGATGCGCTTGGCTTCTGTCGGGTCTGCTGGCAGTTCCTTTCACAGCATGTATGCTAGAAAAGGATTAGTCCATGTAGGTTTGATCAACAGTACCTCGATGGGTTGCGTGCCAGGCGTCTCCTGGTCCTTTGCTGGTGAGTCGGGCGAGCCTGAGGTCGATGTCGAAGGCTCGTGCGGCTGCTCCAGCTTGATGGAGCATTGTGTGATGCACTCGAGGAAGACTCCGTCTGGCACCTTGTCCTTCCGTGAGCCGATGTTGGCGAGCATGTCTGCCTCTTCATTGCTTCCACGACCCACATGACGCAACTCGCATCCTTCGAAGTTTCCCTCCATTATCTGCGATGGCGTCGCAGTCCTTCATGGTTTGCTGCATGACAAGGTTCGAGTCCCCATAGATCATGTTATCTGCGGTAGGCGATCATGTTGTCTGCGATGGCGTCGCAGTCCTTCATGGTTTGCTGCATGACAAGGATCGAGTCCCCATAGATCATGAGGTGAGTGGCACCGCAGTTCTTGGCCATTCACATGCTGTGGAGGAGAGCCTCGTATTCTGCTTCACTGTTCGTTGGTCTTTTGAAGGTCATCTGCAGAATGTAGCGGAGCTTGTCGCCTTTGGGTGATATCAGAATGACACCTGCACCCGCACCATCGTATTTCTTGGAGCCATCGAAGTACATGGTCCAGGCGTTGGATAGGTCTGGGACAGATGGTAGCTGAGCTTCGATCCACTCAGTCGTGAAGTCTAGGAGTACTTGTGCCTTGATTGCTCTCGGGTGCACGTACTTCATGTCCCATGGACCCAACTTGATGACCCACTTGGTGACTCTTCCGTGGCATCTGGGTTGGTGAGGATGTCCCCGATGGCGGATGAGCTGACCACCGTTATCGGGTGCCCGGAGAAATAGTGCACCAGCTTCCTTGAGCTCATGAAGACACCGTATGCTAGCTTCTGATAATGCGGGTATCTCTGCTTGGACACGGATAGAACCTCGCTGAGGTAGTTGATAGGTCGCTGGACAAGGTGCGTTTTGCCTTCATCGCAATTGACAACGAGGACTGTGCTGACCACTCGATTAGTTGCTGCGACATAAAGGAAGATGGTTTCCTTCTCAGCGGGTGCGACGAGGATGGGCGGAGTCGACAGGACGTGCTTGAGATGAGCAAACGCTGCCTGAGCTTCTTCCGTCCACTCGAATTTGACCGTCTTCTTCATCAGTTGGTAGAAAGGGAGTACCTTTTCGCCCAACTTACTAATGAATCTGCCGAGTGCTGCGATTGGACCAGACAGGCGATGGACTTCTCGGAGTTTGGTCGGAGGTGGCATCGTCAGAATGGCCTCTATCTTCTCTAGGTCTGCTTCGATTCCTCATGCTGACACCAGGTACCCGAGCAGCTGTCCTGCGGGCACGCCGAAGGCGCACTTATCTGGGTTAAGCTTGATCTGGTACTTGTTGAGGTCCGCGAATGTCTCGCGCAGGTCCTGGAGGCGCGTGTCCTCTTTTCTGTTCATGATGACGATGTCGTCGACGTAGACTTGCACGTTTCGACCGAGTTGCACCTCGAGGCAGTTCTGCATCATGCGCTGGTAAGTGGCTCCAGCGTTCTTGAGCCCGAAGGGCATTGTCTGGTAACAAAAGACACCGTGGGGTGTGATGAAGGCTGTTTTCTCCTGATCTTCGACTCTCAGCTTGATCTGGTTGTGGCCCGAGTATGCATCCAGGAAGGAGAGGCGCTCGTAGCCTGCAGTCGAGTCGATGATCTGGTCGATGCGAGGCAGAGGGAAGTGGTCCTTCGGGCAACCCTTGTTGAGGGCGGTGAAGTCGACGCACATGCGGAACGCGGTCGACTTCTTCTTCTCGACTAGGACTGGGTTAGCGAGCCAGTCCGATTTTTTGATCTCTCGAATGAATCCAGCGTGACGTAGCCTGTCGATCTCTTTGGTTATGAAGAGTCGCTTCGGCTCGGGACGCGGCACATGGTCTGTTTGACTGGTCGTGCATCATCTTTTAATTGAGAGAGTGCTGGCGAGTTCCCTGGGTACTCCTGGCATATCTGAGGGCTGCCAGGCAAAGATTTCCCAGTTCTCACGTAGGAACTTGACGAGTGCGCTTTCCTATGCGATAGGCAGGGTCGATGAGGCTCAGACTGTCTTCTTGGGGTCAGTCGGGTGGACCGGTGAGCCGTCGTGTCGTTGGTGGCGTTGGAGGCTGCGTCATATGATGGCTTCTTGGCGACAGGGAAGATGGTCCTGTCGTTGTCTCTGGACACTTCTTCGAGTTGCTCTTGCATGCCGAAGGACTCGAAGATCTTGCTGAAGTCTCTGTCGCATCTGTCTGACCGATCGAAGTCACCCATCACCGTGATGACTCCTTTCGGGCCTGGCATTTTCAGGATGAGATATGCATAGTGTGGCACAACCATGAACCTGGCGAATGTAGGACGCCCGAGTATCGCGTGGTACTGCGACGCCCAGTTGACAACCTCGAAGTCGATTGCCTCTTTTCTGAAGTGGTCGGGTGCGCCGAAGGTGACGTCGAGTATGATTGTTCCCACGGGTAGAACTGCTTTCCCGGGTACTATGCCGTGGAAGGTGCTTCCTGATTTGGCTAGGTTCGTCAGGGATCTGCCCATCTTCCAGAGGGTGTCAGCGAATATGATGTTGATGCCGCTACTTCCATCCATGAACACCTTGGTCATCACGAAGTCGCTGATCTGCGCCTCGACCACGAGTGCAGCGTGGCCCGGTCGCGTACTTTCGGCGGGTGATCAGCTCTCGAGAATGTGATGCTAGTCTCGGACCCTCTCAGGTAATCTGGGTCGCTGGTGGACAAGCAACAGCTTGGTACACCTGTCGACTGATCAGCTTCTGGCACCTGTTCATTGGACGCCCCTTCCGGATCATGTTCAGCTGTCCGCGTACGACTGGGTACTGGTCTTCCACCACTCGAATTTCTTCCTGTTGGGGCTGCGGCTGTACGTACGCTGCTGCTGCGTGCGCTCGTGGAGGTGCATCCACGGTGGAGCTTGGAGAGCCAGCTGTCCAGCGGGTTGCGCCGCGGGTGCCTGGGGTTGGACCTTCTTCTTGATGGCCTCGTATATCTTGAGTGCTTTTCTACAATCCTTCAACAGGTGGTTGGCACCCCACTTTCCCGTCTCAGGGTTCTTGAACATGTGGTGTCTGCATGGCTGTTCGAGCTCTTCCTCAGGTGAGAGGGTGCGACGTTTCCACTCGCGTTTCTGCCCTCCGTCATTGCGGTAGTTGTCTTGATTTCGACCGTACTGGCCTTGGCTGTACTGGCGACCACTGTCGCGACTGCCGTCCTCACGGGGTTGTTAAACCCAGCCGCTACTAGTTCTATTGTGTCTCTTCCATCATACCGTGGTTTCTTCTTGCGACGGTAGTCTCTCCAATTGCTTGGGCCACTTTCTTCTTTCAACGAGTACGGACGGTCCTCTCGCATAGAGTCTTCTCCGTCCGCCCATTGATTTGCTATCTTCATGACTTCCACCATGGAAGTCGGTTGGATGCGACCGAACGCTTCCCTGAGGTCGCCGCGCCACACGCCGCGCTGAAAGGCGTCCATCGCCCTGTCCTCGGAGACGACTCTGATGCTGTTGCGTAGCAGGGTCCATCGCGAGATGTAAGAGCGCAATGATTCGTCCTTCCCTTGCATGCAGGCCTACAGCTCCACGAATGTGCCAGGCCGCGAGTATGTTCCGATGAAGTTCTTGATGAAGGCTTCCGCGAACTGATCCCATGAGTTGAAAGAGTTCTTTGGCAAGGTTTGGAGCCACCCGCGTGTTGAACCGGTGAGCATCAGCTGGATATACTGCATTGCCGTAGTCGTGTTGCCTCCTTGGCAGTTGCAGGCGATGAGGTAGTCGTCGAGCCATAGCCTTGGGTCTTGCTTCCCGTCGAACTTGACTGCTTCAGCTGTGAGCTTGAAGCCTTTTGGCATCCGTGTGTCGCGGATGCTCAAGGTGAAACAGGGTGCGCCGCATGGCTCGTAGTTGTCGTTGGAGTAAAGTTCTTGGTCCTGGGTGCTGCTCACTCGCTTGGCGCGGTTGCGGTCGAGTTGCCGCTGCGTGATGTAGTTGCGTGCGTCTTCCCCCTCTTGAAGGTGTCGCGTGGGCCGCCACTACAACATATGCTATTTTTTGTGACAAAAATCCGCTTGACGACATCGTTTTTGTCACTGAATTGCCATAATAGGTGACGGTATTTGGACGTTTGTCATGGTTAGCGTTAATGCATGACGCTCAATTTCGTTGTCACTAAGGTTGTCACGTATTACCCCGGTGACGGATTTACGGGCGTCACCCTGGTCGTCACAAGTTTTTGGGCGTCACCCTGGTCGTCACAAGTTTTTGGGACAGAAATGTCGGATAATTAAATAAAACTTTACAAAAATAATCGTTCGTTGTGGTTTGAACCCGCGACCTTCTGAACAAAATAAAGATGCCCTACCGCTATGCTAACGTAATGTTACTAATATGTCTTACGAGGTCCTACTTTTTAGTATGTACTTAGTATAGCCCTAGTGTGCAATGAGTACGAACATTCCATTTCTTTGTTTGCAAGGTTCAGGCGACAATATAAGTTAAATCACATTTGAAACATCAACACTAGACAAATTTGACAAAATATTTGAGCTCCTCAGTAAGTATTCGAAACATTCTCAAGGTACTAGTAGTAGAATAACAAAAGTTTCCAAATTACATCATGGTAGAGCAGCTGGTGGACTAACAGGTTCACATTAACATTACAAAAGTCGCCAGTCATGAAAACGATAGAGCATCCGTTAGGGTCATCTTGAAGACAATACTTAGAAGGTTTACATCATGTAATTACACAAATACAGGCTCCGGCATCAGTTGAGAGCAACTACATTACACATAAATCTAGAACTTTCAGTAGTCACGAAAGTGAAGACACATATGTCACCCTCGTTGATTCCAGCTCCCTTAACTATTTTCGGCCAATTGCGAGTCATCTAGGCATCATCTTTGTTGCCCATGAGCAACGTGACACGAGTAACATTGGTGCCACTAGTGACAAATACAGGAAGCTCCATTGGCACATACCTGTTGAGGTGTGCAATGCTGAACTTGGAAGAGAAGTACTATAGGAGAAGTTTCTAGTTAGTGGAAGAGTAGACTGAATGTGCAAAACAACATTATGAGAGTGTATCCTTTACCATCTTGGCCTTCCCATGGATGACAGTAGACCTTGGCATCCTGCAAACATAGTACGGGATCGATGGCTTCAAGTTTGCCACTTGGCTTCTGAGATGTGCAACTTGGTCTTCATTCAGATCAACGTTGTTTGCAAAAAAGCAGTGCCTGTCAAACTCTTCGTCCCCACTTATGTTAGGACCTACAATGCAAGAAATTAATTAGTAGAAATAAATCTATAGGTGCATACAGTAGTACTATAACATTTGGTTAGACATTGTCACCTCTACAGGTAATCTTCCCTTCCCTAGGTCTCTTCACTCTGGTGTGCGTGACATCCTCTTGAGACTGCACCGTGGCTTTCATACCATTATTGTCTGTAGTTTCCTGCTCATCGTCATCACATATGATAACTACAGCTTTGTTACTTTTGTTGGCCATCTTCAGTTTCTCTAGCTCTTCCACGACATTATCCTTCTCATCCCACATTTTCATAAAGTGCGTATGGAATCGCCTAAAGCTCCTCATCTGTGCAACCACTTCATGCTGGAGTGTGAGGCACTCCTCCACTAGAGCCTCCCGACTAGCGGTTTCAGGTAGGAAAGCGGTGACTTCCTGTGCGGTACAGCCAGGATCAAACAAGTATGCAGTTAAATAAAACAACAATAACAATGAAAGATGCAGCTAGAACATAGAAAGGAGGTACTAATTCGTTTGTTATTTACCTCGGCTGAGCGTACAGGCTTGGCTTCTATGCGTACTCTAGAAGTGACAAAAGTGTCGTAAAGAGTTGGGGAAGACATCGATGATGGACCTGTCCCAGTAGCGCCATTTTTCTGACGACGACGCAAGCAGTCCTTTTGTTCCTTGACTAAGAAGGCAGCGCATGCGGGATCAATGTCGGGGCAAACGATCTCCGGTACTTGGGAGCACATGAGACACTCAGCGTCACCACATTTTGACTCCATTTCCTCAACTGCACTGGTTCTAAACCAAGAGTTGGAAATTAAGTTAGAATAAGAAATGAGAAGCTTCTACATCGAACCAATCGCCGGTTACCAAAATCGACAGCCGGCGTCCTAGATCCATGGACGGGGACATTTTCTAGCATAATTTCTCCTAATCTAAAGCCTACATCATACCTTGCCTATGGATTTTCCTAGATTTAGAAGCAGCAAAAGGGAATGGAAAGGAAGAAAGTAGCAGTGCTACTTACCCGTCAGTGCTTGAGGACGACTGTGGTGGCGCTGATGAGAGGGAGGTCGTTGGTGAGGAAGGCGCCGTGGACCCGCCGCCGTAGGGGGAGGAGGAGCTACCCGGTTTTTTTTGGGGAGGGGGTGGGGGAGAGGAGTCGATTTGGGGAGGTGGAGGCGAGGACGATGAGTAGGTAGATCTATTATATAATATAATTAAAACACAAGACAACCAACGGTTGAGATTTTCCACCGTAAAACTACAAGGTATAAACGGTGGAGATTTATCAGCACAAGATATAGATGGACATGGTTCCACATGGAAGTTTAAAAATTGCGCATTAGATGTCCAGCCTCATCACGTTGAAGAATCTGGAAAGCAAAAAACTAAGTTTAGAAAGTACTACACGGTACGAAAGCTTAGAAAAATACAAAGATGGGTTCCTGAGACAAACCACACCGATATAGGTGTTTGGCCTGACCACGCACATGAATCTGTACAAGGAAACGGATACTAACGGAGGGCACAGCGCTCAGCTAATATAAGTACATGTACCCATCGCCAGATTGAAGGCAATGCCGAGCGAAAGGCACCTACCTAGAAATCGATCCCAAGTTCCTGACCGGCGGCTGGTAGGCTATATCAAGAGACAAGAAGGAGCAGCGGGACGACCGACGATGTACCATCACTCGGCCGGAGATGCACAAGGGCTGAGTCTTCAGCAATACCATATATGAGACTCGAGACACCACTGGGCCAACTCCAGTGCTCCACGGCACCATCCCGTTGTCATCCTGCACCCAAGCATCATCACCAACATCTGAAGGAACCTATCGTCTGATGGATGCAAGAAACAATTACCATAGATCGACCGGAAATTCTAGACCAAAGGCTCAAGCGACCGGAAATTCTAAGATTGACCGATCGCCGTCGCAGGAGGATTTAATTAATTAATGGAAGATGTGTACATGGGTCTATGGATTGATCAATTCTTCGATTGATCATACAACATCCGTGTCACCCAGCGGATCCAAAGGACATGCAAACCATCCGCAACAACACGTCCAGTACGAGATCATCATGCAGGGCGGATTGAAGGATACGACGTTCAGATGGCAGCGGATTGAGGTCGCGACGCTCAGATGTCAAACAGATTCAACTCACGTTAACAGCACATCTGTTACAATCTCGCGACGTCATGGTGGCCGGCGGAAGTTTCTCTTTTCTTTTTGCAGGATATCAATGGCGACATCAACAGGAGGCAACATGCCATGGACTTGCGGGCAGTGGCTTAGATGCACATACGAGACCACGGTCAGATGCAGAAGTACAACAGCCAAGCTAGGAGCAAGATCGATTACTTTTAAAGAGTTAGACACACGTACTAAGCCGATGGATTTCTAGCCGGGTACATGGTCAGATGCATGCGCCTCGATGCGTGCTTAGATGTTTCCATCTCAGCGAGTATAAACAGCTTATTTATTAACAATATTTTTTTGTGTGTATTATCTATATCTAAAATCGCTTATTTCTGATAAGAAAGAGTGAAAGACTCATGTGTATTTTTTAGTTTAAGGAAACAACAACATGAAACTGAGCAAGCTTACCATAAGATGAAAAACGTCATGCAACATTAAGGTGAATGCGGCGAAGATATTTTATTTGATCAATTCGTCTATTGGTTAACTACTAAGATTTTTTAATTCAGCTATAAATGAAAGATTAATGACAGTTCGCTATATTATTTGGCAATTTCAAAGTTGTACAATGTGCATATATCGTTTGGCAAGAAATAAAAATATAATTATTGCGTGTATGCTACAAGAAAGAGGTGAAAGGACCATCGTATAATTTTGGAAGTAGCTACACTGAATTTGCTAAGGACCGATGTTCTACAACAAAATTTAAAGAAAGAGCAACAATGTAAGATCTCCTTGGATTTTTCACCAAGATTAAGAAAATAAAGCCAAGGGTTGCACTGCTAACCAACCATAGATTTCAAATATCTATGAGATAAAAAATTGAATACCAAGTAACTGCACAATCATATATCAATTTCCAGTTCAAGAATATCAACAAATACATATGTTAGAATTAAGGTTAGGGGTGATAAAGCCGGATTAACATCATAGTGAAATTTTTATTACCATTTACGTGATAAATATTTAATGATAAATACGTAGTACTTATTGTTAGCTCAACACGAGAGCAGTATTCAATGGCAGGTCCAATAATATTGACAGGACCAGTAGAACGAATATATATGCTCGTTGATGATTTAATAGGCTACTGCCTGGAGGAAATCTGAATATACTCATATTTGTTTAGGGCGAGAAATCGTTGTTGCCAGGTTCTATTATGTGATGTGATTTGAATGTGAAATCCATATTTGTTGAATGTCAAATGTCAAAGGGTTGTATATGAAAGTTGATGTATAACGCAAATTCCGCTTTTAGAAAAACAAATAGCACATCATAGATGCACATGCACCATAATGACACACAATATAAGATCAAATTCAACAAACATTAGTATTCACTCAAGTGACATCAGATATCCTATGATTTCCAAAGATTATCAAATGTATATTTAACTAACTATAATGGAAAAATATGAATAGTAAATCTAGCCGCGCATATCTGCGGGCCACACAGCTAGTTATAACTGTATGACTAGTGGGACCTACTCCGTTGAGCCCGTGCACACTTAGGGGCCTGTTTGGTAGCCTGCAGAGGTTTCTCACCTGCGACGGGGAAGGCTGGGGAGGGCAGTGCTGAGCTAAAACAGCCTCTGGGCCATCTTTGGCAAGTTGTTTGGTTGACTGCAGCAAAGAACGCCGCATGGGCTTAGCCACTCGGACTGCGTGTTTGGTTACGTCGACTGCATGCTCAAATGCAAGTACGCATGTGTTTGGTTGTATGCAATGCTGCTGCTGCTACGGTAAACTCTTCCAGCCTTTGATGAGGTTACCATACTATGAAATACACACAAATGAACATGATCGACAATGTGAAAGAAGAGAGGGAGTTCTAGCAAGACGCCAAGCTTGGGGGAGTTCCATCTAGTCTTTCTCTTTATCAATCTATCATATCTATCTAGTCATGGTGTGCTTTGCTTTTATCGATTAGTTATCAATATCTCTTAGGCGTGTGTGAGCTCATGGAGCATTATCATGTATCTCTATCTTATGGTTTATCAATGAATATTAAAGTATGGTGTCATCCATGATTCTCTTGTTTGGGGATTTATGGGTAGCATTCATGCAAATGAGCGTGGCATATTTAGAGTTTCAATCACATCTTGCCTTGAAACTAATTAACTTGATTGTGTTGGACAATTGTAGAATCATCTCATAATAAAATAAGTAAAAGTCAACTTACGACTTGGAATTAATAGTTTGAGGTTGAGATATTGTCTTGTGGGGTAAAAAGTTGAGAAGGGATAATGAAAAGGATATAAAACACTCTTGTTAGACTCTAGTATCTTTTGAGCAAATTAATGATCATGGATATTTCAATACTTATGCTCTTGAATGTGTATGAAAAGGTAGGCACATGAAGTTTCAGTTAGCCATGGAAAGTGTAAGATAAAGGTTGTATGGAGCATAGGAACTTGATTGAGATATCCATGACTAAAGTTTGTACTAGTTACTAGAGAAGCAAGGGTGATAACATCTTTTATATTTATCTTTTCATTTGTCTTCTTTGAACTTGTTATCCAATGAGAGTCTATCTTGTCTTTAAATTTCAGTAAAGGATAAAAGATTATAATGCTTGCTAGAAAGAGCAAAGGCATGTGAAAAGTATATGATTCAGTTGTCCAACATACAATGGTTATTTGCTTTCAAAAGTAAGGGGTGATTGCTAGAGCTTCTACTTATGTTGCCCTCATATGCATGAGTTTTATTCATCAATCTTATCTTGCAACTGATTATGATGATGATACAATGCCCGTATTTATTTATCAACCATAAGTCCATTGATGCATGTAATGATCTATGTCCTTACTTACTCGAGGACGAGTAAAGGTTTAAGCTTGGGGAGTTGATACGTGTATTTTATATCATCATTTATATAACTTTTAGTATCATACTAGAATGTTATTTGCATGATTATATGATTGTTTTACATGTTTTAGATGATTTTGGGGACTTTCACACAAAGTCCCATTTTTGGTATTTAATTTCTGGGAGGCAGAAAACCCCTTTTCTTGTTTTTATGTTTCAGGAGTTTCAGGAACCCAAATAATAAAAGGAAAAATACACGTCAGTTTTTCATCGGGAGAAAGGCAGAGGGAAGAAGACCGAAGAGAGGAGAGCCACGAGGCCAAAGGGGTGGCCCACGCGGCCAACCTGGCCGCGTGGGCCCACTAAAAGGGCCTCGGGCACCTCCTCGCCTGGGGCTTTTTATCGACGCCTTCGTCTCGCCCGAAAAGTAACGCCCTAATTTTTCCAAGTCCATCCGAGGTCGCGGCGGCGGCGAAACTCCTGATCCCTTCCGAGGGGGGTCAGATCCTGCTGCTCCGGCTCCGGAGAAGGGGGAAATCATCGTCATCGTCATCACCTCTCCTCCTTGGCGTGGGAGGAGGCCTCTACATCATCACCCCCATCAAGACCAGCACCATCTCCATCATCATCACCGTGATCCACTCCGTTCCCCTCGCAGTTTGAGAGTTGCTATACCCTAGATACTTGTCTTGTGCTACTATTCATGTTTGTGATTGAGTACTTGTCATTATTTGGTGGTGAAGTTATAATTTCAGATTGTGTTGTACCACTTATGCCACTGATTATGATCATGTTTGCACGTTGTGAGTAGTTCCCGTATGTTCCTGAGGGCATAGGATGAATTGGCAATGATTTATATATGACATGTGTTGGTATTTTGTCAAGAGTTTATCTTTTATGTGATTCTATGATGGTGTTGTGCGAACGTCGACTGCACAACACTTCACCTATATGGGCTCATAGGAGAACACCGTAGTATAATGAATTGAGGAGACTTGGGAGGACACGTAAACCTGAGAGAATCATGAAGTTATATTATGAGGGTATTAGTATCGGGGACCTTAGAGTGTAATGCTATGGTGGGACTTTATGTCTTAATAATTCTTGTGCAGTCATTTACTTGGCCACATGATCCATCATAAGGGGTTGTAGTTTATTTATTTAGCTATACCTAATTATGGCTCCGTCCAAAGATTAAAACTTGACAAGATATTCAACGTGTTGTTTAATAAATCTCTATGCCTAGCATATCCATGCCGCCCTCGGGAACGTTTTCCACATATAAGTTACACATCACTTGAGCTTGTCCTCTTGCACATAAGAGGATTGGGCTTTCTCTCTTTGAGAGCTTTCACTTGCTACTGTTATTGCTGCATTGAATTATACAACCGAAAATACCAAAAACACTTGCATCTTTTATTGTTTTTTATCAATCTTACTAACCAATACCTTCAGCTCCTCGTGGGTTCGACAACCTTTTCTAATTGAAAGGTACTACAATTGATCTCCTGCACTTGGGAGTCATCAAGATACTTTTCTGGCGCCGTTGCCGGGGAGCGTAGCGCTATTGGTAAGAAGTTTGGTAAGGAAACTTGAAAGCTGTTTTATCTCATTGTTACTATGGCATTTATGAATCGTGCCTCGCTGCATCTTGCTCTATATGAAAGTGCTTATGCCACTACTGCAAAGGTGGTTGAAACTACTGTGTCTGAGTACCTAAAGTGGGATTTAAAATTCCCATGGGTCATGTTAAAAGAGTTATGAAAAATCCATTTACAGGTGATGGAACTAAGTCTGCACGCGAACACATGGAGTAATTGAGACATATGTGGTTTATTTAGACTTCCTGGTATTTCTGAGGATCAGGTAAAAAGGAAGTTATATATTTGTCTTTATCTGGTAATGCTCGTGATTGGTACAGGTCTCTGGATGAAGAGGTCTATGAATGGAATATCTTGAGGAAGGTTTTCTTTCTTAAATATTTTACTCCTAAAGAAGCTTATGAGAACCGCTGCTATATATTCAATTTCTGGCCACATCTGGGAGAGAGTATTACTCAAGCTTGGGGGAGGTTAAAGGAACTCCTTCGCAAGAATCCTTGTCATGATCTTACAAGGAAACTTATATTGATAAACTTTTATGTGAGGTACCTATGAAGCACAAGGAATTCTGGATAATTCATCTGGTGGAAGTTTTACAAACAATACTGAAGAAGAAGCATGGAATTTATTGGAGACTATTTCTGAAAATACTAGCATTGGGATCTTGATAAAGGTAATGAGCCTATTTTGATTATGATATTCATGTGTAGAGAATTCTCTACTTCTATTTGTTTAAAAATCTGAGTGATACTTTTCTTGATCCTTATGTTATAATTGAATAGCTAAATTTTTGCTGATCATATCTGTGTTCCAAAAAGTGGATTTGAAGTTTATGTTGAACCTGTTAAACAATCTATTGTTGTTCCTAAAGTTATTAAACAGGTTGAACCGTGTCATCTGTGACAATTGAGGAGTATGTTGAACACCACCTATCCAAACCAAGTTAAGGAGAATTTACTTATTGCTGTTACTAACAAGAGTAAAAAATGTTCTCAGCCTTATGAACAGGTGGAAGTCAACACTCAAATTTCTGTTATCAAGCAACTAAATGAAGAAGACCTGTTGATGTTTATCTATGTGAAGATGCTACTAAAGTCATCAAAGGTAATTCGGCCAAGTTGGGAAACCTGTTATATCATGCTCTATTGGGACTTCAAGTTATCATGGTCTATGTGATATTGGAGCAAGTATTAGTGTCATTCCATATTCTCTTTATCTTGAAATCAAGCCTGATATTGATCCTATTGTTATGGAAGAGACAGGTATGACAATTCAACTTGCTAATAAAGATTATATTAGTCCATTTGGAATTGTTAGAGATGTTGAAGTATTGGTTGGCAAAATAAAATATCCTGCTGATTTTATTGTGCTTGGTTGTCCTCAAGATTCATTTTGTCCTATCATTTTTGGTAGACCTTTCTTACTACTGTTGGTGCTGAAATTAATTTGCTAAAGAGAAAGTGTTTATTAAATGTGCTGGTGAGAAACTTGAATTCAACTTTTCCAAATTTGCTGATAAACATGTTGAAAGAGCCTTTCTGAAGATTTAATTGAAACTCTTGCTCATATAGCTGTAGCTTCAACAGATGTTGTAGAACGTTATATGCTTAATCAAGATGAACCATTTAATGATGAGGAAAAAGAGGCTTTAGAACAAATATTATGGCAACAACCACCACAATTACAATTGCATATCCCACCTGATAATTTAGGAGTGCTACCACCACCTAAAGGGGATCCTAGTTTTGAATTAAACCTTTGCCTGCAAATCTGAAATATGCATATTTGGATGAGAAGAGCATATATCCTGTCATTATTAGTGCTAACCTTTCAGCTGAAGAAGAAGAGAAATTACTTGATGTGCTAAAAGCTCACCGACCAGCCATTGGATACTCTCTTGATGATCTTAAAGGTATAAGCCCAGCTCTATGTATGCATAAAATTAATCTGGAGAAGATGCAAAACCTGTTGTTGATTATCAACGCCGTCTCCATCCAAAAATGAAAGAAGTGGTAAGAAAGAGGTAATAAGACTTATTGAAGCTGGTATCATTTATCCTATAGCTGATAGTAAGTGGGTTAGTCCTGTTCATTGTGTTCCTAAAAAGGGTGGAATGACTGTTGTTCCAAATGATGAGGATGAACTTGTGGCTCAACGTACTGTTGTTGGTTATAGGATGTGTATTGATTTCAGAAATTAAAAAAGCAACTCGAAAAGATCATTATCCATTGCCATTTATTGATCAAATGTTAGAAAGGTTATCTAAACACTCTCACTTTTGCTATCTAGATGGTTATTCAGGTTTCTCACAAATTCCTGTCCATAAGGATGATCAAGAAAAGACCACTTTTACTTGCCCATATGGTACTTTTGCTTATAGGAGAATGCCATTCGGTTTATGTAATGCTCCTGCTACTTTTCAAAGATGCATGAATGCTATATTTGCTGATTATATTGAAAAGATAATGGAAGTTTTATGGATGATTTTTCTGTGTATGGTACTTCCTTCGATAATTGCTTGTTCAACCTTAACAAAGTTTTGCAGCGTTGTGAAGACCAACACTTAGTTCTTAATTGGGAGAAGTGTCACTTCATGGTTACTGAAGGTATTGTTCTTGGGCATAAGATTTCTGGAAAGGAATAGAAGTTGATCCAGCAAAGATAGAAGCTATTGAAAAGCTACCATACCCAAGGGACATCAAAGGTATAAGAAGTTTTCTTGGGCATGCAGGTTTTTACCGTAGGTTTATTAAGATTTCTCCAAAATATCAAAACCTCTAACCAATCTTTTGCAAAAGGATGTTCCTTTCTCTTTTAATGATGATTGCATTGAGTCCTTTAATATTTTGAAGAATGCTTTAATAAGTGCTCCTATTATTCAACCTCCTGATTGGAAATTGCCTTTTGAAATTATGTGTGATGCTAGTGATTATGCAGTTGGGGCTGTTTTGGGCCAACGTGTTGATAAGAAACTGAATGTTATTATTATGCTAGTAGAACACTTGATGCTGCTCAAAGAATTATGCTACAACTGAGAAAGAATTTTTAGCAGTACTGTTTGCTTGTGACAAGTTTAGACCTTATATTACTGATTCAAAAGTCACATTGCATACTGATCATTCTGCTATTAAATACTTGATGAATAAGAAAGATGCTAAGCCTAGATTAATAAGATGGGTACTTTATTGCAAGAATTTGATTTACACATTGTTGATAGGAAAGGGGAAGATAATCAAGTAGCTGATCATCTCTCTAGGATGGAAAATATACCTGATGATCCTATTCCTATTAATGATAGCTTTGTTAATGAACAACTTGCAATTGTTAATGTTTCTAGTGCTAAAGTTGCATCTCCTTGGTTTGCCAACTATGCAAATTTTATTGTTGGTAAAGTTTACCTCCACACTTCACTTTCAACAAAGAAAGAAATTCTTTTATGATCTTAGACATTATTTTTGGGATGATCCTTTCCTTATAAGAAAAGTGTGGATGGTATTATTAGACGTTGTGTACCTGAGCATGAACAACAGGCTATTATAAGAGATTGTCATGACAGTCCCTATGGAGGGCATCATGCAGGAGATCGCACAGGAGCAAAGGTATTACAATCTGGTTTCTATTGGCCTACTTTATTTAAGGATTGTGCTGAATATGTTAAATCTTGTGATAAATGTCAAAGAGTAGGAAATATTGGTAGGAGAAATGAAATGCCTATGAATTATTCTTTGCCACTTGAACCATTTGATGTGTGGGGTTTTGACTTTATGGGTCCTTTCCCAGAATCAAAGACAAAGCATACTCACATTTTGGTTGCAGTTGACTATGTTACAAAGTGGGTGGAAGCAATTCCAACCAAAAGTGCAGATCATGCCACAGCAATGAAGATGCTCAAGGACATCATTTTCCCCAGGTTTGGTGTTCCTAGGTTTTTAATTACTGATGGTGGTTCTCATTTCTTGCATGGTTTCTTAGAAAAACTTTGGCAAAATATGATGTTAACCATAGAATTGCATCTCCTTATCATCCTCAAACAAGTGGACAAGTTGAATTAAGTAATAGGGAAATTAAACTCATTTTGGAAAAGACAGTGAATAAGTCTAGATCTGATTGGCCAATTAAGATTAATGATGCTTTGTGGGCTTATAGAACTGCTTTTAAAAATCCTATGGGAATGTCTCCTTATAAAATGGTTTATGGAAAAGCTTGTCACTTACCTGTTGAACTAGAACATAAAGCTAGATGGGCTATTAAACAACTGAACTTTGATTTTAAAACTGCGGAGAGAAGAGAATTCTTGACCTAAACCTACTTGATGAATGGAGAAATGAAGCTTATGAAAGTGCCAGGATGTTTAAAGAAAAAGTTAAGATTTGGCATGACAAGAAAATTAAGAAAAGGAATTCAAAGTAGGTGATCAAGTTTTATTGTACAACTCTCGTTTCAAGTTTTCTGCAGGGAAGTTAGCTTCAAAGTGGCAGGGACCATTAGTGATACAGGAGGTGTACCGTTCAGGAGCTATCCGTCTTCACGGTGACATGAAAGGTAAACCTCATGTAGTCAATGGACAACGCCTTAAACCTTATATTGCAGGAAAGAGCTTCATCGGAAGGTGGAGGAGTTGAATTTACAAACACCGGAAGAGGTAATTGAGAGAAACCGTGCAGTTTCAGAAACCCTAAATCAATAGAAGGTAACTTTAGTGTTGGAAAGTTTCTCGGAATTGCATAATATTTTACGGAAGTCATTTTTTATGGAAATTAACGTGTGGGACAAGAAAACTGGACGAAGCGGAGACCCGAGGAAGGAAAGAGGGGGTCCCACGCGGCCCATGTACCTGGCCGCGTGGGCCCACTCCTTTTCCACCTCGGAGTCCTTTTTCGTCTCGTTTTCGATCCCGACGCTTCGCCTTGACCCAAAAACCTCAATATATACCCCTCTCTGTCGATCTAATCTCGCACCGAGCGTTCTCGAGCGATTCTTTCTTTTGCTGTTTCTGCCTGTCAGGTTTTTAGCCATGTCTTCGGGAGACTCCTACCAATGCTCCTCCATGGACGACGATGATGATGAACTCGATGGGTACAGCCCCACGTCCATATGGAGGAGGAATAGGAAGAGGAAGGACTACTCCGACGATGAAGACTACAAGCTTGATGAGAGGAGATGGACAAGCAAGAAGCTGAAGAAGAAGAGCACAAGCCCTCCGTCGACATCGCGCCCTTGGCGACAGCACCTCCATCACCCATTGCTGTTGCCGGCGTGAGGGTGAACCACTCTCTTGGAAACAAGAGGCAGGGCGCGCATGCAGACCGGAGGGAAGGTTCCCAGGCGCTTCCTTGCGAGCAAAAACGTAGCTTCTACTCTTATTGACAGGGAATTTCAGCGCACCACTCAAGAGAACTATCCTGGTGAATGGGATCGCAAGATCCCCAACAAGAAGGTGCCAAGCCCGGAGTGGAAGCCTTGCAAAGAGTCGGTGGAGAAGAATCTCATGCAAAAACTGGGAGAAGCCGCAAAAGAGTTCGAAAAAGCTTACAACCTCATGATGAAGATCATTGGGGATCTTGAAGATAATTATTATGAAGGCAATGTGAAAGAAGAGAGGGAGTTCTAGCAAGACGCCAAGCTTGGGGAGTTCCATCTAGTCTTTCTCTTTATCAATCTATCATATCTATCTAGTCATGGTGTGCTTTGCTTTTATCGATTAGTTATCAATATCTCTTAGGCGTGTGTGAGCTCATGGAGCATGTCGGAGAATGACTCCCACGAAACAGGGATAGTCAAGCTCACGAAGAGAGTTCGTGTAAGGGGCTGAACACGTTGGTCAAACAACCCTCAACCTGCACGGCGACGGTGCTCGTCGAGCATGAGGAGGGACATCACGGCAGATATAGACACCAGCCCGTACCCAGGTTCACGGCCCTTGTGTGGAGGTAAAACCGGTACTCCTGCTTGTCTATATTGCACTGCTTATGGAGGTTACAGTACAATGAGCTTGCCGAGGGCTCTCTTTTGGCAGTGGTGTGCACAAGGGAGGGGAACTGTGGTTATTCCTCCTTGCGCGTAAGTAGCTATGCTAGAATGAGAATCCGATCATTTCCTACGGTGGAGCACCGCCTCCTTTTATAGGCGCCCCGGGCCTCTTCCCTGCGTTTGTGCAGTGGAAGGGATACCACATGGCGACAGAAGGGGGAGCGCGGTGCACCGCAGCCCTGCCGTCCATGGACGTGGTCCATGGTCGTAAAGCTGATGGCTGTGGCAGAGGAGCCACCGTCCATCCAGGACGGCCAGCTGGGGCTGCAGAGGAACGTGGGGGCGCCCACGGTGATGTCGGCCTTGGAGCGTAGCGCCGGCCGGTCCCCTTATCAACAAAGAGGAAGTTCTTCTAGTCCGGTGCGCGTGGCGCAGCTTTGTTGACTCCTTTAATCACCAAAGAGGCAACTGCGGCGTCGTCGCCACCACGCGCAGAGGTGCGCGTCACTCTGCGGCCGCTGCAGAGCCCATGTGCGCTCTGCAGAGGTTGCTTCGCAGCGAAGGAATCCCCATGAGGGCTGGAGTGCCCTGTGGAGGATTCGGCGTTGACCTCTCTCCAGGGGAGATCACCTTGAAGAGGGGGCAGCAGTGAGGAGGGCCTCCGCAGGCCTCTGCCGCCTCCTGAGCCCTCACGAGGCGATTTGCCTCGCGAGTCTCTCCAAGCCGTGGGCTTGGTCCTTAGCAGAATTTAGCCATCCCAGTGTCGAGGACTGGGGAGGACAGGCCTAGCACACCCTGGTTCTCACTGGGCCGACAGTAGCCCCCGGGCCCATGATGGGCACGATGTAGTCCAGTGGACGCAGGCGAATTGTCATGGGCCCAAAGTGTCCGGCCGGCCCGAGACACGTGTAGGGCGGTTACGCCGCGACGACACGTTCTCTTCGGAGATGATGGGCGTAGTGGGGGGACCCACCACGTCTCGGTAACTGCCTGAAGCGATATAAAACCTGCAGTGCTGGTTCAGGCAGCATTTACTGCATCATTTGCGCGCCCGTCTCCTTGCTCTTGTCCTCTACGCTTCTCCGTCTCCGGCATTCTTCCTCCTTCACCGAGCTTCTCCGCCGCTCTCCCTTCATCGACCATGAGTCCCAAGAAGGACAAAGCGGCGATGGTGAACAAGCCTGCTGGCAGGCGGACGAGTTCGCGCCGGCGCTGGTGGGGACCCGCATCCACACGGCGGAGGCGCTGGACAAACTCAGGCTGATGGCTGCGGGGAAGAACAACGAGCATGGCGCCAGCGTTCTCAAGGCGGCGCGCTTTGGCAAGCTCGCCGTGGGGCTGTACCCCATTTTCTTCCAGACCGTATTCGCTGGTCTGGTACCGCCTTTTTTTCCTTTCCTGGAGGAAGTTCTGGCCTTCTACCAGATCCAGCTTCTGCACCTGCACCCCAATTCCATCTTGATCCTCACCATTTTCGCCTATCTTTGCGAGGCGTATTTGGGGGTGATGCCTTCTGTGGCCTTTTTCCGGAGCTTCTATGCGCTCCGCAACACGGCGCCTGGCGAACGGTCTGGCTGCGTGTCCTTCCGCATTGCGGATGGAATGGGAGGCATCTACATCCCCATGTCCTGGGATGGCGACAAGCCCGTCACGCGGGTGACGAAGAAAGTGGACAACTTCCGCCAGCGGTGGTTCATCGTGGATGCCAAGACGCATAACTCCTTCTTCGACGTTCCCGAGGCGCCGCCGCTGAAGAACTCGAACTGGTCAAGCGCGGTCTTCCAAAGCCGGAAGATCGCTGACTTGGTCGCGCGTATGAGGCTCGTCCGTGAAGCTGGCCTCACGGGGCAGATGGTCGCTCAAGATTTCGTGAGGCGCCGCATCACTCCTCTCCAGAAGCACACGAAGCCAGCGTGGATGTACTCAGGCCCGGCGGACCCGATGCGGCTGCACTGCGGCTCCCACACCCCTGACGTCATTGCCTCTATTATGGGCATCCTCTTCACCGCCCGGACGTTCCTGTGCCTCGCAGTGAACTTGCGAGGCCTCTTCATCAGATCACTCCGAAGAAGCGCCTTGCGATCCTGGAGCTGATGCTGGAGTTCACCCCTCAAGGCTTGGCGGGGGAGGAGAAGAAGGAGGCTGCGACACCCGTGGTGGAAGAGGACTGGGCCACGGAGTCACCCGCCACATCTGATGCCGATCTGGGCGTCACTTCTGGAGGGGCGAATCCCTCTGCAGGGGAGGCGAGCTCTTCGAAGCGTGCGCCTCCCGAGGAAGAAGTTCTGGAGATCTCGTCCAGCGGGGACGAGGATTTCCTTGTGGTTCCTTCGGGCCAGGCCGCGGAGGAGGACGAAGATAGCGACCAGGAGGCCGCGGCGGGGCGCTGCGAGCCCCGCACCAAGGCTAGCCATGACAGGGCCGCCAGGAGTCCAGCGGGCGCTCCTCTCAAGAGGAAAGCCGAGACTGCTCCTGATGGGTCTGGTGCCAGTGCCGCGTCGGCGAGGCCGTGGCGGTCGTCTAGCATGGTGTGGGTTGATTCCCGCGCCAAGACATCTGGGTAAGGACTGACTCCATTGTCTATTTTTACTTCTTATGACAATACCCTTGTTCCCTTCTTGAAGGCTTTTCTTGCTTGCTTGTCAGGGATTTGGTGACGGCGAAGCGCCGTAGGCTCCGCAAGGCTGCGGAGGTGCGTGGCGCCGCCACGACAACCGCTGAGGGGCCTACATGCCTCGTGAGAGCTCACGGGCTTTGGTCCTGGGCGGCAGGTTCTGGGGCGGTGCCCACCACGAATCTGCCTTCCGCCTGGCGAGGGATGCACTGGATGGGCTGGAGGCCCAACTTACTCTCGAGGAGGCTGAGCTCACCAGGGAGTATGACGATCTTGAGAAGGCCTGGGCCCGCTTCCACGAGACCATGGAGCGCTGCCGCCACAGCAACGAGGCCATGCAGGCGTAGCGTGAGGAGGCGCTGCGCTTCGCCAAGGAAGTCCGCGAGAGCGCGGTGCGCGAAGCTCAAGAGACCCTGGAGCCGCTCCAGGCAGAGCGCCAGGCCGCGGAGGAAGATCGCGAGGCGGCCATGGTGGAACGCCAAGCCGCAGTCTTGGAGCGCGTGGCCCTTGAGACCACGCTTGCCGATCAGCGTCAGGAGCTCGCTGACCTCGAGGCGAAGATCGTTGCGGACTCTAAAGTCGTGCGGAAGTCCCTGGTCCAGCACCGCATGTCCTTGGACACCCGTGAACAAGCACTGGTGGCGTGCGAGGCGGAGGTGCTCAAGCGCGAGGAGCAGCAGCTTCAGGTCGACAGGGAGTTGACCACGCAGCGTGCGGACCTCAAGGCATGGGAGGGCAACTTGGCCGAGGCCATTGGCAAGCACGGCGAGGAGGTGGCCAGGCATAAAAAACTTGTAGAGAAATCCAACCAAAAGCTCGCCGAGAGGACAAAGGAGGTTGAGAAAGAGGCCATCGCCAAGCAGAAAGAGTATCGCGCTGCCGTCGCCGATGATTATGCTGGGAAATTTAAAAAGCAGGAGGATCGCTTCAAGAAGAAACGCGCGGAGGACAACTCTCGCATCTTCCAGCTGGAGCAACTGAATGCCAATTTAAGCTCCCAAGCGAGGCGCGCCAAGGACGGTCGTCGCCGCGCGGAGGAGGCTCGCGAACGCGCGGAGCAAGACCTCGCCACCCTGATGGCTGATATGGAGGAGATGAACGCGCAGGTGGGCCCTACCGTGGAGTGTGCTGTGGAGGCTGAGCACATCGTGCAGGCAGCACGGGTCTTGACGCAGCAGCGAGAGCGCATGTTCAAGTCCTTGGTGACTCGGGGGAACGCTCTTGCGGTGAAGCTGGGAGCAGATGCCCCTACGGTTCCCGTCCACGGGAACGCCGACGCCGCCGCGTATCTCGCCTACTTCAACCAGCTCTTCACCACGCTCGAGGGCCCTGTGGCAGAGATGGGCGACGTTGTCGATGAAGAGTGCCGCAAGCTCTTGACGGTGCCGATCGATCGCGTCTTCGCCAACCTTCAGCGTCTTCACCCCGGCTTCGACTTCGAGTCCGTGACCGAGCCTGTCGAGGATGACCAAGCCCAGGACCTCTCCAACTTGTTTCGTGAGGAGGTCAACGATTACGTCGACCGCTTCAAGAGGGTCGAGGCGGAGCAGGCCACTGAGGAGGAGGAAGGCGCCGAAGAAGAAGCTAAAGAGGAGGCTGAGGAGGGTGGTGACAGCGATGCCCCCGCCTAGGCTGCTCCTGCAACAAGACGCGCTTGAAGCGCAACTATCTTTGTCTTAAGACTTGTCCCATTTAATTCTAGTTTGTAAGACATTTCAATGTGTGCCACTATGTGTGTGTACCTTGAGGGGCCTTTTATCCCTGTTCCATGTCTTTTTCGCTCTACGTCGTCAGGACCCATCTCTTTGCGCTATGACTCCGCCACTGCGGTATGCCAGAGCTATGACTCAGCAAGGCCCGGGGGTGTTTAAGGCTTAGAGAGGTAAGGCCTCTCGAGTCACGGTGCTCGAGGGCCCCCCTTTGACGCGCAAGCAGTCCATGAAGCGCAAGGGAGAAAAAAACCCTCGAGGGACGGCAGTTACTCGTGAGGGAGAGGAAAAAACTCCTGAGGCGTGAGCGCTGGACTTAGCTTTGCGAGACTTTGGCCTCGTAGAGGGTGTTGGTTTCCCTGGTGGTGCGCTTCCTCTTGAGGCCGGAGCGTGGCTTCACGAGCTTGGGGAGACTCTTGTTCCCTGTATTGGTTAGAGAGGCAAACCCAAAGCGAGTACATGGTAGTGAAAACTCATGCGCGCTTATTGGTTTCCTCATGAGTATCTCGCGAGGAGAGTAAGTACCAAGGTCCTTTGGTGAGGTGGCATGTTTGGGAGCAAGCCCTTGGGCCAAAGCTCTTTGGTGAGGTAACAGGCATGAGAGCATGCTCACGTGTTAGAGCTTGGATCCTTTGGATTTTGCGGTGCTGCTGGGGTGCTCTTGAGGCACAGTCACCGTACTCAGCCCCCGCTCGCGAGGTGCGCATGGGAAAAAATATAAGCGCGAATGAACTAAAAAGATGAAAAGTAAAACTCACCATCAAAATATTACACAGCGGCGCCTCAGCACAATGTTTCATTGAGAAACGAATTGGTTCATTATACTTGGTATCACCAAGATAAAGTTTTCCATGTCGAGGCATGGGGACCACATTCAGTGGCTGAGACTCTTCACGGCCTGCGGTGGCACGTTATCAGGAGAGCTCAGAGGGGCTGGCCCTCGGGAGGAGAAGCTTTTGTGAAGCTTGGAGGTGAAGTTGTGTGCTTCCCTCTAGAGACAAAAAATGTCTGGCGTGACTATGATCACGGGTAGAACTTGCGTAGATGCACGATGTACCATGGATTCTTGACCGGGATGCCGTCCTCCGTTTCGAGGCGTACCGCGCCAGGCCTGGCGATGTGTGCGACCCTGTAGGGGCCTTTCCACATGGGCGAGAGCTTGTGGAGACCTTCCCTGGAGAGGATTCTCCTGAGGACGAGGTCGCCTGTTGTCGGGGGAATACTTTCTGGATTAACCTGCGGCCCAGTGCGACTTACTTTACTCGCACGGACAAAGGCCCACTTGGGAGCAAGCCCAATATTGAACCGCCATAAGGGGAAAGTTCTAGAAGACATATCCCGGAGGACGTGAAGACCAAGTAGTCTCCGAGTAGGCCTCTGTGGACATATTCCTTGTGGGGAAAGTTTCCTTTGTAACCTAGCGAGCCTCTGTGTATATAAAGAGGACTCGCAGGACTTAGAACGGGTCAAGCTATCAAGCCCTAAACCCTAGCTCATACGGCGAGTACCAGATCGGATCGCCTCCATTGTAACACCTCTATTATCATATCAATACCAATCTAGGGTAGGCAGGAAGTAGGTCTTTTACCTCACATTGAGGGGGCCAAACCTGGGTAAATCTGTGTTGATCTTTGTTCCTGCGATCCCAAGCTCGGAGATGCTTGACTCGCATAATCCCACACCTACGAAGTCATCTATGACACCTGACGTGACAAACCCACGACAGTTGGCGCCCACCGTGGGGCCTGCGGTCAAGAGCGTCACGTTCCGCGCAGGATCCATGAAGGGAGCTGAAGATCTTGTTGTTGGCCGTATCATCACGGTCAATGGCACACCCCTCATCGACGATGCAAGCTGGGGGCCGGAAGCAGATTACTTGGAGACCGGCCACATCATCCCCTTTGGATCCATCAACGTCTTCGTCGGTTTCATTGGCGGCGAGTCAGAGGATCCATCGCAACATGGCGACTCAGAAGAAGGAGTCGCGGTGACAGTGGACCAAGAAGAAGGATCTATCAACCACGAGTCGCTGCCTCTCGAAGACGAAGAAGGCCAATCCATTGAGTATGTCCTTGAGGAAAGGCTATGCGGAGACCCTGTGGATAGTGGCTCGCCCTCTGTAGAAGATCGGCACGTGGAAGGGGTCTACAGGACCACAGAAGCAGACGAAGGGCTGGGCATGCCACCAGGCAGCTTAGCCCCCACACCGCCGGAAGCAGCAGAACAAGCCGCGCTAGACGCATCAGGAGTCGCAGCATCCGCTGCGATGACGCCAGGAGTCGCGGCCTCAAGAGTCGCAAACAGAGAGACCCCACCTGGAGTCGCGCCTGCGGAATCAGGGTCAAGGGTAACCCCCAACGCAGCAGTCACGCCGCCACAGGGAAGCGTGTTGTTTACGCCAATATCTGCGGTTAACGCGGCTGCTAGGGTGACAGAATTGGAGGCTACCAGGATCGGGCTATATGATGAAGTCCAGAGAATCGCAGATGAGAGAGCCAGGCTGGCGCGTGAGGAACAGCGCCTCCAACAGGAGCAACTGCGACTCATCGAGGAAACCAATACTCTGCAAGGAATACATGCCACCTTGCCACACAGACGCCACGCGAGTCGCCTGCAGCCAGGAACAGTAAACCCTATGGAGCTGTTCCAATCACCTACCACTGAACCAGCAATTGCGGTCCCGTCAGCCGCCACCAACACGATCCCATCAGTCGCCACCAACACGGCGCACCCGGTCGCATGGTCAGGGGTCGCACAACCTTCAGTCGCGGTACCCGCACGCATGGCACCATCTGCCATGGTTATGCGGTCCGCGGCCCCGTTAGCTGCGCCCGCGGTTCAAGCAATCACTGTGCCATCAATCGTACCAGCGGTTCCATCTTTCGCAGCACCAAGAGTAGCAGAGATACCTGGATCAAGGGCCATAGTACAGGCTAACAACAGGGCCATGATGCCCCCGCCATTGACGCAGCCAACCTTTGTTCAGCAATCGCCACAGCAGCCTCAAAGGTTCCACACGCCGCAGGGCATTATGTTAGCCCAGTGGAGAATCTCTTTGCGGCCACAAACATCTTGGCCAGATTAGCGCCAGCAGGAAACACGCCAATGGACAGAGAGGCACGGCGCGCCATTGAGATGCTGAGCACAGCAGTAATACAGCAGGCGAATATGTCCGAACACGCAGGACGGCTGCACTCCACCCCTTACAATAGCAGAGCAACGGCGGAGAGAAGCATCCACGCGGAGTCGCCACACGTTGCGACCTCGAGTTCGGCTAGGCGACAAAGGGAAGATCAACCTGCGGCTCAAAATCAACCTCAGCAAATTCAACCCATAGAGATTGTGCAGCCGCGCACGCGGCTAATCCAATAGGAAGGCCAGCTTCGTCCAACCTATCGTCGCGACTCAAAGGCCCAGTCTGTTTCAGCGAAAGAATCAGGTCTGAACCGTTTCCTGCAGATTTCAAAGGGCCTCGCAAGGTCGCCAACTACAACGCCAGCATGGACCCTGTTACTTGGCTCAACAATTACGAGATGGGCATGAGCATCCTAAATGCATCCGAAGAGATCTGCGCACGTTACCTAAACATGATGTTAGAAGGCGCCCCACATATGGCTACAAAATTTGCCACCAAATTCAATAAACTCTTGGGATGAGATGAAGGAAGCTTTTATCAAGAATTTCCAAGGAACATGCAAGCGACTCTGCAGCATAGAGGACCTTGAGCGTTGTGTACAGAAGGAAGGCGAGTCGAGTCGCCACTGGATGAGAAGGGTCGCAGAGATCATACATTCCTCAGACAACATACCACCCAGTTCAGCAGTCCTTGTCATGGAGAAAAATTGCAAATTTGAGCCGCTAGTCCACAAACTAGGTCGCATGAAGGATAAAGTCAAGAGCCTAAGCGAGGTAATGGCGGCGGCCAACAAGTATGCTAGCTCGGATAAAACCAGGGACGCATCTGATGGGGAGGAAGAGGAAAACACTGGCAAGGGAAAGAAGGCCAGTAGCAAGCCTCAACAACAGCAAGCTAGCAATGCCAATGCGAGTTATAACAAGCGCAAAAACGAGGAAGGAAACTCAGGGTTAGTCGCAAATACGAATACTCGTTACAAACAAAGCAGCAGCAGAGGAAGGAATTTTCACCCAGTTAATTTGGAAGAGGTTTTCAACCGCCCCTGCGACATCCATATAGGAAAAGATGGGAAACCACCCAACCACACGAAGGCACAGTGTTATCATTACAAAAAGTGGAAGGATGGACAGCCACTCAACACAAACTTCAATCATCAAAACAACGAGGAAGGTAAACATGGCGGAGGCAACAACAGCAACAACGCCGTCCCAAATCCGCAGCCAGATCAGCCACAGTTCCCAAAACAGTTGGGTCAGTATCATACCATTGTGGTGAATACTTCAAGGAGGGAACAAAAGCTGCGACGACGCAATCAGGCTGTTAACGCCATAGTACCAGCCGTCCCACAGTGGCTAAAGTGGTCCGAGCAACCAGTAGTTTGGAGCCGCGAGGATCACCCAGGAGAAATAAATGAAGAGGGAAAACTCGCGCTGGTGGTTGCCCCTCAAGTCGCAGGGTACAAGTTGAGCAAAGTACTGATGGATGGAGGCAGCAGCATCAATATATTATACTATGGAACCTTCAAAAGATGAACCTTCAAGAAAAGCAGCTAACCCATCAAGAACAACGTTTCATGGTGTCGTGCCAGGCATATCAGCTCAGCCATTGGGGCGAGTTAACTTGGAGGTCGCCTTTGGGACACAAAGCAACTTCAGGAGCGAGTACATTTGGTTCGAGGTTGTAGATTTCCAGAGCCCATATCATGCGCTGTTTGGCAGAGAAGCATTCGCAAAGTTTATGGCTAGGCCGTGCTATGTGTACCTAAAGCTTAAAATACCAGGCCCTAGGGGAGTCATCACCATCAATGGCGACAAAAGAATAGCTCAAGAATGCGAAGAGGGCGACAAGGCCATAGCCAGAGCAGCTTGCATCCAGAGAGCGCGCCCATGCGCGAGTCGCAGGAGAATTTTGATGACATCGTGAAGGCCAAGAGGCACCTGCCTGACTTGCGACTTCAGATTACGGCCGCAAGGGAGGCAAGGAAGTCAAAGGCTACAAGCCATTGCCAATAAGGACACATCCCAGGCATCGCGAGTTGCCATCAGCAGTCGCAGCAAAATTATTAAGAGTTTACATCATCAAGCTGGCCACTCAGGGCTAAAAATTCAATTCTGGTCGCCACTCAGGCGCGACCGACCCATTCTGATCGCCACCTAGGCGCATCGACCCAATTCTGGTCGCCACTCAGGCGCGACCGACCCATGTAACATCTCTGGTTGCCACCTAGGCGCAACCGACCCAATTCTGGTCGCCACTCAGGCGCGACCGACCCATGTAACATCTCTGGTTGCCACCTAGGCGCAACCGACCCAAGCATCACTTCTGGTCGCCACCTAGGCGCGACCGACCCTATGTATCATATAATGATTCTGAAATAAAGCATCTCAAACTACCAATTGAGCTGTGAGTCTTTTATTTTTTAATCATTGGTCCCTTGGGGGTGCGGCAGCTTTTTAGCGCGGCCTATTCCTTGGGATCGCCAAACAAGTGGCATTTATCGTGATTATACTCAACCTCTCTTGGATGCGACTTGCACTATGCGGCCAAAGTACTGGGGGTGCGGCGTCAATCGAGTTTGATTGCCTATCATGGCCGCTCTCGACCCTGAACACGCACTTTTTACCTGGGAAATACTGAGCCGCGCAAGGGCCTAAGTGAGGAAAAACCGAGACAAATCATAAGGACCAGCCTATTGGTCGAAACATGTACTGCCAAGAGTACTTAAGCAAACCATAATATTGTCTTATGACACATAAATTCTAACAATTATTACAGACCGCTAAGGGCCAAGATCATCAAACCATTGTTTTCTCTTCTTCACTTGTGCGCAGCTTTTGGCCGGTGGGAAGGAGGAACAGGCGGCTTACCAAGCTTGCCAGAAGGAGCAATCGCAGGCTCGCTGGAGGGCTCTTCAGTCGCGGGCTTGGGGGCTGCAGAGCTGGATACGCCTGGAGAGGGGTTCTTTTCCTGCGGAATCACCACGCTGGATGACGGAGCGGGTAACTTCTCCCATCTGCTTCCATCTGCATTATACTTGCCCATATAGGTCGCAAGATCTATCCCCTCCACCAGTTCAGTCGCGTGGCCGCGCATATCCTTCCAAGTCGTCGCATATTCTGAGGCCGTCAGTTCGGTGCCATCCACCTTCTTCGAGGGCCTACCTTTTGCAACCTTGGCAGCATCAAAAGAAGGATAGTACGTCTTGGCCAAAGCAAGAACATGAGCCGCGCCGGTGCGAGCTGAGGACTCCTTCCAGTCCAAAAAAACTGAGGCGCCCTAAGCAGTCTTTTTAGCAGCCCTTCAGAATCACCGGGGACTGGCTTGGTCGGCAGCAGGCACTTAGACAGTGATTTCATGGCGTCACAAGTTCTTCGCGAAAAATCGCGGATATACTCCAGCTGCTCTTGAGTACTGCCGCGCTGCTCCTTGGCATCTTCACCTACGTAGAGGCATGTTTCGTCAGCTTTGCAACATAAGGCAAAGATAGTAGAAAAACAGATGCAGATATGAGTCGCAACACATACCAGTTAATCTTGAGTCATGATGCACACTTTGGCGTGGACGGTTATGGGCATCAGAAACTTTCTTCAACTTTTTCTCAAGCTCGCCAATGGAAATAGCCTTAAGCCTTGCGTCCTCATTGGCATCAGCAATGGCGTCTTTTTGAGCACTGACTTGGAGCTCCAGCTGCTGGACCCTCTCTTGGAACTTCTCTTCAACAGTTTTAAGCCGCAGCTCGGTGGCTTTGGCTTGCTCAGATAAATTGAAGCTTTCATCAGATAGCTCGCCCATCCTGGTTTCCCTTTTCTTCAGCTCAGCGTCACGCTGGCCAAGGAGCTCGCGCAGCCTCTCCAGTTCAGAGGGAGTATCCCCAGCTGCTTTTCCAAGGCAAGTTTGGCAGCGTTATGGAGCTTAGTTCCTCCTACGAAGGGTACATCAGTTAGCAAGTATATATCAACAGCTAAAGGAGAAGCATCAAGTCTCCCTTTACAGTCAAAGAAGAAACTTGATCCTTGGGGGCTAGAGACAGATAACTGGAGATAGAAGTTTACCTTATAAGCCGCAGACAGGTCGGATAGTGCCTTGCGGAGCTCCATGGCTTGCTTGTCATTTGAGGCAACGATAGCCTCTGACAGTGTCTCAGCGCGGCTTGTGGAGGAGGAAGAAACAACCTCAGCATACAGAATTGGCAACCGCAGGCTGTCCACCACTGGCGACACAACCACTGGCGTATCAGCATCCTTGGCCATTACATCTATGGAGGAGGGGTTGACCTTCTCCACGTCCTGGATCATAAGGGGATCCGTTCTATCCTCCAGAGCCACCTCTTGGGTGGCTGTGTCAAGAACAGGGACCGTGGCCAGGTCATCAGTGGTGGCCACGCCCTCTACCATGGCGGTATGAGCTGCAGGTGATAGGTGCGGTTCAACCGCGGTTCCAGGCTCAGTCGCGGGTTTAGCCGCACTTCTGAAAAAGGCAAGGGCATTGTGTGAAGAAGAAGCACATAAGCTAGAATCTCTACTATATAATATGGCTTCAGGTGATGGTCCGTTTTTCACTTTCCGATTTTACCCCTGGAGTTGAAACAAATTACGCACCATGCCACCTATAAGTGAAAAAAAACGATTCGAGCCCCGTAAAAATAGAAAAGAAAGAGCGTCATAGGCCTACGAGGGCTGCGCTGGTCGTGGTGGTCTCGCACACCGATCCCCTGGAGAAGAGCGCCGCCACGAGCAGGCCAGGCTCTCTGGCCGGTTCGCCGACCCGGCTCCTCTCATCCTCGATCTAGAGCACCAGCCGCTCCTCCTCCCTCCTCGATCTGCTTTTCCGGCGAGACGATGCCTCAGATGAAGGGTCCCTCCGCCATCCTCCCCGGGATGAGGGTCGGGCCGCTTGATTTGGCGGCAGTAGAGCTCGTTATGGTCGATCGGGCGCTCCATCCACAGGAAAAAGCGCGGGGGCGCTGGTGGCTGGGGGAGGAAGACCGGCGGGATCCGGCGCCCGCCGCAGCCGCTGTCGTCCCTCCATCAGATTCATTGGATTGGTGTCGAGCTCCACGAAATTTGCACGAAATCCTGATATTCACCGCCTACTACCGCGTTTCCTGCTCCAGGACGTCGCGCTCGTGCTCCTGCACGTCCTACACGGACGCGCGCCGGTCGGCCGAGCCCACAGCTAGCTGCGGCCCGCCGATGGGGTCGAAGTCCGGCGGCGCGTATTCGAGCGCCCACACGCCTAATTCGCCCGACATGCGTTGTGCCGCGAGCTTCTCCAGTCGGTGTCTGCCACGCTCGCCGACGCGGCCGCCTCACGGCCGTCTTCCTCGCCCCCTACGGCTTCACCTGCTTTGCTGGCCACGGCCGCTCCCACGACTCCCGCGAGGTGCTTGAAGGCGAGACAAGGCGCCTACGCGTGCAGACCGAGCAGTGGCTCTAGGAGGCGGCCGCGGTAATCGGTGGAGATTCACAGTTTGCACTGGCGAGCTAACTCAGCTCCCTATCTCCAGCACATCGATGCAGAGTAGCCCAAGCTACTTTCTCGCTCCCTCTGGCCAGATTGGTCAACGCGAGCCCACGTTGGCCAAAAATAAAATGTGGGGCTGACATGTGGGCCCCACTTCCACCTCAGCTACTTCATTACGTATGCTGCCAATTAGACTCTTATAAATGGGTCCCACCAGTCAGTGTGGGTGTCAAGACGAATTTAGATGCAAATTCGCGACTATCTGTTATTGTTTTCAAAAATTAACAATAATCGTACCGACTCATAATCGCTGCCCAATGCGATAGATCCGTATAATTTACGCTGCTTTAAATGTCAATATATTTCCACCTTTCAATCAGCTAGACATCTATAGAATTTTTGGGGGAAGCAACTTAGGTGTCACAAAAGATAGTTTAGCTGATGCCCTAGCTCTTACTCAGCTCAACGGTGCTGTTACTGGAATATGTTGCAAATTATTATGCAAATAGGTTATCAGTTGGCTATAACAAAGTTTGTTTCTTAAGGAAACTTTCTTAAGGAAACTGCTGTAGTTCATAATTGATGTTCTGTTTGGTGTTTATTTGATTTGATTATTGTAACATTTTTTATACAAGGCATCGAAGTTCTTTTTCGAGATTAAAAAAATATATTAACATGGATAGTTGTGCGTTGTGAGGTCATTTTGATGTTGCTCGGTTCACCTTTACAATTTGTTGATCTATTTTGTGTAATATATTATCTACGTATTAAGTCGAAATCTGTTCGCCCGTGGCAACGCACGGGCATTTTTGCTAGTAAAAGTATTATAAGCACAGGGAAAAGTTACTAACTCTGGAGCCATCTTCACAAAGGCCATAAGTTCACCGCTTGACGGTGAGGACATGCCTTGGGTCCCAGAATCTACGAGCAGAAATTCTGTGTGTCAGTAGAAGAAAAAGAATAAGCACTCAAGATGACAAGACAACAGAAATTACCAGAGTGGGGACCCATGTCTTCTTCAGCAGAGGCGGTGGCTTTGAAAGCACGCCTGGCAACGAAGGAGATCGCGCCAGTAGCAGGTTTGCGACGCTTTGTGGCCTCGGGGTTTTCCAGAGCATTAACCTCTGGTTCCTCACGAGATAGCCTCTTGGAGGCTCTACGGGGAGTTGGTCCAGCCGCGGCAATAGAACTTGCGGCTGGCACTGGACTGTCATCCTCATCCAGTTGAGTCTCTTCACCATCTGAGGCCGCAGAAGCAACAAAAGGGATATCAGCAGTCTCGCTGCCCTCTAGAGTGGGCAGCAGCTTCTTTCGTGCAGCAAGCTTGGGAGCAGCAGTGCCGGCAACGGTCGCAGGAAGCGACCAGTAGTTCTCATCAGCCTGGATCAGGGAGATATAAGTTGCAGTATTAAGAAAAGGAATGCGACTCAACTACGAAGGCGAAAAGACAAAGAGGGGGAGTTACCTCAAAAGGCTTGTTGTTAACACTAAAAGGGGCAAGCCCCACCTTATCAAAGGAGATGTCCTTCTCCTTAGTCACGCGGGTGACAAATTCCACCCAATCCTCAGGCCTCCAGTCCGAAGCCTTGATACGATCAACGTCAGCAGAGGTGCCTATGCACTCAAGGAAGGATCGCTGTCATGGACTCACGGGCTGAATGCGCCATTTGGTCCAGCAAGAGAGAAGATCAAGGCCAGTAAGGCCATGACCTATTAAGGCGTGGACTTTGATCAGCGACTCATTGATAAAGGACATGGACGAGTCGCGGGGTTTTGATTTCAGTGCCTGGGTAGGCACGAAGAGGGTGTTAGACCAGGAGGGGAGGCGAGTTTCGCCCTCCGGTGAAGTATCTTGGCAATAGAAGAAAGATTTTTGCCAAGCCCTGGGTCGATTCGCCAGGGCTAGCTTGGGAAGGCAAGAGTTCCTATGGCGTTGAAGAGAGATGGCGCCAACCTGAACGTAGGCGCCACCCTTGGAGACAAGTTGGCTGTTGCAGGTGAAAGAGGCCAGCCATAGATCGATGTTGGGGGCTATGCCAAGATAATCCTCGCACAGCACATGAAAATTGCTCACTTGCAACATTGAATTAGGGCCAATATCATGAAAGCGGAGACCTAACCGCTGCATCAAGGAACGGAAGAAGAGAGAGCCCGGGGGCTTGAACCCACGCTCAACATGCTCCGCAAAAATCACTATCTCTCCTGGTTGAGGATTGGGGATTACCTCCTCACCGGCCGCTCGCCATTCGCATTGATCTTTTGGCAGAAGAAGGCCCCGTGCGGATAGGGATTCCAGGAAATCTTCGTCGACCCACGAGCCTTCCCAGTTGCATTTGCGGCGAGACATTTTTCTCAGATCGATGGAGATATCCACCGAAGGATTGTGAGTACGAGAAGCGAGATTGGAGGCGGCGGAAAGGACTTGATGCAGAGACGCTGGGGAAAACGATGAGTCAAGATAAATAACCCAGACACGGAAGACGTTTAGATCTGAAAATCAACCGTCAAGACAGGATAAGTCGCGTTCTTGAGCCGCCAAGAAAAGTTATAAGCCACATATTGGAAACAAGGAAAAGCACTGCCTAAGCATTCTAGATCAAGAAGTACTATGAAGTTCAGGCCATGCTTGGGGGCTAATGTCAGGGGAATACTTTCTGGATTAACCCGCGGCCCAGTGCGACTTACTTTACTCGCACGGACAAAGGCCCACTTGGGAGCAAGCCCAATATTGAACCGCCATAAGGGGAAAGTTCTAGAAGACATATCCCGGAGGACGTGAAGACCAAGTAGTCTCCGAGTAGGCCTCTGCGGACATATTCCTTGTGGGGAAAGTTTCCTTTGTAACCTAGCGAGCCTCTGTGTATATAAAGAGGACTCGCAAGACTTAGAACGGGTCAAGCTATCAAGCCCTAAACCCTAGCTCATACGGCGAGTACCAGATCAGATCGCCTCCATTGTAACACCTCTATTATCATATCAACTAGCGGGGTTGCCCGCGCATTTGCGCGGCTAGATTTATGAAACTTGTTCCATCTGAAATTTGTTTCATTGCTCCGTCTCTTACTTAGACCATTGGCTAAATGTTCTTAATTTTTTTAGCTTCTTTGAAATTCACAGAAAAGTTACGTAAAATATCAGATTATGCTAAATGTAGTTGCGAAAAAAACTTTATTGGTTCATCATAACCAATGGAATCTACTTTTTCTCGTGTGTCTATTTTGGCCGAAGAATATTTCTGGCAGATTTGCACCTATTATGGAAACTGAAAATTAATGGCATTTGTCTATGCTTGTGAGAATTTCCTCAACCCATTTGTCAACTACTCAAGAACCCACCTTTGCCATTCTTGGAATTGTTATATTAGCAATATGTTGGAAGATTCAGATTTGGTGACAGGACAATACGTTTGACTTAGCCCGCAAAAGGTCTAATTCAAAATGTAACCAAAAGATAAGGTGAGTATTCTGATTCATCAGTTTCAAGTAGATGTGATTGTATATTATGAATAAAATACACGATCAGAGGGAGAAGTTAATATAACATTCCTAATAATATGACGAATCATACATTTTCCTAGCATGGTTTCTTTTACACTTACTGCGGAGAGCAATAGTTGACGAATGAGCCTTATATTTCTTCAAACCTCAAATTGATAGGTGTTGGCTGGTTCTGCTGAAAGTAGTGCTTATAGACTGCATGACAGTGTACTAACATTTCGAAACAGAAGGAGAGTGTACCAATTTAAGTAAAAACATATAATGTGGGAAGTTGATTTAGCAATGACATACATGATTACGCACAGGCACCATACTGAAATTGAATAGCAACATATCCGCTTTCCGTTGAATGTTGTAATGTTGGGTCGTGTGACCTCTGCTTGTAATATTACCAAGCACTGTAAAACAAGTTATGTAATTTTGCTATGAATCGTAGAGTCTGTGATGTGCCAGTTGTTCTGCAGTCTTGATCTCTCTATTATACTTTGATAGTTGTGCCTGTGTTATGGCATTAATCGAAGTGTTGTGTTGCCGATGATCAAATCCGAGCAACGCCTGCCAGAGGTTCTGGCCTGGGAGAGGTGTGCCCAGTAACCTTCGGTTGTATCGCATGACCAGTGACACACAACATCTTTGTATAGTACCGGGGTCGGGGCGCTACAAGTTTTGGTGAGTAGCCCCCCACACATCTACACCAGCTCTTTGACTATCCTCATTTTTATTTTGACCAGTGCAAAATTTGAGGATATTTCCTTTATTCTTGAAAGAATTTGATATTGTCAACATCGGAGATGAATAATTTCAATATATGGTCAGAAAAAGAAGAGTAGTCAGAAAAAGTGCATAAGGATTGAAAAAACAGAACCCATTATCGTATATGAATCAGATTGCCACATGGAGGCCCACTCCAAAGATTTATTTATGCTCCTTATATGCATATTTCTGAGAAAAGGTAAAGTACTAAACGAAGAGAAAGCAACGGTACAACACACGATTTAGGTACATATTTTCTTAAACATATAAATCCATGAAACTTGGAAAACTAATGGTGAAAAATCGTCGGTGCATACAATGTTGGCTTTCTCACAAAGCAGAGGAGGACAAAAACAAAAAGGAATGGAATAAGACCTACAGATGCTTAAATTCCTCAAGGAAAGTAATAACCACAATCCAAGTTGCAGCTATGCTGAACGTAATAATCAGAATGCCTGTTTTTTCAGTTTTCACTTGTCGTAGTACTAAGATTTGTTACGCTTTGAAAATAAGTTAGCATGAAAGCTATTCAAAACGATTCATATCTGCTAAAAAATCACATGCATATGAAATAACAAAATTACTGTCAAGGTAATCCTCTAATATCATTTAGTCATACAAATAAACGGAAATTTGTTGAACGATAGTACCGGGCTCTACGTTGATTCTCATATTTTGGTTCTATAATATATCTGATCCAGCACGTCAATATTAATTAGCTAACCTCTTCTTCAGATGTCACCAATTGGGTGTTATATAATTGAAGACACCTTATTTTCTAAATCATAGAGTATAAGGTCTCAGTCATCCGCACAACCTTCATAATGCTAATGTTCTGCTCTGAAAGTATGAGACCGGAGTGACTGGACACATACATATCCTAGCATACCAAGAATTCATGGCACATATTGATGTGGAAATAAGAGGATATAAAAATCATATTAAACCAAATAAATAAGGCACATACCTATTTTTATTTCATGCTTGAGGTTACAAATATGTGCATCAAATCATTTATTAGGCTGCAAGCAAAACTATGCATTCCGGACTGAAAGGTCACAACTGAAAAAATTCCTGATATAAGTAAACTGTAGATGCAACAAAAAAATGCAGTAATATTTAGTGAGCTTTTCACTTTTCATGAGAAATTAAAATAAGCCATTAAGGCTAATATAGAGAGCTACAATAAGCAAGGCATTAACAAATACACAACAATATGTTGCCAACATCCATCAACCATCTTAATTAGGAGGTGAAACGCAGGACACCTGTCCAGCACCAGTATAGCTTCTATATTCTCCAAGTGCAGGTGAAGTTATAAATAGAGCAGAGAAATTAAGGGTACATAAATTCTTGCCTGGTGATTGAAGAAGTTCAGCCTGAGAGAAGGTGTCGAGTACCCAATCTTGTCAAAGAGACGCTCATCCTCTTCTAAATCAACAATCGTGAGATGAAACCTGTACCCGAAAATACCTGCTCGATTGCTGCACGGCCATAACATGGAAATCAATTTGAATAGTAGTTGAGAAAGAATCGCAATAAATGCAAAGATGGAACATCTTGGATACGGTATTGAAGGAGTTGAACCAAGATTTCCAAATGTATAGAATAGGGTAGTTCTATATGTGATAAATAATCCAAATGCAAAAATTTGGAAATTCAGATTCAGCTAGTGTTGTAGGGAACACAATCAAGAAATCTGAGCACGCTAGCAGATGGAACGGCGACCTGACCTATCTTTCACTGCTCATTGAAGCGGGCGCGCCACGCGATGATTGCATCTGATCTATCTTTCGCTGCTCGTTGAAGCGCTCAAGCCAATTGAGCCTATAGAGGACATGAGGATGGCGGCGACCTTAGCTGCGGCAGTAGATCGAGTGGCATCGCCGATCGTACTTTCGCAATTGTTGGAGGCTGCCCTACATATCAATGACCCAAAGTTAGGAAAAGTTAGGATTCACAAAGTTAGAGGATCTCGCTCCCTGGAGGTGACCATCAGAGACGGCCGATCCTTTCATGTTTTATGTTCAGTTCAAAGGAAGAGACTCATATTAAAAAAAACGCATATACTGCCTTCTTCAATGTCCGATCTCTCGTAACCACTTCTCAAATTCCTGGAATTAATCATGATCAGAGCATCAACCATATATCAGTCAGAAACAGCACACGTGATGGATTGATCTGTGCATATTTGTCAAATTCATCTCAGACGATGCTAAAAAAATTAAGAACTCAGCCTGGACGTGTAAGGATCGCCGCTCTCCATCTCGTCGTCGTGACTTACAGATTTTGCAGAGCGACGCCGCTGGTCGAGTTCGCCTTGTCCTCGATAACTTCCTATCCGATGAGTGCTGCGGGTCGAGACAGCAGATCGTCGCGCTTCGTCTCGTCAGGCTGCCTGGCCGACCGTCGCGCTTCTCGTCGGGCACAGCCGGCCGTCGCGCTTCGTCTCGTCGCCGAACAACACCAATCACGGGCTCACGCATCACGGCCTATATATATGGGGCAGAAGAGAACGTACGCTCTTAATTTTGGTAGAGATAAAGAGTCCATGTTCAAGACAAACCGCACAGAGTCCATATGTCGTACTAACTTCTTTTTTTAATGAATCTATCTAGAGTTCCGGCGCACGGGCTAGCTTTTTCCGTCGGAGGACAAATCTATCTATCTATTATATTATTAAGACAACAAACAATAAACGGTGAAGATTTACCGCTGTAAGGTCACGATATATTAACGGTGAGATCTAGCAGCATCGACCGATCGGTATAAAGCTTTTTTTTTGCGGGGCAATCGGTATAAAGCTTGGTCACGTCTAAAGAGAGTTTTGACAAGATGCGCCAGCCAGCTGTTTCCGTCTAGGTCAAAAAAAAAAAAATCTGATACCGTCTTAAAAAAAGCAACGTGCACGCCCGATATCCCTCCTGCCCCCGCACGCCCAAACTCTCCAGCATGCCGCCGAAAAGAATTTCCATGTCTTTTTCGCATCCTCCATGTTTGACACGATAGATCTAATAACAAAGCCACGATTCAATCTACAAAATCTCTTGCCCTCTTCATCTCCAACCTTGGAATCTCCTCCGTTCCAAAATCTGCAATATGGGTCTCTTCTTCGGCCGACCAATTCGCGTGATGCTAGCGGAGTAGCAAATGCGCCCATGACAGTTGGAAGAGAAAGGACGTATAGCCATCGTGGGGAACTACAGAGCCCAGCCGTCCTCTTGCCCCCTTGCATAAGCCCCATGTGACGCCCTACAGCAAGGAGGATACGTTGTCTAGAGGTTGGAGACGCATCCGGACGCCGGCCGGTGGAATCACATCATCAATCGTCTGTAGAGTTGTACGATACGCATGAGAAATTTTGTTGGTAATTGCCTACTCCTCATGTCCCGAACTGATATTCATGTAGGCCGGCACGACATTAGCGACCTAAGTTTTCTCTTTCTCTGGCTTTAAGATCGCAAATCAATCAGACGCAGTTTCGGCTCAGACATCGACTGATAATCCTAGGTGAGCTCCTGATTCGTTTCAATCGCCTTAGCTTTCATATTTTGAGTATGCTGCAATATAGCTTCTTCTTTGGTCCAATCAATTTCCGTGATGATTGATGCAGCGAACAAATCTACCTATGGCAGTTTGGACGTGATAGGATGGAACTGGGTATGCAAACGCTAGAATCGATCCATTGTTCTTCACTATGCAAACGTTGATCATGTATGGAGAAAGCTGGAGCTGGGTGTGCAGGCACGAAGGTCGTCATCTATATCTGAAAATAGACGCCAAGGGAACAACAGTTCAGGCACATTTGTTTTGATGATTGCATGTTAGTGCTATGGCAAGCTCGCAATGACAGTTTTTTCAATAATAAGCTGACCCTTCAGGTGCTACACATAATATTACTTTCTTTTCAAATATCTATAATTTAGTACATTTAAATTTCAAAAAATAAAACATCCTATTTTACTAGCTAGCAGACATCGAGGAGGACTGGAGGAGGCCATCCGCAAGGAGCACTCGACCAGGCGACGTCCCTACACCAGTTTGGCCCGCTCAGCCAAAGGTATCAGCCACGCCGACGATATGGAGAGCGGCGATCTCACGTCCTACAACTCCCGGGAGGCATTGGGGAGGACGCGGGACGCTGTCAGCCGGAAGCACTTGACCAGACGATGGAAGACATCACGGCGATGTATGACGCATCGTTGCCTGGTGTCGAGTGGCCGCCATTGCTGCACGTACTACAGGTACGCTCATTGGATTCCAATGTCATTTTTTTGTATTTACCCACTCATCACGTCTTTATAGTCATGTATTCCTCATATTCTGCCCTAGAAACCTTATTGATTATAATTTTGTTGATGTCATATTACTATGTCTTCTGAAATGAAAGTTTGTTAATGTTTCATCTATGCTACAGCAGGGAGCTTTCAGTTATTGGGTTTGCCCTCCTTAGTATCATGCAGATTTTTTAGCTTACCCAGATGAAATCAGATGCTTTTGTTTTGCTTTTTTTGATGTTTGCATTTAGCTGGCCAACTATCTAATTACTCCGGCACGACATTAGCGACCTAAGTTTTCTCTTTCTCTGGCTTTAAGATCGCAAATCAATCAGACGCAGTTTCGGCTCAGACATCGACTGATAATCCTAGGTGAGCTCCTGATTCGTTTCAATCGCCTTAGCTTTCATATTTTGAGTATGCTGCAATATAGCTTCTTCTTTGGTCCAATCAATTTCCGTGATGATTGATGCAGCGAACAAATCTACCTATGGCAGTTTGGACGTGATAGGATGGAACTGGGTATGCAAACGCTAGAATCGATCCATTGTTCTTCACTATGCAAACGTTGATCATGTATGGAGAAAGCTGGAGCTGGGTGTGCAGGCACGAAGGTCGTCATCTATATCTGAAAATAGACGCCAAGGGAACAACAGTTCAGGCACATTTGTTTTGATGATTGCATGTTAGTGCTATGGCAAGCTCGCAATGACAGTTTTTTCAATAATAAGCTGACCCTTCAGGTGCTACACATAATATTACTTTCTTTTCAAATATCTATAATTTAGTACATTTAAATTTCAAAAAATAAAACATCCTATTTTACTAGCTAGCAGACATCGAGGAGGACTGGAGGAGGCCATCCGCAAGGAGCACTCGACCAGGCGACGTCCCTACACCAGTTTGGCCCGCTCAGCCAAAGGTATCAGCCACGCCGACGATATGGAGAGCGGCGATCTCACGTCCTACAACTCCCGGGAGGCATTGGGGAGGACGCGGGACGCTGTCAGCCGGAAGCACTTGACCAGACGATGGAAGACATCACGGCGATGTATGACGCATCGTTGCCTGGTGTCGAGTGGCCGCCATTGCTGCACGTACTACAGGTACGCTCATTGGATTCCAATGTCATTTTTTTGTATTTACCCACTCATCACGTCTTTATAGTCATGTATTCCTCATATTCTGCCCTAGAAACCTTATTGATTATAATTTTGTTGATGTCATATTACTATGTCTTCTGAAATGAAAGTTTGTTAATGTTTCATCTATGCTACAGCAGGGAGCTTTCAGTTATTGGGTTTGCCCTCCTTAGTATCATGCAGATTTTTTAGCTTACCCAGATGAAATCAGATGCTTTTGTTTTGCTTTTTTTGATGTTTGCATTTAGCTGGCCAACTATCTAATTACTGAAATTAGTCACACATAGGAGTGCAGTCTGAAGGTCAAGAAGATGCATGTTATGCTATCAACGATTACATGGTCTGCAACTGTGTATTTTCACACTCTCTTTCTTTGCATATGTTTAGTGATATAGCACAGGATATTGAATGGTTCAGGTCCAAGTGTTGCGTTCAACACAGACATTATTCTTGAGTATATGATTGAGTGCCTACCCCTGAATTTTGGCTGAGGGCCCATGTACGTTCATTGGGTTAACAATGTGAGGCAGGAAAATTCACTACAACTGAATCATGACATATTTTATCAAATGTTAACGCAATACTTATGAGACGTTTGTCTTGAAAAAAAAATACAGTATATCATAGAAGATTAAGATGAAGCAAGGAAATGGGTACAAGAACCAGTATTTTGTTCTCTGCATCGCTTCTCAGATCTTTCAGCTCTAACCATAACAACAGAGTAATGTTTGTTTCATACCTTCTCTCACGGATAGAAGGTAAAGTGTGGTATCCACCTTAATTTTCTCCTATATATTCCATTGTTTTCCATCACAATATGTAGTATCTATTTATTATTGATGCATCTAGAGTTTCCATTCTATTTTGGAGGAAAAAGGATATGGTTGGAACATATCGAGCTTTGCCTTTAAGGCCGATCATACAATTGCACACCTATGCATGTGTATTTATATTTAACCAGCAGCTCGACTTGCTAATATTTAAACAGGTGATGATAGTGGCAATGCACGGGCACATCAGATCCTTGAGCATAAGCACATGAGCGCGTATCTAAAGCAAAACATTGACATGCGTCCAATAGGAGCCAGTGACGCCCGATGATCCAAATTCTGAAATACTAGCCCAGCCCTCGGAAGCCCAGAGTCGATCACAGCACATCCAATAAGTGACAACAAAGAGTCACGACAGCAACATAAACAATTTTAGGTAACACCAGTCCGCATTGCATGTGTTAGATGTTTTCACCTCGATAATTGTTGGCATCGACCTTAGGAAAAAACTGTTTTCACGTTCAATATTTATATGTACCTTATGAATAATTAGATATTTCTAAAATTGTTTTGAAGGCAACAACTCTATGATGTTCAACTACTTAAGTGTGCATGGAATATTTAAGTCAAAATAATGATAACGTATGATTCACTCAAAAATTGACTAATGAAAATTATAAGCATCGAGATGATCTTGATGGACGACCAGGTATTTTCTTTACATGTCTAACTATAAAGTTCTTCTACTTTCTAAACTACTAACATTTCCTTTCGTTCTGTTTTGCAGGATGAAAAAAACAATCTAATAGACATTTATCGATCAAAGATTAATGAGGGATATATGTATGTTTTTACCAACTTTAAAGTTGTAGAATCAACAATATATCATCCATTCAGCAATATAAAGATTAAGGAGCTGAAGGTATTTCAAGATTGCTACACTGAGTTTGCTACAAAGGATACCGTAGGCGAATGGAAAGAAGATACCAACAGTGCTTGGCTAGGTCGATCATCGTATTTCTGACTACAAAGTGATTATTCTCTTAATATTTCATATTTCTTGATTGATCATCGCATCCAACTTTGAATGTGAGAGTAGTAAAACGCTCTACATTACGTTAGGGACGGTACGCAATTGATTTCTGAGAGTTTTCCGTACAAATACAACTTTAATGTTACATCCCTCTACTGCGTACTCGAAATTGGAAGACTAAAAGATTACTTAAGTTACTCGGGTAATTGTGTGCACAAATATCACCACCTGATTCTATACGTGAGAGTAGTAAAAACGCTCTACAGACCGAGTGTCGTGAATGATTTTAATGTATTTTCACTTCGTAATTCTCAGAAATTGTTTCAATAGATTTTAAAAAGAACCAATAAGTGTATTACATATCCAAATTCAAATAAGAACATTGCTAGCCGCGCAGTTGCGCGGGCCACCCAGCTAGTTATGTTTTTTAATCTAGACCATTGATACGCTCTAACTTAAAACGGATGCATCTTGACCGTCGTTTGTCTTGTGTTTTAATTATATAATAGATACCAATCTAGGGTAGGCAGGAAGTAGGTCTTTTACCTCACATTGAGGGGCCGAACCTGGGTAAATCTGTGTTGATCTTTGTTCCTGCGATCCCAAGCTCGGAGATGCTTGACTCGCATAATCTCACACCTACGAAGTCATCTATGACACCTGACGTGACAAACCCACGACACCTGTCTCGAGAGTGCGTGGACGTATGTGGCGGCTGTGGTAGCGTCGCAGGTCTTGCTGGTACTTTGCTGCCCTAAGGGCGGCATGGTGGCGCAACCCGTCAAGGAGCAGCAGGTCATCGTTGTGGAGGTCTACTTGATCGTCCTCGTTGAAGGCAAGGACCCGTGCGGATCCATGCTTGATCTCTGTGGGGAGGACTGCTTCAGCTCCATACACGAGGGCAAATGGCGTCTCACCAGTGGGCTTCGTGGGGTTCGTGCGGATGGACCAGAGCACGGACGGGAGTTCGTCTATCCAGCCCTTGCCGTAGCCCTTCAGGCGATTGAAGCTTCTTGTCTTGAGGCCCTTGAGGACCTCAGCATTTGCTCGCTCGGCTTGGCCGTTGCTCTGTGGGTGAGCCACCGAGGCGAAGCAGAGCTTGGTGCCGAGGCTCTCGCAGTAGGCCCTGAAGATGCCGCTGGTGAATTGTGAGCCATTGTCGGTGATGATGCGATTTGGCACACCAAAACGGCAGACCAGGCCTCTGATGAATTTTACTGCTGCCCTGGCCGGTATGCTGCGCACTGCTTCAACCTCTGCCCACTTGGTGAACTTGTCGACTGCCACGAAGAGGAACGGTAGCCCCCTTGCGATCTCGGGAAGGGTCCCAAGATGTCTAGCCCCCAGACCGCGAAAGGCCACGAGAGCGGGATGGTTTGGAGTCCCAGTGCAGGCTGATGGACTTGCTTGGCGTGGAACTGGCACGCATCGCAAGACTGGACGATGGTGGTGGCATCTTGAAGCACTTGGGGCCAGTAGAAACCGCTCCTGAAGACCTTGCCTGCCAGGGTGCGTGCAGAGGAATGGTGGCCACACTCTCCACTGTGAATGTCTCTGATCAGCATGCGGCCTTCCTCGGGGGGGACGCACTTGAGTGCAATTCCATTTGGGCGCTTGCGGTACAGGTCTCCCTCGAGGATGTAGTATGACTTGGCTTGTCGAGCCACTCGTTCCGCCTCCGCGTCTTCTTCGGGAGGACTCCCTTCAGCAGTAGTCTTTGAGTTCGTCAACCCAGCCTGTCTCTTGATGCACCATAGCCAGCAGCAGACGCTCCCCTGAGGATGGACCGCAGTTGGGTGCCCCACCTACAGGAGGTGGTGGGAGTACTTCGTCTGTGCTTGTGGCTGCTGCTTCTTGTGGCTGCTTTATGGACGCCTTGGAGAGTCTCTCTTCAAAGACGCCGGCCGGCTGGGCCTGCCTTCGTGATGCTCGCTTGGCGATGTCATCTGCCTCCTGGTTCTCCTTTCGCGGGATGTGCATGAGCTCCATGCCCTGAAGTGCTTCTCGAGCTTGCGGACCTCTTCAAGGTAGGCGGCCATGTGGTCGTCTTTAGGCGTGTAGCTCTTGTTGGAGAAGTTAACCAGGAGCTGGGAATCACCCTTTATGAGTAAGTGCTTGACGCCAAGGGCGATTGCGGCTCTGAGCCCGGCGAGGAGGCCCTCGTACTCGGCGATGTTGTTGGAGATCTTGTCTATTGTGAAGCACACTGGATGGCGTAGTAGAGCTTGTCACCTTTTGGTGAGGTTAAGACAACGCCAGCCCCACCATTGCGGCAGGCGAAAGCTCCATCGAAGTGCATGGTCCAGTGGCTTGGCATTGTATCTCCGATGACGCGGTTTCTTCTTCGCGAGGCTCTTCAGGAGTTGGGTCTGTCCACTCGGCGACGAAATCCGCCAGCGCTCTCCCTTTTATGACTCTTGTGGTGTCGAAGCGCAAGTTGAATGGTTGCAGCTCGATGTTCCATCCTGCGACGGTCAGTGGCGTTGGGGTTGCGCAGGATCTGCTCCAGGGGGAAGGACGTGACCACCGTGATGGGGTGGCCCTGGAAGTAGTGGCGCAGCTTCCTGGAGGCGATGAGAGCGCGAGGAGGAGCTTCTGCTGCACTGGGTACGCTCGCGAGCATCTCGCAGTACAGTACTGACGAAGTAGACTGGATGCTCGACGAGGGTCGTTGATGGTGGCAGCGTCGGCTCCCTCGAGAGGCTCCTCAGGACCTTTGGCGAGGTTTGCCTGTGGAGGAGCCTCGGCAGGGGTGCTGTGGTGGACTCGACTTGAGGCTGTGGGTCTGGCACTGGGTCTGGAGAGACTGTTCCTCGTCGGGAGGTTCTGGACTTGGTGTGGCAGTGCTTTTCTTGGGGAGAACTGGCTCTTCTCTTTCCACCACCAGGACGGCGCTTGCAGTTTGTGGAGTGGCTGCTAGGTACAGCTTCAGATGCTCGCCTGCCCTGGGGGCTACCATGACTGGTGAGCTAGCCAAGTATTTCTTCAAGTCCTCAAATGCTTTGTGCCTCTGGAGTCCACTTGAAGGTGCCGGATTTCTTCATGATCTTGAAAAATGGCAAGGCTCTCTCGCCGAACTTGGAGATGAAGCGGCCTAAGCTGGCCATGCATCCTGCTAGGCGCTGCATGTCCTTGAGGCGGCGAGGTGGCTGCATGTCTTCTATAGCCTTGATCTTGTCAGGGTTTGCTTCTATGCCGCGGTGGGACACGAGGAACCCGAGGAGCTTGCCTGAAGGCACCCCGAAGACGCACTTGGCGGGGTTTAACTTGATGTTCACCTTGCGCAGGCTGGCAAAGGTTTCCTCGAGATCCTTCAAGAGAGTGTCTCCCTCGCGAGACTTGACCACGATGTCGTCGACATAAGCTTCTGCATTTCTTCCCATCTGAGCCCCCAAGGCGATCCTCATGAGCCTCTGGAAGGTGGCGCCGGCATTTTCAGGCCAAAGGGCATGCAAGTGTAGCAATACACACCACAAGGGGTGAGAAATGCTGTTTTCTCCTCGTCTTCCTTGGCCATTTTGATCTGGTGGTAGCCTGAGAAGGCATCCAGGAAACAGAGGAGATCACAGCCGGCGGTGGAGTCCACAATCTGGTCTATCCTTGGCATGGGGTATGGATCCTTGGGGCAGGCCTTGTTTACGTCTGTGTAGTCGATGCAGAGCCGGCCTCCTCCATTGGGTTTTGGGACAACCACACCGTTGGAGAGCCAAGTGGGGTGGGCAACTTCTCGAATGATGTCTGCTGCTTTCAGCTTCTCTACTTCTTTGATGATGAACGCTTGCTTCTCGGGGGCTTGTTTCCGCGCTTTCTGCTTTACAGGGCGTGCGTCTGGACACACGGCTAAGTGGTGCTCGATCACCTCCCTTGGTACACCGGACATTTCTGACGGAGTCCATGCGAACATGTCAGAATTTGCCCGAAGGAAGGCGACGAGCGCGCTTTCCTATTTGGGAGGCAAGCCAGCGCCTATGGTGACGCTAGCCCCCGAGCCCTCAGCCCCCGAGCCGCTGGTGCTCAGCGACACCTTCTTTGTAGATGCTTGCTCTTGAGTGAACACTGTTTCTTCTTCTTGGGCCTCTCGAGAGGCTCCATGTCCTCGTCAGCGGGGAATGCCATGGCAGCGGCCTTGTAGGCGATCTCGACAGCGCGCGTGGCGTCCTGTACGTGACCACGTATGGTGATGGTGCCACCGCTGCCAGGGATCTTGACCATGTTGTAGGCGTGGTGCGTGACGGCCATGAACTTCGCGAGGGCGGGGTAGCCGAGGATGGCGTTGTAGGGCAGGCCAATGTGCGCGACGTCGAAGTCAATTAGCTCGGTGCGGTAGTTCTCCTGCGTGCCAAAGTGACCGCGAGCCTCACTTGCCCCAGAGGCGAGATTGAGCCGCTGGTGACCCCGGTGAAGGGCCTGGAGGGCATGAGCCACTCGTAGGGCACTTGAAGCGTCTCGAAGGTCTCGACAGAGATGACGTTTAGGCCTGCACCCCCATCAATGAGCGTCTTGCCGACGGCGATGTTGTTGATGGTGGGGGTGCACACCAACGGGAGGGTGCCCACAGTCTTGGTAGACTTGGGGTGATCTTTGGCGTCGAAGGCGATGGTGTACTGGGACCACTTGAGGGGGCGGGACGTCTCGACCCCGGGAAGCGCTGCATTGAGCTCGCGAGCGAACTGCTTGAACTGATTGTTGGACTTGGGGCCTGGGATCCGCCGAGGATGCATGCCATGGCACCTTAGGGGCCTGGTAGCCTCCAGGCTCTTCGTCGGGGAGTTGTTGTTTTTCTCGGCGGCATTCGCCTGAGTCCCTGGGCTCTGGTAGTTGCCTTTGCGTCCGCCCTTGCGGTAACCACGGCCTCTGCCGCGGCCACCGCTGCCTTCTTCTTGCTCGCGCTTCTTGCTCAGCTGCTTGAGGTCGTAGCAGTTCTCCGTCGCATGGCCGCGCCTGTTGTGGTAGATGCAGAACGGGCGGTTGTCCACCTTTTTCCCGCGGCCTCGGGAGAGTCCTCGCGAAGCTGCTTGGCGTCGGGCTCGGCTGCCAGCACAGCTGTAGGCTTGCGTTTTGTCTCGTCACGCCTCTTCTGGGTCTTGGATCCCTCGGCAGGGTCGTCTGTCGAGCCCACCTTGACGAAGAGGAGGCCTTCCTCGGCCTTGGCGCACTTGTCTGCGATGTCGAAGAGCTTCACCACGGAGGAGAGGGTATCGTGGATGCCGAGCTTCTCGAGCATCCTGTGGTTGGTGACGCCCTCTCTGAAGGCAGTGATGACGTGCGAGTCTGGGATGTTCGGGATTTTATTGCGGACTTGGCTGAAGCGCTGGATGTACTTGCGTAGGTGAGGGCGCACTCGTATGTGCCCTTGAAGTTTGCAACGAACTGCTGGCAGAGCTCCTCCCACGAGTCAATGGAATCCTCGGGGAGGTTCAGGAGCCACGACAAGGCAGAATCCTTGAGAGCGTGGGAGAACCAGTTGGCAATGACCTTGTCGTCTCCCCCCACAGCCTGGATGGAGGTGGTGTAGAGCTGCAGGAACTCGATGGGGTTGTTCGTGCCGTCGTAGCCTTTGGGAAGGTCAGGCCTGAACTTCTGCGGCCAGACAACGCGACACAGGTTGCGGGTGAAGGCCGCGCATCCTGTGGCGTACGAGGCAATACTGCCCTGAAGAGCTCGGCGGTTCTGTCGCCCCGCTTGGCCGATTTCCTCGACGATGCGCTTCTGGAGGTCCTTCTGGCGCTCCATTTCCACCCGCGCGTCTGGGGGAGTCCGCTGCACGATTTGGCAATCGCGCGGCGAAGACGCGTGGGAGGCAGCCTTGTGGGCCCCAGCTGGAGGCGGACCTGGCGGAAGCGGCGGCGGAGGCGGCGGCAGAGGTGCGCCATGCGCGGCCGTCCCTGCGCGTCCGGAGTTGTGGTGCACTAGAGAGTGCGACGTCGCTGGAGCTGCGCGCGGTGCAGCTGCGATGTCGACGAGGTGCTGGAGACAGCCGAGCCAGTTGTCGTGAGCAGCGCGGTGTTCGGGCTGGGCGCTGGACGCCCAAGGGTGGAGGCGCTGTGGCGCTGGGACGGATGCGAGGACTCAGCGTCCTCGCCGTGCCCGTGGTCGACGTCTTCATCGAAGCGGTCGTCGTGGTGGCCGTCCTCGTCCTCGGGGTGCTCCACACGTGGCTCAGCGGTGTTGCGCCCCGAGGCGCGGCTGGCACGGGGACGGCCGTGGGGGTTGGTGGTGTTGGCAGCGGGCTCGGTGGTAGCCCTGCCTGACGCCCGCCGGGTGGTGCGAGCTGCGTGAGTGTCCGCCATGGTGCAGAGGTCGGTGAAGGTTGAAGACGCGCCTCAGCCCCCTACCTGGCGCGCCAATTGTCGGAGAATGACTCCCACGAAACAGGGATAGTCAAGCTCATGAAGAGAGTTCATGTAAGGGGCTGAACACGTTGGTCAAACAATCCTTAACATGCACGGCGACGGTGCTCATCGAGCATGAGGAGGGACATCACGGCAGAGATAGACACTAGCCCGTACCCAGGTTCACAGCCCTCGTGTGGAGGTAAAACCGCTACTCCTGCTTGTCTGTATTGCACTGCTTATGGAGGTTACAGTACAATGAGCTTGCCGAGGGTTCTCTTTTGGCAGTGGCGTGCACAAGGGAGGGGAACTGTGGTTATTCCTCCTTGCGCGTAAGTAGCTATGCTAGAATGAGAATCCGATCCTTTCCTACGGTCGAGCACCACCTCCTTTTATAGTCGCCCCGGGCCTCTTCCCTGCGTTTGCGCAGCGGAAGGGCTACCACATGGCGACAGAAGGGGGAGCGCGGTGCACCGCAGCCCTGCCGTCCATGGACGCGGTCCATGGTCGTAAAGCTGATGGCTGTGGCAGAGGAGCCACCGTCCATCCAGGACGGCCAGCTGGGGCTGCAGAGGAACGTGGGGGCGCCCACGGTGACGTTGGCCTTGGAGCGTAGCGCCGGCCGGTCCCCTTATCACCAAAGAGGAAGTTCTTGTAGTCCGGTGCGCGTGGCGCAGCTTTGTTGACTCCTTTAATCACCAAAGAGGCAACTGCGGCGTCGTCGTCACCATAAGCAGAGGCGCGCGTCACTCTGCGGCCGCTGCAGAGCCCATGTGCGCTCTGCAGAGGTTGCTTCGCAGCGAAGGAATCCCCACGAGGGCTGGAGTGCCCTGTGGAGGATTCGGCGTTGACCTCTCTCCAGGGGAGATCACCTTGAAGAGGGGGCAGCAGTGAGGAGGGCCTCCGCAGGCCTCTGCCGCCTCCAGAGCCCTCACGAGGCGATTTGCCTCGCGAGTCTCTCCAAGCCGTGGGCTTGGTCCTTAGCAGAATTTAGCCATCCCAGTGTTGAGGACTGGGAGGACAGGCCCAGCACACCCTGGTTCTCACTGGGCCGACAGAGCATTATCATGTATCTCTATCTTATGGTTTATCAATGAATATTAAAGTATGGTGTCATCCATGATTCTCTTGTTTGGGGATTTATGGGTAGCATTCATGCAAATGAGCGTGGCATATTTAGAGTTTCAATCACATCTTGCCTTGAAACTAATTAACTTGAGTGTGTTGGACAATTGTAGAATCATCTCATAATAAAATAAGTAAAAGTCAACTTATGACTTGGAATTAATAGTTTGAGGTTGAGATATTGTCTTGTGGGGTAAAAAGTTGAGAAGGGATAATGAAAAGGATATAAAACATTCTTGTTAGACTCTAGTATCTTTTGAGCAAATTAATGATCATGGATATTTCAATACTTATGCTCTTGAATGTGTATGAAAAGGTAGGCACATGAAGTTTCAGTTAGCCATGGAAAGTGTAAGATAAAGGTTGTATGGAGCATAGGAACTTGATTGAGATATCCATGACTAAAGTTTGTACTAGTTACTAGAGAAGCAAGGGTGATAACATCTTTTATATTTATCTTTTCATTTGTCTTTTTTGAACGTGTTATCCAATGAGAGTCTATCTTGTCTTTAAATTTCAATAAAGGATAAAAGATCATAATGCTTGCTAGAAAGAGCAAAGGCATGTGAAAAGTATATGATTCAGTTGTCCAACATACAACGGTTATTTGCTTTCAAAAGTAAGGGGTGATTGCTAGAGCTTCTACTTATGTTGCCCTCATATGCATGAGTTTTATTCATCAATCTTATCTTGCAACTGATTATGATGATGATACAATGCCCGTATTTATTTATCAACCATAAGTCCATTGATGCATGTAATGATCTATGCCCTTACTTACTCGAGGACGAGTAAAGGTTTAAGCTTAGGGGAGTTGATACGTGTATTTTATATCATCATTTATATAACTTTTAGTATCAAACTAGAATGTTATTTGCATGATTATATGATTGTTTTTACATGTTTTAGATGATTTTGGGGACTTTCACACAAAGTCCCCATTTTTGGTATTTAATATCTGGGAGGCAGAAAACCCCCTTTTCTTGTTTTTATTGTTTCAGGAGTTTCAGGAACCCAAATAATAAAAGGAAAAATACCACGTCAGTTTTTCATCGGGAGAAAGGCAGAGGGAAGAAGACCGAAGAGAGGAGAGCCACGAGGCCCAGAAGGGGTGGGCCCACGCGGCCAAAACCCTAGGCCGCGTGGGGCCGACTAAAAGCGGCCTCGGGCACCTCCTCGCCTGGGGCTTTTTATCGACGCCTTCGTCTCGCCCGAAAAGGAACGCCCTAATTTTTCCAAGTCCATCCGAGGTCGCGGCGGCGGCGAAACTCCTGATCCCTTCCGAGGGGGGGTCAGATCCTGCTGCTCCGGAGCTCCGGAGAAGGGGGAAATCATCGCCATCATCATCACCTCTCCTCCTTGGCGTGGGAGGAGGCCTCTACATCATCACCCCCATCAAGACCAGCACCATCTCCATCATCATCACCGTGATCCACTCCGTTCCCCTCGCAGTTTGAGAGTTGCTATACCCTAGATACTTGTCTTGTGGTACTATTCATGTTAGTGATTGAGTACTTGTCATTATTTGGTGGTGAAGTTATAATTTCAGATTGTGTTGTACCACTTATGCCACTGATTATGATCATGTTTGCACGTTGTGAGTAGTTCCCGTATGTTACTGAGGGCATAGGATGAATTGGCAATGATTTATATATGACATGTGTTGGTATTTTGTCAAGAGTTTATCTTTTATGTGATTCTATGATGGTGTTGTGTGAACGTCGACTGCACAACACTTCACCTATATGGGCTCATAGGAGAACACCGTAGTGTAATGAATTGAGGAAGACTTGGGAGGACACGTAAGCCTGAGTTAGAATCTTGAAGTTATAGTATGAGGGTATTAGTATCGGGGACCTTAGAGTGTAATGCTATGGTGGGACTTTATGTCTTAATAACTCTTGTGCAGTCATTTACTTGGCCACATGATCCATCATAAGGGGCTGTAGTCTATTTATTTAGCTATACCGAATTATGGCTCCGTCCAAAAAGATTAAAACCTGACAAGATATTCAACGAGTTGTTTAATAAATCTCAATGCCTAGCATTATCCATGCCGCCCTCGGGAACGTTTTCCACATATAAGTCACACATCACTTGAGCTTGTCCTCTTGTCACATAAGAGGATTGGGCTTTCTCTCTTTGAGAGCTTTCACTTGCTACTGTTACTTGCTGCATTGGAATTATACAACCGAAAATACCAAAAACACTTGTATCTTTCATTGCTTTGTTTATCAATCTTACTAACCAATACCTTCAGCTCCTCGTGGGTTCGACAACCTTTTCTATTTGAAAGGTACTACAATTGATCTCCTGCACTTGGGAGTCATCACCTAGCACAAACTTTGTCTGATCTACCAGGTAGGACGAACATTCAACATTCTTCGTCTTTCTTGAAGTTCAGTGGGTGCTCAGGGCACTGTCTCACCACCTCACAGCTAGAGTTGTCAAAGATAATCAAGACTATTACGCCATTGCACCGAACTTCATGAACTGAGAGCAAGTAGAAGCCACAACAATCTGTGACTGGTTCTCAATTTTGTTGGACGTCTGATGGAAATGGTTTTGTCCCAGCACTTACATCATTGGCCTCAAACTTACACGAAAATCGTAGTTGCAACTAAAAATCGAATGCAAAAAAGGGTTGCTTGGTTTCAGCACATGTAGAACCATGTTTGCGCTTACTGACTAGCTAGCAAAAGAAATGAACATTCACATATCTGTGTGGCTGCGATTAACTTTTGCTAGCAGTCAGTAGGTGACAGCTCTAACACATATCATCATGGACCAAATCTAGTATGTCAAAATCGAATTATAAAAACAGGGTTGCTTGGTCTCAGAAGGTGTAGAACTATGTTTGTGCCTTTTGAAGAGCCAGCAATAGAAACTAACAGCCACATCAAATGGTGACTGTTTATAGCTTTTGCTGGCACTCAGCAGGCGACAACTCTAACAATTTCATCATGGACTGAATCAAGATGCCTCAGATAGCTACTACATTGAGCTGTAGAATCAAAATAAGAACCGCATGACAACCAACAAAACCAAGCAGAACACACAAGTGAAATTCTGGAAGCCTCATATGTGAAAGGTACCAGTGGGAAAAATGAGTGCCTATAAGAACGAAGTATAAATAATAGCACTCTCATTGCCATTACCCTTGGTTCTATAGGCAATCTTCTTTCAACTAGGATGCCTTGAGTTTAATCATCGGCTACCATGGAAATTTGAGTACAACGAGCTGAAATTTGAGAAGGTCAGCGGAGACGTCGAGGTGGTCAAAGAAGAGAGTGGATAACATTACTATGAGTTGTACCTTTGGACATCGTGACACACACGAGTCAAAATACATTGCACATGGTCTCTTATTGAACTATTGTTCTACTCATAACCGCATATTCTCAATTTCAAGGCCTATGCTTAAATCTCTGGGCTCGATTTTCACAAGAATGAGAGATCTACGAACAATTCCTTTATCAGCGCAGAATCCCATAAATCCCAGAATTCATAATCCTCGCCATTTTCTTCTGAATAGAGGCCGTCTTGTGGTACATCCAATGAACTATGCCAATATAGAACATTTCCCTTTGAAGGAATTTTAAATCCAAGAAAAGACCTCTTTGGGATTGTCTACAAATGATGTACAGAGAAATTGAATCATTAAAATAAGCAACATTTATAACCTACTGGATATATGAAATACTTGAACATAAGAAACATATGTATAGTACTAAGACAGATTTGTGTACCAGGGATCCTTGAAAGAAATCCTCATATGTCACCATGTGTACAAAGAACTTAAGGTCCAGAACATGGTAGAACTCATCATCTGTCGTCGTGGCGAACAACAGATGCCTAGGGGTAGGCTTGAGTTTGGGGGCCAAAGGATGCTAGAGGATTCGGGGAGGGATAGCGCGCTAAGAAGCACACACAGAAGAACACATGAACACCAGATTTACCCTGCTTCGGGGCCCTCGTGAGGAGGTAAAACCCCTACTTCAGCATCTAACCTACTTTGGTGTATTATCCTCTCTGTATATGTTGTGTACAAATGCTCCTCGAGTTGTATGGTGCTAACCACAAAGAGGTGCTCCAGGAAGAAGAAGAAGAAGAAGTAAAGGGGGAAATGAGCCCAAGGGGCCTCTGGGCGTCCGCGCGTGTCTGCCCGCCTCTTCCCCCTGGTGCCCTTTATATAGGTGCCCAGGGGACAAGGTGAGGGGACAAGCAGACAAGAAACACTATTCATGGTACACTGTTGCTGATGTGACTACTGGGGTCTAATCAACACTGTGCATGCGTCACGGGGATGGGCTTGGGGTGTCCTGTCCGTCCTTGCCTTTGTCTTCTAGCTCCTGTCTCCGGGATCTTCGGGATCACTTGGCAGAGCATCTGTACTTGACGAGGAAGCTGGATGATCCGGGTCAGAATGTCTCGGTCGAGGTAGAGTCGGCTGATGGTGATCCGGTCGAGGAAGCGCTAGCCTCGTCCATGTCCGAGCTATCGATGGAGACGGGGCGCTGGCGTCTGGACAGCTTCGGCCGATGATGTACGCTAGGGAACTAACGATGAGATATGTCGGTCAAGTGCCTTCCGTGGTCAAAGGAAAGCCGGCCCAGCCAGAACCTGGAGGCTTCGGATTGCCCCGATCGGAGAAGTCCTAGCTCAGCCCGACACTGGGGGGCTTTGGCCTAGCACGTACATGGAAACCTCGGCCCAGCCAAGGTAAAGAAGCGAAGGTCTGCTTGCTGCCTCGATGGTCCGATCCGGGGCAAAAGAGGTTGGCCTGCTGAGGTAGAGATCGATCGAAGGCTTACCTCGGCCTGAACCGGAGCTAGAGGCGCAGCTCAGTCCATCCGAGACTGGGCAGTTCGGCCTGCCCCGAGATTGGGCCACTCGGCCTGCTCCGGACAGGGCAGCTCGGCCTGCATGGCTCGGAAGCCCAAGGCCTGGGGCAACGCGGCCCGCTCCGAGGTCTCTGCCCAACTCGAGTCCGAAGTATTTCGGCCTGCCCGAGATTGACCAACTCGGTCCATCTAGCCTTGACCAAACTCGGCCCACCCGAGTTCGAGCCAGACTTGGCCCAGCCGAGGGTGTGGCTCTTAGCCCAGCCGAGGTAGTGGCATTGACTCGGTCCAGTGAAGGATAATTCGGCCTGGGCACTGCCAGATTCGGCCCAGGCTACCACTTCTGCCTTTTCCTTTATCTTTATCCTCTTATTTACTGTTTATCTCTTCTATCAACTCAAACGAACCAATAACTTTGGGGTATCCGGGGTTACATCCCCGACATTAGTCTCCGAGGCTGCGGGGGACTCGCAGAGTCGCGCGCAGACTTACAAAAATAAATAACCATACCAAAAAACCTCCATATACACAACCTCCTGCCTGCATGGGCACCATTATATGTCAGTTTTCAGCCACTCTGGGCATTACCGAAGTCGCACGCCGCCAGCATTAACTAGACCGACATATAACTTGCACGGACATATCTCATATGTCGGTTTTTAGCCACCTTGGGCATTACCGAAGGCGCATGTCGCCAGCATTAGCTGGACCGATATATAACCTGCACGGACATATCTCATATGTCTTTGTACCTCTGCCTCTCTAGGCATATCTCATATGTCTTGATACCTCGGCCTCTCTGGGCATATCTCATATGTCTCGATACCTCGGCCTCTCTGGGCATATCTCATATGTCTCGGTACCTCGGCCTCTCTGGGCTTATCTCATATGTCTCGGTACCTCGGCCTCTCTAGGCATATCTCATATGTCGGTTCTTAGCCACTCTGGGCGTTTACCGACATAGATGTCTCCAGCCACTGCTGGTTTGACATAAGCGTACCTCGAATGACGGTTTTAGTCACTCTGGGCGTTTACCAACATAGATGTCTCCAGCCACTGCTGATTTGACATAAGCATACCTCGAATGCCGGTTTTAGCCACTCTGGGCGTTTACCGACATAGATGTCTCCAGCCACTGCTAGTTTGACATATAACCTGCACGGACATATCTCATGGGTTGCCTTTGGCAAACCAACATAACGGTGATTCAGAGATATTGCACGATGCCATGATACTTTGGCCAACCGACATAAACAGTGACCTGAGATATGAAATGATGCCACGATACCTTGGCAAACCGAAATAAATAGCGATCTGAGATAAGGAATGATGCCGTGATACTCTGGCAAACCGAAACAAATGGCGATCTGAGAATACCGATAGTGCCATGATACCTTGGGTAATTTGAGATAATCAATATAACCATGATCTTGGTGATGAATATTGTGTCGGTTAAACCAATACCACCTTGCAACATTAGTTCAAGCACATATATATTGAATATTTAACGGGAATAACAATTCTACTAACAGAGGTAAACTAGCTCCAACATTTGACAGAGATTACTTCTAGTAGCAAACCTATACATGCAGACACAGACTCGGTTTCAACCGAGTCCCCAAGTTACTTTACAGATCTAGGAGTAAAAGCAAAACTGACTGGCCGGCCAGTCCCCGGGTCAAGACATCTCAACCCCGGGGAGAACAACTAAGTAGAGCAAGGTAGAAAAGAGGGGGCAGTCCCGAGCACTGTTGGAGACTATCTAAAAAGCGCGATGCAGACATATAATTAATACTCACGAGGCAATGTTGTTGGAGCAGTTGAGGAAGATGCTTATGCCGGCCTGGACACCGGCATATCGACGTAGGCCACCCATGTCTTGGTTTGAGCCACCTGTATGTCGGATTTGACCAACATATGTCGGATTTCCCAAGCTCAACTCGGATTTCCCAAGCTTAACTCGAATTTCCCCACCTTATCTCAGATTTCCAAGCTTAACTCGGATTTTCCAACCTTAACTCGGATTTCCAATACTTAACTCGGATTTACCAGCATACCAGCATATCTCGGATTTCCAGCATACCTCGGATTCCAGGATACCTCGGATTTCCAGCATACCTTGGATTTCAGGATACCTCGGATTTCCAGGATACCTCGGATTTCTAGGATACCTCGGATTTCAGGTTACCTCGGATTTCCAGGATACCTCGGATTTCAGGATACCTCGGATTTCCAGGATACCTCGGATTTCAGGTTACCTCGGATTTCCAGGATACCTCGGATTTCAGGTTACCTCGGATTTCCCGGATACCTCAGTGACGAGTTGCAGTCAACTCGAAAACGAGTTAACACATAGGGACGATGCCGAAGTTGAGTCCCCGAGTCATCTTTCTCATCCTGGATCTGACGATGACGTCCGATGTGGAGGCAGCGCTAGCCTCTGCTCACAGTGGCAAGCTAGAGCGCGGGGACAATGGCGATGTCGAGTCCCCGCGTTGATGACGAAGGTCCCGCCCGAATTGATCCAGCAAGTGCCACTATCTGGCTCACGGTGGGCGCCAACTGTCGTCGTGGCGAACAACAGATGCCTAGGGGTAGGCTTGAGTTTAGGGGCCGAAGGACGCTAGAGGATTCAGGGAGGGATAGCGCGCTAAGAAGCACACACAGAAGAACACATGAACACCAGATTTACCTTGCTTCAGGGCCCTCGTGAGGAGGCAAAACCCCTACTGCAGCTTCTATCCTACTTTGGTGTATTCTCCTCTCTGTATATGTTGTGTACAAATGCTCCTCGAGCTGTATGGTGCTAACCACGGAGAGGTGCTCCAGGAAGAAGAAGAAGTAAAGGGGGAAATGAGCCCAAGGGGCCTCTGGGCGTCCGCGCGTGTCTGCCCGCCTCTTCCCCCTGGTGCCCTTTATATAGGTGCCCAGGGACAAGGTGAGGGGACAAGCACACAAGAAACACTATTCATGGTACACTGTTGCTGATGTGTCTACTGGGGTCTAATCAACACTATGCATGCTTCACAGGGATGGGCTTGGGGTGTCCTGTCCGTCCTTGCCTTTTTCTTCTAGATTCTGTCTCCGGGATCTTCGGGATCACTTGGCAGAGCATCTGTACTTGACGAGGAAACTGGATGATCCGGGTCGGAATGTCTCGGTCGAGGTAGAGTCGGTTGATGGTGATCCGGTCGAGGAAGCGCTGGCCTCGTCCATGTCCGAGCTATCGATGGAGACAGGGCGCTGGCGTCTGGACAGCTTCGGCCGATGATGTACGCTAGGGAACTAACGATGAGATATGTCGGTCGAGTGCCTTCCGTGGTCAAAGAAAAGCCGGCCCAGCCAGAACCTAGAGGTTTCGGATTGCCCCGATCGGAGAAGTCCCAGCTCAGCCCGACACTGGGGGGGCTTCGGCCTAGCACGTACATGGAAACCTCGGCCCAGCCGAGGTAAAGACGCGAAGGTCTGCTTGCTACCTTGATGGTCCGATCCGGGGTAAAAGAGATCGGCCTGCCGAGGTAGTGATCGATCGGAGGCTTAGCTCGGCCTGATCCGGAGCTAGAGGCGCAGCTCAGTCCATCCGAGACTGGGCAGCTCGGCCTGCACGGCTCGGAAGCCCAAGGCCTGGGGCAACGTGTAACATCCCAAAAATATTATAAGTATTATTATTCCAAAAATGGGAGCCAACAAAAACTTTTGTTGATTTTTATGAGTTGTTTATTTCTTGTTGCTTGTCATGCTTGTTTGCTTGAATTAATAAAATGAAATACAAAAGCAAAAGTGAGACAACAAAAATAAGAGTGACAAATAAGAAACTCAAAATTGTTTCAAACAAAATTCAGAGGAATGGTATATGAAACCTCTCATTTACATTCTTATCACTTATCTCTTCCAAATAATATTTTACACCTATTTTAAAATTCAAAAGTAAAAACAATTGAAATAAAACAAAATGCCATAATTAAAACCCTATGAAAGAAAATGATTCAAAACATTTTAGTTTGCAAAGCCAAATTTTGTGGAGCTTCTACATGTTATGGGGAGGCCCCACAATTATTTGCATATTTTGCTAAAATGTTTAAGTGCCCTAAATAAATTCTAGAAGTTGCTGCTGGACTGAAATAGAAATAAACAGAAACAGAAGGAAATTTAGAAGCAGAGAGGAGGCAGGGGGCTTTCTGCAAAAGCGTCATCCCCTACCTCTCTCCCTCGCCCCGACGCATCGCCATGTTGCCATGACCGCTCCCCACCGTTCCCGTGCTCCCCAGGCCCCCCTGGCCACGCTCTCCCTCGCCCCCAAGCCTCTGCAGCCTCTGCGCCGCAGAAGAGAGCACTCGAGCTCTCCCTCACCTCGAATCCACCCCAGCTACGTCGTGGCAGCCGCGGCGATGCCGGCCAAATTCGCCCCACTCCTAGCCCCTCGACACGCACGGCTCGGCCAGCACCTTCTAGAACAAGCCCGGACCCCGGTAGCCACCCCGTCGCCACATTTCCTGCACCGTAGCCGCGCGAATCGAGCAGGAGATCACCTCCCGTGCGCCATGGACGCCGCCGTGTGCACCGCGACCACATGGACCAGCCCCTGCCCTATAAAACCACCCCCGCACCCCTCTGGAAGCACCACGCCACTCCACACCCTCTCCACTCCCCTCTGTGCACCGCCAGGAGGGCGTGCACGCTGCTCGCGTCCTCTGGAACCTCGCCGTGCCCGAGGTAGACGAAGCTCGCGCAGCCGTGCTGCTGCTGCCTCTCCTCTCCCTCCGATCCCTCTGCTGTGTTTCCTCAACACTCCGCACTCACTTGCCCCTCTGTCCCGTGCCCAGGAACCCCAGAGAAGCTCGCCGTCGACGTACCGCGGCTGCGGAAGTGTAGCTGCTCGCCGTGGACGCTACACCCCTTCGCAGGAAGCGCAACTCGGCCAGGAGCTCTCCCCAGGCCACCGCAACCCTCCTACACCCTTGCCGCGACCCCCCGAGCCTCGAGGTGAGCTAATCGAGCTCTCCCGCGGTCGCCGGCGCGGCAGCGCCGCTGGATTTTGGTCGCCGTCGTTGCGTTGCACGTGAGCCGTTGGATCGCGATCCAACGGACGCGTACCGCTTCGGTTAGAAGAGAAAGAGAGAGAGACTAACAGGCGGGCCCCGTTCATCAGGTTTTAAATCATTTCCACGCGCGCGCTGTGCCGCTGCCATGTAGGCCCCACTCGTCAGAAATTTAAGCATTATCCATAACTAGGTTTTCTCTGTTTAAATTGAAATATGAAATCAGTACTGGATCCGACTTTAAAATTTAATATCTCAAGATTTAGAATCCAAATAAATCAAACTCAATTGTTTTGGAAAGCTTATGAAATTGTTTAACCAACCCAAGTGGTCTCATGTCATTTAAATAAATAGTTAAAAAATATTATTAAAAATACTACAGAAGGTTTAAATTCTAAACTTGTTTGTTTCTGATACTCTGTTAGTCCAAATAATTCCAAACCAATTTTGCTAGCTTAGTACTACCATGTTTTAGCTTCCCTAATTTTGGTAGAATTATTTGTGTAGTAGTATTTGTTTAGTATTAAGTTGAAATTTAAACACCCTTCTGCTTTCAAACATTTAAATATGTTTAATGGTTAACCCAAATTAACTAGGACCAATTTTGTTAGATCACATTTAGCCATGTTTAGTTACCTCCTAAAAGGATTTAATTTTAGGATCAACAGAACTTAATTGGTAGCTAAAACTTGATTATTAAGTTACTGGATTCAAACAATTGTGTAGGGAGTTTGGTAACTCCAAGTGATCCAAATCAAATTGGGTTGTCTTCTACACATCAGCAGCTTTCTGTAGAAATTTAGTTTGTATTTTTGTGACAAATAGAACTCAAGTTGTGCAATTAAACATGTTCCACAAGTTTTTGCCATAGTTTTGGACATAAATAAATATTGTTTAGTTCAATTAATTTGAAACCAAATTGTATTGTTTGATGTGTGCAGTAGATTTGTGTGATGTTTATGGTTGTTATGTTGAGATGGTTGCTTGAGTAGTTTAGTGATTGGTTGTATTTGTTTGTTTATTAATTAGGCGAGAACGCTGTCGGATTTATCGAGGAAGGAGAGTTTGTTGAATCTGAAGATCAAGACCAAGTCCACTTTGCCGAGCAAGGCAAGCTATTCTCTGAGCTTGCACCTAAATACCTATGCATCTACTTTGATCAAATGATTTACTCTTAAGGCATTGGTTTACAAAACCTTTTCAAAAAGTATATGAATATTATTTTGCCACCCTATGTAGAAGTATAAGGTAGTTTATATAAAACTATAGGATGGGAAACAATGTTGTTTGTTCAAAACTCCTTTGAAAATACTTGTGTGATTATGGAATACTGAGATGTCGGTGTTGAAGTGGAGAAATGGAAAATGGGAATGTTTATGAAAAATGCACAGTGTCCTAGTACTATGACGACCAATCTTACCCTGTGCAACCACATTTACCATATATGGGAAAAGGCTTAGTCATGTAGTTTGCTCTTATTAGTATGGGATACCTCATCGACGGAGATGACTCCGTTATGCATGAGGGGATGGTCCGAGGATCTACCCCCTGACCCGGGTCCTCACACAAGTTGGTGGGGAGGATAGAAGGTTCCACCATAAACCGCCGGACAAAACTATGAGTCCTCTCACTTAGGGTTTCTGACGGGAAACTGGACTGGGTGTCGATGGAAAGTGTCATATGGGAAGGATCCTATACTAGCATGAGAAAATAAGAGGCTAGGGTCGGTGGCTTACTTCGCATACACCTGGTATGGCGAGACGTGGCAGACACGATGAGCTGCCGGATGGATGTGGGCTAAAAGCGTGCTACCTCTGCAGAGGGTTTAAAACTATTCGAATAGCCGAGTCCTCGAATATGGACAATTGGGAGGCTGTCCTAAGACTATGTGCAAGTTTTTGAAAGACTTTGAGATTTTTAAAAAATAAAATGAAGTGGAGAATGTTCCTTACACCTATACCAACGGATCGGTATGAGGTTGTTGGAGGACGTAGACCATGACGGGCTATGGTCGGAAAAGGAGGAGTTTTGGAGAAGAAGATAAAATGGTGTTTTCTTTAAAAGGTAGTTATAAAACTCTTCTTACCTTTTTCAATAAAGATGTAGAGATGTTTTAAATCAATAAAAGTTGGAAATTAAAATAAAACTAGTGCATACTCATGTTGGGGTAGTTTGCGAGTACATTCAAATGTACTCATATTGGTTTCGTCCCTGGCTATTGTCCTAGCCAGACTACGAAGAGGAGCACTACGCCGAGCAGGAGTATGGCGACTTCTACGCCAACTAAGGATCTCCACAAGTCAGCTGCCTGTCGGGTTGTTATCGTTAGGATATGATGTCTACTACGCAGTAGCTTCCGCTGATATTTTGGTTTGGCCCATGAAGGCACCTATGTAAGACTTGGTCTAAATGACCATTTATGTCAGACTTTTAATTCGGTATTGTAATGGATGTAAACTTTGGTATCCAATTCGGATTATGTGCAACGACAGAGTGATCACGGGATCGTTGTGTTAAGCATAATCGGGTATTTCGGACAGCTAGTCCGGGGTCCCCACAGACTTGGTATCAGAGCCATCCTGACTCTAGGAAACCTTAGTTAGCATGGTCGTTAGACAAATGTTACAAAAAGATTAATTTCTAAAAGAAACAAGTGAAGTATTTTCGAAAACTGCTTATCTCCAATCCTCTTACTTATGCAAAATTTTACTCTCATTAAATATACATTTTCCCTGTATCCTTAAAGTTTTGCACAGTTCTCATTAAGCTTAAAAATTTGACTCACTTGTTGCCTCACTACATTTAAAATTTGGTACACTTGTCACCTAACTAATTTAAAATTTTGTTAAAAATTGTAGATGGCACTCCATTGGACTGAGTTCGTTCAGCTTGAGAAGGACAGCAAGCTGACGTTCGTGAGGGACTTGTTCGAGTTGAGCAAGCTGCTAGGTCGCCCCGCTCCAGAGTTCAAAGGAGCTCAGGTTGACGTTCACGGTGTCGGAAGACTGAGTTGGCTCATCGAGTCATCAGTTCGCAGGAACATCAAGTCCCCGAGTTCCAGGATGATCATCTTCACCACCAAGGCTTCTATCTGGGTTGACGGTCTCTGTACTGCCGCACAGAGGTTGCTAGCCCGACTTTGTGAGGAGCACAAGACGGAGTTGGCAAACTCCCGTTTCCGGTTCTACGGGAGGTGCAACAGCGACAGACACCCTACTCCTACCCTGTACCACCCGATGTTTGGGAGCTACATCCTAGATGATCTGATGCGCACTAAGGTTCAGCTTCACTTTGATCGCATCTCGCTTGTTGAGATTCGCGAGAATGAGGAGAAGCTACTAGAGGAGAAGGTCGCTCTTCTCACGAAGAGGGCCCAGCTGAGGAGGTCCGTCGTGAAGCTCCGCAAGAAGGTGGCAGAGCAGGACCAGTTGATCGAGGAGCTAGAGCACCATACTGATGAGATGGAGGAGGAGGGCGAGGATCTCCGCAAGGAGAACAACGCTTTCCTCAGTGATGACGATGACTTCGTGGAGGAGATGGATTGTGAGGAGGAGGAGGATGATGAGGAGGAGTTAGTTGACGAGGAGGAGGAGCCACTCGAGGCAGTACTTGAGGACGAGGAGGAGCCACTCGATGCAGTTCTCGAGGACGAGGAGGAGGATCCCGAGGAGCCACCCTACCAGTCAGATGCTGACGTGTTAGAGCTGGAGGTTCCACCTCAGTAGGCGAGTGACCAGATGTTATGTATCTTAGATGTAAGGTAATGTTGTAAGCTTGATGTTGTAAGGTTGATGTTGATGTGAACTCCTTGAGGTGATGTTGGTAATATATAAGTATGTTTGTCTTGTTTGATCTGTGTGAAATATTTTCATATAATCCTTAAATTAATCAACCACTTGAGAGATCGTCTTTTCCCTTAGTCGAACTTTTACTGCCTTGCCTCTTATACCCGGTGTGCTTCAGGATGCCGCCCCGTCGCAGCAATGCGGAAGGATCAGGATCAGCACCACCACCACCGGACCCAACCCCCGCCCAACTTCTCGCGCTTATCATGGAGGAACGTGAAAATGCCCGGCAGAGCGCGAGGCTCATCTCGTTGCCCTACAGCAACTCGCAGCCGCTTATAACAACAACAACAATAACAACAACAACAACAACAACAACAATGGTGGTAATGGCAATGACGATGGAAACCAGCGATCCACCTTAGGCGATTTCCAAAGACCAACCACCCACCTATTCCAAGGGACTTCACCCACTGGAGGCCGATGATTGGCTTCGCACCATCGACAACAATCTGGAAGTTGCTGCTGTGGGAGAGAATGAGAAAGTGTTGTATGCAACCCACTATCTCGCTGGACCTGCAAGAGCTTGGTGGGAAACTACCAAGGCTCTCCAGCAAGCTGGTCATGTTATCAACTGGGCTGAGTTCCAGGAGAAGTTCCGCAAGAAGCATATTCCCAGCGGACTTATTGAGAGGAAGAAGGATGAGTTCCGCACGCTGAGACAGGGAAGTAAAGATGTGGTCGGTTATCTGGATGAGTTTACCGACTTATCTCGGTATGCTCCTGATGACACCGACAAAGAAGAGAAGAAGATGGAGCGTTTCATGAGTGGACTTCATGATGAACTGCAGTGTGCTCTGGTTATCCATGACTTCCGTGATCTGGAGTCACTTGTGGACAAAGCCATCCAGCTGGAGACCAAGCGCAAGTCTATGTATGAAGGTCGCAAGAGGAGGATGAATGCTCAGGAAGGTTCGAGCAGCCAGAAGCCTCGTATCTTTCAGCAAAACCCCAGGCCTGCTTATCGTCCACCCCAAGCCCCACGCCCCAATTACCCTAACCGCCCAAACAACTTCAACCGCCCCAATGACAATAACCGTCCCGGAGGAAACTTCAACAACTTCACCCGCAATACCAATGTTGTCTGCTTTGAATGCGGCAACAAGGGTCACTACTCCAGAGAATGTCCCAATCCCAAGAGGAATGTTCAGTGCCCCAATGCGCCGGCACAAACAATGGTCAAGGCCGCAATGGAAATGGAAATGGCAAGAATGCCGCACCCCGCGGAAATGCTGCTGTTGCCAAGGGTCGTCTGCACCACATCAATGCTGAAGAAGCTCAGGATGCGCCGGATGTTGTGCTGGGTACGTTCCTTGTCAACTCAGTACCTGCAACTGTTCTGTTTGATTCTGGTGCTACCCATTTATTTGTTACCCAAGAATTTGTTGCTAAGGGAGGTTTAGTCGAGAGCCTCTTACCCAAACCCATGGTCATCCAAATCCCAGAATCCACCGTAGAGACCAAGATGTTTTGCTCCGATGTACCCCTTGAGATCAAAGGAGAAAAGTTTCCAGTTAACTTAATTGTTCTGGGAACCCAAGGCATCGATGTTATACTCGGTATGAATTGGTTAGCCAAGTACCATGGTCGAATTGACTGTGCCAGAAGAGCTGTATCCATCACCACCGACAAAGAAGTAGAAGTGGAGTATGTGTCTGAAACTAGTCAATCTCACCCAGGCTGCCATGAGAGCATAGCTCGACCCCCCTAGATGAGATCCGTGTTGTTCACCTATTCCGAGATGTTTTCCCTGAAGAATTGCCTGGTATGCCGCCAGACCGGGAAATTGAGTTCATAATTGAGCTTATCCCAGGAACATCCCCTATATCCCAAAGCCTTATCGGATGAATCCGGAAGAACTGGTTGAGTTGAAGAAGCTGTTGGCCGATATGCTCAGCAAAGGACTTGTTCGCCCAAGCGCTTCACCTTGGGGATCACCCATTATTTTTGTGGACAAGAGAGACGGTACCACACGACTGTGTGTGGATTATCGCAAGCTGAATGACGTGACCATTAAAAACAAGTACCCTCTTCCCAAGATCGAGGATCTGTTCGATCAAATGAACGGAGCCCGAGTCTTTTCCAAGATCGATCTTCGGACAGGTTACCATCAGTTGAAGATCAGAGAGACAGACATTCCCAAGACCGCCTTCACCACTCGTTACGGTTTGTTTGAATACACCGTGATGTCCTTTGGTCTGACCAATGCCCCAGCCTATTTCATGAATCTCATGAACAAGATTTTCATGGAGTACCTCGACAAGTTCGTGGTAGTTTTCCTTGATGACATCCTTATTTATTCCAAGACCGAAGAAGAGCATGCTGAACACCTGCGTCTAGTTTTGGAGACTCTCCGAGAGCACCAGCTGTATGCCAAGCTTAGCAAGTGTGAGTTTTGGCTCAGTAAAGTGGCATTTCTCGGACATGTTGTATCTGCCGGAGGAATTTCTGTGGACCCAGAAAGATCCAAGCCATTGTTGACTGGTTATCCCCAACCAGTGTGACTAAAATCCGAAGCTTTCTCGGACTCGCGGTTATTACCGCAAGTTCGTTGAAGGATTTTCCAGTATAGCCAAACCCATGACCCAACTGTTGAAGAAGGACAAGAAATTTGAATGGACTCAGAAGTGTGAAGATAGTTTCCAAGAATTGAAGAAGAGACTAACCTCAGCCCCAATTTTGATTATGCCAGACGTCACCAAGAGTTTCGACGTGTATTGCGACGCATCACGCCTCGGACTTGGTTGCGTTCTGATGCAAAAGGCAAAGTTGTGTCATATCTGTCCCGGCAGTTGCGACCACATGAAGAGAATTACCCAACCCATGACCTGGAGTTAGCTGCTGTGGTTCTTGCTCTTAAAAAGTGGCGTCCCTATCTTGCGGGACATCGCTGTGAGGTCTATACGGATCATAAGAGCTTGAAGTATATTTTCACCCAGAAAGAGTTGAACCTGAGACAGAGGAGATGGATGGAATTAATCAAGGATTATGATATTGGAATCCATTATCACCCTGGAAAGGCTAATGTAGTTGCCGATGCCCTTAGTCGCAAACCTTGCACCCTGAATGCCCTGATCCAAGCCGAACAGCCAGCCTTGTTCAAAGAATTCGAAGATTTTGGACTAGAACTTGTTTTTTTTTACAGTACACAATTGCGTACCTTTGATTTATAGAAGGTAGAACAAAGTTTTACAAGAGTGTCTCAACCTGCTTACAAGCAGGCCAGACAACACCACCCCAAACAACACACGGGACTATTCTCTACCTATCTGATCAACACCAACTCCTCTACCTCTAGCGCTCCTGGCCATGGACCACAGCTTCATGTCCTCAGCCACCCTTGCCGCTAGAATGTCTTCATTGCATTGGCGATTGATGTTGCCAAAAACCCTTGCATTCCTCTGCGTCCAAATTGCCCAGCAGCCAGCAATGATGAGGGTGTCGAGACGCCGCCTATCCCCCTTGTCCACCTATCTCCTGCTTGCCAGCCACCAAGTTTCCAGACGATCGTCTACCCGTGGAGTCAGATCTCTGAAGTTTGCACGCCGAAAACACCTCTGCCAAACTTGCCTAGAGTACACGCACTGAGTCAGAAGGTGATCAGTGTTCTCCGCCTCCTGATCGCAAAGCTGGCAGACGTCGACTGTCTCCTAGAGCCCATGACGAACTCGCCGATCAGAAGTCCAAATTCTATATCGCAGCGCCAGCCAGATGAAGATTTTGCAGGTTGGCGTCGCCCAGGACTTCCAAACCCAGGTGGCATAGCTCACTCTCTCTGTTCCCTGTAACATCTTCTTGTATGTCGACTTAGCTGTGTACTTCCCTGTCGACGACCATGGCCAGCTGAAAGAGTCCTCCGACACTTCATCCCTGCCCAAGCCATTGATCGCTTGCCAAAGCTGCGCACATTGCAAAGCACCAGCCTGTGACAGAACCCCTCTCATATCCGAAAGCCACTTGTTGTTAGTCAGCGCGTCAGCTACCGTGCGGCTGTTGGTGATCCTTGTACCGACCAAAGCAGCAGCCTCCGGAGCAATGTCACTCACCATGCATCCTCCGACCCATCTGTCTTTCCAGAAGAGGACCATGTCTCCCTTTCCTGCCTGAATTTGGACCAAACTGTTGAACACATTGCAGGCCTCCTTGTCATATATCATCGGGAGGCCATACCACGGCCTGCTGACGTCAGTTCGCCTCAGCCACTCCCAGCGAACTCGCAGCGCGAGACCATGCAGACGGAGATCTTTCACTCCCAAGCCTCCAAAGCAGTGAGGCTTGCAAATGGCGTGCCAAGCCACGAGGCATTGCCTGCCATTGGCTTCTTCCTTTCCTGCCCAAAAAAATCCCCGCATCCACCCGTATATCTCCTCGATCAACCAGTCCGGCGCCTCCGCAACTAGCAGCTGGTGAATTGGCCGTGCCGCCACCACACATTTGATGAGCACCAGTCTACCAGCACGATCCAGCAAGCCACGCTGCCACGCCGGCAAAAAGTTCAAAATTTTGTCAAGTGCAGATTGCCACTCATCCCGTGTAGAGGCCGTAGAGCCAACTGCAATCCCAGGTACTTGATAGGAAAATGTGCCACCTCGCACTGTAAACTCTCACGCACCAACACCTCATCTTCCTCTACACCTCTGATCACTGTTGCTGACGACTTCAGGTAGTTGATCCAAAGCCCTGACGCCTCCCCAAACACAGCAAGCAGCTGACGAACAGCTTGCAGGTCTTGTACAAGCGGCCTCACAAAGAGAACGACATCATCAGCATACAGCGAAAGACGCTGCAGCGGCGAAACACAGGCGATGGGGGAGAACAAGTTGTGCTGAATTGCCGAAGAAATCAGGGCTGTCAATGGCTCCATGGCGATGTCAAACAGCATCGGGGAGATCGGGTCTCCCTGCCTCAAACCTCTGACATGCAAAATCTGTCTCCCAGGGACTAGAACTTGTTAGCCATGGTTATCTCGCCAATTTAGAGTTAGCCCCAACCCTGATGGATCAAATCAAAGAAACCCAAAAAGGTCATGAAAGCATTGAAGGAATTAGGAAGAAGATTTCCCTCGGCAAAGCACCCGGTTTTACCGAAGATGCTGAAGGAGTGCTGAAATTCAATGACCGTATCTGTGTGCCCAATGTCACGGAACTTAAGGAGTTAATCCTGAAGGAGGCCCATGAGACCCCTTATTCAATCCACCCCGGTGGAACCAAAATGTACCAAGACCTTCGAGAAAGATTTTGGTGGCATGGAATGAAGCGAGAGATTGGTTCGTTCGTAGCCAAATGTGATATCTGTCAGCGAGTCAAGGCTGAACATCAGCGACCCGCTGGATTGCTTCAACCTTTGAAAATTCCCGTGTGGAAGTGGGATGAGATTGGAATGGATTTTATTACCGGACTTCCAAGATCCAACCGAGGCCATGATTCAATCTGGGTCATCGTTGATCGACTGACCAAGGTTGCCCATTTTATACCTGTCAAGACCACCCATACCGGAGCTCAGTTAGCAGACCTGTATATCTCCAGAATAGTAAGCCTGCATGGTGTGCTTAAAGGATTGTATCTGATAGAGGCACGCAGTTCACCTCAAGATTCTGGAAATCCCTTCATGAAGCCCTCGGAACCAAGTTAGCATTTAGTACAGCTTATCATCCCTAGACCGATGGCCAAACTGAACGAGTGAACCAGATATTGGAGGACATGCTTCGCGCGTGTGTTCTATCCTATGGTTCCAAGTGGGAAGATTGTCTTCCATTTGCAGAGTTCTCGTACAACAACAGTTATCAGTCCAGTCTGCAAATGGCCCCTTTTGAAGCCCTTTACGGCAATAAGTGTCGTACACCCCTGAATTGGTCTGATACCGGAGAAAGCAAATTGTTCGGACCAGATACCCTCCGTTAAGCTGAAGAGCAAGTTCAGCTTATTCGTGAACGCCTCAAAACTGCCCAATCCCGTCAGAAGAGTTACGCTGACACCAAGCGCCGTGACCTCACCTTCAACGTCGGAGATTATGTCTATCTCCGAGTGACACCCCTTAAAGGAATGCAGCGTTTCCATGTCAAAGGAAAATTAGCGCCGAGGTATATTGGACCCTTCAAGATCATTCCTCGTCGAGGAGAAGTATCCTATCAGCTGGAATTGCCCCGGAGTTAGGAGATTATCACAATGTCTTCCACATTTCCTTGCTCCGGAAGTGTCTTGAAGTTCCTGACCAGCCTGATGTTTTCAAAAACATCGACCACCTCTCCATCGACCTGAACCAAGACTTGACTTATCGTGAGAGACCCCTCAAGATTCTAAAAGAAGATGTTCATGTTACACGAAGACGCGATCAAGTTCTTGAAAGTACAGTGGACTAACCACTCTGAAGAAGAAGCAACTTGGGAACACGAAGATTATCTTCGGAGCGAATTCCCAGACCTCTTTAAAACCTAAGCCTAGCAAATCTCGGGACGAGATTTATTTTAAGGGGGGAAGGATTGTAACATCCCAAAAATATTATAAGTATTATTATTCCAAAAATGGGAGCCAACAAAAACTTTTGTTTATTTTTATGAGTTGTTTATTTCTTGTTGCTTGTGATGCTTGTTTGCTTGAATTAATAAAATGAAATACAAAAGCAAAAGTGAGACAAGAAAAATAAGAGTGACAAATAAGAAACTCAAAATTGTTTCAAACAAAATTCAGAGGAATGGTATATGAAACCTCTCATTTACATTCTTATCACTTATCTCTTCCAAATAATATTTTACACCTATTTTAAAATTCAAAAGTAAAAACAATTGAAATAAAACAAAATGCCATAATTAAAACCCTATGAAAGAAAATGATTCAAAACATTTTAGTTTGCAAAGCCAAATTTTGTGGAGCTTCTACATGTTATGGGGAGGCCCCACAATTATTTGCATATTTTTCTAAAATGTTTAAGTGCCCTAAATAAATTCTAGAAGTTGCTGCTGGACTGAAATGGAAATAAACAGAAACAGAAGGAAATTTAGAAGCAGAGAGGAGGCAGGGGGCTTTCTGCAAAAGCGTCATCCCCTACCTCTCTCCCTCGCCCCGACGCATCGCCGTATTGCCATGACCGCTCCCCGCCATTCCCGCGCTCCCCAGGCCCCCCTGGCCGCGCTCTCCCTCGCCCCCAAGCCTCTGCAGCCTCTGCGCCGCAGAAGAGAGCACTCGAGCTCTCCCTCACCTCGAATCCACCCCAGCTCCGCCGTGGCAGCCACGGCGATGCCGGCCAAATTCGCCCCACTCCTAGCCCCTCGACATGCACAGCTCGGCCAGCACCTTCTAGAACAAGCCCGGACCCCGGTAGCCACCCCGTCGCCATGTTTCCTGCACCGTAGCCGCGCGAATCGAGCAGGAGATCACCTCCCGTGCGCCATGGACGCCGCCGTGTGCACCGCGACCACATGGACCAGCCCCTGCCCTATAAAACCACCCCCGCACCCCTCTGGAAGCACCACACCACTCCACACCCTCTCCACTCCCCTCTGTGCACCGCCAGGAGGGCGTGCACGCTGCTCGCGTCCTCTGCAACCTCGCCGTGCCCGAGGTAGACGAAGCTCGCGCAGCCGTGCTGCTGCTGCCTCTCCTCTCCCTCCGATCCCTCTGCTGTGTTTCCCCAACACTCCGCACTCACTTGCCCCTCTATCCCGTGCCCAGGAACCCCAGAGAAGCTCGCCGTCGACGTACCGCGGCCGCGGAAGTGTAGCTGCTCGCCGTGGACGCTACACCCTTCCCAGTAAGCGCAACTCGGCCAGGAGCTCTCCCCAGGCCCCCGCAACCCTCCTACACCCTCGCCGCGACCCCCCGAGCCTCGAGGTGAGCTAATCGAGCTCTCCCGCTGTCGCCGGCGCGGCAGCACCGCTGGATTTTGGTCGCCGTCGTTGCGTTGCACGTGAGCCGTTGGATCGCGATCCAACGGACGCGTACCGCTTCGGTTAGAAGAGAAAGAGAGAGAGACTGACGGGCGGGCCCCGCTCGTTAGGTTTTAAATCGTTTCCGCGCGCGCTGTGCCGCTGCCATGTAGGCCCCACTCGTCAGAAATTTAAGCATTATCCATAACTAGGTTTTCTCTGTTTAAATTGAAATATGAAATCAGTACTGGATCCGACTTTAAAATTTAATATCTCGAGATTTAGGAATCCAAATAAATCAAACTCAATTGTTCTGGAAAGCTTATGAAATTGTTTAACCAACCCAAGTGCTCTCATGTCATTTAAATAAATAGTTAAAAAGTATTATTAAAAACACTACAGAAGGTTTAAATTATAAACTTGTTTGTTTCTGATACTCTGTTAGTCCAAATAATTCCAAACCAATTTTGCTAGCTTAGTACTGCCATGTTTTAGCTTCCCTAATTTTGGTAGAATTATTTGTGCAGTAGTATTTGTTTAGTATTAAGTTGAAGTTTAAACACCCTTCTGCACTCAAACATTTAAATATGTTTAATGGTTAACCCAAATAATTAGGACCAATTTTGTTAGATCACATTTAGCCGTGTTTAGTTACCCCTAAAAGGATTTAATTTTAGGATCAACAGAACTTAATTGGTAGCTAAAACTTGATTATTAAGTTACTGGATTCAAACAATTGTGTAGGGAGTTTGGTAACTCCAAGTGATCCAAATCAAATTGGGTTGTCTTCTACACATCTGTAGCTTTCTGTAGAAATTTAGTTTGTATTTTTGTGACCAACAGAACTCAAGTTGTGCAATTAAACATGTTCCACAAGTTTCTGCCATAGTTTTGGACATAAATAAATATTGTTTAGTTCAATTAATTTGAAACCAAATTGTATTGTTTGATGTGTGCAGTAGCTTTTTGTGATGTTTATGGTTGTTATGTTGAGATGGTTGCTTGAGTAGTTTAGTGATTGGTTATATTTGTTTGTTTATTAATTAGACGAGAACGTTGTCGGATTTATCGAGGAAGGAGAGTTTGTTGAATCTGAAGATCAAGACCAAGTCCACTTTGCCGAGCAAGGCAAGCTATTCTCTGAGCTTGCACCTAAATACCTATGCATCTACTTTGATCAAATGATTTACTCTTAAGGCATTGGTTTACAAAACCTTTTCAAAAAGTATATGAATATTATTTTGCCACCCTATGTAGAAGTATAAGGTAGTTTATATAAAACTATAGGATGGGAAACAATGTTGTTTGTTCAAAACTCCTTTGAAAATACTTGTGTGATTATGGAATACCGAGATGTCGGTGTTGAAGTGGAGAAATGGAAAATGGGAATGTTTATGAAAAATGCACAGTGTCCTAGTACTATGACGACCAATCTTACCCTGTGCAACCACATTTACCATATATGGGAAAAGGCTTAGTCATGTAGTTTGCTCTTATTAGTATGGGATACCTCATCGACGGAGATGACTCCGTTATGCATGAGGGGATGGTCCGAGGATCTACCCCCTGACCCGGGTCCTCACACAAGTTGGTGGGGAGGATAGAAGGTTCCACCATAAACCGCTGGACAAAACTATGAGTCCTCACACTTAGGGTTTCTGATGGGAAACTGGACTGGGTGTCGATGGAAAGTGTCATATGGGAAGGATCCTATACTAGCATGAGAAAATAAGAGGCTAGGGTCGGTGGCTTACTTCGCATACACCTGGTATGGCGAGACGTGGCAGACACGATGAGCTGCCGGATGGATGTGGGCTAAAAGCGTGCTACCTCTGCAGAGGGTTTAAAACTATTCGAATAGCCGAGTCCTCGGATATGGACAATTGGGAGGCTGTCCTAAGACCATGTGCAAGTTTTTGAAAGACTTTGAGTTTTTAAAAAAATAAAATGAAGTGGAGAATGTTCCTTACACCTATACCAACGGATCGGTATGAGGTTGTTGGAGGACGTAGACCATGACGGGTTATGGTCGGAAAAGGAGGAGTTTTGGAGAAGAAGATAAAATGGTGTTTTCTTTAAAAGGTAGTTATAAAACTCTTCTTACCTTTTTCAATAAATATGTAGAGATGTTTTAAATCAATAAAAGTTGGAAATTAAAATAAAACTAGTGCATACTCATGTTGGGGTAGTTTGCGAGTACATTCAAATGTACTCATATTGGTTTCGTCCCTGGCTATTGTCCTAGCCAGACTACGAAGAGGAGCACTACGCCGAGCAGGAGTATGGTGACTTCTACGCCAACTAAGGATCTCCACAAGTCAGCTGCCTGTCGGGTTGTTATCGTTAGGATATGATGTCTACTACGCCGTAGCTTCCGCTGATATTTTGGTTTGGCCCATGAAGGCACCTATGTAAGACTTGGTCTAAATGACCATTTATGTAAGACTTTTAATTCGGTATTATAATGGAAGTAAACTTTGGTATCCAATTCGGATTATGTGCAACGACAGACTGATCACGGGATCGTTGTGTTAAACATAATCGGGTATTTCGGACAGCTAGTCCGGGGTCCCCACACAACGCGGCCCGCTCCGAGGTCTCTGCCCAACTCGAGTCCGAAGTATTTCGGCCTGCCCGAGATTGACCAAACTCTGTCCATCTAGCCTTAACCAAACTCGGCCCACCCGAGTTCGAGCCAGACTTGGCCCACCCGAGGTAGTAGCATTGACTCGGCCCAGTGAAGGATAATTCGGCCTGAGCATTGCCGGATTCGGCCCAGGCTGCCACTTCTGCCTTTTCCTTTATCTTTTATCCTCTTATTTACTGTTTATCTCTTCTATCAACTCAGACGAACCAATAACTTTGGGGTATCCGGGGTTACATCCCTGACATCATCAGAGACCACATGAAATCTTTTATACATCTCCCATAGTATATCAGCCATGTTGTCCATCCTTACGACCGAAATGTCTGAAAAATGGTCTTGTGAAGAGTTTCTCTAATGCTTGCTGGAACTTCAAACAGAGGGTAATCTAGAAAGAGGTATAAATATGAATCAGGTGTGAACGTATAAAAATGTAGAATATCTTATTCATGTACAAAAACAAAAAAATATTTAGCACCATGTATGTGCAAATGAGGTTTCAGTTCCTGATTCGCATCCGAGACTATGATATAAACCTGAGCCAAGTTCCTGTCAGGTTCATCATCCTTAGACTGCATTTCATCGTCAAATAGTTCAATGGTCATGATATCGCCCATCATGACATCGCGCTGACGCATAAGAGCGTAGCAATAGGGGCCACACAAAAAGGTTCTCAATTCAGTCTTGAGAATATACAGATCATACAAATGATTTCCTGAAGCCTCAGCGACCAACCAGTTCTCGGACAGAGCATTGATGCGATCTTTCTTATAACAAGGGATAATCTGTATTTATTGGAAAATGTCAACACAGCATGCGCTACTACTATTTGCATAAATGTCTGATCACTTTATGACAAGTATCTATTATATAATTAAAACACAAGACAACCAACGGTGGAGATTTAGCACCAATGTACAAACGGTGTAGATTTATCAGCACAAGATACACATCCACGTAATTCCACATGGAAGCTAAACCGTGCGAATAGATGTCCAGCCACGATACGTTCAGGAATCTGAAAAGGAAAAAAAGATTAGGAAGTGCACGGCACGTAAGATTAGGAAAATAAACAGATAGGTGCTTGACATGAGGACCACGTTACTACGTACATTGATCTGTAGCAAACGGACACAAACCGACGGCCCAATGCGGACTCAATAATCCCTCGATTAATATACCCAACGAACATCTGACGCCTGACACCACCAAATCCGCCGACGGCAAGTCGAGGGCATGTGGAGAGACGTCAAGGCTACGTCAAGAAGAGGAGCTGCGAGACAACGTCGGCCGACGACCACAAGACCGAGCACAGAAGCATCATTATGAGCACCTTCAAGGATCGTATCCTCGGAAGGATGCAAATATGTACCATTGATCGGCCGGAAATTTTTGGATTGATCAATCGACGTCGCAGATCAGCAGGCTAGGTCAAGAAGACGAGCTGCGGGATGACCTCGGCGGCCACCACAAGAGAGATAATAGACATGATCATCATCGGGCAAGCGAATCAAAATTGCAGGTTAGCAGCTAATGGATCCTGTAATCAAATATGGGAAAAGAAATTAAAAAGTGGAAGCAGCCGCAGCTGCGCCCATCGTCATCGTCAAATACGCCCAGGTCCGCGAAAGGTCGTGCACGGTGCATCAGCAATGACCCTGCCGGCCGCGACAGTGAGATGCCTCCTCGCCGGGTGTCAACGACATATCACTTCTTCAGCGCGAACAATGTGCCATAGATCGATCGGAAGTTCTTAGATCGATCGACGTCGTCCAAGCAGGATTAACTAATTTGAGGATGTGTACATGGTTCCAGGGATTCAATACAGCTAGAAGAGATTGCACTTTAGCCGTCGGTAGATGGATGAGGCCATGAGGTTGCCTGATCAAGGGAAAAAACTAGATGTATCAAGCACAATTCAGCCATCGACATGGATGATGGACCAAGCACCAGCAAGAGCTACGTAATGATCTTACAACCAGACACGGTCTTGACCAGGTCTTGATTATCTGATTGAACATAGCCGCCAAGCCGGCGGCAACGCAAGATGTGTGCATGGATGCACGATAATACATGGTCATCATCGGACACGTGAAGCACAACCTGCAGGCCAGCAGCTAATGAAACAGGAATTAGGAAAGTTATGAATCATCCTGTAATCAAATTTTGGGAAAAGAACCTGAAAAGTGGAAGCAGCCGCAGCTGCGCCTTCGTGAAACACGTCCAGGTCCGCGAAGGGTCGTGCATGCTGCAGTCAGCGCTGACCTTTCCGGCCGCGACAGCGAGATGCAGCCTCGCCGGAGGTCTTCTCCAGCAAGCATCAACGAGTTGAACAGGTATCACTTGCAAGAGAATGGCATGGCGCATACATGATTTTTACTGTGTACGGTCAATGGATTGGCTACTGACGTCAAAGAGAGAAGTGCACGGGTAATTTACAACGCATTCGTATTGGTAGCATCTACCGTGAGCACTAGCATGAAGGTCACGCAGAAGACCTTCAACATGCAATAGCAATGGAGCCCGGCCGCTTGGCATCCCTGTGCTTCCGTCGTCTCATGCCATCATGCATGGCACAAACGGCAATGCCGCGAGCGCGGCATCTTCATGCCCATCAGCACGGGCAAGATTTACCGAGGCGCCTATGAGGGGCGAGAGGTAAGCATGCAATGCGCTCATGCCCAGCAGGGTAATCGTGGCCGAGAGTTCCACACCAAATTAATGAGACGAATTTGACTGTAGGCAGGCAACTTGGCTTTGGCTGTGCTTTTGATGGACAATCGACCAAGGTGACTGAAGTAAGATGAACATTTTTTTTTTCGATCTTCTATGTCTGATATCAAGGACTTGACGAAGAACTTGCCAGCAACATTACAATGTCGATATCACGACGACGAAGGTAGCTTGAGGCGACAGTGATCTCGCGCCAATGAAGCAGCTGACAAACTCAGAAGTCAAACGGTACCCTGAGTCTACCTCAAGGTCTTTGAGGAGTCCGAATGGCGATATACATCTGGCAAGAAGCCACGACCTCCAAAATGAACACCCCAATCCACGGCGACCTGCCAACTACAAGGACCAAAGGCTGGTGCGGGTGCCCGATGACAGTACATGATTTGACGACCCGGCATTAAGTTTGCATTAGGTGGGTTGATTATTGTCTGATGATTCAAGCCGGTTATGTCCTCTCTTCATGCATCAGCCGATTCTATGAAGGCTGATGGCATACATACGCAAGAGGTTGTAGATGCATAATTAGTTTCAGGTAAGAAGTCAAATCCATGTCCCATATGAATACGAATAAAAGAAGCACACTTGATTACATGGTTTTATCCGTCAGAAGCACCGCCCTTGATTAGATGATTTTATACCTTAGTTTATTCATCATCGACGACTAGCGCTAGGATGCACAAGCAGATCCAATTGCAGGTAATTGTAAGATTTAAGGACCATTTCAGAACATCTCCCTAATCTATAATCAGATATATTTATTCATTCCACCTTTGTTTTTTAGATTAATTTGTCTAGGAGAGCTATATCATATGAAGCTTATTTCAATTTTCAAGTATGAATGAAGATATGTGGCTGTTGATTTCATTGGCACTCTGCCAGCTTAACCATGATGCAACTGTCGTCAGATTCAACATCCCCTGTTTCAGTATTGCCGATCATTAGATGTTGATTTAGCTGTAGTAACTGAAGTTCCGTTCAGTATTCAAGGTGATTTGCGGCTCCTAAATCTCATATATTTTTCTGGTGGTTTTTCTTGCTAGCAAGAGCTAGCTTATAGGTGATTGATTTTAGTGTTCTCAGTTTCTGCTCTCCTGTCTAGAATAAAATCTTACTTCTCTAATCCTGTTGCTATTAATTTATATTTTGTTGGGCATATCAATTGGAGTGGGGTCAGTGGATATCGCATATTTTTTAAGGTGGGGTAATGGCTGGGGGAACAATATGATTTCAATAAATTCTCTTGGGCGAAATCAATCATAAACAGGAGTTGTATATGTCTCATTGATTGATCGACAAAGTTATATATATACACCTATGAATATTGAAAATGATAGGGAGTTGTATACATATGTGTGTAAGTTTGGATCTAAAACTCTGGATCGATCTGATAAGCATGTGTTTTTTATTCCACGATGTACATATCTTTAATTTTAGGCACGTGTTTCCCTATCAATGAAAGTATCAGTGGCGTAAATAACATGTTTCTTTGTTCGATTATCATTGAATTAAATTTGAAGATTGGTCGTAAGTTTTGACCATTTGTGGGCGGGCCGAGAAAACGTATCGCTAGCCGTGCAATTGCGCGGGACACCCAGCTAGTTTCAAATAATTTACCGCGTAGGAATCAAAATCCTTTGTCATCTTTATATGACATGAAAATGCTCGATGATCAGATCGACGGCAAAACTCAGCACTCTGTCCAGAAACAACACATTCAATGTTGTCCATATATCTAAAACATCAAAAAAAGCGAAAACAAAGCAAATATGTTAGGTCAAAATCAATATGAGAGGAGGTCAATTTCATTGCAGAGACAATTGAGATGGCACGGATCACATAGATACATAATGATTCAGTGAGTAAAACAACAAATGAAAAAAATACACTTAGGTAAACCCCCACAAACCCCAATAAAACTCTAGAAACGAACGCAGCCTAAAGGGGTTTCCAGTACACAAGAAATTACGGGCGATGGTGGGGGATTGCATCCAATCGGCATCCTCCGGGATCTAACGTGCGTCTTAGGTAGGCGTGTTTTCGTACGACGAAACTACGGGGTTTGACCTAGATTTAGGTACATCAAAATGTGGAGGAAAAGGAATGAAATCAGTGTTGCTTACCAGTTAGTGGTTTAGGACGGGATGTAGATCTGTGGACGACGTTACGGCTTTGCGGCGAACGGGGAGGTAGTCGCTGAAGAAGGCACTAGTACCCGCCGCCGTACCACGAGTACGGGGCCTGGGGTTTTTTGGGGATGGCTGAACAGGGGGGAGAGGGCGAGTGATGGCCCTTGAAGAGGTTGATCTACGACGCCAGAAAACACTTTGCTTGATCTCCGGTGCGTAGTTACCTGCGTCAAAAGTAAATGGGTTAGGTTGAGACTCCAAGTGCAGAGTGTGTAGTAGTGGAAGACGTGTTTTCCCCATGAGGGTGACTCGCGGGTTTAATATCAAACTCTCGGGGAATCAGTAGTGAAGATATATCTTCTTATCCTTCTTTGGGTTACCTACAAAACAAAGTTAAATGTTTTGGTCCTCAACCTCACCTGTGGTTGTCAAGCACAAGGTGTAAGAATGATATAAAGATAGTTATGCAATGCAAACAGGAAATAAATATGCAATGATGGTGGATGCAATGGTAAATGATATTTTTGGGTTTTTTAATGATGTATGCAAGATGAAAAGTATTTTTGTATTTTCGGATTTAATGATGGCTGAAAATGGAAAAGTGGTATATGGTGTTGGAAAGGTGTTTCTTATGATTAAAAATGGATCGGGGTTCATGGTTTCACAAATGCACTCTCTCTTTATAAAGTGGCAGACAATGGAACACACACAGAGTTAACATATGAGATTGCAACACAAAGTTTGATAACAAGTTACTTAGATATATGGGCATCACGTCCTAACATAGACACCTTTTGGTTATTAGTCTCTCTTATACTCCACCAAGATGCGAACCAAATCATAACACCTTGGTAATTAAGATGACTCAGAGTATAGCAATAAGTTTCATGACATGAAGTGAAAATAAGAACATGCTGGATCTAGTCACAGGAAGAATCTAGGTCACCCTCAACCCTTGCAGCATGGTATTTTAGTTTATCCCTAATGAGGTAACAAAGTAAGGTAAACACCCAAGTGGATCGCGATATTAAGTTGTCAGCTTACCGCACTCACCACTCCCCGTTACTCCAACTAATGCACACATCACCCCACACACGCTCTCATAAACATGCTTGATCATAACAAGTAGACAAGAACGGGGTACATAATATGCATCTATACTCATAACTGAAACAAACATTGCAATCTCAAACATATATTAACTCATAGAAAGATCCACCACATAGGTATTACAAATATGACCGTAATCATGTTCAGCAGCTCATACGGTACTAATTAGTGAAGATCAAGAGAGGAGAGATACATAAGTTACTTCCACAAACCCATAGTCCAGAGGTGGACTACTCCCTCTTCATCATGGAGACGGCGGAGAAGTCAATGGAGAAGATGGTGACCACACCGGCAGCGCCCCGCCGGAGTTTTCCCCCTCCAATCTGCAGCTCCTGATCTCCCTTTCAGCGTTTCTGTGTTTGTGCGGCGCTCCGTTCGCGAAACGCTAGGGGACCTTTTTATAGGCATTTTTAGGTCAAGACGGAGTCGGTGGACGAAAGATCGACGGCAACAGAGCCACGAGGCCCAAACGAGTGGGCCCCACGCGGCCACAGTACCTGGCTGCGTGGGCCACCCCCTTTTCGCCTTGCGGGTTCCGTTTGCTTGATTCCTTCGCTCCTACGTCTTCTTCCTTCCAAAATAACGGCATCTGTATTTTTCCAGAATTTTATGACGATGTTTGGGTCCCTGAAACATAAAAGGAAAGAAATAGGGTTTTCTGCCTGCGCAGGGTTAATTCCATAAAAATAGGAAACAATTGATTTATTTCCTAAAATCATTAAATAACATTAATATAACCCTTATATGATTCAAATATGATTGGAATATGTGTGATATAGTGCAAAGTTCATGTATGCATTTTACATGCATCAGCGAGGTAGACGAGGACCAAGGTGAATCCATCAGTCCGTTCATAGATTCTAAATGGACGGACCATATTGCTCGGTGAATTCGAGGAGATGGTTGCCACATATTGAAGTTGCACTGCCAGAACACGTCTGCGTCATTCCACTATTCACCTTCTTCCCCACTCGCCACCAGATAGCGGAGAACACCCCATTCTGCATACCACCCCAGCCATGTCTACGCGCCGTGGAGCTCCAAGCTGGAAGCAACAGGTAGCTGCGACGAGGGCTGATGAGGCCCGCGAGGCAAAACGTCGTAGGAAGATAGTGGCTCAACAAGATAGCGGCGAACAAGATTGTCCTATGACGGAGGCAAAAATCCTGCTAAATCTGAGCGATAACCGGTACGTTTTGATTTCCATAAGGATAATTTCTCTCGTAGCAAAATGTCTCGATATCCATCAAACTCAAGTGAGTGGTACATATCTCAGAGCCAGCGGCTCGACCATCGGCAATCCAGAGCAAGAACAAAGCAGGAATGTCGTAGCGGGAGAGAAAGAATCATTCGAGAACCTCGTCCATGCTCTCCGACAAAGCGAGGTCTTACCTTACCTCTTTTTGGTTCTACTCCTCAAATTTGTAATAATCTCACCGCCAATTAATTACTATCTGCAGGAAGCCAGGGCTAGGATCGAAGTGAGGGAGGCTCAGGCAAATGACTGGTGCACCAAACTTCTGAGCAATACCAAGGTGCTGAAAAAAGAGTGTGCATGGCTTCGTGAAGATTTGGAGCTACAGAGGACGACGTCTAGAAAAATTGGGACTGAAGCAGCAAATCTTCGTGCGGACCGTAACAAACTACAGAATGACGTAGCCACCTTGACAAGGTTAAACAAAATGGGTTCTGAAACAAGTAAGAAGGCCATAGGCCTGATCAAGGACCTTGTGGTAGAGAAGAAGAACCTGGAGATGCAGCGTGAAGACCTATTTCTTGAGAAAATCAAGGCGATAGATGTATGCCATGAAGACCTGATACGTCTCAAACGTATCTATAATTTCTGATGTTTCATGCTTGTTTTATATATCAATGTCACATGTTTTATATGCATTACATATAATTTTTTATACATTTTCTGGGACTAACCTATTAACAAGATGCCACAGTGCCAGTTCCTCTTTTCTACTGTTTTTGGTTTCAGAAAAGCTGTTCTGGAAATATTCTCGGAATTGGACGAAACAAAATCCCAGATGCCTATTTTCCCGACACGTTCACGAAGTCCGAAGGAGAGACGAAGGGGGGCAGCAGGGCGCCGTCCCCACACCACGGCGCGGGTGGGCCCCCTGCCGCGCCACCCTATGGGGAGCGGGCCCTGCGCCTCCACCGACGTTGCCCCTTCGCCTATTTATTCACCCCGATGCGAACACTCTAAAAGATCGATCATATTCCAGAAGAACTCCCGGAGCGCCGCCGCCATCGAAACCTAGTTTCGGGGGTCAGAAGGTCCTGTTCCGGCACCTTGCCGGGACGGGGATTGACCCCCGGAGCCTTCTCCATCGACGCCGCCGCCTCCATCATGCTCCGTGAGTAGTTCCCCCATGGACTACGGGTTCTAGCTGTAGCTAGTTGGTACTCTCTCTCCCATGTATTTCAATACAATGATCTCATGAGCTGCCTTACATGATTGAGATCCATCTGATGTAATCGGTGTTGTGTTTGTTGGGATCCGATGAATTGTTACATTATGATCAGTCTATCTATTAAAGTTTGTGAAGTTATTATTGCTGCAATCTTGTTGTGTTTAATGCTTGTCACTAGTGCACGAGTGGCATGATCATAGATTTAAGCTCTATAATTATTGCTTAGATTGTATCTACAAGTTGTTTGCACATGTCTATGTCCGAAACCCGAGGCCCTAGAGTGACAGCAACTGGGATAACTGGAGGGGATGGTTTAGTTGTCTGGATCACATGTTTTCACCAAGTGTTAATGTTGTGCTCTGGTGCTCTATTAAAAGGAGCACCTTAATTACCAGTAGATTCCCTTGAGGCCCCGCTGCAAACAGGCTGGTAGGACAAAAGATGTTGTGCAAGTTTCTCATTGCGAGCACGTATGACTATATATGGAAAACATGCCTACGTATGTTTAATAGACTAGATGTTATGTCTTAATGCTATTTCAGTTCTATCAATTGCCCAACTGTAATTTGTTCACCCAACACTTGTTATTGGAGAGTTACCACTAGTGTAGATAGCTGGGAACCCCGGTCCATCTGTCATCATCAAATACTCATTCGGTCCTATATGCCATTAGAAGTAGTATCAACTATTTTCTGGTGCCATTGCCTCTGTGTTACTGCTACTGCTGCTGTGTTACTATTACTATTACTCTCATATTACTGCTGCTTTCACATCACCCCTGTTACTAGTGCTTTTCCAGGTGCAGCTGAATTGACAACTCCGCTGTTAAGGCTTATAAGTATTCTTTGTCTCCCCTTGTGTCGAATCAATAAATTTGGGTTTTACTTCCCTCGAAGACTATTGCGGGTACATAATATGCATCTATACTCATAACTGAAACAAACATTGCAATCTCAAACATATATTAACTCATAGAAAGATCCACCACATAGGTATTACAAATATGACCGTAATCATGTTCAGCAGCTCATACGGTACTAATTAGTGAAGCTCAAGAGAGGAGAGATACATAAGTTACTTCCACAAACCCATAGTCCAGAGGTGGACTACTCCCTCTTCATCATGGAGACGGTGGAGAAGTCGATGGAGAAGAAGGAGACCACGCCGGCAGCGCCCCGCCGGAGTTTTCCCCCTCCAATCTGTAGCTCCTGATCTCCGTTTCGGTGTTTCTGTGTTTGTGCGGCGCTCTTTCTAGAGAACGTCGGGGGACCTTTTTTATAGGCGTTTTTAGGTCAAGACGGACTCGGTGGACGAAATATCGACGACAACGGAGCCACGAGGCCCAAACGGGTGGGCCCCACACAGCCACAGTACCTGGCCACGTGGGCCACCCCTTTTCGCCTTGCGGGCTCCGTTTGCTTGATTCCTTCGCTCCTACGTCTTCTTCCTTCCAAAATAACGGCCTCTGTATTTTTCCAGAATTTTATGACGACGTTTGGGTCGCTAAAACATAAAAGGAAAGAAATAGGGTTTTCTGCCTGCGCAGGGTTAATTCCATAAAAATAGGAAACAATTGATTTATTTCCTAAAATCATTAAATAACAGTAATATAACCCTTATATGATGCAAATATGATTGGAATATGTGTGATATAGTGCAAAGTTCATGTATGCATTTTACATAAATCAACATCCCCAAGCTTAACCAATACTCGTCCTCGAGTATGAAGGTGATAAAACTAACATGGGCTTTGCAATATAGCACTAACAATGGATATCAAAGATGATTGCTACTGCTTCATAGAGTCAAATGATTCATTCTTCAAAGGAGTAGCAATATGCAAAATAGTTTATGAAGTGATATCAAGTATTCAATGCAAGGATGTTTAATGATAGTTCACAAAGTGTAACATAACAGATAGTAGTATGGACATTCTTACTTTTGCATACATGTAGTCCATAGAGTGATGATGAAAATCTGAATATGTTTGGTGGACACTTTGGAAAGATGAATAAGTGAGTAGAGGTAAATCATGCATAAGTTTCATCTAACTCCCAAACTCTCCTACTTAATTTAATGATTGCAATGTGGTAATACTTGGTGTCAAGCTCTCATTCCCCTATCATAGCATCTTGAATGATTATAGTTTAATGTGAGAGCAAATATGAGTAGTGTGCTTGACAAAGTAAAGGTTGGATGTCTCATGCCCCTTGAATACAAGTACCTACACCATGAGTTACTCAACTTGGGAAAAGCAAGTTCAAGTTATCTATCATTGTAAGTAATAATAGTATCATCAAGAGCGTCAACTGGGGTACCTCTTATCGCAGGATATGGAACAAGCCCATATCAAAATGACAAGACAAACAAAAAGATGAACCACCTCAACACCCTTTTTATTTACCATTGGAATAGCTTTTATTGTAAGGTGTGTCATAGATAATTCACCATAGCATGTAAGTAAATTTCCACCATGAATAATGCATGGCTTAGATTAGCGGCCCAGGCGTCTCTCTAACCATTTATACAAACTCATTCAAACTAAATCATTTCCCCTTATTTCACCATGATAGGCATCCATAGACAAAAGCACCTGATATCAACTAAATGGAGCATGTTGAAAGCTTTGCATGTGACAACACATATGGGCTAACTCCCAACCTCGGACATTTATCAAGCCACTAGCATCATAATCTTAATCACAATGGGTCATGTTTTATTTATAGCAATGATAGTAAAAATGTGCATCAAGTTCATGAGAGCTATATAACCAACTTTTCCCATGGCAATCAATAACATAATCATTTTCATTCAGAGGTATAGATAACACAAATATCATGATGAACATACTCGGAATAGCATATAGCTAGTAGGTAGATATGGTGGACTCACTAGAATAACTTTGGTTGAAGGTGTTGGAAACAAGTTTTGACTTGTCGGAATGTTTGGGCTAGCAAAAGGGAGAAAGTTGACCATCTAGATGCATGCATGAGTGTCCATAGAACTAACTAATCCATGTTAAACCAAGTAAAATAACAATCAGCACCAAAACATGAATAAGTTATAGCTCTTCAAAAAGGATTTGCAAACTATTACTCATAAAAAGCTCATGAATCATGCAACTATATGTATCATTAAAAAGCAACTCAAACATCCCTCTTCCCAATCTTATAAAAATCAACTCAAAACAAAAGACGCTCCAAGTTTATGCGATAAAGTGTTTCGATCGAAAAACAGAAGTTGAACGTGCGCAAACCGAGAGTGTGTAGGTCCAGCGGGGTTGTCTTCACATCACCAAGCTTATGGTCTTCACCATTCTTGGATAACTCTTGGTGCATCTCCTCCAATCCCTGTGAAAAAACTTCAAAACACCGTTTCTCCCATTTCTTTTCTGTGGGGTGCATTAATAGTGATAAACAAATAGGTTTCTTGATGCATATAATCCTTGAACAAAAATTCATATGAGATGTACAGAAAGTTTATAATGTTGTATGCCTACTCATAAACTCAATTGGATAAAAAGATTCAACTTAAAAAGCTCAAAGCATGCATCAAACAAAATGGGACAGAATCTGTCCAGAAAAACAGCAGCAGCAAAACATATTTTTCTACCCTACCAAACTTTCTCTAAAAATTCCGAAACAATTCATGCATATAGAGGATGAAAAGTTGCAACAACAGTTAAAATATGAGCTCATTCGGAGTTACAGAATAAGAATTAAAAATCATACCGTGCACTGATTCGTGCAGGAATAAAATCTAGGAACGCTATAAGCAACTTTTTCAAACCAAAAAGGGTAAAACTTGGCACTTTATTGAAAATTCCAGAACCTAAACTAGACACAAAGTCTCTTGTTATAGCAAGAGGACACAAAGAAAATCACACAAAAAAATAACCGGGTTGCCTCCCGCAAAGCGCTTTCTTTATAGCCATATAGCTAGGCTTCTTACTTGTTGTTTATTGTGGACGAAGCTCATGAGGAAGCTTGAACTTTGGTGGTTCCCTCTTCCTTGGAAAGTGTTCCATGCACTTCTTGTGTGGGAACTGAAACTTCACATTCCCTTCTTTTGAATCAATGATGGCACCTGTGGTACGAAGAAAAGGTCTTCCAAGAATAATAGGACTAGAGGTTTTATTCCCCATATCCATGATTAGAAAATCCACAGGCACAAAAGTCATATGTAACTCCACCATAACATCACTTACTTTTCCTAAAGCATGTTTAATAGAGTCATCGGCAAGTGCAAGTTCAATGGAGCATTTTTCAAGATTTTTCAATTCAAGCACTTCATATAGTTCTTTAGATAAAACAGAGACACTAGATCCTAGATCAAGTATAGCATGGTGTGTCTCTTTTCCAATAGTTACTAGTACCTTAGGAATCCACATATCCCCAAGCTTAGGTGGTATCATAGCCTCTTGGTTGTACCTAGCAATCTTTTCTTTCAAGACATGATTAGCAATATAAGAACCAAAGCCAGCTTGATTAGTGTTGATGGAAGGATCACTAGCAAGTTTTTGTAAGATAGATATTAATTCATGCAAGCTACAATTTTCTAAGTCAAGCAAAGGATCCTTGACTTCACTAAGCATTTTAACTTCCTCAACTTCTACCTCTTTCATTACCCCAATAGATTCTTTAGCAATTCTCTCTTGCTCATGAATGTGTTCCCAAGACTTATTGATAACCTCTTGGCAATATTTAATTGTTTCCTCATGTTTTTGGGATGTAATGATGCTCTTTAATGATGAGACTTCCTTAGTAAGCTGATCTACCCTTTCAAACAAGGAGTCTTGTTTTTCAAACTTAGAGATAAATTCCTTATTAAGCTCCTTTTGAGTAGATATAAAAGATCTAATGGTGTTTTCCAAGTCACTAGAAACATTACCACTAGAAGCATATTTATTTGGCACATATGGGGGTTTATTGTAGGAGTTATAATTGTTGTTACCATACCCATTATTACCATAGTTCCTAATGAAGTTGACATCAATATTTTCAGAATTGTTACCAATAGTTCTTGCAAAGGAACATTTTCAACACTAGGTTTATTAAGCAAAGCAAGAATAGTATCCATTTTAGATGACAAATCATTAGTTTCCTCAATAGAATTCACTTTCTTAGATGGGTTGGGTGCCCTATCAGTATGCCATTGACTATAGTTTTGCAAAATGCTTTCCAATATGTTTTTAGCTTCTACTATAGTCTTACTCATAAAAGCACCTCCAGCAGCAGAATCAAGTATATTTCTAGACATGTAGTTTAACCCATTGTAGAAAGAGTGTAATATGGTCCATTCATTAACTCCATGTGAGGGACAAGTTCTAAGCATAAGTTTTATCCTATCACAAGCCATAGCAACATGTTCATTTTCATTTTGCTTAAAAGAAAGAATGTTGTTTCTATTTTGCAAAATTTTAACAGGGGGATAATATTTCTTAATGAAAGCTTCTTTAGATCATCCCAAGTTTTAATGATATCAATAGGTAATGAATGCAACCACTCTTTAGCTTTTCCTCTAAGTGAAAAAGGAAATAACTTCAGTTTTAGGATATCACTTTCCACATTTTTAAACTTTTGCATGTCACATATTTCAACAAAGTCATGAAGATGCATAGAGGCATCCTCCATAGCACTACCACCAAATTGTTCCCTAGTTATCAAGTTCAACAAACTAGGACTTACTTCATAACTCTCAGCATTTATCTTAGGTGTGGCAATGGGCCTAGCAATAAATTGATCATTTGGAGTGTTTGTGTAGTCACACAACTTAGTTCTTTCTCCCATTTTAGCAAGTTTTTTTGTATTTTTTATTTTTTATGCAAAACTGAAAATAAATATGCAAGAGGAATATGATATGCAATGACACTAAAAAAATAAATAAATTGCTTTGTAAGTAAAGATGGATAAGATGGTGCTCACATAGGTGCAACCTCCCCAAGCTTAGGTGTTAGCACAAGTTGGTGAAGTAAATGGGTTAGATTGAGACTCCAAGTGCAGAGTGTGTAGTAGTGGAAGACGTGTTTTCCCCATGAGGGTGACTCGAGGGTTTAATATCAAACTCTCGGAGAATCAGTAGTGAAGATATATCTTCTTATCCTTCTTTTGGTTACCTACAAAACAAAGTTAAATGTTTTGGTCCTCAACCTCACCTGTGGTTGTCAAGCACAAGGTGTAAGAATGATATCAAGATAGTTATGCAATGCAAACAGGAAATAAATATGCAATGATGGTGGATGCAATGGTAAATGATATTTTTGGGTTTTTTAATGATGTATGCAAGATGAAAGTATTTTTGTATTTTCAGATTTAATGATGGCTGAAAAAGGAAAAGTGGTATATGGTGTTGGAAAGGTGTTTCTTATGATTAAAAATGGATCGGGGTTCATGGTTTCACAAATGCACTCTCTCTTTATAAAGTGGCAGACAATGGAACACACACAGAGTTAACATATGAGATTGCAACACAAAGTTTGATAACAAGTTACTTAGATATATGGGCATCACGTCCTAACATAGAGACCTTTTGGTTATTAGTCTCTCTTATACTCCACCAAGATGTGAACTAAATCATAACACCTCGGTAATTAAGATGACTCAGAGTATAGCAATAAGTTTCATGACATGAAGTGAAAATAAGAATATGCTGGATCTAGTCACAGGAAGAAGCTTGGTCACCCTCAACCCTTGCAGCATGGTATTTTAGTTTATCCCTAGTGAGGTAACAAAGTAAGGTAAACACCCAAGTGGATCGCGATATTAAGTTGTCAGCTTACCGCACTCACCACTCCCCGTTACTCCAACTAATGCACACATCACCCCACTCACGCTCTCATAAACATGCTTGGTCATAACAAGTAGACAAGAACGGGGTACATAATATGCATCTATACTCATAACTGAAACAAACATTGCAATCTCAAACATATATTAACTCATAGAAAGATCCACCACATAGGTATTACAAATATGACCGTAATCATGTTCAGCAGCTCATACAGTACTAATTAGTGAAGCTCAAGAGAGGAGAGATACATAAGTTACTTCCACAAACCCATAGTCCAGAGGTGGACTACTCCCTCTTCATCATGGAGACGGTGGAGAAGTCGATGGAGAAGATGGAGACCACGCCGGCAGCGCCCCGCCGGAGTTTTCCCCCTCCAATCTGCAGCTCCTGATCTCCGTTTCGGTGTTTCTGTGTTTGTGCGGCGCTCTTTCCAGAGAACATCGGGGGACCTTTTTTATAGGCGTTTTTAGGTCAAGACGGAGTCGGTGGACGAAGATCGACGGCAACGGAGCCACGAGGCCCAAACGGGTGGGCCCCATGCAGCCACAGTACCTGGCCACGTGGGCCACCCCCTTTTCGCCTTGCGGGCTCCGTTTGCTTGATTCCTTCACTCCTACGTCTTCTTCCTTCCAAAATAACGCCTCTGTATTTTTCCAGAATTTTATGACGACGTTTGGGTCCCTGAAACATAAAAGGAAAGAAATAGGGTTTTCTGCCTGCGCAGGGTTAATTCCATAAAAATAGGAAACAATTGATTTATTTCCTAAAATCATTAAATAACAGTAATATAACCCTTATATGATGCAAATATGATTGGAATATGTGTGATATAGTGCAAAGTTCATGTATGCATTTTACATGCATCAACATCCCCAAGCTTAACCAATACTCGTCCTCGAGTATGAAGGTGATAAAACTAACATGGGCTTTGCAATATAGCACTAACAATGGATATCAAAGATGATTGCTACTGCTTCATAGAGTCAAATGATTCATTCTTCAAAGGAGTAGCAATATGCAAAATAGTTTATGAAGTGATATCAAGTATTCAATGCAAGGATGTTTAATGATAGTTCACAAAGTGTAACATAACAGATAGTAGTATGGACATTCTTACTTTTGCATACATGTAGTCCATAGAGTGATGATGAAAATCTGAATATGTTTGGTGGACACTTTGGAAAGATGAATAAGTGAGTAGAGGTAAAGCATGCATAAGTTTCATCTAACTTCCAAACTCTCCTACTTAATTTAATGATTGCAATGTGGTAATACTTGGTGTTAAGCTCTCATTCCCCTATCATAGCATCTTGAATGATTATAGTTTAATGTGAGAGCAAATATGAGTAGTGTGCTTGACAAAGTAAAGGTTGGATCCTTGAATACAAGTACCTACACCATGAGTTACTCAACTTGGGAAAAGCAAGTTCAAGTTATCTATCATTGTAAGTAATAATAGTATCATCAAGAGCGTCAACTGGGGTACCTCTTGTCCAGGATATGGAACAAGCCCATATCAAAATGACAAGACAAACAAACAAGATGAACACCTCAACACCCTTTTTATTTACCATTGGAATAGCTTTTATTGTAAGGTGTGTCATAGATAATTCACCATAGCATGTAAGTAAATTTCCACCATGAATAATGCATGGCTTAGATTAGCGGCCCAGGCGTCTCTCTAACCATTTATACAAACTCATTCAAACTAAATCATTTCCCCCTTATTTCACCATGATAGGCATCCATAGACAAAAGCACCTGATATCAACTAAATGGAGCATGTTGAAAGCTTTGCATGTGACAGCACATATGGGCTAACTCCCAACCTCGGACATTTATCAAGCCACTAGCATCATAATCTTAATCACAATGGGTCATGTTTTATTTATAGCAATGATATAAAAATGTGCATCAAGTTCATGAGAGCTATATAACCAACTTTTCCCATGGCAATCAATAACATAATCATTTTCATTCAGAGGTATAGATAACACAAATATCATGATGAACATACTCGGAATAGCATATAGCTAGTAGGTAGATATGGTGGACTCACTGGAATAACTTTGGTTGAAGGTGTTGGAAACAAGTTTTGACTTGTTGGAATGTTTGGGCTAGCAAAAGGGAGAAAGTTGACCATCTAGATGCATGCATGAGTGTCCATAGAACTAACTAATCCATGTTAAACCAAGTAAAATAACAATCAGCACCAAAACATGAATAAGTTATAGCTCTTCAAAAAGGATTTGCAAACTATTACTCATAAAAAGCTCATGAATCATGCAACTATATGTATCATTAAAAATCAACTCAAACATCCCTCTTCCCAATCTTATAAAAATCAACTCAAAACAAAAGACGCTCCAAGTTTATGCGATAAAGTGTTTCGATCGAAAAACAGAAGTTGACGTGCGCAAACCGAGAGTGTGTAGGTCCAGCGGGGTTGTCTTCACATCCCCAAGCTTATGGTCTTCACCATCTTGGATAACTCTTGGTGCATCTCCTCCAATCCCTGTGAAAAAACTTCAAAACACCGTTTCTCCCATTTCTTTTCTGTGGGGTGCATTAATAGTGATAAACAAATAGGTTTCTTGATGCATATAATCCTTGAACAAAAATTCATATGAGATGTCCAGAAAGTGTATAATGTTGTATGCCTACTCATAAATCAATTGGATAAAAAAGATTCAACTTAAAAACTCAAAGCATGCATCAAAAAAATGGGACAGAATCTGTCCAGAAAAACAGCAGCAGCAAAACGTATTTTTCTACCCTACCAAACTTTCTCTAAAAATTCCGAACCAATTCATGCATACAGAGGATGAAAAGTTGCAACAACAGTTCAAATATGAGCTCATTCGGAGTTACAGAATAAGAATTAAAAATCATACCGTGCACTGATTCGTGCAGGAATAAAATCTGAACGCTATAAGCAACTTTTTCAAACCAAAAAGGGTAAAACTTGGCACTTTATTGAAAATTCCAGAACCTAAACTAGACACAAAGTCTCTTGTTATAGCAAGAGGACACAAAGAAAATCACACAAAAAAAAACCGGGTTGCCTCCCGCAAAGCGCTTTCTTTATAGCCATATAGCTAGGCTTCTTACTTGTTGTTTATTGTGGACGAAGCTCATGAGGGAGCTTGAACTTTGGTGGTTCCCTCTTCCTTGGAAGTGTTCCATGCACTTCTTGTGTGGGAACTGAAACTTCACATTCCCTTCTTTTGAATCAATGATGGCACCTGTGGTACGAAGAAAAGGTCTTCCAAGAATAATAGGACTAGAGGTTTTATTCCCCATATCCATGATTAGAAAATCCACAGGCACAAAAGTCATATGTAACTCCACCATAACATCACTTACTTTTCCTAAAGCATGTTTAATAGAGTCATCAGCAAGTGCAAGTTCAATGGAGCATTTTTCAAGATTTTTCAATTCAAGCACTTCATATAGTTCTTTAGATAAAACAGAGACACTAGATCCTAGATCAAGTATAGCATGGTGTGTCTCTTTTCCAATAGTTACTAGTACCTTAGGAATCCACATATCCCCAAGCTTAGGTGGTATCATAGCCTCTTGGTTGTACCTAGCAATCTTTTCTTTCAAGACATGATTAGCAATATAAGAACCAAAGCCAGCTTGATTAGTGTTGATGGAAGGATCACTTGCAAGTTTTTGTAAGATAGATATTAATTCATGCAAGCTACAATTTTCTAAGTCAAGCAAAGGATCCTTGACTTCACTAAGCATTTTAACTTCCTCAACTTCTACCTCTTTCATTACCCCAATAGATTCTTTAGCAATTCTCTTGCTCATGAATGTGTTCCCAAGACTTATTGATAACCTCTTGGCAATATTTAATTGTTTCCTCATGTTTTTGGGATGTAATGATGCTCTTTAATGATGAGACTTCCTTAGTAAGCTGATCTACCCTTTCAAACAAGGAGTCTTGTTTTTCAAACTTAGAGATAAATTCCTTATTAAGCTCCTTTTGAGTAGATATAAAAGATCTAATGGTGTTTTCCAAGTCACTAGAAACATTACCACTAGAAGCATATTTATTTGGCACATATGGGGGTTTATTGTAGGAGTTATAATTGTTGTTACCATACCCATTATTACCATAGTTCCTAATGAAGTTGACATCAATATTTTCAGAATTGTTACCAACTAGTTCTTGCAAAGGAACATTTTCAACACTAGGTTTATTAAGCAAAGCAAGAATAGTATCCATTTTAGATGACAAATCATTAGTTTCCTCAATAGAATTCACTTTCTTAGATGGGTTGGGTGCCCTATCAGTATGCCATTGACTATAGTTTTGCAAAATGCTTTCCAATATGTTTTTAGCTTCTACTATAGTCTTACTCATAAAAGCACCTCCAGCAGCAGAATCAAGTATATTTCTAGACATGTAGTTTAACCATTGTAGAAAGAGTGTAATATGGTCCATTCATTAACTCCATGTGAGGGACAAGTTCTAAGCATAAGTTTTATCCTATCCCAAGCCATAGCAACATGTTCATTTTCATTTTGCTAAAAGAAAGAATGTTGTTTCTATTTTGCAAAATTTTAACAGGGGGATAATATTTCTTAATGAAAGCTTCTTATAGATCATCCCAAGTTTTAATGATATCAATAGGTAATGAATGCAACCACTCTTTAGCTTTTCCTCTAAGTGAAAAAGGAAATAACTTCAGTTTTAGGATATCACTTTCCACATTTTTAAACTTTTGCATGTCACATATTTCAACAAAGTCATGAAGATGCATAGAGGCATCCTCCATAGCACTACCACCAAATTGTTCCCTAGTTATCAAGTTCAACAAACTAGGACTTACTTCATAACTCTCAGCATTTATCTTAGGTGTGGCAATGGCCTAGCAATAAATTGATCATTGGAGTGTTTGTGTAGTCACACAACTTAGTTCTTTCTCCCATTTTAGCAAGTTTTTTTGTATTTTTTATTTTTTATGCAAAACTGAAAATAAATATGCAAGAGGAATATGATATGCAATGACACTAACAAAATAAATAAATTGCTTTGTAAGTAAAGATGGATAAGATGGTGCTCACATAGGTGCAACCTCCCCAAGCTTAGGTGTTAGCACAAGTTGGTGAAGTAAATGGGTTAGATTGAGACTCCAAGTGCAGAGTGTGTAGTAGTGGAAGACGTGTTTTCCCACGAGGGTGACTCGAGGGTTTAATATCAAACTCTCGGAGAATCAGTAGTGAAGATATATCTTCTTATCCTTCTTTTGGTTACCTACAAAACAAAGTTAAATGTTTTGGTCCTCAACCTCACCTGTGGTTGTCAAGCACAAGGTGTAAGAATGATATCAAGATAGTTATGCAATGCAAACAGGAAATAAATATGCAATGATGGTGGATGCAATGGTAAATGATATTTTTGGGTTTTTTAATGATGTATGCAAGATGAAAAGTATTTTTGTATTTTCGGATTTAATGATGGCTGAAAAAGAAAAGTGGTATATGGTGTTGGAAAGGTGTTTCTTATGATTAAAAATGGACGGGGTTCATGGTTTCACAAATGCACTCTCTCTTTATAAAGTGGCAGACAATGGAACACACAGAGTTAACATATGAGATTGCAACACAAAGTTTGATAACAAGTTACTTAGATATATGGGCATCACGTCCTAACATAGAGACCTTTTGGTTATTAGTCTCTCTTATACTCCACCAAGATGCGAACTAAATCATAACACCTCAGTAATTAAGATGACTCAGAGTATAGCAATAAGTTTCATGACATGAAGTGAAAATAAGAACATGCTGGATCTAGTCACAGGAAGAAGCTTGGTCACCCTCAACCTTGCAGCATGGTATTTTAGTTTATCCCTAGTGAGGTAACAAAGTAAGGTAAACACCCAAGTGGATCGCGATATTAAGTTGTCAGCTTACCGCACTCACCACTCCCCGTTACTCCAACTAATGCACACATCCCCCACACACGCTCTCATAAACATGCTTGATCATAACAAGTAGACAAGAACGGGGTACATAATATGCATCTATACTCATAACTGAAACAAACATTGCAATCTCAAACATATATTAACTCATAGAAAGATCCACCACATAGGTATTACAAATATGACCGTAATCATGTTCAGCAGCTCATACGGTACTAATTAGTGAAGCTCAAGAGAGGAGAGATACATAAGTTACTTCCACAAACCCATAGTCCAGAGGTGGACTACTCCCTCTTCATCATGGAGACGGTGGAGAAGTCGATGGAGAAGATGGAGACCACGCCGGCAGCGCCCCGCCGGAGTTTTCCCCCTCCAATCTGCAGCTCCTGATCTCCGTTTCGGTGTTTCTGTGTTTGTGCGGCGCTCTTCCAGAGAACACGGGGGACCTTTTTTATAGGCGTTTTTAGGTCAAGACGGAGTCGGTGGAGAAAGATCGACGGCAACGGAGCCACGAGGCCCAAACGGTGGGCCCCACGCGGCCACAGTACCTGGCCGTGGGCCACCCCCTTTTGGCCTTGCGGCTCCGTTTGCTTGATTCCTTCGCTCCTACGTCTTCTTCCTTCCAAAATAACGCCTCTGTATTTTTCCAGAATTTTTGACGACGTTTGGGTCCCTGAAACATAAAAGGAAAGAAATAGGGTTTTCTGCCTGCGCAGGGTTAATTCCATAAAAATAGGAAACAATTGATTTATTTCCTAAAATCATTAAATAACAGTAATATAACCCTTATATGATGCAAATATGATTGGAATATGTGTGATATAGTGCAAAGTTCATGTATGCATTTTACATGCATCAACATCCCCAAGCTTAACCAATACTCGTCCTCGAGTATGAAGGTGATAAAACTAACATGGGCTTTGCAATATAGCACTAACAATGGATATCAAAGATGATTGCTACTGCTACATAGAGTCAAATGATTCATTCTTCAAAGGAGTAGCAATATGCAAAATAGTTTATGAAGTGATATCAAGTATTCAATGCAAGGATGTTCAATGATAGTTCACAAAGTGTAACATAACAGATAGTATATGGACATTCTTACTTTTGCATACATGTGGTCCATAGAGTGATGATGAAAATCTGAATATGTTTGGTGGACACTTTGGAAAGATGAATAAGTGAGTAGAGGTAAAGCATGCATAAGTTTCATCTAACTTCCAAACTCTCCTACTTAAGTTAATGATTGCAATGTGGTAATACTTGGTGTCAAGCTCTCATTCCCCTATCATAGCATCTTGAATGATTATAGTTTAATGTGAGAGCAAATATGAGTAGTGTGCTTGACAAAGTAAAGGTTGGATGCCCTTGAATACAAGTACCTACACCATGAGTTACTCAACTTGGGAAAAGCAAGTTCAAGTTATCTATCATTGTAAGTAATAATAGTATCATCAAGAGCGTCAACTGGGGTACCTCTTGTCCCAGGATATGGAACAAGCCCATATCAAAATGACAAGACAAACAAACAAGATGAACACCTCAACACCCTTTTTATTTACCATTGGAATAGCTTTTTATTGTAAGGTGTGTCATAGATAATTCACCATAGCATGTAAGTAAATTTCCACCATGAATAATGCATGGCTTAGATTAGCGGCCCAGGCGTCTCTCTAACCATTTATACAAACTCATTCAAACTAAATCATTTCCCCTTATTTCACCATGATAGGCATCCATAGACAAAAGCACATGATATCAACTAAATGGAGCATGTTGAAAGCTTTGCATGTGACAGCACATATGGGCTAACTCCCAACCTCGGACATTTATCAAGCCACTAGCATCATAATCTTAATCACAATGGGTCATGTTTTATTTATAGCAATGATAGTAAAAATGTGCATCAAGTTCATGAGAGCTATATAACCAACTTTTCCCATGGCAATCAATAACATAATCATTTTCATTCAGAGGTATAGATAACACAAATATCATGATGAACATACTCGGAATAGCATATAGCTAGTAGGTAGATATGGTGGACTCACTGGAATAACTTTGGTTGAAGGTGTTGGAAACAAGTTTTGACTTGTTGGAATGTTTGGGCTAGCAAAAGGGAGAAAGTTGACCATCTAGATGCATGCATGAGTGTCCATAGAACTAACTAATCCATGTTAAACCAAGTAAAATAACAATCAGCACCAAAACATGAATAAGTGATAGCTCTTCAAAAAGGATTTGCAAACTATTACTCATAAACAAGCTCATGAATCATGCAACTATATGTATCATTAAAAATCAACTCAAACATCCCTTTTCCCAATCTTATAAAAGCATCCAACATATTTCAACCCATATTTCCAGTAGCTCTCCCATATATAAATGATAGTGTGGTGGTCTCTCAAAAAATCAAACCAAAACAAAACAAAAGACGCTCCAAGTTTATGCGATAAAGTGTTTCGATCGAAAAACAGAAGTTGGACGTGCGCAAACCGAGAGTGTGTAGGTCCAGCGGGGTTGTCTTCACATCCCCAAGCTTATGGTCTTCACCATCCTTGGATAACTCTTGGTGCATCTCCTCCAATCCCTGTGAAAAAACTTCAAAACACCGTTTCTCCCATTTCTTTTCTGTGGGGTGCATTAATAGTGATAAACAAATAGGTTTCTTGCTGCATATAATCCTTGAACAAAAATTCATATGAGATGTCCAGAAAGTGTATAATGTTGTATGCCTACTCATAAACTCAATTGGATCAAAAAGATTCAACTTAAAAGCTCAAAGCATGCATCAAACAAAATGGGACAGAATCTGTCCAGAAAAACAGCAGCAGCAAAACGTATTTTTCTACCCTACCAAACTTTCTCGAAAAATTCCGAAAAAATTCATGCATACAGAGGATGAAAAGTTGCAACTACAGTTCAAATATGAGCTCATTCGGAGTTACAGAATAAGAATTAAAAATCATACCGTGCACTGATTCGTGCAGGAATAAAATCTCCGAACGCTATAAGCAACTTTTTCAAACCAAAAAGGGTAAAACTTGGCACTTTATTGAAAATTCCAGAACCTAAACTAGACACAAAGTCTCTTGTTACAGCAAGAGGACACAAAGAAAATCACACAAAAAATAACCGGGTTGCCTCCCGCAAAGCGCTTTCTTTATAGCCATATAGCTAGGCTTCTTACTTGTTGTTTATTGTGGACGAAGCTCATGAGGGAGCTTGAACTTTGGTGGTTCCCTCTTCCTTGGGAAGTGTTCCATGCACTTCTTGTGTGGGAACTGAAACTTCACATTCCCTTCCTTTGAATCAATGATGGCACCTGTGGTACGAAGAAAAGGTCTTCCAAGAATAATAGGACTAGAGGTTTTATTCCCCATATCCATGATTAGAAAATCCACAGGCACAAAAGTCATATGTAACTCCACCATAACATCACTTACTTTTCCTAAAGCATGTTTAATAGAGTCATCAGCAAGTGCAAGTTCAATGGAGCATTTTTCAAGATTTTTCAATTCAAGCACTTCATATAGTTCTTTAGATAAAACAGAGACACTAGATCCTAGATCAAGTATAGCATGGTGTGTCTCTTTTCCAATAGTTACTAGTACCTTAGGAATCCACATATCCCCAAGCTTAGGTGGTATCATAGCCTCTTGGTTGTACCTAGCAATCTTTTCTTTCAAGACATGATTAGCAATATAAGAACCAAAGCCAGCTTGATTAGTGTTGATGGAAGGATCACTTGCAAATTTTTGTAAGATAGATATTAATTCATGCAAGCTACAATTTTCTAAGTCAAGCAAAGGATCCTTGACTTCACTAAGCATTTTAACTTCCTCAACTTCTACCTCTTTCATTACCCCAATAGATTCTTTAGCAATTCTCTCTTGCTCATGAATGTGTTCCCAAGACTTATTGATAACCTCTTGGCAATATTTAATTGTTTCCTCATGTTTTTGGGCTGTAATGCTCTTTAATGATGAGACTTCCTTAGTAAGCTGATCTACCCTTTCAAACAAGAGTCTTGTTTTTCAAACTTAGAGATAAATTCCTTATTAAGCTCCTTTTGAGTAGATATAAAAGATCTAATGGTGTTTTCCAAGTCACTAGAAACATTACCACTAGAAGCATATTTATTTGGCACATATGGGGGTTTATTGTAGAGTTATAATTGTTGTTACCATACCCATTATTACCATAGTTCCTAATGAAGTTGACATCAATATTTTCAGAATTGTTACCAACTAGTTCTTGCAAAGGAACATTTTCAACACTAGGTTTATTAAGCAAAGCAAGAATAGTATCCATTTTAGATGACAAATCATTAGTTTCCTCAATAGAATTCACTTTCTTAGAAGGATTGGGTGCCCTATCAGTATGCCATTGACTATAGTTTTGCAAAATGCTTTCCAATATGTTTTTAGCTTCTACTATAGTCTTACTCATAAAAGCACCTCCAGCAGCAGAATCAAGTATTTTCTAGACATGTAGTTTAAACCATTGTAGAAAGAGTGTAATATGGTCCATTCATTAACTCCATGTGAGGGACAAGTTCTAAGCATAAGTTTTATCCTATCCCAAGCCATAGCAACATGTTCATTTTCATTTTGCCTAAAAGAAAGAATGTTGTTTCTATTTTGCAAAATTTTAACAGGGGATAATATTTCTTAATGAAAGCTTCTTTTAGATCATCCCAAGTTTTAATGCTATCAATAGGTAATGAATGCAACCACTCTTTAGCTTTTCCTCTAAGTGAAAAGGAAATAACTTCAGTTTTAGGATATCACTTTCCACATTTTTAAACTTTTGCATGTCACATATTTCAACAAAGTCATGAAGATGCATAGAGGCATCCTCCATAGCACTACCACCAAATTGTTCCCTAGTTATCAAGTTCAACAAACTAGGACTTACTTCATAACTCTCAGCATTTATCTTAGGTGTGGCAATAGCTCTAGCAATAAATTGATCATTTGGAGTGTTTGTGTAGTCACACAACTTAGTTCTTTCTCCCATTTTAGCAAGTTTTTTTTATTTTTTATTTTTTATTTTTTATGCAAAACTGAAAATAAATATGCAAGCGGAATATGATATGCAATGACACTAACAAAACAAATAAATTGCTTTGTAAGTAAAGATGGATAAGATGGTGCTCACGTAGGTGCAACCTCCCCAAGCTTAGGTGTTAGCACAAGTTGGTGAAGTTGACTTTGTTGTGAGATGAATGCGATGATGCACACCCTTGGATAAATCTCTCAGCTATGATTCCCCGGCAACGGCGCCAGAAAACAGTCTTGATGGCCCTTGAAGAGGTTGATCTACGACGCCAGAAAACACTTTGCTTGATCTCCGGTGCGTAGTTACCTGCGTCAAAAGTAAATGGGTTAGGTTGAGACTCCAAGTGCAGAGTGTGTAGTAGTGGAAGACGTGTTTTCCCCACGAGGGTGACTCGAGGGTTTAATATCGAACTCTCGGGGAATCAGTAGTGAAGATATATCTTCTTATCCTTCTTTTGGTTACCTACAAAACAAAGTTAAATGTTTTGGTCCTCAACCTCACCTGTGGTTGTCAAGCACAAGGTGTAAGAATGATATCAAGATAGTTATGCAATGCAAACAGGAAATAAATATGCAATGGTGGTGGATGCAATGGTAAATGATATTTTTGGGTTTTTTAATGATGTATGCAAGATGAAAAGTATTTTTGTATTTTCGGATTTAATGATGGCTGAAAATGGAAAAGTGGTATATGGTGTTGGAAAGGTGTTTCTTATGATTAAAAATGGACCGGGGTTCATGGTTTCACAAATGCACTCTCTCTTTATAAAGTGGCAGACAATGGAACACACACAGAGTTAACATATGAGATTGCAACACAAAGTTTGATAACAAGTTACTTAGATATATGGGCATCACGTCCTAACATAGAGACCTTTTGGTTATTAGTCTCTCTTATACTCCACCAAGATGCGAACCAAATCATAACACCTCAGTAATTAAGATGACTCAGAGTATAGCAATAAGTTTCATGACATGAAGTGAAAATAAGAACATGCTGGATCTAGTCACAGGAAGAAGCTTGGTCACCCTCAACCCTTGCAGCATGGTATTTTTGTTTATCCCTAGTGAGGTAACAAAGTAAGGTAAACACCCAAGTGGATCGCGATATTAAGTTGTCAGCTTACCGCACTCACCACTCCCCGTTACTCCAACTAATGCACACATCACCCACACACGCTCTCATAAACATGCTTGATCATAACAAGTAGACAAGAACGGGGTACATAATATGCATCTATACTCATAACTGAAACAAACATTGCAATCTCAAACATATATTAACTCATAGAAAGATCCACCACATAGGTATTACAAATATGACCGTAATCATGTTCAGCAGCTCATACGGTACTAATTAGTGAAGCTCAAGAGAGGAGAGATACATAAGTTACTTCCACAAACCCATAGTCCAGAGGTGGACTACTCCCTCTTCATCATGGAGACGGTGGAGAAGTCGATGGAGAAGATGGAGACCACGGCAGCGCCCCGCCGGAGTTTTCCCCCTCCAATCTGCAGCTCCTGATCTCCGTTTCGGTGTTTCTGTGTTTGTGTGGCGCTCTGTAACATCCCAAGTTTCTCAAAAAGTTGAAAAATCAGAAAAATTTAAAACTTTTTAAAACTATTATGTATTTTGCTTTGAAAAGAAAAATCATGCATGCATTCATCATCATATAGCTTTGTTTGCATTTGGTTATTTCAAAAGTGGGAAATAAATTTCCACTTGAAAACATATTTAAGAAAATATATTAGTAGAGCAATTATGCTCCAATTTTCTTTGACTTTTATATATTGTTCTTTTAATGTTTGATTGTGATTGTTGTATTTGTTGAAATATATTTTTGCAAAATGTTTATCTTGTGGTATTTAAGTTTTATTCAAGCCACATTTGATTTTGTTTTAAAACCTATTTTATTTTTGACATCAAGTGCCATATTGTTTATTAAAAACCTAGTTTGGAAATCAAAATGATTTCCATTTGAAAAAGTGTGTTTGATTGTAAATAGTTTGGATGTATTGAGAATTATTCTATTACTTACCTATTCTCTATTTTCAAGTTATATAGTTTTGCCTTTGAAACAAAATAATTATTTGGTTTCTAAAATGAGTTTTGAATACATTTTGATTTATCAAACCCTTTTTAAACTATTTGAGTTTTATACAAAATTATTTTATTGAGTGATATGAATCATATTACTCATATTTTGCTTTGGTTTAAAATATAAGTTTAAAAGGAATTTATAAAACCCTATAGTTTTAAAAGACATTATTATGTCCAAAATCCATTTAAACACATTTCAAAAAAAAATGTTTATAAAAAGTTTTGGAAAAAAGGGGTTTTGAAAGTTTCATTTGAAAGGCTTGGATTTCACAAAATTTTAGAAACTGGTTTGAGTCCATTTGAACTTTTATTTTAAAAGTTATTAAATTTTTCCTTTTTGAAAAAGGAAAAGTTTGAACAAAAAAAATAGAATAGAAACCGTAGCTACTGGGCCGAGCCCGTGTCTTACCTATCGCGCGGGCGACAGATAGCCAGCCCAACAACAGCCCAATCGGCCCTCTCTCCTCTCTCCTTCCGTAACTGACAGGTGGGCCCCACGGGATGACGCAGGCGATGACGTCACTACCTTCAACCTCCAGCCAAGAAATTCTACCCGAAAACCTAGATTATCACGGATCGTTTCTTGCCGTTTAAAACGAGATTTTCTCGTGGATTTAGCCTCCATATATACCCCACGGCCTCCTCTCTCAAAATCCCCAGAAAACCCTAGCTATTCGCCTCCAGGCTGCGCGCATTGATCCACCGCCATCCGACATTGCCGCCGCCGTGGAGCTCAAATTCCGGTGACACCGCAGGTTTGCGCCGCCCCTTTTTGGCCCTCTCCGAGTCCTAGAAACCTGGCGCAACTCCCTGACCTTGTCTCGTATTTTTTTTCGTGCACCAGATCGACGAACTCATCCACACCCGAAGCTCCAGCCGCCCTCTGCGACTCCGGCAAGCAATCTCCGGCGAACCAGGACGCGAAGTTTGTCCGCGACCACACCATCATCTTCGCCGAGACCTCCTGCACCCAGTGGTACGACCCGCGCATCCCTAACCCCTCTGTACCGTCGCGCGCGTGCTCACTGGCCATGGCGCCGCCGCGTGTATCGCCCACCGGAGTAACTCCGGCCAGCCGCGCCGCTCGCTTTTGATCCAGGACCGTTAGATCTGTTTTGGACGGATAGGATTAGATCCATCAGTGAATAGGTACGGCCGAATCAGGAGCCGCCACGCCATCGTCCAGTCAGCGTCCAAGTCAACAGGAGGCAGCCAATCAAAAGCCGCCACGTGGCCAAGGACTCCAGCGCAGAAGATTCTTTCTGTTTTCCTTACTTTTAAGCCCCTGCACGTTACAGATAGGTCCCTGCGAATTAAATTGATCATTAATTTTTGTTGACTTATCCAAAAATTATAAAAAAAATATATCTGGGTAGCTTATGATGTGTAGAAACTTTCTAGCATGTTTAATCTAGGGTTTGGTCGAATTAATTTTGTTTAATTTTAAAAGTGGCTTAATTGATGTTTTCGAACATTTTTCTAAATTAAAATTTGATATTTGTTTAAATTCCTTGGCTGTGATTTTACTTAATTAAGTTCTGGCCGTAGGATTATTCTAGTATTTTTGTAGAAGTGTTTTTCTACGTTGTTGTAATTAAATATTGTTTAAATGCTTTTTAGGTGTTATGTTAATTAATAAAATGTATTAAAAATTATTTTCTTCTTATTTTCGAGTTATAAAATAACTTAGTAATATTTTGGAGACTTTAGCACCTAAAGTACTTAGAAATATTGTGTCTCTCTCAAAATAAACTATTTCTTCCTTAGAAAATTTTTTGACAAGTGTTTTGGCAACACTTTTCCTTAGAGAATTTTAGCCCCTCTTATGTTGATTAACTTTTACTTATAATTTATTTGTGACTTATTGTTTGACCCTTGGTCCTTAGTTATTTTGGATCATCTTTATTACTTGCATTTCCTAGGAGCAATTTACATAAGCATGGCATGCATAATTAAGTCCTTAGTATTATTTTATACTTTCACATGACTTCCTCCTTAGAAATATTTGAGGATGCATGTTGGCTCTTTTGACTCTCCTAGTCAAAAACCACTAAGTTAGAAATTAGTGGTAAACAAAGAAGGACTTAGCACGAAAACAAGACTCCAGAAGAATCTCCAAGAAGAGAAATCAAGACGAAGTTCATGAAGACCAACCAGCAACATTTTCCAAGTCTTCCTTTCCTTCCTCTCTTTTCTTCCTTCTTCTCTTAAACTTCTTGGTGAATATTCTACAATCAAGACCAACCTTGACGCTGCCAACAAAAACCAAGTCTTCAGAACCATCAAGTCTACATAATTAAATGAAGTCACACCAAGAAGAAAACTACAAGGAAACCTGGAGAAGATTCTTGGAAGACCAACTACTTCTTTCTTGCTATCTCCTGTTTTCTTTCTATTTAGTCTCACTTTGGACATAGACCAAGTCCTTTGTGTTTATGACTAAGCTCCTTGAGTGCTAATTGAAGACCATAAAAGATCAATGAAGCTACAAAGGAGTTGAAGATTAATTGAAGACCAAACTTGTGAAGACTTGGAGTAGCCTTACAACTCTTCAAGTTGTTATTTTATTATGTTTATTTGGCTTAACTTGACCTTGCCTTAGCCAAGGGGATTAAGTTATTTTATGACCTTTTCCTTAATTTGTTTTGTATGTCTTTCTCATCATATTTCTGTGTATCATTTTGCATTCCATGCATGTCATATTTTTCTAAGTGTTGCATTTATGATTGTATGTTTATTTGTGGTTTGTTTGATGTGTTAGAAATTTCGGAGAGATGCGAAGGTGGTTGCAACTGCTACTACTACCCCTGTTGCCAAGGCAAGTGGCACACCCCCATAAATTTCCTAAGTATTTTTATATGCATTACTTAGTGTATTTTTTTTATATGCATGTGTTGGATAGTATTATTGCTATATGCTCAACCCACCATACCTTTACACTAGTTATGTCTAGAACCTTTGATAACTTGGTAGAATATTTGATGCTATGCAAATGTGCTTTCTTTAAAGCTTAATTCTACTAAGTAATTTATCACCTGGGTGGACTTGGTTATGAAAAGATGATGGAAAGGTTGAGTGTCATCTCTTAGGGGTGACCTCTGAGGGATGGTCACTTGTGGTTGCCACCCAGGGTATTAAAGGGACCAATGTTTTGTCTAAGTGAAGAAGCTTCCAGTGCAGCCACTTGGTATTATGGCTCTGCCTTGACTAAGTTATAGGAACTGATTCCGGCAGGTCTTAGCGGATGAATGTCTGTATGGGTCTGCCAGAGGAACAGGGGACTGTTTCCCAATGGTCTCGTCTCAACTCTCTCCTTTTCCTTAGCACAAATTGAGTGCTTGAGGATAGTTTGGGTTTGTTGGGTCTCGTGGTGAAAGTGCACAACCTCTCGAGAGTTAAATCTAAGTACTTAGCCGTGTCCCCGGTTACGGACAATTTGAGCAGCTGATCAAGGACGACAACGGAGGCTCCCGACATTCCAATTTCTTAAGTTAAAATATTGAAGGTTGAATAAAGGTAGACATGAGGGTGGTTTTCATGCCATACCTGTTTTGACAAAAGAAAAGTGTTTATAAAGAGACAGGAAAAATTGGCTTTTATGCAAAACAGCCTTGAACTCCACCAGCCAAATATGCATATAGGCTACTAGAGTTATTCCATTATGTGTCCACATAGTGTCACTTGCCAGATCCATTTTTAATGGTATCTGACCCACTCTGTTGCAAAATTTTATTTTGTTGCAGATTGTTCTGACGACGAGTGAGTTTCGTTAAGGGTTTCGAGTCTGCAACCAACATGTTTTCGCCTGTGGCACATGCAAAGGATGAGGACTCCATGAAGATTATTTTTCCGCTGCTTTACCCTTTCAAGCTAGCTATATGCTATGCAAGTTGTAATGAATAATTTACCAAGTCTGGATCATTCGATGTAATAATGATACTTTGTTGTGATACTACATCTTAAACTGTGTGTGCAAATGAAACGATCCAGGGGTTTGCACTATACACAGGTACCTTGCCATATTTTAAGTGCAGGTATGTTACAGATGGTATCAGAGCACTGTGTTGCCTGTAGATTCGAGACCCTAGACATGGATAGAAATAGGTTTGACCATAGGATTAAAATCTATTTTTATTCAGGTTACTAAAAACAAAACTTTTCATTTTATCTTTCTAGTACTCTCATCTACTATCAACCTTCTAGAAAATTCTTATCTTATTCTAGATGACCTACTTCTTTATCCATGAAGACATGTTTTGGTGATGACCAAGAGTAAGTCTGATACTTCATGAAGAAATGCTACGACTCAACATGAAGCACTACCTACAGGGAAGATCATGGAAGAAATCAGATTATGAGTTCAAGCACTTAGAAGATTTTGAAGAAAACTGAAGAAGAACTTGAAGCACTCAAGATGGAGATAGACTAGAAACTACCACCTTATTAGAACAACGACATCGTGTTAGGGTATTGAACATACCAACTTAGGTGGTATGTCAATACTAGATTGTTTTTCTGTGTTTTGAATCTTGTGGTTTTGTTGGTTAGATGTTGTTTGTAAGATGTTTGGCTTTCTGCTGTGTTGGGTAGGATTCTCCCCTAGCATCTATCTATCTTTTACTCATCTATGCTAAACTCAAACAGATGCCTCGCCAAAGCCCCAACATTGATTTGAAGACAATGACTAATCAAATAATAGAAGCACAGAATCAGTTGAGCTTGTTAATGAACCAAAACCAAGAAGACACCAAGGACATTCCAGCACCACCCCCATCTCAAGTGGATATGCTGACCAAATTCTTGAAGCTTAGACCAAGGAAATTCTCAAGTACTGCTGAACCTATTTTGGCTGATGATTGGCTACGTTCAGTAAATAAGGATTTAGTCACAATTGGATGCACGAATGCTGAGAAGGTTAGACTCACAACATATCTACTGGAAGGACCTGCAGCAAACTGGTGGGACAGCTACCAGATCACTTACCCCATTGAAGAGATGACATGGGATTTGTTCCAAGAAGGATTTCGTGCTGCACATATGTCATCAGGACTGATGAATCTAAAGAAGGAGGAATTCCTCGACCTTCGACAAGGTGATCGAACTATAGATGAATACATGAATGAGTTCAATAACCTAGCGCGTTATGCCGGATGAGGTTGATACAGATGACAAAAGGAGGAAGAGATTTCTAAATGGTCTGGATGGTAAATTAGCCATTTATTTAACAATTGCCCATGCCCCTGACTACCGGTCACTGATTGACAAAGCTATAACCCTGGAAGGCAGAATGAAGCAACATGCAAGCAAGAAGAGGAAGCAGGAATTGGAAAACCATCACTCAGCATCAGAGCAGGAATGGAGCACTTCACATGAGGAACATGTTTGTTTTGAGTCCAACCACCATGAAGACCATAACCACCATTGTCGTAATATTAATGAACACGGCTTGCATGAAGAGGATGACCACCACCTCAACCATGGTCACCATAGCCCCGCTTATACTGAAGAAGTTTATGACCTCGAAGATGAGCACCTTATGGGAGTAAACAGTAGTCAGAATCTTCACCAAAAACCTAATAAGAAGGACCTCAGTCGGGTAGAGTGTTTCAAATGCAAGAAAATGGGACACTACTCCCACCGCTGTCCAGAAAAGAAGACTGGCAATGGGACCAAGCCAATTCAGTTTCGAAAGGGGCATGTGTTTTCTATAAATATAGAGAGAGTTCTCAAGAAACCAGACCCAGTTATCGAAGGATTGATGATCAACTCTTATCCTGCCTTAGTACTTTTTGATATTGAAGCAACACATTCCTTCATATCAAAGGACTTTGTGAGTAAAAATAAGATCCCCAATCGAGGACTTAGGAGACCCATCCGGGTAAGCTCTACAGAAGGAAAAATGCCAGCAAACACTGTATGCCAAAACATGACCTTGGGAATTGAGACACATAACTTCCCAAGTGAGTTGTTTGTGCTAGACCTACAAGGCTTTGATATAATCATAGGCAAGGATTGGATATCTAAATATGATGGTCAGATTGATCAAGCCAACAAAGCGGTCACGCTCACCACACCAGATAAAAAGCGGATCAGATATCAATGTAAAACCAGGAATGAAGGCACCCAGAGAAACTTCAGGAGAAGTTTAGCCAAGTAGGACCAGAGTCAATGTAATGGTGATAAGGTTGTAATATTTGCCATTGGAATTTTAATACCAACGCGGATCTCTTTTAAGGGTGGTAGCCACCCAGACATCCTCGTCATAACCTTTTGCTAGCCTTCCCGAATCTCGGGACGAGATTCCTTTTAAGGGTGGTAGTATGTAACATCCCAAGTTTCTCAAAAAGTTGAAAAATCAGAAAAATTTAAAACTTTTTAAAACTATTATGTATTTTGCTTTGAAAAGAAAAATCATGCATGCATTCATCATCATATAGCTTTGTTTGCATTTGGTTATTTCAAAAGTGGGAAATAAATTTCCACTTGAAAACATATTTAAGAAAATATATTAGTAGAGCAATTATGCTCCAATTTTCTTTGACTTTTATATATTGTTCTTTTAATGTTTGATTGTGATTGTTGTATTTGTTGAAATATATTTTTGCAAAATGTTTATCTTGTGGTATTTAAGTTTTATTCAAGCCACATTTGATTTTGTTTTAAAACCTATTTTATTTTTGACATCAAGTGCCATATTGTTTATTAAAAACCTAGTTTGGAAATCAAAATGATTTCCATTTGAAAAAGTGTGTTTGATTGTAAATAGTTTGGATGTATTGAGAATTATTCTATTACTTACCTATTCTCTATTTTCAAGTTATATAGTTTTGCCTTTGAAACAAAATAATTATTTGGTTTCTAAAATGAGTTTTGAATACATTTTGATTTATCAAACCCTTTTTAAACTATTTGAGTTTTATACAAAATTATTTTATGAGTGATATGAATCATATTACTCATATTTTGCTTTGGTTTAAAATATAAGTTTAAAAGGAATTTATAAAACCCTATAGTTTTAAAAGACATTATTATGTCCAAAATCCATTTAAACACATTTCAAAAAAAAAATGTTTATAAAAAGTTTTGGAAAAAAGGGGTTTTGAA